>CM034149.1:765125275-767566985 GCA_019776745.2 Taxus chinensis
GGAGAGAGAGGTAGGAAACTTTCTCTTCCCAACCAAATATCAGTGAATGGATTAACTCACTCACCTTCATTGACACCTGAGATCCAACAAAGAAACAATAAAGAGATTTCACAATCATGGTTACAATAAGGGATTCCACATAAGTATATACACACACAAAAATTTAATACAACAAAAAACCTGCAATTTTCTTTCCATAGTTCATAAAGGCTCATTCTTAGAGCCAAAGAGAGAGAATAAACATGGGCAGCCCCCTTATGCCTCACAAGTGGGTTAAGTGTTCACATTGAAACGTCGAATATTTCATCATACTCAATCTTTTATGCCTCCGTCAAACTCTTATGACTCCCTCAAGTATATTTTACAAAATTAAATAAGAATTTTCCCCTTATTCCTCCACAAGGTGAAACACTCTTCCCAAAAATCCCTCCAAAATTCATGTGACTCTTATACCTCCCTCATGGCTTCCATTTTATTACTTCCTACACCTTCTTAAGGAAAACTACCCAAACCGAGCCATAAACATACATACATTCAATAATTTTACATTCCATAAAAATTAAAAACAAGGAATCAAATGATCAAGATCCTACCTTTCCATTTGTGGCACCTTCACTTTCCATGCAATCCAAGACTTCAAAATCCTTCAACAAAATAAGCAATTCCAAGACTTCAAAATCCAAAAGCCACATAAAAACAAGTAAAACCAAGTAACCCCAACATCACCCAAGATATGCAGTTAAATAAAAAAGGAGGGGCATTCAAAAAATAACATCTTATTTTGAGAAACCATTTTAAGAAAACATATCCTTCTTTAGTAGAACCATCATAATCAGGGGATAATGATTAAATTAAAAATGAAACTCAGAATGAGAATGTGTTCATTTTTTATTTTCTTGATGTTGTGAATGATGAAAAAAATTAAATGCCGCTACTTGAGAACATTATATTGAATGATGTTGAGTTTGAAAATGTACCACCTACCCAATTGAATAAAGATGACACTGAGTCACCTGCCCAAGTGAATTTTGGATGTGATACTTATAGTAGTAAAATAAATTTAAATTCCACCAAGGAAAATAATCAGAAAACACTCAGCAAACACCTATGTCTAGAAGAAAGAGAGAGGAAATAAAATGGGACTTGGGAAGGAGTTTCAAATTAGAGTGGGTTTCTAAGTTTCCATGTATTGAACCTGTTGAAAATAGGAATATAGTTGAACCTCCCACAAAATAAAAATTTACAATGTGTTGCTGAAAATTAGGTAGGGAAAATACAATGCAACTTAAGCTCAATAATATTCAGAAGCATGTAGGAAAGATGTATGAAAATATAATTATATATGGCATTGAGAATAATGTTTCCAGATGGAAAACTGCAAATGATTGTTTGCATCTGACGTATGAAAAATAATTTGAAGAGCACAAGAGAAATGAAATAATATTTTCTGCAAATGGAGGGACAATTATCTCTCAATTAAATAAGATCATTCAAAAAAGTATTTTAGGTAAAATAGTCCAGCTAGCTTCTATTTTAAGAATTTAAAAAGAGGCCATCCTATAGAAGATTTTCCTAAACAAAATATGTTGTCTTTTCTTAGTGTCCCACACTTTCCTCATTCTCACTTGTTATAAAGTTGTGGTTGTGATCGGGAAAAATGCCTAGCTATGGTTAAGAAATAACACTATAAATAGAAACTTAAGTCTACATGATAAATATCTTGGTTTATTGATGAGGTTATAGTAGTTGATAATACTGTTTCGGTATGTATGCATGTGTATACTTGTAGACACCTAAAATGTTTTTACACTTAGCATTTCATCTAATCCAGTCAATTAAAGACACTTCGTTAATTACCCATACTTCACTCCATTCTGTGATGCCCATTCATGGCAATCTTTCAGTCATATTCTTCACATATTCAACTTATTTGGCTAAAATCTCTCTTATTAGCTAAACATTTCTCCTTTTGACCATTCCAAACCTCCCTAGTTCTCTCTAGACCACTTCTATTGCCTTCATAGGCTATCTACTAGTCATAATCGATTATCCAAAACCCTCCCAACTCTCAATGAGTCTTTAATCACTTGTTAATCAAATTTAACTAGCCTAAACCCTAGTTAACTAGCCTAAACCAAGCTTAACTAAGCCTAAAGGATGTTTATCCTAATCTGATGTAAAAGTGATTTTTGAGCTTTAGTCCCACATGCACCCAAATTACAAACTCTCCCAAGTGGAAAACTATAAATACAAGGGTTACCCCTCCCTCTCAACCTTAACCTTTTCTTTATAACAAAAATCTCTCATATTAGGAGATCTTTGCATTAGAAATCATTTGTGATAGATTTTAGCTATAAAACATTTGGATCTTGGCCATACACCATTTGGATATAGTTAGAAAGGGAACATCTAAAGATTGGCCATGTAGCCAACTTGGAGATATCTCTTCACTATGTTTGGGAGTAAACAACACATAATTTGGTTGCTTACAATCTAACTAGGTTCACTTTCATTAAGCTTTCATGGAATAGAGAGTAGTTTATATGCTAGGGTTTGAATGTTAGTTTCAAATTTATATATGCATAGATAGTTTTTTGTTTAGCTCTAATCTTATGGTGCATGGTTGATTTTATTCAAGCTTGAGCTTCTTTAATCTGATCCCATAGCTTTGCAAACCTTTCCATTGCATACATTTGGCACACCCGGTGGGACATGAAGTCCATCCTCCATTAATGGAGTCTTTTCAAGCTATTTACTTTAAGTTTTCTAACCAATCTCATGTTTTCTAGGATAAATAGCTTTTTATTTACATGATTTCATTTTTTAAGTAGGCTAAATCATCCTTGATCATGTATCTTTTATGGGTTTAAGCTAGAAATAGGCTTCTTTGGCTAGCCTTTAACCTGTTTGATTTTTAATTTTTTTAAATTCTGTGATTTTTGCAGATTTTATAGGGGGTACACGTAGGTGTCTTAAAGGGGCACATCTCCATAAAAATAGGTACGTACACATATTTTAGGTGCAAAAACACCTACGCACATGTGTAGGTGTCACTCTAGGCGCGTACTCGTTGAAACAATCCTGTAACCATCTTTCTAGAGTAAAAACACCACTATGCATGTGTCTCCATTGAAATGGGCACGTCTCTGTCATTTTGTGCACATTTCTATCATTGTCACATTTTTTGTTACACTATGGAACATTTCTATCAAACTGGGCACATCTCAGTTGAAACAGGCACACACATAATAGTACTAGGTGCATCTGCATTCAACTATATCCACCACCAATATTTAAGAGGCCATAACTTTTTCTCTCAAGCTCGAAACGACTCCGTTTTTGTTGCGTTAGAAAGGTATTGAGGTGAAATATGCAATGAAAACATAAAATTTGGATTTTAAATAAAATAAAATGTATGGTTTACATTATTAGATAAATATTCATTTTCTAATGTATCTTAAAGTCTAAAAAATTGTTTTCTTGGCCATTCTAACACTTTGAAAGGTTTTGTGGAACTAATTAGTTGTTTGCAGGGTTATATTGGTCTTTTTTTTTACTAACTTAGTTAAGTGTTCTATTTCTTAGTTGATAGAGGCTTTTCGAAGTGTGTATGCTCTTCCTTTGTACCTTCTAGGTGATCTTGGGAACCGAAAACACTTCTAAAACCCTCTTATTTCTTTCAAAAACACTTAAATTATGTTTCCTAATGGATGAAAATTTTGAAGTTGGTTAAAAATAAACTCTATCTTTTACAAGGCACACTTAATTTATTTTTCCATAAAACTTGTTTTAGTTGATTTTTCACGAACTTTGCGTATGCTCTTCCTTCGCGCCTTTTCATGATCTTAGGAATCAAAAGAAACACGTAAACTCTATTTTGATATCATGATATTTTGTGGAAAAATAGTAACTCTTGGTATGTAGGACCAAAATGCATTTCAAAGAAAGGAGTAGCCAAGACAAAATGAAAACCCTCTAATACATGTGTTTTCATACAGGTTACCTAAAAGTGTGCTACATAAAACCACATTGAACTAAGCAAGATAAAAAACACACCACTCCACATCATACTGTATTGCAGATTTTAGAAAAGGGTACCTCCCTATCTGCTCAACTAGAACATAACCCCTTTGGCATAACACCTTAAGCTATAGGAATGGGGTGGTTCCAAGAACCCTAAAGTAATCCACCACTAAGTATTCTCGTGGATGAAACAGGAAGTGCTCCGCTTACCCACTTAACTAGTTTTACACTGTGAGTTAGTGTCACAAGTTGTCTATATCACGACCCCAGTGATGGTACAACTAAACAACGTAGTTGCTCATTATATCAGAATCGAGTAAAGTAAAGAAAAGATACTCCCAAATCTGTTAGTGTAACTTTTTGGGTAAAATCGAGCTCACTCTTAGACAACTTGTGACACCTAGTTGAGAGATATTACTAAGGAATCCATTTCATCAAGGAGCTTATTATACTAGTCCATTATCATGTCTTGGGCATCACGAAGTGATAACTTGTTTGGATTCAGAGCCTTATTTTTTGAACACAATAATGAATCCATTTAAGTTATATCTAAGTGTATCTCATCATGAAGTTTACAATGTGTTACTGTTATCCAAAATTCACCCCCAGGGTAATTTTGAAAACATGCATCAGATTATTCAGTCCTGAGCAAGTAGATTGATTCAAAACCCAAAATCATGTTTTTTGGGGCACCCTTGGCTTCTTTCTAACTCTTCCATCCAAGAAGAAAACCCAACGAGTTAGAAAAGGTGAAAAAATTGCAAAAAACCAAGCTTGAGGCCGAAAAAAAGAAGAAAATCGACTAAGTCCTAGTCTAGGCAGTTTGAGGGACAGTTGGGACGTTGGGTCGCGAATCAGCCGAAAAGCTGCCAGGTGGTCTGCACAGCAGTTGGGACGTTAGGACATGCGGGACACGAATAGTCAAACCGGCTGAAAAAGTGGAAAAATTTGACTAAGTGTTGTTCGCAGTGATTTGGGACAGCTGGGACAAAAGTACGCGCGGGACACGGATCAGCTGGTTTGGTGCAATTCGGTCCATTTCGGGCGGTTCAGAGATATTTTTCCCAGACATTTTGGGACATCCAGGCCAAAAGTACGTGGAGGACATGAACCGGCCGATTCGGCCGAAACAGGAGACTTTCGTTCGGGACAGTTGGGACAAAAGTATGCGTGGGACGCGGAAAGCTGAAAGTGCCGCCAACGAATGGAATCTCGCCATGTGTCTTCACCTCAAAGAGGAACAAGGAAGCCCGAATCAGCTGAAGGCAGAGAAGAAAAGTCAATGTTTGACCCATGAAACTTTGAACAGCCATAACTTTTGACTCTGAGCTCTGATTTTCACAAAATTGGACTTTCTGGAACCGAGCACGACGTCCTCTACGTCACAAAAACTGGATTTCTTATTTTTAATGAGGGTATATATATTTAATTAAGAGAAACATATTCAGCTCCAGTCAGTTAATGCTCCTTCCCATCAAATGACAGAAAACGACTACCAGACCCAAAATAGCTGCCCCTACTCAGAAGGCCATAAATTTTGCATTTCTCAACGAAATCGCACAAAATTAGTACCGTTGGAATCGTGGCTCCGAGCCCAATCCACAGAAATCAAGAAATTCCAGATTTGATGAGTAATTGGTTGAGATTTTTTAGAAAACGTGGCTGGGTTCATAATAGTGTTTCATTTGGTACTTGGGAGTGCAATTAAGAGGCACGGTCATCATTATTTCTCTGTTGCAGCACATGGAACAGTATGGGGAGCCTTTTGCAAGTAATTTATAATTATTTTAATCCATTTAATGCCTCTTACAAGTGGTTGAAGGACAGATTTCGGGATTTTCATTTTTCTCTTCTCTTTCTCTTCTCATTTTTTCTATAAATTGGAGTGTTGGGCTCATTGTAAGGGGGAGAGTTTTCAGATAGAAAAGCTCTATCAAAATTTCTTTGTGAATCCAATGTTATGCAGGCCCTTGTAGTGGACTCCTTTCATGGTGATCCATGCCCTTATCTTGTAATAGATTGAACTGTGCATATCATGAAGCAATAAAATATCAGTTTGTGGATGTATCTTCCCCTGCTGTGTTTTCTTGCATTCTTCTTGCCCCTTTAATATTTCTACAAGAATATTGTGTCTATTATTACATTCTTGTAGGTATCCATTATCATTGTGTATGATTGGAATATTGTTGTGAATGCATTTTGCTAGATTATGGAGAACTGTCATCACCTCTTCTAGTGTGTACTTTGCTTTTGTATTTCACGCATTTGGGGACTACTCTCACACCCTCTTTTTCTGGTGTATCACCACTTTAGTGTAGGCTTTCATTTTATGCACTCTCTCTCCCTGGTCCCTTGGAAATTTAGATTAGGATAGTTAGTTTCCCCTGCATTAGAGTAGATCATGGCAAGTAGTTTAGGAGCAAGAACCAGCTTTTTCTGGAGGTCTATCTCAAGTAGCAAGTCTTACAAATTGGAGATAGTACCCATATTATCCAATCACATCATGAGCTCAAGCATATGCACTTGTATAAACATAAGGGTGCTGTGATTCGGTGATAACAATAAATTTGACTGTGAAAAATACACCCGTCAAACCGTAAAATGCAATAAAATCGCCATTTGCACCCAAAAATGAATACTGCTCCAAGGACAAAGAATTTGGAAATTATATAAGGCCCGCATATGATCCTCTAAGCCATATCCAATCACATTTCCATAGATATTTGGGACAAAAATGACAAGGAAAAAAAATGTCACTGTGGAAAAAACCTGAGTTTTCACCAAAATTACAGATCTTTTCACATGGACAAAGGAACACAAAACAAATTCTTGAATTTAAGTGATCCTTGACCAAGGAAGGGACTAATCATGGCAACCAAATGGAGGAATGAGTTTTCATGCATCGATACGGGGAGATAGAAAAGATGATAGTGCTCACAAATTGAATAATTTCAAGGACAAGCGGGGCAAGATCAAATTGAACACCAAAATCATATTTGACTCAAGTATGGTTGCTCCCTATGAGTGCCACAAGAACAAATAGAGCAGACAAATTAACAAAAAAATCCATTGGGAAATGGAGTCAAAGAATAAGCTTGTACAGTAGAACAATTATAACCAACTCCCCCAAGGACAAACCGAGAAACCAACAAAATAGGTGCCAAGGAACCAGAAAAACAAAAATAGAAAGACATGAAATCATTAAAAAAACAAAATACTATACACTATACAATGGAGTATATCTTGATTCTGTGAAATCAATCAAGGAAGTGTTTCAAATGTCTACCATTAATAGGAAATTAGCGCATTTCCCCTTCTAATTCTTTTAGGTAGAAGATATTTTCACCAATTCGAATGTCAATTGAATAAGGGCCCATCCACAATGCATAAAATTTACCATGCTTTCCCTTATCTTAATGCCTACTATCCCATAATAGCACAAGATCCCCAATGCTAAAAACTCTTAGAGTCACCTTCTTGACAAATAACTTCTTTAACTTTTCTCTGAACTTGACATGCCATTGATGGGATTCCCTTCTTTCTTAATATAGCTCAATAATCTAATTGATTTGAGCATCATATGGATTAACTTATGGATCTTCAATTTTTTGAACAAATTGAAATGAACACAATTTCAAATGGAGGGGCAAATAATCTTGATTTCCAAATACAATCTCAAATGGGCTTTTACCAGTAGCTCTTTTGACAGTGATTTTGTCATCCCAAACAACAAACTTCAGTGTCTCACCCCACTTCTTTTTGTTCAGATCCAAAGTTCTTCTAATGATCTTTAACAAGTTTCTATTACTGGAATCATATTTTCCATTTCCTTTGGGATTGTATTTAGAAGTATATGTCAAATTGATTCCATACTCTTTGCACATTACCACCAAAGGTTTGGCTCTGAAAATCATGTCATTATTAGCAACAATCTTAGCTAACACTCCACATCTGCATATGATTTGATTCAGTATGAAGTCCATGATAACTTGGTGTGTTTATTTCTTGGTGGGCATTGCTTCCATCCACTTAGTGAAATAATCAATGGATACAAGAATCCATTTATGACTAGCACTGGAAAGATATGAAATTTCTCTAATGAAATCCATTCATTGTTGCTTAAATGGGGCTTCAATTGACACATCCTTAAAAGGAAGGGATCCTGAAGCTTTCATTCTTCCAGAAAAACACTGGCAACTTTCACATTTCCTAAAAAATAGAGTTGTGTCTTTGAAGAGAGTTGGCAACTAATAACCAACCCTCAAGACTTTATGTGCTGTAACTCTTCCAGCAAAATGTCCCCCACAAATGCCTCCATGGATATCAGCAATTACTATTGGGGCCTCATCCTCAACAATGCATTTTAAGAGAACTCCCTCTAGGTTCTTCTAAGCTAACCCAAAATCAGTATTGACATATTTTTGAGAGGCTAACTTAAGAACTATAATCTATTTTTTACTCAAATGTTTAGGGCAGCATAGATGTCTGAGATAATAGATTATATATTTTTACCATTCAGATCTTACAAAATTTTCAAGGACATCCACCCTTTCTCCTTCTATTTCATTCACCTTAATAGTTTAAATGTTGCTCTCAGCCATAAGCTTAGCTAGGCCCAAACCTCTTATCAATTTCATGGTTTGGATATCCATGTCATATTCCTACAACTTGTTTACCCATTTGCATCTTTTTCTTGAGACCTCCATCTCTGATAAGATATCTTTCACAATGGTGTGGGGAACATAAGAAACAAATTTACAGCTCAAGATGTAAGGTTTGAAAACCTTTGTTTCTTTCGCCAAGGAAAATGCTTGCTTCTCCATGATGGTGTACTTTAACTCAACTCCTTGCAATGCCTTACTGGAAAAGGAAATTTCTCTCTCAGCCCCTTTATCATCCTTCTGCAACAAGACAGATGCAATGGTGTTTTCTGAGGAAAAAGAAAACATTTTAAAGTGATTCTTGTAATTCATAGCTTCCAAAATAGGGGCATTCTTTAATGATTATTTGATACCATTGAAATATTTAATGCAATATTATTCACATTTAATAGTTTGGTCCTTCTTCAGCATGGTAGTAATGGGGATCGTCAACTCAACAAAGTTAGACACAAATCTTCTGATAAATTTAATTTTTCCAAATAAGAATTGAATTCCCTTCTTAGTTCTTGGAATTGGAACCTTGTTGATGGCTTCCACTCTCTCGGGATCAATCATGGCCCCTTCCATTGATACAATGTGACCAAACATCTTTCCTTTTTACACTCCAAAATGGCACTTCTTGGGATTCAATGATATGCCATACTCTCTACACCTTAAAAAAAATTCTCCAAGTGTTGCAAGTGATCATTTCTTTTTCTGGAAAACATAGTTACATCATCTTGATAAACAATAATGAAATCATTAATATAACCAGAAAATGCTACATCCATTGCTCTTTAGAAAATTGCTCCAACATTCATTAAGTGAAAAGGCATCCTGACATAGACATAAGTTCCCCAAGAAGTGGTAAAGGTAGTCTTTATTCTTTATGAATCCTTCACAATAACTTTATTATAGCCAGAGAAAGCATCCAAAGTGGATAACACTTCAGAACTAGTTACCAATTGTAGCATATTCTCCATGTTTAGTAGAGGGTAATTATCTTTCAATGATGCTTTATTCAAGTTCTTGAAGTCTACGCACAACCTTATATCACCATTGCTTTTTCTGACACATACTAAATTTGCAACCCAAGATGAGTACCTTGTGGGCTGAATGATCCCTCCATCCCTCAACTTCTTCAATTATTCTTGCATCTTCAAAGAAAGGAGCGGATTTCTCAGAATCTATTTTTACCTGAGAGGCTTGACATCAGATTCAAGAGGAATTTCATGTTGGAAAAAATCTTCCCCGTATTCCTTCAACTCAGAGTAAGACCAAGCTAGGAATTCTTGATATTTCTTTAACAATTAAACATAGGAATGCTTCTCTTCCTTGCTCAGATTGCTTCATAACCAGATTTTATGTATTTTTTCCTTTATACCTAGGTTGTTCTCTTCCACATCTATTGAAACTGACATACTTCTATTAATAAATCAATAATAATTATCAAAGTTTTATTCAAGTGCCACCAAACCTCTGAGAATCATGTTTGTCTTTATATGGATGATGCCTTTGCCAAATAAAGTTTCCTTTCCTTCAGCAACACACACTATTGGTTCCCAATCTTTATTTTGGTCATCAAACTCACCTTGGTTCTGTAGAAACTATTTCACTTGGGCATCATCATCGAACACTTGCCAATTTTTAACACTATCACAGACAGATGGTCTTGTTAGTATTTAAACATCATACTAACAAAATGGATATACTATACAATTTCCAAAATCTGGATCCTAGCACTTCTAACCTTTCGGTAACAACACTAAACTTTCTATCATGTTGCACAATATTAAATGAGTCAAACATTTCAATCAAATCCCAAACTGCATGCTTGTATTATTCCATTCTCTGATTTTTAGTAGCATACAATTTTATAATATGGTTGAAAATTAGTTTTGAATATCCTTTGACAATGATATCCTTTACACCATATTTCCATGCAATTTTCAAACCCAATAATAGTTCTTCATATTCATCAATGTTGTTAGTGCATTCAAAGTTGAGTTTGAAAGAAAAACAAACTCTTTCTGGCTTGGAGAAACTAGAACAATACCGGCACCATTTCCCAACTTAGAAAAAGCTCCATCAAATAACAAGGTCCAAGGAAAACCTAATTGTTCAAGACATTTACATTGATCAATCTTGAGCTCTTTGCCATCAACAAATCCAAAAAAATTATCAAAATCTACATAGGGATACAACACTTCATAAGAAGCATTATTAGGATCTTTAATGAGGTGAAACATCTTCTTTTCTCCATACTTCTTTACAAGGTTTCATTCAATTAGAATGGTGGCAAAAGACATATCCATCTGAACACTTCCACCAATACTTACAGCCCACTTTCTTGATAACATCATGCCTTTTTTGGTAGTGAAATCAATAATAACAACATCAAGTTTCAAGTTCATACCCAGATAAGCTGCAAGTTATATCACCAAACCTTTTACACATCCTATAGTTGACACCTTTCTAGATTCCATTACAGTACACTTGTGATAAGTTGCTATAACTTTAATGCTCAATTCATTCATAACTTCTAGAGGCATAACATTGCATGATGCTCTAGAATCAAACATACATTTGTGTAGCAATCTGTCCTTAATAATCAACGTTGTAAAAAATGGATCAACATTGAATTGAGACTCAACCAAAGACGTTCCCAAGTAAACGTCAAGTGGTTCACCTATCTCCTCTAATACTTGTTTTTTTTTTACGTTTGCAATGGCTGGAGGAATGTATGCAACTTGATGGGTTGAGACTCTTAGTGCGATTTCATAACATGGAGCTTTTCCCACGTGTGGGACCTTGTGAATCGGGAAAGCTCTCCGGATGAAGGCCGATTCCAATTCCTTTGTTCAGATGCACACATAGAAATGCAAAGGGTTTACTCAAAAACCTAATCTAACTTTCCAAGGAGACAGGGTAAGAACATGCATAAAAATAAACCTAAACTAACAAAGGTGATGCACTGAGGAATGAAGAAACACCTGTCTTCTCAATAAACACAAACCGTTTAACTGCAATGTAAGATCATGCACAGATAATCAGATTTGTAGTGAAAGATCAGGAGAATGAAAATGAACACAGCGACGGTTATGAATCATCCACAAAAATTTATTATTTTCTCCAAAGATTGATACAATACACTAATAAATGCCAAGAGGCAAAGTTGCATTACAGTTTTAGATGGGAGGTTTGAACTTCGTAAATTCACCTGTCAAAGAGAAGAAGGGAGGGGAAAAACAAGAATGTCCAACCTTTAGAAAGAAGCCCCTCCTTACAATTTATAGGAAGAATGAGAGAGGGAAGAGAGGAATTCCAAATATACCCTAACCACCTCCAGATTGTATTTAAGTCATCTCATTATGGTGGTAGGTGAGAACCTTAGCAAACCCAAAAAATGGCTAATTGTATTTTTTATTTTTGAAGAGCTTGTTCGCACCCAATTAAATATATCTAGTTGTAGTTAAACAGAGAACCTTGTAAGCTTTCTGAAAAGTCAAACCTTGCATGAATCCGAGCTCCCTGTAAAAATTTATGGCCATTTAAATATCTGCGTCAGGGTTTGCTTTTTGTCAGGTTTGGGGTGTCAACGCTCAAAATGTTACGCCTCCTGAAGGTGCACCTCGGTGCATCCATTATCATGTCAACATAATCTTACGTGCACCATAGGCACTGAAAATTTTATGTCAACATCTTCTTCTGTACGCCTCCAACCTGTGCCAGGGCCCGACTTTTTTCATGTCGACATCTTCTGATTTACGCCTTCAACCTACGCCAGGGCACGAATTTTTCCATGTCGACACCTTCTGATTTGTGTCTTCAAACTACACCAGAGCGTGACTTTTTCCATGTTGACACCTTCTGATTTGTACCTTCAACTTTTACCAGGGTGTGAATTTTTCCATGTCGACACCTTCTGATTTGTGCCTTCAACCAGTGCCAGGGTGTGACTTTTTCCATGTCGACACATTCTGATTTACACCTTCAACCTGCACTAGGGTGCCACTTTTTCCATGTCAACACCTTCTGATTTTCACCTTCAACCTACATCAAGGTGTGAATTTTTCCATGTCGACACCTTCTGATTTTTGCCTTTAACCTGTGCCAGGGCGCGACTGGCGGTGTAAATAAATGTCAGGTTTTGAGTTTCTTTGATTTCCATATTCTTCTGTTTGTCCATATTTACCCAGAGAGGAAGATATATACAAAAATTTGGTGACTCAATGGGATCACCTTCCTGCTAGGTAGTAGATCAGTGGCCTTTTCGCAATCCCTTAGGCATGGAGTCATTAGCAATAACCTGAAACCAACCTGATATCTGATCTCAAGCCTGATACTGCAACTCCTTCTCCGAGAGCACGCTGCACTGTGGAAATTCACCCTAAGAGAAAAAAAACCTATGCACAAGTACTTAGGGAAATTGAAACCTAACTAAAACAAGACAATGTGCATCCACCCTTAGAGGAATTAAAATCTAGGCTAATATTTACAAGGGTAAATCTTTTCCTTTTAGTAGCAATGTTTGAGATAGATTCTGTTGACTGGAATCGGGAGTTCTCCTCCATCCAATGTAGACAATTGGAAGGCATTACTAGTTTTACATCCCGTGACCATGTAGGGGCCACTCCAAATGGCATCAAACTTGGAATGCTTTCCTGGTTTTGCCCAATCTGCATCCCATTTCAAAACTAGGTCCCCTTCATGGAAGGTTTTTGCTCTTGATTTCTTATCAAACCATATTTTTACTAAGGCCTGATCCTTCTCAATCATCTGAACTGCATGTTCTCTAATTTCTTCCAATTCCATCAACTCTGCATACCTGGCTTCCATTTGTTCGAACTCAGATAACTCGAACTGCTTCATGAGCTCCAATGCAGGCAAGTCTAATGATATAGGCAATACTGCCTCTTTTCCATAGACCAACTTGTAGGGAGAACTACCTATAGACCTCTTTAGTGTTATCCTATTAGCCCATAACATTTATTTTAGCTTGGTATGCCATGTTCTTTGGTTTTCATCTAGAGTCCTTCTGATGATCCTTAGCAAATTCTTGTTCGTGGACTCTGCCTGTCCATTACCCTGAGGGTAATAATTCGAAGAGGTGCTCAAATAGATTCCATTCTTGATAGCCCATTCTGTAATCTTGGAACCTATGAATGCCAATGCATTGTCTTATATGATAGTGGCTGGCACACAAAACCTAGTCACTATTCCTTCATAAAAGTCTAGTATGTTAGACTCATTTGCTTCTTTGAGCGCTACTGCTTCAGTCCACTTGGTGAAATAGTCTAATGCCGTGAGAATCCACTTGTAGCCTTGGCTTGAGTTTGGTTTGATGACCTCAATGAAGTCCAACCCCCATTTCATAAATGGTTGGTCAACCAAAATTGGGTGCAATGGAAGTGCTGCTAGTCTTTCTTTGCCTATGAATAGTGCACATTTCTTGCACTTTCTTATCCATGTATAGTAGTCATTGAACACTGTGGGCCAATAACACCATGCCTTCATTATCTTGAGAGCTGTTACTCGTGGGGAAAAATTTCCTTCGAAATCTGCATCATGAAAATCTCATAACACTCTCTCAGTTTGACCTGTCCCAATGCACCTCAATAGAACTCCATTGATGTCTTTCTTGAACAAAACACCATCAACAAGCACATATGGAATGGATTGTAATCTAAAGTATCTCCTTTTTAATTTTCTCATTTCAGGAGGGCATAGGCTTACCTATATGAAGTGTATCATATTTAGAGTCCAACAAGGAGCGGGCACGTCATCATTTTCATGTTCTTGACCATCATGTAGTACCAAGACAATCTCTTTTTCATCTCCTACTTCAACTTGTTGACTTAAAGCTAGCTATTCACATAGTCATTTTCCACGTACTAGTTTTTTGACCTTGATCTCGATGTCATATTCCATGACATGAGTTATCCATCCTGCACATTTCTCATTCAGATCCTTGTTTAGAAGGAAGTCCTTGACTCCCGCATGAGAGACCAACAATTGGATCTTGTTGTTTGAGACTAGGTGCTTGAATTTCTTTAAGATCCTAATCACTACAAGGACATGATTTTCAATGAAAGAGTACCTCGTTTCGTATTCCTCCAAGCCTTGACTAAAGAAAGAAACTGTTTGTTCTAATCCCTCTTTGTTTTTCTATACCAAGATTGCAGAAATTGTGTCTCCACCACCAAAGGCATATAACATGAAGTCCTTGGAGAAGTCTGGATTTACAAGATTCGGAGCTTGAGATATAGTCTCTTTTATTGCCTCAAAACTTTCCTTGCCTTCAGATGTCCACTTAAATGCCATGGTCTTTTTTAACATCAGCGTTATTGGCTTTATGAGAGCTGCAAAGTTTAGAACAAACCTGCGGACAAAATTGATCCTTCCTAAGAGGCTTTGAAGAGCCTTCTTGTGACTTGGCAATGGAAACGCTCGACTTGCGTCAACTCTTTCTGGGTCAATCATCAAGCCCTCCTTTGAAACAATATGGCCTATAATTTTTCCTTCATGAGCCAAGAATATGCATTTTTTGGGATTCAATGATACCCCAAATCTTCTACACCTCTAAAATACCTGCCTCAAATGAAAGAGGTGATCTGCTACATTTTTGGAGAATACAGTGATGTCGTCAAGATATATCAGAACTATTTTATTGATCAACCGCTTGAATTTCCATATCCATTGCCCTTTGGAAAGTGGTTCCAACATTTTATAGCCCAAATGGCATCTTCTTGTAGGCATAGGAGCCCTATTTGGTGGTGAAATCCATCTTGAATTGGTCATCTTCTTTCACCATTACCTGATTATACCCTGAGTAGCCATCTAGGAGAGAGAATCTCTCCAAACTAGATACTAATTGCAATATTTGTTCCATTGAAGGAAGTGGGTAATGGTCTTTGAGAGATGCCTTATTGAGGTCTCAGAAGTCCACGCACAGCCTAATTTCTCCGTTCTTCTTCCTGACCGGTACCAAGTTTGCAACCCAGCTTGAGTGCTTGATCAGGAATATAATGCTTGCCTTTGTTAGCTTGTTTAGCTTTTTCTTCAGTAGAGGCTCAATGTGAGGGTTGACTGGTCTCTGCTTCTGCCTGATGGGCTTAGCATCTGGATCCAATTCTATAGTATGTTGTGCCAACTTCAAATTTAATCCTCTCAAGTCTTCATATCTCCAAGTAAATACATCTGGAAATTCTTGGCAAAGCTGTATGAAATCTGATTTCTCTTGCTCAATGGCCACTTTAACAATTCGAAGTGTTCTTCCTTCCGCAACCGGAATTTCTTCTGAATCTTCTAGCTCTTGACCTGTATGTTAGCATTTTCCTTATAGAACTGGTCGTTAGGGTTTAAGATAGACTCTAATATTACTAAACCCTTGGGAAGCTTGTTTGTCTACAACTGCACTACTTGATCACCGTACTACTGCTCAAGTCTGTCTTGATTCCTAGCTGAGAATTCAGCCTCTTCTTACAAAAAATTGATGATTTGTTCATCATTCTAAAACATCTGCCAGCTTGTGTTATTATCTAGAACTGCTGGCCTCACAATCACATGCATATGTGGTTGTGTTTTTTTCCCTTCTGATGTTGTCAACCACATCAAACGTTGCTCCAACTGCTGTGAGCCTATCTATCACTTCATTTTTCTTCCTAGGTATGGAGACGATGTTGAAAGCTTCGAAATCCTCAACGAGTTCCCATACCCTGTTCTTATAGTTCTTCAGCAGGTCATTCTTCGTAGCATGTTGTTCCCTAACTTGGTTGATGATTAGCTCGATATCCCCGAACACCTACAAGTTTTTTATACCCTTCTTCCTGGCCCAATGAAGTCCATGAATTAATGCCTCATATTCAACCGTGTTGTTTGAATAGGAAAACTAGAAATGAAAAGCTAAAAAATATTTGATGTCTTGTGGTGAAACCAACATTGCACCACCTCAAACACCTTGCCTACTCCTTGATCCATAAAAAAATAACTTCCATACCTCATTGTCATCCTTATGGTCTGGTTTGGTGATGCTAGCAATAGGATGGTTTTCTTTATGTATGCAATAGACTCCTAGCTCATATTCTTCTACTTCTTGGTAGGGATCAAAGCATGTACCTTGATTTCCCATTCATCAAGAGTCAAATCTGGGATGCTTCCAACTTTGGTGTCAGCTTCATCTATGCTTGGATAATCTTCTTGATCAAATGCTAAACAGTTGGCATTGATTTAGCTTGGAGTATGAGGCTCAATGTGAAAGTTTGCAATTAGTTTGGATATGATTGTGACCTTAGTACCATATCTTGTTCTCAACAACATGTGTGACCAGTCAACAGATAAGTAGCCTCCAATTCTAGGTGTGAAATCCCTTGATAAGCATAGGGAAAAGAGTGGTGGAAAATCTATCACTGACACATCTTGCAAAATGGTAACATTGGGGCATGCATGCAAGGTAAGATTCAAACCTTTAATCACTCCCACCGTTGCTACTGTTGTCCCATCTAATTACACTACCCCCTTTGATATGACTTCATATTGGAGACCCAGCTGATCAGCTATTTGCTTGGGCATGACAAAACTACTTGCCCTAGAATCAATCATACAATTGTGTACTAGTTTATTCCCAATGATTAATGAAACATAGAATTGAGGGGCCTTCAAAACTTTACCTTGTTGTCCTCCATGATTCCCTTCAAGCTAAGCAGCATTTGTGAGGAAATTCTCTTGCATATGGACCTGTTGGTTTGAAGTTGACCAATTCTTCATGGCAGCTTGTAGAAGATCTCTTTGGCCTGGGATGGATAAAGATTCCCACATTGATATATTCACATTTGTCTTCTTCATTTGATCAATGATGCTAAATGGGGATGAAACATCTCTTTGCTTCCCTTTATCCTGCACATTCCTTTCTTCCGCATGGGTAGTAACACCTGGTATTTGAGTTGGTTTAGAAGGTGGTTTGCGTTATCCTTGCGTGTTTGGAACTGTATTTTTCTTACCAACACCTTGTGGAGTGATGGAAGGTTGTAGATCACTTGGAGCCAATGACTGCCCTTCACCAATATTCCTCTTCTTTGATCTTGTGTTAGCTGCTACACTCTGAGAAATGGTTTTATTTATGCCACAAAAATCCTCAGCTTACCAATTCACAAGTGCGGTATCATTTGGAGTTGTGTTTTGCTAAGATGTCCCTTGTTGTTGATTTGTTTCTTGACTCACTTCACCCTCTACGCCAGTAGTTGTCATCATCAAGGCTTGGATCAAAGCACCATTGAAGCACATAGATTGGTTGTGAGGTTCATTGCATGGGAAAAACCAATCATACTCTTGAGCTATGTTGTTTTGCACTGGCACTAATGCTTTAGAAGCAGATGCAACATTGGGGTTATAGGGCTGAAATGGTCTATTAGCGGGAGGCCTTACTTGGCTTTGATTTGCATATGGATTGGGTGTCTTATTGGGCTGGTATGGTTTCCTATTAGGTTGACTTGAGGCTGATAAGAAGGTCTAAAGCTTTGGGCCTGCTACCTCTTAAGTGTAACTAGCTCATTTCCAAAATTTTGCAATTGTTTCATGACCTCTTGGAGTTCATTTGAAGCACTAGAGGATGAAGTAGAAGTTTCATTTGAACTTTGATTTCTAGGAGTGGGAATAGGAGTCAAAGTGGGTGCTTGACTAGTGCTTGGATTTTCTAGGTTCGGATACAAGAGCATGGGAGGCCTAGGATCTGGCTTACCAGCTTGAATAAGATAGTTTTCAACCCTAATAGCAATGCTATAAGCAGCAAGTAAGGTTGTTCCTCCCATGGATTGAATTAACATATAAATATCAGAATTCAAAGCCTTAAGATAATATAGAAAAGAACCTTCAGCTGTTGGCCTAACGACCACTAGAATCCTATCCCAAGACCTTTGAAATCTGAAGTTGAAGTCAGTCAGCTACTCATTGGGAGCTCTCTTGATAGTTGTTAATTGTTCTAGTAGAGAAAAATTGTCTCCCTTTTCTCCAAACTACTCATGGAGAACTATGCATAAGTGATTTCAATTTTGGATAGAACCAGCTCTAAGGTTCCCAAACAGTTGCGATGCCTTCCCTTTGAATGAAGATTCCAAAAATTTGACAGTAACATCCATTTCATTTATCTCATGGATTGCATAAATGTTAGCAATGTCTTTTACATGATCACCAGGAGTGGTATGATTTTCTCCAGTGAAAAACGGAATGTTCTTCAATTTTGCAATTGGAACTGGATTCTGTACATTGAGGGCAAGTGGGCTGCTTCCAGTGAATTTGACAAAAGGGTTTTGTTGTGCCATTCTCATTGGCCTGAGAACCCTTGTTGATTGGATGAAAGGTCTACCAGGTGGAGGGGTTGATAAAGTCCTATTAGGTGGAGATGGTGATCTTTGTGGTCTTCTTCCTCTCCTTCCTCTGCCTGGTGATAGCTGCAAGTAGAAAAGTAACCCTTCTTCTCGAGTATCAGACCTAGTTTGAATTCTTCTCATGTACATGGGCAACCTGTGCTGCTATACCACTAAATTCTATCCCTTCGGAGTTGCCAGATGTGTTGGGGAACGAACCTCAAAAGGTTGGATTTTGTCAAGTTACACACCAACCTTGAAAAAAAAATAAACTCAAAATTTTGAAAGACCTATATATTTGAGATTCTGGGGTTTGGAATTTGATTTGGAATGAAAATCCCAAAAACCTAAAAATGCTAGACTTCCGAAATCCTGAAATCTGAAATTCAAAAAACTCTAAAAATTGGAAAATCAAAATTTCAAAAACTAAAGATACGCTTTTGAAGATTACCCCCAGATCTATCATGTGATGAAATTTTGACTTGTTTTGAGCAAGTTAAGCCCTTGAAAATTGATTTTGGAGTTCAGCTTGGAAGGTGAAAAATATGAAATTGGAGAACTTGTAATTTTTAATTCCAAATTTCTTGAAAGTTCCTTCAAATCTTGTGGAATGACCTCTCTATCCCACTGAGCATGCCAAAACTATTGATGGTGAATCACAGCACCCCCAAATGTCTGCAACTCGATGGGCTGAGACTCTCAATGTAATTGCATAAGATGGAGCTTTTCCCAAGTGTGGGAACTTGTGAATCGAGAAAGTTCTCCCGATGAAGGCCAGTTGCTATTCCTTTGTTCAGATGCACACATAGAAATGTACAGGGTTTACTTAAAAACCTAATCTAACTTCCCAAGGAGACATGGTAAGAAGATTCATAAAAATAAACCTAAACTAACAAAGGTGATGCACCGAGGAATGAAGAAACACCTAATCTTGCCAATAAACAAAAACCATTAAAATGCAATGCAAGATCATGCATAGATAACCAGATATATAGTGAAAGATCAAGAGAATGAAAAGGAACACATAAGGGGTTGAGAATCATCCACAGACATGCATTATTTTCTCCGAAGATTGATACAATACACTACAAAATGCCAAGAGACAAAGTTGCATTACAGTTTTAGATGGGAGGTTTGAACTCCACAAATTCACCTGGCAAAGAGAAGAAGGGAGGGGAAAAACAAGAATTTCCAACCTTTAGAAATAATCCCCTCCTTAAAATTTATAGGAAGAATGAGAGAGGGAAGAGAGAGAAATTCCAAATCTACCCCAACTACCTCCAGATTGTATTTAATTCATCTCATTATGGTGGTAGGTGAGAACCTTAGCAAACCCAAAAAATGGCGAATTGTATTTTGCATTTTCGAAGAACTTGTTCTCACCTAATTAAATATATCCAATTGTAGTTATATAGAGGACCTTGTAAGCTTTTCAAAAATTCCAACCTTGCGTGAATCCGAGCTCCCTGTGAAAAGTTATGGCCATTTGAATATCTACATCAGGGTTTGCTTTCTGTCAGGTTCGGGGTGTCAACGCTCAAAATGTTGCTCCTCCTGAAGGTGTGCCTTGGTGCATCCATCCTCATGTCAACATACTCTTACGTGTGCCATAGGCACTAAAAATTTCATGTCGAAATCTTCTGCTCTACGCCTCCAACCTACGCTAGGGCGTGACTTTTTTCATGTCGACATCTTCTGATTTGCACCTTCAACCTACGCCAGGGCGTGACTTTTTCCATGTTGACACTTTCTGATTTGCACCTTTGACCTGCACCAAGGCGTGACTTTTTCCATGTCAACACCTTTTTATTTACACCTTCAACCTACGCCAGGGCGCGAATTTTTCCATGTCAACACCTTCTGATTTGCGCCTTCAACCTGCGCCAGGGCGCAACTCTTTCCATGTCGACACATTCTGATCTTCGTCTTCAACCTACGCTAGGGCGTGATGTTTTCCATGTTCATAATTTCTGATTTACGCCTTCAACCTGTGCCAGGGTGTGAATTTTTCCATGTTAACACCTTTTGATTTGCACCTTCAACCTACGCTAGGGTGCAACTGGCGGCGTAAGTAAATGTCAGGTTTTGAGTTTCTTTGATTTCCATATTCTTATGTTTGTCCATATTTACCCGGGGAGGAAGATATATACAACAGGCCCTCTTCTTGTGCTCAGGAATAATAAGTAGTTCAAAATTGGCACAGAAATCTTGATATGAATCAAGACATGGGAAATTTCATAAGGAATGTATTTGGGAAAAGCAACATTTGTAGAAAGATTGACAAACTCATCGGATGTCACAAGATTTTTCACATTTTGGGCATGGGTGGAAACACCTATTCTAGTTGAGACAACAAGGCCTTTGAAAGATGTATCTTTCTTCAGAGTTTCTTTTGGGACATTGGTGAGAACTGAGGTTTTTGGTTTGGCTTGAGGCCCTGCCCCTTTAACATCTTTACTTCTTGTGTTATACTCTTTTTCTTGGGAAACATAAGCATTAAGTAACATATTTTTATCCTCTTCTGATAGGATTCTTCCATAATACTTCTTAATCGTTAGAGCTCTCAGGTACTCAAAATCATTATTAGTAAGTTCAAAATCTTGTACCATATCTATTTCTAAAGTATGAGAGGGAGGAAGAATAGGTACTTGGTGTATGTAAGCCTGGAAAACTCGAAGCAGTTTTTACACGTATTACTTCATTTGAAGTTTCTCCATGTTCTGAGCTTGTAGAGAAATCCACCATGCATGCATCATCATCAGTGTTATCATCATCATCAGCTTCTTCATCTTTCTTATTTACTTCACATGGCAGGTGGGGTAAGAAACATTTATCACACCAATCAATTTCATTTCTCTCTTCAACAAAAACTTTGGCATTAAGAGGATCAAGCACTACTCTATTTTCCCTAGCTTGCAATTGTCTAGTTCCCATGGGTCCTTTACCTCTGTCATCAGATCTCTAATCATTTCTAGGATGATCTGCAAATCTGAATTTTCCTTTTTGCCTATGCTAACCTTTCAGAACCTTGTCCAATTCCTTTCTTTTCCCTGGCTAGTTTGTAAGAGATTTATTTGACAACTTCGGTCAAAGTCTTTACAACTTCCTTAAGATCCACAACCTTACTTGATTGAGGCTTATCTTGATTGACTAGGTTAATACCTTCACTCTTAGGAGGCTTACCAACTGCTTTGATATTATTTTCAATCTATAAAGCCATGGTGAAGGCGTGCATCAATATTGCTAGGTTCTTGTCTCTTAGATAATAGGTAGCTTTCTTATCAAAACAATCAGAGTAATTTATAAAAAAAGAAACATCACTTGGCCCTAGGATCGTAGGAATCCTATTTAGGGTCTTATTGAACCTTATATTGAAGTCATGAACATACTCATTAGGATTATTTTTTATATTTTCAAATTTTGATAAAAGAAACCTAGGGTCTAATTTATCTCCAAACTGTAATCTAAAAGTGTTCTTCATTTTTGTCCAAGAATCAATGGAATTATTTGGTAAAGTTTTATACCAATCCATTTCATCTTCTTCTAGAGTATGGATAAAAAATTTAATGTACACATCCTCAAATTATATTTCAAATTCCTGCATCATATTGACAAAAATATTTAAGTGCTAATCCCCAGTAATGGAATTATTTCCTTGAAATTTAGGCAATCTATTTCTAACATCTTGGGCCATAACATTTGGATATCCATCCATACCTCTGAAATCTATAGGACATAAAGTTTTCACAACAAACAGAGGTCTAGGTGGGGGCTGGGCCATATCGTTTTGGGGAGGCAATCTTATAGGAGAAACAAAATGATGAGGAGTGAGGGGTCTGTGGGGCACATGAATACAATTCTCAGAATGGATGTTCTCTCATATATTTATTTCTTGGAAGATCCTATCAGATTTGGAGAATACAGGGACATAATGAGATGCAAATCTTTTAAATACAAAACAAGGACCCTTTCCAGTTGGAGAATTCAGATTTACAAAGAGACTACCTAATTCAGAAGCACTTGAGGAAGTATTCCAATCTTCAATCATAGGTTGATTATTTTCACCAATGGAAATATTTTGTCTTGATGCTTGATCTCCAACAACCTTCCAAATTATTCTTCCTTTTGAATTAGACTTTCCCAAATCTAGAAACAAGCTTCTAATAGGGTCCTTGGTGAAGAAATATATTCTTCCTTCCATCTTTGTAGAGATGAATGACAAATCTTACCTGATATATGTTAAGATACTGGTATTTATTAAGAATTTAAACATCACATAGTCACAACTGAGGATTTTCACCTTATTTTATGAAAATGCACTATGAAAGACCTGTGAAATGTCTGTCAATACAAGATTCATGCAAATATTTCAAGATATACTCTCCTTCTACCCAAATTTTTCAATGATGATACAAACGTTAGTGTAATAATTGTATAAGCTAGAAATATTGCACTCAGAACTTACAACTTTGAACAATTCTTATAGATATGAACAGATAATGATGTTTCAAAGATGTATTTGCACTTATATCATGTAAGAAACATTACCATGGTTGGTGTGTGTACACCTTTGTTCAAATAGTCCCTTGAAATGACACCATAAGTGTTGCTTCTAAATAAATAGATCCTAGAGCTCAAATAATCCCTGACAACGGTACCACAAGTGTTGGTATCCAAATTTTTTCTCCTATTCAAGCTAAGTAGCATCAAAAAATTTATATGGAGCTTAAAGACAAATAGATCATAATGTATTTCATTTTGTAGCCAGGTATGAGATGTAACTGGGCCTTTGTCACTCAAATTATGGAGAGATGGATAACACCTTCAAGAGGATTTGACCTATCCTCAATGCTTTAGGTCGTGCCTTTCAACCATGGTGAGAGGACCCATAGTGTAACCTTTGTTTGATTAAGGAGATGGAGATATCCCTTTTTTGTATAAATTTTATGAAGAAAACCTTGGGAAAGTATGATCAATAATAAATATTTAACTCTTAAGTATTGTCACTTCTAAAATATGTAAATACTTTCAAAACAAAGCTAAGGTTACTAAAGACATTATAGAATCTTGATTGCTTATGCATATTTTAGTAGTAGAATTTATACATTTGTGGACACACAGGGAAAACATGGGTAGTTTAGGATGGATTCATTATTTTTGAACAATTTTGGTGGGAGATTAAGTAGGATAAAGTTGATTATACCAGATCTTTGAGAGACTTCACAGATTTGGAAAGCTAAATGAAAAACAACTTCATAATAGATAAGATATTCCCTTAACCAGAAGGTGTGCATCAATGGAGGCCCAAATATGCATGGTTTCACACAATCTCCAAGAATTTAGCATGAAGGCTTGAGCTAAAGACTAAATAAAACATCAACGACCCCTGGTTCCTCACTCCTAAGATACACTTGAAGACTTATAGACAATTTTTATCAACAAATGACAATGAAGTGATTTTAAATAGTTTATCTCATTGCAGGATGAAGGATCTTCTTGAAATGAAATTTCAAATGCCACTTAACTATCACAAGGATGAGATCCTGTGTGATACAGAGGGAATTTAACACAAGATTGCAATAGGAATAAGAAAAACTATGTGCAGACATTGTAAAATAAATAAGACACAAATTTCTCCAAGATTTATTCCGATTAACTCGAAATTGATTAAATTCATCTGCAGGGGAAAGTTTCTTTCAACATTCTCTGAGATTTTCAATACGTGTACACTCACAATGAACTTGATGTGATTGAAATTTAAAACACAGGATATATTAGGTTTCTCAGATTGGTCTCTCAGGAAGATAGGATCTCACAAAATTTTCTCTTAAGAATTCAACCCCCATCCATTTACAAGAGTATTCTCATTTCATTTGTACATTTAACTCGCTTAATCATCCCAATTTTTTTCCCTAAGAAAGAAGAATATTCGAGGGACCTTTTCTTGTTACCAATTTTCCTCAAAAAGTGATGTTTAGCAAATTCACATCTGAAATCTTCTTGGTGGACCAATTATGAACTGATCACACTTCTTAGACCCTTTACTAATGACTAGGATGTCATCCCATAACCTTTTCTACAGTCCTTTTAATCATTTTGATTCTGTCATGTGAGAAATCCCCAATTTAATCATTTTTCAGAGGCTCTGTATAACTAGATCTAACAGTTAATCCTTTTTGCTCTCGAGGAAACACCTTTTTCATCTTTTCAGCTGTAACCTTCATCATTTCTTCCTTTTCTCTCTTTTTCCTCTACAAATCTGCCCCGCATCAATATTCTCTGGTAATTCATGTTTTTGTAAGTGCCTAAGTAATTCCAACTTCAAAATATCAACCTTAAAAATTCTTTGACTCATAAATTAAGTTATAAATCCATTCAATGGCACTTTGTAGACAAAAATGACAAGGAATTTCATAAAAAACGATGAAAAACATTGTGTATTCACATCTCCAGGAGTCTTGCACCAAAAATGGTAGAAAAATAGGTGAAATTCACAACAACCATTGATTCTACCCCTTCTCAACTCTAGATTAGAGCCTTCCATGCATTTCCTTGGAGAAACTGCAAGGGAGAAGAACAGGGCCAATTTTTCGAACAAGCGTGGGCCTTCCATGTGCCCTAGGCCTAAGAAAAATTCCTTTTGGCCTTTGAAAAAGTCTCAGTAAAAAAGTAGCCGACAGAAGCCTCCACGTGTCTCAATGGTGCATTTTGAGATGGTCCCCAAAAATGGAGACCCGAAACAGGCACGGTCCTTCCACATGTCCTAGGCCTTAGAAAATTGCTTTAAAAATTTTAAGTATAGAGTGGATCTGGCAGAATCCTTCACATGTCTCCCTATCATAATTCTTATGGTGGGACCCTGAGGTGGATCCTCGAATGAATGCTGACCCTCCACATCTCCATGGTCCACAAAAGCTACACTGGCCACATGAAAAAAAAGTTACACACTGGATCTCTATGAGTAAGCAGGATTAGTATGTTACAAAGTGTCTCTTTTTGGACCTTGTTCAAACTCTTACTCTAGTTCGTATCTTCTCTCACAATTTATACCTTTAACTAATCAGTTCTTCATTGGGAGGCTTTTAAGATACATTCATATCATTCTTCTAGTTTTGTTAGAACATCCATGTGTATAAGATTACTTTTTTCCCATGTTTTTCGGACACCTTTGTCACCTTTCACAAAAACAACCTTTTCCTTCCTTTCTATCATGTGGTTTTTGGTCAACTTATGCTGGGGGCATTATTTCTTCTTCCCACAACTTCATTGGTTTATGTTCATCATCACGTTTAACCTATCCATAATAGCCTTGTGTCCTACTTCTACTTGTGAAGATTTTTCCTTTGAATACTCCCACCTGATTACTGGGAATATTTGCATCTTCACCTTTCTCATACATGCATTGCATTCTTCCGTTACACATCCCATCTATCGCTAGGGGCATCCATGCTTCCTCAAATTCATGTGTGTTCTTAGTTTTGTGCTTTAAGCTAAGTTAATGAAAAATATAGACTAACACCTAGTAGCCCTAATTAACAAAGCTTAAAACAAAGTACAAAGCACCATCAAGATATGAATTAAAAAAGGTTAGACACTAACATTTATGATATTTAAATATTTGAAACTATATGCTAATTGTCTAAATCCTCTATTCTCTTAATTAATAACAAATAAATGAACGGACCTATGTAAACTCCATGATAATCAAATAGGTTTCTCTATGATATTCCAAGAACCTAGGAATGGGGGCTTATCAAAGTTGGGCTACAAGACCCTTTTGACACCTCCCATATGACCTAAGCACTTTAGGCTAGAAAAGAGGCTTAACTCTCCAAGTGGTGAACTCTCAAGAAAACAAAGGAAATATTTTATTCTATTTTTATATACGCTTTGATTTTTTCTTCTCAAGAAGTTTAGGTGTAGGTATAAGGGTAGAAGGAGGGCTCCTTATATAGCCCAATTGATAAAGGAAACACTTCATCCCTTTTCATATGGGATAAAAGGTAAAACAAGATTATAAATGGATAAGGTTGCTTTATAAAAGGTAATCTTACTTTAGAAGGGTTTAATTTATACTTAGCAAGTCATGGGAGTTTGGGGGTGTTTTAATTAATCAAAGGTGATTAACTAATAGGTAAATGTAAGCTTATAGAAGCTAATTAGAGGAATATTAGTTTGATTTAGGATATTATAAGGGGGTATTGAATCAATTAAATATTGATTTATTGGTTAAATGAAAGGGAAAGTTAATTAATTAATAATAATTAATTAGTCTAGATAGAAGGGGTGATTAATTAATGGAAGGTCGTTAATTAGGGTATTTTTTGGATAGACAACTTAACTAATTAGCGTATTGTAATTAATTAATGATGATAAGAGAGAAGATGAGTGATTTTTGATGATATGTCACCAATTTGCAAGAAAGGAGATAATTAGAGCAATTTAAGTACTTAAATTACTCGGGCATAAGTATGGGTGTCTACATCCTGTACATAGTTTAAGAAAACTTTCAAAATCAACAAAAACATTCAAATATGTTAGAAAACTCATAAACATTAAAATATTTTAGAAAACTCAAAAAAGTTCAAATATGTTAGAAAAATAAAAAACATTCAAATATGTTTCAGATAACTTCTATAAAATATAAATCATCCTACAAAAAAGTCACTATTTAGTTTTCACTTGTTCATGTGCATGACTCGTGGATCATCTTGATCTACCTCCACCAACAAAAGCTAGGCTGCTTACTTTTTCTATTCTCTGGGGCACAACAAGGTTCCTTGTACTATTTCATAATGCACATTGATTTATCATCAGACCCAAGTGTCCGCCATTATTCCCCTTACATGTATCCTTGCTTAGGCAACCATCGTTAACCCTTGTTTGTAATTCAAATAGGTTGGAAATGAAGCTTGATAAAAAAAGATTACATTATGTTTCTCTGTTAGGTTTCACTTGTTTACTTTCTCGTATTTCATTACATTATGTATGTTGCATGGAGTTAGGCATTGTTTACTTTATCATATTGCATTGCATTTTTTATGTTGCATGGAGTTGGTGTTTTTAGTAATGGACATTTGTTCGTATATGGATTTTCATGTCATATTACACTTTTTTTCATTCTTTTTAATAAGGTTCGATGATGAAGATCACTAGTAATATGCTGAAAATTAAAGTTGTTTAAAAGGAAATGGATGGATGTTAGCTCATTCCCCCTTCCTCATTCTCCTTTTCTTTTATATCCCTTTTCTTCTTCTTCACACTATTCTTTCTTTTGTTCTCTTTCTATCATATTTTTGATCTTTGATTGAGTTCTTCGATCACCCCATTGAAAATTGAGGGGGCATCCTTCTTTCTACTCATTTTTTTCTTCTATCCATTCAAAATTTTCTTGTGTTTATGTTTTTCTATTTTATTTGAAGTGACATCTCTTACGTCACCCCAAAGAGGGGAAAATGTAGACACCTAATTTGTGCTTACACTTAGCATTTCATCTTATCCATTCAATTAACGACACTTCGTTAATTCCCCATACTTCTCTCCATTTTTGCATGCCCATTCACAAAACTCTTTTGGTCATATTATTCCTATATAAAATTTATTTGGCTAAAATCTCTCTTATTAGCTAAGCATTCCTCCTTTCAACCATTCAAAACCTCCCTAGTTCTCTCTAGACCACTTCTATTAGCTTTATAGGCTATGTATCAGTCACAATTGATTATCCACACCCCTCACAACTCTCAATTAGTTTCTAATCACTTGTTAATCAAGTTTAACTAGCCTAAAGAAAGCTTAACTAAGGCTAAAGCATGTTTATCCTAATCTAATGTAAAAGTGATTTTTGAGCTTTAGTCCCACATGCACCCAAATTCCAAACTCTCCCAAATGGAAAACTATAAATAGAATGGTCACCCCTCCCTCTCAGCCTTACACCTTGTCTTTATAACAAAAATCTCTCATATTTTGAGATCTTGGCATTACAAATCATTTGTGATATCTTTTAGCTATTAAACATTTGGATCTTGGCTATACTCCATTGTTAAGATATCCCCCATCTTGCATCCATCCATTCTAAATATAGTTAGTAAGGGAAGATCTAAAGCTTGACCATGTAGCCAGATTGGAGAGATCTCTTCACTATTTTTGGGAGTAAACAACACATAATTTGATTGCTTACAATCTAACTAGGTTCACTTTCATTAAGCTTTCATGGAGTAGAGAGTAGTGTATATGCTAGGGTTTGAATGTTAGTTTCAAATTTATATATGCATAGATAGTTTCTTTTTTAGCTCTAATCTTATGGTGTATGGTTGAGTTTAGTCAAGCTTGAGGTTCTTTAACCTCATCCTATAGCTTCGCAAACCTTTACATTGCATACAATACTATTGATAATTATTTGAGATAGCCTCACTAATTTTCCATTCACAGGATGAGAGAGACCTTAGATGCTAAAAACCATTGTGGTTGGTGATAAAATGTTTGAAGGAGACTGATGACATGGATAATAAAACAATTACATCAAAGTTGTTATGTTTGAGGGAAAATGGGGCATTTGTAAAGCAAGGTCATTGTAATGGCATATGTGGAAGACTCGAAACATATCATTTTCCTTATATGATTTTCATTCATTGTATGACTCATAAAATGAACCTAGCTTACAAACAATTGGAAAATTTAAACTTATAGCAAAAGTTGAAGACCTTGTTTGAGAGGTGCATGTTTATTTCTATTGTAGTCCTAAAAGGATAATGGAAATCAAAATATTTATAGAAGGAATAACAAATGTGAGTAAATTATTAAAATATGCTGACACTAATTGGATCTCATTATACAAACCGGTTCATAGGGTGTATGAAGAGTATTATTCCTTCGCATGCAAGTGGATAAGGCCCAGGATTTGATACATCATTCAAATGATATATATTCATTGCTAATGTTGTGTTGTATCATTTCCATGTTGGAATAAATTCATCATTTAATTAAACAAGCACAATAATGAATGATCTATATTGTTGATTTTTCTAGTTTTAGGAAACAAGTTTGTATGTGAATAAAATATTTATCTTTCAATGAAACTACCTTTACAGGTCTCAAGTTTGATAGTTGGAATGACTTGATAAATATTTGAAATGAAAGTAGATTTCTGAATCTCAACTTTTTTGGAGAAGTATGCGCTTCTATTTGTGGATATGAGATACCGATGTAAATTTAAAAAGTAGTATTTAGTAAGGTTGAGAAGGAAAATTTCATAGGGCTACTGTTTGATAAAATTGTATCATTAACAAGGGAGAGGTTAAGAGAAATTGCAACATACCTACTAGAAGAAATAAGGTAAAGATTTAGAAGGGATTCTTTACTTAAAGAAATGGTTTTAGTAAATCCCACCTTTTGGAATCCTATCCAAAATGAGAGATATATAGGAATAATACTTTAATATGTTGGCTGTGTTGATTCAATATTTATGTAAGCCTATTGATATCAATGGAATTTATATTACATGTATTTTAAGTAAGGACAATTTGATTGATCAATCTAATGAATTTGCATCTACAAAGATTCAAAAATTCAAATGTTTGGATAATCCCTTAGAGTATGGAGAAATAACTCGACTATGGAAAAAATGGGTTATCTACTATTTTACAACAAACAATGTCTGCGTTTTTCTCATTGGCTGATCTATGTAAAACAGTGATTTTGGGTTCAGTTGAAGATGAGAGAATTTTAAATTCCTTTGCATTTATAAAGTCAAAATTGTGAAACATGGTTGATTTTTTTAAAAAATTGTTTGAGAATTTACACATCATGGTACGAAGTGGATAAATTTCCCTATGATAGGGCTCTAGTAGTATGGAAGTCAGTTAATGAAAGGAGAGGGGCTGAAAACAATTGCACATGTATAAAAGATGACCCTATTGAAAAAATTGACTATAAATGAAGAGAGATTTAGTCTCAAAGATCGAGTGAATCAAGTGATAGAGATGATTCAAGTCCATTGAATTTAAAGCTTCCATTTGTGCATATCCCATGATATAAATGTTCATATAATAGTTAATATATTAAAATATTCATAACATTGTTCTGAATCTCTGGTAATATTTTTTTCCTTATTTGTATTTTTTAAATAATAATGTGTCGATTTGTAGTCTTTGGAATGAAACTTGAAAAAAATTACATTGATTAGTTGTAGTATGTACAGACATGAGCATACATCCATCCCAATTTGGAATTAAAGAATGAAATAAACACCTTGCTTGAAAAACCATTGTAAATTAAAGAACAAATTAAAACCCAACTTTAATTCCCTACCAAAACTGAAATCTACAAATTACTGAAAAAAAATTAACACTTATCAAACAAGTATTAATAATCACACCATACTTACATGTTCCTAAAGGTAAATCAACAAGGAAAACAATAAACAAACATACAGGATTTTATGAAATATTTTTTGAAAATAAACTCAAAACTTAAATGAAAAATTATCTGATTTTGTTTAGGAATGGGAGTCATCCTATACAGTTCATAGCATTGAAACAAGGTATCTAGCCACCTCCTCAACACATTTCCTATTGATTCAATGTATAATAAGAGAATTCAACTCCAATATATAATCCTATTGATTCCATTTCTATTTTGATTTCAAAAATATCACAAATTCATGTCTTAATGAGTATTTAATATATTTCACATATAATGATGTTGATCTCTTTTCTACAAAGCAAAAACCATGCTTGGTTTCCTATTAAGTCTCAATGCATTTTCATTATTATATAATTTATACCAATAAGAGTTGTGGTGCTTGATTATGAGATAGAATAAGTGTATTTTCTTGAATCAATACTAAAATTAAAATTTAAAAATAACATTATTCCTAATTGAAATTGCTTGAGACATGCCTTATATTAAAAAATTGAATATTTCCATAAATGAAACAATTTTAAACATTAAATTACCCATAATTATATCATCTTCTGTAACATGCTCCACTCTTCATTTGTTGGAATTATAATTTGTTGTCTATCAGAGTGAGTAACATATACCTTTTTTAACAATTCATAACTAAGAGTGGAGCTATCTTACTAACTGCTAAGGTTATTAATGGTTTAATAAGGTCTAAAACATTTGTCTCATCAATAGATAACTTACAAGGTTATCAATGGTTTAACAAAGTTAAAAATGTTTGTCTCATCTAGCTTCTCAGGATTTTTGTTGCTCTCTTGCATCATTGTTATTTCATGCTCTTCTAGAATGCATCCTTCTTAATGAATTGGTGTGTTTTTTATAAAGGCATTGGAAAATATATCTTTGTGAACTCCTATACCTTTCCATGCAAGTCTCGTGATATTCTTTGAAAATTATTTAGATATTCATGTAATTCACCTAGTATCACAGACTTTCTAATGATATATGATACCTTTATTAAGGCATCAAACCAGTTTTGAATTCCTCTAGATGTCAGTTTTGTGTCACTAAATTTATAGATAGCCTAAAAATATTTCCTTGTTGTATCCTCTCTTAAAGCCATCACTTTTCTTCTACCTATTACGTATTCATAGAACTTATCGATATTTCTATGTAGATCATCCATGAATTCAAAAAGTCTAATAAAATAATCAGTTTTTGGTTTATTTACCCCCAAACATTATCTGTCATATCAATCAATTTCTTTTTATAAAATTAAAATAGTTTTATGTTGGAAGACTATATGTACCTTTTTACCTTTTCCAATTCCTATTGCAATATTTCATTTTATTTTTTCTCTTCCTTCTACATTCTTCCACTGATTTTTCTCTCTTCATCTAGGCTTTGATCCAATTTTTTGGGCATTTCTTTCTCTTCCTTCACAACCTCTTTCAATTCACACAATGTTTTTTCAAATTCCTTATTCTTACTTGTTGTTTCCTTTAACGTTTTATTTTCTTCTTCTAGTTCTACATGTGCTTGTTCATTTGCAGTAACTGTAGTCACAGAGGTAGATAATTTTATCCTTCTCTCTAACTCACCTGTATTATTAATTGAAACTTTTCATTTTTCTTTCTCATTTCCCAGGTCTACATCTAAGTTTTGAATATTATTATTCAACCTATTTTTCTCCCTCTATACCTTTAGAAATTTTGTGTAAACCACATCATTGTTCCTTTTCCATACATTAATTTTGTTAGAAGGTTTCATTGGCTTAAAATCCATTTTAAGGGAGGCCACATCATAGTCACTGGAAACTATTTAATTCTCTTGTTTTAAAACTTTGGGAACAACATAGATGTATTCCATGTTATCCGTGGTTCGGTTATATGTAGGCAATACCCTCATTTTCATTGGATCTGAAGGTCTAGTAGGATGTAGAATTTTATTCTTTATTTTATCTCTTTCTTATTTATTGACAAGCTCAGCTCAGTAATCAAAATATGAGGTGTTTGTAGGAATGATTTGTTTCACCTTGAATGGATAAGGAGTAATTTAATTTTGAAGAATATTTTGTTGTGGAATGGTATTTTGTTGAGGGTTGGTAGCGGCACCACCTTCTTTAATTAGTTTCCTTGAGGCAAGACTAATTATACCTATGTCTTCCTCTTTATTTGTATTCTTCTTAGTTCCTTGTTGGAAAATAACCAGAGGAAATTTGAATGTCTATATTGGCCTCCTTAATTTTACAATACTATGTTGACTACTACCATCATCACTAGAACTGCAAACATTAGTAATACTTGTTAGCATACGTTGAATAGTTTATATTTTTAGGAGAGAATGTTCTATTTTATCCCTTTATTTTCTCCTTCTAGGTGTATTCCATTATTCTCTCTCCTTCATCCAAATATTCCTCCTTCAGTTTAGGGGAATGTAGTTGATTATTTCTTCTATAAATTGTACACACTTCTTCATAATAAAACAAGTGTGTGTAGAGTACTTCACTCCACATTCTTCTCTCCTTTCTGCCTCCTACAGTTTGGTATCAAAGATTTCTTGATCTTTGCATGTGCATGGAAGAAATATTCAATATACAAGAGGCTCATGTCGACGAAGGATTGTTCCATTAGCAAGTTGGAGAGCCGTGCGTGGAGAAGGAAAAAAAATGTTTTGTTTAAACCTACGCAAAAGATGATAAAACATTTTGTTTTACACGTGGACATTTAAAAAAAGGTGTTGTTTATACCTACACATTTTTTTGGTTGTTTTTTGCACTGAATAGTCGAGGTTTCAACCTACTATGTGGAGGAATAGATAAATTGGAGTGGCTTGTAGTGGCTGGACTATGCATGGCAATTTAATATTAATCTTGTTGTTGTTACTATCCTAAAAACCTGGTGTTGCGTGAAGGAAACATGGGAATCCGCTTTTCTTTTATGTATTTTTTATTGTCCTTTTGTTGCAGCCACTACAAAACAAGATGTTTCCTGGAAATCAGGAGATGAGTGGAGATTCCTTCGACCAGTGTGGACAATAGATGCATTGAGGAGTATTGGAAAAAATCTGGCTTATATTTTTCATTTGGTGAAGACATCTGCTACGTGGAGGAGTATTAGCAAAACCACGTTAAATAAAATCCATGTGGAAGTCTTCTAAAACCTGTTGCGTGGGAGATTGTGCAAATTCACATCCATGTGTCTCACTGTTGCGTGAAAAATGAAGAATAAGCAGCAAAGCATCTGCAACGTAGAATAAATTAATCACACGTGAGGAGTGAGAGTAGATTGAGAAGAGAACAATTTGGCATTGTGAAGCCTAAAGGTCATATTCTTTTTTTAAAAAAAATATATAGTGCCATTAGTGTTATAGGTCATATACATGAATTTTATTTTTTTAAATATACACGAATGTTATTTTTAAAAAATTTTGTAATTAATTATTTGAATCTTGATAATTTAAATAAATTATAAAATTATTTTTAGATGTTATATATTTTATAATTTTGATATTTTTCATATTTATTTTATTCAAATTAATCAGATATGTATTGAAAGAATATTAAGATTTTTATTTTTTTCTATTGAAGGGTAATCTATTTTCTAATATCTCAATCACGAAGTGTATAGCTTAACCCATTCATTCAAATTTAACTCTAAGGATCCCTTCAAATTTAATCACTAAAAACAATTATGGTTGTTTCAATATGTTTTGTAGGCGAGTCCCCTTTTCATAATGCTATGTAACTTTTTAATATATATGACAACTTAAATATGTCACTTCTAAATTTCTAAAATATCATTTATTATATTTTATATATGTAGTTAGTTTGTTTTTTTTCAAATGAGTCTCCTCATATATGTGATGACATCTAATAAATCTAAATAATAAATGCATCATGTTAAAGTTAGGGAAATATTATTTTTTTAATAGATAAACGCTTTTAACCGGAGCTTTGAACTGGTGGTTATTGGGTCCCATCAATATTGAGAAGAAGGATAGCTAAAAAGAAATAAACATGAGTAAGCATGGTTGCCCTGAGAGAATGACAAAAAATCCAAAATAAAAAAAAGTATACTATATATCTAAGATAAGCAAGATCATAATTATTATGGTAATTCAGATACTTCAACGATGTTCCTAAGAACTAGCATGTGCATCCCATAATAGAAAGGAAAATGAATCCCTTCCTTTTTATCAGATGTTGAAAATTTGAGGTGTAACAAGAAGAATTGGGTCAGATAATGATTTTAAGTTGAGGATGGCTAAGTAAGTAGACCATACCTCCTTCATTCAAATTTTCTAATGAACATAAAGATAAAAATAAAAGAGTAACTTATACCTCCTTTCTTATTCCTTGAAATGGGCCTGAGAAACTAAATCCCCATTAGCCGCCATAGAAGCTTGCAATAGAGTTAAAAGAAAGTAGAAAATTTCCACCGCTTCCTTGAGACCAACTGCATGCCTAGGCTAAATAATATGCCGAGCTATCAACAGACCCTCATCCTTGTAATCCTCCATAAGAATTATTTCTACAACATTCTCCACAGATCCAAAACCAATCTGAAAGATTTTACGTAGCTTGGTAGAGGTGACAGGGCCATATAAGGCCATCTCCCTCAAATCCCCCTAGACAAAGAGCCCTTGTAGCAGAGGAATCGCCACTGCAGACCCAAGAACTAAAAATCCCCCTAACATTAGAGATGGAGTGGAAAAAAAATAATAATGCCAAGGGAAAGGTTGAGATGACCCTTCATGAAGATAATCTCCCATGATTAAAGCATACATGTCGCTCGCTCATTATTACTATGCCACTTTTATGAATTAAGTATTAAAATATTTTCCACAATTATTAAATATCTTGTTTCCTTTACACTAGAAAATATTATGTGGACAAGAACTATATTTGATAAGATATTTATGAACTACAAGGGTGTTGATTAAATCTCTAACAACACACTTTATGTGATTAGGTTATTAATTTCAATTAAACTTCATCTCAAGGCTATCAATTTTTTGGAGGATATTCACCATTATATTTCCATCTATTCACTAAAACTAGGAAACAAATTACAGGTATATTCACCAAAACTACAAAATAAGTTACAAGGATATCCACCGAAACCGCGAAACAAGTTATAGGGATATTCGTTAGGATTTCTATAAGTTTTTTTTTGTGGGGGGATCCTTAAAATTTTCCGTATTTTACAGACTTCCATAAGTGAAATTCCATGCTATAGCCTACCCTAGGAAGATAAAATGACACATATAATATTTTCAAAGTAGAAATTGAGTTATTAGATAAGTGGTTTTAACATTGTATAGGTCGCAAATGATTGCAGTCCATGGTAAACCCAATTTTCGAGGTTTTGGACATGAAAAATGTAATTTAAAATCAAAATATCTATAATGTTGACTATATACAAATAATATATTTTCAATCAATATTTGATAAATGTTTGACATAACAGAGTGAATAGATGAGAAATTCAAGAGATGTAGAAATATGCTCTGATTAGAATAAAAATGTGAGATTTTTCCTTATCAAGGATACAAATCCAAACTTTTCAATGTCAAATAATATGTTACCAAATATGAGTTTGTAGAGAATCTATCTTTTAGATCAAAATGAAATAAATCTACCTATAAATAGAAATATGCAGAAATACTTTGACAACACAATAAATATCAAGAGAAACTGTTTTACATTGAGAAAACCATTCAATTAGGTTTTAATTTAATGAATATGGTATCTTATTTTATGTACTAAAATGATAAAGTTCAATTATCTTCTAGAATGCTATGACTATCTCACAATTTGAAGTACTTTGTTAACACCGTTTGATTGTGCTTTAACAATAAATTCTCGCAAAACACTCCCAATATAAAGGCTTCATCCTATTGAATATGGTACATTTGAAGATCACCATATTTATTTGTACATAAAAATATTAAATATATGTTCTACAATTAAAATAAATTAATTGATTAACTTAAATTCATGGCATAGATCTATCAAAAAAAATTATCTACTAAAATAAAACACCACTTTTATATACTTTCATCATTTTAGAAATAAATTAAAAATATTTATTTTAAGCTACCAATTAAAATTATTTGGCCCATTACATACAACATCCATATTATGCTATACTAAATGGGTGACCTCCCAAAATGATATACGGAACATATGTAATTGAGTATTGAAAAATTTATCTCATCTTAATCATCAATCGAAGCTATTGCATGGAATGAGAATATAGTGATTCAGTATTAATTATTAATGCATATATATACAATAATATTTACCAAAATATGGTAACTTACCTACCTGGAATGGTAGTAACCAAAATACAAACTCTCTAAAAATTTTGATACTGGCACAATAGAAAAAGTTACGCCAAATAGTCTTAGAAAATAATGTTAAAAAACATATTTGGTACATTCTATTATTCTAATGTTCCCTATAGTGCCAAGTCATCTTTGACATTTATATGATTATAATTATTCTTATTATAGATTAGAGTTATGGACATTTCTATCACATTTTGGTTATTGACAAATATGGACATTGCTATATTGGATTAGTTATTTGATAGACATTATGGATGTTTAGACTTACAACATGATTAACACGATTGATTATAAGCATGTTTTGAATATGTCAAAAATTGATTATCTGAGCTTATACTAGACTTGTACATTTAATTTGATAGTTATATGTTTGCTAGATGATTTAGCTGATTTCATGACCTTATTGCTAGTTGATAATTGAAATAATTGAAATAATTGAAATCACGAACAATTGTGAATTACTTGTTAGATAAGGTTAGTTTTGATAATTGATGATATGTATATACATGTGTTTTTTACCATTTCGATGTTGTTAATATGGCTATGAGTCTAGAAAGGTATTGTCTTGACTTTTGCAGGTGATCGCAACATAATAAACCAAAGGGGGATAAGAGAAAAAGAATGAAAGAATATGGAGTATTAGATACAGGTCACCATGGAAACACGTGTATTTGTATCTGTATTTTGTTGTAGTTTTTTTGGAGATTCCCATTTGGAGGTGACCTCAAATGAGACCTTGGGAATGTTTGTAATTTTGTCTTGTTGATTTTATTTAAATGTGAGTTATTGTATTTTTATTAGTATGTAGAGTCACTGTTATAAAAAAAATTCACCCCTCAAGGTAATTTTTATAGCCTAGAAAAATTATACAGAATTGGAGGGAGTAGAAATAGTTTGAGGTCAAAAATTGGGGTTTTCAAGGATCTCGTGGATTTTATCTAACTTGTCCAAAGAAAAATCCAAGGAATTAGTGAAAAAATTGCAAAAATCCAAAAAATGAAGTCAAGGTCTTGTTTTAGTGAAAATTGGGTTTGAGGGGTTGTGGATGGAACCAGTGCGGGTCATACTAGGGTTCATCATACCGAGTTTGGCTAGGTTAGCTTTTGGTGTCCTAGGCAGCAAAAATTCAAACAGGACAGTTGGGACCCAAAAATCTGAAATAGCCGCAAGGCAAAGAAATCCAAAAAAGTTGAAGTTTTTGTCCAGCGTGGTCCACTGGATAGCTGGGACATTGGAACATGTAGAACCCAGAGACCCAAGAATTGCAGGTGGAGCTAAATTCAATGACCCTCATAGCGCGGTCAACATTTGAACAAGTGGGACCTAAACACGTGAAATTGCCACACAAAGAAGGATTCATAAAAATAAGAGAAAGGAGGTCCAAATAGTCTGAGTACACGTGGAACAAGAGTTCCCTGAAAAACCATAATAGTTTGAGTATGCCTGACCCCTGAACTTCAAATGGTCATAAGTTTTAACCCAAAGCTCCGTTTTTCACAAAATTTGATTTTGTCAGAAAGGGTTCGATGTCTTGTATCACACTTTATTCCCACGTGTTGTGCCTGGGAAGTCTCTACTTTCCTTTGTTGTCATAAATAATCTTTCCTTGGGCCAAAGATCACATATGGATCTATATTTGTGTCCTTGTTTCTGTTTTTCTCTGAAGAGGTCTGCAATTTGGGTCTCTCATCCTTGATTCATTCAAAAACTCAGGCTTTCCCATTCTTTCCATTTTTTATAGTCAGGAATTGTTGTCCTTGTCATATTTCCCCACATACTTGATGAAAAATGAATAGATGTAGCTATGAAGAGTGTATTTTAGCCTTGAAAATTTTCTAAATCCTCTATCCTTGGAAAAATCTTCATCCCTAGGCTCAAATGGTCATTTTTGTTACATTTTTACGGTTTGACGGGTGTTTCCCCAGTCAAATTTACATCCTTGCATTTGGCGGTCACATGGCTTCTTTTGGTTGGTTGGGGGACTGTGGGCAAATGCTTTAACTTATCACTTTTTGATTTTTTGGGCAAAAGGGAAAATTTGGTCCCGTGGCTCCGCTCATTTGTGATTGGTTCTTTTGGTGCTTACATGTCTTCTTCTAATTCGATGGGGCATGGCAGGTTTATTTTTTCAACTTGTTCCTTTTGGACTACTTTGGTAAAAGGTTTGAACTCTCCCCGTGGCACTGCTAGGATTTGATTTAAGAAAATTTTAAGTGGCAAGGAAAAAGTCTTACTTTTACCCTGCATGAGGACATGTGGTAGTATGAAAATTCAAATGAGTGGGGAAGCGGACCATCCGGGGAGAAAATGGAATTATTGCTTATTGTCATCAAAAGGATTAAAATCTAAAAATGGCTCGCAAGCCCAACAAGAAGGAGGTCAAGGTTGGCTTTGAAAATGTTAAGAGGCGGGAGGCGGGCCATTGGGGACAACTTGGTTTTTTTTCCCCTTGATGTACAAATGACTAAAATGATCAAAATGACCCACGGGCCCGATGGAGAAAAGTCAAAACTTGCTCTAGTCAATGGTGGGGGTGCGGACCCTCAGAGGAAATTTTGAAATTTTTCCTTTTAGGAGAAAATATTAAAAACTAAAAAAGGGAAGCATGGTTCGGCTAGGACCCGCATTGGAACACCTGTCAGGTCCATTTTTCAAGGGCGGAGCTGCAGGGAAAACCTGGAAAATTTTCCCTTTTCCAAAAAAGAGGAGAAATGGCATAATTTGGCCGGTGATTGCTTTAGGACCCAACTTTAGGACATGTGTCAAGCTCATTTCTCAAGGCTAGAGGCATGGAACAAAATGTGGAATTTTTCCATTTCCTCAAAAGTTTTTTTAAAGGTCGAAGGAAATGCCCGGGCCCGTTTTAAATTTAATCTTCCATGTGGATGACTCAAATTCAAAGGAATGATCAACAAAATGTAAGAGTTTGAATCTAATTTTCCCCCCATTTTAGTGAAACATGCTTGGAAGTGTGAGTCTTCATGATTTCTTGGTATTTCCTACACACCAAAAAGATGGGAGAGTTAATGTTTATATTTGAGTTTGGTGGGGGAAAATCTAGAGATGTCTTTCACCATTAAAATGCTTTGACTCTCGAACTCGATATCATTTTTTTACTTTTTTTCTCCCAATCACGCAAGGAACCAGATTTGACAAAGTAGGGGCAGAAGTGGTTAGTGATTTAAAGAAAGGAGTGATCTACTAGAAGAAGGATTTGAATGCATGAGATATTTGAAGATATTTTCCCCCTGAGCACCTAGTGACTTTTTACAGATCTGATTCTGGAAATCATGATCATGATCATGGAAAACACAGGTAGCACTTAATGTCTTAATTTTGGGGGGGGGAAGGGGCTCTGTTGTAAATTTTATAAATGGCAAAAAAAAATCATGCAAATGGTTGGATATTGGAGTGTTAGAGGACGAAGAAAATTCCCAAGAGGAAAATTTGACAAAGCCTGTCTTTTGAGAAGCTATCTAAGAAACCAGGTTATCTCTTTTGTATTAAGTTTGATTGTGTCAAGGTGGCTGCAAGTGGATAGCCAGTGAAAAGCTCTGAGATTTTTCTAGAAACTTTCCCCTACTGATAAATTTAATCAATCTCGAGTGATTTTGTGTTGATCTTGAGAAAAATGTGTGTTTTCATTTCTGAATGTCTGTAAATAAATTTTCTTGTTCCTATTGCAATCTTGTATCAAAATTCTATCTTAATCACACAGGTCTCAATCCTTGTGACAGTTTTCTGGCATCTGTAATTTCATTTCCTGGAAGATCTTTCATCTGGGAATGAAATAAATGATTTAAAATCACTATTCTTTCATTTGTATAAAGAGATTGTCTATAAGCCTTTGGGGTGTACCTCAGGCCTGATTGAGTTTTATATCTCAATAACTTGTTGGGTCTTCTAACTCGAGCCTTCATGTTAAAATCTCATAGATTTTGTGAAAAAGTGCTAATTTGGGCCTCCATTTAAGCACATATTCTGGTTTAAAGGAACATTTTAGCTATTCTAAAGCATTTTTTTGTCTAGAATTTCAATTTTGTAAAAGTTCTCAAAGATTTGGCAAGTCAAGTTAATTCTACCTCACCTCCCACCAAAAATTCATTTTAAAACAACTAATCCTACCCATATTACCCCTATTTTTCATGTTTGTATACAAATGCATAATTTTTTTTTACCAAAGCATGCAAAAACAATCAGGATTTCAAATGTCCTTAGTAGCCTGAACCATGCCCAGAAAATATCTCCACTATCTAGATTGACAACTTGTGAGAGTTAGATTTTTTTTCATTGATCATATTTTCTCCAAGGTCTCCTTAACAACTTCATTAAAAAGGATATCCCCATCTTGTCCATAAACAATAAGCTACAAAAGGGTCCTCTTACCCTAGTTGAAAGGCACAACCTAAAATAGTGATGATAGATCAAATCCTCTTAAGGTGCTACCCAATCCTTTTTAAAGCCTGAGTGCTAAAAAGTCAGATAGATTGCTTCCCCGGCTATAAAACGACATAAAAAATGATCTATCTTCCTTTGAGTGTCTTAATAAATCCCATGATGTTGCTTGTCCTTTTAAGGAGATTAAATTTGGGTTACCAACATGCTTCTAGCCCCATTGTCAGGGATTGTTTAATTTGCTGATAACTGATTTGCGTTGATGAGACCAATTTGTTGATTTGTCGCTATTTCATATCCATTTAGCTCGCTAAAAAAATGCTTCTGGCACCTGTAGACACCCCAATTTCACATCTATCCTAAATCAATTAATTCCCCTTCCTCATTTCCCACAAAAATACACTTCGAATTGATCAAATATAATTTGATTAATTATCCATTTCAAAATCTAAAAATAATCTAATCCTCACCACATGTCATTATTCTCCATGTTTTTCCACTATTGAACTAAAAATTCAAATTCAATATCCTCACCCACCATTCGTGGTCCCCACTCACCTAAAATCCTCCACTTATGAATTAAAAATATAATTCAAATCCTCACCCATTCTTCGTGGCCCCCCACTCACCTAATATTGCCCACATTTTCAAACCACCCACCTAATCTTGCCCACATTTTCAAACCACCCACTTAATCTTGCCCACATTTTCAAACCATGATTACTTAAATTAATCTAAGCTAATCACTCCCTCAGGCTATAAATACAACCTTACCCCTCCCCTCTAAACACACGGAGAAATAAGCTTTCATGCCATATCTAAGTTCTTGCATCCTTTGAGCAAAGAACATCATTTTGCCTTGTCCTAATGCCAAAATAGCCTCATAATCCTTTTTCCCCATCTAGTGCCAAGTAAGAAGATCGTTTGTTGCAGGAAGGTCTTGCTCCTTCTTGAAGAAAAGCACCTACATATCAAAAAATCTGGGCTCAATCCAAGTTTCCTAGCCCATTCTGAGGTTTGCTACGGAACGCGAAGGAGGAGGTATGATTATTGGTATTTTACTTCCTTGTTAGTAGTGTATTTTTCATAGCTTACATTCTGGCACGCCCGGTTTACTTTCGATCTGTTACCATTACTTTCTCAATTAGTGGTTTTATCTGTTCTTTGTTTATTATTGTTTATTATTATTTCCTTTTCTGTTCCTTTTGGTCTTCTTTGGTTAACCTTCACACTTTGGGTAGTGTTTTTTGTTATGTGGCGTCTTGTGGTGTATCTGCAGGTTATAGCAACAATGAAACTATGCAGCTCATCCTGTCTTTGATCTCCTCGGTGCTTGGTGTTTAGTAGTTCTGATTTTGCTATTCACTCGTAATCTATAGAAACACAAGCAATAATCATTAGTTTATCATCTTAGTGTCATGGGACAACCAATCTGGAAAATATATTTATTTATTTCCTTTTGCTAAAATAATTGCTTTGTAGGAAGTTAATCTTTTTTTTTTTTTCTTTCTTTTATTTTAGTCAATCATTTTATGATCTAACTCTTTCTTTCTGATTATTGTTATTTTTTTAACCTTGCTGTCAAAATTTTAGCTTCTCAGGTGAAGTACAGAAGTCAAAAAAATAAAAAAAACTAGTTCCTGGGACGTTTTTTCTCACGTTCAAAATTTCCATTCAAAGCGTTCTCGTAGCCCATCTTTCGGAAGCCATAACTTTTGCTCCCAAACTCGGAATGACTTCATTTTTTTTTTAATGGAAAGGTATTGAAAATATATATGCAATGAAAAAATAATTTTTAGATTTAGAATTAAAGAAAAAATTTGGTTTCATTTCTTCTAACACCTATCTTTTTAACAAAAAAACAACAAAATTTATAGTTTTATTTATTTATTTATTTATTTATTTATTTCACGAAACATCCTCACACGTATGCTCTTTCCTCGCACTTCAAAATTGATCTTCGAAATCAGAAACGTTGAGGCCACTCGAGCTCTAGAAAACAATTTTTATTTTTAATTTTTTGCCTTACATTTAAATTTTCCACGACAACACTTCTAGATAATGTTTTCACCCTCTTCTTTCATCGTTTTTTCTTTTTTGTGAAAATAATAATTATCGTTATTTCGCAATCATGATTAAATTTCAATAATTATTAACATTTAAAAAAAAAAAAATTCAAAAATCAGAAAATCAGAAACTATTCCAATTGTATCCGCGTATGCTCTTTTCTTGCGCCTTCGAGCGATCTGGAAAATCAGAAACGGTCACATTTTTTTTAGTTTCTTGTTCTAACATTGCAGGATCCTCTATCTTTGTTTTCCAACTATCATTTTAATAATTATTTTCCTCTGTCATATTCTTAATATTTGTTTGGTCGTTGGTTGTGTATGCTCTTTTCCTGCGCCTTTGAGCGATCTGGACAATCAAAAACAACCACGATCACTTTTCTAACATTTCATTTACAGGATAACTACTAATTTTTTTTCTGTAGAACTGCGTTGCTGGAATATTATCAAAAACAAAAACAAAAACAACAAAAATCCCGCAAAAAATAGCACCATTCAAAGACAATTGCTGAAACCAAAAAAAAAAAGTACGCTCAGGTACGTAATTATTTCTGCTAGTGATTTATTTCAAATTGGAAAGAACCCTGCATTTAATCACTTCATCATATTGTTTTAGCACGTAGACAAGGTGGATTTCATCACCACCAAAGCTACACCGGTGACGTGGACTTGACTACCAACGCACCAACAGCATTTGCATCTGTATTGCACTTTGAGACCTAGTCTCATCACACAGCGTTCGGTATTTTACCTCGCCGCTGCTCTTCACTTACAGGTAATGCTGTCGTGCAGCGCATGCGAGTCATGCCTAAATAGATGTAACAATGAAGCCTGGGGCATCGTCCCTGTAAATCTTCAGGGAGTTATAAGGATGCCATACACATTCATCCCTCCATCACCTTCCACCTTTTCAAAAAACCTGTTCTGGACGTGGTGATTCACTCTGAAACAGGCAAGTAAGAATTGGTGAGTCTCCTCCAGTGCTCTAAGGGTTCCCCGTACCAATTCTGTCCCCGTACAGAATTAGGTATATCAGGACTAAGGTATATCGGAGGACGCATCTTCTTGGAGTAATAAGAGCCTGCATCCACCATTTCACAGCATACTTGTATGATTGTATGAAACAATGATCATTCCTAAAGAAGTTGCCTCATAAGACAAAACAATTGAATCCACATGACTGCTTGTTGTTTGAAACCACAATAGTTTAGCATTATTTTATCATAAAAATTGGCTGATATCAATGTGTTCATTGTAAAAGTTCAGACCCTAGTTGTGTTCCACAAAAAAAATCAGTTCTCAACCAATTCAATACCAAGTGAAAACATCCAAAACAATCCAACAACACAGACCAAAACATCACAACAATTTCATTAGCTCACTTTAGCCAATAATACATCTATCATAGCTTGTCTTCAGCTATATCCAATAGATATTGAGTGACTTGCGTTCACTCCTTAAATCATCAATTGTCAGAACATTCTTTCTAGCTTGTTTCAAGCTATATCAAAATGACATTGAGTGACTTGTTTGAGTTCACTCATTATTTCATCAGCTGTCGAGTTTAACAAAATCCCATCCGACACAAATCCCTTCAAAACTCATTTTGAGTTCACAACTATGTTGAGTCACTTGTTTGAGTTACTCTTCCTATCAAAAATCCAGAGCTTGTTAAAGCCAAACCAATCAACATATTCATCATAGCTTGTTTGAGCTACATCTCACTTGTATTGAGTACCTTTTTTGAGTGTACTCCTTACATTTTCATCTGTTAAGCTTGTTTAATCCAAACCAATCAACATATTCATCATAGCTTGTTTAAGTTATATCCCACTTGTATCCCGAGTATCTTGTTTGAGATTACTCCTTATAGCCTTGTTAAAACTTGATTGAGCGAAAACAAAGATCATAATCAATTGGTTGATTTCTTCATCACACATTTTCTTCGTTCTCCCTCTCTTTCAAACATGAAGAATTCACGAAAAACATCACACAATGAGCTATTAGAAAAAATTAATAAAGATGACAACAGAACTCTCTCATATGACTACCCAAATCAGTGAGCGATCACCCAAAAAGCCGATCATACAACCTCACGAAGAAATCAGTTCACGTAAAGTCCAACGTCAGTTTACCCCCCTTGGAGAAAGTCTCTCTAGTGTTTTTCATCAACTAAAAGAGGCTAAACTGATAAAATATCCAATTACAAAACCCTTTTTCAAAGGGGAAGCTAAGCCATGCTGGTACAAAACCTAACACATACTGTGACTTTCATCGCATTGATGGTCATCACATAGATAAATGTGTACGATTTAAGAATTACGTCCAAGACTTAATTGACGACGACATCATCTCTGTAGAACTTGATGACAATGCTCTTGCAACCAACGACACATCCAATATCACAACTTTCCATGAACAGCTGACTACTGTCGAAACTCCTATATATACTAAAATTTCCACGAGATCATGACGACAACAGTCAAGACTCTCTAATTCCAAACCAATCCATATCTTCTTCAAATTTCCTTCCATTAGTTCAAACATACATTGAACCTGTTTTGGGTGACAACATTCTTCCAACATCTACTGAGCACTTGAACTTATTTCAAGACTCTCTTTCAGCCCAAACATATATTGAACCTGTTTTTGGGTGACAACATTCTTCCAACATCTAATGAGACCTTGATCTCGTTTCAAGACTCCCTTTCAAACCTTGATATTACTGTAGACACTACAGACGAGGTTCCATCAACAGGTACCATTAAGTTTGATTCTATTCTTCCAATATTGGCTCTTATGCCTAACATCTCTAGCCTTTTTGTCGAAACACAACCACATCAAGTTTGGACACTTGCAACAATACAACCTGTCATGACCATCATACTTTCAACGATCGATCTTGCAGGCAATCTCATCACTAATGATTCTCACCTATCAAGACTACTATGTGCATATATTCTACGAGGTATGTATACCTAGGAATATCTTTATGCCACCTTTTCCATCTTTAATTTTGAATCTATCGTCAAATCAATTAATTCATGGACAAACAGAAGCAAAAAAATCAAACAATGCAAACTGAGGCCACTCCCTTCTCCCTTGTTTATGGTGGGGAAGATATTTTACATATCAAGGTTGAATTCTCATCCTTTAGAATATCCCTCAAAGACGTAATCAATAAAGATTATTATCAACATTCACGCCTTAATGAACTCGAGCTTCTTGATGAAAAACGACTTAGTGCCCTAGATCATCTTCAAGTATATCAAAATCAGCTACGACATAGCTACCATAAAAAATTTAAACCTAGAAAATTTAAGGTCAATCATTTCATTCTCAAAGAAAATCGAAAGAACACACCCAAAGAACGAGACAAACAAGACAAATTGGAGCCCAACGAAATCATAGATAAATTTGGCTCTGGAGCCTATAAATTGGCCACTGCAGATGGTCAAGATCTTGATGAACCAATGAATGTAGTTCATTTAAAGAAATTTTATCCTTGAGATGTTCACTATTCCAGGATACAATGTGTACATTGTTCCTTTTGTTTTTCTTATCTCCGAATAATTTAAATTTAATCATTTCCATTGGCAGATATTTTATTTATCAAAATCACGTCTTCATATTTATCATCATGAGACAAGTGCTAATATAAATCCTATTAAGTTTGTGAGCATCATACTTCTTCCACTTTCAGTCGCTTTCCTCTATGGTCATACCTAGAAGCTTACTGATGGTAATATATCCCCTTCTAATACATTCTTTCTTTCATAACAAAGCTCTAAACTTCGTTACCCAGTTCGTTTGGTCGTCCATCTCAGTCTTCGGTGTTGAACCCTCGCATCCTACTAGTCGTGTGGGGTTGAGATTGGGGGCAGATGTTTCTTCCCAAATACAAAGCACTATTGTAAAAAAAAATCCATCAATTCAATAACTTATGAATAATTCATTGTCACATCTTTCGTCCTTCATAGTCTTTGGTGTTGAGCCCACACTTCTTACTGGTAGTGTGAGACTGGGAATGGAGGAAGGTGCCCTTACTCATCTACGTCTTGTCTTCAGTGATAAACCCTTGCCTCTTACAAGTGGCATGGGGCAAAGCGTAGAGGGTCATTCTCATACAAGCATAAAAACATTGCAAAATATTCCAAAAAAATAAAAAAAAAAACAAGAAAAACAAACAAAAAGGAAATTCACTCGCCTATATTTTTCCTTTGGTGATGAGCCCTTGCTTCTCACTAGTAGCATGGGGCAAGGCATAGGGAGTCATTTCAAAAATATAAAATCTTATAGTGCTTACAAATTATAGAGTCCCCAAACATGTAATTTAGATGCCTAAGTGAAGAGAGAACTATCCCTTAACCTCATATCTTATCAATCAGCAGGCCACATAACTGTCTAAGTCTAGCATGTGACTCATAAAGTGAAAGCTATTTTTGAAACCGGTTTAGTACCATTATGAATAATGGAGTCACAATTTCCCAAAGGGATTGTTGTTAGCATTTGTCTCTATATTCATTATCTACCTCCTAAGTCCTTCTTGATTCTTGGTGATGAGCCCACACATCTTACTAGTTGTGTGGAGTCAAGAATGGAGTTGGAATTCTTTTCATCATATCATCACCACCATATCATGCCAATGGAAAGTGAATTTATGTTCTTTTGAGCATAAGTTACAATGCGGAACACGGTACATCGTCTCTCAAAAATAAGTCTGCACTCTGGTCCATAAATTGTCAATCACAATGTAAAAATAAAAAAACATTTGAAAATCGTAAAAAAATCCAAAAACAATGTAAAAATCCAAAAATCCAAAAACATTTGAAAATCATCAAAAATCCAAAAACAGTGTAAAAATCCAAAAATCCAAAAACAATGTAAAAATCTAAAAATCCAAAAAAAATTGAAAATCGTTAAAAAAATCCAAAAATAGTGTAAAAATCCAAAAATCCAAAAACAATTGAAAATCATCAAAAATCCAAAAACAGTGTAAAAATCCAAAAATCCAAAAACATTTGAAAATCGTCAAAAATCCAAACACAGTGTAAACATCATAAAAATTCAAAAACATTAGAAAATCCAAAAAAATTATAAAATTCAAAAACAAACATTAGAAAATCCAAAAATCCAAAAACAAAAACATTAGGAAATATCCAAAATACAAAAACATTTGTAAAATTTTCAAAAGACCAAAAACATCCACAAAATTGTAAAAACTCAATAAGTAACACAATTCATCCTTTGAACTATTATCCCAAACGAATGGTCCAACCACCTTATGACTACCAATTTTAAACCACTTCTCCTCGCGTGAATCCTCGCTTGGGGAAAATCCGGCTCTCATTGTTTCCTTGTTTGAGGAGACTGACCCAATCCTTTGTACCTCTGCTTGGGGGCACATCTAATCAATCATCACTGTGGAACATGTTAGGGACATGTTTACTGGTTCTTGTGTTGCATTATTAGTGGCAAATTATTAATTGCTTTCTTGTATCTTGATATATTACAAGGGGCATCTTTATTTTATATATCCTGGTGTTCTATGTAATATTCTTATGTTATCTGATTGCATGTCGTACTGGGGCATCATACTTTCTTGATGGCCTCTGTCTATGCTCTCTTCCATTTGCATATCGTACTGGGGCATCAAACCTTTTTAATGGCCCCTGTCTATGCTATCACGCATATTACAGTCTAGTCATCCTGATCTTTTATATCACGATGCATCCTGTTATGTGCTATATTAAAATTAAGATGCTTTTCATCACATGAGTATCTTCCTGCATGATCAACATCTTACTTTGCACCCCATCCATTCACCCATACTAATGCATTCTCTAGTTTGCGAATCCTACTTGATCACCGTTGCAGTTTGCGAATCCTACTTGACGATCTTTCTCAAGTAGCATTCACTATCCAGCAGCTCCTTCTCCCCCACCATGATCACCATGTATTTGATCCATTCCTTCTCACTTCTCATTTTTACTCCTCCGCCGCTTATACCCATATTACCCTTCTCACCATTCTTGTCCCCTCTCACCCATTGGTATTCTTTCCTTTCACCCGTTTTCTTCCCGCTTGACAATCTTACTTAATAACCCCTTCTATATAGAATCCTCAGTGGAGGTTTACCCTCTCCCTAAGATCTTCCCGCTGTAGAAGCTTCTTCACCACCTGCCCTCTCATCAAATAACCATCACCACCAAACACATCTTCCAACTCCACCTCTTCTACTTCCCATTCCCGTATCATTACTCTCACCACGTGGGCATCCCAATTAAGGATTCCCCTCACACTCTCCACCCTCCACTGCATATATTCCTTCATCCATTCATGTTACACTCCTTTGTGTCCTTTCTTTCTTATTATCACCTCATCTCATATCATATACCACTTAGGCATACCTCACTCACCTTTTCTCATCCTTCCCCAAATCCACCTTATGCCTGGTCATCCTACATACACGATCTCGTAGTATGGAAAATTCACTTGAGGGTTCCCCTTCAGTCCATTTTGTCATACCCTATTCCCACCAACTCTAACATCATCCTTCTTCCTCAGCTTGGCGATCTTACTTAACCATTCCAGCCGCATGGCAATCTTACTTAATACTTCCACTTAAGGTTTATCTGCCCTGTGGCCTTCCCCTATCCCATCATATTTCGCCCATCTTATTTCTCCCACCTCTCATCGCGATCATCTTCTTCACCCTACCATTCCACCCCTATCCCCAATATCATTTTGTCTTTCTCTTTGCATATCATCCCTGTCAGTTGGGTGACCCTACGAAACTTCTCCAGCAGTATGACGATCTTACTTAAGAGATTTTCTTAAGCATGACATGTCATCTTACACTCTCCCATCTCACCACCATATTTCCTCTTCATTCCCCATCATCACATCTTTTTACCACCACTATCACCCTCCTCTTCTTGGCAATCTTACTTAACCACTCACCCAGCATGGCAATCTCACTTAAGAGTCCCTCTTAAGGATGATCTGTCTCCTTGCCTTTCCCCATCCCTACCCACCCTTCACCCTTCATTTTTTCTCGGCATTCCCCATTATCACATCCTTTCACCTCCTTTTCGATTCTCGCAAACACCACTTCTCGCTTGACCATTTGTCATCTCCAATTTTGCTCACATGGCAATCTTACTTAACCACTTCCATCACATGACAATCTTATGTTAGGGTCCTCCCTACACTTAACTTGTCATCGTGAACTTCTCCCCCGCCTCATTCTTAGTTCACTTTATTGATCGTTTCTTCCACCTGGTATCTCCTATTACCCACTTTTTCCTCCTACTATTATCCTTTCTCCACATATCCTCTTACAACGTACAACTCATCTCTTCCACCTACAATCACATTCTTTTCCCCCATTTTTCCCTCCTTGATCCATCATCCTTCATACCGTTTCTTCCCATTCTTTTCATGTCTTGGTTCTTCCTCCTCACCTCGTTCATCCTCATCACCCCCATCCTCTCCTTTATTTCACTTAGTCCCAACTCTTCCCTCCCATCTTCTTCACTCTTTCCCCTTCATCTTCTCACATTCCCCCTACATTTCTACCCACACACATATTCGCCATTACTGTTAACACTCCTATATCATTCTTTCATCATCATCTTCTCTTCCCGCACTCATAATTGTCAACGGGTTTTCCCTAAAAATTATCAATCCTCATTCCGCATGACCTCATTCACTCCCTTGGACCTTCTAGAGTTTCCCTTCATTCCTTCCCTCCTCTAAGCCCACCACTCATTGGCAACGGGTTTTCCTTAACGTCCCTTTGTTGGCGTTACCCTTTCCAGTCCTCATTCGCTTTCTCTTTTTTTCATTTTTTCTCTTTCACCCTTCCCCACCACTCATTGTCAAGAGGATTTCCCTAACATCCTTTCATTGGCATTGCCTCTTCTATCCCCCATTCTCTTTTCTCTCCTATTCTTTTCCCTCACTCCCACCCTTTCTTGTCGCTTCTTACCCATCTCTCCATCTCCTCTTTGACCTCTTCACTATCTTTACTGTCTTCATCATACATCCTTTTTCTATTTTCCCATCATCGTAGTATCCTCATTTCATTCTCTACCACTTCCCCTTTTCTCTACCACCCCTACCTTTTCGTTCATTCTGTATATGTTTCTCTTCCTTTCTCTCCTCTTTTTCACACTTTCCTCGCCCCTCATAGTTTCTTTTTTTTCTCTCCATTCTACTTCTTCTTTTGTCCTCTTTCTATTTTCCTCTATTTCACCCCCCTACTCCCACCTCATTTTCTCCTTCTTATTCATCCTTTCCCGTTTCCTTCTTTTTCACTTCCATGCATCCCTCTTTACTATCTCTGTTGCTTCCTTCATTTTGCACATCTCTCTCTTTTATCCCCTTCACCCTCTACTCTGTCACTTTTTTGTTTTTGCCTTGTTTATCCTTCATCATTCCCTTCTTCTCCTATCATCCCTCTCTCTTATTTCTTTTCATTCCTTTTGTTCCCCTCCCCTATTTCCCTTACTCTTCTCATAATCAACCCCCACTCCTATCCATTCCCTTTTCTCTTTCCCACACACCCTCACACCTAGCATTCAAGGTCGATTGAATCCTTCCTCCATTTGCGTCGTGCGATCATTCCAGTCTCTTCCACTCCATTATCGTCCTCTTCTCCACCAAATCCATTTCCCTTCTTTTCAAGAATTTTGTCGTATATTTCATTCCCGTCAATCCTCTCGAGTGGGCATCACCACATCTATTCATAATCACATCTTCTCATGACATTTTTGTCTTGGAGGATACTATGACATCTGTCACTCACCACTTTCTATTCTCCCCAACAAACATTCGCTCTACCTTTTAAAAAGTAGATTGAATTCTTCCCCCATACCGTCTACTTTCTTTGAAAGGACACTACTTTCATAGTACCCTTCCAAAGAGGGGCAAATGTAGACACCCCAGTTTCACATCTATCCTAAATCAATTAATTCCCCTTCCTCATTTCCCACAAAAATACACTTCGAATTAATCAAATATAATTTGATTAATTATCCATTTCAAAATCTTAAAATAATCTAATCCTCACCACATGTCATTATTCTCCATGTTTTTCCACTATTGAATTAAAAATTCAAATTCAAATCCTCACCCACCATTCGTGGTCCCCACTCACCTAAAATCCTCCACTTATGAATTAAAAATATAATTCAAATCCTCACCCATTCTTCGTGGCCCCCACTCACCTAATATTGCCCACATTTTCAAACCACCCACCTAATCTTTCCCACATTTTCAAACCACCCACCTAATCTTGCCCACATTTTCAAACCACCCACTTAATCTTGCCCACATTTTCAAACCATGATTACTTAAATTAATCTAAGCTAATCACTCCCTCAGGCTATAAATACAACCTTACCCCTCCCCTCTAAACACATGCAGAATAAGCTTTCATGCCATATCTAAGTTCTTGCATCCTTTGAGCAAAGAACATCATTTTTCCTCGTCGTAATGCAAAAATAGCCTCATAATCCCTTTTTCCCATCTAGTGCAAAGTAAGAAGATCGTTGTTGCAGGAAGGTCTTGCTCCGTCTTGAAGAAAAGCACCTACATATCAAAAAATCTGGGCTCAATCCAAGTTTCCTAGCCCTATTCTGAGGTCTTTGCTACGGAACGCGAAAAGAGGAGGTATGATTATTAGTATTTTACTCTTCCTTGTTAGTAGTGTTTTTTTTCATAGCTTTACATTCTGGCACGCCTCAAGGGATTGTTTAATTTGCTGATAACTGATTTGCGTTGATGAGACCAATTTGTTGATTTGTCGCTATTTCATATCCATTTAGCTCGCTAAAAAAATGCTTCTGGCACCATTTTCGGGGACTTATTTTAGTTTCTGAGACTATTTCTTGATTCACTTGCAGTTCATATCCATTTTTCCCATCAACAACATGCTTCTAGTGCCGTTTCTGGGAAGATAGTGATTATGGTTTATATTCAGACCCTGGTGTTGTATGCAACTTTTCTATTCCGGTAAAAAAAAATTTCACTAGTATTCACTGATAAATTTTAGGTAAAGGGAAGTAAGGTCTTTCATTTCTAGTTTCCAGTGCTGACAGACATTTGATAGATCATATTTTAGTGCATTTTCACAACTAAGATGGAAATCCTTAGTGGCAACTCCCTGTTGACCTAATTCTGAATGAGTACTAGTGTCTTAACCTCTTTCAAGTGAGATTTTCTACCAATCTTTACAAATTTGGAAGAATAAGATCTTTCTTTTCTATGGATCTTGCTAGGACATTATTTCTAAAGCTAGAAAAAGAAAAATCTAAGGGAAAAAAGATCCTGGAGAGTTTGTGGGAGATCAGTAGACAAGAAGAGGGATCTCCATTGATGAATTCTATTCAAGTTCTTCTGAATCAAGTAATCTCTTTTTGGAATTGAATTCTCTCCAATTGGAGAGGGGGAATTTATTTGATTTTGAGAAAGGTTTTCCTCTCATTCTACCCCTATCTTTTTAGAAGTTGATAGAGATTTCCAATAAACAAGGCCTTTAGGGGGTATCCATTTTCAAAGTTATAATCCTGTGTTCTAATGACCCCTCTGCCCCTTATCAGTTTGTTACCCCTCTAGAGTCACCTCCTTAAAACAATATGGCCCAGCCCCCCACCCAGAACTCCATTTGTAGTAAACACTTTTAGTCCCCATAAATTTTTTGGGAATGAATGGTTATCGAAATGTAGTTCCTCAAGATGGAATAAATAGACTACCAAAGTTCTAGGGAAACAACGCTATAACTGGTGATCAACCATTTTAAATCTTTTTTATCAATATGATGAAAGACTTTGAGATTGAACATGAAGATGTATATATCAAGTTGTTCATCCATACTCTAGAAGAGGATGCTAGGGATTGGTATAAGAATTTTCCAAATAAATATATTATATTCCTAGACAGAGATGAGCAATGCATTTAGATTGCAGTATGGTGATAGAACTGACCCTAGGTGTCTCTTGACAGAATTTTTGGTTGAAAACATAAAAAATAATCCTAATGATTCAGTACATGAATTAAACACAAGGTTTTATAAGACCCCTGAGGAGATTTCCTGTTAGGATAAGAGCCATGTATTGAATCATGCTTGATCAAATATTTAGATGCATATGATAAAAAGGTTGTTTACTACTTGAGGGACAAATTCCATACTGATTTGAGCCAGGATTTCACTATGACTTTGTAAACTGAAAACAATATCAGGGCAATTAGAAAACCTCCCAAGACGGATGGTGTGAACCTGATTAACCCAGAAAAAGCTCAAACAAGTAAAGCTGCTGATTTGGAGGAAGTTGTGAAGACTTTGGCAGGGGCTATCAACGAAATCTCCTACAAACTAACCTGGGATGAGAAAGGAAATGGGCAGAGCTAAAAAGGTCAACACAAGCAACAAAGCCAAGATAGGTTCACAAACCACCAAAGACCTGATGACAGAGGCAAGGGACTTGTTGGATTTGGAAATATGGCAAAACCAAGGTAGGAAAAACATAATGGTGCCTGATCCTTTGGCTTCCCAGAGTTGATGTTGTGGAGGATAACTATGTCATTGATTGGGTGTAATAGATGTTTCATGTCCCATGACCCATATGGGGTTAGACCAGAAAGAAGTTGAGGAAGCAAAAAATGATTAAATTGATGATGATGCTTGTAGGATGGAGATCCCTACAAGTTTTCAAGGGAATCAACTTCAACTGGGGGGGGGGGGGGGGGAGGTAATAAGTGCTAGAACTACTGCTATTTTTTATGATTGCATTTACTGGGTACCCTCCTCTTCCTCCCTCTCCTACTTTAGAAGTAGATAATTGTAAAATATTTTAAACTACCCAATAATGATTTTGAATAGTTGAGGGCATGAATGATTGAAAATTATGATGGAGGAGTTCCTTTAGAAGAAGATTGGTAGATATTAATGAATGTTGTATTTTCCCAAGAAAAAGAGCACAATACAGGACGTAAAGTTTCTAAGGGGCCACAAGACAAGTCAATATTTCCATTTCTTACCAAAGAAACCCCAAAATAAAAATGCATCTAGCAGAGAGCTTGTTTCCCCAAGTAAAACTTGTGTTCCTCCCCATGCCCAAAATGAAAAGAATCCCATTCCATCTTATGAATTTTCCAATCTTTCTCATAGTGTTGCTTTATCGAAATTTATTCCATATGACATTGCCCAAGTTTTGAGTCAAATAAAAATTCATGTCCTATTTGTTGAGTTGCTTAGGATCCATGAGCACAAGAAGAGGGATTTAGAATGTTTAGGGTTCAAAGAGGAAGATATCATACAAGGAAGAGATGTAAACAAGGTTGATATTCTCCTTGTTGTTGCAGAGTTGCAAAAACCACAAGTGTTGGAAGGGCTGGGGGAACCACCAGAGGTTTATTGAGGAACTTATTTGGTTAAATCCTAGCTGAATGTGGATCCATTCTTCCCTACCCTGGTTATCAAGGACAAGTTGTTACATAAGTGTATATTTGACATTGTAGCCTCATGTAATGTCATGCCTCTTGAAGTTATGAATGAGCTAGGTATCAAAGTAATAACAACATATGGGAAGTGCACTACCATGGAATCAAGAGAGGTGCCAGTGGTGGGATTTGTCAAAGATCTATATGTGCAATTTGCATCTTATCCTGGAAAGAACTTAAAAATCGATGTAGTGATTATTGACTTCCTTACCAAGTGGGGGATGTTGTTGTCAAGAAAGTGGGAAGCAAGTGTTGGTGGTAGTGTGCAAATTGAAATATCTTATGGAAATATCCCCATCTAAGAAAACTAGGTGAAATTATAAGGAGAGAAGTAGGTGAAAAACTAGGTGAACTGTCATTGGAAAAAACTTCATCCCTGGGTTCAAATCATCATTTTTCTCCATTTTTACGGTTTGAAGGATGTTTCCCCTAGTCAAATTTGTATCCTTGCATTAGGAAGTAACATGGCTTCTTTTGGTTGGTTGGGGGATGGGTAGCAAATGCTTTAACTTATCACTTTTTGCATTTTGGGCAAAAGGGAAAATTTGGTACCATGGCTCCACTCATTTCTGATTGGTTCTTTTGGTGCTTACGTGGCTTCTTCTAATTGGTGGGGTGTAGACGGGGTTTTTTTTTTTGAACTTGTTTCTTTTGGCTACTTCGGAAAAAGGTTTTGAACTCGCCCCACAACCTCGCTAGGCTCTATTAAAGAAGATTTTAAATGGCAGGGAAAAAGTCTTACTTTGACCCCCACAAGAGGGACACGTGGGCAGTTTGAAAATTCAAAGGGGTGGGGGGGAAGAGGATGATCAGGGGAAAATTGGGATTTTTTTCCCTCTTTTCATCAAAAGGATTAAAATATCAAAATGGCCCACAAGCCCAACAAGAAGGAGGTCAAGGTAGGATTTGAAAATGTTGAGAGGCAGGACGTGGGCCATCAAGGGAAACTTGGTTTTTTTACCCCTTGATGTTCAAATGACTGAAAATCATTAAAATGACCCATGGGCCCAATGGAGAAAAGTAAAAACTTACTCCAGTCAACAGCGGAGGTGGGGGACCCTTAGAGGAAATTTGGAAAATTTTCATTTTACGAGAAAAGAGTTAAAATTAAAAAAGAAAGAGTGGTTCTGCTAGGACCCACATTGGGACACGTGTCAAGCCCATTTTTTCAAGGGTGGAGCTTCAGGGAAAACTTGGAAAAATTTTCCTTTTCCAAGAAAGAGGTGAAATGGTAGAATTTGGCTGCGGTTCCTTTAGAACCCACCTTAGGGCACGTGTCAGGCTCATTTCTCAAGGGTGGAGGCACGGAACAAGATGTGGAGTTTTTTCCATTTCTTTAAAAGTATGTAAAAGGTCAAATGAAGTGCCTGGGCTCATTTTAAATTCAATCTTCCATGTCGATAGCCCAAATTCAAAGGAAATATCAATGACAGCTGAGAGTCTAAGTTTGATTTTCCCCACATTTTACTGAAACACACCCAGAAGTGGGAGTCTTCGTGATTTCTTGGTATTTCCTACATGCCAAAGAGAGGGGAGAGTTAATGTTGATATCTAACTTTGGTAGGGAAAATCTAGAGACGTCTTTTGCCATTAAAATATGTCTGACTATCAGGCTCGATATGATTTTCTGTGTTTCTTCTCTCGAGCATGCAAGGAACCATATTTGATAGATTAGGGGCGGAAGTTGTTGGTGAGTTGAAGGATTGATCTACCAAAAGGATAACTTGAATGCAGGAGATATTCGAATAGATTTTCCCCCCTTAGCACTTGGCGACTTTTTATAAATCTTATTCTGGAAATCGTGATCATGTTCATGGCCAACACTGGTAGCACTCAATGTCATGATTTTTTGGGGGAAAAGGGGATCTATTGTACATGTTATAGATGGCACAAAATTTTAGTGTAAATCGTTGGAGATTGGATTGTTAGAAGTCGAAGAAAATTCCTAAGAGGGAATTTTGACAAATTCTATCTTTTGAGAAGCCATTTGAGAAACATGGTTATCTCTTTTGTATTAAGTTTGATCCAATCAAGATGGCTATGAGTGTACAATCATTGAAAATCTCTGAGATTGTTCTACAAACCTTCCCCTGCTGATAAATTTAATCAAACTCAAGTTATTATGTGTTGATCTTGAGCAAAATGTGTTTGTTTCATTTTTGAATGTCTGTAAATACTTTTCCTTGTTCCTATTGCAATCTTGTATAAAAATATGTCTTAATCAAACAAGTCTCAATCCTTATGAAAGTTTAGTGCCATCTGAAATTTCATTAACTAGAAGATATTTCATCTGGGAACGACATATACAATTTAAAATCACTTTTATTTCATTTGTTGAAAGAGATTGTTTGTAATCCTCTGGGTGTACCTTAGGCATGATTGGGTTCGGATCTCAATACTTTGTTGGGTTTTCTAACTTCAGTATTCATGTTTAAAATCTCATAGATTGTGTGAAAAAGTGCTAATTTGGGACTCCATTAAAGCAAATATCCTGGTTAAAGGAGGCAGTTTAGCTATTTTGAAGCATTTTGTTGTCTAGACTTTCCATTTTTGTAAGAGTTCTTAGAGATATACCAAATAAAGTTCATTCTTCCTCACGTCCCACCAAACATTATTTTAAAACAACTAATCCTAACCCATACTACCCCCTGTTTTTCATGTGTGTATACAAATGCATAAATAAAAAATCAGGATTTCAAATGTCTTTAGTAGCCTGAAGCTTGTACAAAAAATATCTCCACTATCTAGTGGTAACAACTCGTGAGGAGTTAGATTTTGTTGCATTGATCATATTTTCTCCAATGTATCCTTAAAAAATTCATTAGGAATGATATCCCCATATCCTCCATAAACAATAGTCTACAAAAGGGTCCTCTTACCCTGGTTGAAAGGCACAACCTAAAATAGTGATGATAGATAAAATCCTCTTAAGGTGCTACCCACTCCTTTCTAAAGACTGAGTGATAAAAAGTCAAATATATTGCTTCCCCAGATGTAATACAACATACATGATCATCTATTTGCCTCTGAGTGTCATGTTAAATCCATGATACTGCTCATCCTTTGAAGGATATTAAATTTGGGTACCAACACAATGCAAGAAATATGGGGCAAACTCAAAATAACTGCTCACACTCAGAAGGCCACAACTTTTACATTTCTCAACGAAATCATAAAAAATTGGTACCGTTCGAATCATGGCTCAAATACAGAAGAATAAAAATAAATAAATTCAGAATTTAATGAATAATTGATGCTTATTTTGCACGAAATGTGCCCAATTTAGAATGATGATTTTATTGGTGATTGGGAGAACATTTAATGAAGCTATGGGTAGATATTTTTCACTGCTGCAAGTTATGGGATAGTATGGGGAACCTTTTTTAAGTGACATAAAATAATTTCAATCCATTTATGACATCTTGAATGTGATGGGAAGGAATATTTTGATATTTTCATTTCTCTCTCTCTCCTCTCAGAATTCGGTAAATTAGAGTGTTAGGATCATTGTAGGGAGGAGTACGTAGTTATTGTGTCACAAAAATGTATCAAATTGATTTTTTGAAGCCAATGTGCTATAGGCCCTTGTTTTATAATAGATTAAACTATGCATATCAATAAAGAAACAAATATAACTTTGTTGATGTATCTTCCACTGTTGTGTTTGTATGCTTTCTTATTGCCACTTCAACCTCATTACAAATATATTATGTCTATCACATGCTATTTTAGGGATTCATTATCATTGTGTTTGTATGAAATATTATTGTGAGTGTAGTTTCTAGGTTGTAGAGAGTTGCTATCACCCTCTCCAGTATGTAATTTACTTCCATTTTTCACACATTGAAAAGCTATTCTCATTCCCCTCCTTTTTTGGTGTATCACCTCTTTAGTGTAGGATTTTTTTTCATTCTCTCTCCCTCCCTGGTACCTTAGAAAATTAGATTCGGAAAAGACTCTCATGCCTACAGCAGAGTAGATTATGGCAGGTAGTTTAGGAGTAAGAACTAGCTTTCTCTGGAGGTCTATCTCAAGTAGCAAGTCCCACAACTTGGATATAGTACCCATGTTATCCAATCGCACCATAAGCTTAAACACACACACTTGTGCAAATCATAGGGTGATGGGACTCGGTAATAACAATAAATTTTATTTTATTTTTTCAACACGACTCTTAAGTTATTTTAAAAGTGTTTAACTAGTGTTAAGTAGGATGTGACAAAAGGGGGGAAATAAATGTGAGTTGGTAGCCTTAAATGTATGTTGGATTGGAATGAATTCCATTTGTTTTGGGGTAGTATGTACTCAATATTTCAAGTGAAAATCGGATTTTGACCTTCTAATAAATTTGGGAGACTTGTGGGACAAGTTAAACTTGTCCCACACCTTTTTGAAGTCACCCACCCAGTAGGCCTATGATGTGAGGGACTTATTTTAGGTCTTATTCTATGTTTTAATGGATGAAAAGTGTAATTAATTGTACTTCCTTACATGGGTATTTATTTATGTCCTTTAGGGGTGTGGGTTTTGGTTGAGTGTGTAAGAGGGTTTTCATTTCCCTAACCACTAATTAATTATGCTTTGGGGTTTGGATTTGACTTTGGTGATGTGGGATAGAGAAGAAATGATGTGATATCCTACATGGAGCCACATCATCTCCCTCTCACTTTTTTCTATTGATTCCAATTTTTTTGAGGTTTTGGGGGTTACTAGCTTTGTTTTTGGTCTCCCATTTGTTTTGGGTGCTAGCTCTTTGGAGTGCTTGTTGGAGTTGAAGATTTACAGGGAATTGCTTGGGCTGGGATAGTTTTGGAACTTTCTTATGGATTGGATTCTTGTTATTGAAAGGTAGGGTCTTCACCCTTGGTTTCTTCTCTTTTATTGTGTGTTTATGTGTTGAATGAATTTTAATTGTTTGAGTGTTGTTGGGTAGTGAAATCAATTTAGGATGTGTATGACAAAGTGAAATGGGGAAATATTTTTTTGGGAGGCATAAGAGTTTTCTTCTGGGTATTTAGGAGGGAGTGGGTTGGGTGCTCCACCTTTTGCTTATCATATTTTTTTGTTCATTGGTGCAAGCATAAGAGTGAGGGAGGCATAAGAGATATTTTACTTATAGGGAGGCATAAGATATTTTGGGGTTGATTGAGTTTTGGAGGTTTTGAGGTGGGCACCCAAACCCCCTTGGGATGTATTAAGAGAAATCCCCATATTCCATTTCTAGTAGGGTCTTCACTATAAATATGTTGGTTTGTTTAATGATGGTATTCATAAAAATAAAAAAAATTCCGGAAATAATGTGAATTATCAACCTTGGTTTCTTCTCTTGACTTTATTGTGTGCTAATGTGTTGGAATGATTCTATGTATCTAATTGTTATGAATGTTGTTGTGGTAGTGATTTTATTGATGTGACTCAAATAATGTTTTTTTAAAGAAAATGTGGAGGCCTTGTCTTTTTTACCAATGGCTGTCAAATATTCCAGATTGTTTCATTTTTGGGGCTCAGCATTAGGATGTGTATGACAAAGTGAAATGGGGGAAATAAACACATTAACTTCCGTTTTTTTGGAAGGCATAAGAGTTTTCGTCATCTGGAGTATTTAGGTTAGGTGGAGAGTGGGTTTCCTACTCCCCCATTTTGCTTATCATGTTGTTTTGATCTTGGTAGATTGGTGGAAGCATAAGAATGAGGGAGGTCATGTTTCTTTTAAGAGATAAAAATTTGGAGGACTTATAGGGAGGCATAAGCATACTAATGGGGTTAGCCAAATTGATGAAAAAAGTTGGAGGTATACTGCAAATAATATGGGCACCTCGAAACCCTTGAAAATAGATATCCTTAGAGAAATCCCCATATTCCATTTTGGATTTTTTTCTAGTTGGCTTGACTTTAGAGATTTTATAATTATCAAATAATTGATTACTAATGTTTTGGAAATTCTATGTATCTAAATAGGAAAACATGTTTTGTGGTTAACTCGATTAATTTTATAATTTTCCAATAAAACTGTAACTAACTTGACTAAATCAACTCTAGGTGGCAGAAATTACTATTGTAAAAGGTTACTAGAACTTGTCTATTCTTAGTAACCTCACATGGTTGTCAAATATTCCAGATTGTTGTCATTTTTGGGGCTCAGCACCCAATGAGGAAGAAGAGGAAGAAGGCTTCACTTCGTCATTGGAGTATTGGTTAGGTGGAGAGTGTTTCCTACTCCCCCATTTTTTTTTGTTGTTTTGATCTTGGTAGAAGGTGGGAACTAAAATGAGGAGTCATGTTTCTTTTTGAATTTGGAGGAAAGGACCAAGCATACTAATGTAGCCAAATTATGAAAAAAGTTGATATACTGCAAATAATATGTACTCGAAAAGAAAATAGATATCCTTATTTGTTATCAAATAATTGATTACAATGTTTCTTAAATAGGAAAACAACTCCCAACTCGATTTTCCAATAAAACTGTAACTAACTTGACTAAATCAACTCTAGGTGGCACAAATTACTATTTTAAAAAGTTTACTAGAACTTGCTATTCTTAGTAACCTCACATGCTTATTCATACGGGCACAAAAATTTCCATCCATCTTCTAAATTTGTAATTAAGAGGAATTTTCAACTTTATAAATCATAATGCAAGCAATATACTAAAATAAAACTAATACCCAAAAATAGAAAAAAATCAAACTACAACTTAAATTCTAATTTTCAGCCTCAAGATGGCAGATTTAGGGCCCGAAAATGTAATAAAAATTTCCCCCAACTAGTACGGAAGATTTCCACTGCATTTTGTCTCATTCAAACATGTGGTTTAAAAAAAGGACTCAAAAGGACACCCAAAGCTCAAGTTATGACCTTGTCAAGTTCCTGCTATTTTTTGATGCATCAAATACCCCTGCTTGAAAAACACGAAGCTCCTACAAATTGTCTTCTTCAAAATGCTTCCATTTATTCTGGATCCAAATTTTTAATCTCCCACTCTATGACCCAAAGTATCGTCCTCTTGTTCCATTGCTTTCCAATGTACCAAATAATTTGTTATATTTCCCATGTCGTGTGTCCATTGTGTTCTTATCTAGAATCTGTTCCACTTCTTCTTTCTTCTACACAGGAACCTGCTGCCTCCAATATACTACTTCATCAATAACATCCCCTTCTACACCATCCCCATGAAAATAATACAAATCTGAAACATTAAACACTGGAGAAATATCAAAATTCCCTGGCAATTCTACCTCATAAGCATTATCATTTTTTTTTCATGATTTTACAGGGACCAATCTTCTTGTACTTCATCTTGTTATAGGTTCCTTTGAGAAACCTTTCCTTCCACAGATATACCATAACCAACTCACCAACTTTAAATACCTTTCTCCATCTTTACACATCTGTTGTTTCCTTATACTTATCATTACTATTCTGCATCTTCTTCCACACTTCTTTGTGCAATTTTTGTATATGTTTGGAAAATGCTTCTACATCATCACTAACTCTACCATCAACAGGTAGCTGTATCAAATCTAACACTCCATTTCGATTACTCCCATACATAATTGAAAATGGAGAGTTTCCTATGGATCTATTTATGGAAATGTTATATGCAAACTCAACTTGTTGTAATGCGAAGTCCCATTGTTTCATCTTTTCCCCAACGATGCACCTTAACAAGTTTCCCAAATTCTAATTTACCACCTCTGTTTTCCCATCATTTTGAGGATGATAAGCACTAATGAATTGTATTTGAGTTCCTAATTTCTTCCATAAAGTCCACCAAAAGTGACTTAAGAACCTTTTGTCCCTATCTGAAGTAATGGTTTTTGGAACACCATGCAAATGAACAACTTCTCTCAAAAACAAATCTACTACGCCCTGTCGCATCACTTGTTTTCTTACAGGAAATAAAATGAACCATCTTAGAAAACCTATCAACAGCCACAAAAATTGAGTCATTACCTCGTTGTGTTTTTGGTAATCCCAAAACAAAATTCATACTTAGATCTGTCCATGACCTTCTAGGAATAGGCAATAGCATATAGAACCCTGTATTCTGTGCATGGCCTTTCGAGACTTGGAAAATTTGACATCTCTTCACATATCTTACCACATCTCTTTCTACCTTTTGCCAATAGTATTTCTCTGCTACCAAGTCTATCATATTATCTTTACCAAAATTCCTAGCCAATCCTCCACTATGTAACTCTTTCACTATATTATCTCTCATAGACCCAACTGGAATACATAGTTGGTGTCCCTTGAATAGGTAGCCATCATGTAAAATGTACTCATCTTGGACATCTCCTGCATTATATGACAATGGATGAAATAACCTTTCAACAATATCATTGAAATATGAATCGGAAGAATAAAAACCCTTTTTTTGCTTCAAAACCTACCACCTCATTTTCCACAGTGGTAAACAAAGTAACACGCCTACTCAATGCATCTGCAAATTGATTCTATTTTCTAGATTTATGTTTTTAGGGAAAAATTATAACCCTGCAAAAATGACACCGACTTCAAGCATGCATAATATTCAAATTATTTTGGGTATTCACATACTTCAGGGCTATGTGGTCTGTAAACAACACAAAATACTTAGGCACTAAGTAATGCCTTCAATGCCTTAATGCTTGAATAATGGCATAAAATTCCACATCATAAGTAGAGTAGTTATTTCTTATCTCGTTTAGTTTCTCACATAAGAAAGCTACTGGATTTCCATGTTAACTTAGAACAATAGTAATACCCATATGTGAGGCATCACAATCAAGCTCAAACACTTTATCAAAATATTGTGCTGCAAAAATGGGTTCCTTTGTTACCTTCTTCTTTAAGAACTGAAAATTATCCTCAGTTTCCTTTGTCCACAAAAACCCCCTTTATTTTGTGTAATTTGTTATAGGTGCTACAATATTCCTGAAATTTTTAATAAATTTTCTGTAAAATGTTGTTAGACAATGAAAGCTTCTTACCTCTGTTATACTCCATGGAGTATGCCATTCAATAATTCCTTTATCTTTTCGAAGTCCATCTATACCCCATATTCTGAAATAATAAAGCCCAAGAATACCAAACTCTCTGGCATAAATGTGAACTTCTTTATATTTACATAGATTTTTTCTTTACTTAACACTTCAAATACCACCCTTAGATTCCTCAAATATTCTTCTTTAGTTTTCCTCAAGATCAAGATATCATCAAAATAAACCACAAAAAACTTACCATTATACTCTCATAGCACGGTGTTCATCAGTCTCATAAAAGTACTAGGTGAATTGGATAACCCGAATGGCATCACCGACCACTCAAATAATCCATTTCCTATCTTGAATGTTATTTTCCACTCATATCCTTCTCTGATATGAATCTAATGATAACCACTTCAAAGATCAATATTGATGAAATACCTAGATCCAACAAGAACATCCATCATATCATCAAGGTGAGGTATTGGGAACCTATACTTGATTGTAATTTTATTGATTGCTTTGAGATCCATGCACATTCTCCATGTTTGATCATTATTTGGTGTTAATAAAGCTGGGGTTGCACATGAACTCATGCTCTCCCTTATAACCCCCTTTCGCATGAGCTCTACCACTTGCCTATTCAACTCTGCATGCAATGTCAGGATGATCCTATAAGCTGCTTGATTTAGGAATAAATACCCTAGAATCAAATCAATATGGTTTTGAATATCTCTTCTGGGTGGTAATCCATATAGTAGCTCATCATGAATAACATCCGAAAATTCTTCTATTAATTCTATTATTTCTACTAGTATTTGTGCACTTGCAGGTTCATCCTTATTTGCAACTAGTGCATAACAAAAACTAGTTACATTTGCCTCCTTCACAAATTCCCTTGCAGAAAGAATTTTTTTAACCTTCCCCTCTTCCTTAAGAGGTAGAAAAACTATTGTTGTGACATCCTTCCAGAAAGTATAAGTATTGTTTCCCCCGTCATGAATAATTTTTCTATCAAATTGCCAAGGTCTTCCTACCAGCATATGTCATGCATCCATAGGAATAACATCACACCAAATCTCATGCCTTTAACTTATTCTAATAAAAAACATTATTAAACATATCTAATCAATAGTAACTTCATTACACTTCTTAAACCATGCAATACGGTAAGGGTTAGGATTCTTCTCACAATGTAGACCCACTTTGTCGACCATCTCATTTGAAACCATGTTCTCACAACTATCACCATCAATAATAAGATTACATACCTCTATTCTTGAAGTGCATCTTGTTACAAAAATATTTGTATGCAACCATGCATTCCCCTTGATCTCCTTTCTTGTAGCAATCATCGTCCTTTTGATCATCATATTTTCTCCAATATCTAGTGGAATTTCTAGGTCTAGTTCATGTTCTACTTGTTTAGCTTCAACAAGATTTAATCTTGGAGAATCTCCTTTCCTCTTTTCATGTGTATAAGTATGTGGGAATTCAAAATCCCAATTCCCTTATTCACCACATCTATAACAAACAAATGGTCTTTGTTGAGCCTCCCATCCTCTATCGCCAACATATCCTCTACCCCTAGAAAATCCTTTACCTCTTTGTTGATTATGGAAATCTTATCTCATATCCTCTTTATTTTCCAATCCATGAGATGATCTCCCCAACCTTGGCTAAAACCATCTCATCCCCGAAAGGAAGATGAGGCCCCCCAATTATTTCCAGGTAATATCCTAAAAGTTTGACAGTTTATTTTTCCTTGGCTTTTAAGGCTAATTGATAGGCATCATCCATGCTCTTAATCCTATGTATACTTATCTCATCTTGAATAGAAAATTTTAATGCATTTACATACCTTAGAGCCATTTGTTCCTCAGTTTCTTCATGCTCTACATGAATGGACAACTTTTAGAACTCATCTGTGTATTCTTGTACTATTTGTAAGTTCCGTATGAGATTCTAAAACCTCCTATAAAGGGTTTGTGCATAATCCATAGGGAGAAATTTATCTTTCATCTTCTTCTCCATCTTACTCCACATCCTAATTTTGTCTTTCACATTTCTTGACCACTCTTTCTATAGGTGATCTCACCATCACATAGCATGACCTTTCAATTTCATGCATACAAATTTTACCTTCTTTTCTTCTGACATAGCCTTCCACTCAAAACATTTCCCCATGCTAGTCCACTAGTCTATCAACTCGTCTTGTTTTAGTCTACCACCATACTCTAAAACATCAACTCTTATCCCATCATTATTTCCTTCTAATGCTTGAAGAATCCTTTCTTCAAATGCTAATGGTGGTGCTTTCGTTTCCTCCTCTTCACAAACTACTTCTTCATCTGTGTCATCTCCACCTTGATTTCCTCTCTGGGTTATCATTGTAGCAAGTGCAACAACTTGCCTCTGCAGATCTTGCATATTTCCATTCATACCGCCTCCTCTTCCTGCCATTTTTTTAAAGACGTCGAACCATCTCTGATACCAGATAATGTAGCCAAATTATGAACAAACTTGATATACTGCAAATAATATGAACTCCAAAAGAAAATAGATCTCCTTCTTTGTTATCAAATAATGAATTACAATGTTTCCTAAATAGGAAAACAACTCCCAACTTGAATTTCCAAGCAAACTCTAACTAACTTGATTAAATCTACTCTAGGTGGTAGAAATTACTATTTTTAGCAGTTTACAAGAACCTGTTATTCTTAGTAAGTTCGCATGCTTATTTGTATGCTCACAGAAATTTCCATGCATCTTCTAAATTCCTAAATTAGAGAAATTTTCAACTTTATAACACATAATGCAACTAATAGACTAAAATTAACTAATGCCCCAAAATAGGAAAAAACTGAACTACAACTTAAATCCTATTTTTTTCCCTCAAGATGGCAGATTTAGGGCCTCAAAATGTGTCAAAACTTATAGCAACTAGTAGGGCAGACTGTTCCTACATTCATCTCAATGAAACATGTGGTTTCAAAAAAAATGGAATCCAACGGACACACGGAGCTCAAGTTCTGACCTTTTCAAGATCCTGCTAATTTTGGCCCATCAAATACCCTTGTGAATATTTTATCATGTTGTCTCCATTCTGTATGGAAGTCTTGTAAACTTGTAATTGTTTAAAATGAACTTCTTAGATTTTTTTTAATAAAAAATGTGATCTTAGTTTACATTGTAAATGAAAGCAAAAATCTTGAAAAGCATTTCCTTGCTTATTGGAATGAGAAATTATTAGATTGTAAAAGTGTAACAAGTTCATTGAGAAGACGGAAATAAGATTGAAATGAAAATAAATTTACTTCTAAATTAGTATTTTCATTGCCTCCATGATGTGTGATGTTCATTTTAAAAATATTGGGAAATGTTGTTACAAATTATTTGTTTGAAATGGTTGAAACTTGCATTTTGTCATGAAATAAAATAGATATTCACATTTCACTACTTGAAAGGAATATGATAGGAAGTTATACTATATTTATTTATTTTTGTATTGTTGAAAGAAAGTTTAAAAAATAAAGGGGTGTTTTACCCATTTTTACATTTACATGTGTTGATGGAAAAGTCTTAAATTTTTTTTTGGTTATTTACCTTATCAATAAATAGATTGATCGTTTAAATCTAGTAGAGTAAAGGAAATGCATGGTTACAAATTAGAACATAGTTTTATTTGATTGTATAAATGTATTATTAATTTATTATAAATTGATATGTGAATCGAATATTAAATAATGTAATAATAAGTGGAAATAGGATTCATTATTAACATAAGATAATGTTATTATCAAATTATAAAAGAAATTTTAATTGAAGGATTAAGGATTAGTTAACATTATTAATATTATTATTATAATAATAATAATAATAATAATAATAATAATAATAATAATAATAATAATAAAATGTTGATGATAGTATATATATATATATATATATATAAACAAAAATTTAATAAATAAATAAAAAAGAAATTAAAGGAAGTGCTTAGTCGCATCCCCTATGGGGTTTGAGCTTTTTGTTTAAAAGAAAATTTGGTGGGGGTTGAGGCTCACCAACCCCACCCCCCCACTGATTTTTTTTGTGGCCAAGAATTTAAAATGTGTGCCATATGTTTTTAATACACGAACATACACACACACACACATGTATAATAATACCCATATTTATATTTCAGATTTTTATAAAATAGAAGTTTTTATTATATATCTGTGTGTGTGTGTGTGTGTGTGTGTGTGTGTGTGTGTGTGTGTGTGTGTGTGTACAAATCCTTTTACCCCAGGTTTAAATAAACCATTCCATCTATTTATTTAAAATAGAGAAGAATGCCAATATGCCAAATGTGGAAAATATGAAAAAAAAGAATAATGGAAACAATAATGAAAATGCATGCAAGCCCTAAAAGAGGGTGTAAATAGAACTTTGAAAAGAAGGGAAGAATGTTCCTTTCTTCCATGAGCTTGAGCTTTCCTCTCATGTCTTCCACCTCCTTTCTCCTCTAACCTACTAAATAAGAAATGAAACAATTAGACAAATGAATAGGAAATGAGCCTTTCATAATCTTGGTTAGGGTTATTTGGAGCCCTAAATCCAAGGGTTCCAAATCAATCCATATAAGGGATGAGATACATCCCTACAAAAAATAGGTGAGATAATTTTCAAATTTAAAATACATGGGTAAGTTTAATTGCGTCCACTCAAGTGGTGTAGGGGGTGTAATTAATTTCCTAACCAAAATGTTTTATTGGACACCCTTTTTAAAACAATAGATTTGACCTCTTGTTTTGGGTGGAAATAAACCTTACTATTAAATAAATAGACCTCCATTATTTTGAAATTAATTTGATTGTGAATAAGTAAGGTGTAATTAAATTTTCTTAAATTCAAGGGAGGGGAGTTGAACCCTTGCACTAAACTAATTAAAGTATTATATGACATTACGAAATATTATTAAATTATTTTAGAAAGAAGATAAGGGGATTATGGACCCCATTTAAAAATTAATAATAATAATTAAATATAAGTTTTAAATACGATGAAGTGTTGACCATGAATTTAATCTAATGTTGTGAATGGGTGTTTAAAAAAAATTTATTCCATAATTTTTCTATTACAACCTTTTTATCTTGGGATTCGTGTGGGTAAAATTGTGGGCATTACATTCCCCCCTTATTTCATTTTTTTACAAACATAATATTTCCTCAGAGTGGAACCCCCTAATCTTAGACAGGGTAAAATATTTTTACACTTTCTACGTAGCCTTCTCACCTTTGAAGTGGCATGCAATCTTTGTGGCTTCATGGTCTAGGTGACACCTAGGTTTTTCCCTGGAGGATTACCATAAACATGGAAATGGAAGGAGTATATCTCTCTACTAACACATTTGGTGGTTTCCCGGATTAACATGAAAGCTTTTGTTTTTTTATCTGCACGTTGAGAATAAACTTGGAGGTGACAGGAGGTCTCCACTATTTTTTATAGTTTGGTGGTTTCTCACATTTCAGAAAATCCTTTTTATCCTCACAATTTTTATTATCAAGAGGTACCAAACTTGAAAATAATGCTTAGTATTTTTTTCTAAAATCTTCACTGCACAAGAAAACCCCACCACGCACAACATAATGCAAACACACTAAAAAATGTCACCAAAGAAATGATGCAACCCCTTCGTAGGTGACTCATGAGTGGACAACAATTTTACTCCAACCTATGGGTATTCCCAACCTCCTATAAGATTCTACTCTATGCTTCACAACAAGAGTTTTGAAGCAATGACATCCTCATTAGATGAATCTTCACATTCATTAGTATCTGGTGGATCTTCTACTCGAAAAACATTATCTTCACTAGGCTTGAACTTTTATTTGAGAACATCTTTCACTTGAAAAAGATAGTCCCATTTTGTATGACCTTTCTTCTTACTGTACTAGCATTTAATGTCCCTTTTTTCAATATTAGACTTTTAATGAAAATTTGAACATTAAAGTGCTTTCTCGTTTTAAAAATACCTTCATCTTCTATAGGAATCCTTTTGTCTTGCGCGAGTAGTTTTTAAATCATATCAGTTAGAGATTATGATGGTATTTAGCTAAGAATAAATACAATTTTGTTATATCTGTATGCTATACTATTCAATAGAATAGATTTTGCATTCTAATCGTCAACTTCAGTTTTTACCTCGGCAAGTTACCTAATAGGAGACCTTAGATTGTTTATATGGCTAGACATAGTAATTCCATCATCCATTTTGAATCTATATAATTTCAATTTTAGTGAAAATTTGTCATTTACTACTTTTTCACCGAACAGGGTGTTAAACATATCTGAAATTTCTTTTGGATGATTTTTTAAAATCCGCGTGATGTAACTCATAATCTGAAAACAAGACTAATAATAGATTACACTTTGTCATATATTTTTTGCCATTCCAATAATTTTCTTGCATCAGTTGGTCGTTTCTCATCCTCGTTTACAATACCCCAAAATTTGTATTCATCAATTGCATTTATATTTTAACCTTCGAGATATGAAAGTTTAGAAAAGAATATTTTTTGACCGGAATTTCCAATATTTTTTTTTAAATTACGAAACTATTTTGAGACGTAGATCAATTTGATAAAAGGAAGAAAATTACTAAACTACCAGGATTGAAACGTTGTAGAAATATGTAGCCTAACACCATGCGTTAACTAAGAGAATCAGCAAAATAAAATCGTCTTAAAAACCTCCTTATAATGATACTTATACTCACGATGGCGGTGATCTTCAAGAAAATACACCTTAGCTACACGATGCTTTCAAACTCTCGTCGTGCCTCTGATCTCACATGGACCTTTGGTCCTGAATCTGCAGGTTCTATTTGCAGGTTAGAGATGGGGGAAATATCTCCGTAAACCTTGGTTGTGTCTTATGGAGCTTTAAACCATGCATGCCTTGTAGGTATTCAATGAGGGAGCAGGATTTTCCACACAAGGAAAATATGCTCGACAATAGGGGAGGCGATTCAAAGAAAACTTATTTGTATCCTCATGAATGACAGAAGGTATAGTGAAATAGATTACACAAATAGGTGTACAACTCACGATGCTTTTCTCTCGCATTTCCTATACATGACATGGAAAATACTTGCTGCAATCTCTGGCAGATCTTGTATCACTTTGATGCAAATTCTTGCATGAAATGAGAATGCAGTGATTCAATATTCATTATCAATGCATATATATACAAATCTATTTTAAGAATATGGTAACTAACATGTTGAGAATGGTGTTAACAAAAATACAACCTCTCTAAAAATTGTGATATTGGTGCTATAGAAAAGGTTACACAAATAAGTATAAGAAAATAAAGTAAAACAACAGATTCGCTACATCTGATTATGCTAACAGAAACTACAGTAAATGGTGGAATTTGAATATCGATACGATAAAGTTTAAAACTTAATGTTGAAGATTATTTTTGATAATTGGAATTGAAAAACTTTATTGGTCATGACCGGTAGCACTTGTGTCACATTATCCATTGTACAATTTTTAAAAAAATCTTGTTCGACTCTTTTTCGCTTTTCAAACACAAAAGGTTTGTGTTACTATTGATGTTTCTTTTATGGTACATCTCATTATTCTTTAGTTGTATAATTAATACATAGTACAACAACGTTAAACATGTTAAATAACCCATATGATAAATTTAAATAGAAAAATTATTAGGGAAACCGATTCTTATAAGTTGTTAAACATGTTCCTCTAGAAAATGGCACACATTATATTTCTTTATATTTGACCTACTTGTTTAGAAATTATTACAGATTATAGGAGAATTTGTACATAGTGAAAGTGACATGGGTGTCCCTCAACACACGACTTTCTAAGATTCGGCCTAAACAACCAAAATGTGGAAAACATGATAAGTGTTAGTAGGTCTAAAGTGGTAAATATATAATAAGTGGGTATGGCTAAAGATCATGATTTAAAGTCCGAACAACTCCCAATCAATTAACTTCTAAGTATGAGACTTTATAATCAAGGAAAAAAAGAACGTTTATCTCCTTGTGTGGCATAGTATGATCAAGAATAATCATTGCATGAAATTACTAATCTATTTCAGTTAGAATGAAGATACTTCACCCTAATTGACAGACTCTTAGAAAATGTTTTTTTTTCTATAAATAATCCTCTTTAGAGAGGGTCAAGAAAGAAAGTAGATGATGCACAAAATGGAGAAAACTAAAGATTTATATTTCTAACTAGGTTTTCTTAATTAAAAAGAAATTGTGTAGTTATGGATACCTAATCATTTAGCATGTCAAGTTGGATGATGATTTTTAGGGTCAGGGGATTACATTGAAATAGTACTGCATGTAATTATAAGCCCATGTATCGCTACTAGAGATCAATTACCAGTGGGTTAATTATTGGTTTGAAGATTGTCTAAAGAGATTGAGCCAGACCAAAAATGGTCATGTAGTGTCCTCAACTAATAATTGATGAAAAAGAAACTAAATAACTATACAAATGATAGTTATAGGCTATGAAATGGTAGCGTGAATTCCTAATAACTAGATTTATCTTGATTTTGGCTCCTAGATTATGTTAAATCCTAACAATGAGTAAATAATTTAAACAATTTTAATCAAATATAAAGGTAGTTAAATTTATCCCTGCGGTCTATGGAATTCCTTTTCAATTAAATATCTAAATAAAATATATGCAACTTCTTTAATCTATTTGTTTGTATTTTGAGAGGCTTTTGAAAGGACTGACATAAAAATAATTAAGTAACACATTTTTAATCTTCTCCAGATTATTTAAAATAATGTTAGATATAAACTCTAAAGTAATGAATAAATAACTAAAACCAAATTAATTTTTTTTCTAATTAAAATAAATTAAATAGTAAACAAATGGATGTGGTTATTCCTTTGTTGTGTTGGGGTTTGTGAGTTTTAGTTCTAATGTGAACCATCCAAGATATTATTAATTTCTTGAAAGTAAAGAATAATAATATAGAGCTTTTGCTTCAAGGTTTCTAGGTAGCGAAACTTCTCAGAAGTAATTTATCTTCTTCCAAACAAACTTTCCCTGAAACAATTGCTTCTAAAATAATTAAAAATTAATACTAAATATTACAATATTGGTGTCCCCAGATTTGACCTTTAAAATTTGAGACTACCCCCATGTACAAAATTTGGTACTTTCAAAATAATGGGTTGTTTTGTGTTTTTATTGCTAGAAGATGCATGTATTACGTTAATATATTCTCAGTGTATCATATGAGACAATTTTGACAAATACCCAAATTCCCAAACTCGTTTTATCCCTCCACTAAGTTTTTTCTACGGGAAACTTTTATCTAATAATTTATTAAATAAATAATGCTTCGTTAGAAATAAATTGTGGTCTAGTTAAATCCTGTTGTGATTTTGCATGCCAGTATTCACTCATCTCATTAGGGTTTTCAACAAGAATGAATCATGGGTTTTTTTTTACTTCTAGAAACATTTCCTTGTTTTTATTTATTTATTTTTCCTTTTTCTCTGGTTTTCTCCTATGTTTCTCTGTGCAATTTCCCTAGGTCAATTCCTTGAGCAGTACAGTCTATTTTATTGCCTAGAACATCTGGAGAAAATCTATGGCCACCATACAAGAAGGAATCATCCTCACGAATCCAGCTTCTGGGTAAAAAAGATGAATTCATGCACAAAATTCCTCTCCTAGGAAAGTCACACTTTTTGGGACTGGATAGGTTTAAGCTGTAGCGGGATTTTTGCTAGTAGCAGGCAAGTGGAAATTTATTACCTTCCTTGCATGCTTAAAATTCCCATGAAGTCAAATTCACTTAGGCTACAGTGGGAAAATTAGAGGGGGCAGGTAGAAGGGAATTTCTTACCTACCTTACAGGGTAAAAATCCCCATTATAAAATAAAGAAAAATCACTTAAAGCACGATGGGAATTTTCTACCTGCCTGGCAGGCTAACTTTTCCCAGTAGAGATATTTATTCATCCATGCAAGTCACACTTTATCAAAGGAGGCCAATTTTAATACAAGTCACACTTTTTGGGAGGTATTTTAATTAAATAATGGGAAAAATAAAAGTGGTAGGCATGCAAGAATTTCTTACATGCCTTGCAGGGTAAAAATTCACATTATGGAAGTCAAAAATTTTAAGTGAAAGAAGGGATATTTGGAGCTGTAGTGGAAGGTGAATAATCCCATCAAAGTTGAATTTTAAAATTTAGAAATCACCCATGCTAAAAAGTGCGACCCCTTTGGGCATTAAATAATAAATCCAATGCAATTTATTATTAGCTTTCCTTCCTAATTTTGGCGCCAGGGATGATGAAAGTCAATACATGATGTGAAGTCAAAGAATAATGAAGGAAGAAGGCTAAAAATAAATTCAATTAATTTATCTAATGGCTGCCTAGAATATGCTAAAATGTGTCACCCATTTGGTGATTAAATAATGCTTTTTGTGGCATTTATTAGTAGATTTTATTCCTAACTTTTGTGCCATGGAGAAATAGAAGGTCAATGCATGATGTGAAGTCAAAGAAGAACTAAAGGGAGAAGGCTAAAAATGAATTAAATTTATTTATTTAATGGCAACCATGAGCATGCAAATTTAGGCGCCCAAGTTGAAGGAATAAGCATGTTTATTTATTAATTAATTGCCAAGAATAGGACAAGCTTTCATAAAATATAGAATGTTGAGAGTTATATAAGCATGGGTTTTCATAGTGATGGAATAGTTAATTGCTTTATCAAAGGATTATAGCCCAGAAATTTTTGGTTCCTAAAGGAGGTGGATTTTTGCTTTAAAAAGTGTTTTTCATTGCCAGAAAGCTTCAAATTTTGGCACCTAGGATTGAAGGAGTCTTATTTAAGCCTGTGTAATTATCTGCATATTGGTATAGGTGCCAAGGTGAATTTGAAAATATTTATGCTTGTTTTGCATGTAAGAAAAGTCTCAAATTTTAGGGCAGTAGGATTTATATGTAGATTTTTATGATAAAATCAAGTTTTCATGCCCTGGATCCCATCTTCATTTAAATTAATTGTAGGTACTCATCATAGGTGTTTATATAAGTGAAAGGGAGCTCAAATCAATGTCAGATACATTGAATATATCTTCCAAATTTGAAGAAATCCCCAAATCTACACCAATTGCAAAGAATTCTGGCAAAAGAAAAAGAAAAAGAATTACTCAAACGAAGATTTCTCTGGACATGGAAAAGTGAGATGAAAGAGAAGGGTCAGTGAAATCATGCATTTCTTCTAGATTTGCTGATATCAGTGATACGGATCTAGACCCCGAACTCCTCTCTGAATTGATTGACAGATCCAGGGATGGAAAAAATGTCTCATGTGGGAAGTCAAAAGTAGTGGAATTATTCAAGCTTCAGCATTTCCAGCCATAACTCAGCTAATAGAACTCATCATGGAGTGTGCAAGGTCGTACCATCCAATATCCAGATCAATCTAAGATTTTGTGGGAAAGATAATAATCATTTTCGACCCATAATTTATCAATTATTGTCTGAAGATTCCAACATGACTGGTGATGACTATAATCAACATGGTGTATGCTTGAAACATGTGGAGAAGAACAAAGTAGACTATGTGGGAATAATGAATAGTAGGTATATGAAGAATCCCAAGTCTCCATAAAAATTCATGAGGACTCTTTCCACGATCCAATATGGTGTAAGAGGTGGCTAACATTACCAAATTGCTATGCAAGATAAATGGAGAAACCGACACTCACAACTTTCTCTCATGGATGTATGCTTTCATTAGAACCATTGAGATCAACAATCAAATTCGATAATCAATTAGTCAGAGATCATTAGCGACAACATTGGCGAGTAGCTCCAAAGTTTGAGGTAGACCTAGAACTTCAAGATGACTTCATATTTGGTATATGCACCAGCCTTGCATGGTATATTTTGCAAGCTGGATAGATGGGGTGTACTCTCAGAGGATCCTATTTTTGACTACTACCCAAAGCTTACTGTACTTGAATACAATAAAGATTACAAGGTGGTTAATGATGGATTCTTCTAAAAATTCATTTGCAAGTTTAACAGTGATCTGAAGACTAACAGGGTGAGTAAGGAAGCTTGGGATGTTGTACCCCAGCATGGCTGTATCTTCATCCAGTTTGTAGAATTTACATACCTTAGGGTAACCATATTTTTAGGAGAACCAATCAAGTTACACAAATATCCAAGAAACAAATCGCTCATCATCGAGTTGTGTAAATATCTCGTTGAGATGCATGACCTGCAATCTAACTGACACAAGTGTACATGCTTATTTCTTATCACAGTGAGCTATTACAGCTGTCAAAACATTGAAAAGGCCAGAGGAATTAAAGTTGAGATGTTCTCTGAGTATGAGCATGAGTTCTTCCTAGCATGGTTGAACTTCGATCCATATGGAGTAGCAAGGAAAATAATATCCAAGGAATACTCACATGTGCGTTTGTTAGAAGACTTCAGGATGAAGTGCAAAAGTGAGTACGAAGTCAGAAAGAAAGACTTCTGCAGGTTATCAGCTCGACAAGTGTTTAATTATGGATCAGCATGGATACCTACGGATCTCATAGATGATGGGTTTGTGTTACTTGACTCATACCACAAGATGGGAGGGGATAGAGCTGCACTTCAGGAGAACATTGGTGGTTGCCACATGATCAAGGAAAGATCTGCTATGATTCTTGTCAACACCTTGAACTAGTTGCTAACAAAGGGGTATTGCCTTGATGAAGCTTTGATGAATCAAATCACAGGAAACCTTAGCATAACAAACTCCATCCAAAGAAAGCACAAGGGATACAGTAGTAGAAGGTCTAAAAAGCTTAAAGTGGACAAGAAGTCTCATTCACAGGAAAAGGTCACTTCTATGGCTATGGTGTTTGTTCCTACTTCTCTAATGCAAACCAAATAACTTTACTAGCCTATGAACCTTGGTGAGATATTTTTGTTCTGCCATTGAATCTGAAAACATTTGTGTTTTCTCCTCAGCCACTCTAATATTTAGCTCTCCCTGAATAAATGCATAAGTTGTAGATGGCAAAATTTGAAAGAGCGTTATTCTTGGACAATTCAGAAGATGACAACCACAACACTATAATATTTTTATATAGAGAGGAACCAAAGCAAAAGATGGTGGTACATTCAATAACTTTTCATTTTCCACGAAGCAATTTCTAAAAGCAGTTGGCCTCACAGTCAGTCCCGATAGCTAGAGAGGAGATCAAATTGAAGGAACATGACTTGCAGTTGCTCCTGAGTTTTGTACAAAAAGAAAGAGGACCTAAAGTTGCTAAGGCAACTTCCAGGTTTATTATTGAAGAATCATGGAAAAAGTTCACTGAGGTGTCAGTTTCGACAAAATAAAAGTAGAAGGGTGAGATTATGGTAATAGATATAACAGTGACCAAAGTGCCGATAGGTCAAACCACAACTGAAGGATAAAAGAAAGACACACAGACATTGATAAATACTTTATTCCTTAAGCTTGATAAAGAGAAGGTAGAAAAATATGAATTTCAAAAGCATGTTTCCTAGTTGTGTGAGATCATTGCTAAGGTTGTCATACCTTTCTCTCAGCCAATTTTAGCACATGAGCAGGTGAGTGATCATATAATCCAGGAAGTGGAAAATGCAGGTTACCAAGTTATAGCCATCGATGAATGGAAGAGCCTAATCATTTTCCAAGCTTCTGCACAACTTGGGGAGGTTCCATCTCATCTAAAGGTTATGAAAGATGCATTAGTTTAGCTGAAAAAACTAGTGACAAGCACGATGGATATGAACAAAGTGGCTGAAAGTAACCTGAGCACTTTGGTTGAGATAAATAAGCTATCGAGGGAGGTTTTTATTGCTGAATGAATTGTGCTCGATGGATCGGTTGAAAATGGGAATCAACTCTAGTTTGTGGTATCTTTCCATTTGGAGATCTTCACAATCATGCTGAAAAGAATGTAGGCACTCGAGAGTTTGGTATCATCCCTACCAGAAAATGTCACTGGTTTCACCAATGAGGAAGTTGTCTGGAACTTTTCTTCATACAAAAGGACCATTCCCATCAAAGTTCCTAGTTCCCTTGAAGTATCTCTTCTGATGATTCAAGAGAGGATTGATGGAGTTGTTAGGCCTTTCATGATGAGTTCCATCAGTAAGTTAGTAACATTGCAATCATATATTAATAATTTGATGCCTAGTTTGAAGGAGGTGGAAGTGAGAATCGAAGTTTTGAGTGAAGGATTGCTGCAATTCAGGGCAGAGAAATAAGTTGTGGCTAAAACAGATGGGAAATTGCTGAATTTTATGTTTGACAAGTATATTCAGTATACGAACAAGAAGAAAGTATAGGAAGTTACAGCTCGCAGATCTCCATTCTTCTAGTCTTTCTGATTCTAATTTTATGTTCCCATATGTAATTGTAAAACTTAAAAGTGATTGGCTTGAAAACCATCACTTCAAGTTTTTGGAATGATTCTTTAAGTTAAGTGACAAATGTGCACAATTTTGACTTGAAATCTTGATGCATGTCACTAAGAGAGGAATTAGAGGAAGATGATTGTAAGATTGTCTTTTCATTTATTTTTTATGTTCTAGCTCAGGTATAGTTTCCCATTTGTAATTTCCCCTCTTCATTCTATAAGTAGAGAAAGAACCTTTAGGTTAAAGGATCAGAATTTGTAAGCAACATTCTTGTGTTCCACAATTTGTACTAAAACACCTGATAGCTATTTTAAAGTAGAGGAACAGAAAGGAGCATATTTCTAGAGAACTTTGTGTCAAGGGTGTACTTTGTTTCTAACTTTTTGTCTTAGATCTATTCATACTTTTTGTTATTCTAAATCTAGATTTGAAAGATTCCTTTGTTTGTAATTTTGTATGTTAACATCTATCTGTTTTACCTATGTGCATGCGATCAAATATGTAATCTTTTGATTGGGTTGCGCATATTCCCCCTTCCATTCCTACTTTCTAATATTTTCCCCTTCTTCAAATATCTCCTTTCTTTTATAGTTGCTTACTTTCTGCAATACTATTTAGCTATTTTTCATGAGCTACATGGTTAAAGTAATACCAACAAATAGATACTAGCAAATTTAACTGATAAATCTTACACGGGAGCCTCACCAGTAAATGAGGGAAATTTATCTCATGACTGCCTAGGTTTTCAGCTGTGCAGAAAATCTAGCCAAAAAATATGTAAATATTTCTTTTCCTTCTCAAATTGCTTTCCCAAGAATATCCAAAAGGTTAATTTGGGAATATTTTATCCAAGATATAATCTTTATTAGAATAAATTTATCAAAAAATGTGCAAGTATAAAAAATGCACAAAAAAGCAATTATATATTCATTTCATAATAGCACTAAGACTAGCTTTCTTGATTCCAAAGAACACTTATATTAAAATAAGAAATTAAAAATACATTCCAACTATTGTCACTATGGTGGTGTTATAACTTGTCGCAGTGTTATTTTTTATGTATTTTGTGTCTCCTCAAGTTCAAACTCCTTACAATATGCATGTTCCAAGTGATCCGTGTGAGAAAAGTAATAGATGACAATAAGAAGTTAAGTGAATAAAATGGCTTGGCTGGTATGAAGAGTGATGGTTGGAATATGAAAAGAAAAAATATACGACAGAACTAGATATATGTATATATATATACACACACACACACACACACACACATATATATAACCTCTAAAAAAATTGGTAGCATAACACCTCTCAAAACTCAATTTTTTAATTCTATAATACAAACAAGTGTGGGATATTTTCAAATTATTTTGGAAGATGAATTCCTAATATAAATGTCTAACATGAATGATTGACTCAGCTAATGGGGAAATATTCAACAAACCATTATCATCAAGAAGGGAGGAGAAGGTAAAGAGCATTCCAAGGAGCCTATTTTTATCATATTTGACAAAGTAAACTTCGAGAAAATAAAATTACAATAAAAGAAACACATTTAAAAACCTATTTTTAATTTTATTTTTCATGGTAACTTAACTTACCCTAATAGTACAAAATATGTAGTGCAACCTCTACTAAAGGGTAGGGAAAATTCCATTACAAACAACTTAGTAAGAAAATTTATAGTTTTGGAGCATGGTACAAATGCTTGGCTATGTTAAGTTAGGAGTTTAAAAAGAATAGGAAGAGATTTATATCTATTTCATATATTCGAGGTATCTTTGTAATCATTGGAGACATATTATGCTTAAGTGTTGTACCTTGAAAGTTATAGCTGTATACATGTTCCCTCGTTCATAGTATTATCTTATCCATTAATGGAAGAAAATGTGATTTTGGAGAAAGGTACTTCCCAAAATGGGAGGGTTAGAAAGTTATGAAATTTGTATTCATGCTAAGGTGATACCATCAAGGAATTATCACAATCTTAAAAAATAAGGTTGGGAATATAGTGTAATAATCAAACTAGATTAGAAAAATATTTTGAAATAAATAGATAAAATTATTTACCATTGGTGTAAGGGGAAGAAAATTCTACCTTCTCCACCATCACCAGTGGTGCAAAATCTTTCAAAAATTGAATCAGAAACCAAAAAAGCCTATATATATCAAAAACATTTTATATACACCACATCGTTAAAAATTTTACAAATCATTTATTGTTTTCCTATTTTTTATTTTTGGAGTTCAATATTTTTGGTGACCATTTCATGCATGAGTAAAGCTAAAATGACCCATGTTTCAATATGACGGCTTTGGAATCAGTCTTAGTATCTAGATATCAAGAACATGTAAGTTATAATTTTTTTCCTTGTTTCCATATGATTAGGTTTTAATTGGAAACAAGCTCTAAGGGAGGGTTTTTTTTTTAAATGAATTTGAAATTATTGTTATGATTGTTTTATGTTAATTTTAGATTTTTCTGCTATTTTTGAAGTTCTTCGCATAACATGGAAGTTTTGATGTGTCTTGGGAGGTGGCTGTAAATTCTAATTAGGCTAAGGTGGATCTAAGTGAGTAATATTGATTACCATTCTCTTATTTTATAATATAGTACCATTCAGTTAAATGGCCCAACTTTATTGACTAGTTCCACTAGTGAGGTAGATCTAATATTATCCATGATAATGACCCCATGTTTATTGATCAAGGTGTAAAGACCATGACTAGACATTTGTTGGTGAATGGTATTCATTTGGATAACATTGGTAAATAAAGAGATCATTACATAGGAATTGTTGATAATTTTTGCACTTGTGAAAAAATGGGCAACTCAGAACTTTGTTACGATGGATGGAATTAATGAAATCAACATAAGCTAGCGTAGATTCATTCAGTTCAATATTCATTCTGTTGCATTAATTAATAATGAAATGTAATTTTTAGTTATGTGTGTTGTTAAAAAATGTAAACAATCACATAGTCTATAATTCCATGTTTGTCTTTAGCAAAATAACACAAAAGCATCAAAGGACAAATGTTTTATCTTGATGAAGACAAGAATCACATAGTAGATGAACTGTTAAGTTTTGAAACAACAAGAGATGCAAATTACAGTAATTTAAAATCAAAACTAAAGTTGCGGGTATTTTTAAATTTCTTTCCTTCCTAATTTAACCATATCCAATTATGTTATTGACTTGTTTAGTCTTTTATACACTCCATACATAAAACTTAAATGCTGAAAGAAGTACACAAATCAGTTTAAAATTTTGATATTTTATTCATAAAGGATTTAAATGTTTCCCACACAAGCCATGGGATGTAACTTAAAAGTAATTCATAACTATTGAAGTAGAAGGTACATGTGCGTGAAATGAAAAAGTAAAGGAGTATGGAAAAATATATCACTGCCTTGGATTTATTTCATCTCCTTTACTCCACTTCCAACTCCAGCTTTATTTCATCTTCATCCTTACTATTCTATAGTGGAATTTTATGTGGGAAATAGAAAGGGAAGACTGTCAGTCAAAAGCTCAAGGTTTTGATCCATATTTCATGTACTATCTAATTTTAATTAAATGGATCTCTGAACATCATGAAGTATAAGTTACAAGAACAATATACATTAGAAATAAATACAAAATTGATAAGAGCATTATTCTACATCAGCATGTATGATTCCCAGAAACATTTCAGAAAAGAAAGATAAAAGAAGAAAACTATGGAACATGAGAGAGGCCAAAAATCCAAAATATTTCTAACTAGTTTATCTAAATGTGCAGGTAAAGGTAAAAAGAAGGAAATAAGAACTAAATGTTTTGTTTGCATATCAAAAATATTACATTCTACAAGTTAAACTTGAAAAATTGCATATTATTTCAGTTTAGACTAAAGGATGAATATAGAAAGATATAATTGTATTAATCCATAAAATAAATGCAAGTTTAGTACTGCAGATTCTAACAAATGGAATACATACATAAAGTGCAGGTAATGATGATTGATCCAACTTTAAAGATTCATTAGAATACCAAATTGAATCATAATTTAGAATAACTTAGAGAAAGGGAAGATTCAAGATACAAATTGTGATGTAAGATCTACATGGTTGCAAAATAAGTAAAGCACTTAAGAAACAATTTCAGGGGTTCATATCAAGAAGGTTTTCATGATTTTCAAAGCATAAATGAAGAAAGGGTATTAAATGCAGTTTAGAAAACTACTAGTATTCAATAAAGATCAAGCCTCAAGTTCTCATTCCAAAGGTTAGGAAAATAATATAGAGTTCGAAGTAAGCCATTCTCAGGTACAATTTTATTAAAATCAGAATAACCTATTCCAAGGAGTAGTAAAAAAATCATATATTGTAGTGGATATAACTTTCTAGAAGAAAAATACAAATCACAACAACTATTGTTATCATCCAGATTCATCAACAAAATAATATATCAGAAGGAACAGATTGATATCATCTATAGCAAAACATAAGATACAATCTCTCATATTCTAAAATGGATTTTCAAGGTGAAGGTGTTATGAAGATCTTAACATGTACAAGGAATAAGAATAGATGGAAATCACTTCATGAGAGTAACAAGTTTAAAAAATCTTCAAGCATGAAGTTTTTGAGAAATTCTTCCCATCATATAGTTGTAGCTATACAACATTATGTAATGAATGACAAACACTTTCAAATATGTATATCATTATGGTTTAAGTTTAAGAATATTTTATCTGAGAATAGAAAGTTGAAAATTTGAAGCATAGAAAGTACAACCAATTGTAGGAGATCATATTTCAGCCATAGTATCATAAATTTAACCTTGGTTTCTTATGCATGCAATAAAAGAGAATACTATCTATTGTATTTACAAGGATAGAAACAAATTTTCAAGAGGCTAATTATTGATGAGTTCATACAAGAGGAAATCATCCCATGTCACATATTGAATAGTAAAAATCAAAACTAAAGTTGCATAGTAATGAACTGATCAAGCACATTTACAGTTTATGATAAGGTTACAAAAAAATTCAGTTCAGATTAAAAGTGCATCTATGTAGAAATATAGAAGAGCTACAAAACAAAAATGCATTTATCTATGCAGAATGTTACCTAAAACAAGTAAGAATTCATCAAAATTCTATAGTGATAGATACAGTCAAGGAAACCATCTTAACTTGCATACACATTGCTTTGTGATAAAATTTCCGTTTGTAGTGATCCTGAAGGAATGAAATTTTCAGAAAAGTCACAAAAATTTACCAGAAGCTCAAACTTGAGAGGGATGTTAAAATATTAATTAAAATACATAGTACACATTAAGGATGGCACAATGATTTATCTGCTAGAGGTTCAAGTGAAACACAAAAATCATATGTTCTGGCTCAAATAATGACAATCAGAGGTATGGTAGTTCAAAGTGACATGATAATGACACCCATTTTGAAGATAGAATGCAATGAACCCAAATTTTGGTATTATCAAAATTAGCACAGAAAAAGAAAATACATGACTTTGGACTATAATGAAAATAGTCACTTAATCAGAGTTACAGTTTTAAAGTTTTGAGCAGAAAAAATGAAATACTTAATTACAGAACAATGGAAACAAAAAATAAATCAACCTGGTTTCATATTCATAAGAATACCCATGTCTGGGTTGATAAGAAACAAATCTCTTTAAGCTATAATTAATGATATGTTGTCATAGAGTAACACTTTTTTGAAAGCCATCAACATTTTACAGAAAATCATAATTCAAAAGTGAATTACTTGACATTTTGAGCAGAGTGGAAGAGGGTATCGAAATATCATCGAAGTGTAGAGGGAAAATGAATACCCAAAAACTAAATTCAAACTTGGAACTATTAGAAGCAGAAAATAGAAAAATTGCAAGATTTCAGTACCTTAAAGTCTAAAGACGATAAGGGATGATTTTATAATTCTATAATTAGAGCCTTACCTTCCAACATAACCATGACATTCATTATCTTTTGGAGCTCTAATAAGAGCAAAAATAACAATAAATAACATGATTTTTCAAATTCAAGAAGCTATGACGAGATGAACGGCCATGTTGGAGAACTAAAACAAACGTTGCAGAAAGCCCAAAAACACTAATACCCATAATCACTTTCAAAAAATCATGAAAAAATTTTGAACAACAAGAATTATAGAAGTTCCATGTTCAAAACTTCACAACAAGACAGATTCAGAGAGGAAAAAATAGTAAGCTAAAACTCATAACTACTAGCCAAGAATTTCTCACAGTAAGCTTCAAATGGATCCCCCATACCCTAATCGAGATCAAAATAAAGATCAATGACTGCCAACAAAACTAAATATCTCAGAAGCTTGAAGACACTCATAATTATAAATGATCCAAGTTAAGAAAAATATAGAAATAGCTCGAATCAGAGCTCAAAATGGCTGTAACAACCCAAATAATCACACACGAACAACATAGTGAAATACAGGATAACTTTTTTTCTTGACTTGCATGACACATAACATGACGCAACATGTCGTCACCAAGGATACAACTAACACTGTGAACAACTTGATACAAGGATGGCCATAAAGGCAGCACGGAAACGTTCACACCTATCAAGGACAATACATTTTTTTTAAATTTTTTTTCTGACAAGATAACATAGAAGTCCAATCACAGAACACAATTACAGTTAGGGCCAACCACAAGGAGATATTCTTGGGGGTTATTTATTTTAAAAAGACATCTTGCAATTCTTAGCTTACGTTTTCAAGGAGACTCAGAATATGATTCATACAATTCATCTTACCAAGTTAAATTTATTCTTTTTACACAGAGTAATTATCTTTAAATCTTCTCTATTATGACCTTTAATTGCTTAATTCGTTTATCAAGAAAAAGGAGTAATTAAATTTCACAAGGCCATCTGCTCACCACTAACGCTACTAAGATTCATTCTTGCCCATAAGACAACATGGTTTTAAGTTCAACACACTTAAGAGAACAAATATAAGGTGCCTAAAAAAAGGGTTAGAGGGAGAAGGTCAAGATGAAACATTTTTAGGACCTCATTAGTTATTGCAAGTATTAAATTGAGGCTAGGGCTCTTAACCAGATTTAACAACAACTTTACTTAGGCTTCGCTAAAAGTATTAACAAGGAGTAAAAATTTACTTTCCAAATGGCTGAGAGATAGATTGTGTAGTTTCAAAAATGTTTTCTCCTATTTATTAAATCTTATTATCTTCCATAACTAACCATAGATTTCCTTTAAGTTCGTTTAATAATTAAACCATGAAAGGGATAGTGTTCATTAATGTCGCTAGGGGTGTCAAGTTATAAAGTTTACCTACAACGATAGTCTTGCCCTTGGTTACTTAAAGAATTTCTTGCTCTCAAGTTGGTGACCCTTATGTTACTTTATTTGAATACAAATTTTAATTTAACTTCCAGAAGTATTAACAATCCAATGTTAGTTTACTTATGACGCTTTATTACTAAGTCATATCAAGGTTTAACTCAAAATTTATTCTCAAGGCAAGGTTGTAGCAACACTCATTTACAAGAACTAAACAAGATTACATCAATTCTTAAAATACTGATACTCCAACAAAGTCACTCAACAACAATAACCAAATTTTCTTATAATTTCAATGATGGTCAAACAATACAAGGTTTCCAAAGTTCAGATGACAAAGTCCAAAATACATTATACTGAGACATTAATCCTCTTTTAAACTTTCCACTGGACGTTAACAATAGTTGAACAACATAAAAAAAAAAGTTTCGAGCAAAGGAACTTCTCAACTGAGGTTGATGACAAAAGTCTACAAATCTATCCCTCATCTACACGCAAGATCCATCTGCAAAAAAATTTCTACAAGAGTCAGTTCACGAGAACTGAGCAAGATAAGGCTACACAAAACCACCATAACTATTATCTAACAAAATCATGAAAAGGAAGCACTTTATTACAAGAATTGGTTCAATCCTCTAAACACTATTAACACATCAAGTTAAAATAAAGTCTTCATCATGCCAATCAGAGAAGGAGAATACCTTGTACTTTAGTTAGGAATAACAACAACGATAGTATAGCAATTGTAAGAGAATGGCCCTTGGCCCTATAAGGAGAAAACAAACAATCTAGCAAAAACAGAATTCCCATCAAGTAAGTAATTAAACAATAATTACAAGATTGGGATTTGATATAAATAGACCAACCATCTAGAATTTTATCAAAGATACCAACGCATAGGCTAAAATAATATATTTCTAAAAATAAAAAAGTTGATCGGCCCAAGAAAGGGGGAAACATGAGTTTCAGAAATCAACACAAAAAGCCATGTATAATTGAGTTTCAAACCGGAAATCAATTAGAGTTTACACACAACATAAGTTTCTAAGCGAAGGCAAAGTATACTAGTTTTGACCATTAACTACAAAGGGATCTACCAATCATCCAGGAAGGGTCAAAGTCTTACAGGCTAGTAGCAAACACGCGAGAGGAGAAGGGGGTTTCATCCAACAAGAGTATACAATAATGTCATCAACAAGTTTTTATAACAATAAAGATTTGCAAACCTCCACTACAATACTAATGTTTGGTTAATTTAAAATAAATTGCCCACATCCCAAAACAACCATATTTACGGCAACCCTTGGTAACACAGTCGACCGTCGCACAAAGATACAAACATAACTTCTAAGTGACATTATCAAAACAAAACCTTCCGCTATGAATCCATAAGACTATCGAATGAAAGCTGGGTTTTTCCAGAAGGCTAATCACATTTAACAAAATTTCCATCACAAACTATTACGGTAAATTACGTGCATAAAAAAAAAACTGACCAATATTAATTAATAGCGTTAGCATTACAAGGGAGAAAATAATGCAAGTTAGGAAAAATAGAAGAGCACCATCAGCAATAAATCTGAGAGGGGGATTAGACCAAACTATTCTAGTATCAACGAGGTACTTGATTCGCACAATGAAACCTCAAGCTTAGTTGATCCGAAAAGTTAGTTATGGTTCAAGTTGATAGGGATGGTCAAGGTACTTCCTGAGGATGGCCTTAAAAGCCTAGAAACAAGATGAAAGATAGTATAAGAGTCTAAACACGTGAGACGACAAAACACATTTTCACACAAACCTTTTTATTCTACCAGTTTTGATACCAAAACTCTACGTTGGCTAGCCCACGCATTGCTCACACAATAATACAACCTTTCTTTCTCGATGCCAAAAGGTTATCAAAGGGACTTGCGAAGGGGCTAACAAAAAAAAAACGTCAAAAGACAACTTGGGTGCTAGGGAGGAGCTTCATAGTTATCGTAAACTTACTTCCATGATATCAAAAAAACTAGTTAATCAACATAACAACTTGCAACTCAATCGTAGAGAAGATTTAATACATAAACAAATAGACGAAGGTCTATCATTCGAGTAAGAGAAACATAACATTCAAGGAGAGGGCACACGCATCCTTTCGACCCACATACTACCAACGATAAAAGCTAAAACAAGACGACACAAGAAGGAAGGGAAATCTCCCATCATGACATCCAACTGACAAATCAATGCAAGGAAAAGTGGTTTGATTTCACAATATTTTTAAATAAAATAATAGTAGAAAAGTGTAGAAATATCTTGCCTTTTTCTCCAGATTCAGCATCGTCCTCCTGCCTCTTCCATTGCTTTGGACGAAAACATGAGGTTTTCGTCGGCGAGCTTCATGCCGGGAGTAACTCTGTGCCAGACAGAGCGTTTGGGTTCGTCTCTGGCAAGCTGTTCGACGTCCTTGACGCTGTGAAAAGAAAATGACCGGTCTAGCGTTCGAACGACATATTTCTTCATGGCAATCTCGTTAACCACAACCAAAGGATTGATTCTAGTATTATCTTCTAAACCTTCCATGAGCTTCCACGTATTGATCGTCTCAAGCTGCCCTTCTTCCTGCGACGGAGATTTGCTGTGGATTGAAGTAGATAGGAAGGGCATGTACTTCTGGATGAGATCGTTGACCTCAAACCATGTTTTTGTAGCCATTTCTGAAGAACGGTTTAATCTCCTCCTCAAACTGTAGTAACCGTGTAATTCCCTCCTGCTGGATCCATTACAATTTTCTTGCTTGTCATTTTCCATAGTGTTACCGTTCTCTCAGTACATGTTCTGAATCTGAAAAACAATATCCTGCTACCTTCATCTCCCAAGACATTTTCTCCAACATTGCATAGATCTCTCGTGACTGTGGGTGTGATCTGTCACCTCCATATTCCAGTCTATTTTCCATGCGATAAACATCAATGAAAGGGTTTGGACTGCTATCCCTCCTATCATTCCCATCCTGATTCCCATAACTTGCAGATGAAAAACATAACCGAGGAGAATGCCGAGTGGAATGTTAATTATATAGTAGCATGCAATATTTACATAGGTAATAATATCCTGTTTCCCCACCCCAATTGCAATTCATGTAAGGACTAGTTGCACGCTATTCAACATAATTACAAACGCTAGAAATATTGACAATTTATAAACAGCCTTTTGTAGAATAGTACTGTTTGTGAAAACCATGGCTAAATCACTACGGATGGCCAATATAAGAATTAGGAGGACCATTCCTATAACTGTGGAAGTTATGACTGAGACTGCTACTACAAATTTTGCTTCCCTGGGTCTCCCTGCTCCAAGATCATTCGCAACCCTCACAGTATTTGAAACAAGAAAACCAAGTGGTATAGCCATTTCCCACGAGTTGATGTTTAAGCAAATAGAAAATGAATCAACTGTAACATCTGTGTCTTTTAACTTCACTGCCATTAGAACCACTATTTTCTGGTACAAAAGCTCCAAGCATAACATGACACCAAATGCAACAGATAGCTTGATAAAAGGCCAAAGATCTGCAAATGCATTCATTGAGTATCCTGTCCATGACTGTGGACACCACCCACAAGTAGCATAAACGTATTGAATAATCACAGGGGTCCACCATGCCACATTTAAGGAAATAATTACACCGTCAAGTCCCATGCTCCATTTGCAGACAAGCAACCAACATAAGAGAATGTTTAATAAGGCCCCAAGTGCCGATGACCACGTGGTTACGAAATTCTTGGACTGTTCCTGTAAAAATTTGCAAAGAACGTAATAGAATACAAATGAGAAAAGCATTGGAATACACAACAGAGACACTCTTCCTGATAATTCCATAATGTCATCTGTTAGGCCGAAAAGTTTTAGGAGAGGTGTGGCAAAGATATAAATGGGAAAAAGTGCAAATGCAATGGCGGTGATAACAATCCAAGAACATCGTATGTATAGTCCTAGCATGTGTTCTTTCTTTGCTCCATAAGCTTGTCTGCAAAGCGTGGAAACGGCACTCCCCATTCCTGAGAGGAGACCTGAAGTGAAACCCACAATAACATTGTTAACCATGGAATAAACAGCTAGCTCCAAATTTCCAAAATGAAAAGGCAAGACAGCTCAACTAAAACTTTATCTCGTTCTTCTACTACAGCTGCAAGATTTTACAACAACTGATCATGACTGTGGTCGCGTGCAACCAGAACATGAGGATCAACACCAACGGTTCCTTGGGATCACCCTGCGGTAGATGTCGCACTTATCTCTCTCTGGGGGCCACTGATTTTCTGAGATAAGTTTATTTCTCTACCCTGTAGCTATTGTATATGGCCAATCACTTCCTCGCAGCACTTTCCTAGGAGAATTTCAGTTCTACGCTCCACTGGAACTGCCTGTACAACACAATTTTGAGAATCCACACCCACCATAAGTTTAATTGGCATTTGAAAATAAATTCCAGAGTAACGTGTTGTAGGCTAAACAGAAGCCAAGGCATACGACCAACACTTAATTTGTGCGTGAACGACCAGGGAACAAGTCAAGGTGTGTTGGTGAAACAATAAAGGAGAGATGGCAGGTGGCCATCACTTCCACCCACTCTCAACCAAACAGTGAACAAACAATAATCAATAGGAGTCCACATCTCCATCCTTCAATGCATCCAAAGCCTAGGCTAGACAAATGGGGGGAAAAGGAGTCAAGGATTAGTTTAAATTTAGCTTCTTTGTTTTTGTTTTTTTTTTTTTTTTTTTAAAATTTTTAAAAAGGAAAATCTTTATATATACGGGGCATTACATTCTCCTCCCCTTAAGAAAGCATCATCCTCGATGCGACATAACACATTGGAAAAGAAATGATTCGCAACCAAGAACAGGTAAAGGAGAAATTACACTTTATGGTTTAAAATTTTAGTTGATTAAAGCACGGCCACAAGGTAGCCTTAGGGACATTTGGTAGAAATTTTAACCTTCAATGTTCTGTGAAGATTGGCAGTTCCTTCTTATTTATTATTTTCATTAGTCTCTTTCCATTAACATTATTCTTAGTTTAATTTCCTTAAAATTTCATCATTGAAGAGTTTTGGTTTATTCCTTATTTTGGGTGCCCAACATGGACTGCTAACACAACACCCTATCAGGTTCAAAAGACACTACAAATTCACAAACACACAAGTATATACTTCATGATCGTATTACACCACAAAAGGTTACTCAAATATGGAATAGAATAGGCACAGTCCACATAACATAGTATTCATCACACATCAATGACTGAAACACAAAATACTCAAACAAAAGAGTACTACAATCCACCAGACATTCCCTCAATTTGCATCAATGAAGAACTCACATAACACCAAACCATACTACAGGTACATAGTGTCCACAAGGGAATCGATGACATAACCACAACATCACAACACATATCCATATGACATGAGTAACACATACATCAAAATACCACTACCAAAACATCACAATAACTCAACGTATATCTTGAAACGTCAACCATACACACAAAAATCATATGCCTCCCTCACACTCTTATGCCTCCCTCAAACTCTTATGCCTCCCTCAATTCTCTTATGCCTCCCTCAAACTCTTATGCCTCCCTCAAGTCTCTTATGCCTCCCTCAAACTCTTATGCCTCCCTCAATTCTCTTATGCCTCCCTCAAACTCTTATGCCTCCCTCAAGGAGGCCGGTTGACCCTATGGTCCAAGACACATAGAGTTATAACACTCCTAACCCAAGTGACATAATAACGCGTGGTTCAACAAGCCACTAGTTATATATAACTCCTTGGGGCGTACCCCCATACAACGAAGCAGATCCATAGGTCTAACCAATCCATGGTGCATCCTATGACCCTATTCCACACATCACGACAATAGAACCAGCACAAAAATCCAATCAAAGTGCCAAGTGGCGAAGTACAAGCCTTGGGCAAGGTGGTAAGAATTCCAAATTTAAAAGAAGACCCAAAATCAAGAAAAATAAATGGCCAAATATCCATAGTTAGTATCAAAATCCCCATGTTAGTGCCACAAACCAAGGAAATGCCCAAAATTGTAAAGCATGGCAATCAAGAAAAGATGCTGGTCCTTACAAAATAAAGTAAAAAAGCTCAATTTACGAATAAAATCAACTTATAATAATGTCACATTACGATAACTGTGTGGCCTTATCTAGCCACCAAAGGGGTACTCAACGAGTTGCTAGCACTCGGAACATCGAGCCTCATCTCGCGAAATACGTATCAATAATACAAATGTCATCACCTCCATCTGAATCATCCCGCCACCACTTCGACAAGGCTAAACATAGTCATAGTTGCACTTAGGTTGCATACATGCAACCACATAGGGAGAGAGGAAAGAATCACATGTTATCTACTAAACCGAGTTTCGGCTCAAGTTATTGACCCATGGTACACCATTCCTCACTCTCAACATACACTTCTACCGATTTCCCTCAGGGTTGGTTAGCGTAAGGTTCACAAAATAACATGTAACAACATCACTAACACCATGGTGGTACACACATAGCTACCATAACATCTCACGTATGGTATGTATACAGGGTAGATCACAATCATACATCCACAGGGTGTAATACATCACTTTACCACATTCTGCACCCAAAGCGCAATCACCATACGATAGGGTTCATACACTCACCGTATGACCCAAAATCACAACATGAAGCATTACCTATTTTCACAGTCATACATACGATGAACATAGTACATCACAACATAACATCCATTGCAACATAGCAAGGTGGTACACACATTTCTTCAAAATATGGTAAAAAACATCATGATACAACTCATTTATTTTAACATCGATCTAGTCATAAAACACATTGATACACTTACATATCACAATATGTCACAATGCTCCAACACTACGTCATCCACATTATAATTCTTTTCACACATCACAAACATTAATTCACACATGAACTCTTCATATAATCCACAAGAAGGAGAGAGAATACTCCCATCCCCAACACATCAACATGATCACAAACACGCACAAGGTGACATACCCATCATGTGCGTTCACAATATCACAATTACGACAACAATCACATCACGTTTAAAGCACATTACTCTTCCAATATCTACCACCATCATGCAACATCATCATCATCATGCAGTATCATCATGTAACACCTCCACCACCATGTAACATCATCATACAACACCAATCCGGCCCATAGGTTCGAGAGCATGAACCTACGCTCTGATACCAAGTGTAACAACCCAAATAATCACACACGAACAACACAGTGAAATACAGGATAACTTTTTTTTTGACTTGCTTGACACATAACATGACACAACATGTCATCACCAAGGATACAACTAACACTGTGAACAACTTGATACAAGGATGGCCATAAAGGCAGCACGGAAACGTTCACACCTATCAAGGACAATACATTTTTTTTTTTTTTTTTTTTGACAAGACAACATAGAAGTCCAATCACAGAACACACTTACAGTTAGGGCCAACCACAAGGAGATATTCTTGGGGGTTATTTATTTTGAAAAGACATCTTGCAATTCTTAGCTTACGTTTTCAAGGAGACTCAGAGTATGATTCATACAATTCATCTTACCAAGTTAAATTTATAATTTTTACATAGAGTAATTATCTTTAAATCTTCTCTATTATGACCTTTAATTGCTTAATTCATTTATCAAGAAAAAGGAGTAATTAAATTCCACAAGGCCATCTGCTCACCACTAACGCTACTAAGATTCGTTCTTGCCCACAAGACAACATGGTTTTAAGTTCAACACACTTAAGAGAAGAGATATAAGGTGCCTAAAAAAAGGGTTAGAGGGAGAAGGTCGAGATGAAACATTTTTAGGACCTCATTAGTTATTGCCAGTATTAAATTGAAGCTAGGGCTCTTAACCATATTTAACAACAACTTTACTTAGGCTTCGCTAAAAGTATTAACAAGGAGTAAAAATTTACTTTCCAAATGGCTGAGAGATAGATTGTGTAGTTTCAAAATTGTTTTCTCCTGTTTATTAAATCTTATTATCTTCCAGAACTACCCATAGATTTCCTTTAAGTTTGTTTAATAATTCCACCATGAAAGGGATAGTGTTCATTAATGTCGCTAGGGGTATCAAGTTATAAACTTTACCTACAATGATAGTCCTGCCCTTGGTTACTTAAAGAATTTCTTGCTCTCAAGTTGGTGACCCCTACGTTACTTTATTTGAATACAACTTTTAATTTAACTTCCAGAAGTATAAAACAATCCCATGTTAGTTTACTTATGACACTTTATTACTAAGTCATATCAAGGTTTAACTCAAAATTTATTCTCAAGGCAAGGTTGTAGCAACACTCATTTACAAGAACAAAACAAGATTACATCAATTCTTAAAATACTGATACTTCAACAAGTCACTCAACAACAATAACCAAATTTTCTTATAATTTCAATGATGGTCAAACAATACAAGGTTTCCAAAGTTCAGATGACAAAGTCCACAATACATTATACTAAGACATTAATCCTCTTTTAAACTTTCCACTGGACGTTAACAACAGTTGAACAACATAAAAAGGTTTCGAGCAAAGGAACTTCTCAACTGAGGTTGATGACAAAAGTCTACAAATCTATCCCTCATCTACACGCAAGATCCATCTGCAACAAATTTTCTACAAGAGTCAGTTCACGAGAACTGAGCAAGATAAGGCTACACAAAACCACCATAACTATTATCTAACAATATCACGAAAAGGAAGCACTTTATTACAAGAATTGGTTCAAACCTCTAAACACTATTAACACATCAAGTTAAAATAAAGTCTTCATCATGCCAATCAAAGAAGGAGAAGACCTTGTACTTCAGTTAGGAGTAATAACAACGACAGTTTAGCAATCATAAGAGAATGGCCCTTGGCCCTATAAGGAGAAAACAAACAATCTAGCAAAAACAGAATTCCCATCAAGTAAGTAATTAAACAATAATTACAAGATTGAGATTTGATATAAATAGACCAACCATCTAGAATTTTATCAAAGGTACCAAACGCATAGGCTAAAATAATATATTTCTGAAGAACAAAAGTTGATCGGCCCAAGAAAGGGGGAAACACGAGTTTCAGAAATCAACACAAAAAGCCATGTATAATTGAGTTTCAAACCGGAAATCAATTAGAGTATACACACAACATAAGTTTCGAAGCGAAGGAAAAGTATACTAGTTTTGACCATTAACTACAAAGGGATCTACCAATCATCCAGAAAGGGTCAAAGTCTTACAGGCTAGTAGCAAACACGCGAGAGAAGAAGGGGGTTTCGTCCAACAAGAGTATACAATAATGTCATCAACAAGTTTTTATAACACTAAAGATTTGCAAACCTCCACTACAATACTAATGTTTGGTTGATTTAAAATAAATTTCCCACATCCCAAAACAACCATATTTACGGCAACCCTTGGTAACACAGTCGACCGTCGCACAAAGATACAAACATAACTTCTAAGTGACATTATCAAAACAAAACCTTCCGCTATGAATCCATAAGACTATCAAATGAAAGCTGAGTTTTTCCCAAAGGTTAATCACATTTAAGGAAATTTCCATCACAAACTATTACGGTAAATTACGTGCATAAAAACTGACCAATATTAATTAATAGCGTTAACATTACAAGGGAGAAAATAATGCAAGTTAGGAAAAATAGAAGAGCGCCATCAGCAATAAATCTAAGAGGGGGATTAGACCAAACTATTCTAGTATCAACGAGGTACTTGATTCACACAATGAAACCTCAAGCTTAGTTGATCCGAAAAGTTAGTTATGGTTCAAGTTGATAGGGATGGTCAAGGTACTTCCTGAGGATGGCCTTAAAATCCTAGAAACAAGATGAAAGATAGTATAAGAGTCTAACACATGCGAGATGGCAAAACACATTTGCACACAAACCTTTTTATTCTACCAGTTTTGATACCAAAACTCTACGCTGGCTAGCCCACGCATTGCTCACACAATCCTACAACCTTTCTTTCTCGATGCCAAAAGGTTATCAAAGGGACTTGCGAAGGGGCTAACAAAAAAAAAAACGTCAAAAGACAACTTGGGTGCTAGGGAGGAGCTTCATAGTTATCGTAAACTTACTTCCATGATATCGAAAATACTAGTTAATCAACATAACAACTTGCAACTCAATCGCAGAGAAGATTTAATACATAAACAAACAGACGAAGGTCTATCATTCGAGTAAGAGAAACATAAAATTCAAGGAGAGGGCACACGCATCCTTTCGACCCACATACTGCCAACGATAAAAGCTAAAACAAGACGACACAAGCAGGAAGGGAAATCTCCCATCATGACATCCAACTGAAAAATCAATGCAAGGAAAAGTGGTTCGATTTCACAATATTTTAAAATAAAATAACAGTAGAAAAGTGTAGAAATATCTTGCCTTTTTCTCCAGATTCAGCTTCGCCCTCCTGCCTCTTCCATTGCTTTGGACGAAAACTTGAGCTTTTCATCGACGAGCTTCACGCCGGGAGTAACTCTATGCCAGACGGAGCATTTGGGTTCGTCTCTGGCAAGCTGTTCGACGTCCTTGACACTGTGAAAAGAAAATGACCGGTCTAGCATTCGATCCACATATTTCTTCATGGCAATCTCGTTAACCACAACCAAAGGATTGCTTCCAGTATTATCTTCTAACCCTTCCATGAGCTCCCACGTATTGATCGTCTCAAGCTGCCCTTCTTCCTGCGACGGAGATTTGCTGTGGTTTGAAGCAGATTGGAAGGGCATGTACTTTTGGATGAGATCGTTGACCTCGGACCATGTTTTTGCAGCCATTTCTGAAGAATGGTTTAAAATCCTCCTCAAACTGTAGTAACCGTGTAATTCCCTCCTGCTGGATCCATTACAATTTTCTTGCTTGTCATTTTCCATAGTGTTACCGTTCTCTCAGTACATGTTCTGAATCTGAAAAACAATATCCTGCTACCTTCATCTCCCAAGACATTTTCTCCAACATTGCATAGATCTCCCATGCCTGTGGGTGTGATCTGTCACCTCCATATTCCAGTCTATTTTCCATGCGATAAACATCAATGAAAGGGTTTGGACTGCTATCCCTCCTATCATTCCCAGCCTGATTCCCATAACTTGCAAATGAAAAACATAACCGAGGAGAATGCCGAGCGGAATGCCGATTATATAGTAGCATGCAATATTTACATAGGCAACAATAGCCTGTTTCCCAACCCCAACGGAAATTCCTGTAAGGACTAGTTGCACGCTATTCAACATAATTACAAACGCTAGTAATATTGACAATTTATAAACAACCTTTTGTAGAATAGTACTGTTTGTGAAAACCGTGGCTAAATCACTGCGGATTGCCAATATAAGAATTAGGAGAACCATTCCTATAACTGTGGAAGTTATGACTGAGACTGCTACTGCAAATTTTGCTTCCCTGGGTCTCCCTGCTCCAAGCTCATTCGCAACCCTCACACTATTTGAAACAAGAAAACCAAGTGGTATAGCCATTTCCCACGAATTGATGTTTAAGCAAATAGAAAATGAATCAACTGCAACATCTGTGTCTTTTAACTTCACTGCCATTAGAACCACTATTTTCTGGTACCAAAGCTCCAAGCATAACATGACACCAGATGCAACAGATAGCTTGATAAAAGGCCAAAGATCTGCAAATGCATTCATTGAGTATCCTGTCCATGACTGTGGACACCACCCACAGGTAGCATAAACGTATTGAATAATCACAGGGGTCCACCATGCCACATTTAAGGAAATAATTGCACCGTCAAGTCCCATGCTCCATTTGCAGACAAGCAACCAGCATAAGAGAATGTTTAATAAGGCCCCAAGTGCCGATGACCACGCGGTTACGAAATTCTTGGACTGTGCCTGTAAAAATTTACTAAGAACGTAATAGAATACAAATGAGAAAAGCATCGGAATACACAACAGAGACACTCTTCCTGATAATTCCACAATGTCATCTGGCAGGCTGAAAAGTTTTAGGAGAGGTGTGGTAAAGATATAAATGGGCAAAAGTGCAAATGCAATGGCGGTGATAACAATCCAAGAACGTCGTATGTATATTCCTAGCATGTGTTCTTTCTTTGCTCCATAAGCTTGTCCGCAAAGCGTGGAAACGGCACTCCCCATTCCTGACAGGAGACCTGAAGCGAAACCCACAATAACATTGTTAACCATGGAATAAGCAGCTAGCTCCAAATTTCCAAAATGAAAAGGCAAGACAACTCAACTAAAACTTTATCTCGTTCTTCTACTACAGCTGCAAGATTTTGCAACAACTGATCACGACTGTGGTCGCGTGCAACCAGAACATCAGGATCAACACCAACGGTTCCTTGGGATCACCCTGCGATAGCTGTCACACTTATCTCTCTCTGGAGGCCACTGATTTTCTGAGATAAGTTTATTTCTCTACCCTATAGCTGCTGTATATGGCCAATCACTTCCTCACGGCAATTTCCTAGGAGAATTTCAGTTCTACGCTCCACTGGAACTGCCTTTACAGCACGATTTTGAGAATCCACACCCACCATAGGTTTAATTGGCATTTGACAATAAAGTCCAGAGTAACGTGTTGCAGGCTAAACAGAAGCCAAGGCATACGACCAGCACTTAATTTGCGTGTGAAGGACCAGGGAACAAGTCAAGGCGTGTTGGTGAAACAAGAAAGGAGAGATGGCAGGTGGCCATCACTTCCACCCACTCTCAACCAAACAACGAACAAACAATAATAAATAGGAGTCCACATCTCCATCCTTCAACACATCCAAAGCCTAGGCTAGACAAATGGGGGGAAAAGGAATCAAGGATTAGTTTAAATTTAGCTTCTTTGTTTTTTTTTTTGTTTTTTTTTTAAAACAAAAAAAGGAAAATCTTTATATATACGGGGCATTACAATGGCGAGCATCTCCCAAATTCCTTACACAAAACTCAGAAACAGAAAAATATGCAAAGACTGGAAGACACAGATCGCTAGTAAACATCAAAGTGTAAGAAATCAAACTTCAAACGAACACATCAATGACGGTGGGGAAAATTTTTCCAAGGCTTCACCGTCCAAAATGGATTTTGCATGTAAATGAATGAAATTTTAGGTTATAAATAAAACTTTAACAACTATGCCATAGTAAACCTAATTCGACCATGGAGTTAAAGATCAATGGTTTGAGATCAACAAGTGTCACAGATCAGAGGATCAAGAATCAAGCACAGAACCACATAGTAAACCAAATCAATAAAACCCTGATCCCTCACAAAGACCTATAGTTGAGTATGATCAAAGTAAAAGGATTGACAATGACAAATAAAATTGCAATTAAAACCTCTCAACGACCCAGATTTTCTTAGATGTAGCCGCACAAGGATCAATGGTAATAAATCGAGTATACAAGGATAACTGGTCACCATTGGTTCACTAATGCCAATTTTTATGTGACAAATTCCCCATTGATAAAATATTAATTTCTAAAAGTTAGTAATAATTAAAATAAAAGAGTTATAAGAGTTCCTAAAACTCATTTTAAAAGAAATATTAAAATTTATATAATGAACCCATTATGGGTGTATGTAAGTACTGATAATATGTAATAAATAAAATAAACACCATAATTTATATGTACATGGGTGTAAAATTATAGTAACATGAGTAATTAAAGAGTTGATAAAATAAAATAGTGGTTATATTATCTGTAAAATAAAATTATAAATAAGAGGACAAACTTTGGAATTGGGGAGCATGAAATATTTTATATATTTGAGGACCTTTTAATATAGGGAGTATGAAATATTGTATATATTTAAAGATCCCTTTAATATAGGGTGGATTAAATAAAAAGAGCTTCTCGTTTGTTGGGAAGGGTAATTAATGGGTACCATTTAGAAAATATCTTAATATTGGTAAAGTAAATAGTTAATGTTATTTGAACGGATATATTGGTTGAAAAACCTACCTGGTATGGAGTTTTAATACCCATATGAATATGTGTGATCAAGTAATTGTTATTTGATACCGATTAAAGGCAAGTGGTGGGCATTGGAGAGGGACATTTTAGAGGGATGTCCTAACTGGGGTACGTAAAGTATAATGCAAGATGGTTCCTAGCTAGGCCAAGAAGATTATTTGTTACATATTTCCTCTTAATAATGTGGACATAGCTTGAGGTGCTAAATTCTATGTTATCACTTTAGATTTTCCTGAGCCACACATAGTCTTCACCTAGATATGCATATCTAAAGTATCACGTAGCGATTACTTGAGGCACACTGAATTCTTCCCATTGTGTTATGTTTAATCTTTGAATTATTGTTTATTTGTTTAAAAATAAATTTGGTGGATTTTTATATGGTAAAATATTAGGATTATTAAATGGGAAAAATTTATATCACATTTTGGTATCAAACAATTATAATAATAAAGAATCTCTCAGAGAAACATTGAAATTTTTATTTTATTACTTTTCACATTAGACTTTAGGTTTTTGAATTTTCTCATTGGCCTTTAAAAGTTTATGACAAAGGGTTAATTAGGTTGGTTAAAAAAAAAATTCAGGATAAATATTTTGAGGTCAAGATAAATTGCGGGGTAAAAACGATGTAAAAATAATTGAAGTGTCAATCCTCCTAAAGAATAGGAATTTGAATTTTTCCTATTGATCTATGAAATAAGGGTAATTTAAACGGTGCCAAAATACAATTATAATATTTCTTTATTAATATTTAAACTATAGGTTATGTAACCTATGTTATTATATGCTAAGTGATTAATTAAAATAAAATTACCCCCCTAACTTATTTTTAACTTTTCGTTTGGCCTATTTCCCATAAACTATAGTAGTTGGACAACATTCATATCAATGCTTAGTTTTAATTCTAAACCGTTTTTTTAATATAATTTATTTTTGTTAATATAAAATATACTATATATATTAAAAACCAATTAACAACTATAGTCTTATAACATGTCTAAAAATACATTAAACCTACGTGGAACCTAAACTTTAAATAATAATAATAATAATTGACTTCCCCCTTGTGGATCTCTATTTAAGTATGGAAAATGCACTTATCCTATATATATGATATGGTTTTAAGAGCACACTTAACTTCTTTTGGAATCTAAGACTCCATGCAAAGGAAGTAAAGTTTGAAAACAAGAAATGAACATGTGATTGTTCATTTATATGAAAAATATAAAAAATAATAATAATAATGTAGAAACATTTAAATTTTTGTTTTAATACTTATCACATTAGACTTACATATTTAATTGCTATAATAAATTTAAGTTACCTAATATCTCCTACAACAGAACAACATTCCATACAAATATAGGAAATCAATTTTTCCTATTATTTCAGTCAAGACACATTGAAATTACATTTACTTCAATTACGTTTACACTTTAGTAAATTTTGTTTTATTAACCTTAGTACATATTATTAGATGGGAAATTTGTCACATAACATAATTTATAAGGGTAACTATAATAATTGAATTAAATTAAAAAACTGTATAACAAAAAAATAGAAATGTTAATTTGTATTGTAAACAATAACATTTATTTAAAACTAAATAATAAAACGTAAACCATTGAAGGAATTTAAACAAAATTAGTTTATGAACCTAAGAAAAATTTCCAATAATCAATCTAGCAATTACCAATTGTAAAACAAAGACTTAGATATACATATTAAATATATATTAAAAAAAGGGGCTCTCCACCCATACGCTCATTGGTATTCCACTCTGGTTTCATGCCACACATCCTCCCTCCATGCGGTTACTCTCTCTTTAACACTATGTTATTCAGCCACAAACTGTTCATATCTCAATTTTCATAAATTAAAATAAACCGTGAATAAATACCGTACAAGATTGGTTTAACTAGTTTTCACAAACAAACTAAAATCAAGAAAACATGGCAAACATTAAGTTAAGCATTACCGTGCTATGCCACATTATAAAAAAATACGCAATAATAACATTCGATCAAAAAGATAGTTAAGGGATAAGGGATAACATTTAAATATTAAAAACTCCCCGCAAAAAAAAAAAGACTATGTAGAAGAAATGTGTAAAGCTACCCCCACATAATATTAATATTTTCATATTTTCATATTAAAATGAATTTGATATATGAACTTAGACACATTTTTAAATTATAAAATGAGAATGATATGTTATAAGATTATGAAAAATGATGGCAAGTTAGTGATAGATCAATAAATTAAAACAAAATAATGAGAGATTACAGTATTGCAACATATTTATGAATGACAATTAATATAATCTAGAAAAGAGTACTATAGTATTTGGGAAGGAACATATTTAATAAGTGTGTCAAAGTAGTAAAAGTGTAGTTTATAAATGAGAAATATAGATATTAAAAATTATTTATTGGTTATAGAAAACAAACATATATTGTAGACATTAAAATTATAATAATATCAAGTAGAAAATAAAATAAATGAAAATGGTGTAACAACCAACATGTATATGGAATGAGTTATGAAAATAATGCTAAATAAAAGGTATTTAAAGATGACTGATAAGTTAAAAAGTGAAAAATAAAAATAAAAAATTTAGTTGGGTTTTGTATTAGATAAGGAAAGTTTTAATAATATAATTTAGATATAAAATTAAATAAAAGAATTAAAAAGAAAAAAATAAAGCTATTGAGGTTAGCAGCGATTTTAGGAGGGGAGAAACGTTATGTGATAAACTCCCCATTGATAAAATATGAAGTTCTCAAAGTTAGTAAATAATTAAAATAAAAGAGTTAGAAGAGTTCCTAAACTCATTTTAAAAGAAAGACTAAAAGTTCTATAATGAACCCATTATGGGTGTATGTCACCATAATTTATATGTATATGGATGTAAAAGTAAAGTAACATGAGTAAATAAAGAGTTAATAAATGGTGATGATTTGTAACCACCTCTCGAAAATTACAAATAAGAGGGAAAACATTGGAATGGGGGAGCATGAAATATTATATATATTTGAGGACCCTTTAATATAGGGAGCATGAAATATTTTATTTATTTAAAGATCCCTTTAATATTGGGTGGATTAAATAAAAATAACTTCTTGTTTGTTGAGAAGGGTAATTAGTGGGTACCATTTGAAAAATATATTAATATTGGTAAAGTAAATAATTAAAGTTATTTGAACGAATATATTAGTTGAAAAACCTACCTGGGTAAAAAGTATTTTATTTAAACATGTGGTGTGGAGTTTTAATACCCATATGAATATGTGTGATCTAATCGTATCAAGCCACGAATATAGATGTTAATCAAACACCACGATCAATAAGATGAAAGCAATTCATCAGAATAACTTTACATAAAACCTTTGCAAACAAATGAGAAACAATATCATATATTATTATGGAACTCAATGCAATACATTGAGGATGGGCCTTGCTTAAATAGGCAAGGAATAACAATCTACGAACTAGTCAAGTGTCAGAGAAATAATGTTCATAGTGTGAAAATTAGTTCATTAGAATAATAGTATTATTCTAGTAATAATTTATGAGTAATATATTATTAATAATGAGTTGTCAAACTCATATTAATAATATATATATATATATATATATATATATATATATATATATATATATATATTGTAAGGAGTTTGTTTATCAAACAAACTCATGTAGCTTTTTAAAAGTGTGTGTGTGGAGAGATAAGTGTGAGTGATTCTAGGAGAGAGATGTGGGATTGAAGATTAGATCGACTCCTAGTTTGTAGGAGATCAACTTTGTATAAATATCTCTATCCATGTGAATAAAATCATCCCGAATGAATTGAAATTATACATTTTTATATTTGGTGTTATTTTATTTAGTGATCAATATTTATTTATTTATTTTCTACTTGAAGCTTGACGCAAGTTATTAAAATTACGATATCTTTCGTGTTTCATAATGAAATTGGGTGATTCAAAATGTTATGGAAAGGTAACATCATGTAAAAAAAAACCTAGAAATATTTTTTTATATTGATTTACAAATTAAGAGTAGTTTGTTGCTAGATAAAAAAATATTATTTTTCCATTTTTGGAAATTTTTATTATAAAAAAAAATTGTCTCACTTTTGTTTGGATGCACTTTCGCTTGTACACAACATCCATAGCAAGGGGGTGGATTATAAGTTGAAACTAACACCTGAGAGAATTGTAATATGATCCTAAAAGATATATTTTTTAACTAAGTAGAAAACTAATAGAGGTTGGAGGCAATGGAGGAAGGAGGAAAATCGGCGTCCTCTCGTCAGTTGCCAACGACGGGGCCACACAATTGATTTGTTGACTAGTGTGTTATGTGTTTACTTTCAGCATGTGTGGTAATAAATAAGAACAGATGGATAATTCATGTTTATAGTTACGAACATAATTTCCAATATTATGGTCTCTTTTGTAAAATATGGATGAAGAAACATGTACACTGCTATGAAAATGGTTGGTGGTCCACTAGAAACCCAATTTGAGAGTTTGTGGATCTCTTTGAAAAACACATACAGAGTGGTTGATGATTCCACTTGAAAAACAATTTCGAGTTGGAGGTTCTCTTTGAAAACCTCATAATGTTTGAGTTATTGGTACTCTTTGAAAACCATTGGATTATAGAACATGAGCAAGTACTAGACAAAATTCACCCATGTTCACACTAAGGGGATGAATGTTAGGGAAATAATGTTCATAGTGTCATAGGGAAATAATAATTTATGAGTAATATATTATTAATAACGAGTTGTCAAACTCATATTCATTATATACATATATATATTGTAAGGAGTTTGTTTATCAAACAAACTCACGTTCCTTTTTAGAAGTGTGTGTGTGGAGAGATATGTGTGAGTGATTCTAGGAGAGAGATGTGGGATTGAAGATTAGATTGAATCCTAGTTTGTAGGAGATCAACTTTGTATAAATATCTCTATCCATGTGAATAAAATCATCGCGAATGAATTGAAATTATACATTTTTATATTCGGTATTATTTTATTTAGTGATCAATATTTATTTATTTGTGTGAAAAACATACTAAATATAAGATCAAGGTCATAGATCAAGCCATAAATCAAGTAAATAAATAATCGTCAAAGAACTAGTCAAGACAATAGATTTAGGATAGAACTAGACATCAAGGATCTAGTCAATACCAAAGATCAAGGAAATAACTATACCTAACAACTAGATAATATCTCCTAATATATAAATAAGATAAAATAAATATCCACACACATAAGTGGGTGAGGATAAATACAATAAAGATAAATAAAGTACCTAGGTGAACATGAGCTAAGGTAAATACCTACTCTAACATGATCAAGTAATTGTTATTTGATACCAAGTAAAGGCAAGTGGTGGGCATTGGAGAGGGACATTCTAGAGGGGTGTAAAAACTAGGGTATGTAAAGTATAACCCAAGATGGTTCCTAGCCAGGGTAAGAAGATTATTTGTTACATATTTCCTCCAGATAATGTGGCCATAGCTTGAGGTGCTAAATCTATGGTATCACATAGGAGTTTCCTGAGCCACACATAGTCCTTACCTGGATATGCATATCTAAAGTATCATGTAGGGATTACTTGAGGTACACTGAATTCCTCCCATTGTGTTTTGTTTAATCATTGAACTATTGTTTTTTGGTTTAAAAATACATTTGGAGGATTTTTATATGGTAAAATATTAGGATTATTAAATGGGAAAAAGTCATACCACACCAAAGAAATAAATGTAGAATGCCAACAAGGTAAACAAATGGGTTGACTCATCTTACAAAGAGTGGGCCAACCCCTCTTACAAAATAATCATTTTACCATTGACCTTTATAAGGTCGCAAATCAAATGGTTACCACCGAGGACCAAAATAACATAAGGCCAAGGAGTGGTTGTTTAAAAATGGGTCAAGCCTACATAAAAGAGAAAATACCTCTATATTTAATTACATTTTGACCTTTTTAGGTCTAAAAACTAAAGTGAAATAACTCTTATTAATAATCATTTAATTATGATTATTATTAAAAAATTATTATTTATTCAAAATTTGCAACTAAATCAAAATATCATAAGGCATGATTTATACCCCTCAAATGTGGAGTAATTGTTTTTCAATGACCAAATATATGCTAAGAAAAGAAGTTTATCTACAAATAGAGTAGCGACTTAGCGAAAATGAGGTGGCATGTTCTTTAGACAGCGTCACAGGACAATTTAGGGAAAGAACAAGAGTATGACCATACTCATACTCTTGTTTTGTCCCTGGATCACCTCTTTTTACTTCATTTTTGGTTACTCATTTACCCTCAAAACAAAAAAAAATAGTTTAGGATACATAAAAAAGGAACCAGCCTTGATACCAGAGAGTCACCACAGAATAGGTATACCCACATACCTGAGGTGTTTCCATTGTATCTACGAAAGAGAGAGATTCAGAGAAGGCTTAGAACACCTACAGTCCTCTCTCTACATGGTGCACTTTTAAAGGATAATAATTTTTGGCACACCTGGTGGAACATGAATGAGATCTGCAAGCAAATTGTAGTAATTTACACTAGATTTACAACAAAAATAAATTCACGTTTCAAGCAACAAGTTGTAGAAATATATTCTAAAGATAAAAATATTTATTTTTGCCGACTCCGTAATGCTGATTTCATACGAGTCTTGCAACACCTTTCATTCCTAAATTGAATACAAGATCATTGGTTTATATTTTTACCTTTAAATTATGTAAGAAGAAGAAGAGTTGGCAATACCTTACCTTATAATAGGACTGATTTTGGAAACCCTTGTCCTAATCTTCCTTCACCATGTATTAATATGTTTGTTCATATCCCTTTTTTTCAAATGGCTATTCAAGTACATAGGAATTTTGTTACCTTTAGTAATGGAAACCCTTTCGTAATTCCATTTTATAATGACATTCCCATTGCTGCCATGAAAAATTTACCTTCATTCACTGGTGAAAATCTAAATACTACTACAGAGCACATAAAATACATTATAACCCTTTTTTGTTGTTCATAGTACTACTCATGAAGTTGTGGCTTTAAGAATATTAGCTGTATTCTTTAAAGGACAAACCCTGCAATGGTATATAACCTTATTGATTGGGAGTATAGGATTGGGATGATTTATGAGAGAAATTAATTACGCAATTTTAAGATTATTCAGATCATTTATCCCTCATAGAATAGCTGTCTACAATTAGGACTAGGTTCAACATCCGTTTTGCTAGAACTTGGGAAAGAATTCAAACTAGTGTCAAGCCTCAAGTTGAACCTTCTTTTCTTTATTATCTTAGAGCCTTAAACAATGATATTTCAAGTATGATTCATTCTATGGTAGGTAACACTCTCCTAGAATCTTATGATATTGTTATAAAGTCTGAAAACCATCTTATTCTAGCTTGAAAATTAGCACCAATGCCTTCAATGCCTTTTGCAATAGATTTGGAACCTATCCCACAACCTATTACCATTTTGGAACCTATCATTGCATCCCCATCACATGATGTGTTTAAAGCTTTGTAGAATGTGGGAAACAAGATAATTTCGATTAAAAATAGACTAGCATTGCCTAGCAGTCCCGATCAAGCTCCTTATCAACAAAACTAGTAGAATAGGTAGCCTTATGAAAAAAAAATTTTTTACAGGCAGCCATATCAGCAAAGGAAGTTTGATCCCAGGACTTCTAGTTCAAATAAGGATTTAGTGCTAGTGAACATGGCTTCAGAGGAGTGGTTTCCACCTTGCAATTAACCTCACTCTGCTACTAATTTCCCTAATGCATTCCTTAATATAAGCCTTTTTTCACAACCTCAATCTAGAGTAACATTTATGCCTCAAATGGAGGGTCGACAGCAAGAAACTCATGTTTAAAAATCACCCAAATATAACTTAGTCTATTATAGTGAAGATTATTCCATTGCAGTTACTACTAGGACCCAAGAAAAGGATTAGGAGAGTCGAAAGCATAAAAAATGACATGGTGTGCCTACAATGACTAATAAAATAGTAGGTGCAGACCAAAAAATAACAAATAACATTGTTGTTCCTAAAAATATAGCAGGTGTTTCAACTAGTAAAGAACAAAAAAATAGTTACAACCTGATCCAAGAAGACTGTTTATACCTCAGATATGAAGAGCAGCTGAGGCAGAGTCAGTTTTTGCTAAATCTTATACAAAAACTGTGGAATCTTTCTCTAAAATTGTTGTTACTTTTAACATATTTTAGGTAAAAAAAAATCATAACATTACTATTCCACTATGGGATGCTTTAAGTATTCGAGGAAAACAAGATATACTTACTCAAGAGCTTTTTAAGTTGTCAATTTCTTCTAAAATAATAGAAAAGAAAGCTCAAAGGGTAGATATGGTGCTTGGTATTGTTGAACAAGATCATGTAAGGGATGTTAAGTGGATGGTACAAAAGGTTTTAGATGCTCATAATATTAAAAAAAATCCACCTTTCTATTTATCTCTAATTATTGGAGACCATCATGTTCATAATTGCATGGTTGAAAGTGGTTCAAGTATCATAGTTATGCCAAAAGTAATTACAGAAAAGGTTGGCCTGTAGAACGATCCTCCAGAGAAAAGTGTATTATAACTTGATGGACAACAACTAACACTATTGGTGTTATCAAATATCTAGAGGTAACATTATTTGCTTGTCCAAATGTTTCCATTTAACAAGATGTTACGACTGTAGATTTACCTCCTTAATTTTCCTTATGTTTATCAAGAGATTTTATACAAAAGATAGGAGGTTATTTCTCTTCAGATTGGTATTTTTTGTTTTTCATTACATGATAGGGTACAAAATTTACTTTCAATTCCAAAACTTTGGAAAATTTTCAAATTGAGTATCATGCTTCTAATGCTTTAGCTAATTATACAACCATAGATCAATCAGATTTTGATAATGCAACACTTGCTTATGCTTTAGATAGTGTTTATAACCTATTTATGGATGAAAATATGCATGAAGAACATACTCATGATTCTTTCAAAGAATTTGAAGAACATTTGTTTTCTATGTATTACCTGCATGAAAAAAATGTACCAATTCATTTGTCATCTGAAATAGATAATGCAATGGAAGGGATTTGGAAGCTTCATTTTGATGGAGCTAAAAACAAGAAAGGATAAGGATAAATTTTGATGCTCACTTCCCCCACAAATGAAAGGTATTTCTCATCTTTAAGTCTTCAATTTTCATGTACTTGTAATGTTGTTGAATACAAAGCATTAATTCATGACTTACTTTGGGACAAAAAGATAGGTATTATAAGGTTACAAATTTTTAGTGAGATAGAGTTAGTTATCAATTAAGTAATAAATCTCAATGTTTGTAAGAATCCATTAATGAATTCGTATGAACATAGAGTTTCATACTTAATGGAAGATTTCGATGCTATCAATATCTAGTCCATTCAAAGAACATAAAACAAACATGCAGATAGACATGCAGCAGTTGGTGCTAGTTTTGAATTGTTGGAATAGATTAAAAAAAACAAGATTCAGCCCCACATAAATATTATTAGCAGGCCTTCCATACCTGATAATGAATTGAATTGGCCGGTTTTTGAAGACAATGAATAGATTTGTAGATTTCTTTAGCAAGAAGCTGAATTTTCTGTAGTTAATCAAGAAAAATTGCAAGAATTATATGGTGACCAGAGTGTCCAATTGAAGAAAAATAAATAACCTCAATGTTTGGTCACACTGAAATAAATCTTCAGCATTGATGATTAGCTATGGAAAGAAAAAGAAAACATCTCAGCACATGCAAACAATTATGAAGAGTTTTCAGTTGATGATGGAAAGAATTTATTTCTCAGAAAGGTATGTTCCTTAGCTGAGAAACATTCCTTTATTAATCTTTACGAAGAAGTCAAGGATGTTTTTTCTAAGAAATACCAAGATCTGAGAGGGTTTGATCCAGGTGTACAACACAACATACTATTGAATTTAAGCCAAATTCCAAGCCTTTTCGGCAAAAAATGAGGCCTTTAAATCTAAAAATTGAACCCTTAATGAGAAAAGAACTTATCAAACTAATCGAATCAGGAATTATCTTTCTTGTTAAGCATTCAATTTGGGTAGATAATCTTATACCTGTTTAGAAAAATAATGGAGAAATCAGCCTATGTGTGGATTTTCGAGATCTTAATAAAACTTCACTATAAGATAACTACCCACTTCCTAATATGGATTCGATTTTGAAGATTATTTTAGGTTATGACAGACTACCCCTCTTGGATGGTTATAGTGGGTATAATCAAATCCTTTTGCATGAACAACATAGGCATAAAACAACCTTCACCACAAAGTGTGGCACCTACACGTATAAGAGGATATTTTTTGTACTCCCTAATTCTGGTGCAAATTTTCAATGTGTAATGGATATGGAATTTCGCAGCTTGTTGAATAAATTCATTTTAGTTTACTTATATGATGTCACCATGTTTTCAAATAATTTTTAAGAACATCCAATGCATATAAGAAACTTATTAGTTGGGCGGACGATTTGGGATATCCTTGAATCCCTAGAAATCATTTGTTTCAATACATCAAGGAAATTTCTTGGTTGTATTATTTCTAGACAAATTTTAGGTATTGACACTTTTAGGATTGAAGCTATTTCAAGCTTATCTCTACCCCATCATAAGAAAGAATTGCATAATTTTCTTGGGAAAACCAACTTTGTTAGAATATTTGTTCCATATTTTGCAGCATTAGTAAAGCATTTGACAACAATGTTAAAGAAAGAGAAGACTTTCTCTTGGACCAACGAAGGGAAAAAAATATTTGAGTCCATAAAGTTGGCCATTCCATAAGATCCTACTCTTGCAAATCCACATTTGGATAATGATTTTACAATGTATACACTAGTAGAAGTTGAGACTAATTTAGCTATCTTGACTTAGATTAATGCCAAAAATATGAGCATCTCATTGCTTTCTTTAGACATAGTCTACATGACTATGAAACAAGGTACACTTTTATTGAAAAGAAAGCACTCCCTGTTATTATAGGATTAAATAATTTCAAGTGCATGATTTCAAATAACAAGATTTATGTCTTAGTCTCTCACCCAAGTGTGAAACCATTCTTGTTGAGTAAAGAACCGAATGGGAAAAGAGCTGGTTAGATTACTAAGGTTATGGAATATGATGTTGACATTCATGTTGCAAAAACAATAAGGGGAAAGGGTTTATGCAAACACCTGATTACTTATATGGAAAAAAAGTAGGTTGTAGAATCTGAAGATTCAAATCAGCATGCTGAAATTTCATATCAGCAATCAGGTACCTTGAAACAACCAAAAAATCAGCATCCCGAACTTATTCAAGAAGTTAAAAACCCAAGGTAGATGAATGATTCGGTGAATTATTTATAACATGACACTTATCCAGAAGGTATGGGTAAAAATAAATGTAGATACTTTATATTTCAAGATATACCCTATGTTTTCATTGATGGTGTGTTTTATAAAAGAGATATAAATGGAATTCTACTGCATTGTGTTGATTATGATAGAAATCAACAACTATTATTAGAATTTTATGAAGGACCTGCAAGAGGTCACTTCTCAACATGCACTACAACCTCAAACTTTATGAGGGCTGGTTATTATTGGCCTAGAAAATTCAATGACTTCTATGAATGGATTAGAAAATGTGAAAAGAGTTCCTTCTTTGTTAGAAAAAAATGCTTAGCTTCACTACTCCAGCATGCAATTTAGGTAGATCAACCATTCATGCAATGGGGTCTTGACTTCATTGGCATGATAAATCCACCTTCGTCATAGGAACAGAAGTGGATATTAAATGCTACTGATTATTTTACATGCTTGATTGAAGTAATAGCTTTGCAAGAAGCTAACGAGACTTCAATAATTTCATTCGACGAGGTAATATTTTGTTGATTTGGTGTTTCAAAAACTATCAAATCAGATAATGCTTTAGAATTTATTGGTGAAAGAGCGACATGTTGGGATATTAAGCAGAAAATTTACTTGAGTACATCGTCTAACTATTACCCAGGAGGTAATGGTTTAGCTGAGAGTAATAATAAAAATATTTTAAGGATTATCAGAAGAACTCTAAAATAAAATCAAAGAGCTTGGCATCTGTTGTTGAATTGAGCACTTTGGGATGACATAATTACTCCTACAAGATTAGTTGGCAATTTAGCATACAAGCTTATTTATGGAAGAGAGGAAAGAATTCCCACATCAATTGAGTTTCCTACATTATATTTGTTGCATCAGATTGAATTACATTGGAATGAACCACTACAGGTTCGTGATGTAGATTTAATGGAGTTGCAGAAGCTAAGAGATCAAGCTCATCTAAACATGGAAAAAAATTAAAAAAAGATAAAGAAAAAATTTGATAAGAAAGACAAGTTCAAAATATTCAATAAAGGATACATTTTGTCTAAATGGGATGTTGATCATGCAAAACCAAGAAACCTCACGAAGTTTGATACAATATGGAATGGTCCTTGTGTGATTTTAGTTTGTAAAGAACACAATGCTTTTCATCTTTCAATGCAAAATCGAGAGGAACTTCCCATTCCTGTGAATGGTATGTTTCGTAAACATTGTTATTGAAAATCCTATAGTGTTTGGTTAGACTAGGATTTCCCTTTCAATAAGTGTAGTTCATGCACATTACAACTTTTCAATTTAATGACTGCATTAATGCATTTGATCTTGTTCACCAAATCCTTTTCAGTTTTAGTTGGTTTTTTTGGAAAAGGCATTTTTTGGTTATATTCTTTGACTCCATGCCCAACGGATAGGAGCAAGGCACTAGTTTATAAGCTACTAGACAACTTTCCCCAAATAATCACATGAAATGTTGATTATTTTTGCACTTATGCAAAAATGGGCAACTCAAAACTTTGTTACGATGTATGGAAATAATGAAATGGACCTAAGCTAGGGGAGATTCATTAAGCTCAATATTTTTTCCATTGGATTAATTAATGATTACATGTAATTTATAGCTATGTGTGTTGTTACAAAATTTGAAAAATCACATAGTATGTAATTCCATGTTTTTAATCAATAAAAGAACATAAAATCCCCAAAGGACAGATGTGTTATCTTGATGAAGACAAGAATCACAAAGTAAATGAAGTGTTAAGTTTTGAAATAGCAATAAGAGATGTAGATTACAGTAATTGAAAATCAAAACTAAAGTTGTAGGTATTTTTAAAGTTCTTTACTTCAGGATTTAACCATATCCAATTATGTTATTAATTAATTTATTTTGTTATGTTGGTGCTCAATTTGATCTCACGCCGTTTGTCCTTGAAATTCTTCAATTTGTGGGTTCTTTCATCTTTTCTAGCTCCCCGTATTAATGCATGAATTTTTTTTCCTCCATTTAGTTGCCATGATCAGTCCCTTCCCTTGGTCGAGGATAACTTTAAGTCCAAAATTTATTTTCCATTCCTCTGTCCATGTGGAATAATTTGTAATTTTTCATAAAATTAGGTTTTTTCCCTTCCTTCAGTTTTTCCACAGTCATGTTTTGTTTTCCCTGTCGACTTTTGTCCCAATACCTATGGAAAAGTGGTCCTTTCTGTTTGGATACAGCTCGATTGATCACATTTGGGCCTTATATCATTTCCAAATTCTCTATCCTTGAAGAAAGATTAATTTCTGGGCACAAATGGTGATTTTCCTACATTTTACGGTTTGACAGGTGTGTTTTCCTCATCAAATTTATTTCTCAGCATCTGTGGAAGCTTGGCCCTTTCTAGTTGGATGGGGCTTGGCAAGGAACTTTAAAATTCTAAGGTCCACTTCAACTAAAAACTTGTCCACATGGAGGGCCGGAGCTCATCTAAAACTTCACATTTTCATTTGACCTTAGAGTTGTACTAGGGAGACACGTGGAGGATTCCACCGGCTCCTCTCTATACTTAAACTTTTCAAGCAACTTTCTAAAGGACTGGGACATGTGGAGGGACCACACCTGTTTGGGGACCTACCCCTAAGTTTTATTTTGAATAAGTGCTAAGAGGACACTTGGATGCTTCCACTCATTTTTCCCTTTCTTGGACTTTTCAACGGCCAAACAAATCTGTCTTGGACCCTAGACCCATGGTGCCTTCCACTGGTCCTTGAAAATTTTCAAACAACTCTTCCAGACTGAGACACGTGGTGAGCTCGCACTTGCTTGGGGTCTCCACTTTTGGGGACCATCTCAAAGTGTGCCATTGAGACATATGGAGGCTTCCGCTGGCTCCTTTTTATACTGAGATTTTTCAAAGGCCAAAAGGAATTTTTCTAGGGCCCAGGGCATGTGGAAGTCCCATGCTTGTTTGGAAACTTGCCTCTATACCTCACGTTTGCAATTGCACCAAGAAAACACGTGGAATACTCTAATCTAAAGTTGAGAAGGGGTAGAAACAACGGTTGTTATGTATTGCATCTGTTTTTCTACCATTTTTTTCTCCAAGACTCCTGTAGATGTGAATACACACCGTTTTTCATCATTTTTTGATGAAATTTCTTGTCGTTTTTATCTGTAAAGTGACATTGAACTAATTTAGAAATTAATTTTTCACTCCAATGATTTTTAAGGTCAATATTTTGAAGTTGGAATTTCTTGGACACTTGTAAAAATGTGAATCACTAGAGAAGTTGGACGCGGGACAAAGTTGCAGAGGAAAGAGAGGGAAAATGATGAAATCATGAAGGTTGCAGATGCAAAACATGAAAAATGTGTTGAATCGAGAGAGAAAAGGATTACATGTCAGATCTAGTTGTACAGAGCCTCCAGAAAATGATTAGAATAGGGATTTATCGAATGACAGAATAAAAATTATTAGAGGACTTCGAAAAAGTTGTGGCATTGCATCCTAGTTATTAGCGGAGGTTCTGGGAAACATGATCAGTTAATGATTTGTCCAACTGGGAAATTTTTGTTTCCAATTTGTTAAATGTCACTTTCTGAGAATCAATGGTAACAAGAAAAGGTCCCTTGTATATTTTTCTTTTTTGGGGGTAATTTTGCGATGAGTGAGTGAGTGAAATGTATAAATGTAATGAGAATATTTTTGCAAAAGGTCAGGGGTTGAATTCTTCAGAGAAAATTTGAGAGATCCTGTATTCCTGAGAAACCAATCCAAGAAACTTGTTAATTTCTTCTGATTTATATTTCAATCACGTTAAGTTGGTTACGAGTGTACAACCATTGAAAAGCTTTCAGACTATTGAAATAAAGTTTCCCAGGCTGATAAATTTAATGAATCTCAAGTTGATCTATGTCAATCTTGGAGAAATTTGTGTCTGTTTTATTTCAGAATGTATGCAAGTAGTTTTTCTTATTCCTATTACAATCTTCTCTTAAATTCCCTCTAATCAACACAAGATCTCATCCCTATGATAGTTTAGTGGCATTTGCAATTTCATTTCAAGAATAGCCTTCATCCTCTAATGAGATAAACAGTTTAAAATCACTTCACTATCATTTTTTGATAAATATATCTGTAACCCTTCGAGTTTATCCTAGGCATGAGGAACTGGGGTCTTTGATTTTTTATTAAGTCTATACCTTGATCCTTCATGTTAAATTCTTGGACATTGTTTGAAACCATGCAAATCTAGACCTGTATTGATGCACAACTTCTGGTTGAAGGAATATTTTAGCTATTGTGAATCTTTCTATCATTTAGCTTTCTAATTGTTGTGAAGTTTCTCAAATATCTAGTATAATAAATTTTATCCTGCTGAATCTCCGACCAAAATTACTCAAAAATAATGAATCCATCCTCAACTACCCCTATTTTCCCTATGTGTCCACAAATGTATAAATTCTACTTCTAAAATATGTAGAAGCAATCAGGATTCTATAATGTCTTTATAAACCTTATCCCTGTCTAGCAAATATCACCATTCTTTAGAAGTGAAAACTCATCAGAGTTAAATTTTGGTTCATTGATCATATTTTCTCATGTTTCACTTTAAGATTTTTGCAAAGAAGGGTATATTGTTCTCCTTAAAGAGGTTATAAAACGAGTCCTCTCACCCTGGTCAAAAGGCACAACCGAATGCAGTGAGTATAGATCAAATCCTTAATGAAGGTGCTATCCATTTCTCTGATGCCCGAGTGACAAAGGGTCAGAAAAATCCTATCCCTAGCAACAGAACGACTCATAATAAGATTTTTCTATCTCTCAGAGTCTTTTAAAATCTTTGATGATTCTTGGTTTCCAAGGGAGAATTAATTTGGATACCAACACGGTCAAATGTCGGAGCAACATTTCAGTGAACTATGGACATGGCATTCAGAGGATTAATCAACAATATTTTTCTATTGTATCTAGATGATATCACCATTTTCTCAAAGAATGTTGCAGAACATCTCTTCCACCTTAGATAGGTATTTCAAAGGTGTAGAAGGTTCAGAGTGTTATTAAACCCAAAGAAGTGTGTATTCTGTAAACATGAGGGGAAATTATTGGGCTACATTGTCTCAAGAGAAGGGTTAACAATTGATCCTAAAAGGGTTGAAGCCATCCAAACACTTCCATTTCCACAACAAAAAACATCTCTACAAAGCTTCTTAGGGAGAATAAAATTTGTTTGCAGGTTTGCACTTGATTTTACCACTCTTGTCAAGCCTTTAATACTGATGTTGAAGAAGAGTATTACATCAAAATGGAATACAGAAGGAAAATATATTTTTGAGGCCATCAAGCTCACAATATCACAAGCCCTAACTCTTCTTAACCCAAAATTTTCAAATGAATTCATGCTATATGCTTTTGGAGGGTCAGACACAATCTCAGTTATCTTGGTTTAGCCTAACAAGCAAGGTACATAACAGCCCATAGCCTTCTTCAGTTGGAGCTTCGATGATTACGAGATAAAGTACTCTTTCATTGAGAAGCATGTCCTTAGTGTCATTGGGAGTTTGAAGAAGTTCAAACACTTAGTCTTGAACATTAAGATTCAACTTCTAGTATCTCACATTGGTGTCTAGGATTTTCTCCTAAACAAGGACTTAAATAACAAGATAGCCTTTTGGATCACTCATGTAATTGAGCATGACCTTGAGATCAAAGTGACCAAACTGGTTTGTGGCAAGGGTATGTGTGAGCAGCTCACTTCCAAGAAACAAGTTGAGTCAATGGATGAAGAACAGGCAGTCCTATTACTACAAAATGATCAAGAACAACCATCTAATGTTACACCTATTCCATGTTAGACTCAAGCCTTGGTGTACTATCTCAAAACAGGTTTGTGCCCTCTAGAATGGAACAAGGAAAAAAGGAGATACTTCAGACTACAAGCCATCCCATATGTATTTAATGATGGTGTTTTTTTCAAGAAGGATATTAATAGTGTCCTTTTGACGTGCATTGGGACAAACCAAATTGAGAGGGTATTGTATGTGATCCATGATGGAGAATTAGGTGGCCACTTTTCTCCTTGAGTAACAGCTCTTAAAAACATGAAAGCTAGTTATTATTGGCCTACAATGTTTAGGTATTAATACTCATGGATCAAGAATTTTAAAAAGTGTGCATTCTTCACACGAAAGGAAAATTTAGCAGCCCTACCCCTTCATAAAATTTTGGTGGATCACCCATTCATGCAATGGGGACTAGACATCATTAGAGTGATTAACCCAAATTTAAGAAAGGGCCATAAGTTGATACTTACAATGGAGGAGCAGGGTCGGAAAAAGAGGAAAACAACATCAAAGAAACCAAAGGCTCTTAGGAGCAAAGTGGGGAAAGGATCAAAGTCTTCGAAATTCACAAAAAATTCAGAGCGGGCTTGAACTGGTTAAGTATGGGAAAGATGGCGGAAGCTGCCACATGTCTCAAATATGCACCTTCAAGGGTCTAAGCCATCCGAACACTTCCATTTCCACAACATAAAAGGTCTCTCAAAAGATTCTTAGGGAGAATAAAATTTGTTTGCAGGTTTGTTCTTGATTTTTCCACTCTTGTGAAGCCTTTAACACTGATGTTGAAGAAGAGTATTATATTAAAATGGAATACAAAAGGTAAACAAATTTTTAAGGCCATCAAGCTCACAATATCATAAGCCCCAACTCTTCTTAACTTAGAATTTTCAAATGAATTCATGTTATATGCTTTTGGAGGGTTAGACACAATCTCAACTATCTTGATTTAGCCTAATAAGGAAGGTACAGAACAACCCATAGCCTTATTCAATCGTATCTTCGAGTATTACGAGGTAAATTACTCTTTCATTGAGAAGCATGTCCTTATTGTCATTAGGAGTTTGAAGAATTTCAGACACTTAGTCTTGAAAAATAAGAGTCAACTTATATTATCTCACGTTGGTGTCTAGGATTTTCTCCTAAACAAGGACTTGAATAACAAGAGAGTATGTTGGATCACTCGTGTAATGGAGTATGAAATTGAGATCAAAGTGACCAAACTGGTTTGTGGCAAGGTTCTGTGTGAGAAGTTTGCTTCCAAGGAACAAGTTGATTCAATGGATGAAGAAGAGGATGTCCTATTACTACAAAATGATCAAGAATAAAAATCTAATGTTACACCTATTCCATGTTGGAATCAAGCCTTGGTGCACTATCTCCAAACAATTTTGTGCCCTCTAGAATGGAACAAAGGAAAAAGGAGATACTTCATACTACAATCCATCCCATATGTACTTATCGATGGTGTTTTGTTCAAGAATAATATCAACAGTTTCCTTTTGATGTGCATTGGGACAAACCAAATTAAGATGGTATTATATGTTTTCCATGATGGAGAAGCAAGAGGCCACTTTTCTCCTTGAGTAATAGCTCTCAAAAACATAAAAGCTGGTTATTATTACCCTACAGTGTTTAGGGATTGATACTCATGGATCAAGAAGTGTAAAAATTGTACATTCTTCATAGGGAAGGAAAATTTAGCACCCCTACCCCTTCATCAAATTTCAGTGGATCAGCCTTTCATGCAATGGGGACTAGACTTCATTAGATTTATTAACCCAAATTTAAGCCAGGGCAACAAGTGGATACTTACAATGGAGGAGCATGGTCAGTAAAGGAGGAAAAAAACATTAAAGAAACCAAAGGATCTCAAGAGCAAAGCATGTAAAGGATCAAAGTCTTCAGAATTCACAAATGATTCAGACCGAGCTCGAATTGGTTAAGTATTGGAAAGATGGTGGAAGCTACCATGTGTCTCAACTATGCACCTTCAAGGGTTGAGCCCAAGGAAGGTTTCCCCACACAAGCACAAAGTCTATACGTGTCCCATGCCCAATAAGGATAGAGTCGGCCATTGAAAAGTCCAAACGAGTGGAAGGAACCAGGTGTAATCTCGGTGTAATTTCAAAAATGAGAAGCCAAGGTAGAGACTCGAACTAGCACCAGCTCTCCATGTGGTCAGGGTCCAACAGAAGTCAAATGGTAGTGGGCCCAAATTGGTTAAGTATAAATAACCGATGGAAGTCTCCACGTGTCTCAAAGATAGAAATCCAAAAGGTGCAAGCCAAACCAGAGACTCAGACGAGCATGAGGACTCCACGTGTCTAGGGTTTGAGAAAGACATTGGCCCGAATTGGCTAAGTATCGCAGACTCACAGAAGGAGCCACATATCAGCTCGGTGCATCTTCAAAGTTAAATCTAAAATTGAGTCTCCTAGAAAAGTGGAGCCATTAATATGTGATCCGATTGCTTCAACAACTAGATTTGATCTGTCCTCATTCCTTCTTCAGTGCACCGAGTAGAAATAGTTTGATGGACTCGACAGATTGTTTTTGAATTTGCAATGGCATTGATGGCTGGTAGTTGAGCTCCAAATCAGGTTTCCCACCTCCTTTCTTCTTCTCTCTTCACTGCATCTATAAAGGAAAGAGCTTGGCTCATTTTAAAGGGTTGGACATTTCTATTTTGTACCCTCCCCTCTTCCCTTGTCTGCAAATGAATTTGTGGATTTTTCCTAACCTCCCATTCAAGTTGTAATACAAAGTTTTACCTCTTGGCTACTATAATGATTTTTATCAACTATGGAGAAATAATATATGTTTGTGGATGATTCTCAACCCTCTCATGTGTTCATTGTTGTTTTCTGATCTCTCATTGCAGTTTGGTTATCTATGCATGGTGGTTGTGTTACATTTCTATGGTCTGTGTTAAATTGCAAAATGGGTGTTTAACAGTCCTTTGGTGCATCACCTTATTAGCTTAGGTTTATTTTATTGCATCTTCTCAACCCTATATCCTTGGTAAGATAGAGTAGGTTTTAGAGTAGATCGTCTGTAATTTATTTTGTGCACCTGAACAGAGGAATAGGAACCTTCCTTCACCCAGAGAGCTCTCTCGATTTAAAATTCCCACACTTTGAGAGATGCTCCATGTTTTGCAATCACACTGAGAGTCTCAACTCATCTAGTTGTAGACATTTAGGGGTGTTGTGATTATGCACTAATAGTTACATAATACATCCATGCACAACAAAGAAAATAACTTTCAAAGTGGATTGGCTCTCAAGATATAAGTTACAATATGATGTACAAATGGATGTAATAGTTACATTTTTAGATGGTAAGAAAGAAGACTTCAAAAGTTCTTCAAGAGCATCAGAGGTTCAATCTAAGTTAAGAAGGATACAAAACAATGATTTAGAAATGTTGTAGAGGTCATAAATGAAGAATGCAACTTACTACTGATTGCAAGAATTGGCTTCATTAACCCTAGTTATAGGTATTAGAGAAAATGAATTAAAAAAGGGCAGAAAACAATACTATTACAACATATTTCAAGATCCCAAAATGGACGGAGGAGTCAAAAATTCATTCTCAAGGACAAACTTAGATTCAACATCATTATTATTTGATCCTTAAAACAACCTTAGTTGCCATTAGGAAAAAATTTCTATCTCAAGAGTGATGTAATAATTGAGTTGCTCAATAGAGGTTTCAAAGCAATTGAGATGCCACAAAAAAAATGACGATGATCTAAGAACTTACTTCCACAAACATATAACCCGAATAGTACGAATAAATTTATTTTTTTTGCATGAAGATCAAGATTTAAGAGAACCAGTTTATAATTGCTATATATTTAAATCGGGTCACTTTGTTATTGTGTCTAGGAATGGATGCTGAAAATAGAGTCTAGTTAGGTCACATAGATCCTCCCTAATGTTCTTCTTGGCACTAGCATACTCATCAAAGCTTGACGTCATGAGCCAGTTATTATCCAATGAGTCATTTAATCTTGCCTCTAAATAAACATTAAGAGAAGGTGTCGGTGAATAGTTATTCTCATGTCATGATTGTAATTCTATAAATGAACATTAAGGGGGGGGTGATTAGGTACTCATCATTATCTATTAATTTTTAACTTAGTATAAAAGGATTGAATTTGAATTTCACAATTAAAAAAAGAAATATATATTTTAGCAAAAATTACATTATGTAAATCTATATGTTTAAACACAAATTTTTTATTTTGGTTGGGGGTGGGTAGCTTTAATGGCTACCTACCATAACATTAAAATTCCCTCCCCATGCGTGCCGAACAACTCTAGCTGGGTCGCATATCCTCAATCATTTCACCTTGGATATGCAAATCTTTTACCTGTTGTGGTCGGCATGCTAGTTTACTTGCCCTGGCCGCGTAGGTTTGGAAAATGGTGGTTTGAGATGAAGCTACAGGCTAGTGAGCAGGGGTTTTTCCTCATTCCACTCGGCCCTAGCCGCGCAAGCTTTTAGGGAGGTTGTAGATGAAGCTACAAGCGAGTGGAGCAGGCGGGGGTTACCTCCACTTTCATTGGGTGCTGTGAGGTGTGTTCTTGGTGTGAATCCATAGCCACGGCCTGCACAAGGAGACAGCCAGGCTGTAGGTAGTTGCAGCATGAAGAAGCCTTTGGGGCGCTTCCAACAGGAAGGTTTTTCAACCACGTTGTTATCTGCTCAGTATCGAAAGCATCCTCAATTTTGGGATTCACCTATAAGATATTTTATCAAAATCGATTAAGGGACAGTGAGAGTGCTACGAGGAGGACTGATGAAGTTTATTACAAGGATTTTCTATTGAGATATTCCTGTCATATGCTGTAACTCGTGGAAGAGAATCTCATAGAGGTGGATCTGTTTCATATCAGAATATTCATGAAGCACAATCTGCTTTTCAATTATATGAACGTTTCAGCGTAGAGTTGGATCTATTTCATATCAGAATATTCATGAAGCACAGTCTGCTTTGCATTTGCATGAACATCTCATGCGTAGGTTTTATTACAGACCTATTACGGCCATGCCATAGGTTTTGTTTAATATATATAATTAATATTATCTACTTGGCAATAGTTTATACTAGCATACTTTTGTTAATATAAAAGAAATATTGATAGTATATTGATATTAATATAACTTGATAATAATAAATTCATTAATTTTAGTATTACTTTAATATGAGTAATATTTAAAATATTAGTTTCCTTCTTAAACATTAAGGACATGTGGTTAATGGACTTGATAAGTTAGAGCTTTTGCATTAAAATTCCTTTCTACACAATCTAATAGGCATTGAACGGGATTTCAAGTAGATTTGATTTCATTTCCTTTTACAATTTGCAATTAAATTTACAATAAGTTTTTAGATGAGGAAAAACATAATAGAGCTAGGACTTAAATTACTTCATTGGCATATTGAAAACTATTTAAAACTTAAGTCTTTCCATCAACAATACAACCTTACTAATGAAGATCAATAAAAATTTCCTTCAACATCTTGTTACAACATTTTCCACTTAATGTGGGAACATTTTACAATAATGGAAGCTAAAATACAAAGCAATATTACACTTTCCTCCACTCTAAGTGGGTAAAACTACAAGGTATTTTCACATTGTCATCAACAAGGTTCCAATGCTACAAACATCAACAAGGTAGCTCCTCCAATAGTTTGCTTGATTCACAACAAAATAAGGGGAGAGGCAACGCTCTCCTCCCAACCAAGATACCCAATAGAGAAGAGAAGCCATCCTCTCCAATTGCCCCCGAGCCCCAACCACATTACAATGGGAGAAAAATCTAACTCATGGCAACTACTAGCTTCCACATAACTTAACATAAAATTTCACATTCATTCCATAATCCTTCAAAACAAAAAGAATCAACAACTCAACAAGAGGGAAACCATCAAAACAACCAAGTCACAAGGCTTATCAAGAAAGCCATAAGAGTAAGACCTATGGGGAGGCCACTTATGCCTCCCAATGGGAATGGGTGCCACCTAAAAGCCTCCAATGCAAACACATTACCCCTAACAACTCTTATGCCTCCCTCAAGTACCCCTTATCCCTCCATACACTCTTATGCCTCCCTCAACTCTTATGGCTCCCCCAAAGTAAGAACAAGAAGAAAATGCAAGCATTTCTCATACTAGGTGGGCACCCAACCCAAACTCCCTCCTAAAGAAAATGATCTCTTATGCCTCCCTCAAATAAACTCCCCATAGTCTCCTCCCACTCCCAACTTAGGCATTCTACCCATTCCCAACAAGCATTTCAAACAACAACATTCAACACAACATAAATATACATTCATATAACAAAAAAGAAACATAATACAAACAAGGTGAAGCTCCTACCTTTCCATGGTAGAGCTTTCTCCAAGTATGAAGTCTCAATCCCTACAAAGATCAAGCAATCATCCAAAAGCTCCAACAAAATTCCCACAAGTATCCACAAACTCCTTCAAAATCCTCTCCTCTCCAAAATACAAGAGACTAAAAAATGAAAACTCCAAACCCAAAAACAAACAAGAGGACCAAATAAAAAGAGAAAAGAGAGGGAGGGATGATGTGGCTCCAAGTAGGATGCCACCTCCTTTTCCCTCCACTTCACATCACTAGGTCAACCTCATATTCCAATGCACCATTAATAAGTGGTTGAAAGAAAGGCAAGCACCTTACACACTCCATCTAAGCCCACTCCCCCAAAGGACAAAATTAAATTTTTGAAAGAAAGTGCAATTAATATTTTACCCTTTTTATCCCCCCAAAAAACCTAAAAGACCCTAAATTTGGCCTTCCAACCCATAGGTAGGGTTGGCATGACGTTTTAAGAGGTGTGGGACAAGTTTGACTTGTCCCACAAGCTTTCAAAATTGGCCTCTAAGGCCAAATTCGAGTTTCCCATGTGGGGTAGAGTGTGCTACACTCAAAACTCAAACACACATCAATCCACACAAAATTCAAAGTAAATCAAGCCTAATAAATGAACTCCCTTTTGGCCATATCCTTTAATTAGTTTAGGACAATTTCAAATTAGCTTAATTAAGCCACTACAACCCATGACTAATAAAGGGGTAACCACCAATCCAAAAATCTAATTAATAAACCAAGTAAAAATTCACTACTAAAAGAAAACACATACTAACATAATAAAAAGGGAAAATTAAAACAAAACAACACATGACCCCTATGTCACAAGTTTTCCCTTAACCAAATAATTCCAACACACACACAATTACTTGTTGCCATGGTGACCTTAGTTGGATTCTTCTCGATTCCGATGTGGTTGGTCTTCACTCCCCAATTTTGTTGTGAATATAATAAACCTACAGAACAGAGAATACCTCCTTCGGCCTGTTCGCCGCATTAAAACATTCATGCCAAATATACCATATAATCCAAAATAAACGACACATGATTTACTATCATCATCTATGCAAATACGATGTCACTTACACTTTCTAGCATATTTCTATTCCACATTTCATTTATGTCAAAACGATTATCACATTAATCCAATTATCAAGTTCTACCCAATATGATTAAATATATCACATGTCATAATTAAAGATAAATAACCATGTCAAAAATATACCAATATCATCATCAAATGTCCACCAGTAGACCATATGCATCATATAAAGATCAAATCAATAACAATCTAGTGTCTATGATATCTACTAGCATGCTAAATCAAGAAGCCATAATAAATCCATAAGTGAAGTAACCTGTCTCGAAAACAACAAAACGAAAATGGTGTCGAAGGGAAGCGGGGCACTACAGCAATATCCAATACTGAAAGAATGAAGACAAGGTCCGAGTATGGCAGAACAAGAATTTGAAATGCAAATTACTTAACATGGATTCATTCCATTTCCATTACCTCAAATACCAAATGCATTAGGTAGAAAGTCCAAATACAAAACGTTGGAGGTACATCATGACAAATAAGTAAAGATATAAAACACTAATGCATTTTTTCAATGCAGAATGATTCATCAAAAGTCAAAATATAGATTACAGTTTTCACTTCCAAAGATTATTTCATTAGCCAATGTTAAAGTACATCTTCATCTTACAGTGATATTAAAGACCCCTCAAAGAGCTCAAAGGTGTTAGCAAGAGAAAAGTTACATTTAAAATAGCTCGAGCCATATAATTACAAGGTTTCAGAAGTCTGAACTAAAATGCAACAGTAAACCATTACATGAAGACTCGTTTACCAGGATTGAGTTACAAAGAAAAAACAATAGACACCCACCAGGTGAATGGAACTGAAAAACAGTAAGTTCAGAAGGAACAAATTACAAGAACTCATTAATGGCAGATAGAGGAACGTTGCATATAAATGGAGAAAGACAAAGCATACAAATCTGAGCATGACCCAGTTTTGGGTATCAATTGAATACAAATCTATAGTACGTTCAAATTCAAGAATTGAATATGTAAGAACAGGCAAGCCCAAAACGTTTTGGTGCCAGTATAAATTTCAGAGCATTCCTTTATATTTCATCAAAATTTAAAGGTACAAATAAGGGAAACAAATTATTCATACACAATCGTTTCATATTTCCACTATTTTGGAAAAGAAAGTGGAGAAACTTACCTAGAATGTTCAAAAGCAAGTATCTGGAAGATAACCCAAATCAAGTTTGATAGTAAAATCAATTTTACTATCATTTTGAAACAGAATCACAATATAGTGCCAAAAATACGACAACACAGAGATCTCATAATGAAAGCAAAAAAGAGTTTCAGCTATCGAATAACCACACAGAACCACAACCGTTCTCGAGAACACAACAAAATAACAAATCTACGGATAATATCTACTTTTTTTAATAGCGTCCATGTACACGAAATCCTACAGCGAAACATCTAACAAAAAATATTCAGAGCCATCAAAGAATAGATAAAAGAATGGCTATTGAAACCTTTGAAATATTGAAGCACATACAAAATATGAATACCCATTACAGTCAAGTTAGAGATCTACATGTTTTAAAGTGAAATGGAAGAGAACCCATGCTTTTTTAACTAGTCGAAAAGAAACATAAAAAAATTGCTAGAAACAGTAATAGAAATGCTTCGTACTTCACAGCTGTTGAGATAACCACCATTTTGCAAAAAAAAATTAAGTTCAAGGCACAAGAACCTACTAGTTTGAGTGATTTCATTAAAACCCTCTAGTTGCAGAACAAATAGTTAAGGCCAAGAATGAATTCCCAACTCGAAAAGTGTTTTCCATTAACGGAACAAAAAGTAATACGAAGAAAAATGATGTATTAGTGCTTTGAAACAAAAATTTCAATGAAGACCTCTTTGAAGAGTTCAATGACCGAGAGCTCACCTTTGTTAGAAATGGTGGTTATCTTCGAAAATAGAAATAAAATAGAGTTCCAGTCTAGCTCGAGGTAGAGCTCAAAAAGGGTGATAATGGCACCACCTCAAAGAAAGCATAGATGCAAGCTCAAACTTCACAAAGACCACAAACCTTAAGTTAAGCTTTTAAAAATGACAAAAAAATACAAATATTCAGAGTATAGAGATCTACAGGGATCATTTTCGCATAATATAGAGCTTGAAATGAACAATAATTATGTCGAGCGTAAAATTTGACAGGGCTTCGCCCATTCCCCAACGAGAGGAAAATGAAATGATAAAATTCAAAGTTCCCTTTTACCTCTACTAACTAAACCAGTGAGTTAAAACCAATTCCCTAGATCGAAAAGGAAAGTGATCAACGATCCAGATCAAAATCACTCAATCCCAATACAAACTCCAGGGGTACCAGTGACTTAACCATGGTCAAAAAATTGCAGAGTTGTCATCATCTCCAGAAACCCTGATTAACCAGGGTTGAATCAAAATCATCCACCGAAAATTTCCTATGAGGTTCCAGGACTCATGGTTCGGGGTTGAATTATTAAATGTTGATTATTATATATGACTTAGACCATAGTTTGAATCATGACTAATTCAAAAGGTGCCTGAGCATTATTCAAACTAAAGGTATATACCATAATGCTAAGAGGGCCAAACTCAAAATGTGTCATTATGAAATCAGTAAGAGCCTCGTGGTCAAAGTGGCTATGATATATAACCTTAAAGTAATCAAAGACCATGTGCCATTTGATCATGCCGAATTTATTTTACATGTGAACAGGTGGTCCCCACCCAAAGTGACGATATATGTACACTTGCTAAGTGAAGAATAAAGGGCATTAATTTTTCACAGGAGTGTATTTTTTCATGTGATCACAAGAGGAAAAAACATGTGTCACATCAAAAGCAAGAAGACAAATTTGCATGCACATTGGAGGAGACTTGCACACCAAGCAAGTGGCTAAAATTAGACAAAGTATTCACCCAAATTTATTCATTATTTCAAAATTAAAGCAATCAACTGCAGTTTCACTAAAGTGTATTTTTTTCATCAAAGGCTTTTTTTGCCTCATTGTAACAACATGATTATTTTATCCCTTTATTTATTAAGGATAAAGTCTAAAATTAACATGCATGGGTAAGTTCAGACTGCATCCTATTTTTAGGAGGGTTTGGTGACTTATTTTTACTATATATTGTGTGCATTGGAAAAGCACAAGGAGGAATTTTTGGATGTAGTGACTGCTAAAGCAATTTTTTCATGTTTTTCCCTTGAATGATAACTGATTATTTCCTTTCCAATTATTTATAGTGGTGTGTATCTTTCTAATAACTCTTGTGAAGGTTAATTCCCAGAATTAATTATCTTACCTTGCTGAAAATTTGGTGTTTTCTACATTGTCTTAGTGTCCATGTTAGTTGTTGTGTTGTTGTGATTTATCCATCAGCACAAAAGTGTTTTACCTTAGGATTTAGGTGAAACACATTAGTTCGTGCTCTTTTAATATAATCTCAGTAAATTGTGCATTTACTCAGTCAAATCCCTCAATAATATTGGTGTCTCACCCCATTTAAATTTCAGTTATAACCATCTTTTTACCCTTAAAACCCAAAAAATTAATTTACGATACATCAATAAGGAAATGACTTTTAAATCTTGGAGACTCACATCAATAATAGGGATACCCACATCCCTTATGTGTTTCTGTTATACAATTTCGCCCCTCTATGAAAAATGGACAAACAAAAACTTGCATGTAGTGAAAATGGAGGAGTTGATTCAGTCATAGAGGCTTGCATTTTGGGATTGGACGAATAAAGATAAAATAGGTCAAGAAAATTGTAGGAAAGCTTCGGAGCTCGAGCTATTTCAAAGAATCAAGAAATTCCAAAGTCCAAAAATTGGACTTGGGAGGTGGAGCTTTTTGGATACTGGCTAGAGGAGATTTTGGGATTTCAAAACTTTTAGGCGCAAAGTTAAAAAAAATGATGCAAAAGTTTCGAAACCTGAAATTCTGAAAGTCTAAAATTTTGGACTTTCAGGTTTCGAGGTTAGAGTTCTCAGAGGCCAAAGCTGGAAAAGGAAAAAATATTTATGAAACCTGAAACCCTTAAAGTCTGAAATTACAAATTTCAATATTTCGGGGTTTCGAAGCCCTCGAGAAGTGTGCCAAAAAAGAAGCAAGTGAAAATCCCAAAATCCTGAAATTCCAAAGTCAGAAATTTCAAACTTAAGAGTTTCATGGTTTTGGACTTCAGAGTTTCATAAGTATTGATCCCTAAAACATGAAAATCACACCTCTATGTCCAAAACTCCAAAACCTAAAAGTTTGAAATTTTGGACTTTTGGTCTTTCGGGTTTCAGACTTTCGAAACTCTCAGGAATCAGTTGCACAATGATACCTTGACCTTCAAATGGCCATAAATTTTGAATGGGAACTCGTATTTGTGCAAGAAAATATTTTTTTGAAATCTCTCGTCATGTACTACTCAATTACAACTGGATATAGTAAAATTAGTGGGACTAAGTTCTTAAAAATTAAAAATACAGGTCGCCATTTTTTGAGGTGTCACAAGTTTCTCACCTCCCACCATAATGAAGGAATGGGATTCCTTTCTTTCCTGACAAGGAACAACACATGGAGGGATGGGTTTTGTAGTAGAACCCATAATTGTTGCAGGTGAATTCAATGAATTTTTTGGGTGGTTGGAGTAAGTTTGAATTCTTCTCATCTCCTTCTCTCATTCTTCCCATATATTATAAAGAGGGGAATTTTTCTAAAGGCTGGATAGTTTTGCTTTATACCCTCCCTTCTTCTCTTGTCTGCAAGTGATTTTGTGGAGTTTAAACATTCCTTTCAAACTATAATGCAATTTTTTCCTCTTGGCCATTGTAATGGACCATATCAAATCTGTGGAGCAATAAAATAAGTATATGGATGATTTCAACCCTCTCTTATGTTCATTGCATCTTCTTGATCTCTATTTGCAATTTCGGTTATCTGTGCATGGATATTGTATCACATTTTTTAATGGTTTGTGTTTGATGGAAAAGTAAGTGTTCAGCATTCCTTTGCTGCATCACCTCTGTTAGTTTAGATTTATTTTCTTTAATCTTCTTAGCAATGTCTCCTTAGCAAGTTACAGTAGATTTTAGAGTAGATCCTCTACAATATGAATGTGTGAATCTAAAGAAGAGGAATAGGAACTGTCCTTTATCCAGAGAGCTTTCCTGATTGAAAAGTCTTACACTTTGGGAAAATCTCCATGTTATGCAATCACACAGAGATTTTCAACCCATGGAGTTTCATACATTCAGGGGTGTTGTGATTATGCATAGACATTTTCCATTGTATCTACAGAAGTGAAGGAAGATCAAGCTTAGAACACCTGCTATCATTGCTCAATCAAGGTGTACTTCTGAGAGTTAATAGAAATTGCATGGTAAAAACTATACATTAGAGTTAGGACAATATGGATGTTCCCACTAATTCCAATATTTTTGGCTTGGCGTACTTGCAGAAATTTTCTTAAGAGGTTTATATTTTGACCTACAAGCTCTAGTTTTAACACAATTTCATACTAATATCACTTAGTTCAAATTAGTTATAGGGGCATGAAAGATTAAATTACTTATTCTCAATATAATTCCATTGTTTATTAGTTTTAGGGATATAGTGCACATGGATCTCCTTTCTCTAGGTTTATTTTTGCACATTTTAGTTCTTCTACGTTTATATTCAATTGTGTGTAACATGGGGAGAGTGTGGGTGTAATTCATTTTCTTTTGTACTTTGTTTCCTAATTTAAAAAATTGGGGCTAGACCATCTGCACCAGTGTGGTCCATGGCATTATAAAAGGTAATGAAACAACCAAGTTCTTTCTAAGTATTTCTTTGTCTCATCTTACATCTAAAGTCTAAGATATTAGAGTTGTTAAATGGTTTTGATATGTGGTTTTCATCAATCATAGGGTGTTTTAGTTCCTCATTATTCTTCTATCACTTTGGCATTCATGTGTTAGGTGTCATATACCCAATATTTTAGTATCAACTTGGAATAATTCAAGGACTAATCACCCCTAATCGTTTGACAAAGTTTAGTAATACAAATCTCTAAGCACAATCAAATAATAACAAGCTCTTACATCCATAAAACAAATATTTGTATTCCTTCAATGTTTTATATCCATTTATATAAGTAGTTAAAGTTTCAAAATTGATTACATTGCATCTATACATTTGCATTAAATTTTGATTCTTTATCATGGACATTGACTGCACTTTGTGTTGTTGGTTTCATCTTGAATGTGATATTCTTTAAAATTGAATTCATGAAAGAAAGTAATAAAATCCACTTGTCAGCTTCAACCATCACATTAAATATTTCCACCGTTAGTTTAAATACATATATTAAGCGAATGAATTTTTTACATTCATGATAGTATTGTACGATCTTTAACCAATGCAGTTTGGTCCATAACTTCCTGTTATCCATATTTCACCCTGAGATAAATATTGGATCGAATCATGACCCTGTATAGGAGGAACCCAAGAAAATTGATTCAAAACCTGTAAATTGGTTACAAAAAATATTCAGCAATGAAGTGGCAGAGATGAAGAAAGAGAAAATGATCTTGTACAGAAAGAAATGACTTTGTCAGGTTATTTCTACATCTTAAATCCATTCTCCAAGTTACAGGTAGGTAAAACTATCAAATAACAGGTTTAGACAAGCACGAAGAAGAAAGAACAATGAAGATTCAAAGTCCTTAGGGTCGAAATGGTTCGGGAAAAGGTCAACAAATGACTAAATATGGAGGAGGCAATAGAAGAGACACGAGTCCTAACATTTCTTCTTCAAAGTAAGCCGGGCTCGTGGAAGCTGCCAAGTGTTCTAAGGGAACTATTTCAAGGCTAAAATGGAGAAAAGGTTCGCGAGAAAGCACCAGAGTAACACGTGTCTCAAGGGAAAGCAGGTAGTCGGGGAAAAAGTTGATTTTTCTCCTTGTTACCTCAAAAGGGAATAAAAGTTACAAACTGGCCCGCAATTCCACCCAAGAAAAAATTCAAAATTTGGACCTGAGTCAAGCCAAGACAAGGCATTGGGGAAAAGGGTGAAAATTTCTATTTCAACCAAAAAGTCACAAAATGAAAGATGGAAGCACATTTCCCAGCCAACCAAAAGGAGCCACATGTTTAGGCAAAGTTTCGGGGCTGTGGGGATTGTTTAAAGTTTTACTTTTTTTTCGCAAAAGACAAAATTTATATTGCGAACCCATGGACCCAATTTTTGTCCCAATCTAGCTGCCACATGTTCCAATACAAAAGGGGGACCCATTTTTCTAATTTTTTCCCCTCCCATTTGTACGGAATTGATTCAAAATTTGAAGGGGCATATCTTTCGACCCGGGATTCAAGAGATTGAAAATCTGATACCATTGGAAATATCTCAATTCTCTCTATGCCATGGGAATTTGAAACTTTAATTTTTGGGAAGTTAGGTGGAATAAAAATGGAGAAACGTCTTCGATATTTCAATGCAGGATCATCAATCTCAACAACTAGATCATATTCGATCTATTTCCATCGTTTCCTCTTCCTTCAAGGTGCCAAACAAAGGATTGATGCAAAATGATGGATTCAGGGGAAAATTTTAGTTGAAGCATTAACAAAAATGGTTGAGCTTTGACTGACATTTTCCATCTTCTCTCTCTCTCTCTTTCTTCTCTCCGATCGAATCTATAAATTTGGGGGAAGGATTTATCGTAAAGTGTTTGATATTCTTAGTTTTGCAGGCTCCATGCTCCTTCTGGCAAAAGACTTGTGGGGTTCAGGCCTTCCATTAAAATTGTAATATGTTATTTCCTTTTGGATATTCTGTAATGAACTCTATCAATCTATAGAGTAATAAAATACATGTGTGATCAATCTTCGATCCTTCTTGTTTTTTTTCTTCTATCTGGTCTCTCATTACAGACTTGGCTATTTGTGCTTGTTTATTGTATGCATTTTATGGGTTCGTTTCAAATGAAAACTAAGTGTTCATCACTCCTTTTGTGCATCACCTAGTAGTTTATTTATTTCTTATTTCTTTACTCTTTTATCCATGTCTCCTTGGCAAGTTTTAGACTAGGTATAGGTATAGATCCTCTGCGAATCCTTACATATGCACCTAAACAGAGGAATAAGGAACCAACCTTTAATCTAGAGAGATTTTCCAATTTGCAAGGTTCCATGCCTTAGGAAAATTTCTATGTTATGTAAACACACTAGATGATTCTACTTTAGAAAAGCAAATATTTAGATGCCATTTGGGGGTGCTATGATTTCGTACCAATAGTTTTGGCACGCTAGGTTGGACAAGAAGTCTCTATCTTATTATAGTAGGAATTGATGTACACGTGCTTTCATTTTGGACTTTAAGAAGATTTAAAACTGTATATGTGGTGACTCTAAAAGAAAAAAATCAACTGGTTTCAGTAGTCCAAGTAAGTTCATGAGAAGAATAAAAAAATGGTCAAGAACTAGAGAAGGACTATTTGTCTATTTAGACTTATCCCCAGATAGAGGGAGAAGAGGAAGAAGATTCTAAAGGCCTCTATCCCCACCAAGTAGAAGATTTATTAACACCTCCTCCCAGTAGACCATTCACTCAATCAAGAGGAGTAATCAGACTGATCATAATGGCTTAGCCAAATATTTATGTTAACTTCAGTGTCAGTAGTCCACTCACCTTGAATGCACCAAATGCAGTTCCTACTACAACATTAAAGAGTATCCCATATTTCATTGGGGAGAATCAAACTTCTCTGGGTGATCATGTCCAAGATATTGCAAATGTCTGCACAATTCATGAGATTCATGAAACGGACATTACAGTCAAGCTGCTCACCTCTTCACTCAAGGGGAAGGCTTCATAATGGTTCAGGAGTCTTGAGGCAGGCTCTATTATAAATTGGAATTAGCTATGCACAACTCTTCATAACCAGTTTGGAGAGAAAGGTGACAATTTGTCTTTGTTGGAGTAACTAACAAATATCAAAAGAGCCCCAAATGAACAGCTGACTGAATTCAACCTCAAATTGCAATGAACCTGGGATAGGATTCCAACAATAGTAAAGCCCACAAATGAAGGTTCCTTCCTATACTTTCTCAGGGCTTTAAATTTTGATATTTCTCTAATGATTTAGTCAATGGGAGGCACTACACTGTCAGCAGCCTATAACCTTTCCATAGGGGCTGAGAACCATTTGATTCAAGCTGGTAAACTAGATCCTCGGTCATCCATGACTCTGTACCATGAGTTAGGACACCCATATACTAGCCAAATGCCTTCACTAGCTCCTATACTCACCCCTAGGAGTCAAATCTTAGCTGAAGCTTCCACTTCATCATCCAACAGCTCTAAAGAGTTTCAGGAAGTGATGAAGCAACTGCAAAACAGAGGAAATGAACTAGTGACCATTAAGAGGCAGTAGGCACGGAGCTCTGAGCCATATCAGTCTTAGGCTCAATATCAAATTAGACCCCAATACCATCAGAATAGGCCACCACCTCAGAATGTAAATCAGAATCAAAATCAAGGATAACCTCAAGATGCTATACATTTTAGGTCTTATAATTCAAATACAACCTCAACATCAAAGGCATTGGTCCCTACATAGAACAATATGACACATGAATATGATTGTTGTTTTCCATGTTGTCAATCACATGACCAATCCATGTGTTTTAATGGTGCTCTGAATCAGGATCTAATGGTGCAAACTAGTATGGTGTCACAAGAGCCTTTTCAGGAAGAAGATGAGTAGTAAGGATCTCAACAAGGTGAACCTCAAGGAGAGACCGAGCTTGTAAATTGGTAGGTTGAAGACTTCTATGGGATGAATTAGTTCCCTTCTCAAAGTTTGGTTGCCAATACACGGTCCAAAAAGGTAAGTATTGGAGAAGGCCAACCACTAATCTTAGGTAACCCTCAACCTTCCATCACTCCACAAGGTCCTGGTCTTCCAAGTGCAACTCCCAACATGGAGAACCAATCCAAGCCACCTTCCAAATCCATTCAGGCACCAGTTGTGACAACCCATGTGCAAGAAAGAAATGTGTTTGGGAAGGGGAAGAAAAATGATAGATCATTCAATATTATTGATAAAATGAAGAGGAAAAGTGGGAACATTTCACTATGGGAGTCATTGTCCATTCTAGGGAAGATGGATTTATTACAGACTGCCATGCAGAATTGGTCAAGTTCAAATCAACCCCCTAATCAACAAGAGAGAGTGCTTTCCAACGCAGTTCAACCTAAGAAGAACCAAGGAGAAAAACAAGGTAAGAACCTAAGACCCTCTCCATTCTATGTCTCAGTAATCATTGGAGACAAATTAGTGCACAATTGTATGATTGATTATGTGGCTAGTAGTTCTATGATACCCAAACCAATAGCTGATCAGTTGGGTCTCCAATATGAGGTCATCTCTAGAGGAGTAGTCGAATTAGATGGGACAATAATGACCACTATGGGAATCATCAAATATTTGATCCTCACTCTACATACCTTCTGTAATGTGTTTGTCTTGCAAAACGTGTCCATCATAGATTTACCACCACATTTTTCTTTCTGTCTGTCTAGTAACTTAACTTCCAAAATTGGAGGCTACCTGTCTACTGATTGGTCGCATATGCTCGTTAAGACAATGTATGGGACAAAGGCCACAGTCATATCTGAACCCATTGCAGACTATCATATTGAATCTTATGTTCTTAGACCAACTAATGCCAACTACTCAACTTTTGATCAAGAACACCTCCTATGCACTATTGAAGCAAATACCAAGTTGGAATGTATCCCATACTTGACTCTAGATGAGTGGCCCAACAAAATACATGCTTTTGACCCCTATAAGGAGATGGAAGAATCTGAGTTGGGTGTCTACCTTTTACATGAAGAGAATCACCCTCTGCCTTCCCTAGCTAAGAAAGAACATAAAGATGACAATGAGGTATGGTAATTATTCTTTAATGGTTCAAGGATTAGACAAGGAGCTGGAAGAGGATCTATGATTATGTCTCCCAAAGGTATGAAGTATTATTCAGCCTTTAGATTTCATTTTTCTTGCTCAAATACCAATGTTGAATATGAGGATTTAGTCCAAGGTCTTCATTGGGCAAGGAAGATGGGGATCAAGAATTTCCAAGTGTTTGGTGATAGTGAATTGATTGCCAATCAAGTCAGAGGACTTAATGCTGTCAAGAATGATCTGCTGAAGAACTATAAGAATAGAGTATGGGACCTCATGGATAATTTTGAAGCCTTCAACATTGTGTCCATACCCAGATAAGAAAATAAAGATACTGATAGGCTTGTAGTAGTTCGAGCAACCTTTGATGTGGTGGACAACATCAAGAAAGACAAAGGACAACCACATATCCATGTGGTTGTGAGACCATAAGTGCCAGATAATAATACATGCTGGCAAGTGTTTGAAAATGATCAGCAGATCATTAAATGTTTGCAAGAAGAAGCTAAATTCTTAGCTAATAACCAAAGCAGATTAGAGAATCAGTACGGGAATCAAATAGTATAGTTTCATAAAAACAAGTTTATCAAAGGATTAATAACACTGAAATCTATTTTCAATCCTATTGATCAATTCAGAAAGGAGAAAGCCAGCATACAAATCAAAGGAGACGATTCAGAGTCAATCCCAATTGGAGAAGGAAAAATAGTTCAAATTGGCAAGGTGGCCACCATACAGGAAAGGTATGTATTCATATCACTTTGCCAAGAATTCCCTGATGTGTTTTCTTGGAGTTTGATGACCTAAGGGGTTTTAATCCAAAACTAGCACAACACACAATTGAATTGCACCCATCTACTCATCCTATTAGGTAGAAGTAAAGACCAGTCAACCCACATATTGAGCCTCTAAAGAAAAGGGAGTTGAACAAGCTAATAGAGGCAAACATCATATTTCTAATTAAACACTCAAGTTGGGTTGTAAATATGGTCCCAGTCAGAAAGAAAAGTGGAGAAATCAACTTGTGTGTTGACTTCAGAGATTTGAACAAAGACTCTCTTAAAGATCACTACCCACTCCCTTCAATGTAACAGATCTTGCAAGTAGTTCCTGGGTCAGAGAGATTCTCTCTCTTAGATGGATACTAAGGATACAATCAGATCATGGTGAAGGAATATGATCAGTTCAAAACCACCTTTACCACCAAATGGGGCACCTATGCATACAAAAAATTCCATTTGGACTATCCAATGCAAGTGCTACTTTCCAAAGAGCCATGGATATGGCATTTAAAGGGCTAATCAATAAGATAGTGTTCATCTATCTAGATGATATCACTGTATTATCTAAGAATGCAAGAGACAACATTTTTCATCTAAGGAAAGTGTTTCAAATATGCAGAATATTTGGGGTATCTTTAAACCCCCAAAAATGCATATTCTTGGCCAATGAGGGCAGGATTTTGGGCCACATTTTATCCAAGGAGGGTCTAGCAATTGATCCAGAAAGAGCTGAAGTAATAAAAACACTATTAATTCCAAGTCACAAGAAGGCTCTTCAAAGCTTCTTGGGGAAGATCAACTTTGTTTGAAGGTTTGTCCCAAAATTTATTTCTCTGGTTAAGCCAATAACAGGGATGTTGAAGAAGTGCTTTACATTCAGATGGACAGTTTAAGGAAAGGAAAGCTTTGAAGCTATCAAAGAAGCTATATCAGAAGCAACAACTCTTATAAACCCATATTTTTTCAAAGACTTCATATTGTATGCCTTTGATGGTAATGACACTATCTCTGCAATCCTAGTTCAGTAGAAAAAATAAATCTCAGAAACACCAATTTCTTTCCTCAGTTAGAGTCTAGAAGAGTATGAAGTGAGGTATTATTTCATTGAGAAGAAAGTCCTGGCACTGATCAGGGGACTGAAGAAGTTTAGGCATTTGGTGTCAAATAACAAAATCCAACTATTGGTCTGCCATGCAAGAGTCAAAGAATTCCTTTATAGCAAGGACCTAAATGAGAAATGTGCAAGGTGGATCACTCGTGTCATGGAATATGACATTGATATTAAGGTCACCAAGCTGGTCCATGGGAGGAGCTTGTGTGAGCTGCTAGCCTTTGTTCTACGAGATGAAATAGACAATAAAAATGAGGTTGTTTTTGTTCTACAAGACGATCAAGAGAAAGGGAGAGATGATGTATCTTCTCCTTGTTGGACCCAAGGCATGGTGCACTTCCTTTGAATAGGTTTGCATCCTCATGGGACGAGTAAAGAAAAAATAAGGCATTTAAGGGTACAGGCCATCCCATATGTTCTTATTGATTGTGTCATGTTTAAATGAGGCATCAATGGCATTCCACTGAGATGTATAGGGATAAATCAGGTAGAGAGTGCTACAATAATTCCATGTTGAAGCAGTTGGAGACCATTTTGCTCCAAGAGTGACAACAATCAAAATCATGAAAGCATGATATTATTGTCCCAGAGTGTTTAGTGACTGCTACAAATGGATCAAAAGGTGCATTCTTCAAAGGCAAGGAAAAGATAGCAACACATACATTACACCCAATCTAATTCGATCAACCTTTAATGAAATGGAGATTGGAAATTCATTGGAGTCATCAATACAAAATTCAAGCGAAGGTCACAAATGGATCCTGACAGTGACATATTATTTCACCAAATGGACCGAGGTAGTGGCACTCAAGGAAAGCAAATGAGTCTAGTGTCCTAGATTTCTATAAATGGATAGTGACCAGATTTAGAGTGCTAGCCACCATCATATCATACAATGCATTAGCATTTATAGGTTTCAAGATTACAAGATGGATTGTTAAGAATGGAACTTATTTGAGAATCTCATAAAACTATTCCCTTGGGGGTAATGGCTAGGCTGAGTCTACAAACAAGAACCTGTTAAAGATCATGAGGAGAACTCTGGATGATAATCAGAGGACCTGGAACACAACTCAAAACAGCCTTGCGGGCTGATAGAATAATGACCAAGAGATCTACAAGAAACTCCCCATTCAAGCATGTCTATGGGAAAGAAGCAGTGTTTCCTATATCACTTGAGTTACCAACATTGGAGCTTGTGAGGCAACTAGAAATGTATGAATTTTAACCAATGCAAGCCAGGCTTGCAGAGCTGATAGAATTAAAATAAGCCAGAGAGAATGCTCTCTAGACATTGGAGAAAAATTAGGCTTCAATAAAGAAATTCTTTGATAAAAAAGCAAAAGCAAGGAATTTCCAGGAAGGAAACTTGGTTTTGAAGTGGGATGTATATCGAGTAAAACCAGGGAGACATTATAAGTTTTATTCCATCTGGAGTGGCCCTTATATGATAACAAGAAGCAAAAGTAGTAATTATTTCCAATTTTCCACATTGGAGGGCGAAGAGTTGCAGGTTCTAGTGAATGGGATCTATCTTAAGCACTGCTGCTAAAGCGGGAGTCTCACTCTGTACATATTAGTTTAGTTTCTATTTCCTCTAAGTGCTTATGCACATTGTCTTACTGTAGTGTAAATTAATTTTCTCCTACGTTCTTTGTATGCTCTGCATGTTCCATTTAGAGCATGTATGATTTAAAATTTTATACATAGTTGTGGTGTTGTTTTGTTGCTCTTGTGTAGTTCACTCAGAGAAATAGATGAAACCCAATTATAAAATAATTTTCTACTCTCATAAATCTTAATTTCAAGATTTTATTATGGAATTTGAGAGCACAGGCAGCTGGGCTCATGAATCAGAGGCAGAATTATTATTAGACTATTATTCTTGACTCCATATTGAACAGATATGAAAAAGCAACTGATCTCTTCTTCTTAGTGGGAAGATGTCCCTGTAAGTCACCAAATTGTTATCCATATTTCACCTCGAGCTAAATATTGGATCAAATCATGACCCCCCATAGGAGGAACCTGAGAAAAATCATTCCAATCCTACAAATTGGTTGCAAAAAATATTTAGCAATGAAGTGGCGGAGATGAAGAAAGAGTAAAGGATCATGTACAGAAAGAAACAACTCTGTCGGGCCATTTCTACATCTTAAATCCATTCTCCAAGTTAAGGGTAAGGTAGAACTATCAAATAGTAGGGTTAGAAAAGTAGGGAAGATGCTCTAAAGGCACCAGAAGAAAAAAGAAGGAATAAAAAACGAATATTCGAAGTCCTCGGGCTAGAAACTATTCATGAAAAGGTAAAAAAATGACTAAGTATGGAGTAGGCAACGGAAGAGACACGTGTCCTAACGACACTTCTCCAAAGTGAATCCAAAAAAGGGGAGCTCAAACTTGCACCATCCCTCCATGTAGCAAATGGTCAAAAAGATTCAAGGCATGGGTAGAAAGCTACAAAAAAATAGCTAAGTGTGAAATTTTAAGCAGAGAGTACCAAGTGTCATCCTGGTGCATTTCTACGAGTTCGTCTAAAGGAAAAGACCCAAGTGAGCACGAGCTTTCCACGTAGCCCAAACTCAAAATGGAAGAGGATCTATTGAAAAGTCCACAAAGTAGCGGAGGCCGACAAGTGTCAATTTGACACTCCTCCAAGGGAAACTTTGGGTCAAGTTTGCAAACAAACGCGGGTGCCTCCATGTGCCCTCAAAGGGGGCATCATTAGTTGAATAGTTAATGCATAAGCTAGGGTGGTGGAAGCTACTAGGTGTCCAAAAGGCTCTATTTCAAGCATAAAATGGAGAAAAGTTTCATGAGAAAGCACAAGAGTGACACGTGTCCTAGGAGAAAAAGGGAAGTTGGGGAAAAAGTTTATTTTTCCCCCTTGTTACATCAAAAGGGAAGTAAAAGTTCCAAAATGGCCCGCAACTCCACCTACGGAAAAATTTAGCATTTAGACCCAAGTAAAGCCAAGGCGGGGCATCGGAGAAAAGGGTGAAAATTTGTCTTTCCACCAAAAAGGCACAAAAGTAAAGATGGAAGCATATTTCCTAGCCAAACCAAAGAAACCACTTGTTCATGAAGAGTTTCGAGTTAGCGGGCATTTTTTTTAAAGTTTTGTGTGTTTTGCGTAAAAGAAAAAATGTAAATTACAGACCCATGGACCTGATTTTTGTCCCAATCTGATTGCCACCTATCCCAATCCAAAAGGGGGGACCCATTTTCCAAATTGTTTTCCCCGCCCATTTTTACAGAACCGATTCAAACTTTGAAAGGGCATATCTTTTGACCCATAGCTTGAGAGATTGTAAATCTGATACCATTGGAAATATCTCGATCTTGTCTACGCCATGGGACTCTAAAAATTTGGGAAGTTAGGTGGAAGAAAAATTAAGAAAAATATTTGATCTTTCATTGCAGGATCATCAGTCTCAACAACCAAATCAGATTCGATCTATTTCTACCATTTCCTCTTCCTTCAAGGCATCAAACCAAGGATCGATGCAAAATGATGGATTCAAGGGTAAGATTTTGTAGAAGCATTAACAATTGTGGTTGATATTTGACCCACATTTTTCCACGTATCTCGCTCTCTCTCTTTCTTCTCTCCAATCGAATCTATAAATTTGGGGGCAGGATTCATTATAAAGGGTTGGATATTATTAGTTTTTCAAGCTCCCCGCTCCTTCTGGAAAAATATTTGTGGGGTTTAGGCCCTTCCATTAAAATTGTAATATGTTCCTACCTTTTGGCTATTGTCTAATCAATAGTATCATTCTATAGAGCAATATAATAAGTTTGTGATCAATCTTAGATCCTTCTTGTTTCTTTTTCTTCTATCTGGTCGATCATTATAGATCTCACTATTTTTGCTTCTTTATTGTATGCATTTTATGGGTTCGTGTCAAAGTAAAACTAAGTTTTCATCATTTCTTTGGTGTATCACTTGGTAGTTTAGTTATTTCTTATTTTTGTACTCTTTTATACCTGTCTCCTTGGCAAGTGTTAGACTAGGTATAGATATAGATCCTCTGCAAATCCTTACCTATGCACCTAAACAAAGGAATAAGGAGCTAGACTTTAATCTGGAGAGATTTTCCAATTTTCAAAGTCCCACACCTTACGAAAATTTCCATGTTATGCAATCACACCAGATGATTCTACCTTAGAAAAGAAAATCTTTAGAAGTCATTTGGTGGAGCTGTGATTTGACACTAATACTTCCCATTACAAATTATTATTTTTGTCACTTACCACCTCTTAGTCATCCTTTCCAATATAAATTAGCTTTGTAAGCATATATAAACAAGTGAAACTCGCCTTATTTAGGTACCTAACACAACCTATCACTTTTATGAACTCATATCACAAAAGCTATAATAATATACACTAGAAGATCTATATATTCCTAAAACACTTCTACACATTCATTAGAGTAGGACGTCCTATAGGTGTACAGATTTCTATTAAGTCTATAGAACCAATTCCCACATTTTTATGCATTGAAAGTCACTAACTTAATTATATTTGACTAGATAGAATCTCATGTCAAGTGTTGTCAAATAAGTATCTAAAAAATTGATTACATTATAACTATATATGACATGTTAGGTAGAGAACTACATGTGGTTTGAGGCCTCCTCAGAGTAGTGCTGACATTGGTAGTGTATAGGGGTGCTCGCAACCCAACTAATGATTATTTTGTAAGAATTTATACACACTTAGGGTTTTTTATTATTGAGGAGATTATTCAAAGATCCTCAAAGAGTAATGAATAATGACCGAAAGACAACACACAGTGGATTAGATAAGGGAAAAAACCTAAAAAATATAGACCATCATTTTGCATAGATGTAAAACTATAGAAAGAGGTCATGATTGCATAATCGTTCCGGCCCCTATCATATAGTCTTACTATACGAGATATTCAACTCATAGTTCTAGTTTTTAAGCCTTGTAAGGTCTAGAAACCCTTATTCCATCATTCAATTAATCAAGGCCATTCTAGATTTACATGTATTCAACTAAGTTCACTCAATCACATGTATTTACTATTTTTATGGGATCATGTATATTTTTTGCAAGTATTAATGTCTTATTTCAATATTGAATGGTTAATGTTAGAATTTAATTAATAAACACCTTATAACATGTATTTCATTCCTAGTTTATTTATAGTTCTAAAACCCTAACCAAACCTAAAAATGGTGAAAACATATCCCATATATTTTTTTTTTGTAAACACTAGAAAATGTAGCTCAAAATCCAATGAGTTTTGATCGTATAATCCATGAAGAAAAAAATCATATACAAAATAATTCAACATCCCATATTATAAGAAGGATACATGTAAAAAGTAATGATTTAGGACATGATTCATCATCCTAGACTAGAAGAAGAAGAATGACACAAAATTCATAAAATGGGGGATAAAAATATAAGTAATCCCAATGGAATATTTTTGAGATATTTGAGATCTTTTTAAATTATTTCGCAATGTAGTCTTGATAATATTTCATCATCAATCATGTGTTAATGTTTTCAAGATTGTTACATTATAATAAATGTGTTTCAAATACAGGAACACTCTGTATGTAATAGATTTCGAAAAAATAAATTGCAAAGGATTTTTATTTTTTAGCATCTAACAATATGCATCCTAGGAAATAACCACAAAAAATTGTAAACTTAACACAAGTCGAGAAGAATGTCGATAGCCCACATCTTCCAATCATTCACGTGACACTCATAACTAAAGGTCAATATAAATATAAAGGATACGCAATAATTTTCCTTAAGAAGTAAAAGAAATTGCAAAGGCTTTGTCACATCAAATAAAAAAACTATGAGGATTATTGTTTAGAAGAATGATCTATGTATAAAAAAATTACAACTTTATAGTAAATAAAGGAACAAGTATTTTAGGCAATAAAATGCACAATAGAACATGATAGATTCTATTTAGAAGTTACATAAATGAAATATCTCTTGTGAACTTACACCTAAATTTTATAAAAAAAATATACTCAACCATCTAAACTCTGTCCATACGGAGTGTGATTTAGAGTGTGAATGAATATGTATTATTGGGTCCAAAAATGGAGATAGATGAAGGAAATGTAATTAATCACATAACATCAATGCCATCAAATATTTTCAATCCCTAAGGGATATGAAATTAATAAATTTATGGGTAAATAATAATGATGTTGATACTAGAGAACTCATTGATTGGATAGGGATTGCAACATCCATATCAATGAGCATGCAACATTAGGATTGCTTTATATGGTATTTTTCATATATTTATCCCAAGATAAGGAGTAGTAAGTATGGAAAAACTTTATTAGAAAAATTATTTTGAACAGAAGTGTGATGAAATATATTTCAATTTTTTTTTCCATACATGAAATCCTTGAGAATACCCACACCAATGAAACATATAATTATGTTATCAATTTTTATGCTATATATATATTATGTATAATATGTATAATGAATTATAGGCATACTACAATGTTATATAACATCCATGTCTTAAAAAAATAAGAGAATTTGTAAAAATAGATATGTAACATGGCCATGAAGAGATTCTAAATTGCATAAAATGAGATACAATGTGTAGAGAGGGTACATGAATATGTAATAAAAAAGGAATAAATGATTGTAGGTAAGATGTTGAAACATTGAAATAAATAAAATATGTGTAAAAAGAAAAAAAAACTTTGTTATTGTTTTTTATATGTACAATGCACTATCATAATTGACTATGGAGATATTGAGCTTATATTAAGATTCGGGAGAAAGGAAGATAACAATTTTGATCCTGCAATAAATGATGATGGAGTAAATAAAAATAATCATTGCATATTATAGTTGTGGATAAAAAATGTACATTGGAAAATAATTTTTTCCTAACATGTTGTAATCATTCACATTGCACAAACTCCAGTGAAAGTAGAGAATATTTTTGAAACAAATCACCAAATTTAGATGAAACTTGAAAAAAAATGAAAAACTTGACAAAATAGTAGTGGTAGCATATACGATACTTCTGACATAAACAATTTTTTAAAGAGACATTGTGGCACAATGAACATGTCATATATTGTTAGATATTCCATTAGTATAGAGTGGTAGACTATTTATCAATTTTAATATTTCATGTGAGGTGTTTAAACTAATAACTAAAATTGATGAAGATTACCATGAAGAACATGAAAAATCATTTGTTTATTAGTATAAGAAATAGCCATTTTCCATGGAAAGTGTTTCACATATTGACGCAACTAGATCATGGGCATATAATCGAAGGATAAAAAGAGATTAAAAAATGGGAGGCAAAAAGTATGACATCTATTATGAGAGTATTCCTAAGGATTTCTGTAACGCACCAAAAATTCCAACACAAGAACAACACAGTGAAATACAGGATAACTTTTTTTTTTTGACTTGCTTTGACTCAACACGACACAACATGTCGTCACAAGGTTACAACCAACACTTGGAACCACTTGTTACCGGGAAGACCACAAGGTCAGCACTGGAAACGTTCACACTTATCAAGGACAATTTATTTTTCTTTTTGACGAGACAACATGGAAGTCCAACCACATGACACACTCACAGCTAGGGCAAGCCACAGTAAGAAATGGTTAGGGTTTATTTATTCTGGTAAGACACCCTTTAGTTCATGACTTAAGTTTTAAGAAGGAATCAATATATGGTTCGCACAAATTCATCTCACCAACTAAGTTAATTTCTTAAACACTATAGAGTAGTTCACTTAAAGTCTTCTCCTACTTACTAAATCTTAATATCTTCCAGAAACTAACCATTGTTTTCCTTTAAGCTTGTTTAAGAGTTCACCCCAAAGGGATAGTGTTCACTAGTTTAGCTAGGGTAATCAATTTTATAAATGTTAACTTCACAAAGCGGATAACAAGGTAGTTTAGACAGCCTGCTGTGGAAGCGTTCAAAATGGCTTCTGCCTCACAAAAAAAACTCCTGCCGCCTGGAAATTTACTGTACAGGTCGTTCGTTGTGGGTTCCATACAAGAACACACCTTACAACACTTAAGAAAAGGGAGGCAGCACGTCTGCTTTATTAGCTTGAAGCTCCATCCAAACAAAACGAGTGTGTAGGACAGAGCCAGGACAGAAAGACGCCAAGAAAAAAAAACCTCTATTTGCTCCTCGTGATACAATCTACAGTGTACAAACTGGAAAACTGCCGCTGGTCAAGGTTGGGGAAGTTGAGGTAATGCGCCTGTGACTAAAGCTTCATCTAAAACCGCCATATCAAACCCAGGCGGCCAGACCAAAAGAAAACCATGGGCAAACTAAACATCCTCCTTGTTCACGCGGCCGGGGAAGACAGAAAAGGACGCACCCAGAAGGAACGGAGGAAAACGTCTCATACACGCCTGCTACACTGGCTTGTAGCTTCATCTCACCATCATGTCAGACCCATGCACATTGAATAGAGGATAAGAAAGAGATCATGGCAAGGAAAACGGGGCTCCTCCCACTGTCACACGCCACCCAGGAGATTACAGACATTTAAGAAGTGACATGATATGTCACCCATCCGCCAGCTCAGAAGTAAATTGCAACGAGGCACTACATTCTCCTCCCCTTAAGAAAGCATCGTCCTCGATGCGACATAACACATAGGAAAAGAAAAAGCCCGTAACCAACAACATGCAAGGGAGAAGTACACTTTATGGTTTTAAATTTTAGTTAGTTAAAGCAGGTCACAAGGTAGCCTTAGGAACATTTGGTACAAATTTTAACTTTAATGTTCTGTGAAGATTGGCAGTTCTTTCTTGTTCATCATTTCATTAGTCTCTTTCCATAAGCATTATTCTTAGTTTAATTGCTTTTAAAATTTCATCATTGAAGAGTTTTTGTTCATTCTTTATTATGGGTGCCCAACATGAACTGCTACCACAATGCCCTATTAGGTTCACAAGACACTACAGATTCACAAGCACACAAGTATATACTTCAAGATTGTATTACACCACAAAAGGTTACACAATTACGGAATAGAATAGGCACACTCCACATAACATAGGTACTCATCACACATCAATGACTGACATACCAAATACTCAAACAGAAGAGTACTACAATCCACCAGACATTTCCTCAATTTGCATCAATGAAAGACTCACATAACAACAAACCATGCTACAGGTACTAGTGTCCACAAGGGAAATCAATGACATGTCCACAACATCACAACACATAACCATCTGACATGAGTAACACATACATCAAAAGACCACTACCAAACATCACAATAACTCAACATATATCCTAAAACATCAACCATATAGACAAATATCATAAGCCTCCCTCAAACTCTTATGCCTCCCTCAAGTCTCTTATGCCTCCCTCAAACTCTTATGCCTCCCTCAAACTCTTATGCCTCCCTCAAACTCTTTTGCCTCCCTTAAGGAGGCCGGTTGTCTCTCTGTGCCCAAGGCACATCGAGTTTGGACACTCCTAACCCAAGTGACATAATAACGTGTAGTTCTCAATACCCACTAGTCATATGTACCCCCTTGGGGCGTACCCCATACACGAAGCGGGTCCATAGGTCCAACCAATCCATGGTGCATCCCATGACCCTATAACACACATCACGACATTAGAACCAGCACAACAATTCAGTCAAAGTGCCAAGTGGCAAAGTACAAGCCTTGGGCAAGGCGGTAAAAATTCACAATTTAAAAGAAGACCCCAAAATCAAGCAAAATTAAATGACCAAATGGCCAAAGTTAGTATCAAATCCCCATGTTAGTGCCACAAACCACGGAAATGCCCAAAATTGTAAAGCATCGCAATCAAGAAAAGATGCTGGTCCTTGCAAAATAAAAATAAAAAGCTCAATTTACGAATAAAATCAACTTATAATAATGTCACATTACGATAACTGTGTGGCCTTATCTGGCCACCAAAGGGGTACTCAACGAGTTGCTGGCACTCGGAACATCGAGCCTCAGCTCGTAAATATATATATATCAATCCCGCCACCCTTCGACAAGGCTAAACATAGTCATAGATACACTAGGGTTGCATACATACAACCACATAGGGAGAGAGGAAAGAGTCACATGTAATCTACTAAACCGAGTTTTGACTCAAGTTATTGACCCATGGTACACCATTCCTCACTCTCAACATACACTTCTACCGATCTCCCTCAGGGTCAGTTAGTGTAAGGCTCACAACATAACATGTAGCTACATCACTAACACCATGGTGGTACACACATAGCTACCATAACGTCTCACGTATGGTAGGTATATGGGGTAGATCATAATTATACATTCACAGGGCACAATACATCACTTTACTACATTCTGCACCCAAAGTGCAATCACAATACGATAGGTTTCATACACTCACCGTATGACCCTAATTCACGACATTAGGCATTACATATTGCACAACTCATATATACGATGAACATAATAACATCACAACATAACAATAATTGCTTCATAACAAGGCAGTACACACATTTCTTCAGAACATAGTAAAAAAACATCATGATACAACTCGTTTCTTTTAACATCAACTAGTCATACAACACATTGATACACCTACATAGCACAATATGTCACAATGCTCCAACACTACGTCATCCACATTAGAATTCTTTTCACACATCACAAACAATAATTTACACGTGAATTCTTCCTAGAATCCAGAAGAAGGAAAGAGAATACACTCATCCCCAACACATCAACATGATAACAAATATGCACTGAGTGACATACACATCATGTGCGTTCACAATATCACAATTACGACAATAATCACATCACGCTTAAAGCACATTACTCTTCCAATATAAATCATCATCATGCAACATCATCATCATCATGCAGTATCATCATGTAACACCACCACCACCATGCAACATCAATCCGGCCCATAGGTTCGAGAGCATGAACCTACGCTCTGATACCAAAATGTAACGAACCAAAAATTCCAACACAAGAACAACACAGTGAAATACAGGATAACTTTTTTTTTTTGACTTGCTTTGACTCAACACGACACAACATGTCATCACAAGGTTACAACCAACACTTGGAACCACTTGTTACTGGGAAGACCACAAGGTCAACACGGAAACGTTCACACTTATCAAGGACAATTTATTTTTCTTTTTGACGAGACAACATGGAAGTCTAACCACATGACACACTCACAGCTAGGGCAAGCCACAGTAAGAAATGGTTACGGTTTATTTATTCTGGTAAGACACCCTTTAGCTCATGACTTAAGTTTTTAGAAGGAATCAATATATGGTTCACACAAATTCATCTCACCAACTAAGTTAATTTCTTAAACACTGTAGAGTAGTTCACTTAAAGTCTTCTCCTACTTACTAAATCTTAATATCTTCCAGAAACTAACCATTGTTTTCCTTTAAGCTTGTTTAAGAGTTCACCCCAAAGGGATAGTGTTCACTAGTTTAGCTAGGGGTATCAATTTATAAATGTTTACTTCACAAAGGATGCTTTCATTTTGATCACTCATGGAAGTATTTGATTTCAAATAGATCACCTTTACATTTATTTGTTGAATATAAAATTATTATTTTTGTTTAACTTCTTTAAGGGTTAACCGACTCATTTTACTTTACTTATAAAATATTGTCGCTAAGTCTTAGAAAGATTTAACTTAACAATTTATTCTCAAGATAAAAGTTTTACAATACTCATATCAATGTAAAGATTGAAAGCCATTTCTCACAAGGATAATTTCAAGCTTAACTACACAAGAACAAGACACTTTATTTCACCATTACCATACAATACAAGGCAAGAGGTCAAATCAACTCTCTTTACAAGCAATGTTACACAATTTACAACACATTGGACATTTTTACAAGGAACTTCATAATGGTACAGATGAAACTTTTACACTCTTTTCTTCTAGTCTACTCGCATAATCCATCTGCACAAATATTAACTAAAGTCAGTTCGTAAGAACTGAGCATGTTAAGGCTACACAATGCAATAGTAAGCTAACAATTAACAATATCGAGAAAGGAATATTCTAAATTCAGAAATGGATTAAAACACAACTCACAACTCCAATATTAATCTCATGAGAGAGAAAACTAAATCATCCAACAAGGAGAAAGTCCAAATACTAGTAAGAACAAAATTACATAAATCAAGGAAAGACCTTATGGGTTGGGAACAAGAAAGTCAAGAGTGTTGATATCTCCTTCATGTAATCCTATGGGTTACATGATTGGAATCCAACATTTACTCCATCCAACTAAAGGGGTCCAAGAGAAGACAAAGCGTACTAAATATGATCGTAGGCGCGAAGCAAAAATGACGTTATCCAATTCTTCCAGGGGGGCTTCAAAGTAATATGGGTTTGACGCCCTTAAAAGAACACAACTATAGTTTCGGTTTTAACCAAGGAGTTTACCACTACCTCCTTATAGGATTTCTTAAAACGTAGTACTAGTTAACCAAAAAAATCCACTTTTCCAAAAGCGTACGAAAGAGACACAGAAAGGGCCATTATTCTACCAACAAACCCTATCCTAATCGTCAACTTCTCTACATAATATAAGGGAAGACTAAACTCAAAAGTCGTTAATAATTTTTATATAATTCAGACAATGTCAATAAACATTAAAATAAAAATTGATTTCCCTAACGAGGCCACAAAATGGGACCTTTTAGTAACCAAGTTTGAAGTATAAGGTATTCGAGTTCGAAAACAAAGGGATTCGATACACAGAGGGCAAAACACCAACGATGCCCCAGACTCAAAAGACCTTACCACGAGTACAAGCACAAACCAAGAACCAACGCACATAGCTATCAGGAAGGTTACGCAGTGCAGTCAGGCCTAGAAGTTCTATGAACTCCTTGCCAAAGGTATAGAAGATGGAAAAATTTTACCCGATCCATGTGGGCTTATCGAGGAAAAGTCTTAGCAAATATCAAATAGATAAATATAACAGCCACCTATGATATTATCACTGAAATCAGCTGTCATCTAACAAGAAACGAGTTCACGAGTCCAGTACCATGGATTCACCTACAACTTTTGTTTCAGTCCAGCTAGTAATAGCTAGCTTGCGACCCTTAATAAAAATTGTAGATTTTATTCAGTTAAACTTACAATGTTTCCCCTTGCTTTAATCAAACAAGAGTTTACATCAAGAAATAGGTATAGTAATACTCTCAACACGTGGAGGCCAAAATAGATGCCAGGTTATCCCTCATCTAGACTAGGTACAACAGTCAACCATGTACAGTTCTAAAACAAACCCCAAATGCCATTTTCTAATCAAACATAAACTAAGGAATGCCCACAGGCTTAAACAAGTTTCAGAACACAACGTCACTATTAATGTACCTTCTAGCAAAACAGGAGAGCCCTAAACAGGAAATGCGTATTTATTCAACCCAAAGAGGTATGTAGGCTTAACCTTCTATTTAGTAACCTTCAATTATAATTACCATCACAGAATTCTTTTTAAAAGAAAGTCATATAAGCAAACAAAAATCAATAATGTTTCCTTCCCTACGAACTAGACTGCATCACTCAATATTGCAGTAACCCATTTAGACAAATATGAAAAAGAGTAAGCTATAAGAGAGGAAGGAACATTCCAAGCAAAATCAGTGAAATTGGAATGAGATTTAAAGGAACAACCACACAATCAGGCAGTGATATAAACAACTACGAAAACATCTTGTCTAGGCACCATTTAAGAGGAAAGAATATTCATTTCAAGTTACTGAAAGAAGGTAGAAAACTATTACGAGGAGTAGAATTAACATGCCTGATTATAGTTCTTTCTTCCAAGCTCTTGTTGCTCTTTTCCCATAGGGCAGCTTGAAGGCATCATGCTTTTCAACATCTGAAAACCAGGGGCTGTATGGCTGTGGGAAGCATTGTTTTCTCTATGGTCTGGAATCCTTGATGAAGTCTTCAGATGACTTGGAGAAGGATCAGAGATCTCGGGGTTTTTTTTTATCCATCATCTGTGAAGATGAACCCTGCTCTAGCTTACCAACTGCTACTATTGTAAGTCATATGCCCCTGTTGAGGATGCATGCATTTCTTTTTGCAAATGTTGCTGCTGCTCGTGATATAGTTGTCTTAGCCTTGACACCTCCTTTTTCAATGCTTCACAGTGTGCATTCTTAAAAAAAAAAATCTTGTCTTGTGCAAGAGCAGCAATTCTTTGCTTCAAAGCACTGTTATCAACATTCATTGTCAAAGCTGAAGTCTTTCCGATCAGGAGAAAAACTGCAAGGTTAAGGGCAAAGGCACAGACAGAATTTGTGCCAAACACGACATAGTCCAAGTGGAATGTAGAGTTATCCTTGAGCAAAGGGAATTCAACAAACATCCAGGGTACAGTCAAGAACACAAGACAACAGGGTGCAACATAGTACAATGAGGTGATGGGATTCAAGGCGATTCCCTTTGAAGGTATAGCAGTAGCACTGCCATGGCCCAAGATCCATACACGACCTTTTTCCATTGCTTCTTTATCTCCTCCATCAGACCCTTGGCCAAGAAGTCTCAAAGTTACATAGTTTAGTACTGTCCCAAACATTGTGCTGTGACCTTCAATGTGTAACCCCATCCACCCCTTCATTATGCCTGATGATTGTACAAGTAACGACACATTTCTTTTTGATGTGCTTCCGCTAAAACAACATTTAGTGCTCCTGTTACATATAAGACAATAACCAAACCTGGCATAAGGAACATAGGACCACCATAATCACCAGAACAGTGCCCATCATGTGCTTGAATGTTTGCATAGAACCGTATGGCTCGAATCAGTGCAGTCTTTACTGCCTCCTTGGTGATGTCATTGGCACTTTCTATTTTCACTTGAGGTGGAAGCGGGGGGGGGGGGGGGGAAAGCGGATTCTCTCTGGGAACTGTAATCGCATGAGAAGATCTACTCTGTATGAGATACTCTTCCCTAAGTTACAACGTAAGACAAGTGAGAAATCAATAGAGAAGCTCTGTACTAAATTTCATCGGGTCTCCTGGTAACACTCTCACTGTCACACAATCGATTTGGAGATACACACTCAGTGTATGTTCTGGATCTGAAAGATATCCTGCTACCTTCATCTCCCAAGACATTTTCTCCAACATTGCATAGATCTCCTGTGCCTGTGGGTGCGATCTGTCACCAACACATAAAGAAAGCGCCATAACTGCAGAAAAGCAAACGTGCTTCATGAATATTCTGATCTGAAACAGATCCACCTCCAAGAGACCCTCTCCCATGAGCTACATCACAAAACAGTGAGATCTCAAAAGAAAATCTCTGTAATAACTTTCATTGGGTCTCCTAGTAACACTCACACTGTCACTTAATCGATTTTGATACAAAAAAATCTTGAAGGAGAATCCCGACTTTGAGGATGCAATCAAAACTAAATGGATAACAAGGTAGTTGGACAGCCTGCTCGTTGGAAGCGTTCAAAATGGCTTCTGCCTCACAGAAAAAACTCCTGCCGCCTGGAAATTTACTGTGCAGGTCGTTCGTTGTGGGTTCCAGACAAGAACACACCTTACAACACTTAAGAAAAGGGAGGCAGCACGTCTGCTTTATTAGCTTGAAGCTCCGTCCAAACAAAACGAGCGTGCAGGACAAAACCAGGACAGAAAGACGCCAAGAAAAAAAAACCTCTATTTGCTCCTCATGATACAATCTACAGCGTAAAAACTGGAAAACAGCCGCTGGTCAAGGTTGGGGAAGTTGAGGTAATGCGCCTGCGACTGAAGCTTCATCTAAAACCGCCATATCAAACCCACGTGGCCAGACCAAAAGAAAACTGTGGGCAAACTAAACAATCCTCCTTGTTCATGCGGCCGGGGAAGACAGAAAAGGACGCGCCCAGGAGGAACGGAGGAAAACGTCTCATACACGCCTGCTACACTAGCTTGTAGCTTCATCTCACCATTATGTCAGACCCATGCGCATTGAATAGAGGATCAGAAAGAGATCATGGCAAGGAAAACGGGGCTCCTCCCACTGTCACACGCCACCCAGGAGATTACAGACATTTAAGAAGTGACATGATATGTCACCCATCCGCCAGCTCAGAAGTAAATTGCAATGAGGCACTACAATTTCTTCCATCTTAACACATGATTCATATAAATGGGTTTATTTTTTTGTCCATAGTTATTGTTTTACCCACCATTTGATGATATTAAAAGAGATATTGGGCTTCATTATGATCTAATAATATAAAATTGAGAGCCATTCAATTATAATCATTGGTATGTATAGTGAAGGACTATTCTAGAAGATGATGATGAGCATAGTGATTCTAAGGATGAGGGCGATCAATCAACTCAATTAAATATAATTTAACTTGAGTAGGAAATCATATCCAAGCTTCATTATGGAAAAATGATGCAAGCAACTAAAATATATACGTTGAGAAGAAAATATCTTGATAGACAAACACTATGTAATAATGAATGTCAAGGTGAAGAATATAAAAATAAATTGATGAAATTCATTATCACAGTGAAAGATAATGCGTTGGTGATAGAAAGTGAAGAAACCCAAAAAATCAATCACAAAAAAATTAGCAGTAAAAAGAAGTGGGAACTTAAAATTATATAAAACCATTTTTATCAATGCTAAAATGCCTTTCCATTATGCATTATATTTCAAGGAACAACATCAACATGAAAATCATGTATAATTTGCATTATTCAAAAATAAATTATACATCTATCATTCCTATAACATTCTCTAGGACTATTACTTGCACCAAATCGAGTTACAACATTTAATAATTTAGTGCGTCAACAACCCATTCACAACTTCGAAACCCTATAATGTATTTTGCATAATTAGATGCAAAAAGACTTAGAACTTTCCAAGAAGAGGTACATGACATAAATTATATATTGATTCATGTTATGAGATTTATTGGATAAAGTTCTTAGAAAGCATAGATTCTTGAATCCGTTTGGAATTTCTTTAAACACTAGACATGAGTTTTGTAGGTTTTTATATGATTTTTAGTGCTCAAATTTCACGAAAATTTCTCTTATGAGTGATATATCACCATATGATAATAATATACATGCACAGATATTATGTGAATTATTTAAAATAGCGATAATATAATTACAAATGAATAAGAAAGTGATGACTGAATAAGGATTCAAAAACATCTCACAAATTTAACATATACGACTATGAAAAAAGGATTTAATTAGAACTTATTGATAACAAAACCCTATTTTGGATTAAACACATATTCCATTGAATAATTTAACAACAGTATACATCTCTTCACCACAAATATTAATGTGCATAACCACCACAAAATAAAATTTCCTTCTTCAAAAAAATGTATTGCATGAAGCAGTGCAACCAAAGTTGGAAGTTATACTAAGAAACCATCAGGTGATTCAAATGATGAAATTAATGTTGAATTGTTAATTGATAAAAGGGAAAGGGTCATGTTAACCTCTAATAATTGGATAGAAGAAGGTCTTGTAAATGGAATTTTGGTGTCTATTTGAAGTATGATTTACAAACTAGGGAGTGCTCCACTAGAACCGCTGACATATATCATGGTTAATTTAAATAGTTACTTAAAAATACATTTGAAAATCAATCTCTACATAAAATTCTCATTACACCGATATACCCTTATGATTACCTTGGGCATTGAACATTCAGAAATCAAAAGGTTTGACTATTTCAAAAACTACAATTCATGTAGAACAAAATGAAAGAATAAGGGTAAAAATTTTGGATACCTCTTACTTAAGCTCATTAGAAAAACTGCAAATATTACCACTATGTACATTTGATTACTATCAAAAGATGAATAAAGGAAAATTACTTTCAAAATAGAAGGATAAAGAAGACATATTAATGTCTTTAGAAGCTTAATAATGTCATGTACTTATTACAAAATTTCATTCAATTATTTTTTCATAGAATGTGATGTACATGGAACATTTTCATTAATGTTGAATAATTCTTTAATTTTCCATATTACACACTTTAATTTTATTAAAAGTGTTCCTATTGTATGTTCAAGGAGAATGTAGTACAAATGAGTGCTTCTAACATTCCTATATTAGATAAATATATGTAAGAGATGTTGAAAGATGTTATTCTGAAAGCTCTTATGTTGTATTTGTTATATAAGTGCAATGTGAGACTTTAGGATGATACTTATTTGCATCTCTTATAAAGGTTTATCTAGGATAGGTATATTAATATGATACGTTAGAAGTAGTTGATAAGTTGTCTAATTATTTATTTTATTGAATGTAATTGTTTAGATATATATAAAATAAAGCAAATTTATACATAAGAACAGTTACATTAAAATCAAAATTGGGAAAATCTAACAAACTTGTAGTGTCGAAGCATTTCATCATAATTTTATAGTCACATTCTCCGTGTACGATTTGATTCTAGTATCATGCTTTTGAAAATGATCATTAATGCATACACTAATTTAATTATGTGTGTCAAGTATAGTACTTTTATAAAACCCTTTGTTTTATTTTACATCTTATATATAGTAATTTGGGAAGTTCTTCTTCTTGATATCCCTTATAAGACAAATATAAGAAGTGGAAAAATGTTAACTAATTTAAATTTTAGGAAATATTTGGTATATCATTTAAAATTACAACTTCATAATGGCCATTGGTCTATTGGTGTGATTTAAGGATTTCAATGATTCCCCCTCAGATCAAGTCTTGTTGAGTGTAAGGCTTAGAGACACCCAATATGGAGGAGTCAAATGCTTGAGGCCAGGTTCATGCCCTAGGATATTTTGACAGTATGTTGGCCCCGTACTTGTAGCTGCTTAGCTGAAGGTGATCATGGTTTAATTTCTTTGCTTACTTTGCATTGTTGAATCTATATGTTCCCTCAAGAACTTAGGTAGATATGTCATTAAACTATGTAATCCAATACCCAATTGTAACACGCTTAGATTATTAAATAAAGAAATGACATTTAACCCAAAAAAAGAAAAAAAAAGAAAAAGCGATGTTTAAAACCTCTAAACATCATAAATATTTGGTTTGACGGGTGGGGCCAACAATCAAATTTCATCCCTAGATCTGACAATCACCATATGTACGGGATGGCGTCGCATCAAATACACTGAAGCCGTGAAAATGTTCGTTCGCCTTCAGCTACATCGTTTATGTCTTGGTTGTTACTTGTTTGCATCTAGTTTTCATTCACGTGTCTTATTCAATAGCTATAATGGAAAGAAAACTAGTGGTCAGGCGTGGAATTAGGGGCGTTTTATGCCCTAGGCAACCTAGGCAGTTGCCTAGGGCACATGACAGGTAGGGGCGCCAAAAAAAATGTTTCCCAAGTCAGCTTTCTCTGGTCGACCAGAGAAGTGCTGAGCGTAAGTTGCCAGTACGTTCTGTGCCGGCAACAACCAAAAGATTCAAACACGGGACTTGTCTTTTGCAAATCGACAGTCTTTACCAGCTACACCCGTGAACGCGCAAATGCTAGGCATCCGTCCAAATTTTATATATTTCGACTTGCATCGAAATCCGTGAAATTTGGAACGTACCGGCAAGATAGGGGCTTCCCCAGAGAAGTAACAAAAAAATCATTATATATCTATTGCACAGTAAGGATTAAAAAATCTTCACAGTATAATTGGTGTAAACATGGCAGGAATCCTTAACTCATGGATTATACCCGCACCATACCAAATCAGGTTTTCCATGATATCTCCACAAACAGCTCTAATTTCCGCTGGCAAAACATCATTTCCAAAACACCCAGGAGGCGTATGGAGATGCCTTTAACGAATCAACCATCTACAGGCGTGAACAACTTGATTTTTTGGGTTTTTAGAAAACCACGGGCAATGCAATAACATTTCCAAAGATGAGCGCTGAGGCTGACAAAGGTTGTTGAGATACGCTTACTTGGGTTGTCTGTGGAAACAGACTTGAAGGAATTCATTTGCTCTTTACTGACACTGGGCCTCACAGATTATACTTCTGCCTCTCCCCTCTCTTTGGAAAATAGCTTATGCAATTAGTTTGGAGAAAATGGGTAGTTAGGCAATCAGTACTCGGACAATGAGCAAAGGGAGTGCCGATTAAGATTTTAATAATCATCCTAAAGTAATTGTGTGAAAAGATTTAGTTCAGTGTATTATTTCCTTATCATTTCTTCTGATATGCTAAATGTCTTCAAGGCTTCATATTTTGAAACGATGCATTTGCTTCCTGTCTGGCCAATGCATTTTTCCTGTTCAGCTGGCGAGAATGTTTTGTCCCTGGAAAAGATTGACATTAATGTAGAAATAAGTAGCATTCTGGAACATTAAGAAAGAAATGATGTAAGAAAGATATTGTGCTACGACAATAAATTATGATGACATCATGGATAGTTTTGCTATGACCAAGGAAAGAAAGAATCCTTTTTAACTTTTTGTTTTTTTGATGAAATAGACTATATTACAGCTATCCACAAAAACTATGGGTGGTAAAGGGCACACCCCACGTTCAAAGTAGCCGAAGGCTAAGAGACAAAAGTATCAAACTAGGCTGCCACAACAAACATAGTAGGAGGGGGCGGTGGTGGAGGTGCTTTATCCTCCAGGTTACCACTTGGAAGATCAATTCCATCTGGAAGGGGTGGCCAGCCGGAGCCAACTTCTTCTTCTTCTTCTTTTTCGTTCTGCAGATTAGGAGATATGGCAAGAGCCAACTGGGGGACTTTGCTAGAATCCCATCCATCCCATTGTGCAGGAGGCGGCGAGTGGTGGCAGGAGGCCCAGGCACTGTGATGTGCGGACCATTGTGGGGACCCCCAACCACCGTGGTTGACAAGGCTCCGCCGATGCTCGGTTGCCGCCTGGGAGAGCGATGATGGTGGGTACGTTCATTCAACCGGCCTCGGCCACAGCGATCTCTCGAACGAACACTCCCAGAAAGGGAGGTGTGGGGCTGGATCCTTTTTAACTGTAAGTGTATGTGTTGTTAAAAATTACGTTTTTAAAAAAAAATAAAAATTGGGTGTGTAAAAAACAGCGCGGGGGATCCTCCATCTAATGCCTAGGGCGCTCAAAAAACATAATTCGGCCCTGCCTGGAATTTCAGATAGTCTTATTCATTACGTATAATGGAAAGAAAAACCAGTTGACCGGACCGCCTGTGGTAATGTATTTTTATACCTTGACCATAATATTTTCATTGTCCGCACGCTTATAATAACCGAGAATTGTCTGCCACCAACACCGTGCAATCATCATCTTTACTTTTGAGTGCAAAATCTGTACCAACTTGATCTACGGTATTAATCAGAACGTTTATATATATGAATTTGTCTCCGATGGTTTTCATTGTTTTTCGGTGATAAAATAGGTTGCCCCGATCTTCGATATGATGGTACCTTCAGCGAGCTTATCAATTCTGAATTTCAAACGGTAAAATTACAAAATCCAGATGATCTCTACGTCTTTTATCTCTTTCAAGCACTCTTTACAGAACATAATACTGACAGCTGCTTAAATTTTATGTTTATAATCGAAAGGTTACTGTGTTACAAGTTATCTTATCGAGCGAACATTTAATTCTTCAAGAAGCTGTTTTCGTGGCATTATGTTTTTGTTGTTTTTGTACTGTTTTGAATAACCGCTTTGTGTTTGTGGCCTCTTATGCCTTCCATTTTTTTCCCGAAGGTTATAATTCGATGTAAAGTGTTACAATTAAGTTTCCATCACTTTCCACAAAAAGTTACGGATGGTAGGTTAGTTACTTTTTTGTTTCTGTACCATAAATTTGGCAAAATTCAATGTCTGTAAAAATATATAATTTGATTTAAAGAAAAATAGAAAGAAATAAAAAAATCATTACTTCATATTATTTATAGAAATATTTATTTTAATTTATAACATTGTTGTTTTTCACATTATTATGAAACATCTTCTATATAGATAGATAGATTGATAGATGGTATGTGAAGTGTTTGAGAAAATATTCTCACCGAGTTTATAGTGTCAAATTTCATGAATAAATGATATTCAAATGTTTCAATCAATAATTTATAGATTATAAGTTTAATTTTTCCTTATAAGCTCCTAATTACTTTATAGGTATTTTGCCATATTTATTACACTTTTTAAATGAATCATATAATTTTCCATATTTTAAATGTATATTATAAAACACTTGGTAGGAATGTTGCTACCTTGAATGATAGATATGATTGCCTATGTAAAAGAAACTCTTTTGACATACATTCAATTTTTTTTTTAGATTAGGTAAATATATTTAGTTTCGAGGGGACCAAAAAAACCCACCATTACATAAGGACAAAAGATAAAACAGTGAGGGAAAGAACAATAAGGCCTCTACCAGTAGCCAAAGAAACACAAACGCAATAACAACTGCCAAATACAAGAAACTAGACCAATGGCCGAACAAATATAACCAGGTCAAAAGGACTTGACCCAGTATACTTTACAAACCAATGTCAAGGGCCCCCCTAAAATAGCTTTGCATAACCCAAGCATATCTCACGAACTTTTTGGATGGATCGTAGTCCACCCATCCCCATCTCATGAAACATCCTCCAACCCCTTTACTATCCATCCATCAATCCAGAGAATAATTGTGATGCCCACTAAAAACAACCCACTTGAGACCCAAGAACAACCTAGGATTAGTCAGGAAAATTATGGAATAATTTTTTTTGTTTAAAAGAGTTTACAACCAGGTTACAAGAAAATAGTTGTCACAAGCAAGTTTCAAATCCAAATACTATTAATAGCTTATAGTTTTATTAATACAACAATTATAAAAGATCACAAGGTCCAAACTTAGGGTTAGATTAATCAATTAGGTTAAGAGGGTAATTTTTCACTATAGCACTCTCTAACAGGATTAAAAAATTCAACTTGATTTTCCTTAAAATTTATGCACTCAAAACTTCCCAAAAACATTACTATTAGATAGAAAATTTCCTCACCTTTCCGGTGATATAAAGAAGTCCTCGTAACTCCTCATATTTCTCAAGTTATATGCCGGTGGAACTTGGGAGGAAAATTTTCCCAAGAGCGGGTCTACAGGCCTGGGGAAGGAAATTTTCTAATGCGCGGTCTAGCGGAGCGAGGAGGGTTTTACCACATTTTCCCTTTTTTGAAAAAAAGTGTGATCTGACTCCACGTGCTCGCAAGCCGAAGAGGACATGTGTCGGCATTTTTAAACTTCGGCGGAAAATCGGGTCGTCGGAAGATTTTAGGAAAATGATCCTTTTTGGCTTAAAAGTGCTATGTAAACAAACAATTTGTTCCCCTGCCGATGCCCAAAGTTCCACTTGTCAAGAATTGATTGGTCGCGAGAGAAACAGACTTGCGGGGAAACCTAAAGCTTTTGGACTTTAGGGTTAAAAGCGTAAAGGATTAAAATAGCCCGCGCCTCTGAATTTCCTGAATAATGCCACGTGTCAATCAATGATTGGTTGCGGCGTGTCCGGCTATTGTAGCAATTTAGCAAAATTTGACTTTTGCGAGAAAAAGGTTTAAAGAGTTAAAAAGCTCTGTGCCTCCACGGACGCGTCATGAAGACATGTGTTAGACATCCATTAGATTTGTATCGGTGGGCCAACAGAAGAATTGAGGAAATTTTTCCCAAAAATTTTCCAAAGTGCTAACCTAAAAATGGGATTCACTCCTCTGCCGATGCCTTGTGATGCCACGTGGCAACACATGAATGGCTACGGGCCGGCGGTGTGGCAGAGGAAACTTAGAAAATTTTCCCAATTATTTTAAACATTAAGCTATCTTTTGTGGGCCCGCGTGGCCATAAAAAACAACCAAAAAGGAAAAAGCAATGCAACAAGTCCGCGGGGGAAATTTTTCCAAAATTTCTTTTTTGAACTTAGGTGATTTTTGACAAAAAGAAAGGCTTATGGGTCAGCGGAGCGGTAGGGGAATTTGTGCATTTTTTTCGTTTGACCAAAAACTGCTAAAGGAAAATTCAGGCCTGCAGGTCTGGAAAAGAAATTTTTCCCAATTTTTTTTTATAGTTAGAATTATTTTTGACGCAAAATGAAGAAAAACTTCAGAAGGCCATTAATTTTGATTGGTAGATATTTTTTGGGTAAATGAAGAATTTTTGGAAAGCTCTCGACATCCTCTTTACACAGGAATCATTTATTTTTCATTTTTAAAATATTTGAGTGGTCAATTTCATGAAAATGATGTACAGGCTTTTAAAAGGTGAGCTGGTAAATTTTAACTTATGAAATTTTAATCAATTTATCTTCTTCCTCTCTCAAAATGTCAATTAGACATGGAGAATTATTCTTAGATTGATTTAGGATGGATTTGGAAGATAAATTTGTTTGATTGACTCCCAATTAAAAAAATACAACTTTGACAGCAAACGAAAAAAAAAACAGTTAAGTTTTTTTGTCCAATTGAATTATTTTAGGGCACACTACTTCAATTTAATCATTTAATTTGTTATTTCATTGTTGCAGGTTTGAACTGTGCATTTTTGGATAAAGTATTTTCCATTTTGAAAATACAAAACAAAGATCAATTTTTAAAGGATCTATTTCCCATTTTCATCTTCCAAGTATTAGAATTCATTCCAATTCTAATATAATATATTTAGTTGATTCAAATAAAACTATTCCAAACCCAAAATGCAATTCTTATTTCCAATTTTACACATTTCAAAAGACAGAGTTCTGTTTTTTTCTCACACGTATTTATTCCTTTCAAACAGAGATTTCAAATACATTTCAAACTCAAATTTTTAAACAGCAGCAGTTCCAATCGTGGAAAGGAATGCAAACTTTTATTCAAAAGACAATATTTCCTTCTTTTACAACTTCTCTTTTCTATTGATTTTCACAATACAATATACAAAATTACATCTCTTTCTTTCAAAACAGAAAACAAAGTATATCTCTCCTTTACATTTCAAAATTACAACTTTCATATTCAATACAACATATTTCCATTACAAAACATATACAAGTTTATCCACTTCAAGTGGGAAAGGTTACAATAAGATTTCATTTCAACAAGGGACTATCAAACTATTTTTTTTCTACTTTGCTCTAGAACAACAACATGTAGATTTATCATTCTTCCAATTCTGATCACAAAAAGAGTAAGTGGAAAGGCAAACGCTCTCCATCCAACCAAGACATCTAATGACAAGGAGAATCCATCCTTCTTCATTGGCCCCTCGAGCCCCAACCACAATGCAACAAAAGATGTGTTTCAACTCATGGCAACAACAGGCTTCCACAAACACACATGCAAATTTCACATTTAAAAACACAGTCCAAAACAGAATGTAGTTTGCAACCACATTAAAATATAGCAAGCAAAACTTAGGCTTTATCACGCAAGCCAAAGGAGCAAGAAAACTATGGGGGATGTTGCTTATGTCTCCCAAAGGGAGAAATGGGTATCACCACCTGATAACAAACCTCCAATATATATATATATATATATAATATATATATATATATATATATATATATATATATATCATTTTAGATCCCTAACATGCCCTTATAACTCCCCTAAATACCTCCTTATTCCTCACATTTTACTTATGCCTCCCCAACCTCTTATGGCACCCCCATAATGAGTAAAGAAATGAAAGATATTTCTTTTTAAGGTGGAACCTAGATCCCCACTCCCTCTACACTTATACCTCCCCAAAAAATTTATGCCTCCCACAAAAATACCCCATAGGCTTCTCCTACACCATCTCTAGGCCATCTACCCAAACAACCCACACACATGCCAAAACATTCACAACAATAACAATTTGCACAATTAAAAGAAGAGCATTTCAAGAGCAAAGCTCTTAACTCTCCATAATAGATGTTTGTTTCCAAGTTTCCAACCAGTAAGATTTCCAATGTACAACATAACCCAAGATTAATGAAACACATGCCTATAAAAATTCTGTATACTTTGTTCAAAATCAAGATCTCCAAACAGCAAAAATAATTCGCCCCCAAAAGAAGTATGTAAAAGTAAAGCAACCAAAAGAGTGTAACCCCAAAACAATAAAATGAATTCAAATATATAGAAGGGGGAAGAGAGGAGGATGAGGTGGATCTTTTTAGGATGCCACATCATCACATCCTCAACTCCAACTCACAAGTCAACTTCAATATCCAAGACACAATAAATAAGTAGGTGAATAATATGACAGTTTTACTTACATACTCAAATCAGAGCCCATATCCCAAAGGACTAAAATTAATTTCAAGCCCATACGCTAAGGACCGAAATTAATTTCAAGAAGCGAAATTAAAACATTCAGCTAGACTTACAAAAATGCATAATGAAATCTAGATTTAAACTCTCCAATCATAGGTAAGGTTGGTATGTAAATTTAAGAGGTATGGGACAAGTTTAACTTGTCCCACAAGCCTCCAAAATCAGTCTCCAAGGAACAATTTCGAATTCTCAAAGAAGATGAAGTGTTTCATACTCCAAATTTTACTTACATATATCTCTTACACATCACTTACACATTTCTTACAACATTGAATACAAGAGTCAACCACTCCAAATATTACTTTCTTATGACCCAATTTGATTAATTTATTTTAACAATATGATTACTCACATTATATACCACAATTTATTTAAATAAAAGGGATAAACATATCACTTAATAAACAATGAAAGGGGTCGATGCACCAACATCAATAAACACATGCAAACATCAATAAAAAATAACCAAATAAATACACATAACCCTTGGTCACGTTTAAAGGTGATCCTGCCCATGGGAATCCCTAACAACAATCAAACATACACACATGCAAACAATACAAGTTGCCATGGTGACCTTGTTGAATTCATCTAGAATTTCAATGTGGTTGGTCTCCAATCCCCTGATGTTTGTTGTGATATTTTAAACCTACAAAATACAAATACCTCCTTTGGCCTCATGGCCATATTAGAATATCCAAATGAATATAAATATAATTTCAAGATCATCTAGATATATGAATCACAACAACATCCAAGCAACCAACAAGACCATTTGCAATTTTACTCAACAACTATATCATCATCCAATAATTTCCATTTCTAGGTCTACCCACAATATCCAAATATCACATGTCCGAACAACATCCATGATATAACCATGTCAAACAGTATATCATCATCAATATATAAAAATGTCTCTAATAATCATCATGCATCATAACTGAATCAAGGTCAACAATAATCCATGATTTAACATCTAACATCATACTATAATAAAGTCCATAATCATGTCTCATAATATAATCAGCAGGTATCAGTGATCAGTATCAATAAGGTGTCAAAAGGGAAGCTGGGCACTACATCTTTACATGATATAAACAATACTAGTAGTATCCAAATTTATTGTAGGCTAGCCTAATGTGCATCTTTTGTGACCACCCAACCAACATAGTGTCTTGAATTCAAAAGTCATGTGATAGATTGAACATTCGTTGGACCTTATTCATTCATTAACAATAAAAGCAACATCAATCTGAAACTATTGTCACTGAATCACCACCCCTCTTCTCGTCAAACAACTCATCACAGGAAGTTATGGTTTGTCACATTGCAGAGAAGGATGCTAAGTTAGTAACATTAAATGTGAAATTGTGTAATTGGGAGAATCCCACCCACATAGATCTAGTAATATTGGCATCGTTCGATTAGAAAATCTCTTCTTCTAGTGGCTTTTATTCTTGTCTAGCACAATAATAGCCTTGAAAAAAATCTCTTGACCTTCTTGTGCCTACCCCTGTGGCCTCAACTCATGCTTGATCCTGAACAAAAAGTGTCTATAACCACCTGTGGTGACATTCATACCTAGCTTTCTTTTCATTAGATAGATCCACATTATCATCCTCATTATCTTAGTATTTAGGCCTTTACTTGATGAACAGGTTAGAAGATGCCCACACAATCATTTTTACCTGTTGGCTCATCTTGAGGTATGCTTAAGAAGCCATAAGGACTAGTGCATCAAAACCAACCTTCATGGACTTATCATATATGATCCTTCATCTGAGTGGTACATGTTTACTCCACTGGAAAGCATTACATAGGCATAATATAGACATGTCCTCTTAGGAGCTTTGGATCCAATCAGAACATTGGTGAAAATGCTCAAAAAAATTAATCTAGAGCTAGACTCGTTGTAGTAGGATACATATACATATGAGTCTCTTGAATCCTCATTGCCCTAGCAATCCACCTATCAAAGATCCTTGATTTTCAACAACTTTGAAGGTAGTCCTTAGAAGCAAGATGGTGCTCAATCTCAAGTGTCAAGTTATCACTATCTATAGAATCACCTTCTTGGCAGTTAGAAATAGGTAATCGATCACATGAGACTAAGAGTTGTAGTCCCTTAATGTGCAAACTACAAGTTGGGCATAAGGACCTCCTTTCACAGGACCGTATATCATCTTGGAAATTACCATCCAATTCTTCTTTTTCAAGTCCTCCTTTATCCTCCACTTTACGAGGAATCCTCTTTTTCTCATGCTAGAATTTTCACATGGCCATAGGATCGTGGGATTTGTCATGATGACCACCCAAGGCTCCACCAGACACAACCGTATCTTGCCAAATAATTCTTTTCCTCGATCAAGTAACTTCTAAAATTCTGCAAGTGTGGATATCAGTCACTCCATGTAGACATTTCATCTTCATCTGCATCTTCATATGCATCTTCATCTTCATAGCCTATGCGTTGAAGTTCTTTCCCTAGATTGCACAAGTGGCCTTCCATTGTATAAGAACATAACATGATATTTATTTCTTTTTGACTCTAACTCATATAATGTATTCAATTTTTTGAATGATAATTTGAACGTTATATTTGCATTCATCCATTGAGATAAGTTTGAAGGAGAGAGGTATATCTAAATTGATCCAAATTATTAGGTTGACGTCATGTGACTTACAAGCTTAAACATCAATTGGTGACACCACTACTATGCTGTTTCATTACAATCTATTGTCATGAATACAATATACGACACATTGGTAGTAATAATTTTGCATGTGAAAGTTGTACAGAGTGAAGGCATAGATTCATCGAGATATAAATTCAGGTTTACAAACTATATATTGAACATGGACAAGATTGGGGAGTATGTATTCCTTGATTCAATTAATATATATTAGGTTCTTAGTTCTTACATATCTAAATCTTGAAATCCGTGCACACAATGACACATTTTGACATTCCAAGTGATCTATCAATTCAATGCAGATAGGTCAGATAAATTAATCACTATGTGTGAGGAAAGCTTTGGCCCTTACTGTATGTATCACCTAGTGTCATATTATACCAAGATAAAATTTACAAGTAATCCAGAAACTACCTTTATAACAATCCACTTTGTAGAACTATTTTCATGTTCAATCCTCAAAATTTAAAAAATGCAAATAGATTAAGATATAGATAACAAGCTTCGATGATCATTTTCTAACCTAGTCAATGCGAATGATCCTTATTTCAAGTATCGAAGGAACGATTCTTTTAGTAATACAATATATATGTAATATAATGTTGTAATATATATATATATGTTCATATCCTGGTTACTTTGGGGGTTTGTGTTTAATGATTTGCATACATACTAGTTTGCAATTGTATATGGATAAGTTGGTACCACTTACGCTAGACCCTAAAAGAAGGTTCATCCTCATAATTAGCTACTTCCTTGTGTTAGCATGACACTATCCTTGATAAAGTATTGTCAAAACATAACTCCTAAATTTGCTCTTCCAATGGATCCAGAATACCTACAAAAGCACTAATAGTAAGATTCATGTGATGTAGAATCATCAGATGGTTAATGTAATATTATCATGTATCAGTTGTAAACACGGTGACAAATGAGTACATTACATGTATTTCGTTTGACTGAATGCTTTATATGAGAATAAAATTCATTGCATGCACAACTAGCCTACTGGCAATCAAATATATTGAACTAGTCAACTTGTCTATTATACTAATAACGATGGAATATAACAATCCATTGTCATTTCTTTGATGACACTTGTGAATAAAAACCTACACAACAATGTAAGACTAATGTTTTTGCTACTTCAAATGGAAGTCGTACCAAATGTATTGAAAGCTTCATCATAATGATGGTAAAGGACATAGTATTGTTGTCATCCTCTATTTGATTTACCCACATGTCAAGAAAACCTAGATGAGGCATTGGCCAACTGGACCCATTTCGAAATATCTACTTGTAATGGGTATTGCAATAATCTGACTCATGGGGTTGCTATGCAGATTAACTAAACAATATATGCATACATATCTCTCGATTTTTCACCTTAACACAATTATCTCTCCGGTGAAAATTCTTGAATCACTACTACATCTAATAAATGTAACGCTCACAAAAAGATGTTGTTGGCAAACCTTAAATCTTATGGCGCTTATACAGAAAGGTTCTCGCAAAATGTTTTTCCTGTTATTCTAACTGATAAGGTTGCATGCATGATGCTTCCTCAACATTTCCAACAAATTAATTTTCACCACTAATCTCCACTGTTACGAACAGTGTTTGCGAAAAAGTGCTAAGTCCCAATGACTAAGTCCATTCTTGACATTTATCTTTGATGTAAATTAATTACCAGTGCAACTAGGAAAGTGCCATACTTTTGATTTACTCGGCTCCATGGACTCGCTCTTCCTCCACTAAAATGTCAGTGTCTACATGGCCATTTCCCACATACTCAGTTACTTTAGTTCACCTAATCTTACCATGAGTTCCCTCGACCATCTCCTTCAATTTTCTAAAATATACTAGTGAACTAAAAAATGACTTGCACAGCATAGGTGTCACAAATGGCCCCATTCATCTCAGTCTACACATATCCTTTAAATCTCTTTAACAACAGGCTCCATACAATTCAATCTTCCCAGTTTGCAACTATCAACGATTTATCCTCAACCATTAAAATCAATTACATTGTGGCCACTGAAATCCTAGGAATCCAAAATAACCCTAAATAGCGGGACGTATTCTGATTAATTACCATATGAGTGGGGTTACAATAGCCTGCCTCATTATGGATATTGCTAAATTGATCACTTTTCTTGATACTGTTGATTACATTATGGACATTATTATGGTTTTTATTTAGTATGATGTTAGATGTTGGACCATGGATTTATTGTTGAATCTTGATTCAGTATATGATGCATGATGATTATTAGAGACATTATGGATATGTGAATGATGATATACTATTTGACATGGATATACCTTATGAATGTTGTTTGAACATATGATTTTTGGATATTGTAAGTAGACCTAGAAAATGAGACATTGAATTAAAATGGATGATGATATAGTTGTTGATATAAATTGTAAGTGATACTATTTGTTGTCTTGATGTTTGTTGAGATTCACATATGATGTCAATGATCTGTGAAATTATATTTATAATCATGTTGGATGTTCTGATATGGCCATGAGGCTAAAGGAGGTATTTGTGTTTTGTAAGGTTTAAGACTATCACTGACAAACATCAAGGGATTGGAGACCAATCACATTGGAATTCTAGATGAATTCAACGAGGTCACCATGGAAAGTGTACTTGTTTATGTGTTTGATTGTGTTAGGGATTCCCATGGGGGGGATCACCTTTAAACGTGACCAAGGGTTATGTGTATTTTATTAATGTGGTTCCTTTTTAGTTATTGTTTGTCATGTGTTTATTTTGTGATGCATTTACACCTTTTCATTATTCTTTTAATTGTGGAGAATATAATGTGAGTAATCATATTGTTAAAATAAATAAATTAATCAAATTTGGGATCATAAGAAATTAATTATAGAAGTCGTTGGCTCTTGTATTAAATGTGGTAAGATGATGTGTAAGTGATGTGTAAGAGTTGTGTAAGTCAGATTTTGGAGTATGAAACACTCCACCTTCTTTGGAAATTCGAATTTGTCCTTGGAGGCTGATTTTAGAGGCTTGTGGGACAAGTAACACTTGTTCCATACCTCTTAATTTTATTTACCAACCATGCTTATGGTTGGAGAGGTTGAATTTAGACCTTCTTTATACATTTTTATTTGATCTAATAGTAATGTTTTAATTTCACTCTTCTTACATTGAAATTAAATTTCAGTCCTTTGGGCCATGAAGGCTTTATTGGAGTGTGTAAGTTTATTGATTATATTATTCACCCACCTCTTTATTGTGTCATTGGAGAATGAATTTGAATTTTGTGTTAGAGTTGAGGATGTGTGATGTGGCATCCTAGATGGATCCACCTCATTCTCTTCTCTTTTTCTCTTCTATAAAATTGGAACTCCTTGCTATTGTTTTGGGTTGTTGACACCCTTTTGGAATACTTCACTTGGGGTATAATTCTTCTTAGGGTCGAATTCATTTGCTATTTTGGAGCTCTTGCTTTTGGAGGAGATTTTGGGAAGAATTGTTACTAGTCATTTGTGCTTGGCTGATCTTGTGATTGATTGCATTGGGATAGAGCTTGCTGTTTTGGAACTTAGAACAAACTCCATCATGGAGAGGTAAGAGCTTGGCTCTTGAAATACTCTTATTTATGAATCGTGCACATGTTATTGTTCTGAATGTTTTAGCATGTGTGTGGGCTATCTTGGGTAGATGACCTAGGGAAGGTGTAGGAGAAGACTATGGGGTTCATTTCTATGGGAGGTATAAGTGTGTTTTTTAGGGAGGTATAAGTGTGTTTTTTAGGGAGTTGAGCATTTGGGTTCTACCTTATAAAGAAATAGTTTACATTTCTTTACCTCGTTATGGGGTGCCATAAGAGGTTGGGGAGGTATAAGGAAATGTGAGGGATCTGAAGGGGTACTTGGGGGAAGTATAAGGAATGTCAGGGTTTTTGATACACTATAGTTGGCGGTTTTGAAAACTAAGGTGGTGATACCCATTTACTCCTTTAGTGAGGCATAGGTAGCATCCCCACATAGTTTATTACTCCTTTGGCTTGCTTGGTGAAGCCTTATGTTATTGCTTGTCATGTGTTATTGTAGTTGTAAAAAAACTACATTCTATTTTGGACTGTGTTTTAATGTGAAAATTTGCATGTGTGTTTTTGGAATCCTGTTATTTCCATGAGTTGAAAACATATCTTCTCTTGCATTTTGTTGGGGCTTGGAGGCCAATGAAGAAGGATGTATTCTCCTTGAAATTTAATGTCTTGGTTGGGTGGAGAGCGTTACCTTTCCACTTCCTTTGTTTTGATCAAAATCAAAGAATGATTGATCTGCATGCTACATATTCCAAGCAAAGGAAAAGACAATTTTGATAGTCCTTGTAGAGATTATTGTTTATTGTAACCCTTTCCTAGTTTGAAGTGGATGGACTTTTAATATATTTTATGATGGAAAATATTTTTTATATTGGCTATGAAATTTGTAATTTGAAATGTGAAAGAGATGTACTCCATTCTTAATTTTGAATGAAGGAAAAAAAAAAGGGAAAATTTATATCCTGTCTTTGGAAATGAAATCAAAAATAAAGTTAGAAAGATATCATGTCTGATTTAGCGTAAGTTGTTTACCTTGTTCAATATTTTGGTGTTCGTTTGAAACCTGTGTTTGAAAATATTTTAAATCTCTGTTTGGAAAGTGTAATAAGAATTTTTTAACCCTCTGTGTGGAAAATACATTTTTGGAAAGAAATAGAAATTGCATTCTTGTTCTACCTATTGGTTTAAGGAAATATAAAATTGTAGTGTGGTTTAGAATGAATTTATGTTTTAAAACTTAGTAAATATAAATGGATCAATTTGAATTTGAAGTGATAGAGCTCTGTTAGAAAATTCCTCATGCTAGAAAATATTTTATCAAAATTATAGAGTGACCCTGCAGTATTGAAAATATAAATTGAAATTCCAATTGAACTTGTGGGATCAAAATGACCCCAAGCAAACAAAAATACTTAAGGAATTTCCATAGAACCTTTCAATTTAGGCTCAAATAGTTTCATAGTCATCGTTGTCAGATTGGAATTTTTTTTTTGAAATGAAAATCAACCAAACAACTTACCCTTGAAACTATTCTAATAATTCCCAAGAAAAATACTCCATACCTGTTAGGCATGTGGGGAAAAATTTAATGGAAAATTTGAACAAAATTTATAATTTTAAAAACATTAGTTCACTTTTTAAGTGATAGAAAAGTGGTTTCTAAAAAATTACCACTCCAACTTCATAAAAATTAAAATCATAAGCATCTTTTATAAAGAGGACTTCAAGAGCTTTCCAAAAACTCCTTGTTTTACAAAAATGGATCTCCTAGTCAAAAGTTATGGCTTTTTGAAGTTTTTACTTCCTTTGGCTTTAAAAATAATCTAAGTGTCAAATTTAAATGAATAAAATATTCTTGGGCAGATCCGCGGGCTAAAATTTTCGTTTTTCACTTTTTACATAAAAACTACAAGGTCATGAAGTTTCCCGCCACTCCACTAACCCGCAAGCCTTCATTTTTTCTAAAAAATAATCTTAGCTCGGAAAAGGAAAATTTGGAAAATTTTCCCTGTGGCCCCACTTCCCCGCCCTTCACTTCAGGAAACATTTCTGTGGGTGTGTGGGCCCGCAACCCTTTTCAAAAATTTGGCGAAAAATTTCCTACTTTTCTCCACACCCCAAATCCTCGCCCTTGCCTTGGAAAATCACTCCTGCGAGCACGCGGGCCCGCGTTCTAAAACTTAACATTTAAAATTTTGGAAAAAATTCTAAAATTTTCTCCACCGACTTGCCTACTCACAGCCAATGATTTGCTAACATGTGGGTTCATGAGATGAAGGTGGAGAAGTGGTTGATTTTTCTACCTTAACATTTTAAAATTGTTTTGGAAAAAATTAAAAAGTTTCTCCACTGCCCTGTTACCCGCAGCAAATGAGAGCCTAACACGTGGCATCGACTGGTGTTGATATAGGCGTGGGTTAATTTTACCCTTTGCACTTTTTTATCAAAAAGGTATTTGATTCTTAAGATTCCCCACAAGTGCATTTCTTCCCACGAATTAGGGCTTAACATTTGGCACCTTGGATGACGGTGGAGGCATGGATCATTTTGATCCCTTGACACTTTCGATAAAAGACTTAATGTCTTAAGTCTTCCTGGTGACCAAAATTTTCGCTAAGGATTGGAAATGCTGACACGTGTCCCTTAAGGGCTCACTGGCATGCGGAAGTGAATTACACTTTTCTCCCAAGGGCACTAAGGGAAATATTTCTTCCCCAGGTCTGCAAGCCCGTTCTTGGGAAAAGTTTCATCCCAAGGTCTGCCGGGTCATATCTTGGAAAATATAAGTAGTTAGGAGGACTTCCTTATATCACTAGAAAGATGAGGAAATTAACTATCTAATCAGAATTTTTTCAAGAAGTTTTGAGTATGTTAAATATGATATAAATGAGGATGAATCTCTTGAGTCTATCAAGGGGGGTAGGAGAGTGATAAATTTCCCTCTTAATCTTAATAACTATTCTAACCCTTAGTCTTGACCTTGTAAATTTAATAATTTTTGTAATGGGAAAATCATGAGAAAATATTTTCATTTGGCCTCAAAACCTTGCTTGTGGTAACTGTTGTTTGTAACCTGGTAGCAGACACTTTTAATCAAAAAATAAATCATCCAATAAGTATTTTCTGACTAATCCTAGGTTTTTCTTGGGTCTCAAGTTGGTAGTTTTTTGCAGACGTTACACTTTATATTAGAGTGTGGGCTCAAGATATTGGACCCTTGGGCACACTAGAAAACTTGAGACATGAACTTTAACCTAGCACATTTTTGAATCTAGAAAACAACTTTATGTGGAAATTACATATTTTAGTAAACATGGAAACTGAATAAAACTCAAAAATATGAACTAAATCTTGACTTGGTCTGTGTAAGAGGCACAAATGGGATGAGGGGTATTTCACATAGACCTAGACTTACCACCACTAGATCATGCTGTAGCAGCTATCCTACCACATATTTTATAGACACTTCAGGATGTTAACGCCACTCTACATGGAGAGACCATAAGAACACATTCAGTCAAACATGATAGGGAAAATCCATTGAGGCTCATGCATCTCCTCAACATAGTGAAGAACATAGAGGAGATAAATCATATGAGGAGATAGTCAAAGTAGAGTCACCATAGAGGAGACAGGGAGACTAGGTTTCAAAACACAAAGATAGGGTCTCAGAGCCATAGGATTAGGGATGAGCATGCAGAGAGGCCTAGGGGTCACCAGATCACCACTGTAGATCATATTAGGGAGATCCTAAAGCTATAGCCATCTCATTAATTTGGTGACATAGGTGGATTTTAGGTAGAGGCCTAGTTGGTGAGCTTGAGCGGGTGCTTCAAGGTTCTTCCCTTGATCTAGTAAAATGAAAGTTTGTGTTGCGATACCATCTTCTAAGGGAGGGAGTAGGTGTATGGTGGAGGATAGAGGAGAAGAAAATCCATGTTGATTCTAAGATAGTTACCTAGGAGCTCTTTGACGAGTGATTCAAGAGTAGATATTCATCTCGGAGGTTCATACAGTAGAGGATTGATGAGTTTCATGACTTCTGACAAACATCTCTTATAGTGGTCGAGTATGAGAGTAGAATTTTGGATCTACTCCAATATGTTGACTACATGCAGGATAAATGGGTGTGGATCCACAAGTTCATTCAGGGCTTGAATCTGGACATTAGAGGTGTAGTGCAGATCCATTTTCCACATACATTAGCTGATGCCATTGAGAAGGCCTATATAGAAGAGGAGACTCAGGGAAATACCCAACAGGCTAGAGACCGAGTCTGGATCCACATACATTAGATTAGGACAACAGATCGAGGGGGTCACTACCTCCTCCTCATGGTGGAAAGGATTCAAAATAGTCATCCTTTAGACCACATTAGCAGCAACAATAGTATTGCTGACCATATAGACCTCCATGGAGATTTGATGCACAGAGGGGTCGGAGTATGGGGCCTCCTCCTAGGGGGTTCCATTAGGACACAAGGAGCACCTAGATATTAGTTAGTAGGAGCTTAACTATCAGAGACCTCAGCAGTTCACAACAGGTTCATCAAGGTCAACAACACACCCCTCTAGGGCACCAACTAGAGCTACTACTTAGGGAGAGGATCAAGTGGTTATTTTGGGTGTGGTGTTACTGGAACCATTTTTGGAGAGACTGCCCATAGAACCCTAATAAAAAGTGTAAGAAAAAAATCTCATAGCCTACTGTTGGTGACCATGGGGCGTAATCATAGGATGTATATAGTGGGTTGAGAACTACCAGGAAAAGTACAGTTATTTAGACTATAAGTAACATTAGTGGTATTCCTAGCTCCATTTTATTTGATTTCTGGTTCTTTTGATTATTTTATTACACCATCTTTAGTAGAGCAAATGCAGGATGGTGGTAGATAGGAACGTTCTTATTTAGGACATTGAGATGGCTTCTAGAGCCAAGATCTCTATAGAATCCTTATTTAAGGGAGTGTGTAGTAGATATGGGACCTTTCGCCACTACACTTGGATATTTATATCAGTCCCGTTGGGATCTTACAGAGTCATCCTGGGCATGGACTGGTTATCCACACATAGAGCCAGAGTGGATTATTACTACACAAGGTCATATCCTATACAGATAATCTAGGAGTTGAGGGAGTGATAGTAGGGGTCAGGAGACCCGTTTCTATTGTAACACCATCACTGCTATGCAGCTTAAAGGTGTTTGCGATGGGTGTTGTCAAATGTTTTCTCTCATAGTTAGTGACCGATCAGAATATGGGTCTAGTGGACCATCACTACATGACCATCCCATTTGCAGAGAGTTTTTTTTGGTCCTTCTAGGGAGCTACCGAGGTTATTACCCCCACGGGAGAGATTTTTCATATAGATTTGGTTCCGATAGTAGAGCTATCTCACAAGCACCTTATCAGATGACTACCCCCAAACTCTTCGAAATCAAGTACAAGCTTGAGGGCCTTCTGGAGAAAGGCCTAATTCATCCTAGTGTATTCCCCTTGGGGTGGACCAGTGATCTTTGTAAAGAAGAAGGATATATCCTTGGGGTTGTGTATTGATTACCACCAGCTTAACAAAGTAACGATCAAGAAATCGTTATCCCCTTCCATGCATTGATTATTTGTTTGATCAGATGAAGGTAGCCACAAGTTTCTCTAAGATAGACCTTAGTCAGGATACCATTAGCTACAGATTTTCAGAGGTGGAAATTCATAGTCTGCCTTCCGTATGACATATGGTCACTATGAGTTCACAGTTGTAACCTTTTGGTTTGATGAATGCCACTTGCGGTGTTTATGAGTTTGATGAACGGGGTATTTAGGACCTTCTTAGATCACTTCATGCTCATCTTCCTTGATGAAATTTTAATTTACTCATGTATGCATGAAGAACACGAGGGGCACCTTCGCCAGGTTCTTCGGTGTCTTCGAGAGCAACACTTTACGAGAACTTGGAGAACTGTGCATTCTTTTAGATAGAGGTGCAGTATTTGGGTCATATAATATCTGGGAAAAGGATTGATGTCGATCATTCTAAGATAGAGATATTATGGATTGGACCAATAGCCAATACTATGAATGAGGTGCATAGATTCATGGGATTAGTCAGGTTACAAACTGATCTTGTGTAGGGGACTTTTCTCAGATTGTGAACATCACTTCTATTTAGCGGAAAGGGACAGTTTTTTTTTTTAGATCAGACAGGTGCAAGTAGGCCGTTTAGGACCACTGAAGGAATGTCTCACACAACACCTATTCTTGCTGTGTTAGATCCACAGGGTTCGTTTTTATTAAGGGATGTTGTTTACACCTTTTATTTAAATAAATTTTGGTATATAATGTGAGTAATCATTTGTAAAAATACATTAATCAAATTGGGTCATAAGAAAGTAATTATTGAGTGGGTTGACTCTTGTGTAACCTGTTGTAAGATATGTGTTAATTGATTGTAAGAGATATGTACTAAAATTGAATAGGAAACCTTTCATTTCTTTGGAATTCGCAGTTGTCCCTTCATAGACTACTTTGGGAGCTTGTGTGGCCAGTTTCGACACTGTTCCATACCTCTTAAATTTCAATCCCAACCTAACCCTAGATTGGAGCAGTTAAATCTTACCTTCATTAAGTATTTTTGTAAATCTAGTTGAATGTTTAAGATTTCATTTCTTACTTGAAATTAATTTCATCCTTTGGGCCATGGGCTTTTATTTTAAGTGTGTAAGTAAAAATGATCATATTATTCGCCTACTTATTTATTGTGTCTGGAGATTGAAGTTGACTTGGTGAGTTGTGGAGTTGAGGATGTGTGATGTGGCATCCTACAAGATCCACCACCTCATCCCGCCTCCCTTCTCCTTTCTAATATATTTGAAATTCATTTTAATTTTGTTGGGGGAACCCTTTTGGTTGGCTTCACTTTTGCATACTTCTTTAGGGTATTTGCTATTTTGGAGCTCTGCTTTTGGGAAGTTGCAGAATTTTTACTAGTCTTTGTTTTTTGATCTTGTTGTTTTTTTGCATTAGAAATCTTTCCATTTGGAACTTGGAACAAAATCATTATGGGAAGGTAAGATCTGGCGCTCTCTGGAATTCTCTTCTTTTAATCGTGCAAATGTTATTGTTGTGAATGTTTTGAGCATGTGTGTGGCTATTTGGGTAGATGGCCCTTATGGGATGGTGTAGGAGAAGACTATGGGGTATTTCCTATGCCGGAGGCAGCAGTTTAATTGGGAGGTAATAAGTTTGGAGGGAGTTGGCCTTTGGGATTCACCTTAAAAAGAAATACCACCTTGCATTCTTTACTCGTTACACACGAGTGCCGTAATAGAAGTTGGGGGAGGCATAAGGCATGTCAGGGATCTGAAATGGGTATATATATATATATATAGATATATATATATATATATATATATATTTGGTAGTTTTTTCTAAGGTGGTGATACCCCATTTCCTATCTCCTTTATGAGTCAATAAAGCAACATCCCCACATGTTTCTTCTTCTCCTTTGCTTCATATGGAGGTATGTTTTTGTTGTTATTTTTTAATTTGGTTTGCAAACTACATTCTATTTGGACGGTGTTAATGTTAGAATTTGCATGTGTTTTTTGGAATCCCTGTTATTTCCATGAGTTGAAAACATATCTTCTCTTGCATTTTGGTTAGGCGGCTTGAGGCCATATGAAGAAGGATGTATTTCCTTGAAATTTAATGTCTTGTTTGGATTGGATAGCGTTACTTCCACTTCCTTTGTTTTGATCAAACTCAAGCTTATCGATCTGCATGCTACATATTCCAAGCAAAGGAAAGACAATTTTTGTAGTCCTTGTATAGATTATTTGTTTATTGTAACCCTTTCCCTTCTAGTTTGAAGTGGATGGACTTTTATATTTTTATGATGGAAATATTTTTATATTGGCTAGAAATTTTGTTAATTTGGAAATGTTCAAGAGATAGTACTCATTCTTGAATTTTGAATGAAGGAAAAAAAAAAGGATAGATTATATCCTGTCTTTGGAAATAAATCAAAAATAAAGTTAGATAAAAGATATCATGTCTGAATTTAGCGTCGTTGTTTACCCTGTTCAATATTTTGGTGTTCCGTTTGAAACTGTGTTTGAAAATTTTTAAATCCGTCTGTTTGGAAATGTAATCAGAATTTTTTAACCCTCGTGTGGAAAATACATTTTGGAAAAGAAATAGAAAATTGGCATTCTTGTTCTAACCTATTGGTTTAAGTAAATAGTAACATTGTAGTGTGGTTTTAGAATGAATTTTATGTTTTACAACTTAGTAATATAAATATCAATTTGATTGGAAGTGAAGGCTCTGTTAGAAAATTCCTCATGCTAGAAATATTTTATCAAATTATAGAGTCCCCTGCAGTATTGAAAACTATAAATTGAAATTCCAATTGACTTGTGGGATCAAAATTGGACCCCAAGCAAAAACAAAAATACTTAGGAATTTCCTAGAAACCTATCAATTTAGGCTCAAATAGTTTCATAGTCATCGTTGTCAGATTGGAATTTTTTTTTGAAATGAAATCAACCAAACAACTTACCCTTGAAACTATTCTAATTTCCCAAGAAAATACTCCATACTGTGTATAGGCATGTGGGGAAAAATTTAATGGAAAATTTGAACAAAATTGATAATTTTAAAAACATTAGTTTCACTTTTAAGTGATTAGAAAAAAGTGGTTTCTAAAAAAGTACCACTCCAACTTCATAAAAATTAAAATCATCAGCATCTTTATTAATAAAGAGGACTTCAAGAGCTTTCCAAAAACAATCCTTGTTTAGCAACAATGGATCTCCTAGTCAAAGTTAGTCTTTTTGACGTTTTACTTCCTTTGGCTTTAAAAATAATCTAAGTGTCAATTTAAATGAATAAAAATATTCTTGGGCAATCCGCGTAGCTAACATGTTCGTTTTTTCACTTTTACATAAAAACTACAATGTCTGAAGTTTCTCCCCCGCCGACTCCACTAACCCGCAAGCCGTCATTTTCCTAAAAAATAATCTTAGCTCGAACAGAAAATTTGGAAAATTTGCCCTGTGGCCCACTTCCCCTGCCTTCACTTCAGGAAACATTTCTTTGGGGTGGTGGGGCCCGCAACCCTTTCAAAAATTTGGCGAAAAATTTCCTACTTTTCTCCACAACCCCAACTCCCTCGCCCTTAGCCTTGGAAAATCACCTGCGAGCAGCGCCGGGCCCCGGCGTTCTAAAACTTTACATTTAAAATTTTGGAAAAAATTCTAAATTTTTCTCCACCGACTTCCTACTCACAAAACCAATGATTTTTGCTAACATTTGGTTATGAGAGTGAGTTGGAAGTGGGTTGATTTTTCTACTTAACATTTTAAAATTGTTTTGTGAAAAAATTAAAAAGTTCTCCACTGCCCTGTTACCGCAGCAAATGAGAAGCCTAACACGTGGCAGCTCGACTGTGTTGATATAGGCGTGGTGTAATTTACCCTTTGCAACTTTTTTTTATCAAAAGTTATTTGATTCTTCAGATTCCCCACAAGTGCATTTCTTCCCACGAATTAGGGCTTAACCTTTGGCACCTTGGATGACGTGGAGCATGATCATTTTAGAGGAATCCCTTTACACTTTCGATAAAAATACTTAATGTTCTTAAGTCTCCTGTGACCAAATTTTTAGCTAAAGGATTGGAAAGCTGACCCGTTTCCCTTAAGGGATCACAATGGCAAAATGCGAAGTGAATTAACAACTTTCTCCCAAGGGCCTAAGGGAATATGTTGCTTCCCCCGGTCCCTGCAAGCCCCGTTCTTGGGAAAAGTTCATCCAAGGTCTGCCCGGTCATATCTGGAAAATATAAGTAGTTAGGAGACTTTCCTTATATCACTAGAAAGATGAGGAAATTACTATCTAATCAGAATTTTTTCAAGAGTTTTGAGTATGTTAATATGATATAAATGAAGGATGAATCGCTTGAGTCTATCAAAGGGGGTAGGATCCCGTGCTAAATTTCCCTCTTCATCTTAATAATAACATTCTAACCCTAGTCTGACCTTGTAAATTTAATAATTTTTGTAATGGGACAATCAAGAGAAAATATTTTCATTTGGCCTCAAAACCTTGCTTGTGGTAACTGTTGTTTTTGTAATCCCCAATGGTGCAGACACTTTACTCAAAAAATAATCATCCAATAAGTATTTTCTGACTAATCCTAGGTTTGTCTTGTGTCTCACGTTGGTATTTTTTGCATACGTTACCCTTTATATTAGAGTGTGTTGCTCAAACATTGGGACCCTTGGGGGCACACTAGAAAACTTGAGACTTAACGTTAACCTAGCACATTTTTGAATCTGAAAACAACTTTATGTGGAATTACATATTTTGTAACGGGAAACTGATAAAACTCAAAAAGATGAACTAAATCTTGACTTTGTTTCTGTGTAAGAGGCACAAATGGGATAGAGGGGTCTTTCCACATGCCTAGACTTCCCACCCCCTAGATCCATGCTGTAGCAGCTTCCTACGCACATATTTTATTAGACACTCAGGATGTTAAAACAGCCGACTACTCTACATGGAGAACCATAAGAACCATTCAGTCAAACATGATAGTGAAAATCCATTGAGGCTCGCATCTCCTCAACATATTGAAGAAGCATAGAGGGATACATATATAAGGCGATAGTCAAAGTAGAGTCACCATAGAGGGGGGAGACAAGTGAACTAGGTTAAAACACAAAGATAGGTCTCAGAGCCCTAGGGATTAGGGAGTGAGCCTGCATAGAGGCCTAGGGGTCACCAGATCACCACTGTAGATCATCGTAGGGAGATTCCTAAAGCTATAGCCATCTCTTATTTGGTGACATAGGTGGGGATGTTTAGGTAGAGTCCTAGTTTTTGGTTTGTGAGCTGCGCGGTGCTCAAGGTCTGTCCCGTGATCTAGTAACATGAAAGTTGTGTTGCGATCCATCTTCTAAGGGATGGATTAAGGTTTTATGGTGGAGGATAGAGGAAAGAAATCATGGTTAGATTCTAAGATAGTTACCTAGGAGCCTTTGACGATGATTCAAGAGTAGATATTCAGCTCGGAGGTTCAGACAGTAGATGATTGATGAGTTTCATGACTTTCTGACAAACATCCTATATGGTCGTATGAGAGTAGAATTTGGATCACTTCACCCCTGTATTTTCCCAATATGTTGACTACATTCAGTATAATGGGTGGGGAATTCCACAAGTTCATCAGGGCTTGAATCTGGACATTAGGTGTAGTGCCAGATCCATTTTCACATACATAGCTGATTCCATTGCGAAGGCCTATCTAGAGAGGAGACTCAGGGAATACCCAACAGCTAGAGACCAGTCTGGATCACATACATTAGATGTAGGACAACCAGATCGAGGGGTCACTACCTCCCCTGCATGGGTGAAAGGATTGCAAAATAGTCATCCTTTAGACCACATTAGCAGCAACAATAGTCTTTGCTGACCATATAAGACCTCCATGGAGATTTGATGCACAGAGGGTCTAGTATGGGAGCCTACTCCTAGGGGTTCCATTAGGACACAAGGAGCACCTAATATTTTATAGTAGGAGCGTACTATCAAGACCTCAGCAGTTCACAACAGGTTCATCAAGGTCACCAACACAACCCCCTAGGGGCCACCAACTAGAGCTACTACTTAGGGGCGAGGATCAGTGGTTATTTTGGGTGTGTGTTACGGACATTTTGGAGCGACTGGCCCATAGACCCTAATAACAAGTGTAGAAAAAAATCTCATAAGCCTACTGTTGGGGTGACCTGGGGCGTAATCATAGGCATTTATATAGTGGTTGAGAACTACCATGAAAAGTACAGTTATAGCTATAAGGTAACATTATTGGTATCTAGCTCCATTTTAGTTGATTCTGGTTCTTTTTTGATTATTTTATTACACATCTTTATTATGAGCACTGCAAGGGATGGTGGTAGATAGACCGTTCTTATGTTAGGACAATTGAGATTGCTTCTAGAGCCACGATCTCTATAGAATCCTTATTAGGAGTGTGTGTGATCTTGGACTTTCGCCACTACCTTGGATATTTATATCATATCCTGGGATCTTACAAGATTCATCCTTTTTTTTTGTTTTGGGCTTGGGTTGTGGTGGGGTTGGTTTGTTTTTTTGGTTGTGGGTTTGGGTTTTTTGGGGTGTGTTATTGGCTGTTGTCAATTTTGGTGGGACTTGGTTATCCCACACATGAGCCAGAGTGGATTTTACCACAAGGTCATATCCTAGTTTAAGAATAATCTAGGAGTTGAGGGAGTGATAGTAGGGGTCAGGAGACCCGGTTTCTATTTACACCATCACTGGCTATGCAGCTTATAAAGTTTGTGTCGATGGGGTTGTCAAAATGTTTTCTCTCATAGTTGTGACCGATCAGAATATGGGTCGAGTGGACCATCACTACAAATGACCATCCATTTGCAGAGAGTTTTTTTTGTCCTTCTAGGGGAGCTAACCGAGGTTATTACCCCCCCACGGGATAGATTGTCATATAGATTTGGTTCCGATAGTAGAGCCTATCCTCACAAGCACCTTATCAATGACATACCCCCAAACTCTTCGAACAATACTAGCTTGCGGGCCTTCTGGAGAAAGGCCTAAGTCATCCTAGTGTATCCCTTGGGGTGGACCATGATCTTTGTAAAGAAGAAGGAAGATCCTTGGGGTGTGTAGATTACCACCAGCTTAACAAAGTAACGATCAAGAATCGTTATCGCCCTTTCCATGCATTGATTATTTGTTTGATCAGATGAAGGTACCACACGTTTCTCTAAAATACCTTTGGTCCGGATACATTAGCTACAGATTGGCAGAGGTGGAAATTCTAAAAAGTCTGCCTTCCCGATGACATATGGTCCCACTATGATTTCAACAAGTTGTACCTTTTGGTTTGTGAATGCCCACTGCGGTGTTTATGAGTTTGAGAACGGGTATTTGGATCCTTCTTAGATCACTTCATGCTCATCTTCCTTGATGAAATTTGACTTTACTCATGTAGCATGCAGCAACACGAGGTGCACCTTCGCCAGGTCTTCGTTGTCTTTCGAGAGCAACAACTTTACGAGACTTGGAGACTGTGCATTCTTTTAGATAGAGGTGGCAGTATTTGGGTCATATAATAACTGGGAAAGGTATTGATTCGATCCTTCTAAGATTAGAGATATTATGGATTGACCAATAGCCACTACTAATGACCTGAGGTGCATAGATTCATTGGATTGTGTTTACAACGGGATATTTGTTAGGACTTCTCTCAGATTGGTGAAACCCATCACTTCTATTTAGCGGAAATGAGGATAAGTTTTTAGATTCCGACAGGTTCATAGTCCTTTAGGACCCTGAAGGAATGTATCACTAACAAACACACCTATTCTTGCTGTGTTAGATCCACGGGTGAGTTTTTCGTATGCACGATCTTTCTTTCTTTGGTAGTACTTGGAGGTGTTTTGATGTAGGAGGTAGAGTGGTGGATTTTTGAGTCTCCACAAACTAAAGATTACTATCTTATTATCAAAACTTATGATCTTGCACTTGTGGCAGTTGTGCACGACTTTATGGTTTGATGGAGGCACTTCTTCTTGTCAAGAGATTCACACTCCTATAACGGTCACTTGACTTCACCACCATCTTCTGCAGCCCAATCCAATGCTTGTTAGCGGCATTGGATGGATGTTGATTTATTAGTATGATATTTAGATAGAGCAGGTGAAAGGGAAGGAGAATGTTTTGTTGCAGAATCCCTTAGTTATACGAGGCATTGTAAATTGGCCACCTTACGTAACACAAATTTGTGAGTAGGATTATACAATAAGTTTCCTCATGACAACAACATCTTCTACATTTCATCTAGAGCATCGATCGAGTCTCAGATACCCCTTTAAGGTATTTCAACTGGTTTCTTTAGTGGAGATTGCCTGCTCAGGCACAGAGGATTAGATTTATGTTCCCAAAGATGAGCTGAAGGTAGGACTTTTTTGACCGAGGCACATCGTGCCCCTATTCATCTCCATCCCTGTTTAAGAAGATACATGCTACCCTTGAGATATTTATATCACTGAGAGGACTTTGTAGAGATGGTTGACTCAGTTTAATCACATACACTGTTTACATTGTCCAGAAAAAGTGAATGAGAGGATCAACATCCAACTGGAATTCTCTTTCCTCATGCATAACCAGAATGGAAGTGGGACAAACCTTTTTCCATGAGACTTCATTATTGGGCTACTGATGTCGGTGGGATCTCACCACACAATGCTATCATTGTCAGGGATGGATAAATTGACAAATTTTTCTTCTCACTTTTCTCTGATGAAGACCACTTATAACTCTAGTGCGTTGGCCTGGGTTTATCTGGATGATTTAGGTTACATGGGATCTATGGAAATCATTTGTTTACCCGACCTGCCATAGCCGATAAAGTACCGCGATCCTTTGTATAAATTCCCATTTTTTGGACGCACCATCCAACATGCCCTTGGACAAGGATAACTTCAGCACAACTATATCTTCCTGAGACAAATGAAAATAACTAATCAGGTTAATTATATTGTAGTGGACATGCTGGGGATGTATGTGATGGATCCTTCATCGTGACATGAGAGGAGTACTTGTACTTGGTGGAGTTTACCTACAATAATAGTTTTTAGAGTTCGAATATGCATGGAATCATTTCGAGGACTTGTATGGCAGTGGAGCAGGACCACCTCTTAGGTGGGACAGGGTATGAGGTCAGGGTTTCTATTCGACCATATTTTTTGTAGGATATGAGTAGTAGGTGGTTAGATTAAGCAAAGACTGCAGAGGTACAGAATAGGTAGAAAGAAGTACTTGACACCAGTCATGGAAGGACATAGTTTTGCTGTGGCTGAAGGTGTTCCTTCTTCATCCCACAAATCCTATCCTTATGGAAGAAGTTCTAAGTTATCTCCTAGCTTATGGGTCCTTTGAGATTTGGAGCATTCATTCATCTTCTCGTCTACCATGCCACTTACCTTGTCTCACGTACATGATTTTTTCTGTTTTAGTTCTTAGGAATATGTTGTATTAGTCATCTACAACTTAGCACTATGATATTTTTACCGGGAGACTCCTCTTGCTATTATTATTTACTAATGCAACAACTTTAGTAGTTTGGTGGATGAATATTGAACACAAAAAACATCAATACACAAGAATAACCATAGCCTATGATAAGAAGGAATGATGATAAATCTGAAATATAAGTGTAAATTATACTATCAACATGAAATTGTTACAATATCTCACCATTAAGCCTTCACGTGTTTTACTGACTTTCACTCCTTCCAAACTACCTATGGAGAACCTTCACAATTACAACCTTCTTAATGGCTCTTAACACACCTTCAAAATGATGCTTTCCTTTTTACAACTATACTGTATATCCATAGTTCTCACTACTTCTCCTTCTATTCTAATATGGGGGGTGGGCTCTCCTATTTATAGAACTTCCAGGCTTATCCATCTTATCTCTAAGATAGAATAAGAAATCTACTCTGATGAATCAATATTCCATACCTTAACGCTTACTGTACAAGTAATATTATCTTTTAAGATAAGATAAAAAAACCTTATCATTCAAATGGTTTCCACATTTTTAGAAATTTTTCGAATCAAATACACAAAATTTTATGACTCGCTCCTTGTCCTTATTACCAATTAATATTTCAAATTCCTAATATTAGACCCTACTTCTCTACTTGATTTTAAATTACCAGGACCACTTACAACAATAGTTACTTTTTTACCACACAATCCTATTGTACTTTGACTATACTACGTACTATCATTATTGGTGTCATTGTACCGGCAGTGCCATTATCTTCTATCAACACTAATTACTAAGGTTACTTAACAAAATCCTATTTCCTAATACATACATTATAGAAATAGAAATATAGAGGAAAATTTTAGTGTCGACATCTTCCCCCTTCCTTGCTATCTACTACTCCATCCTCATAGTAGAACTATTTCTGGTGCTTGAAATCTTTAACGTGTCGTGGTTCACCCATTTCATAATGGAGTGCCATCCAATCCTCTAGTAGTATTACCATGTTCATGTCACACCTGCTATTCTTGTATCCCCCATCCATTTTGGAAGAAATTTTCTCTTGCTTTTTTTTGTTTTTATCTGGAATCAATACTAAGAACAAATTCGTTCACATGAAATGGAGACCATGGAATCTTTTGATCAAATAATTATGTCTATTCTACTTTTATTTCTTCTTAGCATCTGTATCCTTTGCTATTTCTCCTCTTTATTCTAAGCAATGAAGATGTACCAACCTTTCTTTTACTGAATCACTTCATCATCCTTTCAGTTTTCAAACTCTCAACAATGGGAATATCAAACTGAAATAGGAGAACTTGATCAATGCCATAAGCCTAATTGAAATGGGGAGTAATCTTGTTGGCTGATTTGATGTTGCCGCTAGTACCCCCAATGCTGCATGCATCCCTTTTTATTCCCAAATTATTTACCTGCAAGGCTGCATCTTTTGGCTAGAATTTGACACAACACCAAATTTGTTTCATTTCACCTGTCCATTTGTGCTTGGGTTGTATGTTTTTTTCCTTCCTGTCTTAAAGAAAAATTATTGACTAGGGCCTCTACCACCTCATTAATTAAGTGCTTCTTGTCTCTTACAATTTCTAATGGACAACCAAATTTGGTGACCATGTGTTTTTTCATATATAACGCTTGCCACTCTTCATCCATGGAAGTTGTTTTCAATGGCCTATCTGCAACCCACTTGGTTAAATAATCTGGGGGCAACTATATATACTATTTTGGCATGGGCTATTGGAGTGGACCTACAATATCCTATTCCCCAATTTTTCAAAGGGACCCGTGGAAGAATAGGGCATATGGAGCTGATGAAGTCTTTACGTTGACCATGTGTTTGACAAATATCACATTTGCTACAATAATTATAACAATCTCTAAAAGAGTGGGCAAGTGATAACTTTTATCCAGATCCTTCTTGTTGTAAGTTGTCTAGAGAGTTCCCCTACATGTACCTTTGTGGAATTATTCTATCAGCCTCCTTTTCCCTTGATCACCCAAACTTCCCTCTTGTACTATCCATCAGGCCTTATTCAAAATAATACTCCATGCAGATAAAATATGACCACTGTATTAAGTATCTTCATCTTTAGTCTTTTGCATAGGAACATACCATAAGGAAACCTGAATTCCTTCAGATAATTCCAATATCTATGTATTCACTAGGGATTTTCAGGATAACAAAAGTTGGGCTCTGAAAAGCATCATACACAAGATAACCTAACCATATACTCAAAGAGTGCATCTTCATTGACATCTTCTTCCTGGCCTATCTATAGATCAAATTCAAATTCTTGTACAAAATATCCCTCTTGCTTATCCTCCCTGATGGGGTTAGGATTATTTAAATATATTTTATAGCCTAATGATCTGTTACAACATAAAATGTCTACCCTAACAACAGAATACAATTTCTAACTTCTTTAACAACAACATGATGCTACAAACAACAACAACCTCTTTTTTAGTTATGTATAATTTACCCTCAACTAATCATTTGTCTGCTCCCAAATTAAATTATGATCATTCCCATTTTTCTCCTTTTAGCTCGCTCAACTTACTTCCTTATTTGCATGCATCTTGAGGATAGTATACACAATGAATGGCCTTCTCCAATCTATATATTTAAATAGGTGAAACACCATGGCTTCTTCCGTTGTTCACAATCTTTCATATGCGCCTTTTTTCCTGTTCATACTAACAGCCTGCTTCAAGAGCTTTTAGTGGCTCGGTTAATCTTGATAAATTCTTGATGAACCTCTATCATAACCCACATGGCTAAATGATCTAAATTACTTTCTATTCATAGGAAATGGAACCTTTTGATTGGTGGAACTTTATCAGATCATTCAATACCATCTCTGATAAACATGCCTAACAAAATCCTTTAACTCTCAAGAAAACTGTGTAGGGTTTAGTGAGGCGTTTTCATCCTAACTTGACATTTTGTCTTCCATCTGTGCAGGTGTTCATCTGCTCACATGAGCAAAAATCATCCGAAATACCAATAAGTTTTCATTAGGTTCATCAAAAACACCCTATCATCAAACGCTGGAATGTTTCAGGAGCATTAGCAACCAAGCTACTTCTAAAGAAAACCTTCCCCAGGGATTGGTAATGTGGTTTTCAACTATCTTCTCGCTATATGACCCTTGGTTTATCCACTACATATCCATTTACCAATTATAGACTGCACTCCTGGCAGCTACTTACTTTGATCTAAAATATGATATGAAAAGGGAAGAGGTAATTGAATTCCTTCTTTTTTGCCTTATTGAGATTTTCCTATAATCAACACAAATGCAGAGCTTCCCATGCTTTTTTTATTTATATCATATGGGTAAACCCATCTGAATTCTCTGCAGCAAAATGAATCCTGCGTCCAGCAAATTATCTTTTCTTCTTTTAACGTCTTGAAAAAATTAGGATTCATTCTATATGGTATTTCTTTGTGGGCTTAATACCCAGCCTCGCAACTCATAGAACGTTCGAATTAACTTATTTACGGATTTTTTTTTGTAATCAGAATTGAATAGGTGTATGTACCCTTCAAAGAGATGGAGTTAGGTTCCTCTCACCTCCATCACAACATCACCATCTTTATTGTTGATACACCATCAATTTTCTTCTTCAATAATTTTATGTGGTTCATTATCGTGTGTGACCTTTAAAGGGAATCCATGACTAAAGCATCAGCCTCACTTTCTTCATCTTCTTGTCACTTCATTCATTAGATTAATAAGGAATGTTCCATCATCAGTGTCCTCACTTGAATCCATAGGTTTTGTCTTATGAGTTCGGATCATGTTTTTAATCTTCACCCTCTCTCTACATGTCCAGTTGTTATGAATCCGTCATTCCAATAGTTTTCTTGCAGAACTCTCCTTAGCCTGGTCTCCAATACACATTGGGTATCAACCGACCATTTTTATCACTTGAAGTCTAAACACACTACAACTAACCCATAACAGATAAGATTGTCACATTGAACTACAACCTTCTGTTTAATTTTTTGCCTTATTTAATGCCTTTATTAACATAAGTGTGAAGGGTGATCATTAATTAAACCCAACAATATCATTTACAAAAAAACAGACTTGTCATAATTACAACGGCAAAGCAAACCTCTATCACTAAGACATCATGATTGAAATACCATTACATACTCCTCACTTGTGGACATAGGGATCTGATTTGCCTCCAAAGATAGGGAACCTCAACCGCCTTCTCTCTGGCATTGAAGTCCACTTCACATCTCCCCCTCTTCTCAGAAGAAATAGTCAAGATTGACCATAAGTAATATTTAACAGTCATTTTGCTAGATCTTCAATGGAATAGGTCTTGTCCCTGTGAAATAGAAAATCCCTGCACACCCACTTTCTTCTCCTATGTTTCTTACTATTGCTTTGTTTTCTCCTTTCACATCTTCTTAGGATCATTTCCATCTTGGTTCTTTTTTCTTTATTTCTTTTGTTTACAAACACATCTACTCTGCATTATTTATGCCTTATCTACTACAATCAAAGATTTCACATGTGGCTTTTCTTTATCATTATCTCTTGTACATCTTTAGAAGCTCTGTTTACATTATATTATAATGACCCTTTTTATACACCATAACATCCACTTAAAATATTTCTTTTGGACCTCTTCTCTCCCTAGAAAAATTCTTTTACTTAAGAAGATTAATAGTTTAACTCACCAGCTTCCGAGAAAATATTCATAGTCATTAGATGTACGAGAATATTTCTACCGATAGTGGATGTGATTCTACCAACGGTTTGGTTCGCTCTACTTAGCAACAATTTCTTGGATCCTCTTCATGCTTTCTTCTTTTCTCTTCCTTTCTTACAATCTCTCCTTTTCCTTGTTAAATGGTAACTGGGTGGTCATACTTCACCTCATTGTCTAATCTTCAGTTCATCCCAAGAATGAAGTTCTTATCAGAGGAAGATTATCCATCCATTATCAACCCATTGCTAATCCTTCCTTCTAGATCTAGGATCGAGCTTCCGCCTTACTCAAACACGCCAATATAATCCCTTATCTGCTCCTTCTCGTCCTTGGATAGCTTTGTGATATGATCATGATATCTACATATTTGCTGTTGTTCACCAATTCTTCAGAAAATTTTAAGTTAATAAATCCCCTGATTTTTCACATTATCACTAGTGTTTCAAACACTAAGGGCTAACCTCCAAAAAGGAGGAAAAATTCAGTCCTCGCTGGTTCCCAAAACAAGTTCTTTGATAGGCCATTACAAAGTAAGAATCGTGTAACTCTAAATGAAAGAGTAAGCCTCTCATTAGATTGGGCTGAAAAATAGAATCTTTCCCCCCCATTTCAAAAAATAACCATAGTGAAATACAACCACAAGTACATCACAAGAATTAGTGCACACTATTGGGAAACTATAATAGAAAGTGACTTTACACCTTTTTACAATAAAATGAGAAATACCATGGTAACCTGTGGTAAAACTTGACTTATTCTTAAAAAATGAATTTACGTGTTACACCCTATTGATGTTAAAATAGAAGTTAGTCAGTAATACTTTCATGGTACAAGTGAATTTAGTGTGGCGGTAAATACATATCACGGTAAAAACTTGACTTTACCATGTAACCACCTATGCACATAAACAACAATGGTTACCCCAAATGTTTTTGACTAAGTGGGAATATCTCTCCGAAAATCCACCAACCAAGGAATGGTCCCTAACACAACCAAACTGTCATCACCAATTATGGCCTATGATAATTATTTTACTGGGAAATCCTTTTGTTCTATAATTTATAATGCAACAATTTTAGGTTGGTGGCTGGATCTGAACACACAACCACTAACACAAGAATACATAGAGTATGAATAGAAGGAATGATTGATAAGTTTTAGTGTGTAGGCTTTTGTTTTTTTTTCTCTCTCTCTCTCTGTCTCCTTGGCATGGTTAGATTAGGATTAGATTAGCTTGCCTGCACTGGAATAGCTTGTGGCAGGTAGTTTAGGAGCAGGAACCAGCCTTCTCTGGAGATTCCTCTCTCAGTTTCACAAGTCCCCACGCTTGGAGAGAGGTTTCCATGTTTGTGCAATCACACTGGATGCCTGAACATCAACCTAGAAGCCTGATGTGCGTCCAGGGGTGCTGTGATTTTGCACTAACAGTTTTGGCATGCCCGGTGGGACCTTAGAGGTCTTTCACTTCATCTTTTGCAGGTTGATGTGTTCCTGTGAAGATTTCAGCCTTTGGAGGCACTTTGCAAACACATCTGGCGACTCCATCTGGTCAACAACCCATCTCTGAAGTTGCAGACCTTCCTTTTTCCATTCATTTTCATTCATTTCCATCATCTTCTTTCCATCTCTTTCATTTTTTCCATTCCATGAAGTTGTGCAATCATGACTTCATTTCCATCATGGATTCACATCAACAACAGCAACATATTCCACCTCCAACATGTTTTACAAATCCTCCAAATCAGCATTTTGAGCAGATTCAAGATCAGTATGCATACCCATATGAACAGCAGTGCCAAAGTCAGTTTGGCTATGGAGCTTTCCAAGAGCAAGAGTATGCATATAATGAAGACCATCAGATCCAAGATGCTGGTCTGTTGGAGAAAATCCAAAAGATGGAGGTGGGGATGGTGCAGTCCAGGGCTCAAGCACAAATGAAAGCTTTTTTGGAATCGGTTATGGAGCACCCTGTCCATGGGTGGGACCTTTTCCAAGGCATTACACAGCCCTCAGGAGAAGCTGGACTTCATGATAAAATGCTGCCCCAACTTGCACAATGGACAGCAGAAATAGAGGCCTACAGACTTGTTGTAACTGAATAAACTCAAAAATATGAACTAAATCTTGACTTGGTCTGTGTAAGAGGCACAAATGGGATGAGGGGTATTTCACATAGACCTAGACTTACCACCACTAGATCATGCTGTAGCAGCTATCCTACCACATATTTTATAGACACTTCAGGATGTTAACGCCACTCTACATGGAGAGACCATAAGAACACATTCAGTCAAACATGATAGGGAAAATCCATTGAGGCTCATGCATCTCCTCAACATAGTGAAGAACATAGAGGAGATAAATCATATGAGGAGATAGTCAAAGTAGAGTCACCATAGAGGAGACAGGGAGACTAGGTTTCAAAACACAAAGATAGGTCTCAGAGCCCTAGGATTAGGGATGAGCATGCAGAGAGGCCTAGGGGTCACCAGATCACCACTGTAGATCATATTAGGGAGATCCTAAAGCTATAGCCATCTCATTAATTTGGTGACATAGGTGGATTTTAGGTAGAGGCCTAGTTGGTGAGCTTGAGCGGGTGCTTCAAGGTCTTCCCTTGATCTAGTAAAATGAAAGTTTGTGTTGCGATCCATCTTCTAAGGGATGGAGTAGGTGTATGGTGGAGGATAGAGGAGAAGAAAATCCATGTTGATTCTAAGATAGTTACCTAGGAGCTCTTTGACGAGTGATTCAAGAGTAGATATTCATCTCGGAGGTTCATACAGTAGAGGATTGATGAGTTTCATGACTTCTGACAAACATCTCTTATAGTGGTCGAGTATGAGAGTAGAATTTTGGATCTACTCCAATATGTTGACTACATGCAGGATAAATGGGTGTGGATCCACAAGTTCATTCAGGGCTTGAATCTGGACATTAGAGGTGTAGTGCAGATCCATTTTCCACATACATTAGCTGATGCCATTGAGAAGGCCTATATAGAAGAGGAGACTCAGGGAAATACCCAACAGGCTAGAGACCGAGTCTGGATCCACATACATTAGATGTAGGACAACAGATCGAGGGGGTCACTACCTCCTCCTCATGGTGGAAAGGATTCAAAATAGTCATCCTTTAGACCACATTAGCAGCAACAATAGTATTGCTGACCATATAGACCTCCATGGAGATTTGATGCACAGAGGGGTCGGAGTATGGGGCCTCCTCCTAGGGGTTCCATTAGGACACAAGGAGCACCTAGATATTAGTTAGTAGGAGCTTACTATCAGAGACCTCAGCAGTTCACAACAGGTTCATCAAGGTCAACAACACACCCCTCTAGGGCACCAACTAGAGCTACTACTTAGGGGAGAGGATCAAGTGGTTATTTTGGGTGTGGTGTTACTGGACATTTTTGGAGAGACTGCCCATAGAACCCTAATAAAAAGTGTAAGAAAAAAATCTCATAGCCTACTGTTGGTGACATGGGGCGTAATCATAGGATGTATATAGTGGTTGAGAACTACCAGGAAAAGTACAGTTATTTAGACTATAAGTAACATTAGTGGTATTCCTAGCTCCATTTTATTTGATTCTGGTTCTTTTGATTATTTTATTACACCATCTTTAGTAGAGCAATGCAGGATGGTGGTAGATAGGAACGTTCTTATTTAGGACATTGAGATGGCTTCTAGAGCCAAGATCTCTATAGAATCCTTATTTAAGGAGTGTGTAGTAGATATGGGACCTTTCGCCACTACCTTGGATATTTATATCAGTCCGTTGGGATCTTACAGAGTCATCCTGGGCATGGACTGGTTATCCACACATAGAGCCAGAGTGGATTATTACCACAAGGTCATATCCTATACAGATAATCTAGGAGTTGAGGGAGTGATAGTAGGGGTCAGGAGACCCGTTTCTATTTACACCATCACTGCTATGCAGCTTAAAAGGTGTGTGCGATGGGGTTGTCAAATGTTTTCTCTCATAGTTAGTGACCGATCAGAATATGGGTCTAGTGGACCATCACTACATGACCATCCCATTTGCAGAGAGTTTTTTTTGTCCTTCTAGGGGAGCTACCGAGGTTATTACCCCCACGGGAGAGATTTTCATATAGATTTGGTTCCGATAGTAGAGCCTATCTCACAAGCACCTTATCAGATGACTACCCCCAAACTCTTCGAAATCAAATTACAGCTTGAGGGCCTTCTGGAGAAAGGCCTAATTCATCCTAGTGTATCCCCTTGGGGTGGACCAGTGATCTTTGTAAAGAAGAAGGATAGATCCTTGGGGTTGTGTATTGATTACCACCAGCTTAACAAAGTAACGATCAAGAATCGTTATCCCCTTCCATGCATTGATTATTTGTTTGATCAGATGAAGGTAGCCACAAGTTTCTCTAAGATAGACCTTTAGTCAGGATACCATTAGCTACAGATTTCAGAGGTGGAAATTCATAAGTCTGCCTTCCGTATGACATATGGTCACTATGAGTTCACAGTTGTACCTTTTGGTTTGATGAATGCCACTGCGGTGTTTATGAGTTTGATGAACGGGGTATTTAGGACCTTCTTAGATCACTTCATGCTCATCTTCCTTGATGAAATTTTAATTTACTCATGTATGCATGAAGAACACGAGGGGCACCTTCGCCAGGTTCTTCGGTGTCTTCGAGAGCAACAACTTTACGAGAACTTGGAGAACTGTGCATTCTTTTAGATAGAGGTGCAGTATTTGGGTCATATAATATCTGGGAAAGGTATTGATGTCGATCCTTCTAAGATTAGAGATATTATGGATTGACCAATAGCCACTACTATGACTGAGGTGCATAGATTCATGGGATTAGTAGGTTACAACAGGATATTTGTTTAGGACTTCTCTCAGATTGTGAACCCATCACTTCTATTTAGCGGAAAGGGAATAAGTTTTTTAGATCAGACAGGTGCAAGTAGGCCTTTAGGACACTGAAGGAATGTCTCACTACAACACCTATTCTTGCTGTGTTAGATCCACAGGGTGAGTTTTTCGTATGCACGGATGCTTCTTTGGTAGTACTTGGAGGTGTTTTGATGTAGGAGGGTAGAGTGGTGGATTTTGAGTCTCACAAACTCAAAGATTACTATCTTAATTATCAAAACTTATGATCTTGAACTTGTGGCAGTTGTGCACACTTTGGTTTGATGGAGGCACTTTCTTCTTGGTCAGAGATTCACACTCTAGAACGGTCACTTGAGCCTTCACCACCTCTTCATGCAGCCCAATCTCAATGCTTGTTAGCGGCATTGGATGGAGTTGATTTATGAGTATGATATGGAGATAGAGCATGTGAAAGGGAAGGAGAATGTTGTTGCAGATGCTCTTAGTATACGGAGGCATGTGGTATGGCCACCTTAGTGAACACAAATTTGTGGAGTAGGATTATACAATAGTTTCCTCATGACAGCTTCTACATTTCATCTAGAGCATAGATCGAGTCTCAGATACCCCTTTAAGGTAATTTCAACTGGTTTTCTTTAGTGGAAGATTGCCTTCTCAGGCACAGAGGTTAGATTTATGTTCCCAAAGATGGAGGCTTGAGGTAGGACTTTTTGACCGAGGCACATCGTGCACCCTATTCATCCCATCCCTGGTTTAAGAAGATACATGCTACCTTGAGATATTTATATCACTGGAGAGGACTTTGTAGAGATGTGGCTCAGTTTATATCACACTGTTTACATTGCCAGAAAGTGAATGTAGAGGATCAACATCCAACTGGAATTCTCTTTCCTCATGCAATACCAGAATGGAAGTGGGACACCATTTCCATGGACTTCATTATTGGGCTACTGATGTCGAGATATCACCACAATGCTATCATGGTCATGATGGATAAATTGACAAATTTTTCTCACTTTTCTCTGATGAAGACCACTTATAAATCTAGTGCGGTGGCATGGGTTTATCTGGATGAGTTAGGTTACATGGGATTCTATGGAAGATCATTTGTTACCGCGATCCTTTGTATAATTCCCATTTTTGGACCACCATCCAACATGCCCTTGGGACAAGGATAAACTTCAGCACAACATATCTTCCTGAGACAAATGAATAAACTAAGCAGGTTAATTATATTTTAGTGGACATGCTTGGGATGTATGTGATGGATCTTCATGTGACATGAGAGGAGTACTTGTACTTGGTGGAGTTTACCTACAATAATAGTTTTTAGAGTTCGATAGGCATGGATCATTTCTAGGACTTGTATGGCAGTGAGTGCAGGACACCTCTTAGGTGGGACAGGGTAGAGGGCAGGGTTTCTATTCGACCATATTTTTTGTAGGATATGGAGTAGTAGGTGGTTATGATTAAGCAAGGACTGCAGGAGGTACAGAATAGGTAGAAGAAGTACGTTGACCAGCATAGGAAGGATCATAGTTTTGATGTGGGCATGAAGGTGTTCCTTCTTATCATGCCACACAAGATCCCTATCCATTATGGAGAAGGTTCTAAGTTATCTCCTAGATTCATGGGTCCTTTTGAGATCTTGGAGCATATCATTCATTCGGTCTACCGTCTACCATTGCCACCTAGCTTGTCTCACGTACATGATGTTTTTCATGTTTTAGTTCTTAGGAGATATGTTGTATTGTCATCACAAATCTGGCACTATGATAATTATTTACCGGGAACTCCTCGTGCTATGATTATTTAATAATGCACAACTTTTAGTTTGGTGGATGGAATCTGGAAACACAAAAAACAAACATAACACAAGAATACCATAGACTATGATAAGAAGGAATGATGATAAATCTGAAATATAAGTGTAAATTATAATATCAACATGAAATTGTTACAATCTCACCCATGAAGCACTTCAAGTGTTACTGACTTCACTTGCCTTCCAAAAATAACTATGGGAGAAACTTCACAATTACACCTCTTAATGGCTTCTTTAACACACCTTCAAAATGATGGCTTCCTTTACACACTTACTTATACAATATTTCTCACTACTTCCTTCTATTCTAAATATGGGGGGTGGCCTCTCTATTTATAGAACTTCCAGGCTTATCCATCTTATCTCTAAGATAGAATAAGAAATCTACTCTGATGAATCATATTCCATACCTTAACTCTTATCTGTACAAGTAAGATTATCTTTTAAGATAAGATAAACCTTATCATTTCACATGGGTTCCACATTTTTAGAATTTTTCGAAATAAAATACACAAAATATTTATGAACTCGCTCCTTGTCCTTATTACCAATATAATATTTCTAATTCCTAATGATGTAGACCCTACTTCTCTACTTGACATTTTAACATTACCAGACCACTTACAACAAATATTTACTTTTTACCACAACAATCCTATTGTACTTTTGACTATTACCGTACTATACATTATTGGTGGCATTGTACCGGCAGTGCCATTATCTTCTATCAGACAGCTACTACTAATTATACTTAACAACATCCTATTCCTAATACATACGTTAATGAAATAGAAATTACGGAGGAAAATTTTAGTGTCGACATCTTCCCCCTTCCTAGCTTCTACTCCGTCCTCGCGAGTAGACTATTCTCGTGCTTGGAAAATCTTCAACTTGTCGTGGTTGACCCATTTCGTAATGGGAGTGCCATCCAATTCCTCCAGTCGGTACGTACCATTTTCATGCACAGCTGCTATTTTGTAGAGCCCCATCCATTTTGGAAGAAATTTTCTCTGTCTTTCTTTTTTGTATATGGAATCATATACTAGAACCAAGTCATTCACATGAAATGGAGACCACCGGATCTTTTGATCAAAGTATTCCTGTCTGCTTCATTTTCTTCTTATAGCTTGTATCCTTTGCTATTTCTCTCATTTCCTCCAACAAATGAAGATTTAGCAACCTTTCTTTTACTGAATCACTTTCATCCATCCTTTCATTTTTCATAACTCTCACAGTAGGAATATCAAACTCAATAGGAAGAACTGGATCAATGCCATAGGCCAACTGAAATGAGGAGTATCCTGTTGCTGACTTTGATGTTTCCCTATATGCCCCCAATGCTACATGAATACTTTTATCCCATTTATGTACCTACAAGGATGCATCTTTTGCTAGAATTTGATACAACACAAAATTTGTTCATTCCACCTGTCCATTTGTGTTTGGCTTGTATGTTGTTTCCTTCCTGTGCTTAATAGAAAAATTATTGACTAGGGCTTCTACCACCTCATTAATGAAGTGGCTTCCTTGATCTGTTACAATTTCTAATGGGCAACCAAATCTGGTGACAATGCGTTCATATATGAACCTTGCCACTTCATCCATGGAAGTTGTTTTCAATGGCCTAGCTTCAACCCACTTGGTTAAATAATCTGTGGCAACTACAATATACTTATTTTGGCATGAGGTAGTTGGAAGTGGACCTACAATGTCTATTCCCCACTTTTCAAAGGGACCAAGTGGAAGAATAGGACATAATGGAGCTGATGAAGTCTTACGGTTACCATGTGTTTGACAAATATCACATGTCTTACAATAATTATAAAAATCTTTAAAAAGAGTGGGCCAGTGATAACCTGCATCCAAGATCCTTCTTGCTGTAAGTTGTCCAGAGAAGTTCCCTCCACATGTACCATTGTGGAATTCTTCTAGCAGTTCCTTCCCTTGATCACGTCCAAACTGCCCTCTTGTACTATCCATCAGGTCCTATTCGAAATAATACTCCATGCAGAATAGAATATGGACGACTGGCTTGAGTAATCTTTCTCTTAGTCTTTGCATTGGCACCATCAGGAAACTTGAATTCATTCAGATAATTCCAAATATCTATGTATTCACTAGGGATTGTGTCAAGGGATAACAATGCTGCATCTGGGAAATCATCATCATCACAAGATGATCCTAAACCATCATAGGCTCGAGAGAGTGCATCTGCATTGACATGCTTCTTTCCTGGCCTATCTATAATATCAAATTCAAATTCTTGTAGCAAAATTATCCATCTTGCTATCCTCCCTGATGGGTTAGGCTTATTTACAATATATTTTAGAGCCTGATGATCTGTTACAACTAGAAATTTTTTCCCTAGCAAGTAATTTCTAAACTTCTTTACAACAAAAATGATAGCTAGAGCCTCTTTTTTAGTTACAGTATAATTTACCTCAGCACTGCTCATTTGTCTGCTCCCAAAGTAAATTGGATGTTCATTCCCATTTTCATCCTTTTGGCTCAAATTACTTCCTTAGTGCTGCATCTGAGGCATTAGTGTACACAATGAATGGCTTGCTCCAATCTGGATTCTTCAAAACAGGTGAAGACACCAGGGCTTCCTTCAGTTGTCCAAAAGCTTCATGCGCCTTATTTCCTGGTTCATAAGTAACATCCTTCTTCAAGAACTGGGTTAGTGGCTGTGCAATCTTTGAGAAATTCTTGATGAACCTTCTATAGTAACCCACATGGCCTAAAAATGATCTCAACTTACTTCTATTCATAGGAAATGGTAAATCTTTGATTTTTGAAACTTTATCAAGATCAGTACCAATACCATCTCTGGATACAACATGCCCTAACAAAATGCCTTTAGAACAATCCAAAGACACACTTTGTAGGGTTTAGTGAGGCTTGTGCTTCATCTAACCTTTGAAATTTTGTCTCCATCTGGTGCAGGTGGTCCAACTTGCTCCCATAGATGTAAAAATCATCCAGAAATACTCTGATGAAGGTTTCAATGTAGGGTTCGAACACCCTATTCATCAAACGCTGGAATGTTGCTGGAGCATTACACAACCCAAAAGGCATAACTCTATAAGAAAACGTTCCCCAAGGAGTGGTGAACGTGGTCTTCAGCTGATCTTTCTCCGCTATACGAACTTGGTTGTAGCCGCTATATCCATCAGCAAAACTATAGCACTCCTGGCCAGCTACTTTGTCCAAGATCTGATATGAAAATGGAAGAGGGTAATGATCCTTCTTTGTTGCATTATTGAGCTTCCTGTAATCAACACAAATGCAGTAGCTTCCCATTATTTTTTATTGAGATCACAATGGGAGAAACCCATTCTGAATTCTCTACAGCAAATATGAATCCTGCATCAAGCAAATTATCTATTTCTTCTTTTACAGTCTTGGAAAAATTAGGATTCATTCTATATGGCATTTTCTTTATGGGCTTAGCACCATCTACCAGCTCAATAGAATGTTCTACCCAACTTACTTGACGGATTTTTCCTTGTAATCAAAAGTGAATAGGTGTATGTACCTTCAAAAGAGCTGGAGGTAGGATTCCTTCTCACTCTCCATCACAGCATCACCAATCTTTATTTGTTGGAGACGATCATCAACTTCTTCTTCAGATAATTTTATGGGGTCATGAGTTGGTGTGACTGGAAGGATATCCATGACTGAAACATCCAGCCTCACTTTCTTCATCTTCAGTGTCCACTTCACTAGTACTAGATTAATAAGAGGATGTCCAATCATCAGTTTCATCACTTGAATCCACAGGTTCTGCTCTTATGATGTCGAGGGATCATGTTTATCTTCACCCTCTCTCTACCACATCCAAGTGTCATGAAACCTTCATTCCAGTAGTTTCTTGCATGAACTCTCCTTAGCCATGGTCTTCCCAGCAGCATTGGGTACGCAACAGTACCATTTTTCATCACCTGAAAGTCTACCACACATACAACACCCATAACAGATATTGCCACATTTGAAACTACACCTTCTGGTTTAGTTTTTCCTTTATTTAATGACCTTAACATAAGTGTTGAAGGGTGATCAATTATTAAACCCAACATATTCATTACAGACTCGGTCATTACATTAACTGCAGCACCTCCATCAACTAAGACATCATGAATTGAAATACCATTACATAATACCTCAGCTTGTGGAGCATAGGGATCCGCCTCTGCCTCCAAAACAGGGACCTCAACCTCCTTCCTTCATTCGAGCATTGAGTCCACTTCGCACATCTCCCGCCTCTTCTCAGAAGACATAGTCAAGAGTTGACCATATGTAATATTTACAGGCCTTTTGGATAGATCTTCCAAGATGGAGTATGGTCCTTGCCCCTGTGAAATCAGAAAATCCTGCACACCCAACTTTCTTCTCCTATGTTTCTTACTAGTTTCTCCTTTCATCTTCTTAGGATCATTTCCATCTTGATTATCTTTTTCTTTCTTTCTTTTTGTTACAAACACATCTACTTCATTATTTATGCTCTTATCTACTACATCAAAAGAATTCACAGGTGCTTTTCCTTTATCATTATCTCCTTGTACCAGATGTAGAAGCTCTATCTGGACAATTATACTTATAATGACCCTTTTTATAACAACCATAACATACAACTTCAAAAATATTTCTTTTTGGACCTCTATCTCCTCCCTGAGAACTAAATTCCTTTCCTTGAAGAAGATTAATAGTTAACTGACCCATCTTTTTGAGCAGATATTCATACTCAGTAGATGTACTAGGAGAAATATTTGTGCTCACCGAGAGTGGTTGTGGATTCTGGACCAAAGGTGCTGGTGTAGGCTCTACTTTAGCAACAATTTCTTTGGGATCCTCTTCCATGCTTTCTTCTTGCCTTCTTACAATCTCCTTTGCTTGTTCAATGGTAGCTGGGCGGTCATACTTCACTCATTGTCTGATCTCTAGCTTCATCCCAAGAATGAAGTTCTTACAGAGGAGATTATCCATGCCATTCATCAACCCATCCGCTAATCCTTCCTTCCGGATCTAGGGCATCGAGCTTCCTCCTTAGCTCTAGAACACGAGCATGATAATCCCTTATCTTCTCCTTCTCTCCTTGGGATAGCTTTGTGATCTCGATCATGATATCTACATATTTCTGTTGTTCACCAAATTCTTCAAGAAAAATTTAAGTTAATAAATCCCATGAATTTTTCACATTATCACCTAGTGTTTCAAACCACCTAAGTGCTGAACCATCCAAAAAGGTAGGAAAAAATTCAGTCCATTGTTCCCTTCTTATAAGGCCATTACAAATACAAGATCGCTTAAACTCTTGAATGAAAGAGGAAGCATCTTCATTAGATTGAGCTGAAAAAACAGGAATCTTTCCCATTTTCAAAAATAACCACTAGTGAAATACCAACCCACAAGTACAATCAACAAGAATTATGTGCACAAATAATTGGAATCACTATAATAGAAAGTGACTTTACACCTTTCTACAGTAAAATAGAAATGACCATGGTAAACTATGGTAAAACTTGACTTACTGCGGTAAAAAATGACTTTACTGTGGTAAACACTATTCATGTTAAAAAGTGAAGTTACTGTGAAGTAAATACTATTCACGGTAAAAAGTGACTTTACTGTGGTAAATACTATTCCCAGCAAAAAATGACTTTACCATGGTAACTACTATTCATGGAAAAAATGACTTTACCATGGTAACTACTATGCACAGTAAAAACAAGGTTACCCTCCAATTGATTTTTGACTAAGTGGGAATATCTCTCCAGAAAATCCACCAACGAGGAATGGTCCCGGCAACGGAACCAAAATGTCATCACCAATGAGGCACTATGATAATTCTTCACCGGGAACTCCTTGTTCTATGATTATTTACTAATGCACAAATTTTAGTTTGGTGGATGTAATCTAGAAACACAACAACAAACATAACACAAGAATACCATCGACTATGATAAGAAGGAATGATGATAAATCTGAAATATAAGTGTAAATTATAATATTAACATGAAATTGTTACAATCTCACCCATGAGGTACTTTAAGTGTTATTGACTTCACTTGCCTTCCACCAATGACTATGGGAGAAACTTTACAATTACACCTCTTAATGGCTTCTTCAACACACCTTTAAACTGATGGCTTCCTGCACACACTTACTTATACAATATTTCTCACTACTTTCTTCTATGCTAAATGAGGGGGGGTGGCCTCTCTATTTATAGAACTTCCAGGCTTATCCATCTTATCTCTAAGATAGGATAAGAAATCCACTCTGATGAATCATATTCCATACCTTAACTCTTATCTGTACATGTAAGCTTATCTTTTAAGATAAGATAAACCTTATCATTTTACATGGGTTCCACATTTTTAGACTTTTTACAAATAAAATACACAAAATATTTATGACCTCACTCCTTGTCCTTATTACCAATATAATATTTCTAATTCCTAATCATGTAGACCCTACTTCTCTAATTACCCAAACTTTGACATTTTAACATTACCGGACCACTTACAACAAATATTTACTTTTTACCACAACATTCCTATTGTACTTTTGACTGTTACCGTACTCCACATTATTGGCGGCACCGTACTGACGTAGCGCCGTTATCTTCTATCAGACGCTACTACTAATTATACTTAACAACATCCTATTCCTAATACATACATTAATGAAATAGAAATTACGGAGGAAAATTTTAGTGTCGACAGTATATCCTTATCATGTGCTAGATTAGACATCATTTTAGGTGCATGATCAAGGGTAGGTGATGGTGGATCCTATTCACATAATAGATCACAGGACCCTGGGCCTTTGAGGAAAAGAGATTGATTATGTCCGGGTAACCAGTGAGATAGATATGGTGAGCTACTTCAGCTACTTTGTTTCGAGTTTAGTTCCCACATCTATTCTAGTGACTTCTAGGAGGGGGATGTAGTGCCCGCTTTACTTTGAAACCTTGTGATATTGATCCTGATATTACTAAATATAATATGGAAATTGTTATAGTTTAATTTATCATAATGATAGATGTTCAATCATGGTTTATTGGGGACTTTGATTACATATATGGCGTGCATGAAGATTATTAGAGATAATTTTGATATTGATGTTGATATACTGTTTAACATGGATACATTATGGATGTTTTTCGAACTTGTGATATTTGGATATTTTTAGTAGACCTAGAAAATGAGAATTGAATTAAAATTGGTGATGACATAGTTGTCGATGAAATTGTAAGTGATACTGCTGGTTGTCTTAATGTCTGTTGAGATTGACATATATGTCGATGATTTTGAAATTATATTTATATTCATTTTGATGTTCTAATATGGCCACGAGGCCAAAGGAGATATTTATATTTTTTACGTTTAAAATATCATGACAAACATTAGAGGATTGGAGACCAACCACATTGGAATTCTAGATGAATTCATACAAGGTCACCATGACAACTTGCATTTGTTTGTGTGTTTGATTGTGTTAGGGATTCCCATGGGCAGAATCACCTTTAAACATGACCAAGGGTTATGTGTATTTATTTATTTGGTTCCTTTTTATTTATTTTTGTATGTGTTTATTAAGTGATGTGTTTATTCATTTTATTTAAATAAATTTTGGTATACAATGTGAGTAATCATATTGTTAAAATAAATTAATCAAATTGGGTCATAAGAAAGTAATTATTGGAGTGGTTCAACTCCTATGTTAAATGTTGTAAAATATGTGTAAGTGAATAAATGTGTAAGAGATATGTAAGTAAAATTTGGAGTATGAAACACTTCATCTTATTTGGAATTCGATGTTGTCTTTGGACACTGATTTTGGAGGCTTGTGGAACAAGATAAACTTGTCCCATACCTCTTAAATTTGCATACCAACCTTACCTATGGTTGGAGAATTTAAATATATCATTCATTATGCATTGCTGTAAGCCTAGATGAATGTTTTAATTACACTTCTCACTTGAAATTAATTTTAGTCCGTTGGGGTATGCGCTTGATTTGAGAGTGTAAGTAAAACTGTCATATTATTCACCTACTTATTTATTGTGTCTTGGAGATTGAAGTTAACTTTTGAGTTGGAGTTAAGGATGTGTGATTTGGTATCGTACAAGATACACCTCATCCTCCTCTCTCCCCCTTCTATATATTCGAATTCATTTTATTGTTTTGGGGTTACACCCTTTCGGTTGATTCACTTTTGCATACTTTTTTTGGGGGTGAATTGAATTTTTCTGTTTTGGAGCTCTTGCTTTTGGAGAAAGTTTGCAGACTTTTTACACACCTATGTTTCATTGATCTTGGGCTGTTTTGCATTAGAAAGCTTATTGTTTGGAACTTGTAATGAAATCCATTATGGAGAGGTAAGATCTTGGGTCTTGGAATGATCTTCTTTTAATCGTGCAAATGTTGTTGTTGTGAATGTTTTGGCATGTGTGTGGGCTATTTGGGTAGATGGCCTAGCGATGGTGTATGAGAAGATTATGGGGTATTTATGTGGGAGGCGTAAGTGTGGAGGGAGTTGGGATTTTTGTTCCACCTTAAAAATAAATTGATTTCATTTCTTTACTCCTTATGGGGTTCCATAAGAGGTTGGGGAGGCATAAGGGCATATCAAGGATCTGAAATGGTACTTGGGGAGGCATAAGGGCATGTAAGGGATATGAAATATATATATATATATATATATGGTAGTGGTTTGTTCTCAGGTAGTGATACCCATTTTCCCTTTAGGAGGTATAAGCAACATCCCCCCATATTTTCTTATCCTTTGGCTTGTATGACTGGGAGTCATAAGTCCATTGGTTTATTATGTTTTAATGTGGTTGCAAACTACATTTTATTTTGGACTATATTTTAATGTAAAATTTGCATGTGTGTTTCTGGAAGCACAAAATTGTTACCATGAGTTGAAAACACATCTTCTATTGCATCGTAGTTACATGGATTTGGGACTCAATGAAGAATGATTTAATATCCTTCTCATTGGATCTGCAAAATAAAAATTTCAAGTACAATTGAAATATGACAAATGTTCGACAGACCTTATCACATATTATTAAAACGTACTGTAACCATACCTTCAAAGGACTCATAACTTGATCGAAAATGTCCTCCACCTTCCCGTAACACTTGCATTATCAATTTCCCAACGATCTACGCTATGAAAGTAGTCAATTTGAAATGCTTTCAAGAGATGTACATCAAACAAACATCAATTAAGGAATTAAATGTTTTAAGATGACCATAGGGAAATATTTATGATCATTGTCTCAAGTTATGCAGAAATCCTAAAATAATGCCATCTAAAGGTAAAAAACCATGATTTAGTGGAAGTTTTTCCCCATTTTGGGACAATACATTTGGTGTTGTATGGAAACCGATGTTCGATTCAAATACCACTGAAGCTCCTTGTTTGGATATTGTAATTGGAATGATATGGTGGACCTTACCTATGAACCTTATATTTTTGGCATAGAAATCGGAAGTTCCATTCCCTGTCCATGCTTTGTTTGGAATGTGGGTAGGGACTAATATCCCACATTCACACAGTGGTTTAGAATGAATTCTTGTTTTAAAGGCTTAGGAATATCATAAATTGATCGCTTCAAATTTCAAGTGATAGAGCTCTGTTGGCCACATTCCTCACTGCTAGAAAATATTTTATCAAAAGTATTGAGTGACCTTGCAATAACTGCCAACGATATCTATGGTGTAAATTCCAATTGAAGAGGCTTGGATCAAAATGACCCCAAGCAAACTAATGTGGACTTAGGGAAGTTCCATAGTTACCTTTAGCAGCTCGGCCATGCTGGAAATAGTTTCATGAGTTGTGGATGACAGATACCCACAATCTCCTCGTGTGGTTTAAATAAACTCAATTCATTGATCCTAGTAGATATGGATCTTACCTGAGATTTCCAAAGAAAATTCCTGGATACCTGTCGGGCATGTGGTTGAAATATCTGATGGAAAATTAGAACCACGTGGTGGCCTAAGTTTACCCACCACGAGGACCTCTTAACTTTTTAAGTGATCCAGAATCATTGAGGTTCTTTAAAATCCTGCCACATGTCAACACAACTATACATGGAAAAATTAAAATCATAAGCTTCCTATGTGAAGTGGACTTTGAGAGCTTTCCAAAACGTCCTCGTTTGCCAAAAATGGAGCTCCCAGTCAAACGTTATGGCCTTATGAAGTTTTTACTTCATTTGACTTTAAAAATAATCTATCAAATTTAAATGAATAAAATATTGTCAGGCGGATCCACGAGCTAAAAGTTTCCTTTTTCACTTTTTTCTGAAAAAATAGTAAGGTCATGAAGTTTCCCACCGCTTCGCTAACCTGCAAGCCTTCATTTTGCCTAAAAATAATATAAGTTTGAAAAAGGAAAATTTGGAAAATTTTCCCCATGGCCCCGTGGCCCTGCCCTTTTCTTTTGGAAAAATTTCCGCGGGCACGCGGGCCCACGTATCTTAACTTAACCTTTCAAAATTTTGGAAAAAAAAATCCTACTTTTCTCTGCGGCCTCGCATCCCCACCCTTGCCTTAGAAAAGCACTCGCACAAGTGTGTGTGCCCGCATTCTAAAACTTAACTTTAATTTTTTTTGGAAAAATTCAAAAAGTGTCTCCGCCAGCCCGTCTCACTGCAAAAAATGATTGGCTGACACATGGCTTCATGAGACGAAGGTGGAGGAGTGGTTGATTTTTCAACCTTAACATTTTAACATTATTTTGTAAAAAAATTAAAAGTTTTTCCACTACCCACAAAAAATGAGCGCCTGACATGTGGCATCGTCTTGCGTCAGCTGAGGCATGGGTTGATTTTAGCCTTTACACTTTTGTATCAGAAAGGTATTTGATTCTGAATTTTCCCCACAAGTCCTTTTCTCCGCACAAATCAGGGCTTGACACATGTTGCCTTGGGCGATGGCAGAGACTTTCTACTGAGGCTTGGAAATACTGACACGTGTCCCTTAAGGGCTTGTGGGCAAGTGGAATTGAAATGCACTTTCTTCCCAAGGGTGCTACGGGAAAAATTTCTTCCCCGGACCCACAGGCCCGCCCTTGGGAAAATTTTCATCCCAAGGTCCGTCACCTCATATCTTGGAAAATACGAGGAGTTAGGAGGACTTCCTTATATCACTAGAAAGCTGAGGAAATTTCATATATAATGGGAATGTTTTAAGGAAGTTTTGAGTACACTAAATATGATATAAATGAGGTTGAATATCTTGATCCTGTTAATCTTAATAACTATTCTAACCCTTAGTCTTGACCATGTATATTTAATAATTGTTGTAATGGGAAAATCAGGAGCTAATATTTTCATTTCACCTCAAAACCTTGCTTGTGGCAATTGTTGTTTGTAACCTGGTAGCAAACACTTTTACTAAAAAAATGTCATCCCATAATTTTTTTTCTGACTAATCCTAGGTTATTCTTGGGTCTCATGTGGGTTATTTTTAGTGAGCGTTACATAATCTAACCAAGACCCAACAAGCATACCAAAACACTTAAAAAAATACACATATACCGAAGATATAAGAAAACATTTGACAAGAGTGTAGTTCCTACTTTTTCATGGTAGAGCTTCATCCAAGAGTCACACACCAAGCTCCTTCAAGCCCAATACAACACCAACAAGCTCCAATGAAATATAAAAGCACTCCAAAATTCTCTAACTCCATAATACAAGATCCCAAACCTAATGAAGTAACCCCTAAACAACAAAAAGTAACAAGTATAAATAGAAAAGGGAAAGAGGAGGGTGAGGTGGCTCCATATAGGATACCACATCACTTATCCTCAACTCCACCTCACAAGTCAAACCTCAACCCCAATGTAGAATAAATTCATTTTGAGAGGAATGAGAAACCTCTTCCAGATACAATTCAAACCCACACCCCCTAAGGAAAAACTTTAAAACCCATGGAAGAAAAGTTCAATAAATGTCAGTTTTTGTCTTACAAAACACATAATGTTGTCTAATTTTTACCCCCCAATCCATAGGTATGGTTGGTAAGGTAATTTAAGAGGTGTGGGACAAGTTTAACTTGTCCCACAAGCCTCCAAAAGTGGCCCTTAAGGTAAAATCCGAATTTCCAAGATGAGGTTGATTATACAACAGTCAAGTTACAACACAACCCAAAGAGCCATAAAATCTAATCAAATTAATTGTTTTTTCCCATCCATAATTAGTTTAGTAACATGATTAATTTACTAATCTAGACACAATTTAAATAATTAATACAAGGAAAATACATCACTATAAAATCACATACTAAAATTAAATAAAGGAAACTAAATAAAAGAACAACACACAAACCCCTTGGTCACAATTGAAGGTAATCCCCCCCCATGGGGACCCCCTAAGAACTATTCAAACACACACAACATAACACATGTTTCCATGGTGACTATTATTTAATCCATCTAACATTCCGATGTGGATGGTCTTTAATTCCCTGTTGATTGTTGTGATATGTTTACTTAGAAAACACATAATATCTCTTTCAGCCTGGTGGTTGCATCAATAAAATCCAAGATAAAATATAAAAATATAAATCCAAAATCATCTACATGTGAATTAAACCATCATCTAGGCAAGTAACATTATTATTTTCAATTTCTAACAACATGTCAATTCTACATTTCATCAATATCAAGAGGATCACAAGATTATTTCAATTTTCAAGGTCTACTCAATATGACGAAAATATCACATCTCAGAAATATATAACTATATTAACAACATATCATCATTAATATAAAGTGTCTCTAATAATCCACCCACATCATACTATGAATCAAAATCCAACAATAGTCTAAGTATCTCTATCATCTAACATCATCCTAAGTCAAAATGATGTAATAATATCCATAAGTATAGTCAACAATATCAAACTCAACAGTAATAAGTGTCAAAGGGAAGTGGACACTATAACCCCCTCCGCTTAGACTCGAATTCCTCCTGGAATTCACTGGAATAGTTGTGGAAATTGGACTCATAGCAATGTAGCATCCTCTCATGTAGCAATAGTCTCATTATACCTATCCCACTTGACTCGAAATTGGTCAATCTCTTTGGTTTTAAGGCCCAGGGTCTTATGATCTAAAATACCAATGGGCTCTAGCATCACCTACCCCTGATCCTATACCTACAATGTAGTCTAATATAATACATGAAAAGGATCACCAATGTATCTGCTAAGTACATAAACATACAACACATCGTGGACGTGAGACAAGCTAGGTGGTAATGCTAGACGATAGGCCAAAGGACCGATACACTCCAATATCTCAAACGAACCCATAAACCTAGGAGAAAGCTTAGAACATTTTCCATAATTGATAGTTATCTTATGTGGCATGACATGAAGAAACAACTTCATGCCCACCTAAAAACTACAATCTATCCTATGCTGATCCCCGTACTTCTTCTTCTTTTCCTGAGCCTCCTGCAATATCTTCCTGATCATAACAACCTACTGCTCCATGTCTTGTAGTAACGTTGGTACAAGAGAAACCATGTCCTCTAACCTATCCCAATGAAGAGGTTTACTACACTCTCTACCATAAAGTGCCTAAAAAAGGAGCAATGCCTATCGAACTCTTAAAACTATTATTTTAGGAAAACTCCACCAAGTAAAATGATCCATGATGTACATCCTAAGCATTCCCTCCAAGATATGATTCACCTGCTCAGTTTGTCCATCCATCTCAGGGTGATAGGCTATGCTGATATTGATCTTCTTCCCGAGAGCATACTGTATGGTATTAAAGAAGTGAGAAGTATACAAAGGATCTCGGTCACAAATGATATTCCACAAGATCCTGTGCAATCTGACAACATCATCAAGATATACCCATGCCACTACACTAGATGTGTAGGTCGTCTTCACTAGAGAGAAATGAGCCGCTTTTATCAATTTATCCACCTTGACCATGATGGCATCGTGGTGGTATCTCGATGTTGGTAACCCAACTATAAATTCCATTGAAATGGTGTCTTATTTTCACTCTGGTATGGGGTGTGGGAAGATAAGGCCAGCTCAATGCTGATGATTGGCCTTCACCTTCTGACACTCTAAATAACGTTACACAAACTGAGCCACATCTCTCTGAAGTCCTCTCTAAGGGTACAACTATCTCAAGGTGGTGTGCATCTTTGTCACCCTGGGATGGGCTAAATAAGGTTCATGATGAGCATCTGTCAAAATGTCCTATCTCAATCCTCCATCTCTAGGAACATTTATCTGACCTTTGTGCTAGAGGAGGCCATTTTTCCCTAATGAAAATCCATCAAATATCCATTCGAGGGGTCTCTGAGACTCAATCTCTTCTTTGGCTAAAGTTTATAAACTGTTGTGACGAAGCTACTACAAGATCCTACTTCGTAAATATGTACCCACCAAAGTGGCCATATCCACATGTCTATGTCTACATAGGGCATTGGTAACCACGTTCTTTTTCCCCTTCACATGATATATCTCCATTTCGTACTCACAAAGAAACTCCATCATACGCCACTAATGAGTGTTGCGATTGGGATACGTGAAGAGGTGGTGAAGACTCAAGTGATCATTCTGGAGTGTAAATATCTGGCCAAGAAGGAAGTTTCTACACTAGAAAAACACACCTCCAAGTCTTACTAAAGAAGCATCTGTGCAAACGAAGAACTCACCCTGAGGGTCTCATACTGTAAGAATAGGTGCTCTCATGAGGAATTCCTTTAGTGTCTTGAGGCATTCTTTCACATCTGTCTAACCATATAAACTTCTTCCCTTTCCACTGAAGGGAAGTGATGGGATGCAGAACCCAAGAAAATTCCTATAAAAATATCATGTAGTATCCTACCAAACCCATGAAGTTATGCACCTCGTTCACACTAGTGGGTGCTAAATAATCCATAATACCTCGAATCTGTGAAGGATCGACTGTGATACCTTCCACAGAAATGGTGTGGCCAAAATACTGCACCTATGACTAAAAGAACACACACTTCTCCAAGTTTTCATAAATTTGTTTCTCATGAAGACACTGAAGAAGCTGGAAAAGGTGCCCCTTGTTCTCTTGATACATATGTGAGTATATAAAAATGTCATCAAGTAATATGTGCACAAAGTGATCCAAAAATGTCTTGAATACCCCATTCATGAAGCTTAAGAACACTTCGAGGGCATACGTCAAACCAAAAGGCACCACTGTGAACTCGTAGTGGCCTTATCTCGTACGAAAGGCGGTCTTATAAAAATTTTCCTCTGTGATCCACAAATGATGATACCCTAACTTAAGATCTATCTTAGAGATTACCATTGCCCCCTTCATCTGATAAAAGAAATCATCAATGCATGGTAGGGAGTAACGATTCTTGATCTTTACTTTTTTCAACTGGAAGTAATCAATACAAAAACACAGGGAGCACTCCTTATTCTTTACAAAAATCACCGATACACCCCAAGGGGATACACTGGGATGGATTAGGCTCTTCTCCAGAAGGCCCTCAAGCTACAACTTGAGCTCACAGAACTAAGGGATAATCATCTGATAGGGTGCTCATGAGATAGGATGTACTTTTGGAACCAAATCTATGTGGAAATATATCTCACATGGGGGAGGTAAACCTTGTAGTTCCACTAGAAAGGAATGAGTAAACTCTGTCAAGATGTGATGGTCATCAAGGGATGGTCCACTAGACTCATTCGTAGATCTGTCACTAACCATAATATCATAGATCTGACAACCTCGTCACACACACCACATAAGCTACTTAGTAGAGATGGTGTGGATGGAAACAAACCTTCTAACTCCTACTATCACCGACTCAACTCCTAGATCATCTGTACATGAAATATACTTAAGGTAAAATTCCACTCTATCTCTATGTGTAGATAACAAATCCATGTCTAGGATGACTCCATATAAACCCAATTGAAGGATACGAAGATCCGAGGTAGTAGTGAAGGGTCCCAAATCCACTACACACTCCTTAAGTAAGGAGTCTACAAAAATTTTGGCTGTAGAAGCCATCTCAATGTCCCAACTAAAATTGTGCCTAACTGCCACCAGCTTGCAATGCTCTACTAACGATGGTGTAGTAAAAGAATTGGAAGAACTGGAATTAAACAATATAGAGGCAGGAATTCTGCCAATGCTACATATAGTCTCTATTACGGTACTCTGGTGCTCAGCCTGGCGGTTCTCGACCGCTACCTAGATGTAATGGCTATGTCTCATGTCACCAACAATAGGATTTAAAATATACATCTTACCCTAGTTAATAGATTCATGCGGGCACTCTCTCCAATGATGTCCAACAATGCCACAACCATAATAACTGCCCGGTCCTCTCCAGTGAGTTATAGCTCAAGTCGGTACTCTAGAGGTCGACGTAGTGGATCCTAACATTCTGGCTATGGAATTTTGAGGTCTCTATTCAAAATATCCTATTGACTGAGCTTTTAGTGAAACCTATGTCCTAATGGGACCCCTAAGAGGGGGCACCATACTCCACCCCCTCTGTGTGTCGAACCTCTAAGATGGTCTGAATGGTGGACGAGTCTCTTGTTGCTGCTGCTAAGGTGGTTGTTGCAGTGATTTGAATGATGACTTTATAGAACCATGTCTACTATGAGGAGGAGGGGCTAGCCACCTCAACCTTCTATCCTACATCTATTGGATGCGGATCCACACTCTATCCCTCGCCTGCTGCATCTTCACTCGTGTCTCCTTAGCAATATAGGCCTTCTTGACAACCTCTACTAATGTTTGCAGGTAGTTATTGCGCACCGTACCACCCAAATCCTTATTCATACCCCTGATGAACATGTGTATCCATACGTGCTCATTCTACGTATACTTAACATACTGGAGTAGGTCCAAAAATTGACTCTCATACTCAACTACACTCATAGATGCCTAATGGAGGTTGTGGAACTCATCTATCCTCTTCTCAATAAACCTCTTGGATAAATACTTATTCGTGAACCACTCCTTAAAGAGCTCCTAGGTAACTGTCTCTAAATCAACATGGAGATTCTACTCCTTGGTCCTCTGCCAGATGCATGCTCCATCCCTCAAAAGATGGATCATAACACGAGCTTTCATGTTGCTAGTACTAGGGAAGAGCTTGAAGCATTTGCTCAAGCTCACCAACTAGGCCTCTTCCTGAAAACCACCCGTATCTTCAAAATAGTGGGATGATCGTAGCTTTAGGATCTCCTTGATATGGTCTACAACTAATGAATGACGACCCCTAGGTCTCTTGCACACTCCTCCCTCTGCCTAGGGCTCCTAGATTTGTCCCTATATCCTGAAATACTATCTTCATATCCCCTCTATGGTGACTCCTCCCTAGCCAACTTGACATGGGAGTTCTCTACCCTATGCTCCTCGCTATGTCAAGAAAATGCCTGAGCCTCAACTGATGGCTCTCTATCCTTTCTAGCAAGTCATGCTCCTAAGCACCCTCTATGTAAAGTGACATTGACGTCCTGAAGCATCTGTAAAATCTGAGGTAAAATGGCTACTATAACCTAATCTGGCAGTGGCAAGACTAAATATATGTGTAAGAACCCATTGTTTGGTCACTTCCTCCTATACAGATGAAGGCGAGAGTTAGTTCATCATTCTAAATTTTGTTTCATTTTTATAAGTTTACTATATTATACAATTGTAAGACAATGTTGTTTTCTCTTCTTTTTTTAAGAAATTTGCACTAGGTTAAAATTTCATGTCTCATGTTTCCAAGTGTGCCAAAGGGTGCAAGATTTAAACCCACTGCTTTGATACCAAGTGTAATGCCCACAAAAATAAAACATTCCAGGAGCACATTAAATCTTGTACACTTATCAAGAAGGTTGCGGACAATTATTTTTGTTGTTCTAAGTTATAAGGTTGCAAGGGTGTCAACTCCTAGTTCACATTAATTCATTTTCACTAATTATCTCCACTTTACAAAGGATGGATAGGTAAGTGCAAAAATTTGGGGAGGCAAAAGAGGGTCTTAAGTGGACGTATATTTTTGAAAAGAAAAAAATTCAACTTGTACAATATTTTTGAAATAGTTACACTCAAAATTGGAATATGTTGTAGAAATATGAATACTAGAATTTTGAGGTTAGTTTCTAAGATACAAAATTTTATTGAAAACGAATAAGTTTAAGTGGGTCAAACAACTAGAATACCAACAAATGCTCCTATTTTCATTAAAAAACATATTAGAGTGACTTTTTTGCCCCCCACCATTTTTTGAGCACCATTTAGTATTTTTGAAAACCCTTTGGTAGAAAGATAGCTAGGAGAATCTAGTTTGGGCTCCATTTTTTTAAAGATTTTTTTAGTGTATCTTTTTATTTATGTTTTTTCTAGTACAAAAATTTTATGTTTTGAAAAAAATAATGGATCTCCGACCGTTCCCCCCCCCTAACTACCTCAAAAAATAATGAAAATTAGATCTATTTATTTTTTTAATATATATAGAAGTATGCCTAGTTTGGGCTAGTATAATTTTTTTAAATTTCGATAGCCCAGAAAAAAGATACGCCATGAAATATAGATATAGTTACACTTCAAAAAATAGATATAAAAAGGCATAGTTAGAAAATAAATAATATGTGAACCTTAAATTAGTAAGAAAATTTGAAAAATTATATTTTTAGAAAGAAGAAACTCTGCTCTACGTTGTCGTATAATAATATGGATCGATTGTTTTATTTTGATTTATCATAGACGAAGTGGAGTTTTTACATTTTCTTGCAAAAACATGTTGTTTGTTATATTTGTACAGGTACATGCCTCAGGCTTGGGGATCCAAACCGGATCCCAAGCCTTGAGGCATGTCTTGGGAAAAAAGAAAAGAAAAAGTGCATATGTGTTCAATGTAGTATAAACATTATGTATGATTTTGGCATTCTTCTATTGACATAAGTATAAGTTTTTCATTTATTATTATTTAAATTTTATTATTTCTTATACTTTAAATTTATTTATGTAAATATAAAAAATTAGGGTCACTCTACACCTTATCGAATTAGTCTCACAGCTCCATGATTCATGGCTTAGGTGATAGTTTTTTTTAGTATAATATGGTTAGTACATAGGTTAGGCAATAAACTTGAACACTAAATTGTAAACCTTGATCACTAACCTCTAAACCCTAAACCTTTGACCACAATCCCTAGACCCTAAAACCTAAATGCTAAACCCTAAACCTTACACATTTTTCCCTAACCCGTGATCCTTAAACCTGATGCCATAAGCCCTAAACCTTAAACCCTAAACCCTAAACCATGAACCATGAGACCTAAATTCTAAACCCTAAACCCTAAACCATAAACCATAAAAACAAAATCCTAAACCCTAAACCCTAAACCCTAAGCCTTGAACCCTACACCCGTATCCCTAAGCCCTAAAATCTAAACCATAAACCCTAGACCATATAACCTAAGCCCTAAGAACTAAAACCTAAACCATAAAACCTAAAACATAAACCTGAAACCTTAAGACCTAAACATTAAATCCTAAACACTAAACCTTGAACCCTATACCCTAAACCATAAAACCTAAATCGTAAACCATACACCCTTAACCATAAACCCTAAACCTTAAACCCTAAACCCTAAACCCTAAACCCTAAATCGTAAATCCTTAACCTTGGTCCGTAAACCCTAACCATAAACACTAAACCCTAAACCCTAAACCTAAAACCTAAATCCTAAACCATAACCCTAAACCTTGGACCCTGAACCGTAAACCGTAAACCTTAAACCATTAACCATGAGCCTTAAACCCTAAACCCTAAACCCCAAACCATTTTTCATCAATATTTCCTAGTATCGTAGCTAGAACCATCGTTGAGTCTACTTATAGAACTACCTTGATTATGAGATGTGGGACAAGTAACTAAATCGATATGACATCTACCTTGTTCCTTGTAATGCATATATTACACATCTCTTCCAAACTTGTTTCTCCCCACATATACTTGCAATCTTTAATGTAAATTTATTCAGACTCTGAAACAAATTTCACTTTTCTCATATTTCCATGTATGGTATTATGTAAGCCAAGAGGACCCATTGGAAGCTAGTAAAAATAACCATCACAACAAAAAAATTAATCTTAAAGGAAACAAAAGAAACATAGAGAATATATCAATGCAAAGATGTAGGATCATAATTAAATTTCCTGCAGTATCCTCTCCTTTGGAGAAAGATAAAGTTCAAGTGTTCTACTGGAATGGATATTAAATTTGACATAACTTCCTGAAGTGTTCAAAATAAGCATAGAAAGAGAGGAATGGCTAAGAACACTAAGGGATTATAAATTTCCTAGTAAATATTTCTTGTTTAGTTTTAAATGGGAGTTACCTAGCCTACGACTTAGTGACCTTCCATTAATTGATAATTCCTTATATGATAAACCCATGGATATTTTCAAAATCCCCTGAACAAAAAAATAGGGTTAGTCATCAATCCTAGTGAAGGGTGTGATGTGATTTCTAAGAAAATTGAAATTTAAATAGATTTACAGGTCATAACACAAATTTAAAAATATATCTATCATTATAAATGGAAGCCAAGTAACAGTGTCTTGTTGTACAACCAAGGATTGAGGACTACTAGGGACTCTAAAAGGATTGGATAGTCAGGAATATGAAATTTCCCCCCTTCAAAATATCAACAGATGAAAGAAATCAAATTGTGAGGAATCTCTTTGAATGTTCAACCTACAAATTTGATGAACCTAGAATTCTATGACCTAAACCCTTGAGCCTTAACCATTAGACAAAAACCATAAACTATAAACCCTAAATGCTAAAAAAATAATAAATCCTAAACCCTAAACACTAAATACTAAACCCTAAACCCTAAATTCATAACCATAAACCCTAAATATTAAATCTAGAGTCCCGAGCTCTGACCTCCAAACCTTAAACTAGTAACTATGAACAACAAACCTTAAGCCATAAACCATGAACCATTAACCCTAATCCATAAACCATAAACCATAAACCTTAACCCTTGAACCCTACGCCCTTATCCTTGAGCCCTAAACCCTAAACTTTAAACCCTAAGCCCAAAAACCTAAATCTAGAGCATTGATCTCTAACCCATAAACCTTAAACCCATAAATTTGAACCCCAAAACCTGAGTTATTAACCCTAAACTGTGCACCCTAACCCTTGAACCCTAAATATTGAGCCCTAAACTATAAACCCTAAACCGTAAACCCTAAACCTTAAGGCCTAAATGTTAAATCCGAAAGTTCCCTAAACCCTAAACCCTAAACCCTAAAAACTTAATCATAAACCGTAAACCCTAACCTCTAAACCCTAACCTCTAAACTCTAAACTCCAAGCACTAAATCCTAAACCATAAACCCTAAACCCTAAACCCTAAACTCTGTGACCTAAACCCTTAACCCTAAAACCTAAAACAAAAATAATAAACCTTAAACTCTGAACACTAAAACATAAACCCTAAACCCTAAACCCTAAACCCTAAACCCTTAACCCTAAACCTTAAACCCTGAGCCCTGATCCCTAAGCCATAAACCCTAAACTGTAAATCAAAAACCTTAATCTTTAATCCCTAAAAATCATATAATTCTAGTAGATGTCAAGAGGGAATTCATTTTTTGAATACCTTAGGACCATATTTCCTAGTCTTGTGGCTAGAACGATGATTAAGTCTTCTTTTAAAACTACCTTATTTATGTGTTCGGTGGGCATTTCCCTCCTTCAAAATATCAACAAATGAAAGACATCAAATTATGATGAATCACTTTGATTTTTGCACCTACGAATTCGATGAACCCTTTTTCATTTGAATACTCTCTGTCAATAATATTAAGAATGGGTATGACACAAAACTTTACAGTGATTGAAATAGTTCGCATGCAATGGGAATTTCCCTCCTTTAAAATATCAGTAGGTGAAATGCATCAAATTGTGATGACTCCCTTGAATGTTCTTTTTATGAAGTAGATTAACCTTTTTTTGTTGAATAATCTTTGTCAATACTTATAAGAATGGGTAAGTCATAGAACATTACTGTAAATAAATGGGTGAGCCTAATCCACGAGCCTTAAATCCTAAACCCTAACCCCTAAACCCTAAACCCTAAACATTGAGCCATAAACCTTAAACAAAGAACCCTTTTCCCTAAACCTCGAACCCTTACCTTTATACCTTAAACCCTAAACCCTAAAATCTAAACCCTAAATCCTAAATCCTAAACCATAAACCCTATAACCTAAACCCTGACCCCTAAACCCTAAACCTTGGGCCCTAAGGCCTAAGCCATATACCCTAGGACCTAAGCCATAATAGCTATTCCAAAATCCTAAACCTTTAACCCTCAAACATAAACCCTTAATCCTAAACCCTTAAAACTAAACCCTAAACCCTAAACCCTAAACCCTAAACCCTCAACTCTTAACCCTAAACCCTCAACCCTGATCCTTAAACCCTAAACCCTAAACCTTGAGCCATAAACCATAAACCATAAACCTCCTTGAGCCCTATACCCTAAACCCTGAACCCTTAACCCTGAACCATAAACCTTAAACTCTAAACCTTAAACCATAAACCCTAAACCATGAACCCTAAGCCCTGACCCCTAAACCCTAAACGCTAAAATATGAACTATGAACCTTAAACACTACACCTTAAAGCTTAAACTCTAAACCTTGAGTCCTAAAACCTTAGCCCTAAACTCTAAACCCCGAGCCCTAAAAACAAAACCCTAAATCATAAACCCTCACCCAAAGGAAAGTCCTAAAAAGATCATTCAGTTTTTTTCAGTGTGTAGGGAATAGTGTTTAAGGTGATCGATTGACTTATTTAGTTTTGATGAAAGAATAATTCCTTTAAATACCTAAAACAGAAATTTTGGCCATTCTGTAGTTAATTGAACACCGTTCAGAACAAGTGAAAATGAGCTAGTCATGTCACCGAGTTATCAAGGACCATTATTTGTGAAGTATTAACGCATCATTTATCTCCATAAGAGACATATGAGAAAAAACATGTATGAGAATCATGAATTTGATTCCATGAAATTATTCTTTTAGAGATAGGAAAGGTGAGGGGATGATCTTTATATGGAGCACCATGTTTCTAAGAATGAGAAATCATCTGAGTTCACTTCATGTAATTCATTTGGTACTATTCATAATAACTCATTCAACACCTATTAGTGTTATCAAACCTTAAGGAGGAGGCACATTACAATCACCTCATTTTGGCTATAGGATAGGAATCCCATTCAGGGAACGATCCTCTATCTACAAAGTGAGGATCTCTTTTTAGTAAGATGTAGACAAACATCATAGAGTTAATTCACAGTCACTAAAGTGAACTATGGACCAAATTTAAAAATTAGTACAAATTCAAGCAGTGGTAGGGCCAAAATCAATTTTATAAGGTCAAAAAACCTAAAAGAAGACTATATGCCTTCCCAAAATAAAGACCGACTACAATATATGCCTTGAAAGTTTTAGGTCATTTGCTGAAATCCTGAAAATGAGTAAGTACTAGCCAGATAAGATTTTGAAAAAGTATCTTCTAGATTATAACTGTTGGAGCTAGGAGACCACTTCCATAAGGCACAGAGTGACCCTAATTTCTTATATTCACTACAATAAATTTAAATTATAAGAAATAATAAAGGAAATCTTATTATAACGTGTATGTGTTTTGACTTCTTTGAAATGTGTAAGCGTTATAGGTTTGGTGATTTCTGAGCTAAATAAATTAAAACGTGAGTGCGGTTTATAAAAATGCGTACGTGTTTCGTCTATTTTCAGGTTCTTGTCCACTTTTGGCTCCCTAACTTCGTGCACTTATCCAGACCAGGTCTAGGTTAAATGATTAGCATTCAACTAGGAAGGTATCATAATTTAATTTACTTGGTTAAATGTTTTTCTCCTCCTTAATTAACATTCACACCCTAAATGATTTACCTTATACTTAGTTACTTTAGTTCCGTTATCTTAATGACTTAAATATCCATTTCATTTATTTTCTAAAACATACTATGAAATAAAAAATGACTTGCACACTAAGGTGTTTAAATGGTCCCATTCACCCATCTACAGATACCTTTAACTCTATTTAAAACACCCATAAAATTCACTCCTACCAAACAATTATAGGGTTGATCCTCAACCCTTGGATCAATTCAATTATGGCCACTAGATCCTAGGGTTCCAAAATAACCCTAAATATCCTTATGTATTCTTATTAAATCCTTTTCTTTACCCTAGCCTCCTTATTTGGTCACTTTGTTTTTTGTTTAATTTGTAGGTTGGAGAAATGGAAGCCATGGGAGCAAGGAAGGAAGAAACTATGGAGTAATTTAAAAAATCAAGATTAGTTTAGTCTAGGTTGTAGATTTATCATTGTAATTTCTTTCATTCAAATATTGAAGGGGTTTCCACTCCAAATCTATACTTATTAAAAAATTATTTTTATTTTGATTTCTCTTTTTAGACCAAACCCTACCTCCATTAATATGTATGAGATTGATTAATTTTAATTTACCATTTGAATATTTACTTGCTTGAACAATGAAATTTTACTATCATTTGTTTTCTAGGGGTTTTGTATTTAATTTTTACAAGATTAAATTTTTGTTAGACAAGGTTAAAATTTGCACGGGGGAAGATCTGTGTTTTTTTGCCATTAGTAATAAAACTTCCGCCCTACCTTGATGACAATTCATGAACCACCACCTTGCCTGAGCGGTAGTTACGAGACCACCTCTCTACACATTGCAGCGGTCCTATTCCTTAGAAACAAAACCTTCAAACCGATATTTTTCAAAAAACAAAAAATCACTAGAGTGTTTTAAAAGTCATTCTGAACTTAAATTTATGTGCCTAAGGTTTCCAGTCAAAATTTGTATTACATATATTCATTTGATAGTAATATTACTCATTTTAAAACATTTCCTATTTCAATAGTAACAACAACTACAAGATAATTTTCATTTCTTTCAAAAAAAAATTCTTTCAAGACCAAAAGTAGAAATGAAACTAAATCTACTTATAATGTTGTTTTTTTTCCTTACTACAAAATGCAATATTTCAACATAATAATATACTTAAAATTTGTTGCATCTTTCCATTTCCACTACAACCATTTATTCAAATAACTACTAACAAATTTGTTCCACATTCAAGGTTTCCAAGCATGCCCTATTAGTACTTTACAATTACTATATTATTTCTTTCCTTTTCACAATACTATAACTTCAACAATGATAATGGACATTATTTTCCTTAAGCATAGATCATTTATTTTAATGAAAAGAACATACTTTCTCATAATAAAAATTATAACTAAAGTTTTACACAAGATTTCCTTTTTGATTCATTTTTTCACATACTACAATATGAGGAGAAAGAAAATTGTACACTTCCTCAATGAGCTTTCTTCAAAATTATATTACCACTTGGAAATGAAACTTACAATGCAACATTTCTTTTTTTTAACAATACAATACTAAAAATATTCCACCTCAAGTGGGTATAATAAGAAGGTTTTCTCACAAGGAAGGATTTCTTTTGGACATCAACAAATGCTCCAAGTTTCACATCACCAACAAGAGCTCCACCATGTTTTCACTTGTTCACAACAACCAACATGGGGGAGAGGTAACACTCTCCACCCAAAAAAAAAACCAACAACGAGGAAAAACTATCCTCTTCATTGGCAAATATTTCACGACCATACCAAAACACAATCAACTCAAACTACAATCACAAGAAGGAACTAACAAAATATAGAAGGCTTTAAAATGTAAAGCCAAAGGAGAAAGGATCTACGGGGAGGTCACTTATGCCTCCCAATGGGAAATAGGTTCCCACCTTAAAATCCTCCAATATACATCTGAAAACCCCTACATAACTCTTATTCCTCCTTTAAGATCCTCCTATGTCTCCCACATTCTCTTATGCCTCCCTAGTATCTCTTATGTCTCTCTCATGAAAATCAAGTAAGAAAAACAATCATTTTATTTTCCAAGGTTGGGCACCCAACCCAAATCCCTCACGAACATGAAATAAACTCTTATACCTCCCTACATTTTAGATCCCCATAGTTACCTCCTACACCACACTTAGGAAATATACCTAAGGACCCAACAAGGATATTAAAACACTAAAAAACAAACACATATACACAATATAAAAGAAAAAATTTGACAATAGTGTAGCTCCTACCTTTGCATGGTACAACTTGATCAAAAAGTGACACACCAATCTCCTTCAAGACCACTCCAATACCGACAATCTCCAAATAAATCCTTAAGCACTCAAAAATTCTCCAACTCCAAAATACAAGAGCCAAAACCCAATGAAGTAACCCCTAAACAAACAAAAGAACAAGTATAAATAGAAAAGGGAGAGAGGAAGGTGAGGTGGCTCCATGTAGAATGCCACGTCATTTATCCTCAACTCAACCTCAAAAGTCAAACCTCAACCGCAATGAACTATAAATTGGTGGTTGAGAGGGATAAGAAACCTCTTCCACACACAATCCAAACCCACACCCCCTAAGAAAAAGCTTTAAAACCCATCTAAAAAAAGTGCAATAAATGTCACTTTTTGTCTCACAAAACACATAATGGGGTTTAATTTTGACCCCAAAATCCAAAGGTAGGGTTGGTAAAGTAATTTAAGAGGTGTGGGACAAGTTTAACTTGTCCCACAAGACTAAAAAATTGGCCCTTAAGGCCAAATTCGAATTTCCAAGATGAGGTAGAGTTTACAACACTCAAGATCACAAGGACATAATTTGCAACACATAAGCCAAAGAGCCATCAAATGTAATTAATTAAATAATTTGTCCCATCCATAATTAGTTTAGTTATATGATTAATTTACTAATCTAGACAATATTTAAATAATTAATACAAGGAAAATACATCACTATAATATCACATACTAAAATTAAATAAAGGAAACTAAATAAAATAACAACACACAAACCCCTTGGTCACAATTGGAGGTAATGCCCTCCATGAGAACCCCCTAACAACAATTCAAACACACACACCATAAAACATGTTCCCATGGTTACCATTTTTGAATCCATCTAGCATTCTGATATGGTTGGTTTCCAATCCCCCGTTGATTGTTCTGATTTGTTTAACTACAAAACACATAATACCTCCTTCAACCTTGTGGCTGAGTTAAAACATCCAAGATAAAATATAAAAATATAAATCCATAATCATCTACATGTCAATTACATCATCACATCCAAGATAAAATATAAAAATATAAATCCATAATCATCTACATGTCAATTACATCATCAGATGTCTAGGTAAGTAACATTATAATTTTTAATTTCTAACAACATCTCAATTGTACATTTCATCAATATCGATAGGGTCACAAGATTAGTTCAATTGTTAATGTCTACTCAATATGATGGAAATATCACATCTTAGAAATATATAACTATGTCAACAATATATCATCATCAATATAAAATGTCTCTAATAATCCACACACATCATACTATGAATCAAAATCCAACAATAGTCCAAATATTTCTATCATCCAACATCATGCTAAGTCAAAATGATTCAATAATATCTATAAGTATAGTCAACAGTATTGAAATCAACAGTAATACGTGTCAAAGGGAAGTGGGATTTATAATAAATCCATTCCTATTTAAGTATAAATTTATGTAATTATGTCATGCCATTAGTGCTTTCTTGAAACCATAACAAATAATTTTTATACCAGAAAATATCTTCTCTTCTCCATATACTTCATATCCAAGTGGCTGATGTATGTAAAATTATTCTATTGAAAAAGCATCTATAAGGGATGATTCACATTTATTTTAAAAAAATCAAATTCAATTTGTCCTATTATTGCTAGCATTTTTATTACAATATCAAGCTTTTCTACTGGAGTACAAGTTTCTGTGTAATATATTTTTGGTTATTACCAAAATTCCAAAGCCACTAGTATTTCCTTATAACTATTGACACTTCCTTCTCCATTGAATTTGGTCTGATAATACCATTTGATCCTAATTACATCTTTGACTTTAAGAAAATACATTAATTCCCATATATCATTTATTTATACTTAGCCGTTATCCAATTTTTATCTTTAATTGCGTCTTCATGATACATATGATCATAAGAAAATAGTTCAAAATTAGTAAATAAATGCATATTATATTCCCATGTGAATGATCATAAATCTCCTTGATAATTCACTTCTTATTTGAATAATCTCTTAAGTTATATCTCTTCTTTGCTACTGTAGGATTTGAATCATCACTATTTTGAGAATGACCTAGATTTCCTGATGGTTCTCCCTATTACAAATTTGGAGTGTCTTGAAATCCAATTGGTTTTTCTCTAGGGAGAGATCATTATCGATTGGTAGATGAGGCTTTGGTGGAAGGTTTTGCTAGAGGTATACCTAAGTGATTTCATTTAATACCTTTAACAAAAATATGTTATACTCCCTTCTCATTTTAGAGTAATGTTTATGCAATAATCGCTATTTGATCTATACTACAATCATATAATTCCTCTTAAAAAAACTCAACATATATGCTTATAATAATTATCATGGTAATGGGATTGTAAATTTTGTATTCCTTTGAGCGCTTACTAATAATAATTTTCATGGTAATGGGATAGTAAATTTTGTATGCCTTTGAGTGCTTACTACATTCAAAAAATACATTATTTTCATATATGTCATGTATCTATCTCCCTCTTTCCTCTACTATATGTGAATATGCCACATATCCAAATACTCTTAAGCAAGAGAAGTATGTTTATTGTTTTTCCATGCCCCTTGGGGAAGACTATCATGTAAACTCTTTGTTCGGAATTTGTTCAATATATATACTACATAATCCATAACTTATTCCCACTACTCATTTCGTAAATGATTGACCTTCAACATTCTTATATCCATATCTATTACGGTTATTTTTTCCTCTCTTATACCTAATTTTCTTAATTTTTGTACTTGGGTGTAAACTACTTCAGTAACTCACAATTTTATAGAAAAAAGATAGGAATGTGTTCAATGTATAATCCCACAACTGTTAAGATATGAGTATCTTGATATAATAACAACATTTTATTTATACTATGGCTTTAAATTTTGAAACACTTTGATATATAATTTATAAAATATACCTATGCCTTCTACTTATAATTTTCACTAGAAGTCAAAAAATAGAAACCATCCAACTATGGAGGGGGTTTGCATGGATCCACATAAGTCTGAATCAATTTCTTCTAGTGAAAATTTGGCTATTTATGAATTTATTATTGAAAAGGGACCTCCTTAAGTTGTTTCTCCAATATCTAGTTCTCACAAGGTCTTTTAGGACTCTCTATAGAAGGTAATTCTATCACCTGATTCTTGTTATAAAATATATTGAGGCCAAAATAACATATTACTAAACCTTAAGTTCTAGAGAAAGAAATTTTTTTGGCCAAAATTTCAAAATCAGTATGATTTCTTAATTGAATAAGTGCTTGAAAATTTTCTCCAAAAAAAACTTCATTTTCCCTTTTAAACATGGTATTAGACCTAAAAACATCTCTTTCTTCGACCTTAAACAACCCATTCTCGGTGTGAATATTCACATTCTGCAGAAATATTTCTACCCTTTTCTACATAGTAACTGTCTCTCCTTTTCACCTCTGGTGATGTCTCTTCATTGACTATTTGGGATAAATTTTGTTAAAAAATTTAATTAGTATACACCCCCCGAGGTCTCACCAGATTCACCCTTTGTGGGTTTAAAATTCTCCCTTGAATACATATTGTAATGACTACTTATTTTGTTGTGAAGAGTGTTTGCAAATGGGCCTTGGAATCACTACCCGCAAGAGATTTTGATTGTGTGTCCATAGTTTTTTAAATCAACACAGCCTTTAAATCGTATGTTGTAATTTTCCTGTCAAAAAAATTATGTTTTTCTTTTCGATGATTCTAAGTGAGAGGTTAGAAAGAAATTCCTTCCATTCAGTCTTATTTTAGCTCTCTTGTGTGTCATTTTTAAGGCTATATTTGGCATAAGTAGGGCTATCCTTGTGTGGAATTCTATCTTATTGACTAATGGAATATGATTGCATCTGTTAAAACCACTCCTTATCAGGTATGAGTTTATATGATTATGCCATGACCTTAGTGTTTGCTTGAGACAATAACAACCACTTTTCATACTAAAAAATTTGTTCTCTTCTCCATATATATCATATCCAAGTGGTTGTATGTACACTTCTTCCCTTCCACCCCCTCCCCCCGAAAAAAAACATTTAAAAACGGTAATTTAACATTTAATTTAAAAATTTGAAATTATTTTATTCTACTATTGCTAGCATTGTTGTTATTTTTCTTCATTTTCATCCATGAAATCATGGAGCAAGGTTTCAAGCACTGTGGTGGTGATTAAGGGTGTGGTTGGCAGCTCAAAGGTGGAGGAATGAAATTACAACTTTCTTCAGACGGGAAATTTGATCAAGGAATTGATGACTAGAAGTTATGCTACTCTCATTGTGCCCTTTAAGGATGGAAATGACAGCCTTTAGAAGGAGATGCACAAGTTTTACAGGAGGAATGATACGTTGGACTTGGTTCAATTTCGTAGGGGGCATGAGGTCTTAGTGGAATTGTGGACTTGTATTATTCTTGATGAGGTGGGCAATGAGTAGTATACGCTGAGGGATTTCAACGACCCTAATTATGTCATGGGATATGTGGATTCTACTAAAGAAGAGTGAAAGGCCCTCCAAGGTAGAATAATTAATTTTCAAGTCATTACTTTAATGCAAACTATTTACAAAATTCACACAATTGAATCTTTCAAGGAATATATAAGTTAAGAGCTTAGAATGAAATCCAAATGAATTCAAAGGAATATATATTTTAAGATCATAAAATAGAATTTGAAGGAAATGGAAACCAAATGATTCAAATGTTGGCATAGTAACTAGTTAACATGATGATATGCCTCTCCACCACCAGTTCAAGATTTTGGTGTGACAAAAAATATTTAATGGTATTAGAGCCAGGCAGTTAAGTGAGCCCGACTTGGAGTAGTACTAGGATGGGTGACCTCCCAGGAAGTCCCAATTTCGTTTCCTCCAAATGTTATTAGACTTGATTGGGTCAAAAGGACATGACCTAGTATACTTTAAAAACCAATGTCAAGGGTCCCCCTAAAACAACTCTGCACAACCCAAGCGGATCTAACCAAATTTTTCAATGGACCGTAGTCCACCCATCCCCATTCATGCAACATCCTTTGACCCCTTACGAGACAAGTTACATCCACCATGGAACCCCCAACCGACATAGAGCTCAATTAAAAATTTGAATTTTGGTTTGACTTAACCCGTCCATTCAGTTCACACATCTTGAGATTCTTGTGACCATCCTGCAACCCATCAAACATCTTGTCAACCAGTAAATTTATCCATTGCATTGAAGGATGCTAAGTAAGTCGTAACATCAAATGTGAAATTTTAACTAGGGGTCTCCCGCCCACAAATACCCCTTGATCTGGCATCGTGGGAGTGGACAGTCCCACCTAGCGGCATCCACCTCTCTGAAAATAGCCATGTAAAAAACTCCACTAATAGTATCATGCCAATCCACTCCATCCTCACTAAAGGTTCCCATGATCACCTCATCAACTTCCTCATTGAACCCCTCCTTGTTATATAAGTCTTTGTTCATTTGAGGAAAAGGTCGGTGGATACCCACGGCATCGTATGCCAACAGATTAATCTCAACACTACAACAATAGGACTGGGCATCAAAACAACTATAGACCTTCTTGCACTTATCACATATGATCCTTAATCTCTAAAACTCAATTATTAGTTCAAGTTTTTCATACCAAGAATACAAAAAATACTATTTGGAACTTTTGAGCCAACCGGAATATTGATGCACAACCTCACAAAAACTAATCTAGATCTAGCCTTCATTGCAGGATCTGCCATAATGAGCACTCCTCATCACTCTAGCAATCCCAAATAACACCTTCATCTCCCAGAACTCTAAGGGGAGGGCTGGAAGGTGAATCAAATAGGAATATTAGAGAAGGAACTCTCCGTAATCAACCCAGGACTCGATCGTATGAGACAAATAATTATTTTCCCATAAAAGTAGGGTGCCTCCAAAAGCACCATTTTTTAGATCCTATTCATCCTGGAAATAGAAAAGGAAATAATCCTTCACAAGTTCCTGATCATCTAGTTCACAGGCCCATTTCCTTATGCACCAATCTCGAATGAAATCTATATTTTGGTTGAGACTCCAAAAACACACACAAGCACTTATTTGGAAAATTTTTGGCTCTATCAAAAACTTTTGGGATATATATATGTGGAGCTCCTTCACTCCATGAAGGCATTAATTTTAAGCTCTCACTGTGAGCATCTCCAAATAGCCTCTATGCCCAAGTTTTTCCCACACCACAAGCTTCCATCCCAAAAAAATATATATTTCGTTCTCTTTGACTCTAACTCATATAATGAATTCCACCATTGAATGATAATTTAATTTAATTTAACTTAATTTAAAAATTAATGTCCACAAGTAACCAAAAAGGTTAAAGGGACTACAACAGGAGCAAAGAGAACAAGACAATGCATGAAGGAAAATAAAAAATAAAAAAAATACGAGAAGCAACAGGAAAAACACAGGAAGCAACAGAAAAGACACGGGAAGCAACAGGTCTATGTGCCAAGCTTAGAAGGTTCTATGCCTAGTAGATCGTGAATGTTGTGTGAATTCATGTGCCCGTTTATGCCTCTGGTGGTTGTGTATAAGGATGAAGGAATGCACCAATATTTTGGAACCCAAGGCTGTCATGATGATGTTTGAGGAGGCCATATCTATGTTGGGTCATCTCCCTGATAAATAAATCAACACACCTCTGGTCTTCATAATGAATAAGGGCACGTAATGAGCCTTGAGTTTCTCAAAAGAGACAATAGTACCTGCCATGGATCTCATAGTACACAGGACAACGAAATATAAAGTGCTCCTCTGATTCAGGTTCATTGCTACAAAGTGTGCAAGTGCGCTGGTCCCTAGGAATGTAGTGCTCTGTCTCCATGCGAAGCTGATGAGAGAAAACTTGTAGTTGACCCAATGGGAATCTCAAACCTAGTGGGAACTTGATGTATTTAGGGGGAATGACACGTCCATCATCAATTTGGAGATAATGCTCCAAATAGTGGTGCATTTTTGTTAGTAATGGTTCTATTGGTTCAATCCACGTTGATCTAATGTAAGCTTTGTAGATCTCCTCTCTAATTCTTCTATGAATTTCCCTTCTAGGCATGTGGGAATAATTAATAGAGAATGTGAGAGGAGGAAGGTGATTAATATCCAATCCAATGCTTTGGAGGAAGGTTGTGCATACAAAGTGGTTTGGATCCCCAATTCACATAGCCTTATGGATGATTGGAGAGCCTTGAAGGGGTATCTATTTTGTCTAATGGTGTATCTGCCATACATCTTAGTCTATGGAGTAGCATCACAAGATGAAATATAGTTGAGATTCGGAGAGGGTGCGTGCCAAACTCAACTAAGATGATTGCGTGTGGAACTGAGCATTTTTCCCAGAGGGTCCTAGAAAGCATGGAGATGAGTACTCTATCAACACGAGCCCAACTACTGTGCCGAAGATCAGGGCCCCAAATCTCATAACCATATAACACTATTGCTATCACTAGAGTTTGGAAAATACGCAATTTTGCGTTGGCATCTTGAAATTGAAGCTGGAAACATTGTCTCTCAAGTATATTTAGGGCTGCATAACCTTTACATAATATCTCTTCTGCTGCATGAAGCATGGTCAAAGGAGGGCCCATGAAAGTCACTCCAAGATAGGTGTAAGAGGAGACTACCTCCACCAAGATAATGTAAATGTTATATTTATTTTCTGGAGAGAAGTTTGAAGGGGAGAGGAAATATAAACTTATAAAATAAACATTAAAATCATTACTTAGAAGCTCAAACAAAATTTGACACCACTTCTATGCTTTTCAATTACATTAATGTGATGAATGCAATATACACACATATATAATTTCATAAATTTCTAGAGAGTTACGGATTCTCCATTAATATACATAGAGGTAGACAAAAACAATAGATTCTCTAATTACATATAGGTTTTTTGGATTTAAAAAATCATCCTTAAACTCTTGTTCTAAAACAATAGATTCTTTGATTACATATAGGTTTTCTAGATTTAAAAAAATATCCTTAAATTCTTGTTCTAACATATTTAATGTTAAATTTCTCCATATTATTTTTTTATTTCCAAGTGGTTTTCATTCAATAAAGGTAGGTGAGATAAATTAGCTACTATTTTAAATACTTTCTCTTACTTTAGACCACTTATGTTTATTATACCAAGATAAAATTTAAAATAATCAAAACTATCTTTTAACAATGACTTTATAGTAATATTTTCATGTTGAACTTCACTTTAAAAAATTAAAATAGATTTCTATATTGTTGATAAGCTACGTGATGAAATAATTCCTAGTATCAATGTGTTTATTTCACTTATAGAAGACATGATTCTTTTGCAATACAATTTTTATGTGTTTAATGTTGGAAAATATTTATGTTTGTTCATATTAGTAAAGTAGAAGATACGGAAATACTTTGTGCATCCAAACCGTTTGATTTGATGTGCATGTTGCTACCACATATTCTACTTTTGTAGAAGATATATAGTCATAATGAGATATTTATTTGTGGTACATGACACTATCCCTGATAAAAATTGAACACATAACCCAAAGTGCTCTTCCCAATCATCCATACTACATATAAATTACTATTAGTAAAGCCAAGTAATGTAAAATCATTAGATGATTCATCTAATATTGCATGTACAATGGTTAGGACCATAACATATATCAATATCCATTTTCAGATGCTTCGTTGTGATTATTTTGATGAGCGCATGCTTGATATGAGAGTAATTTCATTCATGATATCTAGCCTAGTGGCAATCAAATATATTAAACTATCAACTTCTCTCTTATACTAATTAGGATAAAAAATTGATCCCTTGTATCCTTTTATCAACTTTATTCCTATTAAAAATGAAGTTATTGTTGAGTTGCTATTAATATTACAAAATGTATAAAAAACATAAATAGACTATTTTATTTGACATACAAAAATTTCATTCTTTATTTGATAGACTTAAATGTGAATAAAACATAACATTAAGGCCAAATATATAATTTTGAATTCTCTTTTCTTGGGTATTTCAACAATTGGACTTGTAGATTTCCTATGAAGATTAGATAAACAACATATATACATCAGATCAATTTTTTTCCTTAACAATTAATTTTTTATGGAAAACCTTGGATCACTACTACATCTAATAAACCCATTCCTATTGAGGTTTAAGTTTATTTAATTGGACCATTCCCTTAGTGCTTTCTTGAAACAATAATGAGTACCTTTTATACCACAAAATATGTTCTCTTCTCCATATACTTCATATCCAAGTGGCTGATGTATGTACACTTATTCTATAAAAAAGATCTATAAGGGATGAATTAACATTTATTTTTAAAAATTCAAATTATTTTTTTCTACTATTACTATCATTGTTATTATAATATCAAGCTTTTGTACTCGAGTACAAGTTTTAGTTTAATATATTTTTGGTTGTTGTGCAAATCCCCTAACCACTAATATTTCTTTATAATTCTTGACACTTCCTTCTCTATTGAATTTGGTCTTATAATACCATTTCAACCCAATTGCATCTTTGATTTTAAGAAAATACATTAATTCCCATATATAATTTATTTATACATAGTTGCTATCTAATTTTTATTTTTAAATTCATCTTCACGATACATAGGATCATGAGAAAATAGTGAAAAATTAGTACATACATACATATTATATACACATGTGAATGATCATAAATTTAAAACTGGAAGTAAGAGTGCTTGGAGGCAATAGCTATCTTTTTTTCCCTTCATGATGTTGACTTGTAAAAGGTGTTTCTTGAAGGCCCATGGTTTTATGGGAAATAGGCCTTATGCTTGAGTCACTGGTATCCAGGGTTGAAATATCATAGTATGTTTATGGCTCATTCGATATGGATTTGTTTACCATATCTCCTGTTAGAATTAAGGGAACCTAAAGTTCTTTTAGGTCTCGTAAGATCGATGGTCATCCTAATAGCAGTAGATCCAACCACAAAGGCACAATCAAGACTGATCTTTGATAGGATGTGTGTTAATGTGTATGTGGGGGATAAAATCCTGAAAAAAAATATTTTGAATACCCCACATTATCAATGTGAGCAGTTAATAATGGTTGAAAAACCCCAGGTTTTCTTTGAAAAATGCCAAAAAGTGGGTAATGAAACTTTTTCATCGTGTTACAGGAATCTACTGACTTCATTGGCAGATGGACATTATGAAGAGAAGTTATGTATACAGGTATCCTAATTCAAAGAAATTTTACCTAAAGAGGAGCCTAGTTAAAACAAAAATTTAGAGGAGGACGGTGAATGCTCACAAGAGGAGACAAAAGACATGTTGGAAGGCAGTGGAGTTGTGGTGGTTAGTTTTCCTGGAGGAGCAGAGCACCACTCCTACAGTGGTAGATGGGAAGTCTCCACACAAATTAAAAATTTGAAGGTTGTGTTTAATTCTCCTGAGACTCCATTTACTGGTAGTTTGAATCCAAATTTACATGTAATTAAGGCGATGACTATTGACAATGACAAGTTAGGTAATACACCTGATTTTTGGTGAGATTTGGGGTACAATATGCAAATTAATTCGAGTGGGGAATTAATAAAAGTAAATAACCGTTACAGTTTTGAGCAGAAGAGTTCTAATAGTACTATAAATGGTAATAGAATAGACCACGAGGTAGTAATAAATGTGGAGGAGCATAAACATGGGGATAAAAGCCCCAGCTTTGAATAATTGATAAAGGATGAATTACGTGGCAGCTTGGAAGTTTAAATTATGGCTATGGAGAAGATATTAAAGATAATCTCATGCCCTCCTCAAGTGTAGGCAATGGCTAGACTAAGGTCCACCACAAGAAACATATATCTAAGACTGGTCGTATATTGCGAAGCCATCTATTGACAAGCACTAGTGGCTAGTCTTTTTTTTTTGCAAGGGTTTGACTAGGATTTACGGCTAACATTTAGCTCGTCATTGGAAACCATTTATTAACTATTGTTTTTGGCCCTCAGCATTGAGTTGATTTGGATCATCTGTTGTTGTGCTAATTTGATGTTGTTCTTAGGCTCTTTTCTTAGTAGATCACTTTCTTCTTTTGGGATTTCTAGTTATATCTTCATGTATTTTTTTATGTGCTTTGAATTTAGGAATTTTGGATTTTGAGTTTCCTTGTAAAAGGGTATAGTCCCTTTCAAAAAACTATTTACCCTTACTACAAAAATGATCATAAATCTCCTTGATAATTCATTTCTTATTTGAATAATCTCTAAAGTGATATATCTTTTTAGCTATTGTAGGATTTGAATCATCACTACTTTGAGAATGACCTACATTTCTTGGTAGTTACCCCTGTTAAAAATTTGGAGTGGCTTGAAATCTAATTGATTTTTCTATAGGGAAATACCATAGAGGAGTGTTAGATGAGAGTTGGGTGGAAGGTTTTTCTAGAGGTTGATGAGGGTCGTCAATCCTCGCCATTAAAAATGTCAATCTGGGTTGGTTTCTGAAAGTTGTATGCATTAAGAGAAGAAGATCTCAGAAATTAATTCCTTTAAACACAAACTAAACTTGCATAAAATAAATCACACTTGCAGAAATTAAAAGGCACACTTGTAGAAATAAAGTTTCCATAAAAGAAACACACTTGCATGAATTGAAATGCACACTTCCATAAATTGAAATTGCTAAATTGAAAATATAGGAAAGAGGAAAGGAAACCTGTAGGTTCAAAAAATAAATTACATAACATAAAAAACAAAAATTTACAACAAAAGGAATACTACAAAAATAAAGAAATTACATAACATAAAAAAACAGAAATTTTAAAACAAAAGGAAAAATGCATAAATAAAGAAATAAACATTAACACATTGATCCATCTTCCTTGGAATGAGTGGCCAGCTCATTCCTTGGAAGAGGATTTAATTTATACTTTTAATTCAAAACTTGTAGAAAAAATTTACTTTCAAACATTGGAAAGAAAGAACAGACTTGATTACTTGGGGAAAAGAAATTACATATCTAAGTGTGGAAGGTTGCATTTATAATTTATGCATCCAACCAACTCCTTATTTTAGGAAATACAATTTGATCTTGTCTTTATTCCAATCCTAACAACTAAGATTCCCATCTCCATAAAATATGGAGAGATATATATTATTGAAGTCAAATCTTATCTCACTTATTTTAGGAAGATTTGCTCCCAAATCTTCTCCTTGCTTTTCAGTAACAAGAATAATAATGAATTTATTCCTCTAAATTATTGGAAATAGGATTTTCTTCGAAATATAATTTTGACCAAATATCTTTCTTCGATTTTCCATTTGAGTTTGTTGTTTTTGATTGTGAAACTTTTGACGCTTGTCAAATACGGTTTTTCCTCGTACTGTAGTTCACTAAAAGTTAATTTTTTCTCTATTGGTAAAACCTATAGTAAATCTGAATGATATTTTTATTAAACACATTCCTATGAATAAAAAACTCTCTCATATTTTGCATTTGAATTTTCTATTTATGTTTATGGAACTTTTAGTGCTAGTTTAATACACGTTTCCTCAACCTGTAGCTCACTAAAAGTTGGATATCTCTTTATTGGTAAAACATGTAACAAATATAACTAAGGTTTTTGTTAAAAACATTACTATGAAAAAAAACCTCTCTCAAATTTTCCATTTGAGTTTTTTATTTTTGTTTATGAAACTTTTAATGCTTGTATGATACATGTTTCCTCGAACTGCAACTCATTAAAAGTCAGATCTCTCGTAATTGGTAAAAACCTGTAACAAATCTGAATATATATTTTTTAAAACAAATTACTATGAACAAAAACCTCTCTCATATTTGCTATTGGAATATCTCATTTTTCACAATCCCTGAAAAACTGTCATTCCGTGGATGCAAGTTTCGGAACTAAATCTGATTTGTCCATGAATTGAAAGTTCCTGAACTAACTGTTGTTGCAAAATCACAACACCCCTGGATACACATCAGGCTTCTAGGTTGATATTCAGGCATCCAGTGTGATTGCACAACATTGAAACCTCTCTACAAGTGTGGGACTTGTAAAAACTGAGAGAGGAATCTCCAGAGAAGGTTGGTTCCTGCTCTTAAACTACCTGCCACAAGCTATTCCAGTGTAGGCAAGCTAATATAATCCTAATCTAATCACCAAGGGGACAGGGAGAGAGAGAAAAGGGAAAAACAAAGCCTACACTAAAACGGTGATACACCAGAGAAGGAGAATGTTGAACATCTATCAAAACTGCCATGGAACAAAGAGAGGTGAGCAATGGGAAGGATGGACAGACGCATCATGAACACAAGGATAGATTTCACACAGAAAATGTCCCAAAACTCCATGAACACAGCTCCAAACCTGTAATGAACATTAGAACATGCACAAATACCTGCAATGAAGAGAGGCAAGAAGGGAACAAGCAAAAAATGAGCAAGGATGGACAGATGCATCACGAAACATGTTTTTTGTTGCTCCAGAAGTTTGCACAGAACATCATTTCATTAGTAAAAGGTAAAAAATGCCATTACAGAGCAAAGGAGGAGGTTCAAACTCCATTTTCAACCCTGGAGAAGAAATTAAGGGAGGGCAGAGCCAGAAAGATGAACAACTTGTAATAATATCCCAAAATGAGCCAAATATGGCTTTTACATTGCATGGGTCGAGCCCATGAGAGAGAAAACATACAAAAAACGTGGGAGCCCATTCCTCCTCGACTATAGATGCATTAAAATGGCATGGGTTACCTTACAATCCCATACCCTATCATTTTGACCAAAATGGGAGGAGAGTGCGACCCATTCTGCATTAAATTTGGTCGCTAAAATGTCACTTCTGGCCATGGACACGCGTCAGAGCTGTTTCTTAACTTTCTCTCTCCATACTAAACCAAAATTCAAGATTAACCCCAGAATCATGTAGATAATTTCATAATCTTTCTGTTGATATAAAGAACGTGCAAATCTGAGCACTGGATCAAAAGATATGGAGATCTGAAGATTTAGGGCACAAAATAGACGAAAATGTGTTTTTTGAAACTTTTCCCGCGCTTCGCCACCTAGATGACACGTGTCAAGAGCTGATTGGGTGCGTAATTCTCTCTCCTCTGCTCACCCATGGGTTTTCTTTGGAAACTTTGACTTTTTGTGATTTTGGAACATTTCCCACCTTTTCCCCGCACGCCCCCCGCCACTGAGGACACGTGGCATGCATTGATTAGAGGATAGGGGCACGGGGTCTTCCTTTACTTTTAGATTTTTTGGCCAAACTCTTGCTAAATTCTCTAACTCCTCCCCGAGCTCCATACTTATCTGTTCCATTGGACACGTGTCCTAATTCTTATTGGCTAGGGCTGACCCTTCAAACCTCGCCCCTTGACTTTTGGACTTTCTCCCTTGTGACATGTGTCATGATTTGGTTGGTCTGCGGGTCTACCTGTATTTTCGCTTCCACCGCGTCCTTCTGTCCCGGATGTTCCGAACTGTCTGGGACAAAACTTCTTATCCACCCGATTTAGGCTTCTCTATCCCTCTTTCGTCTGATGACACGTGGCGTTGCGTGATTGGCTCTCGGCTCCTTTGGCTATCCGCGTCCCACGCGTCCCTTTGTCCCAACTGTCCCTTTGTTGAAGTTCCCCGTTTCGGCTGAAGGCAGTTCGCGTCCTTCGCATACATTTGTTCCAACTGTCCTGGACTGTCTGGGACAAATTCTTCCGAACCACCCGAAATGGGCTTCCTTTGCTATCGGCCCACTTCACCTTTTCGCATCCTTCGCGTTCTTGCGGCCCAAATGTCCCAACTGCTTAGTGCGAAAGATCTCCTTTTCAGCCAATCCGGGTGGTTCGCACCCTTCGTGTCTTCTTGTCCTAAATGTTCCAGACTGAAGTTCTCTTCGGCCGATTCGAACGGTTCGCGTACATTTGGCCCAACTGTTATGGGTTACCTTAAGTCTTTTCGGCCGACTCGCGTCCTCCGCATAGTAACGGCCCAGATGTCCCAGACTGCCTGTTTCAACAGTTAGTCGATTTTCTTCTCCTTTGGACCAACCGGCTTTCGGCGTCCTGCGCGTCCTCACGGCCCGGATGTCCCTTTGCTCTGTAAACTACCTGGTGGCCTTTCGGCTGATTCGTGCCCAGATGTTCCTCATGTCCTGACTTGTTGCGAGGACTAGGACTTAGCCATTTTTCATGATTTTTCCTGGCCCAAGCTTGTTTTCTGCAACTTTTTCACCTTTTCTCATAACTTTCTCTTTTCTTCTTGGACAGGAGAGTTAGGAAAAAATCTGAGGGGAACCCTAGAAACATGATTTTTTGCCTTGAATCAATCTATTTGCCTGGGGACTTGAGAATTTAATGCATGTTATCAAATTTTACCCTGGGGGTGCAAATTTGGATAACAATTTGGCGACTCAACGGGGTCATCTACCTGCTAGATGAATGATCAGTAGCCTGAAGCAATCCATTGGGCATGGAGTCATGAGTTGTAGCCTGAAAACTGATCTTAACTTTGAAAAAATCCTCTCTGAGCCACTTGGAAACCCACTGAATGGAGTTGGCCACTGAATGAACCAGAGCAAAACCAGCAACACCAAAAACTATGTACAGAACTGAAAATCATACATGCTCCAAATGGAACATGCAGAGTGTGCATAAGCACTTCTTCTGCTGAAAGCAAGCCTACCTACTCTACTCTAACTGGAAGCAAAGGCAAGCTAAACAAACCCTGCAACTGGTTGTGAGAAATAGCTTCCCTTTCTCAAAAGTGGCAGCCATGCAATTGATTTGGCAGCTGATCATGGCTGTTAGGATGAGTGGAAAATCAACAAGAAGCTGGTCTTCTACCCAAATCATCAAGGTGTCAGCTGAAAACAAATTCAATACCTCTTTTAGTTGTTCTACATTTGGATTGAAGAGGTATGACAGCTGATCCTTGGTACTTTGTAGCTCGTCCTCATGCTCAGAAGCAAGCATGACTGGTTGTGACTTCTCCTTTGGCTCCAATGAAGCCAAATACCTGATTGGGCAAGGTCTGATCCATTTGATATGCCCATAGCTCTGATTTTCAACTCCAAAAATGGAGTCCTTCTGCATAGACCTTCTTGAATGGATGGTGTGGAAGAAATGGTGGAATTCTTCTGTCATTTCTCTTCCTCCAATGAAGAACATGGAAGATTAAAATCTTCCAATCTTGGTTCCAAAGAGCTGCTATAAGATGCAGGTTACTGCAAATGAACATTCTCCTTCATGAACAGTAGACTCAAGTGTTTGGAATGTGGATGATGAAAGAGAGAATGGTGGAAACTCAACCGGCTCTTCTCCATCAAAACAGTCCTCCAAATCTGACAGGTAAACTACCTCATTGTTGTCCTGCTGCTCGTGTTCAACTTCCTCCATGGTGTCTTCTTGATCTGCAACTTGATCCACCATGGTTTCTTTCACCCTCCAACATTGAGTTTGAGAGATCAAACTCCTCTTCAGTATTAGAACTTGAGAGAGATGAAGTAGAAAGAAGAACTGAAGGTTCTCCTGTAGCCTTCTTTGTGCTCAAAGCCCTTGGATCTGCAATTTTCTCCTCCACAACTAGAATGTGCTCCTCTTCTTTTGCATTTGGAGCAGCTTCTCCTTCCTCCAATGTTTGAAGACAATCTTGCTCTTGATTGAACTCTTCCTCCAGCATGAAGTTTGTCAAGTCAAACTCTTCGATCTTCTGCTCTAGAGGACAAGTTGGGACTGCAAGATCTTCTTCTTCTGCTGCAACAAAATCAGTCCTGACCACCATTTGTTCAACTCCAACCTCAGCCTCTTCTGTAGGCTTAACCATCAAGGGGATCTTTGTCATCCCAAATTTGGAAGCCAAAACCCTCAAGTTGTCTGTCATTTCTTTTTTGTTGGGCTCCTCTTCTTGCTGTCCTTGATGACTGATTTTTGTAATTTCTTCTTCCCCACATGGAATTGGGAATGCAAGAGGAGGGATGGGTTGTAACTCAATGGATTTAGCAATTTTTTGTGGTGGTGGAGGAGATGGAAACTCTTGTTTCCTTCGGAGGAGGGGGTATTTCTGTTAGCTCTTGTGGAGGGGATGACTGTTTGGAAGAAAAAAGGAAAGAAGAATTGAGGTGTGGTGGAAGACTGAGAGGTGGAGACATGGGATCAACATTTGGGACAGCAGATGGAGAGTTTAAAATTTGTAATTCCAAATGAGATGGTGTTGCTTGAGTAATGGGAAGAGAAAAGCCAGATGATGGTGTAGATCTTACCCATTGACAAGGTTGTTTAAACAACAAGTGTATAGGCCTCTATTTCTGTTTTCCATTGTGCAAGTTGGGGCAGCATCTTCATCATGAAGTCCAGCTTCTCCTGAGGGCTGAAGTGTCTTGGAAAAGGGCCTCCCCATGGACAAGGAGTCCTACAACCAATTCTGAAAGCTCTCATTTGAGCTGTTGCTCTGGACTGCACCATCTTTACCTCCATCTTTTAGATTTTCTCCAACATACCAGCATCTTGCATCTAATGGTCTTCATTATATGCGTACTCTTGCTCTTGGATGTGCTTCATAACCCAAATGACTTTGGTATTGCTGCTCATATGGGTATGTATGCTGATCTTGAATTTGTTCAAAATGCTGATTTGGAGGATTTAAAAAACATGTTGGAGGTGTGGAAACATTGTTGTTGTTGTAAATGTGAATTCCATGATGGAAATGAAGTCATGATTGCACAACTTCATGAAATGGAAAAAAATGAAAGGGATGGAAAGAAGGATGGATGGGAATGGATGAAAAATAGGTCTGCAACTCAGAGAATGAGTTATTTACCAGATGGAGTCGTCAGATGTGCTTTTGAAAGTGCCTCCAAAGGCTGAAATCTTCACAAGAACACACCAACCTGCAAAAGATGAAGTGGAAGACCTCTAAGGTCCCACCCGGCATGCCAGAACTGTTGGTGCAAAATCACAGCACCCCTGGATGTTGATCAGATTTCTAGTTTGATCATACTAGCATCCAGTGTGATTGCACAACATGGAAACCTCTCTCCAAGTGTGGGACTTGTAAAATGAGAGAGGAAACTCCAGAGAAGGCTGGTACCTACTCCTAAACTACCTGCCACAAGCTATTCCAGTGCAGGCAAGCTAATCTAATCCTAATCTAACCACCAAGGGGACATGGAGAGAGAGAAAAGGGAAAAACAGAGCCTACACTAAAACGGTGATACACCAGAGAAGGAAAATGTTGAACATCTATCAAAACTGCCATGGAACAAAGAGAGGTGAGTGATGGGAAGGATGGACAGACGCATTACAAACCCAAGGATAGATTTCACACAGAAAATGTCCCAAAACTCCATGAACACTAACTCCATACCTGTAATGAACATTAGAACATGCACAAATACCTGCAATGAAGAGAGGCAAGAAGAAAACAAGCAAAAAACGAGCAAGGATGGACAGATGCATCACGAAACACGTTTTTGTTGCTCCAGAAGTTTACACAGAACATCATTTCAATAGTAAAAGGCAAAAAATGCCATTACAGAGCAAGGGAGGAGGTTCGAACTCCATTTTCAACCCTAGAGAAGAAAAGAAGGGAGGGCAGAGCAGAAAGATGAACAACTTGTGATAATATGTCTCCAAAATGAGCCAAATCTGGCTTTTACATTGCATGGGTCGAGCCCATGAGAGAGAAAATGTACAAAAACGTGGGAGCCCATTCCTCCTCGACTACAGATGCATTAAAATGGCATGGGATACCTTACAAGCCCATACCCTGTCAATTTTGACCAAAATTGGAGGAGAATGTGACCCATTCTGCATTAAATTTGGTCGCTGAAAAGTCACTTCTGGCCATGAACACGCGTCAGAGCTGTTTCTTAACTTTCTCTCTCTAGACTACACTAAAATTCAAGATTAACCCCAGAATCATGTAGATAATTTCATAATATTTCCGTTGATATAAAGAACGTGCAAATCCGAGCTCTGGATCAAAAGATATGGAGATCTGAAGATTTAGGGCACAAAACAGGTGAAAATGTGTTTTTGAAACTTTTTCCCGCGCCCCGCCACCTGGATGACACGTGTCAAGAGCTGATTGGGTGCATAATTCTCTCTCCTCTACTCACCCGTGGGTTTTCCTTGAAAACTTTGACCTTTTTTTGTGATTTTGGAACATTTTCTACTTTTTCCCCCTGCGTCCCCGCCACTAGAGGACACGTGACGTGCATTGATTGGAGGATAGGGGTGTGGGGGTCTTCCTTTGCATTTAGCTTTTTGGCTGAAAACTTGGCCGAATTTTCTAACTCCTCCCCAAGCTCCATACTTATATGTTCCATTCGACATGTGTCCTCTTTTGATTGGCTCGGGATGACCCTTCAAACCTCGCCCTTTTCTCTTTTGGATGTTTTTCCCTTGTGACACGTGTCGTGATTTGATTGGTCCGCGGGTCTACCAAATTTTTGTCATCCACCGCATCCATTCTATCCCGGATGTCCCAGTGCTTGTCTAGGACAAAAACTTCTGATCCGCCTGAAATCAGGCTTCTCTATCCATTTAGCCGATGACACGTGGTGTTAATTGAATGGCTCTCGGCTCCTTCGGCTATCCACGTCTCACACGTCCCTTTGTCCCAACTGTGCTAGTGCGAAGGTTCTCCTTTTTGGTCGATCCGGCTGGTTCGCGTACTTCGTACGTCCTCACGGCCTAAATTTCCCAACTGGCCGATCCGGGCGGTTCGCTCAGTCCTCGCATCCTCACGGCCCAAGTGTTCCAGGCTGCCTTAAGTCTTTTCGGCCGATCCGAGCGGTTCGCGTCCTTCACGTTAGTCGATTTTCTTCTCCTTCAGCCGAACCGGCTTTCTGCATCCCGCGTGTCCTCACGGCCCGGATGTCCCTTTGTTTTGTAGACTGCCTGGCGGCCTTTCGGCCGATTCGCGCCCAGAAACATGTCCCAACTGTTGCGAGGACTAGGACTTAGCCATTTTTCATGATTTTTCCTGGCCCAAGCTTGTTTTCTGCAACTTTTTCACCTTTTCTCAGAACTTGCTCTTTTCATCCTGGACAGGGGAGTTTAGAAAAAATCTGAGGGGAACCCTAGAAACATGATTTTTTGCCCTGAATCAATCTATTTGCCTGGGACTTGAAAATTTAATGCATGTTATCAAAATTTACCCTGGGGGGTGAATTTTGGATAACAGTTTGGCGACTCAGCGGGGTCATCTGCCTGCTAGATGAAGTTACCAGTTGCCTGAAGCATCCATTGGGCATGGAGTCATGAGTTGTAACCTGCAAACTGATCTGAACTTTGAAAACTTCCCTCTGAACCGCTTGAAAACCATTGAACCTGGAGTTGACCTCACCAAAATGCCATTGAAATGAACTGTGCCAGAGCAAAACCAGCAACACCAAAAACTATGTACAAAACTGAAAATCATACATGCTCCAAATGGAACATGCAGAGTGTGCTCAAGCACTTATTCTACTGAAAGAAAACCTACCTACTCTATTCTAATTGGAAGCAAAGGTGGGCTAAACAAACCCTACAACTGGTTGTGAGAAATAGCTTCCCTTTCTTAAAAGTGGCAGCCATGTAATTGATTTGGCATTGAACATAGCTGATTGGACGAGTGGAAAATCAACAAGAAGCTAGTCTTCCACCCAGATCATCAAGGTATCAGTTGAAGGAAAATTCAATACCTCTTTTAGTTGCTCTGCATTTGGATTGAAGAGGTATGATAGCTGATCCTTAGTACTTTGTAGCTCACCCTCATGCTCAGAAGCAAGCATGACTGGTTGTGGCTTCTCCTTTGGCTCCAATGAAAGCCAAATACCTGATTGGGCAAGGTTTAATCCATTTGATATGCCCATAACTCTGATCTTCTACTCCAAAAATGGAGTCCTTCTTACAGACCCTCTTGAATGGGTGATGTGGAAGAAATGGTGAAATTCTTTTGTCCTTTCTCTTCCTCCAATGAAGAACATGAAAGATTAAAATCTTCCAATCTTGGTTCCAAAGGAGCTGCTATAAGATGTAGGCTGCTGTAAATGAACATCTCTCCTTCATGACAGCAGGCTCTGGTGTTTGGAATGTGGTATGATGAAGAAGAGAGAATGGTGGAATTTCAACCGGCTCTTCTCCATCAAAAAAATCCTCCAAATCAGACAGGTAAACTACCTCATTGCTGTCCTGCTGCAAATGTTCAACCTCTCTCCATGGTGTTCTTCTTGATCTACAACTTGAACACCATCGTTTCTTTTCAACCCCTTCAACATTGAGTTTGAGAGATCAAACTCCTTTTCAGTACTAGAAATTGACAGAGGTGAAGTAGAAAGAAGAACTGAAGGTTCTCCTGTAGCCTGCTTTGTGCTCAAAGCCCCTTAGATCTGCACTTTTCTCCTCCACAGCTAGAATGTGCTCCTCTTCTTTTGGATTTGGAGCAGCTTCTCCTTCCTCCAATGTTTGAAGAAAATCTTGCTCTTGATTGAACTCTTTCCTCTAGCATGAAGTTTGTCAAGTAAAACTCTTCAGATCTTCTGCTCGAGAGGACAAGTTGGGGCTGCAAGATCTCCTTCAGAGCTTTCTTCCTTTTGCTCTTCTTCTGCTGCCGAAAAAATCAGTTTTAACCACCATTTGTTCTCTAACCTCAACCTCAGCCTCTTCTGTAGCGTTTAACCATCAAGGGGATCTTTGTCATCCCAAATTTGGCAGCCCAAACCTTCAAGTTGTCTATCATTTATTTTCTGTTGGGCTCCCTCTTCTTGCTGTCCTTCATGGCTGATTTTTTGTAATTTCTTCTTCCCCACATGGAATTGGGAATGCAAGAGGAGGGATGGGTTGTAACTCAATGGATTTAGCAATTTTTTGTGGTGGTAGAGGAAATGGAAACTCTTTTTTCCTTGGAGGAGGGGGTATTTCTGTTAGCTCTTGTGGAGAGGATGACTGTTTGGAAGGGAAAAGGAAAGAAGAATTGAGATGGGGTGGAAGACTGAGAGGTGGAGACATGGGATCAACACTTGGGACAGCAGATTGAAAATTTAAAAATTTGACAATTCCAAATGAGATGGTGTTGCTTGAGTAATGGGAAGAGAAAGATCCAAATGATGGTGTAGGAACTTACCCATTGACAAGGTTGTTCAACAACCAAGTGTATAGGCCTCTATTTCTGTTGTCCATTGTGCAAGTTGGTGGCAGCATCTTCATCATGAAGTCCAGCTTCTACCCTGAGGGCTAAAGTGGTCTTGGAAAAGGGCCTCCCCATGGACAAGGAGTCCTGCAACCAATTCTGAAAAGCTCTCACTTGAGCCTGTTGCTCTGGACTGCAACCATCTTTACCTCCATCTTTTGGATTTTCTCCAACAGACCAGCATCTTGAATCTGATGGTCTTCGTTATATGCATACTCTTGCTCTTGGATGGGATTCATAGCCAAACTGATTTTGGCATTGCTGCTCATATGGGTATGCATGCTGATTTTGAATTTGTTCAAAATGCTGATTTGGAGGATTTAAAAAACATGTTGGAGGTGTGAATATACTGTTGTTGTTGATGTGAGTCCCATGATGGAAATGAAGTCATGATTGCACAACTTCATGGAATGGAAAAGAATGAAACGGGATGGAATGAAGGATGGATGGATGAAAAATAGGTCTGCAAACTTCAGAAATGGGTTGCTAATCAGATGGAGTCGCCAAATGTGTTTGCAAGTGCCTCCAAAGGCTGAAAATCTTCACAGGAACACACCAACCTGCAAAAGATGAAGGTGTAAGACCTCTAAGGTCCCACCGGGTGTGCCAAAACTGTTGGTGCAGGCGCACGGTGGCTTAAACTTTGCTGTTGATAATGAGACACCTCTAAAAGATGAAATAGTCTAACCTCAGTGTCCCACCCGGCGTGTCAAAACTGTTAGTGCAAAATCACAGCACCCCTGGGACGCACGTCAGGCTTCTAGGTTAATGTTCAGGCATCCAGTGTGATTGCACAACATTGAATCCTCTCTAGAAGTGTGGGACTTGTAAAAAATGAGAGAGGAATCTCCAGAGAAGGTTGGTTCCTGCTCCTAAACTACCTGCCACAAAGCTATTCCAGTGTACGCAAGCTAATCTAGTCCTAATCTAATCACCAAGGGGACATGAGAGAGAGAGAAAAGGGAAAAGCAGAGCCTACACTAAAACGGTGATACACCAGAGAAGGAGAATGTTGAACGTCTATTAGAACTGCCATGGAACAAGAGAGAGGTGAGCAATGGGAAGGATGGACAAATGCATCACAGAACCCAAGGATAGATTTCACACAGAAAATGTCCCAAAACTCCATGAACACAACTCCAGACCTGTAATGAACATTAGAACATGCACAAATACCTACAATGAAGAGAGGCAAGAAGAAAACAAGCAAAAAATGAGCAAGGATGGACAGATGCATCACAAAACACGTTTTTTTTGCTTCAGAAGTTTGCACAGAACATCATTTCAATAGTAAAAGGCAAAAAACACCATTACAGATAAAGGGAGGAGGTTCGAACTCCATTTTTAACCCTAGAGAAGAAAAGAAGGGAGGGCAGAGCAGAAGAGATGAACAACTTGTAATAATATCCCAAAATTAGCCAAATCTGCTTTTACAATTGCATAGGTCGAGCCCAAGAGAGAGGGAAGACGTAGAGGAAATCTGGGAATCTACCATTCAACCACTCCTGCAGATGCATATTTTAAATGGCATGGGATACATTACAAGCAGATAGCGGCTGTCATCCTGACCAAAATGGACGGAGAGTGAGACCCATTTTGCATTAAAGTTAGTTGTTGAAGCGTCCACTTCTGGCCATGGGACCACGTGTCCAGATCTGTTTCTTAAATTTTCTCTCTCCAAACTACAACCAAAATTTAGAGATTAACCCCGAGATCATGTAGATAATTTCATAAGCTTTCTGTTGATATAAAGGAACGTGCAAATCCGAGCTCTGGATCGAAAGTTATGGCGATCTGAAGATTTAGGGCACAAAACAGGCTGAAAACGTGACCTTTGAATTTTTTCCCCGCGCTCTCGCTACCTGGATGACACATGTCGTGATCTGATTGGATGAGCAATTCTCTCTACTTTGCTCACACCACAGGGTTTCCCTTTGAAAATTTTGACATTTTTACAACTTTGGAGATATTTTCCACCTTTTTCCCCCATGTCTCCCTCCACTGAGGACACATGGCATGCATTGATTGGAGGACAGGGGCGCGGGGTCTTCCTTTACCTTTAGCTTTTTTGGCCAAACTTCTTGCCAAATTCTCTAACTCCTCCCCAAGCTCCGCACTTCCTCTGCTCCATAGGACACGTGTCCTCTTCCTGATTGGCTCGGGCTGACCCTTCAAACCTCGCCCTTTGGACTTTTTGGACTTTTTCCCTTGCGACACGTGTCGTTACCTGATTCGTTCTGCGGGCCTGCCGAATTTTCACGTCTATCACGTGTCCATTCTTTCCCGGACTGTCCCAGTGCTGTCTGGGACAAATATTTCTGATCCACTCGGAAATGGGCTTCCTCTGTCCCTCTTTCTACTGGTGACACGTGTCATGATGCGTAATTGGCTCTCGGTTCCTTTGGCTATCCGCGTCCCATGCATCCCTTTGTCCCAACTATCCCTTTGTTGAAGTTCCCCATTTTGGCCGATCCGGGCGGTTCTCGTCCTTCGTGTACATTTGTTCCAACTGTCCCCGGCTGTCTGGGACAAATTCTTCCGAACCCACCCGAATTCAGCTTCGTTTGCTCTCGGCCGCATCGCCTTTTCATGTCCTTCGCATTCTTGTGGCCTCAAATGTCCTGGGCTGCCTAGTGCAAAAGTTCTCCTTTTCGGCTGATCTGGGTGATTCGCGTCCTTCGTGTCTTCTTGTCCAACATGTTCCGAACTGAAGTTCTGTGTTTAGGCTGATTCAGGCGGTTCGCGTACCTTTTGCCCAACGATTCCGAGCTACCCTTAAGTCTTTTTGGCCAACTCACGTCCTTCACGTCCTTACTGTCCCAGACTGTCCCAGTTGTGCCTGTTTCAGCAGTTAGTTGATTTTCTTCTCCTTCGGACCAAACCGACTTTTCGCGTCCCCACGTGTCCTCGACGGCCCGGATGTTCCTTTGGCCCTATGCCGACTGCCTAGCGGCCTTTCGGCTGATTTGCACCCAGATGTCCCTCATGTCCCGACTGCTTGTGAGGACTAGGACTTAGCCATTTTTCGTGATTTTTCCTAGCCCAAGCTTGTTTTCTGCAACTTTTTCACCTTTTCTCATAACTTGCTCCTTTCTTCTCGGACAGGAGAGTTAGGAAAAAATCTGAGGGGACCCTATAAACATGATTTTTTGCCTTGAATCAATCTATTTGCCTGGGACTTGAGAATTTAATGCATGTTATCAAATTTTACCCTGGGGGGTGTAATTTGGATAACACTAACTGTCATTCAATTGATACATGTTCTGGAACTAAATTTGTCAAGTTCCAAAACTAAACTTGTAAGTTTCCGGGAACTAACTCTATGGAGTTCCACAGCTAACTCAAAATGACTATAACTTTTACATGTGACTTTGGATTCAGATGATTCATTTTTTGAACTTGCATAATTTTTCAATAGGAATCTGAATATGAAATCATATTTAATTTTAAATTTACTTTTTTATGATCAATTCCAATTTTCCCAATACTAGCATTATCTTTCCTTTATGGCCTGCTTACACAAGAGTTTGCATCATTTCCCCAAATAATCAATAGGATTAGTCAACAAATAATATAACAGAAGATTTATAAAGAATGAACAAGATATATATCCTATATTCTATCTTAAGAAAACTTTAAGTTCCTAGATTACATTTAAATCCACTTTCAAAGGTGACTTGGAAGGACAAAATAATGGTAATTTATGGCCTTATCATTGCCCCACACTTAATCTTATGTATGTCCTCATGCATTACATTATTATCTCCTCTTCTTAGATTCTTCCCTGAATTGAGCACACTTTCTTATGGATATCCTTCTGTTGCGTTTTATTTTATTCTTCTTCAATAGGTTCTTGTGTGGATATCCTTCTATTGCTTTTGATATTTTTTATTTTACAACAGTTTCTTGTGTGGATCTCCTTTTGTTGCTTTTGATTTCTTTTCTTTTACAACAAGTTCTTGTGTGGATATCCTTCTGTTTCTTTTCATATTCTTTTCTTTACAAAATGTTCTTGTGTGGATCTCCTTTTGTTGCTTTTCATATTTTTTTCTTTTACAGCAAGTTCTTGTGTGGATATCCTTTTGCTGCTTTTGATTTATTTTATTTTACAACAGGTTCTTGTCTGGATCTCCTTCTATTGTGTCTCATATCAAAATTCATAGCTCATACTTATCCTTCTCTCCCACACCTAAATGCATGCATGTCCTCATGCATGTTGTTTATTTATGGCTGCCCATAAATTAGACTTAAAAAGTTTGATTGCAAAGAGGTACACATATTTTTCATATAAGTAGGGGAGATATGAATTTTATCTTTCCTTCCTTGGAAATCTTTAAAAGTGGATCTAGCTATAATAAAAAAACTTAGAAGAAAGATTAAAAATAAAATAATAAAACAAAATAACTTGATCATACGTCTAGTTATCTTTGTCATCTTATTGTTGACATGGTCAAATAGTGCCGAGAAGAAATTCGTCAGGTAACTGTTGATTTCCTTTGAAGAAGAGTTTCCTCTTTTTTTCCTTTGATTGGCCAGCACGTTGGTTTTCCAATCAATGTTTTTTTGTTTTTCTTTCCTTCGATTGGCCAGCACGCTGGTTTTCCAATCAAAGCTTTTTAGATTTTTTTTTTGCTGAAATGATAACATGGGAAGGATTAGAGAAAAAATTGATCAATCATCAGACTATATTCATCAAAGTACAACTTGTGTAAAATAGGAATCAATGTATGAGATCTCATAAAAAACTTTTTGCATACTTGGGTAATTCCAAGAATATTCCAAAAATTAGGTAGACAATATATATCTCTTCAAAGCCCATCTTGAATTGTGCAATATTAGAATCACCATAGTAATCTTCAAAGCCCGGACTAGTGATCTCAGGAGATGGATAGTTGTTAAAAGAGAAAATGAAGGTATCCATGGGTCCCTCCAAAATGTTCATGCTCCTTGTTTGATATTGTTGGTGCTCCAAAATCTGCATGTTGATATCAAGAAAAACTCTAGAAATTCCTATAGATCTAGTCCTCAAATGTTAGTACGCAAAAATTTATTTCGTTGATATTCACCATAATTGTTTCCTTAATGTTATACAAGCATATACAAAAATGAAGAAATTGAGAGACATGAAAATAATTTTTTCTAATGGATATGGTTCCCGGATTGAATTTTATTATGGGATGAAAAACTGATTTGGATGGGTGGATGTATTATGAGTGGTTTTTTATTTTGGCTCTAATGAAATCCTTTAATATGGATGAAGTTAATTAGAAATACTACCACTTCATTATTATAAACTGGATAAGCCATTTTTGGACTAACGTTATGTGTAATAACATCACTAAGATGTTTAGTTGATACAAAGGGAAATGGTTGTGGTTATCAAAAATGGCATATGATATTTCATCAACTGGATCTACTTCCAAATTCAATATCATATTATACCATTTCCAGATCTGAATTATTTGTTCATACAATTATACCTCTTTATCAAACATCACAGTCATTTTTCTTCTAAAAAGAGTTAGTTTGTGGGGAGATATTTACAATATAATATTCCTAATTGCAGAAATGAAATTTTAATCTACTTACAGGAAATACAAGTGTAAAGAAACTACTTACAAAATTATTCCTGTCACATAATTTCTAAATGGTGTTCTACCATCACTAGAATATTCTTTTATAGAACTCTGATTCTTCTAATAACACCATGTACCTGGCAACAACGCCAAAATGATGAGGGTCATCAATAATCATCATTAAAAATGTCAATCCAGGTTGGTGTCTAAACGATGTATGCATTAAGAGAATAAAATCTTGAAAATCAACTCATTTAAACACAAACCAAACTTGAATAAAATAAATCACACTTACGGAAATTAAAAGGCACACTTGCAGAAATAAAGTATGCATAAAAGAAACACACTTGCATGAATTGAAATACACACTTGCAGAGATAAAGGAACACTTGTATAAATTGACATTGCTAAATTGAAAATAAAGCAAAGAGGAAAGGACACCTATAGGTTCACAAAATAAATTACATAACATAAAAAAATAGAAATTTACAACAAAAGGAAAACTTCGTAAATAAAACAATTGCATAACATAAAAAAATAGAAATTTAAAACAAAAGGAAAACTACAAAAATAAAGAAATAAACATTAACACATTGATCTATCTTCCTTGGAATGAGTGGCTAGCTCATTCCTTGGAAGATAATTTAATTCATACTTTTAATTCAGACTTGCAGAAAAACTTTACTTCCAAAGATTAGAAAGAAAGAACAGATCATGATTACTTGGGGAAAAGAAATTACATATCTAAGTGTGGAAGGTTGCATTTATAATTTATGCATCCAAACAACTCCTTATTTTAGGAAATATAATATGATCTTATCTTTATTCCAATCCTAACAACTAATATCTCCATCTCCAAAAAATATGGAGAGAGATACATTATTGAAGTCAAATTGTATCTCACTTATTTTAGGAAGATTTGCTCCTAAATCTTCTCCTTGCTTTTTGGTAACAAGAATCATAATGATTTTAGTCCTCTACATTATTGGAAGTAGTATTTTCCTTAAAATATGATTTTTTACTAAAAAAATTTCTCGGATTTTCCATTTGACTTTGTTGTTTTTTATCGTGGAACTTTTGATGTTGGTGAAATACACTTTTTCCTCAGACTGCAGTTCACTAAAAGTTAGATTTCTCTTGATTGGTAAAACCTGTAGTAAATGTAAATGAGGATTTTGTTAAACACATTTCTATGAACAAAAAACTCTCTCATATTTACCATTTGAATTTTCTGTTTCTTTTTATGGTACTTTTAGTGCTTGTCTAATACATGTTTCCTCGAACTGCAATTCACTAAAATTTATATCTCTCTTCATTGGTAAAACCTATAATAAATATGAATGAAGTTTTTTTTAAACATGTTTCTATGAACAAAAATCTCTCTCATATTTTCCATTAGACCTTTTTATTTCTGTTTATGGAAATTTTAGTGCTCATTTGATACACATTTCCTCAAACTACAACTCATTAAAAGTCAGATCTTTCGTGATTCGTAAAACCTATAACAAATCTGAATGAGGGTTTTGTTAAACACATTACTATGAACAAAAAACCCTCTAATATTTCCTATTGGAATATCTAATTTTTCACAATCCCTCAAAAACTGTTATTCCTTTGATGCAAGTTCCGGAACTAAAGCTGTCATTCCTTTTATGCAAGTTCTAGAACTAAATCTTCAAGTTCAAGAACTAAATCTAATTTTTCCACAAATTGAAAGTTTGGGAACTAACTTTCATTCAATTAATACAAGTTCTGGAACTTAATGTGTGAGTTCCGGAACTAAACCTGCAAGTTTTAGAACTAACTCTGCGAGTTTCACGGCTAACTCAAAACAACTATAACTTTTGCATGCAACCTCGTATTGAGATGATTCCTTTTTTTAACTTACATAATTTTTCAAGTGGATTCTGAATATGAAATCATATTTGATTTTAAATTTACTATTCATGATCAATTATAGTTTTCCCAATACTAGCATTATCTTTCCTTTATGGCTTGCATACACAAGACTTTGCATCTTTTCACAAATAATCAATAGGATTCGCCAAAAACATGGATAAAAAAATATTTATAAAGAATGGACAAGATATATATCCTATATTTTGTCTTAAGAAAACTATAAGTTCGTAGATTAAATTTAAATCTACTTTCAAAGGTAACTTGGAAGGACAAAATAATGGTAATTTATGTCAAATTTATGGCCTCATCAGAGGTTTACCTAAGGGAATTTAGTGATCAACTTTAACCCCAATATGTTATACTCCTTACTCATTTTGGATTAATTTTTATGTAATAATCGCTATTTGATCTATACTACAATCATATACTTCCTCTTAAACAAACTCAACATATATGTGTATAGTAATTTTCATGGTAACGAGATTGTAAATTTTGTATTCCTTTTATTTCTTACTACATCCAACAACTATACTTTTTTCATGTCTATCATGTATCTTACTTCATGTTTCCTCTACCATATGTGAATATGGCATACATCCAAATACTCTTAAGAAAGAGAAGTATGTTTGTTGTTTTTCCATGCCTCTTATGGAAGACTATCTCGAAAACTCTCCGTTCAACATCTGTTCAATATATATACTAAATAATCCATGACTTATTCCGATTACAAATTTCAGAAATGATTGACCTTGTAGTGCCTGCCATAAAATATTTCTAAAATAAAAAGGTGTGGGGAGAATATTTTGTGAGTTGTGGTTAGTTGGGAGTGGGTGGAAACATTGATAGAATCCATGTGAAATCACATGGCCTCATTGAAAATTATTGGGAATCCTAAGTGAATTGTAGACATGTCTTTGTTCTTGTCTAATAATGCAAGCAATTTATTGAAAATCAGAAAGAACCTATCACGTGGAACCCAAGAAAAAATATTAAATTTAGTAATAATTGGATATTGGTAGTAAGGAAAAATGTGGCATAGAAGTTGAAATGGTTATAAATGATGGCCTCACTATTATCTATCCAAAAAAATCATTACTATTACTGATTTATTCATGCTTTCTTGCAGAAATAAATATGATACCAATTTCTCCTCATTTCACTATATGAAAATCATTGGTCTAGATCTGAATTTGCAATGAATCGGTTTAAATATATTTGAGAGGAAATGAGACTTCTTCCTACCACTATTTGTTTTTTTCCTATGCAAAAGAAGACTAAATATCAAGGCATTAAAAGTGCCTTTCCTTTTTTTCCACTTGTTTGTGTGCAATATTTGTCTCTTTCACCATTTCTCCACATGGTATAGCTTATGTGTCTTTTGAAAACATCCTCCAAACCTATGTAAAAAAGATGAGCGCTGGAACAAGGTATGGACATCCAACAAGAAAAAATTAGAGGAATGTTTTCAGATGTTGCAGTTGAAAAGGATCTGGTAGACATGAATGTGAAATGTGGAAGTGTAGATAGGTACAGAGCCATTTCACAGTATGTCTTAGGAAAAAAGTTGGTTTTCTGATCTTCCTGGATGACACAATATGGATAAATTGGTTTGTTTAAAATTCTTAGAAACATTGAAGAAGATACGACTAGAAGGTTAAGATCAAAATTTCCACAAGCTTGTTAGCATACTTTCCACTTGGGCCAAGATAAGAGACTTGGATTTGGGTGTGTATAGTCATTGCAAAAAATAAAGTGTTTTTTTTTTCTTTGTCATAGGTTATTTACAAGTGCCCTAGTTATCATGGATGAAAAATGTGGAGAAAGATGACAACTCTTTGGGAGATGATAATGACACAAAAATGAAATATCATGCTGGTTGCTATGTGCATTGTCCCTCTAAATGGGATAATTTTTATCATTTAACTAATATTATGTTTCAAAGAGGAAGTAAAGATGGAATTGAATACTATATTCATTTCTTGCATCAAAACAAGAGACTTAATGAATAGGTTCCCTCTTTTAGGATCATGGATTCAATTTCAGAAGATGGACTTGGATTACATCTAGTAACTAGAGAAAAGCTCACTCCAATGGCCACTAAAGACACACTAGTTACTGTTGATAAACGTTCATGGAAATCAAGTTGAACAATTCACACAAACTAGATCGCAAGCTAACTCATAATCTAAAAAGGTGTTATGTTGAAATGCACAATGTTCAAAAGGGTATAGAAGATATCACACTCATAAAACAAAAACTTGAAAAAGAGCACAAAAAGTGAAGAATATTTAGGTTGTGGAGCTTGGAAAATAAGAGGTTGATGCTTTATACTACTCACAATATCTTGAATAATACACTAATATACATAGCCTATACTTATGTGATTTCGGCTTGAATATGTGAAGAAGAGAATGACGTATATGCATTACATGAGGAAATGTGGCTACATAAACTCTCCTAGCATACCTCTTGCTATGTGAGCACTAATACTTTCCAGGCATGGTTCATCTCTCCTAATATCTCATAATTTATGTTCTTTAGTTTTTATTTTGCAAACAAAATAAAATTTTTAAACTGAAGGATTTTTGTATATTTGATTGTATGAAATAAACTTCTATTAAAACAATAAAATGTTATAACATAACTTACATGATCCAATATTTTCCTTGGTATATAATGGACTTAAACCCTCACTTCATGTTGATCACAAGTAAACGTCCCAACCAAACCTATTTACAATAGTACCCGTTTGTATTGATAGGTTGAAGTTGAGTTTCCCTGTGAATATGTTGACTGCTGTAACACCCACATTTTTCCCACATAAAACCCCGAGAAACATGAAAGAAAACACGAAAAATTATGGAATAATTTTTGTATTTTTTTTAAAGGTTCCAAGGCCTTAGCTAGGATTTTAATTAAATCTAGATTATAAAATTTTAAACTGTTAAATGGCAATCAAAACTAAAATCAAATATTAAACCATTTTACTCTTTGTTATTTAGCCCCAAGGGTCTTATTAAATCTATTTATTGAATGGCCCCAATTAAATTCAAATTTTTAATAGGTAATATTAATAATCTCTATATTAAATAATACTAAGATAATAATCTTGTATTGTTAAATGCATTAAATTTACAATAAGTTCATTATGCTAAAGGGGAAAGTTCCACAACTTAGTCTAACCCCTTATGCCCCACTTAACATTTTTCACACATCTTTTAATTAAAACATTCCCACTAAAATACCCCGTCACTTAAGTGATGTTGGGTTCATCCTACACCATTACATCTAATCCTTCCTAGCCCTTAGATCTAGGTTTGACAAAAGTAACCCTAGATATCCTTATGGATAACCCTAGATATTCATGTTTTAAAACATATTATCTCTTTTTCTTTGGTTTGATTTGCAAGTTAAGGAGGGAGGAGGAGAACATGAAGCCAGGGATTATTGTTCCAAGATCAATGATGGATACACATAACATAAGGATTTGTGTGTATCTGTCTCCTAGGGTTTATATGAGATCTATTGATTATTTATATTTTCTCATTTTTTTCCTACCCTATTCGAGTTGTGGGTGTTTATCCATTTTATTCTTGTTTTTATTAAAATTTTAGTTGTAGGCTTGTATATATACACTTTGTATATATATAACATTTGAGCGAGAGTATATATATATATATATATATATATTAAAAATATATAAGTATTTAATATGTTCCTTTACCTTCTCTTTTTTATTCTTATTAAATGTTAAATCGACCATAAAAAAACGATGTCTATATATATATATATATATTAAAAAGGAAATGGCCTGAGTTTTGAGAATTTGCGGGTTACACTAAAAATAGAGATCACATGAAACATGATTTGACTACTATACACAGAGGTAGGGATTGTAATACGTAGGGTTATGGTATTGGCGGAAGGGACTTCAACCCTGTTAGTGTAGGATATTTATTTTCCTTGTAATTTTTTATTTACTTGGATCTTTCCTACACTCATTGGATATCCTTGCTTAGTTATAACAGTTGTGTTGAGCTAGATTAAAAGTTAGCTTGAAATAGCTTACCAGTTGTGTTCAGTTGGATCACTAGTTTTGTGGAGTCAAATCTACTTCTAGTATCAGTTAGTGAGAGTTATTTGCCACTAATCTAGGAAGAGTTTTCACATTCACCACCTATATGTACTTAATTGAATAATTCTATTATATGGTGAATATGGAGGATGGATCATTGGGCTGATTTGGAGCCATTCTTACCTTTTTGAGTTTTGATCATATTGCATCTTATTGTTATTTATTTTGATTTCTACAATTTCTTGTGCATTTAGTTTTCATTAGAGATCCACAAACTCTAATATGGTATCAGAATGGTTCTGGTGAAACGTTTGTCATTATCAAGTTATTTTTAGTTTTTTGAATACTTTGTTTGTGAAACTAACAATTCGTGTGCAAATAGATCTAACTCAATTTAAAAAATTGAGGGTTGTCAAAAAATTTAGGGGTTTACAAAATATTCCAAATAAACCTCAGGATTTGTTGTCAAGATTTTTTGGGGATTTTTTGTAGAATTATTTGTGCCTTGGTTTTTATGTGGTTTATGTAGATCTTTGGCATGGTGGTCTTGGAGGAATCAGATTTTTTGTGTTGGATCCCTCTCATTTGATTTGTGACCCTGCTCACCGTTTTCACTCAATCTCGACACCTCTTTGGTCTGAGATCAATTTGGTCTAGAAAATCCCTTATTCCATTCCCATGGCTCTCCCCACATCATCTTTCTTGGAAACTTGGATTTGACCTCTGTTGGATCAATTTCTTTCTCACCTTGTTATACATTCACAAGCTCGCTCAACTTAGGTTAGGAATCCTTTCTTGGATCAGAGAAATGTGGTCTTGGTGTGACTCAAAATGGAATCTACGTGGCCTCACATCAACTTTACTAGCTTGGCCTTTGGTGGATTTGTGCTCTTCACTCCTAAAAAAGGCTCTTAACCTTTTTTTTAAGGACATTAGCGGTTATTTTCCTTTCCTTGTGCATACAAATCGACTCTTGTTCGATGATGCAAAAATCTATCCTACAAATTTGTTTTCTGTTACAGAGAAATGTCTTGTTCTCATGATCTATCCAGCTCAAACCCTACTGTTGTCTAAAATAATCACACTCTTATTTTTGGTCAAATAACCCCACTTCTCTTGTTTTTTTGCTTCAATCTAATTTTTTAATATATTTTTAGCACTTAAAGTTTCCATAAAACACCTTCATTAGATAGGAAATTTCTTCCTCTTCCCGAAAATGTAAATAAGTCGTTGTAACTCTTCATATTTTTCAAGCTGTGGGCTAGCGGGCGTGGAAATGATTTTTTTCCAAATGCGGACCGGCAAGCATAGGGAAGACTTTTCGCCAATGTGAAGATTGTTGAACGGTGGGCGGCGGGAGATACTTTTGCATTTTTGCACTTTTCACAAAAGGCACAAGTGGAAAATGTGGGCTGGTGGGCCTATAGATGATTTATTTTTCTAAGCAAGTCTGCGGGGCCATGGAGAAAATTTTTCCCAAGTATAAATGTGGGTCGGTGGGTTTGCGGGGAATTTTAGATCTTGTACAAATTTCTACAAAATGCTACAGTTTTCAAGTATGGACCCACGAGCCCACGAGGGTCTTTTCACCAAGAGTGGAGTCAAAAACAAGGTTCCTAACATGCGTAGATCCACCGTGTGTTCGAGGTCAAAAAACAGTCTCCTCAGCCATTGAAAAACTCATAGAGCTATGAGAGGAGCTACGTGTACCAATGGTGCAACTCCAAAGGTTAAGCCCTAGTGGTGGTCCCCCAAATGAGCGTGAAGCTTCCATGTGTCTCTGGTCTAAAAGGGGACAGAGATGGTCATTGAATCGACTAAGTATGGAAGGGCCAACGGAAGCTTCCATGTGTCTCATATCCACAAATTTAAAGCCACGACCCAAAGCTGAGACTCAAACAAGCATTTTGCCTCCACATGTCTAGAGCCCAAAAAGATAGAATTGACCATTGGAAAAAGTCACAGAGCCTCAGGAGGAGATACGTGTCTGAACGATGCAACTCCAAAAGTTAAGCCCAAGGGGTGGTCCTCCAAACGAGTACAAAGCTTCCACATGTCCCAGGTCCAAAATCAGACAGAGCCGGTCATTGAATTGGCTAAATATGGAAGGGATAATGAAATCTTCCACATGTCTCATTAGAGAAAATTCAAAGGTGTGACCCAAAGCAAAGACTCAAACAAGTGCTGGCCCTCCACATGTCTAGATCCTGAAAATGTAGAATCAGCAATTGAAAAGAGGAAACAAAGGTAGACTAGTGGAAGGATCCACGTGTCAGCATGATGTAACTTTAAGAGTTATAATTCAGAGGAAGACCCCAAAAGAGCACTAATCTGCCACATGGTCAGAGTCTGAAAAGGTAAGGTGATCCGTTGAAAATTCTAAAAGCCTATGGAGGCCTCCACTTTTCTCATCCACGTAACTTCAAAAGAAAAATTTGGGGGTAGTTTTCAAAAAACTGTGATGCCTCCATGGGTCACGGGTCAGGCACACTGTCTCCGCTAATAGAAGGGGCTCAAGAAGAATACATAGGAAACTGAGGAGCCCACAAAATCTACCACATGTTAGTTCAACACAATTTCAAGAGTAAGAGGAAGGGTCTGAATCTTCAACACACGTGGGGCTATGACATGGATCTTACATGGATGGAATCTTTTAAATATTGTTAGCCGTTGACCCTGATATTTAAATAGCCATATCTTTCGATTGAAAGCTCAGATTCGAGTGGGAGAGGACTTTTTGGAAAGGTCTCGGTGCCTGCTACTCACTCGCCACCATTAATTTTTCAGCTCACCATTTTTTAGGCCATAAATTCTTCCACCTACCACCATGATGAGGAATGGGTTTCCTCTCTTTCTTAGAAAGGAACAGTGACAGGGGCATGGGTGTTGTAGCGGGGCTCATCATTGTGCCAGGGGAATTAAATGATCCTTCAGGGGTTGTTGGAATAGGGTTGGATTTTCCCTCCTTTATCTCTCTCATTCTTCCTATATATTATACAATAGGAATGATTTCAAGGTGTTGTACATTCTTTCTTTACGCCCTCCCTTTTCTCTACTCTACAAGAAAATTTGTAGAGTTTCAAACCCCTACATCTAAATTGTAATGCAATTTCTACCTCTTGGCTGTTGTAATGTAATGTATCAATTCTTTGAGCAATTGAATAAGTCTATGGATGATTTCAACCCTCTCTTATGTTTTATTTCTTTTTCATGATCCCTCATTGTAATATCGGTCATCCATGCATGGATATTGTTTCACTTTATAATGGTTTGTGTTTAAAGGAAATGCAAATGTTTAGCATTCCTTCGGTGCATCACCTCTATTAGATTATGTTTTAATTATTGCATCCCCTGAACTCTGTCTCCTTTGTAAATTATAATAGGATTTAGGATAGAAGCTTTGCAATCTGAACGTTTGCACCTAAATAGAGGAATAAGAGTTAGCCATTATCCGGAGAGCTCTCTTGACCCAAAAATTCCTACAATTTGAGAGATGCTGTATGTTGTGTAGTCAAACTGAGAATCTTAACCCATCAAGTTATTTATTTCAAGGGTGTTTTGATTCTACAACAACACCTACTCTGTTTGGTCACCGCTTAGCTTGCCATCTATGCACAAGCCATGTCAGCTTGAACCTCTGTAACTTGTTGGTGGCTCAGCCTTGTCTCCTAATCTAAATGGCTTTAACCGGATCTACACACTCCTCCACAACTTTTAAAAACATGCAACGTTTTCCTTTAGTCATGGCGGCACAAAATAGTCTCCAACAACAAAGGATAACACATTTTTTTAGGTTTTGCAACCCTAAAATTTTCTCACCTATTTGCTTCGTCAAACCCATTCCTTTTTTTAACTTTTCAATCCATTATCTATTTTTTTGGTAAAAGGTTGAATGTGGATTAGTTTTACTTTAGCACATGTGATGGTGTAATAGGCCTGGTAACATAGATGGGATGCTTGGAGTTGATGTAAAAGTGGGGGGGCTCAATTTTATTATTTTTTGGTATAAAAACAAGATCATTAGCATTTCAGGGAGTTATTATGATGATTATGTACCCTTCCATTATTTTCATGTCAAAGATGGAGGGCAAGGCCCGGTTTGGCATATGGCCAAACCCCTTTGCATATATTTTTTTTCCTTTATTTTGAATATGGACACATTTTCAGCTGAGCTCAACGTCGCGTGATGTTCATCATTCCGTCTTGATTCTAAAGAGTATACACATGACCCACTTTCCCCTCATTTCTTCTAACGTTTTAATCAGTTTACAAAATTTTAATTAAATAAGTCATTATTTGTGGGAAATTGTTTCTTCTATAACTTTTGATCGGTAGCTCATGTTTTAGCACTGGTTTGGTCAAAATTGCATTTTTTCTCGTGATCTACATGATGAAATCATTTATTTTTGTAAACACACTACTTTATAAAGTGTCACATTTTGGGGGGGTTCTAGTAAAACTCATTTGGGACTGGTAATTTTCACACTAAGTTATGAAGTGCCATCTGGGATAATTTTCGGGGTTTTATTTGCATTATGGAGTTTCAATTTCACTGTTCTTTTGTTATGATTGAATTTGAGAACTTTTTTTCTTGGAAGGCATGCATTATCAATCATTGCATTATGAATGATTTATTTCCCTACCTCCATGGTCTTGTTCCTGAGCCTGATGAGCCTCTACAAACGTATGAGTGATTTAAAAACAATGATGAGGTATATGGCCTTCTTAATATTATGATTTATAGGGATATATTTCATTTGTTTGAGAAAAATGAGTGCCCTTTCACTGCTTGGACCATTATCTAATAGTTTTATGGCGACCTTGTTTCACCATCTAAGAGCGACGCTTCCCTGGACCACACTAGTGCCTCCATTGATTCTTCCCCCTCTCACATCCCTTTCATTGTTGAGTGTGCCTCTACACCTGTAACTAGTCATGAGTCCCATGTTGACCATTCACCAGAGGATTTTTCTATTGAGCACACTCTCTCTATTGTTGCCTCCACATAACTCATTTTCGTGCATGTTCATTCTTCCATTCACTCTCCGTAGTAGTATTCTATTAGAAAACGTTCCTATGAGACATATGTGACCATTATCTTGCATGCTCCATTGCATCTTGATTTCTTAGATGATGAAATTCCACATACACATATTGCTACACTTGAGTGCAACATTGCTTCATCTTGGACTTCTTGTTGCTCTTTACAGTAGTATTCTCCTCCTACTTCATGTTGTGATGTTTATACATTCTTGTCAGACATTCCTGTCATTGAGAAACCCCATTTTGATGAGTATTTGCCCAACCTAAGTTGTCTATTTACATATTCCACTTCTGTTACATTACATGAATATGCTCTAATTAACCCATCACACATTCTGGAGGACCCATTCATATCTCTTGTTGGGAGTGCCCACCTTGGAACATTTTTCACTTCCACTATTTCATAGATGTTTCATGATCCAACTATTATTATGGATCCCTTTGTGAGGGTTATTGGGTCCCCACCATATTCTCTCTTAGACATGTATACTGCAGTGGAATTACCATTATATTTTATACACACAGTTGTTAGAATTATGCCACCTTTCAGTTACAGAATAGATGCAAAGATCAAAGTACTACATACTTCTTCATCCTTTGTGGAGTGGGCTGACTTTAAGTGCTCTTTTTCTATCCTTCCCAAGGGTAGGAATGTTGTTTGGTGCAGACGGAATCTCTTAAGTCTTTACGCAGAGGACCACATCATCGACACTCTTCTTAGGGGACCTTCTTGTCCTCTCTTCTTTCTCTCTCTACTCTGGAGGATGATCATTTTATGTGGGCACCTCATCAGGCTGAGTTACCGAGACCCACTACTTCTTCTTCTTCTCCAATTTTTCTTGAGTGAGTTTCATATCTCTCTTTTGGGAGGGGATTTTTTCTCCCACTCAATTTTCTCCTTTTCTCCAATTTATGAGAGATTTACATTATATGTTGGTACGTCACCAAGACATGTTGTTGGGACCCACTTTCCTTTTCACTGCCCACTGAGTCTATGCTTATGGGGGGGGGGTGTTAGTGTAGGAAATTTATTTTCCTCATATTTGTTTATTTACTTGGAGCTTTCCTACACTCATGGGATATGATTTCTTAGTTGTAGAATTTGTGTTGAGTTATCTTACCAGTTAGGTTGAGTTACGTTACAAGTTGTGTTCAGTTGACTCACTAGTTGTGTGGAGTCAACTCTACTTCTAGTATCAGTTAGTGAAATTCATTCCACACTGATATAGGAGGAGGTTGCATATTCACCACCTATATGTACTTGACTTGCATCATTCTATTATATGGTGAATATGGAGCATTGAGCTGATTTGGAACCATTCTTTCCTTTCTGATTTTTGATCATATTGCATCTTATTGTTAGTTATTTTGATTTCTACAATTTCTCATGCATTCATTTTTCATCAAAGATACACAAAATATAATAGACCCCACCCCAACCCCATATATTAAATGGGTTGGGGTTGGGATTGGCACCCCTCCCCATAACCTAATTTTTTTTTTAATAAAATGCAAGCCATAGCCCAAAGTGCCGACCAACACACAAACATTTCCTTTTTGTTCTTTTTTTTTAATAAAATTTATTACAACATTTTACCTTTCCTTTTTCCCGATTTCAAAAGGGTGAAATTTTAGTTCTAATTTGGATTATTATTACATATTAATATATATAAAATAATAATGTACTTGATAATTACATATATATTAATATGTGCTAAGACAATAAGAATATAATATTATTTATTAATAATATTTATACATTGATATTGTAAATTTAAAATACAATTGATATATATATATATATTCTTAATATATCCTTGTAATATATTAAGTTATATATTTACTTATTTGATAATTTTTTCATTAAATGTGAGGTTCTAATTTAGTGTGAGGAGATGAATTTGATTTTATACATTTATAAGGATCTAATTTACATACACCTAGATAAATGTGGAAGAGTGCAAATTTATACCTTGGAAAAATTCAAATAAAACATTACTTTAAATTTCTTTATATAATAATGTAAGTGTATAGTTAGTAGTGTTCTTAATTCGTCTACTTAGGCCATTTTTTCTATTGTAAATAAATAGGGGCTTGATTATAGGATTGATTTGATTGTCTCTTTACTCAATCACTTGGATACAAGAAAGTAAAACATGGACTTATAAGCCTTTTTTTAATTCCTTTTCCCATTTAACAACATTTCCAAGAATGCAAGATGATCCAATTTCACTTTCCACCTAATAACATTATATTCTTAAAACAGATTTGCAATACCTCCTAAGTAAAATTTTAAGTAACGCAAGTCCCAATAACACAATTACAAGATCTAACCATTAGCATACAAGATTACACCCAATGTTCCATTGGTAACATTTATACATTGTAAAATCAATAGTAGCCACAAATTGCAACTCCATAAGTCTTTCTCCAATAAGAGCACTTCATCCATTGAGTTCACCATCTTCATCAAGCCAAGTACATGAAAAAATTTGGGAGTAGGCAATACTCTCCCCCCAAAAAAAATATCCGATGAGGGAGAGAATCCTTCTTCCTCGAGCCCCAAAAAGGAAGAAATGAAGGTTATTAGATAACCATGAAAAATCAAAAATGGTTTCCACACATACATTCAAAAAATACAAACAATTAAATAACACAATACCAAATTCTTTGCAACCAACCCACTAATATCAAAATGTAAAGGCTTCATGCTAAATTCATGGAGGAAAAAGGAACATGGGGGTTATTCTTATTCCTCCCAAGGGCTTGTGTTTCTATCTAAGATCCTCCAAAACTCCATAGTAATACATACAACAATATTATGCCTCCCTCCGAGAGGATAATCCACTATTATGCCTCCTTCCAGAAATCAACCCACTCTTATCCCTCCCTCATGAAAATAATAAGATAAACAAAAAACATATTTATCAACTAGGTGGCCATCCCAACCCAAATCCCTCCTCAAATACCCAATAACAATTCTCTTATGCCTCCTTCAATTTTTACCCCCCATTTCCATTTCACCCACAACCTAAGAATCAAGTCTAATTTCCAACAATCATAACTGATGTAACAATCAACATCTATACATAAGATCACAACAAAATAGAAAGATAAAAAAAAAGGTTAAGATCTACCTCACAAATGAAAAGTATCATTACACAACATGCTCTAAGCCTTTCAAAATTGTAAGTAAACAACATCAACTCCAACATCCATTCAACATCCTCAAGAAAGTTCTCCAAAATTACAAGCATTCCCAAAAGAAATGAGAAAGTAACCCCCAATACTTCCCAAAAACTCCAATAAATAGAAACGAGGGAGAGGGGGATGATGTGGCTCCATGTAGGATTCCACGTCATTTATTCTCCATCCCACACCACCCAAGTCAAACCCATACCCCAAGGCACAATAAAATGGGTGGTTGAGAGGTATGAAAACCTCTTACACACACCACTCCAACCCACACCCTTAAGGACAAAGAAATAAACACATGTAAGAAAGTACAATTAAAACTCGCCTTTTTCCTTCCAAACACACATAATGGGGTCTATTTTTTACCGGCTAACCCATAGGTAGGTTTTATATAAGAAATTAAGAGGTGTGGGATAAGCTTAGCTTGTTCCACAAGCATCCAAAATTGCCCCATAAGTCCAAATCAGAAATTCCCAAGTAGGGTGGATTGTAAAACACTCAAAATCACATGCACGCAACTAATAACCACAAGAACAAGGACCCAACTACTCTAATAATTGAATCCTTTTTTGTGACATCAAAATTTAGCCTATTAATATGATTAGTTAACTTAATTAAGACACATAAACCAATTAATGATAAAATGGAATTACACCACAACTTAAATCATATATACAAAAATTAAATAAAAGAAAGGAAAATAACTACACATAAACCCCTTGGTAACAATTGAGGTCATCCCCCCAAGGGAACCCCTTGACAACAAATGACAAGACAATAAAATTACACAAGTTTCCATGGTGACTAGTTATCAATACCCCACATTCCTTTTTTGTTGGTCTCCTATCCCCCATAGTTTGTTGTGCTTTACTTTCCTACAAAATCCAACAATACCTTTCTAGCCACATGGCCATATTAATGACGTCAAAATAATAAAATTCATGCATATATACATAACCATTTACATTATTGAATATCGTAATTAAAGCAATGTTAGAATCTAGTAATTCACCAATTGTTTAATTTTATAATATTTTGATTCTACCAATCCATCAATTTTCACTAAGATCACAACATGAAACATCATCTAGACATATTCGTAACTCACATCTAATACATCCATAAAGTAGTAATAGTTAGAACATCGAATACTAATATAGCAATCAAGCATATAAAATTCACCGAAATAGTCACATCATGCCACAAGTCTAACATGTTTGTGTTGTCTATCCAATAAGTAAAACAAGTGTATCAATGCCCATCTAGCAATGTATAAAATCTATTATGATATCAAGGTATAGGGATCCAATACAGAGTTTCCAGAGCCAAAACATTATAACCAATAGGGAATGACATAACAATAAGTCAATAACAAGGTAACTATTCTAGATCATCATCATCATATCCTTAAATTCCCAACCAAGTCCACACTATGACATACAATAAAAATAATAACCAAAAGATAGTACTAATCATGATGTCCCACACATTTTGTTTCATGCTAACTAGAATACAAAAACAAGGTTTTGAGATTATAATTAATTCGAAATTGATAATGTGGTTCACTAAGAGTTAAAGAGGAGTGGGGACTAAACCCCCCCCCCCCTTAGATTTGGCTTCCTCCCAGAAGTCAAGAAGAAATATGTAGGGAACGATGCAAAAGAAATATGATCACAACCTTTGTGGAATTTATTTGATTCAACAAGTTAGTGTCTAAAGAACCCAGGTCTTGTCCAATGCAATTCAATAATGAGAAGGTAGACTGTAAGGGACGAGTTCTAAACTTTCTTTAAGTAGTATTACAAGCATTTAATTGTATAGAGGAACTCTACGTGACCAACCACGCTATAACACATAGCATCAAAATGATAATGATCAATGTAGTATCAAGAATAACCACCAAACTAAAATAATAACAGGGAGAATTCTTTGAACTGCAGATTACCATATAGTTTCCCATAGATACAACATACTGTAATAAAAAAAGTTAAGGTTTCCACTAAGGTTGAGTTACGCTTCAAAGTTCGTTATCTAAACAAGGCTAGCAACATCAACCATCACCAACAATTTGTATGAGAAGCATGTCTACTCAAAGGTCTCAAAATTTTGAGATCACACCAGATGAGGTTTAACAACAAGGAAGGTCACTTAAGTTAGCCAAAACATTTAAAATAAATAACTATTCATGAGAAGCACTAATATAACTCAAAAGGGGTACAATTAAGTTTCATGGTAACCCTAAGAAAAATAATGACCACAAGGCTTCTATAACCTGATTTTACACTCAATATAGAACACACAACACTAACCTAATTTAGAAATGTGAAACATTTAGAAAATATTTCCATTAGAAACTAACATATGAATAAAAGAGGAACACTTCATTCTACATAACCCAATGCGATTTACTTATCTTAAACTCTGCTAAAGCTCAAAATAGCCATAAGAGAGCACATGCATAAGTCATAACACCAAATAGCACTCAAGGGAGCTAAAGAGAAGAAACAAGTAATAAGAGGGGGTCCAACTACAATCAAGGAGTGCATCGTACCAAAAGTGAGTAGCGGCTTACAGAAATGAATTGTACTTTCCTTCCCAATGGAAAAAGGGGGTAACAACAATAAGGTGACTCAAGAAAATAAGAAGAAAAGAGGACTTCCCAAATTTATTCCATAATATTATCATATGTTGCCTTAAAATTATAATAACCTAGGTCACCAAGGACTAAATCAACGCATAAGGAGGTTTCTTTCCTTAAAAACAAGAGATAAGACCCAATCCTAAAGGCCACAACTTACACTTGTCGAGCTACACAGGAACAAGTGTCCAACCACAAAAAAATCCTACAAGGGAAAAGCACATACTGTTATCTCCGAATCACAAAACCCTATTATTTACACAATTATGTGTGCTTGAGATCAGAGTGTTATTGGATAACATGGGTTCTATCTCCAAGTTGTGGGACTTCTACTTGAGATATACATCTAGAGAAATTTATTTCTTTCTCCTAAACTCCCTGTCACAATCTACTCTAATGTGGGAAACACTATCTAATCCTAATATAACTCTCCAACAGTTTAGGGAAAGAGAATGCATAAAAATAAATCCTACACTAAAGTGGTGATACACAAGAAAAAGTGGGGTATGAGAATAGTCTTCCAATGTGTGAAAAGTAAAAGCAAAATGTAAAGTAGAAGGGGTGATCAAAGTTCTCCACAATCTAGCCACTGCATTCACAACTATATTTCATGTGCACACAATCATAATGAATCCCTAAAAGAGTATAAATAGACACAATATATTTTCAATAAGTTTGAAAGGGCAAGAAGAATGCAAACAAACATAGTTGGGGAAGAAGTATCCATAAACTTGTATCTATTGCTTCGTTGATATGCACAATCATATCTATTACAGAATATGGGTCTAGATCACCATACAAGGAGTCCACTATAAGGGCCTACAACACATTGGATTTTTAAAACCATTTTGATAGAGTTTTGCTACTCCAAAACTACCTTTTTTCGTACAATGATCCCAACACTTCAATTTATATTTTTCTAAGAAGAGAGAATGAGAGGGAAAATCAAAATCTTGAAATATGTCCTTAAACAACTTCCAAGATGTAGTATATGAAATGAAATGATGTTTTGTTGCTTGACAAAGGCTCCCCATACTGTCCAATGACTTGCAGAAATGAGAAATGTCAGCCCATGCTCCATTGAATGCATCCCAACTACCAAATAAAACATTTTTCAAAACCTAGTCACATTTTGTATAAAATAGCCATTGATTTCTCATCAAATTCTTAATTTCTTTTTTTTTGTGCATCGGGATTGGGACCACAATTCTAATAGTACCAATTTTATGTGTTTCATTGACAAATGCAAATGTTATCATCTTCTAAGTGCGGGAAACTAGTTTGGGTATGTCAAGCGTTTCTGTCGTTTAACGGGAATAAGCATCTGATTGGCTGGAGCTGAAGATGTTACCTTTATTTTCATAAATATACCCTCATTAAAAATTTAAAAATCTAGTTTTTTTTGCGTAGATGATGTCGTGCTCATTCCAGAAAGTCAATTTTTTTGAAAATTAGAGCTCTGGGTCAAACGTTATGGCCGTTTGAAGTTCTGGGTCTGATTCACAGTGTTTTCCCTTGCATGCAGATATGTTAGGTATTTTAGGTCCTAGTGTCCCAGATTTCCCTTGTGTGATTTGGGCTGAAAACATCCACTTCACCTGCATTACACTTGACCCACCTTGTAAATCAGGTAAATTATCTTTTGGTGTCCTGCGTGTCGCAATGTTGACCCGGATGTGAGGGCCGTTGACCTCCAATTTTTCCGCATCTCCTTTTGACTAAGGTGATTTCATATTTGTGGGTCCAACATGTCCTGACATCCCTAGAGCAACTTGGGAAATTTCAACCCTACTCCCCAATTTACTCTTGGTACAGTGATTTTAGGATTTCAAATCCCGCATATCCAAAGTGTATCTGTGCAGCTTGGACCAAAAAAACCTGACTTTACCAATTTTAACTTCGTGTGGTAATTTAGAGTCTTCAGATAACTTGTGCCCCAACATGTCGTGGACCATGCAGGATAAAATTACCCAATATTGCTGATTTCAATTGTTTTCAGCCATTTCGATCAAATCAGGTTTTCGGGTCCCAGATGCTAACCCAATACTTATGACATAACAATCAGTCTATAATAAGGAAAATATTATAGATCATCATCATCATATCCTTAAATTCCCAGTAGGGTCCACAGTACGACTAACAATCAAAATAATAGTTGTTATCAAATTTTTCCCATCAGGTAAAATTAATCAAACTCAACCTTATATAGGAGAAATGGAGAGGTTGGTTAGATCATGTGAGCTCACATCCAATTTCGAAAATTAGGTTATAGGAAGGATCATCAATGAAATGCATGGTTAAAAAATAAATGGTCTAGAAAGCATCAAAGAAGATCAATGCTCAAGAGGAAAAGAAATGGAGAAAGGATCAAAGTTTTTAATTTTTCTTTTTTGGCACTTCAGAAAAAATAGGGCAAAAAAATGGTGACCAATGTCTGAAATCTAAAATCCTGAAAGTCTGAAATTTCAGAATTTTGGATTTTGGGATTTCAGAAACTCTCAAGTGCAAAGTTGGATAAAGCAAGCAAAAATCCTGAAATCTGAAATTTCAAACTTTCAAGTTTTTGAGTTTCAGAGGTGCAAAATTCGGGGTTTCAGAGGTCTCCGGTGGAAAAATTAGAAAAGTGACCAAAATGTCTAAAATTTTGAAAGTTTAAATCTTGAAAGGGTTTGGATTTCCAAATTCAATGCAAGTTTTGAGGTCAATGCAACGGAAGTTTTGAGTTCAGAGTTTTGGAACTTCGGCTTTCGAGGTTTTGAAACTCTTGAGGTAATTTGGGCAATGAGTAGTGCAAAAGGTCTAAAAAGGAAAAATGTCTGGAAATCTGAAATTTTGGACTTTCAGGTTTCAAAATTTGGGAGTTTTGGTGTTTGGAGTTTGGGAAATATCAAGCCCAAAAATTTAAACAATATCAAATCAATGTCTGAAATCCCGAATTTTGAAATTCTTAATTTTTCATATTTTTTGGTTTCAGAGTTTTGGAACTCTTAGTCTACCATTTTTATAGAAAGACACCTCGACCTTCAGATGGCCATAAATTTTCACTGGGAGCCTGGATTCACACAAGAAAATATTTTTTGGAAATATCTTAACGTCTGCTACGTAATTTTAATGGGACTAAGTTATTCAAAATGAAAATTACCGTTCACCATTTTTTGTGGTGCCCAAGGTTTCTCACCTACCACCATATAGAAGGTATGGGCTTCCCTTCTTACCAAACAAGGAACAATACATGGAGGCATGGATTTTGTAGTATAACCCATCATTATTATAGGAGTATTCATTTCTCTTTTGGGGTGGTTGAAACAAGAATTTGAATTCTTCTCATGTCATTCTCTATTCTTCCTATATATTATAAGGAGGGGATTTTTTCTAAAGGTTGGATGATTTGTCTTTTAACCTTCCATTTTTCTCTTATCTGTAAGTGAATTTGTGGAGTTAAAACCTCCCATTTAAATGTAATGAAATTTCTTTTGGCCATTGTAATGGACTATATCAAAATTTATGGAGCAATAATACATGTCTGTGGATGATTTTCAACCCTCTCTCGTCTTCATTGCACTTATCTATTCTTTTATTGCAATCTTGGTTATCTATGTATGGTTGTTGTATTACATTTCAATGTTTTTTGTTTATTGGAAAAGAAAATGTTCAACATTCCTTTGGTGCATCATCTCTGTTAATTTTGGGTTATTTTATGGCATCTCTTAACCCTATCTCCTCGGTATGTTAGAATATGTTTAGGAGTAGATCCTCTACAAATTTTATGTGTTCACTTAAACAGAGGAATAGGAACCGGCCTTCATCCGGAGAGCTTTCCCGATTGCAAATTCCCACACTTTGGGAAAATCTCCATGTTATGCAATCAAACTAAGAGTCTCAACCCATCAAGTCGCACACTTTCAGGGGTGTTGTGATTACGTATCAACAATAACCAAAACACAATAGTAATCATGATGTCCCGGACATTTTATTGCATGATAACTAGAATACAACAATAAGATTTTGAGATTATAATCAATTCAAAATTGATAACATTGTTCAAACAAAATTAAATAGGAGTGGGAATTACAATTGCTCCCTTTTTAAAATAGATAAATCATGATTTTTGGAGACGTGTAAAGATAACCTTCGCATCTCCAGGAAGAAGATGTTAATTTTCCTACGTGTACCCTATGTTATGGGAGGAGTCACTTCAATCCTTGAATCGGCCTCGAATGATCTTCTGTGATATTTTGACGCCCTTCTAGGAGCCTTGTTACACCATTTTGCAGCTTTTAGGAAGCTGCTAAATTTGAAAATTTGGGTTTCATATCATCTCATCGTTTGAATCCTGGACAACGAAATGCTTATCCGCCTTCACAAACCTCTAGTATTTTTACTAGAAAATTGCCTAGAACCTTCAGTTTGAGGAAAAACACTTTTCTTGATAGTTTGGCAAAGTCATTTTGTAGGCCTCCGATCACAGTTTGACTAGGTCAAACTAGACCAATTACAACTGGTGGCTCTCCAGAAAACCTCTTGCTGTTTGAAAATCATTTGCTAGTTCTCAGTCCCTTCGACTCTGGTGAATTCTCCATATATAGGGGAGCTTGTAGGAAGTTTTCTCATTGGTCATTCATCCATTAAACATCAGTTTTGGACATGGTTTTCCAAGCCCTCAAGCTAACTTTTGATCGTTTACAACTAGGCCAATTATGACCAATGGCCTTGGAAAACTAGCCGCCAATCGTAAACCATTCGTCCATCAGTTTTGAATTCCATGTCAGTTCTTGTGAATTCTTGGTGTATAGGAGGACACGTAGAAACTCACCCGTGGTGTTTTTTCTCATTAGTGGAAAAATTGTTTGAAAGTAGTGTTCTTTAGCCTCCAAGCATTATTTGAACATTTTTGCAGTGGATGCTAGACTTAGGGAAACGTAAGAAAAAAGTTGTATATCAACCCGTGTTTAGGGGTTGCCCAAACCATCATGGAAACTTGTTGACACTTGTAAATAACTGTTTGAAATACTTACTCTATGACTTGTTGTGTAAAATTGAACTTTTGGCAAAATAGTGTTTCTCTCTCTCCCCTATTTCTTTCTCTCTCCTTGGTTAGGAAATGAAGCGAACTAAAGTGAAATAAATACGTGTCTCTAACCTTCTTCTTTTGAATGTAAAGTATTAATGATATTATGTAAATGGGAAACTAAAAATTTTAATTATGCAAGATTAGAGTGGATGTCATGCCAGTGATTTATCGTTGATTTCATGCTCACATGGTTTTGCACGATGCATGAAAGATGGTGAAAAGGTGTGGTGTAATTCATATCAACTCGTAGGAAGTTGTAGGACCCATGTTGCGTTGCCCAAACCATCATGGAAACTTGTTGACACTTGTAAATAATTGTTTGAAATCTTACCGTGTGACTTGTTATGTAGAATTAAACTTTTAGTGTTATCTTATTGTAATTTATATATCTCCTTGGTTAGGAAATGAAGCGAACTGAAGTGAAATAAATATGTGTCTCTAACCTTCTTCTTTCAAATGCAAAGTATTAATGATATTATGTAAATGTGAAAATGTTAATTATGCTAGATTAGGGTGGATGTCATGCCAGCGATTTATCGTTGATTTCATGCTCACATGGTTTTGCAAGATGCATGAAAGATGGCGAAAATGTGTGGTGTAATTCATTACTTATTATTGTAATTTATATATTTTATTGGGAAAATGTATATATGTTTAATGTAATAGCAATGTAATAGAAAATTTTATATTTGAAATTTGGTGATATGCATGAGATGCTAGTTTTAGGAATACCTTAGGAAATGTGCATTTGATTCATATTTTTGTATGTAAAAAAAGGAAAAGGGGTTGGATATGCATGTCAAATGAAATCAAATTTATTATTTTATAGTGCATTTCTGGTGTGCAATAGACGATTAAATAATTGGTGTTGTGTCTCTTACCTTGAAAATGTAATAAAGGAATCTAACCACAATACTCAACCCTAGTATAAAATTCTTGTATAACTACTCTTCCTGTGTGATTTCTCTTAGCATAGAAAACTAAAACCTTAGGAAAAAATAAAATCCTTACGCTTTGTAACACCTTCTAGATTAAATAAATAAGATCAAAAGTATGAGTTTATCATCATAGCTCGTATGCTTAGTGTCATCCTCGCGAACCTGATGAATAGGCACGACACGGTCCAACATTCTTCAGAGTAGGTGGTTCCCTTCTAGGTTTGGAAACCATGTGTGTAGTAAGGAGAATGTTATTTTCTTAAGGTTCGCACTCATGGGAACCAACATTAAACATAAACTTAAACCTTCTTGGACCAACACAAATGGAGCTAGTGAAATAGCTACCCTATGACTTAAAATATTGTTAACGATCTCTTTAGTTCCTAGCAGATAAATGTGTTACCTTGGATACTAACAACAAAACACCTTGGTCTTTCATACAGGTTGTTTAGCATAAATTTGTACTCTCACCTTAAACTCATGTATAGTTGGGCTGTAGATTCTTGGGTGCAATTGGAATTAAACCAAACCTTGGCTAATTAAGGGGTTAACTTGTGGGTAGAAAATGGTAAGTAACTCCATACAAATGAAATTGATTTGAATTATGTTGACTTTAGAGAACCCAAGAAACTGGAAACTTGGTCCCATAATCCCTTGTTATGCCCTTTTATGACATTAAGAATAAAATAAATTTCACATGCGAAATCGTGAAATGCAGAAACCTGAGGATCTTACCTTGAACACAAATCACTTGTGGTTCATGTGTAGTTTATAATGCTTCCAATCATGTACTTATTTAAGATGTTAGACAAGTACCTTCATAACTCTTTTATTATAAAGTGATGCCAATAATGAGACCATAGTGCAATGTAAGAGTAAAACATATAAGAGTAAAATGATATTTGAGGTTAGGAATAAAGTCACTCTTGGATTCCTTATAACTCAATTAGACATTTCCTTGTGTTAAAAAGAATATGAATTGCCTTGGTGAGATCAACTTCGAGAAAACAAAAGATATTTATAAATCTAAATAAAATTTCTTAACTTGGAAATGTTGAATGGGTTCAACAATTTATCAAACTATATTAACTACGATAGGGAAATAAGGATACCATGATCAAAGAATGTTCATGGAAAATGTATCTTGAATCTAAATCTCCCTTAAATCCTAATATTTCTTTCTTGATATCACGTTCAGATTCACTTATGTCGTGAGGGTAAAATTTAAACATTAAATAAACGTTTGAAGAAAACATAAGCTTAACATAAGAACAGGAGAATTAGGAACTTTGTATGCAATTTGAAATATGGAAAATACTTATGTAAATTATGGAGATTGTCGTAAAGGATAAAGAGCCAATTTAAATGGTTGAATTGTAAGTTGGATGTGAAATGAATTAAATAATCCGTAGGTTGAAAAATGATAAAAATTATCCTATCACAATAATGTCTTTGGAATGTTAATCGTAACTAAGATGTAATCATGGTAATGATGTGTTGTGGGTTTTCCAATCCTTGAGTCCCTTTCTTGTGGTGGGGTTATTACTAGTATTCATTTCATTGGGGAAAGTGTGGTATCGACATGTATATGGTGTTACTCGTGTGTCTATATGATTCGTTGACTTATGTAAGCATCTTATGTGTTGTTGATTTTCTCTTCTTGGAGCCCTTGTCGTGTTGTGTAGTGAGCAATATTAGTAAAAAAAAATATCATGGTATTATTACTGTCGTATTTGTGTGTGTAAGTTGTGGTCATTACATACCTTCAACATGTTTATATCCATATCTATTATGGTTATTTTTCCCTCTCTGCTACTCCATTCTGTTATGGTTTATGATTGGTTGTAAACTACTTCTGTAACTCACACTTTAACAAAATAAAATAGGAATGCGTTAGAAGTATAATCCTAGAATTGTTAAGTTTTAAGTATCTTGATATAATGACCACATTTTCTTTCTACTTTGGCTTTAAATTCTAGAAAACTTTTATTTGTAGTTTATAAATTATAATGATTTTTTCTACTTATAATCTTCACTAGAAGTCAAAAAATAGAAAACATCCACCTATGGAGGGGGTTTGCATGGATCCACATAAGTTTGAATCAATTTATTTTAGTGAATTTTTTTCCATGTATGAATTTATTATTGAAAATTGACCTCTTTAAGTTGTTTCTCCAATATGTATTTCTCACAAGGTCTTCTCGGATTTTCTATAAAAGGTAATTTGTTCACCAGATTCTTGCTATAAAATATAATGAGGCCAAAACAACATATTATTGAACCTTAAGTTCTAGAAAAATAAAGATTCTTCGAAAGAATTTCAAAATCATTATGAGTTTTTAATTAAATACGTGTTTGAAAATTTTCTCGAAAAAAACTTCATTTTCCCCTTTAAACACGGCATTTTACTTAAAAACATCACTTTTCAACCTTAAACAACTCATTTCCAGTGTGAATATTCACATTTTGCAGCAAGATTTCTACCCTTTTCTACACAGTAACTGTCTCCCCTTTTTTCGTCTAGTGATGTCTTTTCATTGACTATTTGAGATAAATTTTGTTAAAAAATTTAGCTATCGAGGTGTCACAAGAATCACCCTTTGTGGGGTTAAAATTTTCACTTGAATAGATGTTGTAGCGACTACTTATTTTCTTGTATAAAGTGTTTGCAAATAGACATTGGTATTGCTACCACAAGATATTTTGATTGTGTTTCAACAATTTGCAAATCAGCACATCCTTTAAATCATATGTTGCAATTTTCCTATAAAAAAATTATGTTTGTCTTTTTGATGATGCTAAGTGAGTGGTTAGAAAGAAATGTCTTCCATTCGAGCTTATTTTAGATCTCATGTGTGTTATTTTTAAGGCTATATTTTGCATAGGTAGGGGTATCCTTATGTGGAATTTTATCTTATTGACTAATGGAATATGATTGCATCTGTTAAAACAACTCCTTATCAATTGATAGAATTGTTCTTACTATGTCAAGCCTTGCTATTGGTGGAAAAAAAATTATTCTAAAATATTTTCAGTGGTTGTGCAAATGCCTAAACAACAAAGCTTTCTTTACTCTTCTCCACACTTCCCTCTCCATTGAACTTGGTATTATAAAACCATTTCCATACCATCTTTTCCTTCACAAAAATACATTATATCTCAGATATCATTTCTTTCTATTTAATCCATTTATTTATACATAACCACTATCAAATTTCATCTTTAATTGCATCTTCCCAATTTACAAGAGCATGAGAAAATAGTAAAAAAATATAATATAAATCTATGTTTTCTTCACATTAATAATGATCACAATAACTAAGATTAGCCCTAAGCAAGCATCATTGACCCTAAGAGAAATTATCCAAACCCTAATTATGCACCGATTCATAATGGCAAAAACAACCTCCACTCCTCCTTGAGCCCTAAGCCTAGATGAGCTTGTTTTCGGTCTGATGGCACAGGTTATGACCAAGTTTCGGTACTCAATTAGGGGAAATTTTGCGGTCTTCCTTCGCAATTTCAGAGCCTGGTTTCTTTGGATGAACATTTCCATCACATTGGTTTGGGCTCAAGTGGCAAGGGAGCTCCAACTAGGTCTGTGCAAACCCTCAAGGACCTACATCTTGAGATCTCTGCGGTTATGGGTTTTGATGCCAGGGTTCTGACCTATACATATCTAAAGGATGGTGTGGACGACAGCTCTATTCCCTCATCTAGCGGCGGAAACACTTCATACCATTTTTAAAGAGGAAACATCTCCTCGAGCCTAGATGTGGTTCCTTCTCCTGTTGCATGTGTGAAGTTGGGTCTGCACCCTGATCTAACCCTTCTAACATCACCTCTAAATTGACTACATATGGGTGGTTTTGGTAGCATTCTTTCCGCTCATGCGTCATATTTTGTTAGGTGTTAAAATAATGGCTTGGATTCATTCAAAGACATTCTACATGGTAGGATTTTGGTGGCCCCTCTTGCCATTAGTACCTGCATCACCTTTTAAGAGGAAGTCCTTGACTATGAATGCTACTACTAGGAGCATGCATTAATTTTCGGATTCAATGGCTTATGGCCCAGTCTACCAGATTTACATAAATGGATTCTATTATTCTCAGGAGGTTAGATGTTTACCCTTGTGCTAAAGGAATATTCATTATGGCTTTTTTTTAACAACTCATAAAGAAATCATAGCAAGTAAACTTTGGGACTGGAAATCATGATACCTTGTCTTAAAACCAATGGTCTCCCTCTTTTAACCCACTCACAAAATCATTCTCGTGTAAACCCGTTTGGATTAGGCTACCTCATTTACCTCTGTAATGTTAGATCTGGGAATGTCTGATTTCAATTGGAAACTTCTTTGACCACACTCTTCACATTGAATCTCAAACCACTGATTTTATCCATACAACATATGTCAGAATCCTTTTTTAACTTGATACTTCTACAATCCTTCATGTAAACATCGAGCTAAAAGAGCAAAATAGAACATGGTCTCAGCCATTAGACTATGAAGCTTTACCTTTCAGGTATAGAAGTTTATTCTCTTTAGGCCATATTGTTGTTGAATGTGGGATGGAAAAGTGTAAAAAAGAGAAAAAAAATTGGTGGAAAAAATCTCCAACAAGGAATGGCTTTGTGGGGACTACAAATGACTCAGCCTCGAACCCCTCATCTCCTCAGGATTTTGAGACCCCTCCAAGTACACGTATGTTATAAGAATCTCAACTCTTCGGCACCGATTAATGGGTACCCTTGAAACTACTGCCCTCATGGAAGGAAGAAGTACCATAGTTGGTGGTCCTAGAGTGTGTGGTCTCTAGGGTTAAGAAAAAATATAGATAATCTGTGATTTGAAGTTTTGTAGGACTAAAACCAAATAATGATTTTGTACAGGACTAATCCAAGAGGAAATAGAACTAAAAAATGGATGTGAAATCACTCATGGGGGATGGCTTCCTTTTCTTCTTTTGGAAGGAGTCTAGTTTTCAAAGAGTGCTCCTGGGTTATCCCTGGTTTTATTGGAAAGAAGCTCTAAGCCTTTTCTGCTTGGAACTAAGGTTCTCGAAGTACACCTTTTAGGATATCCTAATTTGGATCAATCTACTTGGCTTACCACTAGTGTTTTGGGAGCCAGAGGTTTTTCTTGGCATTTCAAAAGATTTAGGGGTGGTCATAATGGTGGATCCTCCAACCAAAGCATGCTCTAGGCTCGTTTGTGTTAGGTTATGCATAAATATTCTAGATGGAAAAAAAGGTGTCTAGGAAAATTTTTATGTGCACCCTGGAAGACATGTGTGAACAGGAAATCATTGTTGAGAAGTCACAAGTATTTTGTGAAAAAATTGAAAGGGCCAATGATGAGGCCAAATTATGTTACAGTGAAAAGAGGCCATACCATGAAGATAATGAAACCAATGGTGTGCTAGGATATTAATGTTTAAATTATAGGTGCTAGTTAATATTTGATAGTAATATTGTCATAAATAATATGACGATATATAGTTAGTGAGATCTATTGTTATAACAATATATCTTGTATGGTTAGCAGATAAGTTTATTGTTATGACTTATTAGATCAATTCATTATAAGTAAGTTGTCTGAGCAACCTCCTTGTTTGTAGGATTTTTCTTTCCTATAAATCTGTATGATCTTTGTAAGAAAATTTATTCAATTAATAAGAAGAAATTAATAATTCATTGTGTAAATCTGTTGTTGTGCCATTATTTGGTGTCAGAGCGGTCAGATCTAGTTATGAGATGAAAGGATTAAATTTTTAATCATTGGCTAAGGGGATATGTAACAATTATTTATTTCCCCTGAATGATGTTATTGTATTTGTGAGAAGTTTATTTTTTGATAGTTGTTGACAACAATAATTGTATAACTACATTGATTTGTGCATAGATGAACTAGATATTTATATAATTCATCATCATCATTTGTTGTTTACACTCATGAGGCCTTCACTGTAGCTGATCTTAGATTCAAAGAGTGAAGTCTTCGATCCTAACAATAATTTTTGATCCATATATTCCTATAGAGAGTTTTAAATGACCATAATGATAATTTTATGCATTGTTTATCCAGAAAAATATGTCGCTATTTGTTGGGAGATGAGGTATTGTTGACACAACGCATACCGTATTGCACCCCTGTGGAAACCCAGTTTCCCCTGCTTGATTGAAAGCTCTCACAACTCAAGCACCATTCTGACTTGGCCCACATATAAAGATCAACACTGGAAATTGATATTCAGATTGAATCAAGGAATTGAATTTGAGTTTTATACTTGGAAAATCCACCATGCCACCATCTATGTTTCCATTTTCTCATTCACACGGTCATCATTAAGAGATATGCGTACCTACATTGGAGTTTTTTATTTAACTTGGAAAATTATTTTCAAACAGATTTGCAGGGAAAGAAAGAATAGAGGCAAGAGATATTGCGAAGAAACTATAGCAGCTATGGTAGCTCTGGGACTGCAATGTGATGATTTTCTCTCCCATATCTCATGTTCATTATTTTTTTTCTATAATCTCCCATAGTTTTATTATTCTTCATTTTTATTCCTCGGTATTTATATCTACCCTGATTATACGCATATTTTATTTTCTCCAGATCAAGATATATATATATATATATATATATGTAACACAAATGTGTACACACACACACAAATATAACTACTAATATATATTTTTTGTGTTTAAAGAAATGTATTGGGATTGATAAGGGGTTATGCATAGCCTCTCGTGGTGGCCTGGTTGCTATTTTTTGAGGGTTATGGGGTGGGCGGTATGGCCGACCCACCCCCCCTTTTGCAAGTGTGGAATGTGTCAACCATGCCACTCATCCACTATTTACAGATTATGGTGTGGCTGGCATCGTCGACCCACCACTCTTTCAAAGGGTGGGATGGGTTGGCCATGTCTCCCAACCCTCTATTTAGTTATTTTTTATTTAAAGTTTTCTTTATAAAACTTAAATCAATTATATATATATATATATATATATATATATATATATATATATATATATATATATATATATATATATATATGCACATGTACAGGATGATCTTATTCTATAATAATTGTCATTTGATCAAATATGAGGCTATATCAACCTGCAAATATTTATATAAGTTTATATATTTACATATATTTTAAGTATATATATATATATATATAGAGAGAGAGAGAGAGAGACAAAGAGAGAGAGAGAGAGATAAAATACACGTATATAATTTTAAGTCTTATTTTTATAACAAAATTTGAAGGGAAAAAATATTTTAGTTTGAAAGGACATTAACATTTTTTGGTTTAAATTTTGAACAATATCCTATAGGTGCAAAAAATTTAAAATTTAAATTATATCTTCCTATAAGGAGGTTGAATTTTAGAAATAGATTACAAGAATAAAACAAGGTTTCTTTTTAATCTTCACAAGAAATATAGAATGGAAAACCATGAGATAATACTCCTTATAATATGCCCAAATATGCAACATACAATAACTATGTATTCCATACCCCCTTCAAAAATTACAACACAACATTATACTTTATCTTTGAAATAATTGGATGATACAAATTTCATTTCAAATATACAATTTCATTTAAAAATATAGATACTAAAATAGTGCAAATTTACAATATTTTACCAACTTTCAACAAAATTCAAATCTGCACTAAAAGCGTAATGTTACAACTAAATAAAGAGCACTTCTTTCAATATATACAACTCCATATGCATGTATACCTATTCCAGCCCTATTATAATGGAAAGTCAAAGATTTAAAGTGCTTTTAATGAGTTACAGACTTGCTTTTACAAATAGACTTTGCAATGACATAAATTTTAATTTCTTCCATAGTCATGAATTCAAAATACATACATATATTTACAACAAAAATTTACAAACAAATAAATTGCAAGCATTACAAGCCCTCCACCAAAAATGGTGAAGACAACATGCCCATATATATTTTTTAAGTTCATTATTCCTACAACTCAAACTCTTTAATGCAACATACAACTTTTTCATTTCCTTCTGTAACACACAAACAATGGCAAGGAGCTAGGAAACACTTTCCTCCAAGCATAATTCCAATGAAGGGGTGAAGCCAACCACCTCATTGGCCTCAGAGCTTAAACCAAGCAGCAATATAGCATGTTCATAACCATGGAAGCTAAAACAATGGCTTCCACATAACAACATACAATCAAGACTGCAACACATGGCAAACAAATACAAAAATAAATCTACAACTTACAAATAATCACATAGGGTTAAACTAGAGCCATAGGAGAGATTAAATATGGGTCAGCCCATTATACCTCCCAAGTGGGTTAATGGTCCACATTGAAACCTCAAAATTCTTCTTCCGCACACATTATTCTCTTCTCCCTCCCTAAAAAATATTATCACTCCCTCATGTAAAATATATAAAGATAAAGCAATAAATTTCCCTTATACCTCCACAAGGTGGAACACCCTACCAAAAATCCATCCATACAAATCACATAATCTCTTACTCCTCCACCATGGCTCCCATTTTATTTCTCCCTAAACCTTGCTTAAGGTCAACAGTACCCAACCCAAAACAAACACACATACATTCATACAATTTGAAATTCCATACACAACAAGAAAAAGAAAGAGAATAGGTTAAGATTCTACCTTGGCATTAGTGGTACCTTTTCCTTTTAATAAATTCAAATTCAATTCCTCCCCATGAAGCAATCACACCCCACATAGATATTTTCAATCCAAAATCCAAATGATCAAGCAAGTAACCCCAAAAACATAAAACAAATACTTATAAATAGACTTTGTGGTGGTAGAGGTTATGTAGGTCCATGTAGGATGCCACCTCATTCCCCTCTAATCCACCTCACATCTCAACAAACATCTCAAAGTCTCGTAAATACATAGGTGAGGATATGACACTACCAATCTTGCACATAATCTCCCCTTTTCACAATTCAAAATTGAATTTAGAGGATACAGAACATGAGGGCAATAATTGCCTCTTTTTCCTAAAATTTTCATAATTAGAGGCTAGATATGACCCCTTAAGTCATATGCATTAGGTTGGTAGGGAAGTCTAAAGAGTGTGAGAAAATTAATACTTGTCCCACATGCCTTTAAAATCGGGTTCAAAGCTCAAATCCTAGATTTTAGTTAAGGGGATGTCACACAAACCAATGCCACCTAAAAATGATATAAACCTAAGTAAAATACTAAGGTATGACCACATATATATTGCCCCCCCCCCCCCCCATTCACCTCATTAATACATTAGCTCATCATAAAAAAATTCATAGTTAGTTAGGGGCACATTGAAAACTTAGGAACATAAGGGTAGAAAGGTACATTAGAACTGTAAATAATATCACAATATCCACAAAATAAATAAAGATCAAAACCACAATTACATCCAAGGTCACATTATGAGGTGCTCCCCCATGATGACCTCCTCATAGAAAATACGCAACATGACGATACAAAAAAATATTCACACAGCTGCAAAGGTGGCCATGTTGTGAACACGTGACATTCCTCCACGGTTGGCCTTCCTAATCCCTCCTCATTTTATGTGACTTCATTTCTTGTAACAAAAAGATAATACCACCTTCATCCTCAAGGCCACATCAATACATCACGAAAATAAAAACATATATAAATCATCCATCATATAATCATCATCATACATCGTAGTTATATCATTATTAAGGTTGTGTAATTATAAAATAAATCAATCATTTACAATTACCAATAATAAAAATTCCTAGTTTATGACAACCATGAAATTCAGTTGCTTGCTGATCACCTCATATAATAAAAAAGATAGTAAATCTTAATATCAATGTACACATGATTAGACGATGCATCTAAACATATTCGTAACTTCTATGAATCCAAGATGTCAGTATATAAGTAAAGCAACACTAAATAAACATGTGATGCAATATCTAGTGGTGTCAACTAGGCATCCATACAATTGATGATAAGGGTAAAATAAAAATAATAATCAAATGTCCATATAGTCTATCAACATGCTAACCATAATACTATATGAATATCCATGTCTCTAAGAGGTTAGTGAACATGATCAGAACCAAAAAAAGTGTCGAAGAGGAGTGGACACTACATAACCCACCCCTTAAACTTGATTTCCTCATAGAATTCAATGAAACAAGTGTGGAAACTGGGATCGTAGCAAGGTGGCGTCCTCCCATGTAGCTATTGACTCATCATATCGATCCCACTAGACACACACGCGATTAAGCTCATGCCCTTGAAGGCCAAATACCATGCGCTCTATGATGTGGATGGACTCCGTAGTTACCTGTCCATAATCTTGCACCTACAAAGCAGTCCAATCAAAGACATGAGAAGGATATGGTATATATCTTTAAAGAATAGAAACATGGAAAACATCATGGATGTGAGACAAGCTAGGTGGCTAGGCTAAGTAGTAGGCCATGAGACAGATCTTCTTCAAGATCTCAAATGGACCCACAAATATCAGAGCTAGGTTAGAGAACTTTTGATAATGGATGGGGCTCTTATGAGGTCTAACGCTGAGGAACACCTTCGAGCCCACCTCTTAAATGTTGTCTATCATCCTCCAATCTTCATAATTCATCTTGCTATCCCATGCCTTCTATAATCTGTACCTGAGAAGGGTAACCTACTACTCCATGTTATGTAACATAGATGGCCCAATAGAAACCCTATCCTGTAATGTGTGCCAGCTCAAAGGAGTCCTACACTCTATATCTTATAATTCCTGAAATGGTGTCATGCCGATGGAACTCTAAAAATAGTTATTATATGCAAACTCTACCAGTTATGGATACTCCTCCCAATGTGATTATTTATCCATAATTTACATGCCAAACATATCCTCAAGTATATGGTTCACCCGCTCAGTATGACCATTTGTTTCTAGGTGATAAGTTGTACTGAAATTGATCTTCGCCTCAAGAGCAACCTGTGTGGGGGTACAAAAATGTGATGCACATAAAGGATCGCAGTCATAAATGATCTTCCCTAGAATCCCGTGAAGTCTTACTATCTCAACCAAATAAACTCGAGCAACTACACTTACTGTATAGGTGGTCTTAACAAGAGAAAAAGGACCCACTTTCATCAATCTATCCATTGTGACCATGATCGCGTTATGGTGATATCTCAACATAGTTAGCCCAAAAATGAAATCCATGAAAATGGAGTCCCATTTACACTCTGGTATAACATGAGGATAAAGAAGGCCAGGTGGATGTTGATCCTCGGTCTTCACCATTTTACACTCCAAACACCAAGTTAAAAAACGGGCTATATCACTCCAAAGACCACTTTAATAGAATAATTTCCACAGTGTGGTTTGCATCTTCTTCACCCCTGGGTGAGCTGAATAAGGTGAAAAATCATCCTTTGCTAAGATATCTTCTCACAATCCTCCATCTCTAGGCACATAAATCTAATCCGTGTGTCAAATAAGTCCATCTAAATCCAATGATAGCCCCTCTAACCTCCCCGTAAGGGGTCTATGTGACTCAAACTCTACTCTAGTTGAAAGATAGAACTTGTCCTCACGAAGCTTCCGCGAGATCCTAGTCCTCAAATATTTACCTACGGATGTAGCCATGATAAGGTGTCTACATCGACTCATGGTGTCTACTACTACATTCTCCTTCCCCTTCACATGCTCAATCTCCATTGAATCCCATTGAGGGGCTTTGATATTGGGATGTGTGAAGAGGTTTCATAGGCTCAAATGATCTATCCTAAGTGTGAGCTTCATACCCAGGATAAAATGACGAAATTGAACTAAAGCATGAACCACTATTGTAAGCTCAAGGTCATTAGTCATGTAAGTCATCTCATAACCCTTGATTTTTTGAGACTCAAAATAAATAACTTGCACATCTTGCATAAGTACTCCCCCTATCCTTGCCAATGAAGCATTTGTACATATAAATAAGTCCCTTTGCGGATCTAGCAATGCTACGATAGCTTATGTAGTAAGGCATTCCTTCTGATTCTTTAAGGCCAGGTCACAACTGTCTGACCATATAAACTTCATCCCTTTCTGCTGTAGGGATGTTATGGGGTGAGAAATACTTGAAAAATCCTAAACAAACCTCATGTAATATCATGCTAATTCCATAAATCTGTGTACCTTGGTCACATTGGTCAACACCAACCAATAAATGATAGCTCTTATCTTGGAAGGATTGAGTAAGATAGTTTTCCCAGAAATGATGTGACCCAAATAATGAACCTCTAACTAAAATAACTTACATTTATCTAGGTTCCCATAAAGTTACTACTCTCGAAACACTACAAAATGTGTCAAAGTTTCTCTTCATGCTCCTCACATGTATGTGAGTAAATAAAAATATTATCCATGAATATGAGCAGGAAATGGTTTAAGAATATCTTGAATACCTCATTCATCATGATCATGAATGTTGCGGAGACATTCGTCAGTCTAAATGGCACAAATGTGAACTCATAGTGACCCAATCTAGTGCGAAAGGATATTATATGAATATCTTCCTTTGCAATCCTCAGCTGATGATACCCAGACTTAAGGTCTTTCTTGGAAAACATATTTTCCCCTTTAATTTGATCAAATAACTCATTAATGTGTGGAAGGGGGTAACAATTCTTGATCATTAATTTTTTCATCTATCTGTAATCAGTACACAATCACAAGGATCCATTCTTATTCTTCTTAAAAATAACTGGTGCAACTTAAGTAGATACACTCCTAATAGATTAGGCCCTTCTTAAGAAGTCCCTCCACCCAAAGCTTGAGCTCAAAAATCTTAGGAGTAAACATCCTTTATGGCACGCGTGAGATAGGATATTCTCTAGGAACCAAATGTATATAATAATCTATCTCACGTGGGGGAGGTAGGATAGGTAAATTATTAGAAAAGACATCTAAAAATTCTCTCAAAATGTGATGATCATCGAGTGAAGGCCCACTAGTCTCATCCTCTGACCTGTCACTGACTGTAATAACAAAAAATTGACATCCCTGACACGCATACCACTTAAGCTGTATAACGGATATAGTGCAAATGGAGATGGGCCTCCTAACCCCAACTATCTCTAACTATATCCCCAAATCATCTACACAAGAGATCACCTTATTGTAGCAGTCCACTCTCACCCTGTGTAGAGATAGCCAGTCCATACCTAAGATAACACCATAAGATCCCAAGCGAAAGATGTAGAGCTCCAAGGTCATGGAAAAGGGTCCTAGGTAAACTACACACTCCTTGACTAAGGAGTCCAGTGTGATCTTGGCTCCAAAATCCATCTCAACGTCCTAACTACAACCCTACCTAACTGCCACCGAACTCTATCAATTTACTAAATATGGAGAAATAAAAGAAGAAGAAGATCTTGAATCGAACAAGATCGATGTAGGAATACAACCAATGCTACTTGAAGTCTCGATCACTGTGGCCTGGTGCACTACCTAGAGGTTCTCAACCATTGTATAAAACCAGTGGCTCTGTACCATGTCACCAACTGTTAGCTTTGAAATGGGGCCCTTACCCATTATTACAAGTAATATACAAATAATCTCTCCATTGATGCCCCCATACACCGTATCCAAAACAAATTCTAGGTCCTCTCCAATGAGTTCAGCTGATCCTCCATGTGCTCTAGTAGTCCATGTTGTAGATTCAAAAGATCATGATATAGACTATTGTGGGTACTCCAGACAAGATCCAAATTTCTGAGCTAGAGGCCCCATACTCCACCCTCTCTGAGAATCATATCTATGTGGAAGTTTGAAAGGTAGGTGGGTATAATACTACTAAGCTTGTGGTTTTTTTCGTATCCTAATGAAAGGCTGTGTGGATTCATGCTTGCAACGAGAGGGAGGGATCTTGCTCTTTGACTGATTGTGTTACAAATATTCTAGGTGAATCCTCACCATATATTGTGTCTACTGCATCTTCCCCCTCTTCTCCTTTATAATATAGGATTTCTCAACAACCTTGACTAGTAGCTGTGGACAATGGATGTGCACTACCCCTCCAAGATCCAAATTTAGGCCCCTGATGAATGTGTGAAATCTAACCTGATCATCCTAAATGTAATCTACAAACTAAAACAAGTCCTAGAATCTAATCTCATACTCTACCACTGTCATGTGCACCTGTCACAGATTGTGGAGGTCATTGACCCCATGTTGAATAAACCACCTGGATATGTATCTACTCTAGAAATGTTCCTCAAACAGTTCCCATGTCATGGAATTTGAATATAGGTTGACCTTATGCTCCTTTATCCTCTTCCAAACACCTTCCCTGTCCCTAGGAAGATGAATAGCAACATGAGCCTTCATGTTGCTAGTGCATGGACATATCTAAAAGAATCTACTAAAGCTAACTAGCCATGCCTCAGCTTGGAATCCTCTTGTCTCTCCAACAAAGTGAGGTGGAGGAAGCTTTAGGATCTCTCAAATGTGATCAATTTTTGATGACTATTTCCCCTAGGTATCTTCTCATGGTTGTCTCTCTATCTAGTGCTCCTAGATTTATCCCTCTGTCTCACGATCATATCTCTCTATGTTGAGTCATGTTTGTCCATATCCACGTGAGAATTATATGTCATATGCTCCTCACTATGTTGTGCATCATCCTAAGCCTCCTATGATGAATCTCTCTCATGTTGACTAGGTCTTCCCTTGAGCGAATATATAAAAAAATTGATCTCTTATACGGTCTATAGAATCTGTGGTAATATGGTAACAGTTTCCTAATCTGGGGGTGGTCCCTCTAGCTCAATGTGTAAGAACCCATCATCTAGTTTTTGCCTCATGTGCATATTAAAATGGGAGTTAGTCTGTTATTCTAGGTGTTTATTACTTTACTAAGTTTTGTACATTTTAAAATTTTCAACAATATAAAATGTCCTAGGTTTAGGTTGCACTAGATTTTTCAGTGTTGTTCCCATGTTTTCCCAAGGTCTAAGTGTTGATGATGTGAATCAAGCTACAAGAGGTTGAAATAACTCCAAAACACACATAAAAATCATTCCAAATTATAAAAACAAGAGTTTCAAAATATCTTTCTTCTCATTCTATAATCCACACTGATCTTATACATCATTACAATCCTCTTTTTATTTCACGTCTACTCTAAAACCCTAAAATACCAAAAATTACGTACTAGAAAAAAAACTCGGATGGGCCCAATTTTTTTTGTGCCAAATACACCTTCATATATTAAGGTTCACATAAAATTTTTACTTATTCTTACAAGCAGAATCAAAATTTTTAAAGTTCTAAGATCTAGTCAAAAGAAAAAAACATGTTTGGAGTAAATTTTAGGCCACTAAATGAAGGAATATGGATCCGGAAATGTGTCGAAAATTGCACAACCTTACTAGAATAGTTGACCCCAACTTATTACTAATGTATGTATACCATCCTATAAAATTTCAAGACGATCGAGATACCACCACAATGCCATCATGGTCATGGTGGATAAATTAACGAAAGTAGCTCATTTTTCTCCAGTAAAGACCACATATATAATTAGTGTAGTGGCACGGGTATACCTTGATGAGATTGTAAGATTACATGGGATTCCATGGAAGATCATTTATGACTATGATCCTTTGTACACTTCCCATTTATCACCATGTAGTATGCTCTAAGGACAAGGATCAATTTCAGCACAGCATATCACCCTGAGACAGATGGACAGACTGAGCGGGTGAATCCGATCCTAGAGGACATGCTTAAGATGTATGTTATGGACAACCAGTCGAGATGGGAGGAGTATCTATATTTGGTTGAGTTTTCCTACAATAATAGTTTCTAGAGTTCGATAAGCATGGCTACTTTTTAGGCATTATATGGCAGAGAGTGTAGGACACCTCCTAGTTAGGATACGATTGAGGACAAGGTTTACCTTGGGCCGACATTATTATAGGATATGGAGCAACATGTTACCTTGATGAAACAATATTTGCAGGAGGTGCAGAATAGACAGAAGAAGTATGCGGACCAACATAGGATATATCATAGTTTTGAGGTGAGCACGAAGGTGTTTCTTCATGTCATACAACATAAGATCCCTATCCATTACAGAAAAGGTTCTAAGCTTGCTCCTAGGTTTTTGGGTCCCTTTGAGATCTTGGAGTGCCTCGATCCCTTAACCTATCGTCTAGCATTGCCACCTAGCTTGTCCCACGTCTATGATGTGTTTCACATTTTTGTGCTTTGGAGATATATTTCTGATCCTTCTCACATGGTAGACTGGACCGCTTTGTAGGTGTAGGATCAAGGGTAGGTGATGGTGGAGCACGTACACATTATATAGCGCAGGACCCTGGGCCTTTGAGACAGAGAGATTGATCAGGTTCGGGTCCAGTGGAACAAATATGATGAGACTGCAGCTACTTGGGAGGATGCTACTTTGCTACACATGTAGTTTCCACACATGTTCCAGCGACTTCCAGGAGAAAGTTGAGTCTAAGGGGAGGGGGATGTAGTGCCCAATTCCCTTCGAAACCTTTTTTATTATTATTTTGTTACTATCAAATGCACTTATGGATATATTATAGGTTTGTTTTAGCATGCTAGTAGATATTAGAGATATTGAACTATTATTGATTTGATTCTTATATGACGCATATGGACTACTAGAGACATTTGATGTTGATATTGATATACTTTTGACATGATTATGTATTTGTATTTCTAACATGTGATATATTTAATCATTTTTAGTAGACCTTTGATAATTGGATTAATGTTGTGATTGTTTTGACATGGATAAAATGTGGAATGGAAATGTGCTAGAAATTTTAAGTGATACCTTGTTTTCATAGATGATATTAATTCATACATTTTTGATTTTATATTTTTATCGCATATTAAGCATGACTGTTTTTATGCATCCACGAGGCCGAAGGAGGTATCCTCTGATTTGCAAGTATATTATATTCACAACAACATCGGGGGAGTAGAGACCAACCACATTGGAATTTGAGAATAATTCAAATAGGGTCACCATGGCAACATGTAATTGTGTGTGTGTTAGAATTATTGGTTAGGAGAAAATTGTGACCTAGGGGTCATGTGTTGTTTTGTTTTAATATTTCCCTTTCTATTATGATAGTTTGTATTTTTCTTTTAGTAATGAAATTTTTACTTGTTCCATTATTTAGATTTTGGATTTGTGTTTACCCCTTTATTATTCATGGGTTGTAGTTCCTTAATTAAGCTAATGTAAATTGTCCTAAACTATCCTAAACTAATTAAGGATGTGACCAAAAAGGAGTTCATTTATTAAACTTGATTTACTCTTAGTTTTTGTGTTGAGTGAAGCATGTTTGAGTTTTGAGTGTAGCACACTCTACCCTTTCATGGGGAACTCCAATTTGGCCTTAGAGGAAAAATTTGGAAGCTTGTGGGATAATTCAAACTTGTCCCACGCCTCTTAAATGCCCATGTCAACCCTACCTATGGGTTGGGGGGTCAAATTTAGGCTCTTTTAGGTGTTTTGGGGGGATAAAAAGGTAAAATGTTAATTACACTTTCTTTCAAATATTTAATTTTGTCATTTGGGGGAGTGGGCTTAGATGGAGTGTGTAAGGTTCTTGTCATTCCTCCAACCACTTATTAATTGTGCATTGGAATATAAGGTTGACCAAGTGATGTGGAATGGAGAGGAAATGAGGTGGCATCCTACTTGGAGCCACATCATCCCTCCCTCTCCTTTCTCTATTTATTGAATTCTTGTTTCTTGTTTTGGGGTTGGATGATCATTTTGAGTCTTTTGAATTTTTGGAGAGTGGGAGGATTTTGAGAGAGTTGTGGATTTTGGAGCTTTTTGGATGCTTGCTTGATCTTTGGAGAGCCTTGGCACTTCATACTTGGAACAGGCTCTACTATGGAGAGGTAGGAGCTTCACCTTAGTTTAAACAATGTTATTTATTTATTATATGTGTGTATATGTTGTGTTGCATGTTGTTGTCTCTTTGAAATGCTTGTTGGGTGTGGGTAGAATGCCTAAGTTGAGAGTGGGAGGAGACTATGGGGAGCTTTCTTGTAGGGAGGCATAAGAGATCACTTTCTTGAGGAGGGAATTTGGGTTGGGTGCCCCATCTTGTATGAGGAATGTTTGCATTTCTTCTTATTCTTAATATGAGGGAGCCATAAGAGTTTTTTAGGGAGGCATAAGAGTGTATGGAGGTATAAGGGGTACTTGAGGTAGGCATATGAGTTGATAAGGGATCTTGTGTTTGTATTGAAGGATTTTAGGTGGGCACCCATTCCCATTGGGAGGCATAAGTGGTCTTCCCATAGGTCTTACTCTTTTGGCTTTCTTGACAAGCCTTGTTATATTCTTGTTTTGATTGTTTTCTTCTTGTTGAGTTGTTATTATCTTTGTATGAAAATAGAATGAATGTGAAATCATTGTTAAGTACTGTGGAAGCTAGTAGTTGTGATGAGTTGAGATCTTCTCCCATTGTAATGTGGTTGGGGCTCGGTGGCCAAAGGAGAGAATCGCTTCTCTTCTCCTTTGGATATCTTGGTTGGGTGGAGAGCATTGCCTCTCCCCCTATCTTGTTCTGAATCAAGAAAACTATTAGAGGAGCTACCTTGTTGGTTTTTGGAGTGTTGGAGCCTTGTTGATGAAGGGTAAGTGCAGGAAATTGATGGATAAATATAGGGTCATCCGTGGACGTCATATTGCAAAAAACAACGAAATCTCAAATTGTAGGGATTATTAGCTATACACGCACTTTAAATTAGAAAAATTTATATAAATATGAATCGTAGCATTCAAAATCTAGTTTCTAAAATACTAATTTTTGTAGAAAACAGACAAGTTTAGGTATATTTAACACTTAAAATTATATGACTTTTTTTTTTTTTTTTTTAAACTTATAAGATTGTAGTCCGTTTGCCCGCATTTTGGATTACCAAATCTTGTTTTTTTTTTTTCCTTTGGTGAAACGTTAGATGTAGTTGTCTATCTTGGGATGGATTTTATTTTGTATTTTTTTTAGCAATATTTTTTTTTTATGATTTTTTCCGTGAAAGTGGTCTGAAAATATTTAGAAAATGGAGCGCTTTTTCGTTTTCCCGCCATAACTATATCAAAAAATATCGAAATCAAATATTTTTTTTAAGGTGTATAGAATTTGTCCACGCTTGGGATGGTATAAGTTTTATCATATTTTGATAAGTGAAACAAAAGTTACAGTCTTAAACGTAGACATGAACATTCACGGGAAAAAATGTCTTAAAGACCTATTGTTAGTAAGAAATTATAAAATGATATTTATCTTATTCTATTCACTTTAAAAACAATATTTCTACAAAGCTAAGAGTCTACCCTACGTGATGTCACCATTTTTGTGAAATGTTTTCAGTTTTTAAGCATGGTTCAAGTCTTTGGAAGAGTATATTTGAGGTTTTTTGACCTTTTGCACTTCATAATGACCTTCCATAGCTTTGGTTAGGGAAAAACAAAGATTTTTCGAGGCTTAGGTTCGGCAGATAGATCCACGATCGCGGTTTATAAAGCACGCTCACGGTTCATAAATCATATTTACACACATCCCAATGTCTGAATTACCATGTGATTTTTACTCTCTGACCTTACCGTATGAATTACTGTGAAATTCTATCATTTTCCAGGCACGTTTTTCTTATCACCAGAAGCAAAACATCATGGGAGACAAAAAACGAAGTCAAAAAAGGAAGTCATTAAGTAAAAAAACACCAAACGAATTAGAGGCCAACAAAATTGAAAATGTTGAGCGAATGCGGAAACTTCATGAATCTAGAAGAGGTTCATCTTCAATCCCAACTATTGAAAGCAATGAAGAACTAGGTAATGTTTCTACTGTCAATGTTGAAGTTGAATTAAATACTCGTGATGAAGAAGTTTTTATTGTCAATTTTGAAGAATAATTAAATACTCATGATGTAGAAAATGTTGAAATTGAAAGAGACAATGAAAACGTGAATAAGAAAATTCATGTTGAAACTATAGACAAGAAAAATTTGACAAAAACACCTCCTAGGATTTTACATAAGAAACCTAATTTTTTTATTGAAATTGATGAAAACATTTTGAAACCAATGTCTGAAAAACTTTCTGAACGACAAATCAGAAGAAAAGCCACTGAAATTTGGGATAATCATTTTGAAATTTTAAATGATTCCCAAAGATGTCAGTTGTTGGTTAGTTTGATGAAATTGATTAAAATGAGACCTACATTAAACACCCTAGGATTGACAACATTTAACATACGTGGTAAAACCTCTACAATTGTTGAAAACCTTCATGATGCATATCACACTGTTGGTGTCAAGAGACGCACTAGGGATAGTAATATTGTGCATCGTGTACTTGCTACTAGTGTTGTAAGTGAATCAATAAAAAAACAACGTTTGATTACGCAAAGAAGTTGAATGTTGCAAATTAATGAAAAACTCTAATGAAAGCAATTGAAAGATGTAATATGCTTCAATCACTCAATAATGTCGATTTTTGGGCATTTTCTGCTAGAGCACCGGGTAAGGACAAAAAAAATTCTGATGCTATAAGAGAAGTTGTTATTAAATTTTGGCATGATAACACTAGAGTTTCACCTAATACAAGAGATGTTATAAAATAGAGAGTTGGTTCTACTAATCGTGAACCACATCTAAAGCATTTCTTAGATATGACTCAAACTCAATTTTTTTGTAAGTTTGAACAAGAGAATCTGGAAATTAAAATTAGTCAACTTTTTTTTGAAATGTTGAAACCATTCTATGTGAAAATCAACCATGCTCACACCACTTGTTGTTGTAGGCAACATGTTGAATTTGTGATGCATTATGCTAAATTTTTACGTATTTGTTCTATTTTTCATTCTGAAACTATGTTATCTGAATGTGCTGTTCAAGTTCCACCAATATCTTCCAGGGATTTCATTCCTACTATATTTTGTGAAAAAGAAGTTGGACAATTTTTTATAGTTAGGATTGTTTACATGGAAGTTTTAGTACATGCGGCGGATTACCTAAATTGGAAAGTTACATCCATGAGTAAATTGAAGGTACAATAGGACATAATTTAGTTGAATTTGATAAATATAAATCAGTTTCATACCAGTTGAAAGATGGAAAAGAGTGGAAACGGTGTGAGCTAGTTACAGGACAAATGCCCATTTTTCAATTTATGAGAAAATTTAAGGATGGAATTGTTTATGAGTATGCGAGGCATACACATAGAGCTCGATTGTTGGATGAACAATTCAAGCTATGCAAAGACACATTTCCTATTGGTACAATTGTTTCAGTGGTCGATTTTGTAGAGAGTTACACATTGCAACCACAAATGGAGGTTCAATCGCAATATTACAACTCAGTACAAGTTGCCATTTTTATGCATATAGCATTTCGACATTCTCCTGAAAGTACAGAGAATGATCGAAATTTTTTAAGAGAGTACCACTTTTATATCAGTGATGATCATACTGATTCTACTAAATTTGTGCAAGGGTGTTTCCAGTTATTTTATGGAAACTTGTCTGATAGGGACATCCACTTCAAACAACATTATATATGGTCAGATAATTGCAAGTCTCAGTTTAAGAATGCACGAATGTTTTATTGGATGAGCAGAATGCATGTCAAGATGGGTGTGCAAAATATTTGGAGTTTCACTAAGGCTGGACATGGAAAAGGAGAGCATGACGGTGCATGGGCATGTATGAAAAGAGCTCTTGCAAGAGAAGAGTTGAAGTACAAAGATGGTGCTAAATTAAAAGATGCAAAGAGCATAGTGGAATGGTGTACTGACAACATGGCCCGAGGTTCTCAAGAAAATTCCATAGTTTGCAGATATTTTTGGTTGACAGAGGAAAAACATATTGCTAACTGCGAGGATTGTATGACACTCACTGGGTCCAGTGATATGCACTCATTTTGAAGCTCAGACGCTACTTCGTGGGCCGTATGGACAAGAAAGTTGACATGTTTTTGTGCATCTTGTATCGAATTTGTCACTACTAAGTGTGATTCACAACAATGGGTGGAAGGATGGATTTGTAGGCCTCTGACTCCACTTCCTAGTTATCAACCTCCACAAGCATTACAACTTGTTTCTACAGATGAAGTTACAACATCCAAGGACTTTGACGAAATTTCAATTTTGGTGCGACAACGTATTTATGGTTATTTATTTAATTTTTGTATTGAGTTATGTCCATTGAAATTTTAATATGTAATTTAAATTTCAGTTGTTCAACCTTGGTTATTTTTTTATAGGACATGTGTTTGCAGTAATTGCGACAGAAGACAATGAAGAAGGAACAGACTATTTCTTATGTCGTTGCATCGAGGAAAGAAAGAAGTTGACTTCTCCTATTATAGATGGTGAAGAGATTGAGTATCCTACAGGGTCAGTGGTAGTTACTGGAACTTGGCTTCGACAGTATCCACTAAAAAAACTCCTCAGTTTGGGTGTTTGAAGACTTTGAGACACACAGGAAAATACTCTTATATTCACATCTAGTTCTAGCGAAAAATATTCAGTTGTATAGATATCGAGGAAGACCTAATAATAAGATTCTTTGGAAGGTTCGAGAGTCAGATCATGAAGCAATCTTGTCTGCTATTCAGAGTAGATCCGATCCCGATGGTTCATTGGAATGAATTTACAATGCTCAAGTCTGGTATATATTTAATTTCAAGGTTCAATTTTTATATATATATATATATATATATATATATATATATATAATTTTTTTAGTTTAAAGATCTAGATTTAAGTTTGAATATATTTTATTTTAAATTTGTGTATTTTGTGTGTCATGTATATAGATAGTATATGGTTTTGATTTGAAACTTAAATTTCTTTGACTAAAAATTTTATGTTTAGGTTAGTGGTGCCAGAAAAGCTTCCACCTTCATGTGGTTGGCATTTTTAGTAGAGAATTTTAAATTCTCGAAGCTAAGAGAAGCTTGAACATTGTTTGAAAAAATTGTAAATTTTCAAAAAGTCACTTGTAAATTTTGAAAATATTGTAAATTTTGAAAATGTTGTAAATTTTGAAAAAGTTGTAAATTTTGAAAACGACTCCTCTAGGTGCCATGGAGTCCAAGTAGTCACCCATTGAAGTTGAATGATATTTTGGTCTCAGGGCTCTTAAGGGACTAAGCCCGAACGAAGTAGCCCGGAATCAACGACCCTTTCGCGCACCGAAACACCACCTCCTCTAGCGTTCACCTGGCCACCCAGACGTGCCGGCGTAGGCGGTTCGGTGCCACGGCCCACCGTTTGCAAAATACAGCGTTTTGGCAACCTTACACTGGCTTCAACTGCACTATTTCACGCGTTTGCAAACATTAGGACAGCGAGAGCACCGAAATGAGAAGGAAAAAAAATGAGAGAGGCTATTGTAGAGGGTCTGTATGCCGAGGTTTCGGATCAGATGAGGCCTCTCTAGGTGCCACGGAGTCCGAGTTAGTCACCCGACGAATTTGAACGATATTTTGGTCTCCCGACGAATACTTCCTATGTTGACTACAACTAAAGTTAGTATCATATTGATAACAACGACAATTTACAAGCACCAAAAGGATGCCTCTAGCATGTCATATGGCCATCTGGATGAGATAGTTTCAGGTGGTTCAAAAGTAAGAAATCAAGAAAACTACCGTTGAGCTACAGGTACTACTTCATTTAAGATACAACCTTACAAATGACTCCATACTGCACTATTGTCGCACATTTAAGGAAATAATTACGACAATGAGAGTACCGAAATGAGAAGGAAACAATAAGAGAGGCATCATCCATGTACAGATTGCAAAGGAAGCTAAGATTGTAGATAAAAGGGGCGACATTCCAACTCTAGGTACCACAGAGTCTGAGTATTCACTCCGTCAAAGTTGAACGATATTTTGGTCTCAGGGCTCTTAAGGGACTACGCTCTGAATTGAAGTAGCCCAGCAAGCAATGACCCTTTCGCGCACCAAAACACCACCTCCTCTAGCTATTCACCTGGACACCTAAGATGTGTAGGCGTAGGCGAGTTCGGTGCCACGACCCATTGTTTGCAAAATATAGCATTTAACAACCTTACACTGGCTCCAACTGCACTATTTCGCGCGTTTACAAACAGTAGGACAGCGAGAGCACCGAAATGAGAAGGAAAAAAATGAGAGAGGCTATTGTAAGGTCTATACATTTAGAGCTTATAGATCAGACGAGCCCTCTCTAGGTGCCACGGAGTCCGAGTAGTCACCCATCAAAGTTGAACGATATTTTGGTCTCAGGGCTCTTAAGGGACTACACCCAAAGCGAAGTAGCCTGGAAGCAACGAACCTTTCACGTACTGAAACACTACCGTCCTCTAGCATTCACCTAGCCACCCAGATATGCCGGCGTAGGTGGTTCAGTGCCATGACCCACCGTTTGTAAAATATAGCATTTGACAACCTTACACTAGCTCCAACTGCACTATTTCAGAAAATATAGTTTGCAAACAGTAGGACATCGAGAGCACCGAAATGAGAAGGAAAAAACTGAGAGAAGGCTATTGTAGAGGGTCCATATGCCGAGGTTCCAATCAGAAGAGGCCTCTCTAGGTGCCAGAGAGTCCGAGTAGTCACCTGTAAAAGTTTAACGATATTTTGGTCTAATAGGGCTCTTAAGGGACTATGCCCGAATGAAGTACCCGGAAGCAACGACCCTTTTGCGCACCAAAACACCGCCTCCTCTAATCAAGTTCACCTTTCCACCCAGATGCCGACATCAGTCGGTTTGAAGGTGCCACGACTACACCGTTTGCAAAATATAGCGTTTCCTTATTTATTTAAATTAAATTACAATGACTTGGTTGTTATGTTATCTCTTGTTCTCATCTTGTCCTTGGTAGGATGATATACATCCAGGGGCTCATAAATCTTATTTTCTGCCTTCTCCTTAACACTTGGTTTTGTTATAATATTATGGGTGGTAAATTGTTCATTACGGTTTTTCTTTTCCCAACTCTCTTGATTCAACTCTCTGACGTCCTGTGAAACCATAATTATCTTCTCTTCCTCTTTCTTCTCCTTTTCCTCTAATCTCTTCTCTCTTCTCTCTCTCTCTCTCTCTCTCTCTCTCTCTCTCTCTTCTTGTACCTCATTAAAGCTCTATCAACCTTTGAATCACATCTCCTGCTAGTTCTTCTTCTTCTTCACCATATATATCAAATCTGATTCATGAGGCCTAATAACCTTCAAAATTATCTTTCTCTACGTTTCTTCCTTGTTTCCATAATCTTTTATATTTTTCACATATGTTCTTGTTCTCTTATCCTTTCTTGTAATTGCTTTAGTCTAGCATATTATCTCTCTGATACTAACTTCTCCATCCAATGTGGCATTTTATAACCATGGTCACTCTTTACTTCACCCATCATTTTCATCTATCTCTTTGTCTCTCTTCTTGTCACTGTATCAACCTTATCTCAAATCCTTTTTAGCAATTGCCATAATGTAGTTTCATGGTATTAGTTTCATATGGAAGAAGAAGATTGCAACTATAATGGCATGTTTTAGTAATGCACAATCTAACACATACAAGCTTATGATGCAAATAAAAATAATATAAAGATACATCTCCACATATCATTCAGATTTAACAATATTTCAGGATTATTATGAGTTACAAAAGAACAGCTATTGGAAAATCAATACAGTTACTTCAAGGATTAACTCATATGTACACACAAAAGTTACAAACAATGCAGACATAAACAACAATTTTGGGTATAACCTGTAATATTATCAAGATACAGTCAAATACACCAGAGTTTCAAGCACACTTTTCCAAATACAACAGGATGATATTGATGAATTCCATTAAATCCATAGGTTATGAAATTATTATTTTGGGAGTTGTTAAAAGATGGAGGGATGTAAACCATAACTCAAATAAGCTTTAGTTACTAATACTTAAGTTGGCAATAGAGCTAACAATATTGTTTTAGTTTGAAAAATAAAAATTCAAAATGCCCATGGTGAAATATACCACAAATAATAATCAGAAAGATACTAGAAAATATATAACTAGAAGTAATACACTAAATCCACCGAACAGAGATCAAAACCCACTTTCTCAGGGTTAGCAATAATACCAAAATAACCAAAATAAATATGATTTAACCAACACACATGGATATAAATATACTATATATATATATATATAAACATGTACAGAATCAAACAAAGTGTGCTCCAGACGTGCACGTCTCTGAAAATATATATGTACATAAGTTCATAATGTATGTATACATCTCGAACTAAGCACGTGTCATAATGTACATATGGGATCCACATGCGGTCGCAAAAGGCTATATATATATATATATATATATATATATATATATACAAGGGAATGTGAATCTACTCATGACCACATATGTGTCATCCAGGGTGGACTATAAATCTACTCATGAAACATCTTCCTCTCTTCGCCCTGTTAGAAGTAGCACGTCCATGACCTGGGGATGTAGTGGAGGGAGATGCCACTACGGATTTCATCCAGTGTGGTCCTAGGTGTCTCTAAGCATGCCTGCAACCTAACCTGCACATTCATAAACAACAAGTTTTTAACCCCCAAAATTTTAAAATACATTCAAAATTTAGAAACTTGTACAATTTAGTTAAAATGCATGTGAAATCTTACCACCAATGTCATGATCCCTATCAATTTGTTGTTGACGCATCTCACTAGGGACAACAATAGACTCACGAGGGGTAAGCTGTACATACAAAATAATTAGGCTTTTCAAATTAAATATTTCACATATATACCTACAAAATTTGATATTGTAGATTTAAGTTTAATAAGAAATAATGAACCTCCAAAATTTAACAAATTTAAAAAATTGTGTACCTCAGTTAGTGGATCTGCAGATGCTATGGCAGTATCTACAGTAGCCTCCATGGAGTCTGCATATATGGAAGAGTCTCTCTAGCAGTCATAAGCTATACAAAAAACATGTACAAATCAATATTAAAATCTACTTAAGAGCTATGAATGAAAAAACATGTACAAATCAATATTTAGTTAGTCAAGAAAGAATAAAAATGTTATTATTTTATCTTCTATTTGAGGCTAAATACATAGGATCTATAAATGTTAGCACAGGGGTAAGGTCCATCTATCTTCATAAGATTTTGACAAATTTTTGTATTTAATCAAGGTAACTCATAGTCATCTTCTATGACAATTAGAGCATCATTCAAATTTGAAGGACTTTTATCTAACATCACCAGACCAAACACATATAGATTCACAGAATTTCATCAAGGATTTGATCTATGGATAGGTCATTTATCTCATATATTGCTAGACATTGGATTATATTGCAAACATCTTGACCAAACCATTCACCAAGGGAGAAATATTATTCACTTATGATCTATTTTAAGGGTGTGGTCTATATCAACATCATCTTCTAAGGGAGCATTTTATCCATCCTTTCTTCTTTTCTCTAAATTAAAGGAGTTTTTTCCCATTGGTTTTTTCTCATGTTCTCTACTTTTGGAGTAGTTTCATTGTAATTTGGGTAGCTCATATGGTCTTATTTCAAGGACCCTCATTTTTACCAACCTAAGCTACACTTCAGGGTGTTTTCGTGTAGGTATAGATTTTCCTTGTAATTATTTATTTCTTAGAATATTTCGTGTAGATATATCGTGACTCATCTTGCTTATATGTTCTTTGTTTCATAGGAGTTACTTGACTTTTTAGGAGTTATTTGTGTGGTGGTACTACCGAGACATGTAAAACCAATATATGATTACATACATGGCTAGTTATATCAAATGAATTGGCATTTCCTACTAGAAATAATATATAGGTTAAGTATAAGAAATTTAAACTTCATGTACAGAGGTCCAAGAACTAGAAACAAAGTGTAAAGAGATTTGTAACTAACCTGCGTAAAACTCATGTGAGGCGTGCCAGTAGCCTCAGTTCCCTGAGCAGATGATGACCCGCCAGGCTCCTGTGTATAAAAGAGAAAAATATTAATACATGTACAACATACACGTGAAACAAATTATAATAATAATCTAGTGCAATTAAATGATTTATTAAAAATGTAAGTTTGTACAACTTGAAACTTACGTTTGAAACACGCCCAGCCGCAGTAGCTAGCATGTCGACACCGGATGTTTCCTTCACCCGGCTCTTGCTATTTAAAATAAAATAAAAAATTAGTTTTTTACATGTATGTACATGACGTACAATCAAATATATATATATATATATATATATATATATCTCAAACATGTGAATTAAACTATTGTACATATATATATTATTTAAATTTATTTAAAATTTACCTGTGAAAGACCAATATCAGTGGCTCCAGTTCCAAAAACATTCCCCAGCATCTCATCTATAGAAAAGAAAATCCTGTGAACCAGCAAATGATGTCTCGCTTTGCAGTGCATACGGCACCACATGATCCACAGTGGTGTGGTGCACTAGAACTGGTGCCTCCACCAACATCACCGGATGCAATCTGGGTGCTATGCTGGGTGAGAGTGTCAGTGAGCTCCCTCAATGCATGCAATGTATCAATCTCCACAACCTCCTTCACTGTAGGAGGGATAACTGAAGGCAGTGGGGGTTTTGGGGCATGGGGGATCCTAGGCTGACCTACGCGTGCACCAGGTCTGCTCTGTGCAGAGCCACCTCCTCGACCAAAAAAGTCTGAAAAGTCAAAATAATTCGGGACCTCATTGAGCATGAACTCACAATATAATTTCTTCAAAAAATAAAGAGGAACCTCATTGTTGTTGCATGGTGGATAATCAAAAACCATCCACCATCGGTCCCAAAAATTGTTTTTGATTCTATCATCATGGCACCAATGGATTGGGAACCGTTTGTAAGTAACTGCAGGGGGGCATTGGTTCTAGGGTCGGTAAATAATGCACAAATGAGGTCTTTTCCAATTTTTTTGTCTTTGACGGCCGCATGGGATAGTTTTATCCGCATACCACCGCCTACAGTCACTTCTAAAGGTGTTCCATCTATGTATTTGGTTGGTTGCAGACTCGACTTCGCCAATCAATGTTTGCAATGTATTGGCTAAAGTCATGCGGGATGGATTTGTAGCATGATTTTGTCTTATAGTTTGAATTAGGTTCTCAATGACAATTTTATTTTCTTGGATTCTTCCAATGATATTATCTTGCGTTCCTGCTGGCTCAGTGGGGACAGAAGGAGCCACAGGAGGCGGATCTATGTTTGGAGGAGGGTTTTGAGGAATGTTCGGAGGGTTTTGAGGAATGGGTTTTGAGGAATGGTTTGCACGATTTCGAGCTTGCCGACCAACTGATAAAACAAGAAAATTGTATACATAAACAAACATTTCAAAAAACCCATGAAAATGCAAAAAAAAACCTAAAATGCAAAAAAAATGATTACAATAGGGGACTTACCTCCTCGTCTTGGTGGCATGGTTGAATCTATCACTATCCAGAAGTCCGATGAGCAATTTTGAGATAGTATTGAAAGCGCGAGTGAAAAACGTTTAGGAAAAGTCGCGGTTCGAAATGAAAAAATGAGGAAAATAACGAGTCGCGGGACTGTTAAATTTTGTCTCAGAGTTCCGCGATCGCGGTTTTATAGGTTCACGGTAATTACCGAACCTAGAATTCAATAACCGCGATCGTAGGTTTTATGACCGAACGCTCGCGGTTTTAAAAACCAAATCGCGATCACGGTACCTTTATTTCGGGTTTTTATGTCCACGGAATTGTCCACCAACTTCGTGCACTTACCCCGACCACTGTGAAATTCCTTGTATTTGGTACCCACTTCAGAGTGTAATAAATTGTAATCATGTATTCATTCTTGATTTGGATTTTGTATGCATTCCCACTTCAAGTGGAGGAAATTGTAGTGAATTATGTAAAAATAAGCTTGTAGTCCAATTGCTATTATTCTTATGTGGGTTATTCCATGTAAGAAAGGATCCAATGTGAATACCAACTATAAAGGATGTTCTTGTAATGTGTAGATTGCAAATATATATGGAGATAGTGCTTATCTCCTTGATGAAATCTATGAATGTATTTGTGAGAAAAGCTGAGTGCTTCATATTCCAAGATTAGTCTATTTTACAAAATTGATGAAAGTATATTTTCACTTTGAGTATTTTATGGCCACCGTAAATGTGCCACGTAGAAGATCATAATGTAGAGATTGTTATCCATGTTCATATTTGTATATCAAATATCATTGTATGGAAAATAAAGTTAATCTGGTTATCTTGTAATGAACTAGCACATTGTAGTTCTATGATTGATGAAAATAAGTTAAATTATATGGGTATTTGGAAATTTTATTTTATGCTTACAGGAAATGTCTTTGTATTACTATGGTTTTTTAGCCATTTATTTGGTCTTGGTAATTGAAATTTTTTTTTGGAGTTAAATAAATAGAAATTAGCCTAGTCTAAGGCTTGATACATTTTTTCCACTTAGAGTATTTGAAACATGACTTGATAATGAATTGGTTCTAATGTAAGTGATGTGAAACTGAGTAATAAGGTCATGGGATTCACCATGGAACTTTGGTAGGACCTATGGACCTACTTTGAAAATGTATGGGGTTACGCCCTTTAAGGGGGCATTGGGGTTGTGTAGCTTTCTCAGCTATTAAGGTTACTATGTCATTTTTGAAAATAGGACCACCCGCCCTGTGGACAATGGCGGTCCCGTAACTGTGCTCTCAGGGCCATAGGGTGACCGGCAACCTCAATTGAACTGGACCACCTAATAAGGTGATGGGGATCTTCATGTGAGTGACCCATCCTATTTATTGCCGACTATTATTCTTATATTCAAGTGATGTGGCTCTTTGGAGAGTGGCTCGACCTTATTTTGGCATTATGAATCTTTTAGGGTAGGTGATCGCAGGATCGTTGGTGAGTGACTCTAGGTCCTGGTTTTGGCACTTATGATTCAGAATTCCTCTATTGGGAGGCATTTGGAGCCATTTTGCGTGAGACTTATGGAGTTTTAATGGGAGGTACTATGGAGTTGGTATGTATGATTCATATATTACTCATATGAGCCCAATTATGTATTGTGATGTTTAAGAATTGAATGTTCTATGGATTGAAAACTAACAATGCACTCAATTGAGAATATATATGCATTCTTTCATTATGTGGTCTGTAATGCCCTGTTCTACGTTACACTTCATCCTTCGGCGATCGATTGCTAAGCATGGAATGTCATTGTGCCTTCGTCGATCATTGGTGGGCTTCGCCTTGGTCACAAGGAATACTCGATCATCTCCCTCTTCATCGTGTTGCTGGTGTCATGTCGTTGTTGTCATTACTGGCCCTTGCAATGTCTGTTACGATTTCCTTGTTAAAGGAAAATCATGTTCTCTTTTACCGTACTTGTTGTCGGCCCTTATTAATAGGATTAATAAGTATTATTACTATTAGGTTATAAAATAATAATAATGGTATTATTATTTTAGTTGTCGAATAACAATCACTATTATTATTATTTATTTATTTATTGTGTCAATTTCAGGAATATTATTAATTACCTGTAAGTTACCTTTTTTCTTTTTTTTTATCGGCCGCTCTCGAAGACTGAGCCCCGATTCACGCATGAGGAGGACCTTGTTCATGGGTGATGCCATTGCTTAGGAAGTGGTATTCGTTCTTAGCATTTAACATTTTATTTGTGGCCGTCCAGATCTCTTTGTGTGCGGTGTATACATACTTTCTTCTTTGGTCAGTGTTTTGGTTGTATGGGGGCATCCACCCACCCCGACTAATACTTTTACCCTTACTGGCCACGTACACTCGTTTCCTTTTGTTGAAAAGACCTGGCTGTATGGAGGGTGGAGTTATTAAAATCTAGCCATGTGTTGTTAATGCCTTGCAACCAACTTAATAAAGAAAACATTTTTTTTTTCTTTTGCTCTTCTCCTTCCTATACGCCATTCTTTTTCCTTTGCCTGGCTTTGCAGTCAATTAGGTTGTAGCTGGCAGTTGGGTTGTAACTTATGTTTTCTGTCCTATTTGGCGTGAGACAGTGGGAGTCAGTGGAGCCTTGACTTCCTTCACCATGATCTCGTTCTGATTCTCTTTCAATGCGTACAGGTGGGTGTTTCTTTCTCCTGGCACGTTTCTCTGCCTCTTGGATAGACTGCGCGTGGAATGGTTGAGAGGTGTCTTTCTTGGTTGCGTGGGAAGAGAGCCCATCAAAACTTGTTCTGTCTAGGTGTTTGTATTTCTAGTTCCACCTTGGGCGCCTTCCCTGCTGGTCGTGTGGGTTCGATATGGTGGGTATAGATGAAGCTGCAGGCTAGGGAAGAAGGTGTGTTACCTCCACTTTCATTGGGTGCTGCGAGTTGTGTTTTGGTCGGGGATCCACAGCATGGCCTGCACAGTAAATAGCCAGGCAGCAGGCATGTTGCAGAGTAGTAGAAGCCGTTGTGAGCGCTTCCAGCAAGCAGGTCGTCCAACTATGTTGTTAGCTACTCAATATTGACTGCATCCTCAATTCAAGATTCTCCTTCAAGGTATTTTTTTATCAAAATCGACTATGACAGTGAGAGAGTTACCAGGAGATCTGGTGAAGATTATTGCTAAGATTCTCTATTGACTTACTTGTTTTATGATGTAACTCATGGAAGAGTATCTCATAGAGGCGGATCTGTTTTATATCAGAATATTCATGAAGCAAAATTTGCTTTGCTATTATATGAGCTTCTTCAACGAGTCACTATGTTGGTAGGCATAAAGGTTTCTGTTGGAATGATCACACCTTCAAGCTATAGCTGTAATGTTTGCACCGAGAGTTTGATGCTGTCCTCAAATCTGAAGAAATAAAGGTTTATTTATCATTACGGTAGATGCCTTTCAGAGCCAGGAGTGTGATGTAATCATTATGTCTTGTGTCCGAGCTTCAAATCATGGGGTTGGCTTTGTAGCTGATATTCGCTGCATGAATGTGGCACTAGTACGAGCTCGCAGAGAACTTTGGGTTGAGGGAAAAGCAACTGCATTGAAGCAATCTAGTGACTAGTCAGCCTTATTTGAGGATGCTGAGTCTAGGGACTGTTTTATGGATATGTTGAAATGGCTTTATAAACTTACTAGCAAATGCAAAGAGTAGGTGTAAAGCCAAACTCCACAACCTTTGATAGCATCTCCACGCCTATACCGAAGTGGGAGTGTTTGAACAGGGCATGGCCGTTCTCCAATGCATTTGAAAAAGAGATTTTTGTTGCTTTTTGTATCTGCTAGTGTCCTGGACGCATAACTGTCTTGAGACAGATTCATACTCCTGATCTGGATGCTCAACAAAGTGTTCGGATGGTTTGGCAAAAACTTGAAAGAAATGTGGTCTTTTGGACAACAATGATTTTTGGTTGTGGACAATTTTGGGTGGGTTGAGACACCTTGGAAACTTGGAAAATAATGGAGAAGGGACAAGGCTGTGTCAAATGCTTTGTTTGCCGGTGCGTTGGTAGATACATATGCAAAGTGGAAGAAAGCATAAGACACCCAGACTATTTGACAAAATGCCTGAGTGAAATATGGCTAAAGGGCAGCAAGGATTTCATGATATGTTTTGGAATGGGTTTGTTGAGGAGGCATAGGAAGTTGAAACAAATCTAAATAACTTGGGTAAATCTATCTCCTCCAGCCTTGTGTAGATCACTTGTGTTTGTGGTAGCACGTATAGGGCATGTGAGTTGGTTGTCGAATCCCACAAGAAGTAAAAGCTCAAGGAAAGCAATAGTTGAGCACAAGTGCATGGAGTCACTTCGAATACAACAATTCTCGTGAACTGTTTGACAAAAATCCTCTTCAATTACATGGTCTCGTGGATCGTGAATGTGAACCGCTTAGAACTTGTGCACCCGGATTCCAGTACCTACAGTTCTTGTGCTGACCCGTGCAGAGTCTGTACGACCTGTTGAAGCTGGAGAAGCAGGCAAGATATTTCTACACTTTTCTACTGTTATTTTTATTTAAAATTATTGTGAAATTGAACCACTTTTCCTTGCATTGATTTGCCAGTTGGATGTCATGATGGGAGAATTCCCCTTTCTGCTTGTTCCTTCTTGTTTTAACTTTTATTGTTGTCAGTATGTGGGTCGAAAGGATACGTGTACCCTCTCCTCTGAATGTTATGTTTCTCTTACTCGAATGATATACCTTCGTCTGTTTATTTATGTATTAATTCTTCTCTGCGATTGAGTTGCAAGTTATTATGTTGATCAACTAGTATTTTCGATATTATGGAAGTAAGTTTACGATAACTATGAAACCCCCTCCCTAGCACCCAAGGTTGCCTTTGACATTTTTTTTTAGCTCCTTCGCAAGTCCCTTTGATAACCTTTTGGCATTGAGAAAAGAAGGTCGTAGGATTAGTGTGATCCATGTTTGGGCTAGCCAACTTAGAGTTTTGGTATTAAAACTTGTAGAATGAAAAGGTTTGTGTGCAATGTGTTTTCCTTCTCGCGGGTGTAGACTCTTATATTATCTTTCATCTTGTTTCTAGGATTTTAAGGCCATCCTCAGGAAGTACCTTGACCATCCCCGGAAACTTGAACCATAACTAGCCTTTCGGATCAACTAAGCTCAAGGTTTCTTTGTGTGAATCCAGTACCTCGTTGACACTGGAATAGTTTTGGTCTAATTCCCCTCTCGGAATTGTTGTTGATGACATTATTGTGTACTCTTGTGTGACGGAACTCCCTTCTTCTCTCGCGTGCTTGCTATTATCCTGTAAGACTTGGACCCTTCTTGGATGATTGGAAAATATTTGTAGTTAATGGTCAAACCTAGTATTCTTGCCTTCGCTTCGAAACTTATGTTGTGTGTATAATCTAATTGGTTTCTGGTTTGAAACTCAATTATGCATGGCTTTTTGTGTTAATTTCTGAAACCCGTGTTTCCCCCTTCATGGGCCGATCAACTCTTGTTCTTTTGGAAAAATATTATTTTAGCCTATGCGTTTGGTACCTTTGATAAATTTCTAGATGACTGGTATATATATCAAATCTCAATCTTGTAATTATTGTTTAATTACTTACTTGATGGGAATTCTGTTTTTGCTAGATTTTTTTCTTTTCTCCTTATAGGGCCAAGGGCCATTCTCATATGATTGTTACTCTCGTTGCTTTTGCTCCTAACTGAAGTACAAGGTCTTCTTCTTCTTTGATTGACATGTTATAGACTTTATTATAACTTGATGTGTTCATAGTGTTTAGAGGTTTGACCCAAATTCTTGTAATAAAGTGCTTCTTTTCATGATATTGTTAGATAATAGTTATGGTGGTTTTGTGTAGCCTTATCTTGCTCAGTTCTCGTGAACTGACTCTTGTAGAAAATTTGCTGCAGATGGATTTTGCGTGTAGATGAGGGATAGATTTGTAGACTTTTGTCATCAACCTCAGTTGAGAAGATCCCTTACTCGAAACCTTTTTATGTTGTTCAACTATTGTTACCATCCAGTGGAAAGTCTAAAAGAGGATTAATGTCTTAGTATAAAGTATTGTGGACTTTGTCATCTGAACTTTGGAAACCTTGTATTGTTTGACCATTATTGAAATTATAAGAAAATTTGGTTATTGTTGTTGAGTGACTTTGTTGGAGTATCAGTATTTTAAGAATTGGTGTAATCTTGTTTTGTTCTTGTAAATGAGTGTTGCTACAACCTTGCCTTGAGAATAAATTTGGAGTTAAACCTTGATATGACTTAGTAATAAAGTGTCATAAGTAAACTAACATGGGATTGTTTGATACTTCTAGAAGTTAAATTAAAAGTTGTATTCAAATAAAGTAACATAGGGGTCACCAATTTGAGAGCAAGAAATTCTTTAAGTAATTAAGGGCAAAACTATCATTGCAGGTAAACTTTATAACATGATAACCCTAGCTCCTCTAGTGAACATTATTCCTTTTATGGTGAAATTTGTAAAATGGCCCTAAGATGATATGAACTGTTAGTTGTTTGAAGATGATAAGATTTAATAAGCCAGAGAAAACAAATTGGAGACCTCACCATCTTCTCACCACCATTTGGAAAGTAAATTTAAATACTCCTTGTTGATACTTTTAGCAAAGCCTAAGTAAAGTTGTTGATAATTCTGGTTAAGAGCCCTAGCTTCAATTAAATACTGGCAATAACTAATGAGGTCCTAAAGATGTTTCATCTCGACCTTCTCCCTCTAACCCTTTTCCAAGGCACCTTGTATCTCTTCTCTTAAGTGTGTTGAACTTAAAACCATGTTGTCTTGTGGGCAAGAACGAATCTTAGTAGCGTTAGTGGTGAGCAGATGGCCTTGTGGAATTTAAATACTCCTTGTTCTTGATAAATGAATTAAGCAAATAAATGTCATAATAGAGAATATTTAAAGATAATTACTAAGTGTCATAGGAATAAACTTGGCTTGGCAAGTTGAATTATACGAATCATATCTTGAGCCTCCTTGAAAACGTAAGCTAAGAATTGCAAGATGTCCTTTTAAACTAAATAACCCTCAAGAATATCTCATTGTGGTTGGCCCTAACTGTAAGTGTGTTTTGTGGTTGGAATTCTATGTTGTCATGTCTATAAGAAAAGTAAATTGTCCTTGAAAGGTGCGAATGTTTCTGTGCTGCCTTTATGGCCATCCTTGTATCAAGTTGTTCATAGTGTTAGTTGTATCCTTGGTGACGACATGTTGCGTCATGTTATGTGTCAAGCAAGTAAAAAAAAATTATCCTGTCTTTTACTGTGTTGTTGGGGTGCGTGGATTTTTGGGTCGTTACAGTATCAAAGGGGGTAGGGTTTGCCCCCAAATTTAAACCCAATACATTATAAACTTGGAATAAAAACCAGATTGGAGGAAGAAACCCCTCCTTCCCTCCCGCCCCTCCCCCCCCCCCCCCCCCCCCCCCCCCAAAAAAAAATCTTTATGAAATAAATTGCATGAATAAAACTAAAACTAGACTAAAACTTGACTAAATCTTCATGTAGAATCCTCCATGGCTTCCTCCTCTCCAACCTGCAATTTTAACAAAAGAAAATGAACCAAATGAGAAGAATAAAATGAGAAAATGTTTTAATAGAATTTCATAAGGATTTTTAGGGCTATGTTGACAACCCTAGGATCTAGTGGCTAAGATGGATTTTATCCAAGGGTGGAGAATTGACCCTACCTTTTTAAGAAGAAATGTATTTTAAATGTTTTAATTTAAAATCCTTAAGGGTATGTGTAGATGTTTGAGTGAGACCTTTTGATTTCCTAGGCGTGTAATGTTCCTTACCCTTTTAAACCCTTAGTGTGTGTAGGAAATTTATTGAAGGATCTTTAAGATATTAATGTAATAAATTTAATACATTAGCATAAGGTTAGCCTTGTTAGGAATTAACTTAATCGAAGGAAACAAAATATTTAATTAAGTAAACTAATTCTTGCTATTTTCCTTTAGAACGTTTGAGTAATGGACCCTAAGGGTCAAACACCCTTCTAACCTTCTTTATAACTTAAACAAAAATAAATTAATGGCATTTTCAGGTTAAGTGTTAGGTTGAAGTGAGTTCCTAGAACGTCGTTTTTGCGGGTGTTACAATAATCAATAGTATCACTTATAATTTCATCCACAATTATATCATCATCAATTTTAATTCAATTCTCATTTTCTAGGTCTACTCAAAATATCCGAATATCACAAGTCCGAACAACATCTATAATATAACCATGTCAAACAATATATCAACATCAATATCTAAAATGTCTTTAATAGTCATCACGCATCATATTAGAATCAAAGTCAACAATAATCCTTAACTGAACATCTAACATCATACTAAATCAAAACTATAATAATGTCCATAATATAGTCAACAATGTCACGATCAGTATCAAAAGGTGTCAACGGAAAGTGGGCACTACAGTGAACGTGATATTTTTTTATCTTTACATAAATACCATTCGTATCAAATTGAATTATTTAATTTCCATCCCCTTATACATAAACCAAATTATTGGTAATTGTGTAATCATCCATATACCTCCAATTTCCTTCAAAGATTTCATAACCATTTCAAATACATTCTGAAATTTTGTATTTTGTTCATTTTATCAATAGAATAAATGAGGCTAGAGATCATGATCCTCAATAGTATGCAAATCCATACATACCCACATTATCTGCCATTGTAAGATCAAATGATAACATAATAATATTTGATTGTTTCACTCTTTCCTTTATATCATTTTTTTTTTTAAACTTTAGGAATACAACTTTCTTATTCCCACGCACTATTTATTGACCAAGGTGTGTTATAAAAATTACAAGTTTCAATAACAGACAAAAGATTTTATATTCTTTGTAGTCTTTCATAGGATGCCCTTTAGTCAATATATGAAAAGCATCACTCAATTAAGCAATCTTATCCATATGTGTTTCTGCCATTATCTACCTAAAGTGAGATTGATTCCTACATCCACGTGCGGAAAGCTTCACTTTTTTAAAAATATACTTGTCATATTCAAAGGCATACTTGACAAGATCAAATTATTCAAGTGTTTTCATTCTTATGGAAGTGACTTTTGCATTTTGTTGAATTTCTTTTCATAAACATTAGCAATATGTTTTTCTATGGTGTCAAAGTTTACAAGTGATTTCATGTACCTGTGATATTTCTAACTAAAACTATTATATCTAAATTCTATGGGAGGTTTATTTTTTTTCGTTATCCATCAATTAAATGAATGGGTATTTTGACAACCAATTAATATGATAATTCAGAATTATATCCCGTCTATACCCTGTTGGCCTAATGGTGAAGAACATGTGTTCTTGAAATAGAGGTCACGAGTTCAAATCCTGCAAGAGGTATGGTATGTATGCCTCGTTTGTAGCAAAGTTAGTTGCCTCCCACATATGAGTATGAGCTAGTCCCATATGCTATAAGCCGCTTGTAGAGCCAAAAACATGCCGCCCCACGGCATCGTGGACTGTAAAAACCTATTATTATTATTATTATTTTGACCTATTCCTTTCCTCTTCCCTACAAAATGTTCATTTTCTTGATTACAATTAAGGTTTATTGATTAAGTCTGTTAGTCCTACTAAACTATAAATCCTCTATAACATCTCTCAAATTTTCAGTCATCTCATTACAATAATCCGCTAAGAAGTTCCCTTATCCTTCAATTGAGGATGCTCTTCCTTACAAAATGTTCATTTTCTTGATTACAATTAAGGTTTATTGATGAAGTCTGTTAGTCCTACTAAACTATAAATCCTCGATAGCAACTTCTCTCAAATTTTCAGTCATCTCATTACAATATTCCGCTAAGAAGTTCCCTTATCCTTCAATTGAGGATGTAAATCATGATGTTGTAGCTCAATATTTTGAAACGCACATATTGCCAAAATACAACATTATGTAAATATGTATTTTGATGAGCTTCCATTGCCACATCCATGAACTTGGATTCTACTTGACACCTCTCATGAATTGGAAACTATAGACAAAATAGCATTGTGTTCTATGTTGGTGCCTAAGATTGAACACTAATAGTTTATGTATCATATATAAGATCGAAAGTAAATAGAAAACAAGGACAACATGTTGCGAAGTACTGCCAGTTTGATATTGATATGCGTGAAAGATTCTGGGGTTGCTGTCCATGTCAACGAGTCGAGCTAGCATCTTTCTAACCGCAGGGTGCTGTTAGAACTGTTACTTGCATGGGCAACCCAAACATTTTCTGAAGATAATCACCGGACCGCCTGTAAGAAAGCGTCTCCATAATGTTGTACTGAGTTCCATACTCGTCCAGTTCTTGTATTTAGGAGAGAAGGGACTGAAAACTACTGCATCGATTTTGGCATTTTGTGGTCAATTTAGGCATCGCCTTGTGAGAGCAATGAAAGATAGCCACATTTGGAGTAGAAAGGTGTTTCCATTTTCCTTGCTGTCCACATGTCTTCTACTGCTATGTATGTCAATCACATATTTTGTGCGCGTGTCGTCAGGCATAGGATGTTCGTGTCTTAAGCCAGGTATCTGATTTGTGCAGTTTGAGGACATCGTTTACAAAGTAAAAGTGGATTTGGAGGTAGCGAGATCATAGTGGTGGAGCTTTGCAAAGAAATACAAAGGAAGAGGAACATCAGATAACATCATCTTAAACGGGATTCCGGGCATGGCGTGCCCTGGTGAGATTTTAGAAATATTAGGCTACTCTGGCAGCGGCAAAATGAGACTGCTGAATGTACTTGGTGGAAGAGTGGATGCCAAATTCTCAGGAATGATACGAATAAATGACAAGCCCTACATTAAACCCATGAAAAGAATGATTGGATTTGTTACTCAGGACGACATTCTTTATCCCCATCTCACCGTAAGAGAGACATTGTTATATGCAGCCATTCTGAGGCTTCGAAAAACATTGTCCAAACATCATAAGGAGGAGTAGATGGAATCCACCATGCAAGATCTGGGGCTGAGAAAATTAAGAAAACACGATGATTATAGGGGGAATCAGTGGAGGAGAAAGGAAGAGGGTGAGCATCGGGCACGAGTTGCTGCTAAATTTCGAGTCTTTTCCTGCTGGATGAGCCAACTTTGGGCCTCAATTCCACCATTGCTTACAGAACCATGTGCGTCTTGCGTTTTAGGATATTTGTCGGCCTTCAAGACAAAATATTTGCCTACCTTCTCGCCATAAGTTTTGCAAAAAGCTATTTTTTTGCCTGCTTCAAATTCATTCAAGGAGGATCTCAAACATGAAAACCCGTTCATATCATTTATCCCTGCATTGTCTACTGTTGCTGCATTTTTTCTGAAAAATTAAAGGTTTTTGTCTGCCATTAAAGCCAGCTGCATTATGACGTATGCGTCATTAGAAGATTTTTATTAAGAGCTTCCACGTGCAGAGCATGACTGTGAAACCGTGCATGCGAACATAAATTACAAGTATGTAGAACGGGCTATAATATATATAACAAATTTTGCTATAGATGGTTTTTAAAATAAAATATTTATGACAATTGTTTTTTTTTTTTTAAATTCTGCTAAATCTTGTAATAACATGCAAACTTACAGACCAATTAAATTAAGGATAAATAAACGTTTATAATTATTTGGTTTAAAATTGTCTAAATTTAGTAATGTTTATTAATGTTAAAACAATATTTTTTTTTTATGAAAGTAAAAACAGTCCCTAATTGATTTAGAAGTATAATAAATAATAACTAGTTACTTGAAATTGAAGACTATTGTTTACTTGTCTTCAGCAGTACTAATAAATCAACAAAAATATCATAGATTCCTTGGTCCTGGATGTATGGAAAGTAAATAATGAATTACCTTTAACAATGCAATAAAATAGAAATATCATTAAAAACAAACATTCATAGAAAAATAAAATAAAAATCACTTCCATGTTGTTGAATCACTAATGCCTAATTTTGTTTTTCTGTCTACGACTCAGTAAAAACATGTTAATACTTGTAGGAGATAAAGATACAAGAATTGACTAAATCTAAAACAAAGATTCAAGTAGAATTAACATTGTAAATGCTTAATTGAGTGCTTTAATTATTTTATATGAACTCAAAATATTCAAAACCTAACTACTTTAAAAACGGAAGGTGAAAAATGATTTTCATCCTAAACAATTATAAAATAGTGAATGCAAATGTTGGGTCATGATGTCTATGATCCCAGCCATGAGTGATGATTTCAAGGGGATAATTGGAATCATTCCTCCTAAATTTCACACAAATCCTCTCAATCATATGTTATTTAATGCGGTGATAATATACTAATTTAAATTGTTAAAAATAATATTACTATGGGTTTTAATATAAATTGCATTGAATTATCATAAATTCTTTGTAATTTCGCTTTACTATCATATCTTGTTTTTATAATCGGTAAAAGAGTGTTAAGGGGGCCCTACCCCATACAAAGGATGGAGAAAAAGATAAGACAATGAAGAACAAAAAAAGTTTCCTCTACCAGCGGAAAAAAGAGACCAAACCAACAACATAAATAAAACTAACAACAAAAACATAAAAACTAGCAGCGATCTCAAGCTTTTGACACCTTCCCTTTGGATATTAACTACATCTTAAAGGGAGAGATAGCCCCTTTCTTCTTCCTTCAAATAATAGTCCAATCCTCTCCAATATTTGGATTTTCATTTTCATTATGGATCGGAACCAAAACTTCAATCCTTGGGACCCTGTTAAAGCATCTGCATGATTCTTTCTACCTAATTAAACTTCTTCCTTTTCTGGATCAAAAAAAATATTATATTCAAAATTTGAATCACCATCTAAAGGATCATTCAAAACGAAGTGTCTAGAATTAACATCTTCCACCATGACCTTTTCCTTTAGCATGTTTTCTTGTCAAGTGACAAATTGAAGCTAGATGGCCAAGGGAAAAGCAATTTCTATATCTAAAGGGAAACCCTTCAAATTCAATATTTTAAACCCAAGTTTGATCCACCTATTGTCCAATTTTTACCCTCAGGAAAAATTGATCAAGCACAACTTTGCATTGGAAAAGAAAGGTCAGCAAATGAGGCCAAACAATGTTATAAGATAGTAGAGCTCAACAGGAGAAAAAAGGAGAAAGATAGTGTTCACTCGAGGCCCTGAATCGGCTCACTATAAGAGATTCAGCGGAAGCCCGCATGTGTTTCGATGACGCATCTTCAAAGGTCAAGTCCAAAATGGGTCCCCAAACAAGCGCAGGCTCACCATGTGGTAAAACTCCAAAAAAGTTGCATCGGCCATTGAAAAGTCTCAAAGGACCGGCAGAAGGATCCGCATCTCAGCTCGGTTCAACTTCAGAGGTGAAATACAAAGCGGGTCTCCAAATGTGTGCAAGCCCTCCATGTGGTTAGAGTCTGAAAAAGGGAGAGCCGACCGTTGAATCATCTAGGTATAGAAGAGCCAGCGGAAGCCTCCAAGTGTCCAATCAGCGCAACTTCAAAGGTCAAGTCCAAAGCAGGTCCCAAACATGCACTGGCACTGCACGTGTCTTGGGTCAGGCATAGTGTCTTTGCCAAATAGAGGGGACTTAAGTGAAACACAAAGGAAACAGAATATGCCCACAGATAATGATAAGTGTCAAATCGGCGTAACTTCAAAAATGAAAGGAGGGGGCTGAATCCTTAAGATGTGTGACATTGTCACGTGGGTCTTGCATGGATAGACTCTTTTAAATATTGTGAGCCCACGTAAAAAACCCAACCCTGATCTTCAGACAGCCATATCTTTCAACTAGAAGCTCCGATTTGAGTGGGAAAGGACTTTTTGGAAAGCTCTCAACATCTGTTACTCACCTACCACCATTAATGAATAATTTTAATTATAGATCGCCATTTTTGAGGCTGTCAGGATTATCACCTACCATTATAATGGGGTTTGGTCCTCCTTTATTTCCCAACAAGGAACATTGATGAAGGCACAGGTTATGTCATGGAACCCATCAATTTTGTAGGTGAACTCAATGCATTTTTGGGGTGGTTGGAGTAGGTGAACTCAATGCATTTTTCTGGGTTGTTGGAGTAGGATTTTAAATTCTTCCTTTCTCTCTTTCTTATTCTTTTTATATATTGTAAGGAGGGGAAATTTTCTAAAGGTTGGACACTCTTGCTTTGTACCTCCCTTCTTCTCTGTCCTGCGGGTGAATTTGTGGATTTTTCAAGCCTCTCATTTAGATTCTAATACAAATCTTGCCTCTTGGCCATTGTAGTGCACTGTATCAACTCTGGAGTAATAATGCATGTCTGAAAATGATTTTCAACTCTCTCTTGCATTCAATGCCTCCTTCTAGATCTCTCATCATAGTCTTGGTTATCTGTGCATGGTAGTTGTATTGTGTTTTTATGGTTTGTGTTTATTGCAAAAAAGGTGTTCATCATTCCTTCGGTGCATCACCCTTGTTAATCTAGGTTTTATTTCTTACATCTCCTTAACCTTTTCTCCATGCAAGTTAGTTTAGGTTTTACAATAGATCCTCTACAATATGAATGTGTGCACCTAAATAGAGGAATAGGAAGCAACCTTCATCTAGAGAGATCTCTCGATTCGTAAAGTGCCACACTTTTAGAGATGCTCCATGTTATGCAATCACACTTAGATTCTCAACTCATCGAGTTACATACATTCAGGGGTGTTGTGATTTCACATCAATAGTTCTAACAGGCCCAGTGGGATACTAGAGTTAAATTTTTCTCATCTTTCCGAGGTGTCTCATTATCAAATAGTAAATCCTAAGCCACCGTGCGACCGCATCAACAGTTTTTCCACGCCCGGTGGGACTCTGGAGTTAGAATTTTCTAATCTTTCTGAGGTGTCTCATTATCAAATAGTAAATCTTAAACCACCATGCAACCACACTCAATAGTTTCGGCATGCCTGGTGGGAAAAGAGGTCAATATTTAAGTGTTATCAAGATTGGGTGTGTGTCTTGGTAAACTTCCATCCTTTGGAGGCTTTTTAGAAACACATATGGAAACTCTGTCACTCAAATCCTGTGATTTCAACAACCCAATTTTATTGACTTCATGTGAAGAATACAAACAAGGTCAAGAACTAGAGAAGAGGGGATATTTTTCTATCTACATTTATCCCCTGATAAAGAAAGAAGGGGAAGAAGAGATCATAAGTCTCTATCTCCACCAAGTAGAACCTTGTCAACACCTCCACATGGTAGCCCTTTCATTCAACTGACTAGACTCCTCTGACCAATCAGGATGGCACAACCCAACCCCGATGTAAAATTCACTGGCAGCAGCCCGCTGGCTCTCAGTGCACAAAATCCAGTTCTAGCTGCAGCACTAAAGAGCATTCCATATTTTACTGGAGAGAAAAAAATCATCACATCCAAGATATTGGAAATGTCTGTGCACTTCATGATATTTCTCAAATGGACATAGTTTTCAAGTTGTTGGAAGCCTCCTTAAAGGGTAAAGCTTTGTAGTGGTTCAAAAGTTTAAGCGCGGGATCCATCTAGAATTGGAAACATTTATGCACAACTTTGCATAATAAATTTGGAGAAAAGGGGGATAATATGTCCTTGTTGGAGTAGTTATCAATAACCAAGAGGGCTCCTAATGACTAGTTCACCGATTTCAACTTCAGATTCTAGCAAATGTGTGATAGGATTTTGTTCGCCATGAGACCAACAGCCTAAGGTGCTTTCCTATACTTAAATATTTAAATTCTGATATTTCTATTTGATTCGATCCTTGGGAGGTATAAATTTACCCACAGCCTATAACATTGCTATTAGAGCTGAATTTTTTTTAATTCAAGCTGGTAAACTTGCACCTAGGCCACCTATGCCTCTATATCTAAAACTAGGAACTCCTACAACTAGTCAAACACCATATTTGAATACCATTCTAGCCCTTAGGAATCAAAGCAATAGTGAGGATTCTATATCTTCTAGCACTTCAAAAGAGTTGCAGGAGGTCATCAAACAACTTCAAAACCTAGGAAATGAGCTAGTGACTATCAAGAGATAACAAGACCAAAGTTCTAGACCCTATCAACCTCCAAATTAGTATCAAGCTAGACCACCATCTCAAGCTGGAAATCAAAATCAGAGCCAAGGAAAACCTCAAGCTGCTAGGCCATTCTAACCATATGACCCAAATTCGGCTTCAACATCAAGAGCCTTGGTTCCAACACAAAAAAACATGGCATAGGAGTACAACTCGTGCTACCCATGTAATCTACTTCACAATCAATCAAGGTGTTTCAATGGTGCAATAAACAAGGCCTTGATGGTACAGACCATTGGTGTATCCCAAGAACCAATTCAAGAGGTAAATTAGTAACAGGAAACTCAACTAGAGGCACCTCCAATAGAAACTACATTGGTCAATTGGCACACAAAATTATTTTGTGGAGTTAATCAACCCCCTTTTTAGGGTGTAGCTTCCAACGTACAGTAAAAAATGAGGAATATAGAGGAGGGAAAACTGTGTAATCCAGTTGTTTCTTAGCCCATTCTTACACCACAAGGAGTTAGTAGACCAAATGCATCCCCGAATGTGCCAAATCAGCCTAAAGTGTGCATTGTAACAACTAGTGTGTAAGAGAAGAATGTGCAAGACAATGGGAAAAAAAGAGATACCTCATCTCCATTAAACATCATTGAGTAGATGAAGAAAATGAATGTAAACATCTCAATGTGGGAATCATTGGCCATCCTAGGATAAAGAGACGTATTGTAGGCTACTATGGTAAATTGATCAGCATCAAGTTAGCAACCCAATCAATAAGAAAAAGTGCTCACCAACACATTTCATCAAGAAGGAACCCATGGAGGTAACCAAGGTAATAATTTGAAGCCCCCTCCATTCTATATCTCATTAATCATAGGAGATAAGTTGGAACATGATTGCATGATTGATTCGGGAGCAAGTAACTCAGTCATGCCAAAGAAAATAACAGATCAATTAAGTATAAAGTATGAGATAGTGCTGAGAGGATTAGTTTAACTAGATGAGACAACAGTAGGAATGGTTAAGGTAATCAAAGTGTTAAGCCTAACACTACATGCATGCCCAAATGTCACAATTCTATAGGATGTCTTTATAATCGACCTCCCACAACTCTTTACATTTTTCTTGTCAAGATACTTCACTGCCAAAATTGGGGGCTAATTGTCTAGTGATTGGTCACACATGCTATTCAAAACAAGGTATGGAGCTAAGGCTACAATTAGATTTGAGCCCATCGCAGACTTTCACATAGAGCCTCACACACCAAGTCTAATCAATGTGAATTATTCATCTTTTGATCAAGAAGATTTTCCAAGCACCCATGAAGAAGATACCAATATCGGATGCATTCCAGACTTGACCCTTGGCGAGTGGGAAAACAAGAGACATGCTTTTGACCCTTACAAAGAAATGGAAGAATCTAAGTTGGGATTCTATTATTTTCATGAATAGAGTCAACCACTTCCTAGCATCCCCAAACCAGACAACAAGGATGATAATGAAGTGTGGAAAGTATTTTTTGATGGCTCGAGGAGTAGACTAGGCGCAGGAGGAGGAGATATGCTCATTTCACCACAAGGTATGAAATACTACTCAGCTTTCTATTTCTAGTTTGCTTTCTCGAACAATATAGCTAAGTATGAAGCTTTAATCTATGGATTGCATTGGGAAAGAAAGAGAGGCGTTAACAACTTACATGTCTTTGGTGATAGCGAGCTAATTGTGAACCAATTCAGAGGACAAAATGCTGCCAAGAATGACCCTTCTTAAGAGCTACAAAAATAGCGTATGGGACCTTATTGAAGACTTTGAAGTTTTCAACATTGTGTCCATACCTAGGAAAGATAATGAAGCTATAGATAGGCTTGCCAGCAGTTGGAGAAACATTTGATGTGGTTGACAGTATCAAAAAGAGACAAAACATAATCACATATCCATGTGATTGTAAAGGCCAATAGTTCCAGAAAATAACATAAGCTAGCAAGTGTTTGAGAATGATCAACAGATTGTTAATTTCTTACAAGAAGAGGTTGAATTATTAGTAAGGAGTCAAGATAAATTTGAGGCATAGTATGGAGATAAAGTAGTGCAGCTATGGACCAACAAACTTCCTAGAGGTTTGGTGACACTAGAGTCAATATTCAATCCTAAATGACCCAATTTCGTAAAGAGAAAGAAAACATTAAGGTCAAGGGAGATGATTCAGAACCTATTTTTGTTGGGGAAGGAAAGACACTCCAAATTGGTAAGGTGGCCACTGAAAAAGAAAGATATGAGTTTGAACAACCTTTCCAAGAGTTTCTAAACATCTTCACTTGGAGCTATGAGGGACCTGCGAGGATTCAATCTTGATTTGGCACAACATAGAATAGAGCTGGATCCAAAATGCCGAGCCCATTAAGTAGAAAGAAAAGACTTGTTTAACCCACATGTTGAGCCTCTTATGAAGAAAGAGATGAAAAAGATAATAGAGGAAATCATTATATTTCAAATCAAGCACTCGATATGGGTTGCCAACTTGGTCTGGGTCAGGAATAAGAATGGAGAAATAAGGTTGTGCATGGACTTTTGAGACTTGAATGGGGCATCACTCAAGGATCATTATCAACTTCTATCAAAGGATAAAATATTGTAGGTTGTATCCTGTTCTGAAAGGTTTTCGTTGCTAGATGGCTACTCAGGCTATAATCAGATAATGGTGAAAAGAAGACAAGCAGTTCAAGATGAATTTCACCACTAAGTGGGGCACCTATGCCTACAGGAAGATTCCATTCATATTGTCTAATGCTAGAGCCACTTTTCAAAGCGTGATGGACATGGAATTCAAGGGGGTTGATCAAAAAAATAGTGCTAAATATATCTTGATGATATTACTTGTGTTCTCCAAGAACGCAGCGAATCATCTCTTTCATCTAAGATAGGTATTTCAAAAGATGTAGGAAATTTAGGGTATCATTAAATCCCAAAAAATGCATATTTTTGGCTTATGAAGACAAGTTCCTAGGCCATATTGTGTCAAAGGAAGGATCGATGATCGACCTAGAAAGAGTTGAAGAAATTCGAGCATTGCCATTGCCAAGCCATAAGAAGGATTTTTAGAGATTTCTAGGAAGGATCAATTTTGTTTGCAGGTTTGTGCCAAATTTTACCGCTCTTATGAAGCCAATAACATTGATGCTAAAGAAGAGCATTGAATTTAGGTGTATAGCTGAGGGAAAAGAAAGTTTTGAAGCCATCAAAGAGGCTATAGCCCAAGCTCCAACTCTCGTCAATCTAGACTTCTCCTAGGACTCCATGCTATGTACCTTTGGTATTAGGGACACAATTTCTACAATCCTAGTGCAACAAAACAAAGATGGATATGAACAACCAGTTGCCTTCTTCAGCCAAATTTGGGAGGACTATGAAGTGAGATACTCTGTCATTGAGAAGCATGTCCATGGAGTGATTAGGATCTTAAATAAATTCAAGCACCTTGTAATAAAACAAAAAAATTTATTTGTCGGTATCTCATGTGGGAGCCAAGGACTTCCTTTTGAACATTGATCTAAATGAGAAACGCGCAGATGACATGGAATATGACATTGAGATCACTCGTGTCATGACATATGACATTGAGATTATAGTCACTAAGAGGGTCCATAGAAAGGGGTTGTGTGAACATCTGGAGTCAATTCATTAATCTGGATCACGTAATGAAAATGGGGTTGTTTTGGTACTACAATATGGTCAATAATAAGCAAATGATAGTGTTCCTATCCCTTGTTAGACTTAAAATATGATACACTTCCTACAAACAGGACTATGCCCTCCATAAATGAGCAAAGTAAAGAGGAGATGTTTTAGATTACAAGCTATTCCATATGTGCTTGTTGATGGTTTTTTGTTCAAAAGGGACATCAATAGTGTTCTACTGAGATGCATTGAACAGGTCAAATCGAGAAGGTGTTACAGGAGTTTCATGATGCAGAGGTCAGAGGTAATTTTTCTCCACTGGTAACAACTCTCAAGATAATGAAGGTGGGATGTTATTGGCCCACGGTGTCCAATGACTGCTACACATGGATCAAAAAATGTAATAAAATGTGCATTCTTCACAAGTAAAGAAATGTGAGCAACACTTCCATAGCACCTAATTTCAGCTAACCGGTCATTCATGCAAGGGGGATTGGACTTCATTGGGGTCATCAATCCAAACTCAAGCCAAGGCCACACATGGTTTCTCACAACAACTGAGTATTTCACCAAGTGGACCGATGTGGTAGCACTCAAAGAACCAAACAATTCTAGCATACTATAATATTATGAATGGATAGTGACTAGGTTCAGAGTGCCAGCCACTACCATATCTAAAAATGCATTGGCGTTCCTTGGTTCCAATATCATAGAATGGGCTTTCAAGAATGGGATTTACTCAAGCATCTCTTCAAATTATTACCCATAGGGTAATGGTCAAGAAAATTCCACGAATAAGAATTTTCTAAGGATTGTTAGAACGAATCTAGAATAAAATCAAAGGATTTGGCATACCAAGCTCAAATAAGCATTGTGAGCTCACAGAATAACACCAAAGAGGTCTACAGGTAATTCCCCTTACAAGCTAGTGTATGGTAAAGAGGAAGTGTTGCCTATATCTTTAGAATTGCCTGCATTAGAGCTCATGAAGCAGTTGGAGTTGTTTGAATTCGAACCAATGGAGGTTGGGTATGTAGAGCTGATTAAATTAGAAGAAATCAGGGAACATGTAGTTCAAACAATGGAAATGGATCAAGCCTTAATTAAGAAATGATTTGATAAGAATGCAAGAGCAAGGACCTTCTAGGAAAGGGACCTAGTTTTGAAGTGCGATGTATATCGGGAAAAGCTAGGAAGGTATTCTAAATTTGATGCTATTTGGTGGCCCCTACATGGTTACGGGATGGAAAAATACCAATGCCTTCTAATTTTCTACATTGGATGGAGGAGAGCTTCTTATTCTAGTTACCAGAATCTATCTCAAACATTGCTACTGAAAGGAAAGTTTCACCCTTATAAATATTAGCCTAGGGTTTTAATTCCTCTAAGTGTGTACGCCCATTATCTTGTAGTGTAGGTTTCAATTTCCCTGAGTGCTTTGAAACATGTTTTGTTGCTCCAAGATTATATCGTGGTACATTCAGTGTTCCTCCCAGTGAATGTGTCCCTACAATCCATTTCCAAAAGACAGTGAAAGCTCTAGGCCAAGACAATTTTCTACTCTCAGAAATATCACCTTCAAGATTTTCGTATGGAAATTGAGAGTGCAAGAAGCAGATCACGTTAAGGGCCAATAGGTTGCAAGTATTTGGGCTCGAGGTTTCAGGGACAAGATCAGTACCATGCTATCATTTGTAACTCCATGCCCAATGGATACAACAAGGAAATTGATATTTTCATCTAGTAGGTAGATGATCCTGTGAGTCACCAAATTGTTATCCAACTTTTCTCCTTGGGAAAAATTGATCGAACATGACCTTGCATAGGAGAAGCAAGGTAGAAAAATGAGGTGAAACAATGTTAAAAGAGATTAGAGTTGAACATGATAAAAATTGAGAAAGGAAGTGTTCACTCGAGGCCCTAAATCGGCTAACTTTAAGAGAGTTAATAGATGCCCCCATGTGTCTCAACGATGCACCTTCAAAGGTCAACTCAAAAATGGGTCCCCAAACAAGCACAGGCTCGCCACATGGTCAGAGTATGAAAAATTTAAACGGGCCATTGAAAAGTCTCAAAGAACCGGCGGAAGGATCCGCGTGTCAACTTGACCCAACTTTAGAGGTGAAATACAAAGTGGGTATTCAAATGTGCGCAGGCCCTCCACGTGCTTAGAGTCCAAAAAAAATAGAGTCGATCGTTGAATCAACTAGGTATAAAAGAGCAAACGGAAGCCTCCCAGTGTCTAATTGGTGCAAATCCAAAGGTTAAGTCCAAAGTAGGTCTCAAATGTGTGTTGGGCCTCGACGTGTCTTGTGTCAGGCATAATGTCTTCGCCAAATAGAGGGGACTTAAGTGAAACACAAAAAAAACAAAACAAACCCGCAGATGACGCAAAGTGTCCAATTTGTGCAACTTAAAGAATGAAAGGAGGGGGCTCAAACCTTAACACGTGCGAGGATCCCACGTGGGTCTTGCATGGATAGAATCTTTTAAATATTTTGAGCCCATGTTAAACACAAAACCCTGATCTTCAAGCATCCATATCTTTCATTTGGAAGATCAAATTTGATCGGGAAAGGACTATTTGGAAATCTCTCAAAGTCTAATACTCACCTACCACTATTAATGAAGAATTTAAATTACAAACCACCATTTTTTGAGGCTGTCAGGCTTCTCAGCTACCATTATAATGGGGTATGTTCTTCCTTTCTTGCCCAACAAGGAACATTGATGAAGGCATGGGTTGTGTCATGAAACCCAACAATTTTATAGGTGAAATCAATGCATTTTTTGGGTGGTTGGAGTAGGTGAACTCAATACATTTCTGGGTGGTTGGAGTAGGTGAACTCAATGCATTTTTCTAGGTGTTTGGAGTAGGATTTCAAATTCTTCCTTCTTGTCTCTCTTACTCTTCCTATATATTGTAAGGAGGGGTAATTTCCTAAAGGTTGGACACTCTTTCTTTGGACCCTCCCTTCTTGTCTATTTTGTAGGTGAATTTGTTGAGTTTTCAAGCCTCCCGTTTAGGTTGTAATACAAATCTTACCTCTTGGCCATTGTAGTGCACTGTATCAACTCTGGAGCAATAATGCATGTCTCTGGATGATTTTCAACCCTCTCTTACATTCATTTCCTCCTTCCAAATCTCTCATCATAGTCATGGTTATCTTCGCATGGTAGTTGTATTTTGTTTATTGCAAATCAGGTGTTCATCATTCCTTTGGTACATCACTCTTATTAGTATAGGTTTTATTTCTTGCATCTTGTTAATCCCAGTCTCCTTGGAAAATTAGATTAGGTTTTAGAATAGATCCTATGCAATATAAATGTGTGCCACCTTAACAAAGAAATAGGAACTGGCCTTCATCTAGAGAGCTCTCTCGACTTGCAAAGATCCACACTTTGAGAGATGCTCCATGTTATGCAATCACACTATGAGTCTCAACCCATCGAGGTGAAAACTTCAATGGTGTTGTGATTATGCATCAACACCTCCACTTTGAGTTCAATAGTAACAAGGAAATCAAGACAAGCACCCATATAAACAAAACTTCTAGCATACATTGTGTGTTCAAAATCATCAGTGTTTGGTTCAATAGCTAAACATTTCCCTAAAGTATTACCAATATTGTTTAGAAAACTTTCCAACAAAAATTGGAGGGGTAGATATAGAATACGAAGGCACACAGGTTTAACATGGAAGGCATCCAAGACTAGGTTAAATAAAGGAAAGCACAATGTCATCAATAGAATATGGGATTCAAAATCCTATAATTTTCCAAAAATAAGAACCCTATCCGTAGCCTTAGCAAAAGAAACTATGGAAAAAACCCTGTGCACTAAGAAAAAGATCCAACCTATCTTCCATGAAGGGAACCCATTTCCTCGAAATCCATGCATGGAGTGATGGTAGACCTGGGAAGAAGTTGTTAAATGTATATATCAAACCATTCCTTTCGAATGAAGTTTCATATTGAACCACCTCATCACTAAAACAAACTGATGGGTTGATTTTACATAAGCCATAGGATTATTACATTTGACATTCATTAAAACCCTATCTCAATTATCAGATCATCGTAATGCATTCTTGAAAGATGCCTAAATAGGGGACTGATTCAGTTCAGTATTTAGTCTCCCATGATTATACATTCCATCAGAAAGTTTCTATTTGTTTGGGCCAAGGATGGAGCCACCAATAAGGGTGATAGCGCCTCCATCTAACAGTGAATTCACATGCACCAAATCCGCTATGCCATTCCCTCCAACAAAGTCAATACACTACATACCATGGGCCACATGCAATTTCTCATAGACCGTCGTAGAACCATGCATAGGAGAACCATTGACATGAACAAGGTATCTCGGTGCAGAGAGGAGGGGTTTAGAGGACCCACCATGTAGAGATACAATATTAGCAGATTCGATCGTGGGTTTACGAAGCCCGGGTTACACCTGGTTCAAAACCTCCAAATCATCAGTCCTAGGTCACGCCCATAACATCTCCAAAATAATACAACGCAGATTCAACCCCATAATGCAGATCTAGCACCAAAACCTCATTATAGCCATTATGAAAGAAACTAGTCTTTGTATTAATAGAGACCTCATGAAAGTCCTTGCATAGATTTGTAGGGCACTGAATTAGGGCTGACCAAGTATTCCCCTACCTACCTTCCCCATCAGCCCACATCCACCACTGAAGAATTACAAATAAATGTTGTAGCCTCCACCATCACTAGGGTTCCCGTCTACAGAACAACCACATTCTTGCTCTTCTTTTATGTTTCTAGAACAAATTTTAGAAAATCATAACCAATAAAAAAAAAAATCTCAATTTTCAAAAAACATATCATTTGTTTTCTAAAGCTAAGATGACCAATTTATATTATTTGTGAGTCAAAAAGTAGTTGCAACTAAAAAAGATTAGTTAAATTTATAGACTACATGGTTTCTATTGAAGCTAAAGACGTTGATTGTTCGCCATCAATTATTTTTTCTTAATATCCTTCTTGTGCATTTTATAATCACAAAGCTATTGAGTGAAGGTATTTTCCCTCATTAAATATATAATGAATTAGCTACCGCACCTTAATGGTATCTTAACACCAATAGAAAATTTTAAGTTAACCTATCAATAGTGTAATAAATGTGTTTAATCATCCCTACATTATAAAAATAGATAGGATTGATAAATAAAATATGAGTTGATTATATATATATATATATATATATATATATAGATTATTATTGAAATAAAAATTTAAAATTAAAAAAACAAACAAATAATGTGTAAAAGATTAACAATTTTCATTAAAATAAATAATTAAAAAATACTAAAAAGACACATGTAGTAATAAAGGATAAAGAAAGTTAGAACGAAACAAATATTTTTTCATTCTACATAAAAATATCTTATAAATCATGTTGTTATAAAATTCCACAAAGAAAGTTCAACTAAAGAAAGTAATAAACTCAAATGGAAATGATAAACTCTACAAGACGAGAGTCATTCTCAAATGAAGTAGTGACTGTAGAAAGCATAATGAATGTACTTGTTCCAGTTTATCCATTAGACAAGTTCACAAAAAAAATATTATTGATCACACTAAAAAGTAGTTGTACATGAAATTAGGCGTATCTCAATTTGTAATTATTTTTAGTTTGGCCGATAGGCCTAATTTTTAACTTAATACAAACATGTTCAACATTTGTCATGTTTCCTGGTTGACACCTCATGTAGTTGTTTTCCATTCGATGGTTGACACCTTCTTCTGCCCTTTTCTATGTAATGATTATCACCTATTAATTAATCATTAAAAAATAACGTAAATAGATAAATAAACAAATTAGATAATAATAAAAAGGTTTATGAGGAGAATGAACAGAGAAGATAAATAATTCATAAAAAAATATCCTATGAGATATTAATAAAAAATGGTTCAATTGTTTATCTAAAAAAATTTAACTTCCATCTAGGAGGTGATCTGGAAGTCACAGGATTGAAGAAATCATCAAGCAATTGAATGGATAATATAGACAAAAAATTTCAATCAATTTGATTGAGAAGGTAGACTGGAGTTGTAAATAAGGGATTATCTTGCGTGTGATTGTAGAAATGTTGTTGCATTAATAAGACATTTTATTGCTGATGATTTATAGGAACACCAATATTGTAGAAATAACATAAAATTTTAAGTGCAACTTGTTTCAATAAGAGCTGAATTAAAGGTTAAGAGCGCCCTAGGAAATAATTTAAGTGAACGCTCATCATACAATTTTAGGTAATAATTTTTTTCCCAAAAATTAATTAAATAAAAACTATGTACATTATTGTATTTTATATTTTTCATAAGAATCATAATAAATCACTAATTTAGAGATATAGGAATAAAAAAAGAATAAAAATATCCTTTAAAATTATCAAATAAGGAAAAGTAATAATCCATGTTTCGAGAGAATTAATTATAGAAGGTGCTTACAATGTAATAAATAAAATATTTTATACAAGGTTGGTTACTCATATTATTTACCCATATCAAGAGGTGACGGGACTCAAAATTGAACAAATCACCATTTTCTTGCAAAGAAATTAAAATTCTTAGTTAGCTCCCATAGTTTTGTGAAAAGTAGTATTTAGACAAAGCTTACTAATTCCTCCTATTATCACCGAATCATAGCACCCTTATGTTTGTACAAGTGCATATATTTGAACTCACGGTGTGATTGGATAACATGGGTACTATCTCCAAGTTGTGGGACTTGCTACTTGAGATAGACATCCAGAGAAAGCTGGTTCTTGCTCCTAAACTATCTGCCACAATCTACTCTAATGCAGGATAAGCTAATTGTTCTAATCTAAATTTCCAAGGGACCAGGGAGAGAGAATACATAAAATGAGAGCCTACACTAAAGCGGTGATACACCAGAAAAGGAGGGTGTGAGAGTAATCTCCAAATGTGTGAAATACAGAGGCAAAATGCACACTAGAAGAGGTGATGACAGTTCACCATAATCTAGCAAAATGCATTCACAACAATATTCCAAGCATACACAATGTTAATGAATCCCTGCAAGAACATAATAAATAGACACAATATTCTTATAGAAGGATCAAAGGGGCAAGAAGAATGCAAGAAAACACAGCAGGGGAAGATACATCCACAAACTTGTATTTTATTGCTTCCTGGTATGCACAATTCAGTCTATTACAAGATAAGGGCCTGGATCACCACGCAAGGAGTCCACTATAAGGGCCTGTAACACACTGGCTTCACAAAGTAATTTTCACAGAGCTTTGCTACCCAAAAACTCTCTCTTTTACAATGAGCCCAACACTCCAATTTATAGAAAAATGAGAAGGAAAAGAGAGGGGAAAACGGAAATCCCGAAATCTGTCCTTCAACCATCTGTAAGAGGCATTTAAATTGAGTGAAATGATTGTACATTACTTGCAAAAGGCTCCCCATACTATCCCATGTGCTGCAGCAGAGAAAGAATGATGACCATGCCTCTTAATTGCACTCCCAGCTACCAAATAAAACATTGTTCTAAACCCGGCCACGTTTTCTTAAAAATATCAATCAATTTCTGATCAAATATGGAATTTCTTGATTGTTGTACATCGGGCTTGGAACCATGATTCCAACGGTACCAATTTTGTGCGATTTTGTTGAGAAATGCAAAAGTTATGGCCTTCTGAGTGTGGGCAGCTGTTTTTGGGCCTGGCAGGCGTTTTCTGTCATTTGACGGGAATGAGCATTGACTGACTGGAGCCGAATATGTTTCTTTTATTTAAATATATCTACCCTCATTAAAATTAATAAATCCATTGTTTTTTGTGGCGTAGAGGACGTCGTGCTCGTTCCAGAAAGTCCAATTTTGTGAAAATCGGAGCTCGGAGTCAAAAGTTATGGCCGTTTGAAGTTTCACGGGCCAAACGTTGACTTTTCTTCTCTGTCTTCGGCCGCTTCGGCTTTTCACATCCCACGCGTCCCTTTGTCCCAAATGTCCCAGATGCTGCGCGGGACAAATTCTTCCGAACCACCTGAAATGGGCTTCCATTTCCCTTTTCTGCCGGTGACACGTGGCGTGATCTGATTGGCTTTCGGCTCCTTCAGCTATCCGCGTCCCGTGCGTCCCTTTGTCCCACTTGGCACAGTGCTGAAATTTCCTGTTTCCGCCGAACCGGTCGGTTCGCGTACTCGCGTCCCAGGTGTCCCATTTGCTTTCGGACCGTCTGGCACAAATTTTCCCGATTCACCCGGTTCGGCCGGTTCGCGTACTTTTGTCCCGGATGTCCCGGATTGTTTCGGGGTGCCTTGACCTCATTTCGGCCGATCCTGCCGGTTCGCGTACTTTTGTCCCACACGTCCCAGACTGTTTCGGACGTTAGTCAATTTTTTCAATTTTTTGGCCAGTTCGGCTTTCCGCATCCCGCGCGTCCCTTTGTCCCAAATGTCCCAAATGCTGCGCAGACCACCTGGCGGCCTTTCGGCCGGTTCGCGCCCTTTTGTCCCAACTGTCCCAAATGCTGTGAGGACTAGGACTTAGCCATTTTTCGTGATTTTCCCCTGGTCCGATCTTGTTTTTTACAAAAAATTTCACATTTTCTTAGAAATTGCTCTCTTCTTCTTGGACAGGGGAGTCAAAAAATCTGAGGGGACCCTAGAAACATGACCTTTTTCCCGGACTCAATATAATTGCTTGGGACTAAAGAATTTGATGTATGTTATCAAAATTACCTTGAGGGGTGAATTTTGGATAACACCTCCATATGAAAAAGGAATTTCCCTCATAACATTAGGAATAGAGAATTAAATATTGTTTTCTATCAAATATATGTGCCTCTACTAACTACAACAGTGACATTATAAAAATACATGAACCTTTTTGGAGAAAAAACTACACACTTGGATTATCTAGAGTTATATTAGAGAGTGATTAATAATATCAACAATATCGTATGAGATTAAAATATGTATATTTATTTTCACATACAAAAATATTATATTACCTTTTTTATATGTATGTGTAAATTTTTTTTTAATTTATAATAATATAAATAAAAGGTTTAATTAATATTGAATTCAAGTAAAACATTTAATGTTAAGTTCTAATAAAAGCCAACAATAATGAAAATCTCTAGATTTAGGTTCCCCCTTACTACTAGCGCCTAAGAACATTGCATAGTCTTCCTAGGGCTTAATCCCCTGTTGGTTTCAATCAGTTTAATTTTGCAACCAAATGAAAATGTTCATCATCACCTTAGCTTAATTTTCCTATTTTGAGAATGGTTTTGTTTTCAATTTTGTTGGTTGAATTGTTTCTAACATGATTTTTTTTGTTTAGTATTTAGATAATATGCATTAGAAAATGCAAGAGTATTGAAAATAGGAATTTTTTCACAAAGACAGGGAAAAGAATTCATGGTCCATGGTTTGTAATCCCCTATTGAGAGGATTGATAGAAAAACACAACCCTTCTCTCTATAAAGGTTCATCTTGGAATATGTCGAACTTGAACATGTTAGGAAACCACATATTATGTAGCAATGAATACGTATAAACTAGAATAATTTTTTTTTTTACAGAGATAAAAAAAATAGAATATATAAAATACCAAACATACAAGAGATGAACACCATATTTATGTAGTAAAATCCCAGTTGAGTTCTTAGGAAAACATTCATGGTGCAAGATATCAAGGTTTATTAACTCAAGATGAAAAAATTATATGGAAACTCATTATGAGAAACTTTAGAGCTCCACACACACACACACGCATGCATGCACGCGCGTGCACACGTGTGCGCGCACGCGCACACACACACACACACACACCTAATTAGCGAAGTACTGTTAGGATTCCTCCTAAAAAATAAAGGTTAAAAATGCCGTTATAATTTTCCTTCATAAAAATAGAATTGAGCTACAAAACGCGCCACAAAGGGATTCAAAATTTATCTTTGTTGACAAATATCTAACAAAAAAACACTCCAAAGAACATTCACACATGGCTAAATACTACCATTTACAATTAGAAAAGAGTAATATTTTGTAGATGCTCATTGTTTTTGAAATTAGGCATTGTATGGAATATATTAACATTTAGAATTAGGGATGTAGAAAAAATCATTTGAAATTGCTTAGTCTGAAAAGTCACTAAAAGTTATGCAGATATAAGCAAGTACAATAGTTAAGGTTGCAGATTGGACCAGTCGTATAGTAGGGATTAAAATAGCAAAGGGAGTCGACAAGCAAATAATGTATGTACTTGTAAGTTTTTTTGATTTTTTTAGCACTTCTCATTATTTCCATTTCATCTAAAGTAAACTAATCATTGAATTCAAATAAATCTATTTCCTTTAAAAAAAATATGTTTGGTATTTTATGGAGGGTTCTATGTCTTCCACTTCATAGGGAAAGTAGCAAATTGAGAGTGTCTTCATCAATCAAATTCAGACGGGACTTTGTTTCAAACTTAATATATCTGATCAATTGAATAACAATTCATATGCCTAGTAGGCAGTAACAATCATTTCTTCTGAAGATGAACTAAACCATCCTATAATTTTATAGTCTCCTTGACAATACAACCAAGTAAGTTCACTATTATTCTTATTAGTTTTATAGAACCCTTCAAACAAGTCAAAAATTTATCTCATTTCTACATGTCGTCTAAATATCTAGAATTCTAACAATTTTTTTCTTGGCCAAAATATACTTCTGAAAAAGTTCACTGTGAAGTCTATTGTTATATTTTGGTTGAGAGATTCCTGATAACTTGTGCAATAATCACATGATAGTGTTAGATCATTAAGCACATGCTCCATTTTATATGTCAAATGGGCTCCAAATATTTTCTTGAATATTTATAAAATTATTCTCTTACAGCCAATATCATCTATACATTCATAATAGTAGAGAAATTTGTGGTTGAGTAATTCTTTTGGATTTTTGAGTAATATCAACTACTTCATTTAAGACTCAAATATTTTTTCAACAAGAAAAATATGGAGAACATTTGCAATTAATTGTAAAATTTTCTCTCCTACTTAACAACATTTAATGCTTAGCATGCTCATGAATCTATCTTTTTGAAAAACCTATATAAATATGAGGCATTTTGTATGCATTTTGTAATGAATAAATTGATTAGAGAAGCTCTGTTAAAATTCTTATAGAATCTACTTATTTTGAATATTTTTGTTTATCTTTTACATCCTTAATCCCACATATGGTATCAAAGTAGGTTTGAAAAACCTCATAGAAGGATTGAAAATCCTCATAGGGTGAAAATATTCAATCTGGGTGCATGATTTAGGACCAGAAAACGTGTTTCTCACATTTACCCAGAGGTCGTAGTTTTCAACATTCAAATTTATGTGATTTTATAGTTTAAATCTATATTTTTCGTTTATGGCCATAAACTGGAAATAGAAATAGTATTTTATAGCACTAAATCCCCATTTTAATGGGAAAAATTATGATTATTGGGCTATTAGAATGAAAAACCTTTTAAGCAGTCAAGATACTTTGGAGCTTGTCGAAAATGGCTTCCCTGAACCAACGAATCTAGTTGGATATAATTATTTGTCTCAGGAATCGAAGAAACTACTTAAAGAAAATAGAAAAAGGCATACAAAAGATTTAGTTTTTATCTAGCAAGGTCTGGACATGTCTATTTTTGCTAGAGTGGTTGTAGCCACTAGGTCTAAGCAAGCTCGAGATATTTTAGAAACTACTTATCAAGGCACCAATAAGATACAACTTGCCAAACTTCAAATGTTGAGGAGATATTTTTAAAATATTCAAATGAAATATTCAAATAGTGTTGATTCATTTTTTACCCATGTTATGGGTGTAGTAAATTAGATCAGTTTGCATGGAGAGGCCTTAGAAGACCAAAGGATCATAGAAAACATCCTTAGGAGTGTACCAGCCAAGTTTGACTCCATTGTTGTTGCTAATGAAGAGTCCAAGGATTTGACTCAACTCTTAGTAGATGAGCTAATGGGATATTTTTTATCTCTTGAACAAAGACTTAAAAAATATGGAAATTCCTCTTTGGAACATGCTTTTAAGATCCAAGTATCAGTTAGTAGAGGTAGAGGAAAATCTTCCAACAAAAGAAGAAGAGGAGAACTTAATGCAAAAGGAGGTTGAACTCCATATTCAAATGACCAAGGTAGCTCCAGATCTATCTCAAATGAATTTTCTAGCAGAGGTAAGGGTAGAAGTTGCTCTCATAACTAGTCGCATGAAGAAACGTATGAAAAATATTTTCTTCAATGTCATTATTGCAAAAAGTATGGGCATTATACTACTAAATGTAATAAAAGATAGTATGATTTAATAAAACAAAGTGCAAATATTTTCAAAATAATGTAATTCTGGAGGTTTAAATAATAGTTCTATGTTTATAACTTGTCATGTTGCTAAACAGATCACAAAAGATGTATGATTTTTAGATTTTGGTTGTAGTAACAACATGATAGGTTCACAAGAATTTTATTCTAGCATGGACGAATTTGTCCAGTCAGTGCTAAAATTGGTAAATGACAAAAATGTTTCAGTAAATGGGAAAGGTACTAGAAATATTAAGACAAAACAAGAAGAAACAAAGTTCATTCCTAATATCTATTATGTCCTTGGGTTGAAACACAACCTCACGAGTATAGGCTAGTTCATACAGATTAGCTATAAAGTGTATTTTGAGAAAGGAAAATGAGTTATTTTGGATTGAAATCCAAGAAATAGGTTGATAGGTAAGGTGGAAATGAAAAGAAACATAATGTTCGCATTGAAAATAGAAAGTTACATGACCATACCAGTCGCTAGCTCATATTCTTGCATGGGTCATGGAGATCTGTAGAAAAAAAATTTCTCAACTAGGTTCCTCAAGCCTAGCGAGCGCTATGTATCTCCCAAGGGAAGAAAATCAAAACTATTTTCAAAGAGATTACTCAACCATAGTGGGCACTAGGGTTATTCAAGGAAATGAAGAAGAAAAACAATTTCAAGGAGGCGCCTTAAGCTTACTAGGTGCGAGGTTTCCTCTAAGCCAAGAAATTGAAAAAAATTCTCAGGGGTGTTCCTCAACCTTAGCAGGCGCTAAGGTTCCCCCAAGTCAAAATGTGCAATTTTTTTCTCAAGGAATTTTTTCAAACCTAGTGGGTGCTAGGCGTTTTCCAAAGGAAAATGAAGAAAATAAAATTGGAAAAGTTTTGAAGTTAGCGGTGGCTAACTCTCAACCACCCATGACTGGAGAAAAAAAAATTCAAGAATGTTTTTTATTCCTAGAGTGTGCGAACTCTAAATCACCTATGGAATTTCAAGACCTCACTAAAAGAGGATTTTGAATCACAAAAACTCCATTTTCACTCCAAGTCAATCATGAAAACCTAACCTAGCTTTGGAATTTAAAGCTGGTACATTTACATTTTAATGGCATAAATTTTCTCCACAAGAAGAACACGGTGAATGGAATACATTGATTGAGCCACCAAAAAACGCCATGCCAAAGTTACATTCTTGTGAAGAAACATAGGGAAAATTTTCCAATTGTAAAGGTATATAGAGCCCAAGATTCCATCGAAATCATTGATATAGACATATGTGGACCAATGCAGACACCCTCAATAGGCCGAAATATGTATTTTATGAATTTCAGTAATGACTTCTACAGAAAGACTTGTCTATACTTCTTAAATCATAAATGATATGCTTTTGATATTTTTAAGGAATTCAAGGCCCTTGTAGAAAAGCATAGTGGTCATTTTATCAAAGTGATCGGATCATATAGAAGTTGTGAGTATATCTCAAAAGAGTTTTTTATTTTTCTCAAGGTAAATGGGATACACAAACAGTTGACAACCGGGTATACACCTCGGCAGAATGGTGTAGCAAAAAGAAATAATATGAGTCTCATGGACATGGCTAAGAGTCTACTGAAGGTGCAACACTTTCCAAATGAGTATTGGGAAGAAGCAGTTGTATGTGCAGCCTACGTATCGAACACGTTCCTAAAAAAGAGGAAATATTCATTTTATTTGTTCTTTTTGGTGTTAGACATGCCATAATATGTTACAATTTAATTGATAGAAATAAATTTGGAGTTATAATATTTATTTTAATCATAATTTAATTAGTTATCGACGAGGTTTCTAATGCGTGGAAAATCATACAAAACAAAAATTCCTTTTCCAAGATAATTGTTGTTCTTACATAGTTGCCTCTTTCGCTATTGGGCAGTTGTTTCTTTTTATTTTTTGGTTTGTTAATTTTTTATCTAGGCTTTCAAGCCTTTTGTATCTGGGTAGGTTCCTAGTTAAAATCCTCTATGGGTGTCTTGTTTCATCTGGATTTTGACCCAGCGTTTACACTTTGGGGTAGGGTCCCCTTCAAAACTATTTACCAATATTAAAAAATAAGTTATTTTGATTGTAAAAATTTATTTTTTGTATAATTATTGTTAAATTTTATGTATACAAGAGATAAAGAATAACATATATTTAATTTAGTAATTTTCAAATTCTAGTTCTAATATTAAAAAGCTAGAAGATAATGCTAATGATGGAAGTCCATCTAAATTTTAGTGTGTTCAAATAATTTATTTTAGTCTATGTAGTTCTTTATCGCTAGAATCAAGACACGAAGCCAATCAAGTGTGACAATATTTCCCGAAACACCTATGTCGACCTTATACATAAGGAACATTCATTGCAATAGAAAAATGTTTTAGGAAAATGTTTTTTGTCCATGTTTTTCATCATAGAAGACCAAAATTTTTTAAGTCGATAATCGGTGGACCATTTTCCTTTCTATGTTTAGAATTTAAAAAATACATTCCAGCGGATTTAACCTAATCTATGACACATTGTAAGATGTGTTCTTTCCTTAACACATAAAAAACTGATCAACAATGGAATTGATGTTCCAAGTCTGTGGCCTAAAAAGGATTGTTCGTAAATGGAAAACTAAAATAAAAACGGTTTAGAAGTTTGGGTACCCAAAATGAAGAGATGAGAGTTGGTGATGTTGTGATTATTAATTTAATATTATCTATTGCATTTTCCTTATTGCTTACATACACACACACACACACACACACACACACACACACACACACAGATATATATATATATATATATCTGTGTGTGTGTGTATGTATATAGATGTATATATGTATATATATACATATATGTATGTATATATATGTATATACATACATATACATGTATATACATACATACATACATACATACACACACACACACACACACACACACACACACACACACACACACACACACACACACATATATATATATAATTTCTATGAAGGTGTATTTTTAAAGTATTTCACTCCCCATTCTATTAAATATTAATTGGTAGGTTAAAATTTATTGAAAAATTAGCATAGGGAAGTGGTTAAAATGTTTTTTTTAGTATTCAAATTAGAGCCATCTCTAATTATAAAGATTATTTTTTTATTATAAATGGGAATGTGCATTCTAACTGACTCATTAATCTTCATTACTGAAAATGGGTCAAATAAAAGATGTCGTTTCATCGCTGTAATGAAAATACGAACCAAATTCACTTTTCCATCAAAAGTATCCCTTCGATTTTTTTATTGAATGCATTGTATGATATTTGGATGTAATTTTCAATATGATGGTCTCAATTTTCTTATAAATCTAATTTTGTCAAAAACTTGCGTAACCAATTTCATAATGTAAATAAAATAGAGTTTACAATTTTGCATTTGTACTTGTATTGCAATAGAATTTGTACATTAAAATATCATTTTGTAATAGAAGCATTGCAGTAGCTATCAAATGTAACTATTTTTATATATTATAAATAAGAATATCACAATGATGAGATTATTGATAAATCTATCAAAAATATTTTAAAAAGAGACTTATTATTACAAATTGAACTATTTTTTTAATAAAACATAAGTTCATCTATATAATTCAATTCTATTTTTGTATGTTAGATGTTGTTATCTAACATCATACAAAAAAGATTCATATTGATATAGATGCATTGTACATACACATCACAATAAGATATCTTGTTTATATCTTTATGTTTTTCTTCTAAGTATAACAATCAAGAAAATAAATTAAATTCATTGCATTCATAGGTTTTTTAAAATTTCATAAGCACAGAGAGCACCCCTAAACATACGACACACATGTAGAAAAACATTTTTTAAAGGATATTATACACAATATGGTGAATACAAATGGTTTATTAGGAAACCCTATAAAGATTTTTAATAAGGATTAGAATTGAACTACAATATATTGATAAAAATGAACTAATTAAATAACCTGACAATATGATAGAAAGTAAAAAAGGATGCCCTAATTTCAAATTAAAAACATGAAATGTTTTGATTGATACTTTGAAGTGGAAGTAGATCATGCAGATGTACAAGATGTATAATCTACAAAATACACAATGTGATATTAGTTATTTGCCTTTGCTCAGGGTAATCCAAGAAAGACGTGTGACTATTAGAGTGAGACCAATATGTGAGATTGAATATTATTTACATGTTGGTAAAAATCATTCAGCTTATGATTCCTTTGTGTTATATGTAGTGCCCACTTCCCTTTAACATCCTTTTGATACTAATCATGATAATGTCGATTATATTATGGACATAATTATGGACTTTATCATAGTATGATGTTAGATGTTAGATCAAGGATTATTGTTGACTTGTTTCAGTTATGATGCATGATGATGATATACTTTTTGACATGGTTATATAATGGATGTTGTTCAGATTTGTGATATTTGGATATTGTGAGTAGACCTAGAAATGGAAATTATTGGATGATGAGATAGTTGTTGATAAAACTATAAATGATATTGTTAGATTGCTTTGATGTATTGTGATTCATATATCTAAATGATTTTTGGGAATTATATTTATATTATCTTGGATGTTCTTATATGGCCACAAGGGCCAAAGGAGGTATTTGTGTTTTGGAGGTTAAAATATCACAAAAAACATCGGGGGATTAGAGACCAACCACATTGGAATTCTAGATGAATTCAACAAAGTCACCATGGCAATTAGTATTTGCTTGTGCGTGTTTTTTGTGTGTTAGCGATTCAGATGGGGGAATCACCTTTAATTTTGACCAACGGGTTTTATGTAGTCATTTTATTTTTGTCCCTTTTTGTTTATGATTGCATGTGTTTTATTTTGTGCTTTTAACCCTTTTAGTAGTCATTAAATGGTGTACAATATTGTGAGTAATCATGTTGTTAAGTTAATTAATTAAAATATGTCATGGGAAAGTAGTTAATAGAGTTGTTGGCCATGATTCAAAGTGTTATAAGTAATGTGTAAGTGATGTGTGAATTCACTTTTAAGTGTTAAACACTCAACCTATTAGTGTCGAATCACAGCACCCCTGGGACTCCACAACGTGATCGTTTGAGACTCCCAGTGCGATTGCACAACATGGAGCTTTTCCCAAGTGTGGGACCTCGCGAAATTAGAAAAGCTCTCCGGATGAAGGCTGGCTCTATTCCTCTGTTCAGATGCACCAATGAAACGCAGAGGTTTACCCAAAATACCTAATCTAACTACCAAGGAGACAGGGAGAGAGAAATGCATAAAAATAAACCTAAGCTACAGAGGTGATGCACCAAGGAATGAAGAACATATGTCTTGCCAATAAACACAAACCAATAAAATGCAATGCAAAAGATATGCATAGATAGCCAGATTCATGGTGAAGATCGGAAGGACGCAAATAAACACGTAGAGGGTTGAGAAAAAATCCACAGATATGTATTAATTTGCTCCAAGGGGGATACAACACTGCAAAATGCCAAGAGGCAAGGTTGCATTACAATCAAATGGGAAGGTCCTTTGCTCCACAAATCCACAAACCAGGGAGAAGAAGGTAGGAGGCACAAACAAAAATGTCCAACCTTTTAAAAACAGCCCCCTCCTTACATTTTATATGGAGGAAAAGAGAGGGAGAAGAGAGGAATTCGAACTGCCCCAACCACCGCCAAGACTGCACTTAACTCTTCGACAACCATGGTGGTAGGTGAGATCCCCAACGCCTGTCGGGTTTGGAACTCCCTTGTGCATTTGCATTGGGTATAGAGGACTGCTCGACATGCCTCTGATCCGTGTGTTTCTGACTTGTTAACCTGACTATGAACCCGATTTCCTTGTGCGTCGGGTTTTCTACCCCTTGCGACATGTCTTTTGGTGTCGGGCTTTGGCGGGCTCCCGACATGCTTCTTCGACATGCAAACCTGACTTGTTTTTACACCATGGAAACCCGAATTGCATTGTGTCGGGTTTTGATGACCTCCCGACATGTTCCTTGGCGTCGGGTTTCGGAGGCCCCGCGCATATATTTTTCTCTTTGTCGGGTCTTGGAGACCACCAGACATGTCTCTTTGCTATGTCTTTCCGCCTCTTAAACCCACGTTTGCTGTGGTGTCGGGTTTCTGAGCCCTTCCATCATGCCCCCGCGCCATGCTCCTCCCCCCTGCCTTCCTGACTCCTCCGCCCGACTCCTTCCGTGACTTGCCCTGATCCGCCAACTCCCAAACCCGCATTTGGTGCGTCTGCCGGGAGGAAAAAATATACAACAATTTGGCGACTCACGGGGTTACCTGCCTGCTAGGTAGAAGATCAGTGGCCTTTTAGCAATCCATTGGGCATGGAGTCATAAGCGGTACCCTGAACCAACCCGATATCTAATCCTGAACCTGATACCGCAACTCCTTCTCTGAGAGCACACTGAACTTAAGAGTTGTTCTCACCAAAAACCGCTGCAATGAACCATGCCAGAGCAAAACCAACACCACAAAAACTATGTACAAAACTGGAAATCATACATGCCCCAAATGGAACATGTAGAGTGTGCACAAGCACTTCTTCTGCTGGAAGCAAACCTACCTACTCTACTCTAACTAGAAGCAAAGGTGAGCTAAACAAACCCTGCAACTAGTTGTGCAAAATAGCTTCCTTTCTTCAAAATTGGAAACCATGCAACTGATTTGGCATTGAACATGGCTGGTTGGATGAATGGAACATCAACAAGAAGCTGGTCTTCCACCCAAATCATCAAGGTATCAGCTGAAGGCAAATTCAATACCTCTTTTAGTTGCTCTGCATCTGAATTAAAGAGGTATGGCAGCTGATCATTGGTACTTTGTATCTCACCCTCATGCTCAGAAGCAAGCATGACTTGTTTTGGCTTCTCCCTTGGCTCCAATGAAGCCAAGTATCTGATTGGGCACGACATGATCCTTTGAGTATGCCCATTGCTCTAATTTTCAACTTCAGGAATGGAGTTCTCTTGTAGACTTCCTTGAACGGATGGCGTGGAAGAAATGGTGAAATTCCTCTGCCCTTTCTCTTCCTCCATGGCTGATTGCGAAAGATTAAAATCTTCCAATCTTGGTTCCAAAGAGCTACTATAAGATGCAGGCTGCTGTAAATGAATGTTCTCCTTCATGACAGCAGACTCGAGTGTTTGGAATGGGGATGATGAAAAAGAGAAAGGTGGAAACTCAACCGGCTCCTCTCCATCAAAACAATCCTCCAAATTTGACAGATAAACTGCCTCATTGCTGTCCTGCTGCGAATGCTCAACTTCCTCCATGGTGTCTTCTTGTTCTGTAACCTGACCAGCATGGTTTCCTTCACTCTCCGACATTGAGTTTGAGAGATAAAACTCTTCTTTAGCACTAGAATTCGAGAGAGATGAAATAGAAAGAAGAACTGAAGGTTCTCCCATAGCCTGATTTACGCTCAAAGCCCTTGGATTCGTAATTTTCTCCTCCACAACTAGGATGTGCTCCTCTTCTTTTGCCTTTGGAGCAGCTTCTTCTTCCTCCAATTTTCGAAGACAATCTTGCTCTTGAATGAGCTCCTCCTCCAGCATGAAGTTTGTCAAGTCAAACTCTTCGATCTGCTGCTCTAGAGGACAAGCTGGGACTGCAAGATCTCCTTCTTCTGCTGCAACAGAATCAGTCCTGACCACCATTTGTTCTCCAACCCCAACCTCTTCTGTAGGCCTAACCATCAAGGGGATCTTTGTCATCCCAAATCTAAGAGCCTAACTCTTCAGACTTTGAATTTCCTCCTCTTTGTTGGCACTCTCTTTTTTCTGTGGTTTTCCTTGGCTGGCATTCTGATTTTCATCCTCCCAACATGGATTAGGGAATGCAATAGGAGGGATAGGTTGAAACTCAACTGATTTGACAATTTTGTGTGGTGGTGGAGGTGGTGAAAACTCTTGTTTCTTTGGAGTGGAAGGTACTTCATTTAGCTCTTGTGGAGGGGGTTTGGATTTGGAAGAGAAGAGGGCAGAAAAACTGAGATGGGATGGAAGACTAGGGGGTGGAGGGATGGATTCAACATTTAGGGCAGCAGATGGTGAGTTTAAAACTTGACACTGCTGAAATGATATAGATTGAGAAGGAGGAAAAGAAAGAGTATGAGGTGGTGTGCTTACCCATTGAGAAGGTTGTAGAATACTTCTCTCATACACCTCTATTCCTCCAATCCACCTTGTATGGCAGTGTTGCAATCATGAAGTCTAACTTCTCTTAAGAGCTGTAATGCCTTGGAAAAGGTCCCACCCATGGACAAGGTGCTCTGCAACCAATTCCAAATGCTTTCATTTGTGCCTGAGCCCTAGATTGCACCATGTTCACCTCCATCTTTTGGATTTTCTCCAGAAGATCTGCATTTTCTTCTTCATTGTCTTCATTGCATGTGTACCCTTGCTCTTGGAAAGCTCCATAGCCAAACTGATTTTGGCATTGCTGCTCATATGGGTATGCATGTTGATCCTGAACTTGACCAAAATGCTGATTTGGAGGATTTGTAAAACATGTTGGAGGTGTGATATATTGCTGCTGTTGATGTGGATTCCATGATGGAAATGAAGTCATGGTTGCACAACTTCATGGAATGGAAAAGAATGAAAGAGATGGAAAGAAAGATGGGTGGAAATGGATGGGAACGGGTCCGTAACTCAGAGAAATGGGTTGCTGATCAGGTGGAGTCGCCAGATGTGTTTTTTGAAAATGCCTCTAAAAGGCTGGATGTTGCCAAGTTACACACCAAACTTGACAATATCGAAAACGAGATTTAAAATTTGAAAGACCCGGAGGAATGCAATCTTCAGTTCGGAACTCATGTCATGTTGTACAGCTGCGGATTCCCGAAAAGCACAGTCGGAACTCAGGTCATGCGATGCAACTCACAAAACCCGAATTGCTATGTGTCGGAACTTGGAACATGTCCGACACCCCTCAAAACCTTATTTTCTTTGTTGTCGGGAATAGGACCATGTAATGCATCCCCCAAAACCCGAATTGCTACTTGATGTTCTCGGGTCCCGAAAACCCCAAATCAATAAAAACCCGAAATTTTGGAAATCAAAATATCAAAAAACTAAAGATACCCTTTTGAAGCTTACAGTTGGATCTACCAACTGGTGAAATTTTGACTCGTTTTGAGCAATTTAAGCCCTTGAAAATTGATTTCGGGGTTCAAGCTGAAAGATGCAAAATCTGAAATTTTTTAAAAACTGTAATTTTTAGTGCAAATCTCATGAAAACTCCTTCAAATTTTTTATGGAATGACCTCTTGGTCCCACCCGGCATGCCAAAACTGTTAGTGTCGAATCACAGCACCCCTGGGACTCCACAACGTGATCGTTTGAGACTCCCAGTGTGATTGCACAACATGGAGCTTTTCCCAAGTGTGGGACCTCGCGAAATCGGAAAAGCTCTCCGAATGAAGGCCGGTTCCTATTCCTCTGTTCAGATGCACCAATGAAACACAGAGGTTTACCCAAAATACCTAATCTAACTACCAAGGAGACAGGGAGAGAGAAATGCATAAAAATAAACCTAAGCTACGGAGGTGATGCACCGAGGAATGAAGAACATATGTCTTGCCAATAAACACAAACCAATAAAATGCAATGCAAAAGATATACACAGATAGCTAGATTCACGGTGAAGATCGGAAGGACGCAAAATAAACACGTAGAGGGTTGAGAAAAAAATCCACAGATATGTATTAATTTGCTCCAAGGGGGATACAACACTGCAAAATGCCAAGAGGCAAGGTTGCATTACAATCAAATGGGAAGGTCCTTTGCTCCACAAATCCACCTGCCAGGGAGAAGAAGGGTGGAGGCACAAAAAAAAATGTCCAACCTTTTAAAAATAGCCCCCTCCTTACATTTTATATGGAGGAAAAGAGAGGGAGAAGAGAGGAATTCGAATTACCCCAACCACCTCCAAGACTGCACTTAACTCTTCAACAACCATGGTGGTAGGTGAGATCCCCAACGCCTGTCGGGTTCAGAACTCCCTTGTGCATTTTCATCGGGTATAGAGGACTGCTTGACATGCCTCTGATCCGTGTGTTTCCGACTTGTTAACCCGACTATGAACCCGATTTCCTTGTGCGTCGAGTTTTCTACCCCTTACGACATGTCTTTTGGTGTTGGGCTTTGGCGGGCTCCCGACATGCTTCTTCGACGTGCAAACCCGACTTGTTTTTGCGCTATGGAAACCTGAATTGCATTGTGTCGGGTTTTGATGACCTGCCAACATGTTCCTTGGCGTCGGGTTTCGGAGGCCCACGCACATATTTTCCTCTTTGTCAGGTCTTGGGGACCACCCGACATGTCTCTTTGTTGTGTCTTTCCGCCGCTTAAACCCGCGTTTACTGTGGTGTCAGGTTTCTGAGCCCTTCCATCATGCCCCCGCACCATGCTCCTCCCCTCTGCCTTCCCGACTCCTCCGCCTGACTCCTTCTGCGACTTGCCCTGATCCGCCGACTCCCAAACCTGCGTTTGGTGCGTCTGCCGGGAGGAAAAAATATACAACACAACCTTCTTGGAAATTCGAATTTGTCCTCAGAGGCTAATTTTGGAGGCTTGTGGGACAAGTTAGACTTATCCCATACCTCTTAAATTTAATTACCAATCATACTTATGGTTCGAAAATTGAGATTAGACTTTTATAATGCTTTTTGAGAATGCAAATTGTAGGTTTTAATTGCACCTTTCTTATGTGATTTCATGTCATTCCTTTGGGGTGTGGGCTTGTTTTGGAGTGTGTAAGTAATTTTTCATATTATTCACCCAATGATTTATTGTGCCTTAGAGATTGAACTTGACTTATGAGTTGGAGTTGAAGATGTGTGATCTGGCATTCCACATGGATCCACCTCATCCTCTTCTCTTTCCTATTCTATATATTCAAAATCATTTCCTTGTTTTGGGTTGCTTCACTTTGGAGACTTCATTCTTGGGTGAAATTTTTTTTTTTTTTGAGCTCTTGCTTTGAAGAAGTTTTTGGGAGATTGTTGGATGCTTTTTCTTGGCTTATTTGGGATTGCTTGCATTGGGATAAAGTTTGTTGTTTTGGAACCTAGAACAACTCCATCATGGAGAGGTAGGAGCTTAGCTCTTGAAATGATCTTCTTGTATGAATGTAAATGTTAATGTGTGAATGTTTTGGCATGTTTGTGGGTTGTTGGGTAGATGGCCTAGGAATGGTGTAGGAGAAAACTATGGGGTTTAATTGTGGGAGGCACTAGTGTGTTTTAGGGAGGTATAAGGGTGGAGGAAGTTGGGATTTGGGTTCCACCTTACAAAGAAATAACTTACATTTATTTACTCATTATGGGGTGCCATAAGAGGTTGGGGAGGCATAAGGAAATGTGAGGAATAAGGGGCACTTTGAGGAGGCATAAGGAAGGTCAGGGCTGTGATATAATTTATTTTGGCGGTTTGTATTTTAGGTGGTGATACCCATTTCCCCTTTTGGGAGGAATAAAAAGCATCCCCCATAGTTTCTTACTCCTTTGGATTTCTTTATGAAGCCTTAGTATTTTTTGTCATGTTGAAATGTAGTTAAAAACTATATTCTTTTTTGGAATATATTTTATTGTGAAAATATTCCTTGCATGTTTTGTGGAATTCTGTTGTTTCCATGAGTTGGATCACATATTTTATTGCATTATAGTTGTGGATCAAGGGCCAATGAAGAAGGATGGATTCTCCTCTTCATTGGATGTCTTGGTTGGGTGGAGAGCATTGCCTTTCCCCTACTCTTGTTGTGATCAAATTGGAAGAATGAGAAATCTGCATGTTGTTGTTCTGGAGCAAAAAAAAAAGACAGTTTGACAACCCCTTGTGAAATGAAATCTTATTGTAACATTTCCCACTTGAAGTGGATGAACTTGTAAATGTTTGTAATGGAAAGATGTTGTAGTGGTTAGGGAAGTCTAAATTTGAATGTGAAAGAATGAAATGTATTTTGTATGCTGTATTTTGAAATCAAATGGAAGGGAAGTTAGAAGAGTTTCATTTGAATTAATGGATTTGGTTTTGTCTCGCCCATATGATATTATTCCATTGGAAATCTATGTTTATCATGCACTATGAAATCCCTTTTTTGAAAGTGGAAAAGTGAAACACGTGAGAAGAAAATGTATTATTCTACCCTGTATATAATATATGATTTTGGAAAGAATAAAAGAAGGAAGTTTTAAATTTTTATTTTGGAATAAATAAAGGATTGCATAACCTTCCTCAAATTGTATCACTGTATTGAATTTAATCATCTAGTTATGAGTTGTAATCTCTGTTTGAAAGGAAGAAATGCGTGTAAAGGAAAATACAAAACTCTATCTTTTGAAATAGTGTGAAAATTGGAAATTAGAGATTGCATTTTAGGTTTTGAATAGTTTGATTTGAATCAACTAAATGTATTTGATTATAATTGCAATGATATTCTAATACTTGGAAGATGAAAATGGCAAATAGATCCTTTAAAAATTTGATCTCTGTTTTGTATTTTTCAAAATGGTAAATACTTTAATCCAAAAATGCACATTTTAAACCTGCAACAAGGAAATAACAAATTAAATGATTAAATTGAAGTAGTATGCCCTAAACAAATTCAATTGGACAAAAACACTTAAGGAATTAATCTTTAGGAATCTTAGCAAAATCGTGCTTCAAACCGTTTTGTTGTCGTTTTTACTGTTAAAATTGTATTTTTTTTCTTATTGGGAGTCAATCAAACAAACTCTACCTTCAAAAATCCACCCTAAATCCATCTTAAGAACAATTCTCCAGGTTTAATTGACATGTTGAGAGATGGAAGAAGATCAAATTGATTACAAATTTCATTAGTTAAAATTTAGCTAGTTTGCGCTTTTAAAATATTAAAGATCATTTTCATGAAATTGACCCCTTAAACATCTATCAAAATGAAATATTAATGAATTCCTATGCAAACAGGACATCGAGAGCTTTCCGATAATTTCATCATTTTCCATAAAACTGAGCTTTCTAATCAAAAGTTATGGCCTTATGAAGTTTTTCACTTCATTTTGGCTTCAAAAATAAAAATTAGGAAAACTTAACTTGGTGGGCCCGCAGGCCCGAATTTTTCCCTTGGAGCTTTGGAAAATAAATTGGGAAAAATTTCTATGTTTTCCCCTGCATCCCCACTAGCCTTGTAACCAATCATTGAGGCTGACCATGTGGCTTACCAGAGGCATGTCAGTGGAGGTTCGGATCTTTTTTTTTACCTTCGTGCTTCAAAAGAAAATTTTGGCAATTTTCTTCCTAACTTCTCGCGTCCAGGCCCACCGACCCATAGCCAATGAATCAAGTGATGACATGTGTCCCCACGATGCGTCGGTGGAGGCACGAAGTGTCCCGATTTTTTCCTTTTACGTGTTCCAGATATTTTTTTCAACAGTTTCCCAAATCTCCCTGCCGACCCGCTGATCTACAGCCAATGAATAGTCTAGACACATGGTGTTGTGAGGCACTGGCAGAGGTGCCAGGTGGAGGTGTGGGTAACCCCATGTGATCCTTTTTAACCCTTAAGGAAAAAATGCCTATTTGTCCCCGCTAACATGCTTCCCCGCGTTGGCTTAAAACATGCCACGTGTCCCTTGCGGCCCAGGGTATAATATCATTTTCGGGCATGGATGTCCCACCGCAGACTCGCAAGAGCGCACGGGGGCAAAGTGCACTTCTTCACCCCAAGCGTGAAGAATTTTCCAACTGTCCCTCACCCCACTCCACTTGACCTCGAATGCCTTAGGAGGGACCATTTGTCCCTTGCAGACCCACTGGCCCGTAAGCCCACACACGTGGAAAAATTTCTTCCCGTGGCCGTAGGCCCGTGCATGGGATAAAATTTACAAAATTTTCCCGCAGGCCCACAGGCACACGCCCTTTGGGCAAAATTTTCTCTTTTAGGCCCGCATACCCATTCTTAGGTAAAATTATCACTCCCAAGGTCCATCGGCCCCTAACTTGAGAAATATGAGGAGTTAGGAGGAATTCTATTTATATCACAGGAAAGGTGAGGAAATTTCTTATCTAATGGGAATGTTTTTGGGAAGTTTTAAGTGCATTAATTTTGAATAAAAATAAAATTGAATATTTTAATCCTGTTAGAAAGTGGGTATAGTGAGAAATTACCCTCTTAACCTAATTGAACCTTAATCTAACCCTAAATTTTGGACCTTGTGATATTTTATATATTGTAACATATTAATAAAGCTATACATTCTAGTTGAATAGTATATTGGCTTTGAAACTTATCTTGTGACAACCTGTTGTCTTGTAACCTAGTTGTAGACTCCTTTCAAACAACACAAAAAAAATTATTCCATAATTTTTCCTAACGAATCCCAGGTTATTCTTGGGTCTTAAGTGGGTTGTTTTTAGTAGGCATCACAGGGGGGCTTCAACCAAGTGCATTCCCCTATTGGAAATGAGGAATAATGCATCAACCTTGTTAACCCAGTTAAATACCATTTAATATTTTCCCTTAACAACCCGTTATGAAAGCAATAATTGTCTAGGCTCTAATAACAATTAGTTAAACTAGGAGTTGTCAATAATGTTACGTTTTTCTTTTAAACCATTATGATAGTATATTCATGGAAGGGCTATTTTTAGAGATAATTATAAACAGATTTTATGACATCTATGCCAGGGTCAAAAAATAATATGGACTCTTAATATTGTGGACGTCGGGAGTCATCTCATTTTTAGACCGTTCATCTTGCTCATGTTAATGTTAACCCTACTCGGACCTTACATCCAGAGGTTTGGCACACTAGTATTTGTAAACCATAGGTGGTTTCTTGTCCAATAACCGGAGGTCTTATAAATTGAAGGCTTGGAGAAGCAATTGGGGATAATGAGTTTTAATCCTCCTATAATTACGATATAGGCGTGGTGATACTCCATGTAAGAGACTTGCTCTGCAAGTGAACTCATGCCATATCTTGTTATTAGATTTGAAATGGTACATTGAGTGGAGCTTCTTGATGAGATCCTACCAAGAAAAAAAAGGTTTTTTTATCCGATATAGGATCTTATGCCCCACGTGATATAAAAGTGTTTGAAGCTTCTCAACAACAAAAAGTTATGAAACTATGTTGAGAAATGGATTTCTGTGAACTGGATTTTTACTATCCTATGCACCAGTTTTCCAACCATCTAATATCTCTTCAACAAGAAGATTAGCGTAGGAAGTTGATTCCGTTACTCTTAATTTCCTAATCATTCCCCTGAAAATTCTTCCTCTAATCCGGTTCATTGGCATTTGGTTCAGACAATTATTATTATAAGAATAAGGAACCCATGTCATAGCCTTTCCTCAACCTTAAGTTACTCCTCGTGAATTCAATAGTCCAATAAAAAAGGAGATTGTTGAATATTTGTACTACCATGATTTCATCTCAATGACGCTAATCTCATGATCCTAAACCTAAAGGGGGAATGAGTGGATGGTAGTGAACAGTGAAAAAAGAAAGGAAATAGATCTTCTTGAGTAGAACGATGTCTAAAGATGAACCTTCAGTCTCATGAAGGTACCAGAAACTTTTGAAATAAAGGAATGTCTCTAGTGGCGGTCAAGTTTTTTTGCACCTTGTCTAGCTGCCTCTCCATAGGTGTTCTTACAAAAGGTGTGTCCTTAAAACTTTTGTATGTCCTCTAGTCGGATACTTTTTTAGTTTCTTGTTTGGTCTATTGGTATCGTTTCTATGTTGTTTCACTCTTGAGACTGGTGATGCTTATATTTGATCCTATAGCAAGTTTTTCATGATCCCTGTCGAAATCAGAGAGGGCTTTACCTAAGCTCTAATTATGGCTACTTCTAGCAAAAAAAATAAATTCACACCCTCAATGGTAGATCTGTGTGGCAACATTGTGAAATTTAGAGTCTACTAATGCAACATTCATCACGATCTCTAGATAATGTTTTGGGAAACCTTTGATGATTTTCCAATATCAACATCCTTCCATATATTTTGTCGTCGGAGGGGGTCTCAAGGGAGCCCTCATTTTGATAGGGGTTTTGGGGGTGGAGCATCCGGAAGCAACAATAGTGAAAGGAGTCAAACTCCCTATAATTCTATGATTAGACGGATTAGATACCAAATCTGTATTTTTAGAATGGAAATCCTAATTGACATTTTTCCACTCTAATCCTAGGAGGAATGCTCATTACGGTATCTTTGATAAAATCCTTGATAAAGAGGTGCATTTTTATCTTTGTGGACTAGCCAAAGTAGGTCTCAACGAGTTGCACATGTAACTCTGGTTCATACTTGAGTTAATAAAAGGTTGATATCTTACACCACATTTTCATGTAAAACCTGCATAGTTCAGCAAGTTATATTTACCACTATAAATTTGGAGTGAAAATTGTTTAGTCTCTTGCATATTTGGTATTTTGTAGATTAAATGTTTATCTCTATCTGATATAAATGACATATTCATGTGATATTTACCATTTTTGCATGGTTATCCTAATTGATATGAATACAGTCATCTAATTTACTAACATCTAAATGATCTCATTGCAGCAATTAGTATCCAGAATGGAGAAATTTTAGTTTGTATTGGAAGGTTTCCCTAAGAAAACATAAGAACTTCTTTTTAATTTGGTTCATTTATGATATTGAAATTTCATATGGTGATTTGATTTTTTAATGTAGATATTCATTATGAAACGTGTTCAATTGAATAAACCACTGGTGGGACTTTTTTCGGTGTGAGATTCAGTCAGTTTAAACAATCAAAGAGACAAACCCTTTTATAAAAGGTATTGGTCTTATGGTTATGGAAAAAACAAATACTTCACCCAATTCATTTGATCCTATTTATCGCTAAGAAATGTCTATACAAAGTGGAGGCCCGATGTATCCTTTCCTCATTATCCTTGTGAGGATAAGTTGAATTAATATGAATTAAAAAACTACGTGTCATATTAAAAATATTCAGCGGTTGGTTTCACTTGTGGGTAAGCCGTGAGACCTGATAATTACATTAAATACTGATATGCCAAAAGATTGAGCATTGCAAGGTCCTTTTGGTTTGAGTCTAATAGGGATGAGCAGGTATAGATATTAGAAAGACATAATTGGTTCATTTTTTTCCATGGTTGTGCAAATAATAAAATCGGTCATATTTAAGACATTGGTATGTGGAAAACATTTCTCACAATATTTCTCGAATTAAAACAGCTATATCTTATTCTTAATTTCCCCAGAACATGTTCAAATAAGAGTGCCGGTATATCAATCCTCCCACACTGAACATTAATAAATAATTTTCATAGATAATAACATTGCTACCAAATATGACAAGTATCACATTAGTTAATATTTCTGAACAACTTAGATCATTTAAATGTTGCACTTTTTAAACGGTAATCCAAATTTAGAATTGAATCGCAAGCACTTAGATTTGTTTTAATTGTAGGGAATGGATCTGATTTTTTTCCTTGGGCATTACACTTTCCTGAATCTTCATCACGGTTAAAATTTACATTATGATCTATGTTTGCTTTTCTGCTTTTAACACAGTGTTAAATCTCATTTGAACACAACAGTATTTATTTCACACATTATCATGAAGGAGGATTTATAACTACCATGGATATAAACCGAACAGAACATTCTCCACCAAGCCCATATATGCCAATCACTTTGCGATGAATATTGTGAAATGTGAAATATTACATAATTTTCAAAAAGATAGGGATAGCACCTCCATAAATCTATGGAAACACTACTCAGCTACCATATATAAATAGGCCGGCTTACCCAGCAATGGGATTAAATCAAAACTCCCCCTTTCAAAATGGTTATATGCAGTCACCATTCTACCTTAAAACTCCCCACTTTCAGGAAACTAAGGCTAGCTGTCGTAAATGGGGGATGATAGGGTTTTGAATATTTTTTTAATTCCTAATTTCCTCATGCGCCAAAGCAGTCAATGTACTCAGACGTTGTTGTCCGTTATCTGTCCAGAAGTGCCATGTACCCTCATCCTCACTCACAATTTCTCCATAATATGCACAAGTGGCCCTAAGCTACTTTCAGGTCATTCTGAGGGACAACACGACTTTGATCTGCGTGCATAGGTATACAGACCTGGTATATATATGTATATTCTGTGTGTGCTCTGTGTGTGTTCATCATCCATCCCTGGAACTGTAATAGATATTCATCAATGCTCGGAGTAGCAGATTCAGTTAGAAATGGATTGGAATCTTTCAGATGGTAAATTGATTATCCATCTCATAAAATCATCATCTTTTAGATGTGGGTATCTCAATTACACATGCCTTCGGGATCCGCCCAACTTGTTGTGAGGATGATAGTCCTGATCAGATAAGCTGAAGTGGGCATGATGAAATGCAACTCCGCCAGCATGCTCCTTGGGGATCCAATTCGCTCTGTACTCTGTCTGTGATATCTTTTATTTTACAATAAATGAAGCTTTCCTCTTTCTGTTGATGGAGATCTGATCAAGATCTGGATTTACGGGTACCCACAGTGAAATGTTTTCCACATATTGCGATCAGAGAAAACGAGGCTGAATGGATCTGGCTACGTTGGTTATATATATACATTTTAACGAAAGATGCAGATCTTGAGGAAGATCTACAGGCTAGACGGGCAAGCATGGAGGTAGATCGCATTTCCGCAAAATGTGAGCGATTTGCAATCCTTCCAGTCGTCAAGGGTGAAAATGCAGAGGCATGTCACCTCCAGCCTTATCTGTTTATAAGATCTACATACACTGCAGACAAATTCTAAATATGTGGAGCTGGCCATGAGTATTTTGCAGATGCCTTATGAAAGACAACACGACTTCCATATGCGTGATAGGTATAAATCGGGTTAACTGCCTTCAAAACTTATTGTTTTGACGGTTTGTGTGTGCAAACGAAAGCCTGCATAGAGACCTGCATAGTTATAAAATTCAAGGAAATGGCCTCTTGAAATAAATTACAGTCTTGCCTTAAATATAAATATGATGACATACACCAGTTTCATCATATTTATATTCAGATAAATTATTGCCCTTCATGAGGCTATTACGGTAATGTTTAATAACTAGCTCTCTGATATGCACTTGGACACAGGTAATATTACATTACAGTGTGTTAAATTATATAGACATACAACAGTTCACATTGGCTCACTTGGAACGGTAATATTAAAAAACGCGTACGAAGTTAAATGAAATCGACTTACACTCCTGAGATCTCCATATCTTATTTACTGGAAAATTCCACGTTTCCCACTTTTAGTTCGTATTATTTATAAAGGACGCCGTCTAAATTTAATCTCGATATATTAGGAGAGACAAAATATGGTTGATAGATCATCGACTTTTGGCCGTGCAAAATTATCTCGACTGACAAATCCATATTTTCCATATTCAGTTTAATTTTTTGATTGTCCGATTGCTCATAAAAATCAGGGCTTCCATTGTGACTTGCTAATGTCGATGTGAGGGAAGATAACGATGAAAAAGAGCTTTTCATTGAAAGAGTTACACGGTAATCAGCATTGTGAAGTTAGTTTTATAGTATACTTTTTTAGAGAAATAAAAAGATTAGGTCAACCATTGGAGGTTAACTTCAAAAAAATAGCATTTCAAATCATATATTTAAAAATGTTATAGTTCATTGAAGAGATTATAAGGAGGGAATTCGATGTTTTGCATAATTCAATGGTTCATTAGAATGTGATAACTCTTCTCACGCTAAGAAGCTAAGTTTGGAAAAATGAATATTTAAACAACTACTTTAACGCTCTAAAATCAAACTTTAAAGGAGCTCTATTTTCCTATGTTAAGTATATATCTATCAAGCAATTGATAAATCTTCAACCATGTCATTTTCGAAGAATAGATCCATATTTTTTCTTGTTACCAAATGTCTTAAAAAATAGACGATCAATTTACTTTTGTAAAATTTTACAAAGGAAGAAAATCTTTGGGTAATAAAATGAATAAATCATTCAATACAATACTCTTCTTAGCAAGAAATAACATGGAAGAAAAGTTAAGAACTTCATTCTAAGCTCAAAATTACATCCATTCACTGAAGGATCCATTACAATACAATCATAGATAATATTCTCCCAACACATATCCAATATTTACAATATTCTAAACAAGAGATAATATATTCCCACAACTCTCACTAAATAAAAATAAAAAATACTAAAATGCACAGATAAAAAATCCTCGCAGTAAAGTAGGAACAACATGGTCAAATTTAGAGCATTTTCCAAATTAAAAAACCTCCAAAAATGTATTCCAAAATTCTCTGACTTCTTTTTGGCCAATCTCCAAAACAAAACATAATGAATCCTAATTTACCTCCTAAACCACAAGCATCATTACATGTCGTCTCTCCAAAGAGAAATTATGCTAGTGTCCCCCAAGCCCATGGGAAAGCATGGTGGCATGCTACTCAAAGATTAAAAGTTAAAAAATTATTGAAAGAAACCCAAAAAATATATAAACAAGGAAAGAAAGGAAAATTCCAATGTCAAACTCCAATTCACAAGAAAACAAGAAAAGGAATGAAAATCAATATAGGGGAGAGTGATCAACAAATCTTCCATGGTATAAAGAATGATAGAACTGAAGAAAAACCTCCAAATTCTATCTCCAAGTATCCATCATCATCCTACACCCTTATTCCTCCATTTATCTTCCTTACTAATCATTTTCAAGTCTTGTAAGCTTCCTTAGTAAGGATAGGAGGAGATTCCCAAACCAAATGAGAATGTATCCTACTTCCCCTAAAGAAGGGAACATAAAAATAACATTCATGGATTCCCCGAGAAGCCATGAGACCATGGATCCCCTCCCATTCCCAAAACTTAAAAGAAAACCAAAAAAGGGGAAGAAAATAAGAACCCACAAATGCAAACTAACTAGAATTTTTAACCAACATAAACACTTTAAAAAATTACACACATGCACATCCATCAATATACAAAAGTAAAAAATTAAGTGATATGTACCTGACTCTCCAAGCACATGCCATAAAGATCTAAGATCTTGACTCTGCTAGCTCCCAAATCTAATCCTCCAAAGTCTCTTAACAAAGTTCAAAATGTAAAATCCCCCAAAAATCCAAAATTAGAGAAAATATATAAAAAATCTCAAAATGAAAATCCCATGAGAGGGTGACATGTGTCACCCTTCTAACCAAGAAAACCCTCCAAGTCACCCATGTCATTTTCCAAGTTCTCTCCAAAAAATAAATACAAGGGGACAAAAATCAAAACTAGCCCCCAAATCCCATAATACAATCCAAAGGTCACCCACGTAAGACAAGAGGAGAAGGAATTTATTGTGACTTTTGAAAGGGTTGACTCAAAAAAAAGGCTTTTTGGTGTAAAAACAATTTCCCCCATGCATGGGTTAGGTCTTTAGTACATTGTTTAACCTAAGGGATACCCTTCCCTTTACATATATGCCTCCGAAAATTCCCTTTTTGATCAAATTCTGGATTTGAGAGTTTGTTGGGATAAAAAACGTGAGAAATGGTCCCCACAAAACTGATTTGTAAATAACAAGGCATCCCTAAATATGTTTAACATAAAGAAAGCACCCAAAACTAAAATCATCAGAAACAACCACATTAGCATAGAAAAATCCCAATTAAGTGAGTAATAAAGTAAAATTAATTTAACCATGGTGCTCAAGGGTAATAGGGTAGTAAAATGATTTAATATAAATTAAATACAATGATCAACCAAAAACATTCAAATACAAGTAATGACTAGAATACAACAAAGTGAGAAAAAGGTCTCGGGAAAGATGGTTTAGGAAATTTTTTTAGTGATACCACTGAGTCCAGTGTTCATCAAGTGGTGTAACATGAAATCCTACACACTCAACGAAAACCTAAAATCTTTTCGACATGATAAAATATCAATATAAATCATTATGAAAATCAACTATACTATATTATCACCTAAATAAAATTTTACCACATCTATCTATCAAATATACATAAAAACATAATCCAATATCAAAAATATATAAATCATAATCAAGATCATCAGTAAAATCCATAAAGAAACGTAATAAATCCAGTCTCAATTTCATAATACCATAATCTCTAATAAATATGAAATGTTGAAAATTTTTAATATCAAATAGTGTCTCAGTTTTTCCCAGTTAAAAATTCCATATTCCATATGATGATAATTATAGAAATAACTAATCAAAATCGAACATAATAAATTATGAAATGTCTTATATTCAATAACAAACTAATCATCTGATCCAACTGATCATAAGAAGAGAGTAGAACTGGTGGCAATAACATCCCTTTCCCCTACAATTAGACTTCCTGTTGGTACCCAAATTTAATCTCGTTCAAAGACCGAGAAGCATCATGGATTTTTACAGGACACTTAGAGGAAGATAGATAATCATGTATGTCATTTTGTAGCTAGGGAGGCAATCTATCTAACTTGTTAGCACTCAGGTTTCAAAAGGAGTTTCTAACACCTTAAAAGGATGTGATATGATCCTAACTATTTTAGGTTGTGCCTTTCAACCAAGGTAAGAGAACCTATTTTGTAACCTCTGTTATTGAAGAACAATGATAAATCATTCTGTTACATAATTTTTTTAGAGAAGACCTTGGGAAAATATGATCAACACACCAAATCTGACTCTCACGAGTTGTGACTTCCAGATCCTGGAGATATTTTCCCAAGGCAAAGGTTACTAAAGACATTTGGGACCCTGATTGCTTCTACATGTTTTGGTAACAAAGATTATCCATTTGTAGGAACACATGAAAAACAGGGGTAATACAAGTAGGATTGGTTGTTTTTGAATAAATGTTTGGTGGTAGGTGGATCAGGATGAACCTAATTCACCAGATCCTTGAGGAATCTTACAAAATGGAAGGTTAAACCAACAGAATGCCATATAATAGATAAAATGTTTCTTTAACTAGAATACGTGCTTCAATGAAGGCCCAAATTAGCACTTTTTCACACAATATTTGAGATTCTATCACGAAGGCTTGAGATAGAAAATCCAACAAAGCATCAATATCTGAGTCAAATTACACCTAATGTACACCTAGAGAATTATAGAAAATCTATGTCAACAGATGAAAGAAAATTGATTTTAAATCATTTATTCCAATACTAGATGAAAGCTCTTGTGAGAAATGAAATTACAGATGCCACAAAACTATCACAAGGATTGAGGCCTGTGTTATTGAATTATATTTTAATACAATATTGCAAAAAAAAAAAAAAAAAAAAAACTACTTGCATACATTCAAAAATAAAACAAACACATTTTTCTCAAGACAACACAGAATAAATCGAATTTGATTAAATATATCAACAGGGGAAAGTTTCTCGAATAGTCTTAGAGCTTGAAAATGGATATACATTTACAACCACCTTGACATGATCAAATTTAATACAAAAGTGATATACAATCTTCTAAAACAACTCCTCAAAATGACGGGCTCTATCAAGCTTTTTCTATTAGAAAATTCAGTCCCAACCCCTAACACTCCAACCATTTGCATGAATTTTTTTTCCATTTATAACATTTACAATAGAGCCCCTTTCCCCCCAAAAAAATTAGACCTCGAGTGCGACCAGTGCTTGTCATGATCACGATTGCAATTCCAAGAGTAGCATCTATAAAAATTTGCCAGGTGCTCGAGGGGTAGATCTCATTAAATATCTCCCGCATTTAAATCCTTCCTTTGGTCATCACTCTTTCTTCAATTCTGCAACCACTTCCGCCCCTAATCTATCAAATATGGCTCTTTGTGTGCTTGGGAGAAGAAAACCAGAAAATCGAATCAAGCACAATAGTCTAACCATTTTAATGGTGAAATACATTTTCTAGATCTCCCCGCCAAACTCAGATATCAACATTACCTCCCCTCTCTACCTAGCACATAGAAGATACCAAGAAATCATGAACACTCATACTTCTAGGCATGTTTTAGTAAAAATGGTGGGAAAATCAGATTTAGAATCTCAGTTGCTGTTGTTCTTTACTTTGAATTTGGGCCGTCCATGTGGAAGATTCAAACTTAAAAATAGACCTGTGGGTTTCCTCTGAATTTTTAAAACTTTTTGAAAACTGGAAAAATTTCACATTTTGTTCTGCGTCTCCACCCTTGAGAAATGATTCTGACACATTCCTTGAGGTGGGTCCTAAAGGAACCGCAGATGAATTCATCCATTTTACACTCTTTTTGGAAAAAGGAAAATTTTCCAAGTTTTCCCCGCAGCTCCTCCCTTCCACTTCAAGTTTCCAACGTGGGTCCCACAAAAACCACACTTCCTTATTTATTTTTAATTCTTTTTCTCACGAAGGGAAAATTTTCAAATTTCCTTTGAAATTCTGCACCTTCGTTGTTGACTGGAGCAAGCTTTGACCTTTCTTCCATTGGGCTTGTGGGCTATTTTTGATATATTAACCCTTTTGAGCATAAGAGGCAAAAAATTCTAAGTTACCTCCGATGGTCTGCTTCCCCACTTCTTTTTACTTGTCAAACTGCCAGGTGTCACTATGACACACCTTGAGATGGTCCCCAAAAATTAAGACCTTGAATGAGCATGGGCTCGCCAAGTGTCCTAGTATGGAAAAATTTGTTTAAAGGCTTGAAGCTCAATGGAAGGTGCCAAGTGTCATGCTCCAAGGAAGTCTCCTTTGGCCACTAAAAATTCCAAGAAAAATGCAAAGTGAGTGGAGGCCTCCAAGTGTCCTCCTGGCACTTCTCTAAAAGACTATGAGTGAACGGAGGCTCACAACGTGTCCCTGTTGTCTGCCAAAATATTTTCACTGCATAAAATTTATCTAAGTTCGGGAAAAGAAACAAAAACATCCATGTGTCGTCCCGACACTACTCTAAGGCCAAACCAAAAAGTAGATCTTCAAATGAGTGTCGTTCCTCCACGTGGACACATTTTTATGTTGAGGTGATTCATAGAAATTTTGAAGTACCCAGCTGAGCCGAGTCTAACCAAAAGGTGCCACATCCCCTACTAATGCAAGGATGTAAATTTCACTGGGAGAAACACCCGTCAAACCATAAAATATAGAAAAATGATCATTTGAGCCTGAAAATGAAAATTTCTCCAAGGATAGAGAATTTAGAAATGTTACAAGTCTCAAATACGTCCATCAAAGACACATCCATTCATTTTTCTTTAAGTATTTAGGGAAGAAATGATGAGGAAGACAAATCCCAGCCGTGGAGAATGGAAAATATGGGAGAAACTGAGTTTTTAGATGAATAGAGAATGGGAGACCCAAATTACAAACCTTTTACGGAGGAACAAAGAAACAAGGAGAAAACCATGGGCCCATAAGTGATCCGTGACCCATGAACAAATTTAAAATGACAACAAATATTAACTAGGCACAACATGGGGAAAAAGGAAGTGAGAAAGGTCGTAATTCGATAGATTTCCAAAGGCAAACTGGGGTGAGACTATTTTGAGCACCAACATCGTCTCTGACTCGAGGATGGACACCCCCCATGAGTGCCACAATAACAAAGGTAGACCAAGTGAAAAACTATCCATTGGGAAATAGATTCAATTTACAGAGTAGAGAAATAGAGCCATCTCCAAAAATGAAACAGAGAAACAAGCAAAAACAAGTCACCGAGGACCATAACGAACAAAAACACAAAAGATAAGAGACAAACAACAAACTATACACTATACACAAGATGTTTGCCTTGTTTTCAGGGGAATCAATACAAGAAATGCTTCAAATTCCTACCATTAACAGGAAATTTGAGTTTTTCACCATCTAATTCCTTGAGGAAGAAGGTATGCTCACCAATATTGATATCAATGGAGGAAGAGCCTATCCATAATGAGTCAAACTTGCCATGATTTCCCTTATCCTCATGTCTTTTATCCCATAACAGCATAAGATCTCCAATATTGAAGGCCCTGGGAGTGACCTTCTTGTCAAATAACTTCTTCAGCCTTGCTCTAAACTTTACATTCCTTTGGTTAGATGCCCTCCTCTCTTCATCAAGTTCAACAATCTGGTTAATGCAAGCATCATAGGGATCTACCTCTTGATCCTCCAGCTATTGAATGAACTGATATGAGGATAATTGCATATGAAGGGGAAGTAGGGCTTGATTTCTATACACCAACTCAAATGGACTCTTTCCAATGGCTCTTTTAGTAGTGATCCTATTTTCCCAAACAAAAAACTTCAACTGTTCACCCCACTTTCTCTTGTTTAGCTTCAAGGTTCTTCTAATAATCTTCAGCAAGTTTTTGTTACTGGACTCAGCATGTCCATTTCATTGGGGATTGTAAATAGAGGCATATCTCAATATCATCCCATACTCATTGCACATTGGCATCAAAGGTTTAGCTCTAAATCTCATGGCATTGTCAGCAATAATCTTGACTAGCACCCAAAACCTGCAAATGATATGGTTCAATAGAAAATCCATGACAATTTGGTGTGTTGCTCTTTTGGTGAGGATTTCCTCCACCCACTTGGTGAAATAATTAGTGGCTACAAGAATCCACTTGAAGGGTCTAAAATATGTCCAATGAAATGCATTCCCCATTGCTTGAATGGAGCTTCAATTGATACAAGATGCAAAGGGATCCTGAAGCTTTCAGTTTATCATAGAAGCGCTGATAACTCTCACATCTTCTAACGAAAATAGTTGTATCCCTAAAGAGAGTTCACCACCAATAACCTGCCCTTAGGATCTTTTGTGCTATGAATCTTCCAAAAAAATGTCCCCCACATACTCCTCCATTGAGATCAGCAATTATCTTGGGGCCTTCTTCTTTAGTAATGAATCTTAAGAGGACTCCCTCTGGATTCTTCCAAGCCAACCCATAATTAGTAATGAAATATTTATGGGAGGCCAACTTAAAATCCCTTTTTTGGTTCTTACTTAAATTCTCAGGGAAGTATAACTATCTGAGATAGAAAATCACATCCTTGTACTACTTAGAACTCATCAACATTTCAAAAATGCCTACCCTTTCTTCTTCTACCTCATTTACCTCAATAGTTTGTAATTTGCTCTCAGCCATAAGATTATCCAAGCCCAAACCTCTCACAAACTTCATGGTTTGGATATCCATATCATATTCTTGCAACTTGTTCACTCACCTGTATCTTTTTCTTGAGACCTCCATCTCTGACAAGATTTCCTTCACCATGGTGTGGGGAACATAAGAAACTACTTTAGAACTTAGAATGTAAGGTCTAAAAACATTTGTTGATTTTACCAAGGAAAATGCCTATTTTTCTATGATAGTGTACTTCAGGTCAGCCCCATACAAGGCTTTACTGAAAAAGGAAATTGGCCTCTCAGCCCCTTCACTAGCCTTCTGTAGTAGGACAGAAGCAATAGTGTTCTCTGAAGAAAAGGAAAACATTTGGAAAGGCTTCGTATAATCTGGAGCTGCAAAAAGAGGGGCATGTTTTAATGCCTCCTTGATTCCACTGAAGGCTTGGATGGAAGCCTCCTCCCATTTGATCACCTGGTCATTCTTCAACATGGAATTGATTGGAATGGTCAACTTGGAAAATTTTAATATGAATCTTTTGATGAATTTTATCTACCCAAAGAAGGACTGAATTCCGTTCTTGGTTCTTGGGATTCAGACCTTGCTGATGGCTTCTACTCTTTCTAGATCAATCATCACTCCTTATGACACAATGTGACAAAGCAAATTTTCCTTATACACTCTAAAATGGCATTTCTTTGGATTGAGTGAGATGCCATATTCTCTACATCTTATCAACATCTTCTCCAAGTGCAACAAGTGGTCACTTCTCTTTCTAGAAAACATAGTCACATCATCCTGGTAGACAACAATAAACTGGTTGATGTAACCAGCAAAAGCAACATCCATTGCTCTTTGGAAGGTGGCTCCAACATTCATTAGACCAAATGGCATCCTGAAATACACATATGTTCCCCAAGGAGTAGTAAAGATTGTCTTGATCATTTCTACTTCCTTCACCACAAATTGGTTATAACAAGAGAAACCATGCAAGGTAGAGAGAAATTCACGCCCAATCACTAAATATAGTATGTTCACCATATTTGGTAAAGGATAATTATCCTTCATTGATGTTTTTTTTAGATTCTTGAAGTCCACACATAACCTGATAACACCATTCTTCTTTCTTACTAGTACTAGGTTTGCAACCCAAGATGAATAACTAGTGGTCTGAATAATCCCTCCATCTCTCATCTTCTTCAGTTCCTCTTGCATCTTGAGAGATAAAAGTGGGTTGATTGGCCTTTGTTTCTTCCTAAATGGATTTTCATTAGACTCCAAGTGAATCTCATAATGAAATAGGTCCTCTCTATATGCTTTTAGTTCAGAATAGGTCCAAGCCATGCAATCTTGGTATTTCTTCAACAATTGGATGTATGAATGCTTCTCCTCCTTGCTGATATTTCTGCCTAACCAAATTTTCCTTGGTTTCTCCTTTGTGAAGGTCATGCTCCTCAATGTCCCTTGAGGCTTCCATGCATTTTTTAACAATGTGATCAACATTATCAAAATTGGACTCAAGAGAAACCAGTCCTCTAGGAATGGTATTGGTTTTTAGTTGGATGATGCCCTTGCCAAACAAGGTTTCTTTTCCTTTTGTTGTACATACCATTGGCTCGAAATAAATGCATTGATCATAAAATTCTCCCTTGTTATGAAGAAATCTTCTGATCTGAGCATCATCATCAAAAACCTGCCAATGTGTAATGTTGTCAGGGACAGAAGGTCTTGTCAATACCTCAACATCATATTAACAATATAGGGACATTGTGTATTTGTCAAACCAAGACCCCAACACTGCAAGCTTGTCTACCAAGTCATTTAATTTCATATCATGATGCACTATGTTGAATGAATCAAACAACTTAATAAGATTCCAAACTGCATGTTTATACTATTTCATTCACCGATTCTTTGTGGCATACATTTTTCTGACTTGTTTTATAATTAATTCTGATTCTCCTTTGACAATGATGTCCTTGATACCATATTTACAAGAAATTCCTAAACCCAACAATAGTGCCTCATAATCAACAATGTGGTTGGTGCACTCAAAGTTGAGTTTGAAGGAAAAAACAATTTTTTCCTGACTAGGAAAAAGTAGAATAACACCAGCACCATTCCCAAACTTGGAGCAAGTTCCATAAAACAATAGAGTTCAAGGAGAGGTCACTTGTTCAAGTCACCTGCATTCCTCAATCTTGTGCTCCTTTCCATCAGCAAATCCTACAAAGTTGTCAGCATCAACATTTGTGTACAATACTTCATAGGATGCATTGTTGGGATCCTCAATAAGATGTAACATTTTCTTTTCTCCATACAAGCTGAAAAAGGCTTCCTTCAATTGGAATGGTGGCATTGGAAATATTTGTTTGGACTCTCCCGAAAACACTAGCAGCCCATTTTCTAGACAGTAGCATGCCCCACTTGGCTGGGTAGTTAATGATGACAACATCAAGTTTTAAATTTTTACCTGGGTAAGTTACAAGCTGCACCACCAAAACCTTAACACATCCCACTACTAGTACTTATCTGGAATACATGGTAGTGAACTTCCCATATGCTACTATCACTTTTATATTCATCTCGTTCATGACTTCCAAAGGAATGACATTACATGATGCCCCTGAGTCAAACATGCAGTTGTGCAGTAGTTTTTCCTTAATGATCAAAATGGTGAAGAATGGATCGATGTTTATCTGAGATTCCACCAAGGATGTCCCCAAATAGACCTCAGGTGGTTCACCTAGTTCCTCTAATGCTGGTGGTCTTTCTAATTCTTGAATTATTGGAGGATTCTCCACAATATTTACATTTCTTCCTAGGGCGACCTTATTTTCTTTCAATCCCAAGTATTCAAATGCTCTCTTTTTGTGCTCAGGAATCCTAAGTAACTCAAGAATTGGAACAAATACTTTGATTTGACTTAAAACTTAAGAAATATCATATGGGACATTCCTTGGAAAGGAAGTATTGCAAGGAAATCCAAAACACTCATTAGGTGGTACACGATTTTTGATAACTTGGGCATGAGGAGGGATATGATTTTTGTTTAGAAATGTAGGGCTTTTGGTAGATGCCTCTTTCTTAGGAGCCTCTTTAGGAATGTTTGAAAGTAAGGGAGCTTTTGTCTTGGTTTGAGGCCCTATCCCTTTGAGAGCCTTACTTCTTGTGTCATATTCCTTCTCTTGAGCAACAACAACATTCATCAGTAACTATCTATCCTCCTCAAATGGGACTCCTCCATCATAATTCTTTATCATTAATGCCCTTAAATATTCAAATTCATTATTGGGAAATTCAAAAGCATGTATAGTATCTACTTCTAAAACATGAGAGGGAGGAAGAAAAGGTACCCTATGAATGCAGTCACAGAAAGTGGCAGCAATCTGGGCACTTATCACCTAAGTTGAAGTTGCCCCTTTTTGTAAGCTTGTGGAACAACGCATCATGCAGACATCATCATCATCATTGTCATCAACTTCTTATTCTTCACAGGGAGCATGATGCATGAAACATTTGTCACACCAATCAATGACATTTGTCTCCTCCACAATAACAACTCTAGAAGCCAAAGGATCAGACATCATTTTGTTTTCCCTGCCTTGGGGCTACCTATTTCCAAATCCAACAGGTCCTTTACCTCTATCATCAGATATTTGGTGATTTATAAACCTATCTTGTACTTGTTTCTTATGTTGACCTTGTGAGTTCTTCCCAATTCCCTTATCATCCCAGGCTAGTTTGTAGGAAATTTCCTTGATAGCCCCTGCCAAAGTTTTCACAACCTCCTACAAATAAGTAGCCTTGCTTGTTTGAGGATTTTCTGGGTTAACCAAATTTACACCCTCCCTTTTTGGATACTTTCCAATTGCCTTGATGTTGTTCTCTATTTACAGAGCCATGGTGAATGCTTGTCTCAAATTTGTGGGGTTATTATCTCTTAAGTAATATACAACCTTTTTATCCAATGCATCATAATATTGGATAAAACATGACTCATCTCAAGGCCTTATCCTCATAGGTAATATCCTCAAGGTCTTATTAAACCTTGTGTTGAAATCATGTACTGACTCATTAGGATTCTTTTTGATGTTTTCAAATTATGTCAAAATAAACTTAGGGTAAGTTCTCTCACCATACTATAATCTAAATGCATTCCTCATCTCATTCCAAGAAGTAATAGAGTTACTTGGCAATGCTTTATACCTGTCATCCTCTTCCAAGGTATGGATAAAAATATTGATATATACATCTTCATGTTCAATCTCAAAGTTTTCCATCATATTGATAAAAAGCTTTAGATGTTGATCACTAGTAATAGCATTGTTTCCTTGGAACTTTGGCAGCATGTTCCTTACATCTTAAGGAACTACATTTGGATAACCATCCATTCCCACAAAATTGATAGGTCCAAAGGTGTTTACAACAAAAGGTGGTCTGGGTAGGGGTGGGACATGTTGATTCGAGAAGATGACCTTGGAGGGGTGACAAATTGACAAGGGGCTAAGGGTCCTTGGAGCACAGGAGTATAATTTTCAAAATGGATACCCCCCAAAGGCCTTGTCTCTTGGAAATCCCTATCAACCTTAGAAAATACAGGTGTAGAATGTGAAGCAAACCATTTAAAATCAAATGAAGGGCCTTCTTCAGCTAGAGAATTCAATTCCACAAAGAGGCTACCTACTTCAGAGTCACTTGAATGGAAGTCTTCAATGATAGGCCAATAAATTTCATCAATGGATATACCTCTTCTTTTCTGATGTTCTCCCACAACTCTCCAGGATTTTCTTCTTTATAATTTTACTTTTCCTAGCTCTGTAAACAATGTCCTAGGAGGATATCTAGAAAAGAAAGATCTTTTCCTTCCATATTTTCCAATATTAGTAACAAATCTTAATTTGACAGAGCTTTAAGACATTATTACTCATTAAAAATCATATCAATAGGGAGTCACAACTAACGGTTTCCACCCTAGTTGTGCAAATGCACTAAATATGATCTTTTAAATGTCTGTTATTGATAGAAACTTCAAATGGAAAGATTCTAACCTTTCTTTACCTAGATTTATCAAATGAAAGCTAGTGCACTAGGTGTGAAAACTGAAATAACTACACACAACACTTGGAGCATACAAGAAGTGTTTTACCAGGGTCTAAATGTGAGTTGTAAGTCCCCAAAAATAGTGCCAGAAGCATGTTGTTGATGGGATAGATGGATATGAAATAACAACAAATCAACAAATTGGTCACAATAACTTAAACAATCCCTGGAAATGGCACCAAAAGTGTGTTAGTACCCAAATTTAATCTCCTTCAAAGATCGAGCAACGTCATATATTTTGACAAGAAACTCAAAGGCAGATAGATAATCATGTATGTCATTTTGTAGCTAGGGAAGCAATCTATCTGACTTGTTAGCACTCAGGTTTCGAAAGGAGTGGTAGAACCTTAAAATGATGTGATTTGATCCTAACTATTTTAGGTTGTGCCTTTTAACCAAGGTAAGAGAACCTATTTTGTGACCTATGTTATTGAAGAACAATGATAAATCATTCTTTTACATAAATTTGATAGAGAAGACCTTGGGAGAACATGATCAACACACCAAATTTGACTCTCACAAGTTGTTCCAGATCATGGAGATATTTTCACAACAAGGAAAAGGTTACTAAAGACATTTAGTACCCTGATTGCTTTTGCATGTTTTGGAAACAAATATTATGCATTTGTATGCACACAAGACAAAAAGGGGTAGTACAGGTAGGATTGGTTGTTTTTGAATAAATTTTTTATTGCGAGGTGTGGCAAGATGAACTTGATTCACTAGATCCTTGAGGAATCTTACAAAATGGAAGGTTAAACCAAAAAAATGCCACATAATAGCTAAACTTTTTCTTTAAGTAGAATATGTACTTCAATGAAGGCCCAAATTAGAACTTTTTCACACAATCTTTGAGATTCTATCACAAAGGCTCGAGTTCAAAAATCCAACAAAGCATCAAGATCTACATCAAATAATGCCTAAGGTACATCCAGAGGCTTACAGATAATATCTATCAACATATGAAAGAAAAGCGATTTTAAATCATTTATTGTAATCCTAGATCAAATCTCTTATGAGAAATGAAATTATAGATGCCACTAAATTGTTAAAAGGATTGAGGCCTATGTGATTGAATCAGATTTTAATACAAGATTGCAATAGAAGAAAGAAAAAATACTCGCATATATTCAGAAATAAAATAAACACATTTTGCTCAAGACAACACAGAATAACTCAAATTTGATTCAATCTATCAGCAGGGAAATTTTTCTAGAACAGTCTCAGAGCTTGTCAGTGGATGTACATTTACAACCACCTTGACATGATCAGATTTAATACAAAAGAGATATATAAGCTTCTCAAATGGATTTTCAAAATGATGGGTTCTGTCAATCTTTTTCTATTAGAAAATTCATTCCCGACCACTAACACTCCAACCATTTTCATGAAAAATTCATGCCATTTATAACATTTACAATAGAGCCCCTTTCTCCCCCCAAAATCTAGACATTGAGTGCTACTAGTGCCTGGCATGATGACAATCATGATTTCTGGGATCCGATCTACAAAAATTTGTCCAGACACTCGAAGGGGAAGATCTTATCGAATATCTCCTGCATTCAACTCCTTTCTCTGGTAGATTACTCTTTCTTCAATTTTCCAACCACTTCCACCCCTAATCTATCAAATCCGGCTCCTTGTGTGCTCGGGAGAAGAAAAATGGAAAATCCAGATCAGTCCCAATAGTCAAGACCATTTTAATGGTGAAAGACATGCCTCTAGATATCTCCCACCAAACTCTAGATATCAAAATTAACTCATCCTCTCTGTTTGGCGTCTAGAAAATACATAAGAAATCATGAAGACTCACACTTCCAGGCATGCTTTACAATAAAAATCTCCGCACCTTCAGATTCTAGAATCTCTGTTGCTGTTGACATGTGTACTTTGAATTTTGGCCATCCACGTGGAAGATTCAAACGCGGAAACAGGGCCATGGGTCTATCGTTTGACTTTATACCTCTTTTGGAAAACGGAAAATATTTCACAAGTTGTCCCTCATAGCTCCGCCCTTGAAAAATGAGCTTCTGACACATGTCCCAATGTGGGTCCCAACAGGAACTGTGCACTCCCTTTTTTAATTTTAACCTCTTTTCTCTCAAAAGGAAAATTTTCCATGTTTTCCTCTGCAGGTCCGCACCTCACGCCTTCCGACTGGGGCAAGCTTTGACCAATTTCCTTCATCATGCTTGCAGACCACTATTGCTTTAATATTTTTAACTATTTTGAACCACAAAGGGCCAAATTTTCCAAAGTTACCTTTGATGCTTCAACTCACCTGCTGCCTTTTGACTTGAAATAAACTTTGACATTTCTTCCATTTGTCGGGCTTGTGGGCTAGTTTTGATATTTTAACCCTTTTGAGACAATGAGAGCAAATTTTTTTCTAAGTTTTCCTTTGATGGTCCGCATCCCCACTCCTTTTTGAATTTTCAAACTAGCCACGTGTCACAATGGCGACACCTTGAAATGGTCCCCAAAATGTTGAGACCCTAGATGAGCATGCGAGCTCACCACTTATCCTGGCCCAGCGAAAAATTTGTTTGAAGTCTTGAAGCTCAGCGGAAGGCACCAAGTGTCATTCTCTGAGGCAATCTCCTTTGGCCGTTGAAAAGTCCAAGAAAAATGCAAAGTGAGTGAAAGCCTCCATGTGTCCTCTCTGGCGATTACTCCAAGGCAAAACACAAAGTAGATCTTCAAATGAGCACCGTTCCTCCACGTGTCCCTGTTCTCTGCCCAACTTTTTTTTTTGCATAAAATTTATCTAAGTATGAGAAGACCCACCGGAAGCCTCCACATGTCTCTGTCTTACCAAACCTCCACTTGGACGCTACTCCAAGGCCAAACCAAAAAGTATATCTTTCAAACGAGCATCGTCGTTCCTCCACGTGGACACATTTTTGAGTTGAGGCGATTTTCATAGAAATTATGGAAGTATTTAGCCAAGCTACATCCCAGTCAAAAGGTGCCACATCCCCTGTAGATGCAAGAATGTAAATTTGACCGGGAGAAATGCCCGTCAAACTGTAAAATATAGAAAAATGACCATTTGAGCCTAGAAAATGAAATTTTCTTGAAGGACAGAAAGAATTTAGAAATGTTACAAGGCTCAAATACTGTTCTTCAGGGACACATCAATTCATTCTTCTTGTAAGTATCTAGGGCCGAAATGAAAAGGAAGACAAATCTTGACCATGGAGAATGAAAATATATGGGAGAACGTGAGTTTTCGAGAGGAACAGAGAATGGGAGACTCAAAATACAAACCTTTTCCAGATGAACAAAGAAACGAGGAGAAAAAAATGGACCCATACAGTGATCCTTCGACCCAGGAGCAGACTAAAAATGGCAGCAAAGACTGACCAAGCACAACACGAGGTAAGTAGAATAGTGACAAAGGCCGTAAATCAATAAATTTTCAAAGGCACAAATTAGGGTGAGACTAATTTTGAGCACCAACACTTCATAATAGAAGTTACAGGAAAAGGTTTTTGATATGGTCTTTGTAATTTATTAGGCTGTCCTATGAAATGCATATACATGACTCTCAGAAATACATATCCCACAAATGTCTGGTTTGGTCCTACACTAGTTGGATGCTTTTAGGTGTATATGAGTAGACATTTACATGTAAGGTGAATGATAACTTCAATTTGTGTTATTAACATTGTCTAGGATTTCTTTCTCCTTACAAAGTGTTTTGACGCAAGTTTCTCCTAATGCAGACAAAAAATATCCACTCTAATCATTTCATGTTTTCTAACTTGATGTCAGTGTGGGCACAAGGAATCTATTATCTCAAGAAGGGTTAAAACATTCATGGTATGCTTTGATGGTGTTTCAACCCAGTCAAGAAATCCATCCTTGTAAGGTGATACAAAATTTTATACTTGATGAGAGTAGAAATCATTATGGAGACTTTATCTAAGAGGATACTATTCCAGAAGATTAAATCTTTCTCTTAAGGTTCATCGGATGGACCAATAAATCAGAGGAGCCCAATTAGCGATGATTGTCTGCACATGGCCTATTTATTCTAATATCTAATTGAGCTTTAAAATGATAACTAGGTTGCTATAATAGTGCAAGCACCAAGAAATCTTGGGGTTGACGTTTTGAGCTTAGAAAATATTGGAATTTTACATTCAAAAAATTGGCCATCTTGTGCAACAAGGAATAATTGACATTGTAGTATTGCACGGTACAGCTTTACGTGGTTTTATCCTAGTAAAAATATCCCCTAGGTGTTACCTATCATAAAAAAATGGTTTTCACAAGTATCATATAACATAGTCATATCTTTTTATTTAAGAAACCAATAAGAATACATCAACTTGCTATTATTTAAATGTTTAATAAAATTTTCACCATAGAAATCCATTTTCTGCACTTTTTTCACTCTAACAAATCCATTAAAACTTAATGAAATAATAAACCACTAGTTTTCAACTCTACAAGACATACACGATATGTTAACTTAGAATTATAGTTCCTTTATTACTATAGCTAAGAGAATACATGATTGAGCTAGGTGGAAAAATTTATCCAAAAATGAACTTTCAAAAATTATCAACTTCCTATAGAAGTTAGCCAAATTAATTCTTAGATGAGCTTAATATAATTTTTCATATCCCACATTCCTCAAGACATTATGAGGACAAAAATAAGTGTTCTCTTCAGAAAAAAAGTAGATTCCAGGTTATCTCAATATCCTTACCATATGTTAATTGTAACTTTTCAATTACCTAGATCACCAATAACCTATCAAATCCAAAGCTTAAGAATTTTCCCTTTACAAGAGGTGTGGTTGCATGTATAAATATGGAGCTTCTAATTCACCGCCCCATTTACAATAAAAAAAATGGGCCCGTGTTTTCACCAGGACCCAAAACCAACAAAACTCCCAAATAATCTCCAAATTCACATCATTTAATGAGGGTTTACAACATTATCAAAATATTTCATTATCCAAGGTATGTGGAATGGATAAATAATCATCTTTTTTAGTCTTTGAAAAAAGAAGGTTTAACCATTTATCTAATAATAATTTAACTAGAGTCCTCCAATGTGATTGAAATCTTCTACAGAAGTATATTAAGACTCAAATAGCCAAAGGCATATCCATTTTGTGATACCATTTAACCTTTCATTATTAATTTCACAAGAGGAACCAAGTAATGGATAACCAATGCCTAAGTCAATTATATAAGACCAAAAATTCAATGCGTATAGGAAATTAGATGAAAATTACACAAATGAGACTATGAAATATTATTTATTTTAACAGATTTGATATATTATGATCTCAACAATATATATATATATATATATATATATATATATATATATATATATATATATGAGGGAGAGAGAGAGAGAAATATTTTTTATTTTCATATAGTCATGGTTATTTTATCCAATAGATATGATAAATGTGAGAGACCAATTCTATATTGTGCATATTTAAGCCTTAAGCACAATAAACATGATTGTTTAAAATTATTCTATGCCATTTCTGAAGGATTACTATCAGGAGTATACCTTCCCTGGCGAAAAGGTTCAACCAAGTAACATTGCGAGGACCTAATGACAATATTTGCACTTGTGTAAAAATGGGCAACTTGAAACTTTGTTACGATGGATAGCATTGGTGAAGTATACCTAAGCTAGGGAAGATTATATCAAATTATATCTTTACTACTGATTTATTTAAAAGATTACATGAAATCTGTATCTATGTGTGTTGTTACAAAATGTAATAGATCACAAAGTCTCTAAGTTCATGACCATCCTTAGAAAAAGAACACAAGCCCTGAAGGACAGTTGTGTTGTCTTGATGAGGATATCCAATTGCAGATTAGGTGAAATGCTGAGTTTTGGAACTACAAACCTAAGTGTAGATTACACAAAATCAGAGTTCATTACTAAATGTTACAAGTCCTATTCAATGTTCTTTCCTTTCTGATTAAGACATTCAATTATGTTACTGATTTGTGTAGTTCATCATATAATCCATACAGAAAAGCTAGAATGCACAAGAAATACACAACTCATTTTCAGAATTTAATGTTTTATTCACAAGGAGAGTCAAATGTTTCCCACACAAGCCGTGGGATGTAACTAAAAAGTAAAGTAAAAATACTGAAAAGAAAGGTACACATGCATGAAAGAGAAAGCAAAGGAGTATGAGTGAACCCATCATTTCCTTGGGGTTTCTGTTCTTTGATTGAAGCATCTTCATCTCCATCTTTTGTTTCACCTTCATTTTCTTTATGGAAGCCATTGTACCTAAAAAAGAAAGAAAATAATTGAATGTTAATTATGAGATCAGGGATAAAACCATATTCCTACATTATCTTATGTCCTGCATATGAATCTCAAATAAAAGGATATATATTCTACTGGAGGATCAAACTGCACACATTCTTATACACTCAGAAAGAGGAAAGAAGAAAGAAAAAAGAAATGAAAAAAAAGGACACAAGAGAGGCCAAAACGCCTAAATATTTTCTAGTTGTTTTCTTAAGTGTGCAGGTACAGGTTGTAGCCAAGAAGAAATAAACAATTTATAAGTACATGCTTAGAAGAACGAAGAGTGTAACTCAAATTTCAGCAACCATTCTGCAAATGGAAGAAGTTTACTGAGAAGGAAGGATTATAGTTGAAAAGGAATAAATTAAGGTAATCTGGAAAAAATTTGACAGGGATTCACCATGTAAAAGGGACATTTACAACTTTTCCAGCATTCATATTAGAGCTGTAATAAAAGGAAATATAGTATATAATGAAGAAAAGAAATGAAATGTACTTTCATTGATCAGATTGAAGTTCTTGGAGAATTCTTTATAGCTTAAAAAACTGAAGAGAAATCAAGTTGTTAGATAATCCTATAAATAAAGCCATCCTAAACTATAGTTTTCTAAATTGAAGCAAGTATAAAGTGTTCATTATGCCATAGTATATCTTCGGAGCTCAATATTAAATACAAGATTCATAGTTTTCAGAACAAGAAATTCAAGATTAAGCAACCATTTTAAATAATGAAAAACAAAGATTCAAATACAACAAAATTTTGAAAATAAGTATGTTTCAGGCATCCATTCTTCAAATAACAATAGTTCAGGTTCAAATATTAAAGAAAACTAGAACAAAAAGGATATCAGAAGCATTCAACTGAGAACAAACCCATAGTTTGAATCATAAGAGTGGTCAGAGAGTTCTTATTCAAAGATTAAAAGGGTAGAGAAAATATTCTTATAGCAATGTCAATGAAATTTCAAGGATCAAAGCTTCAAGATTTTAGTTTTGGATTGCATTATCAGAGTAAGGGAAAAATTGTAAACCCACAACAAGGGCAATGAATTATTTAAAATCATTACTAAAGTTCATTTTCAGAAATGAACAAATTTATTCAGAACTAAGAAATGCAAAAGTACATATATATAAGAACTGTTATCTTCAATTTCTCAGAAGGTTCAGATGGCTACTCTGTGTAAGGAATATCATTTAGAAGAAGGGAAAATTTTAAATGATGATTTCTAAAAATGAATACATTACAAGTGACGATTGTGTGATAAGTAATCTGACCGCAAGAGAAAGAAACCTATATTTGACATTTCATACAATAACGGCCATCACAAATAACAGTCTAGGTAAAAGCTTAGCATGAAAGAAATTCATTTTTTGGGAAACCCAAAAAATAAAACTGCAATTCCCAGAATGAAAGACAAATAAGAATGGTAGTATAACAAACACCTACTCATTTTGTATGAAATAGAGATTGAGACTCATATTATGGTAAGACGAAAGCTCGAGATACACTCACCTTCCTTAATGACAATTTCAGAATCAGAACACCCAAAACAATTTCCGAGCTCAGATATTAGAATGCAATGAAAATACAAAGACACACAAGGTTTTCGAGGTGTTAATGTCAATAAAGCTCAATTTAACTGAGATAAATAAGTTACAAAACAAGGAAGAAAAGTATCATCTTTAAAAAATAATCACAAATCTCATAGACCAGAGAAGGTATAACTTCGAGATTCTGATGATCAAACAAATGGAACCTTCAGAAAGAATAAAAGGTGAGTCGAAATCTTGCTTGAAAAGGGAGAAAACCAAGTCTTAGAATGACCAAAAGGAGCTACAGATCCTCATAAAGCTCACAAGGCCGAAATAAATGGAAAAACCTGAGCTCACGAAACTCAATGATGGAAGCCAAGAGAGAAAGTAGCACAGCCGAGACCAACAAAGGAACCACAAGAATTTAAATGTCACAAAGCTTAGAAGGTCAAAATATATAGAAGGGTCAAGCTCCAAAAACATCAATAGAGGCCAACAACTCACAGGGACCCCAAAAACAGAGAGAAATCAAGCTTAATAACGACCATGAAAGCCATGCAAAGACCATAACAGGTCGAGCTCCAAAAGGAAAAAGTTGGCATTAAAAATTTTTGCCAGGGCTTCTCCCGCATACAAGAAATCCAAATGAAATGATGATTAGAGCTAAGATTTCCTTTATTGCCCAAGCCCAAGTACGGTTTAAGTTCGAACTCAACCATAGTTAGAGATCGATGATCAAAAATCAAGGACAAAGATCAAATGGCCGAGGATCATGCTCAGAACTTGAGACAAATAACCATAGTTAGTTCCCCATTGACCACAATTAATGCACAGTCAAAAACCCTAACCGTGATTCCAAGGATTGAAGACATCAAGATATAGGTATAGAGATTGATGGTCGAGGAGCATCACCAACTTTCCCAGTAAACTGCCAGGGTTGTAATCAAACTCAACTCAAGTTACAAATGCCATCGCCAAAATGATGAAGGTCTAAGTCACCATGAGGAAGAGAATATCCCATGTGTCTGCCTAAACAAAATCATTACAAATTACTTTTAAAAGTCCAACCATAGTGCATATCAAATAATACAAAGGGGCGAACCAAGTATGCCAAATAATCACTGAAAATGTGAATTCTAAACCATACATTATCCAATATGCAAAAGGTCGACAAGTATATACATGTGTGTATTTATCAAAAGGTGGTGGTCAATATAGTGGCATGTACCATAAACAATGGTTGAGCCTTTTATATTGCTAAGCCCACCAAGGTGCCAAACCAAGTATAAGACAAAGATGGTCTCCACACCAAGGAGTTCAAGTAGAGTTGTAAGTGTTATCCATGTGATCACTAGAAAAAAAAATGAGTGTCAACATAAGAGACAAAGGTGGTCCAAGTTAGATTGATATTTGGATGAATTATTTTGCAAGGTATTGCAATTAATGTAATTATTTTTCTCACAGGAAGAGAATTGATTTTTGCATGCTTCACAAGAAGACAAAACAGAGAAGAGACAAGTTGTATGCCATGGAGAGAGCTTGCCTGGCAAGCAATTTTATTTTTGGAAAAAATATTCACAAAACTTTATTATAAATAGAATAGTCAAATTCAGTTAATTGAGATGTAATCAAAGGCTATTAATGCCTCTTGCATTAGTTTATATTATTTTATCTTTTTCTTAAATAAAGGATAAAATTAGGAAGCATGGGCGAGTACAGCCTTAGGCTATTTTTTAGTAAGGATGGGAAAATTTTATTTTTGCTATATATTGTGTGCCTTTGCAAAGGACAAGGATCTTCTTGGAGGTCTTTTGGATATAGGAGTACTTAAGCAATTTTTTCTAGTTTTTCCATCTATGTGTGAAGTATTTTCTACCTTTCCAATTATTTGCAGTCTTTTGTATGTTTCTATTAGTCTTGTGAATTAAAATTCCCTGACCAATCATCTTACCCTGTTGCAAAATTCAGTATTTTCTACTAAATTTAAATGTGCATGTTAACTTATTAGTACTATTGTGATTTTCCCTTAGTACAACCAAGTGTTTCCCCTTAAACATTATGTAGAAAACTATTGGCTCATGCATCCATAATCCTTCTCATAAAAATCATGCATATACTCAGTCAAATCCCTCATATAAATTTTGTTTATCACCCCAATCTAGTTATTTCATAGCCTTATTTTACCCTTAATCCTAGAAAATCAATTGAGGATACAGCGATAAGGAACTGGCCTTGATACCGGAGACTCACCTCAAAATAGGTATACCCACAAACCTGAGTTGTTTCCATTGTATCTATGAAAGAGAGAGATCAATTGTGCAAGTCCTAGAAAACATGTAGCCATCTCTCTACAGGGTGCACTTTCGAAAGATAATTTTTTTTTGCACACCCAGTGGGACCACGAATCAGATCTGCATGCAAACATAAAATTTATAGCAGATTAAAGTTTACTTTCGGGATAAAGCTACAACAATTTATTCTAAAGATTTTATGATCTTTTGGTGACTCCGCAGAGCTGATTTTAGATCAATATTGTAGCATGTTCTAGGGCTAAAGTGACTACAAGATCATCGTTAAGAGGAATTCCTTCTGAATTTGTTTCTTTACCTTTTAATTTTGCTAGAAGGTGAAGAGTTGGTATTACTTTACCTTATAATATACCTAGTTTTGACAACCCTCCTCCTAATAATCATTCATGGTGTATCAATTTATCTATTAACATCTGAGTTTTTTAAATGGCTATTCAACCTCCTAGGAATTTTGTGACCTTTACTAATGGAAGCCCATTAGTAATCCTAGTTTACCATGACATTCCTACTACTGCCATGAAAAGTATGCCATCATTCACAGGTGAAAATCAGGTTACACTAGCTGAAGATATCAAAGATGTTGTAGCCCTATGTGTAGTATATAATATCACTCATGAAGATGTTTCTCTAAGACTTTTGGCTACATATTTTAAAGGGAAAGCCTAGCAATGGTATAAAAACCTAGAAATTGGCAGCATAAGAACTTGGGATGACTTAGGTGAAAAATTGCTGAAACAATTCCAGGATAATTCAGATTATTTTTCTTTCATTGAACAGTTGTCTACTATTAAAAGATCTCCAAATGAATTTATGTCCAATTTCAATATCCACTTTACCAGAACTTGGGAGAGAATTTTAGTAAGTGTCAAGCCTTAAGTTGATCATGCTTTCCTTTATTATCCTAGAGCATTAAACAATGATATCTCAGCTATGATTCATTCAATGGGTGGAGAGACACTCCCAAAAACTTATGATATTGCTATCCGAGCTGAAAATAGCCTTATTCAATATGGAAAATTGGTGGAAAGGCCATCAATGCCTTTTTCAGTAGATTTAGCACCTATTCCTCAGCTTATTACAATCATAGAGCCTACTGTTGTAGCTCCATCAGATGATGTATTTAAAGCCTTGCAGACTATGGGAAATAAATTGACTTCAATTGAGAACATAATTACATTACCTAGTAGACCCTATTAGGCTCCTTATTAACCATACCAACAGAATCAACAAAACAGGTAGCCCTATTAATAGAATCAAAATTATAGGCAGCCTTACTAGAAAAGGAAGTTTTACCCAAAGGCTCCTAGTTCCTCTAACACTTTAGTTCTAGTTAATATAGTTACAGAAGAGTGGTGTCAACCTCGCAATCAACCTTATTCAGCTACAACTTTCCCAAATGCTTTTCTGAATCTGAACCTTGTTACACAACCTCAATCTGAAACATTGTTCATAGCCTCAAATGGAGGTTGGGCAGGAAGAGACTCATGTTCAGAAAGCACCTGAATAGAATTTACTTAGTTTTAATTAGGAGGATTTCATTATAGTCACTACTAGGGCTCAAGGGAAGGCTACTGAAAATCAAAAGTAGCAAAATAGGCCTATCCTTCCTACTATCACTAATAAGACAACATTTACAGCTCCAAATTTAACTAACAACCTTGTTGTTGCTCCAAAATCAGCAAGTGTCCCAGTTGATAAAGGTCATCAAAGACAGCTACATCTTGATCCAAGAAGACTATTTATACCTTAGATATCTAAGAAAGCTGAAGAAAAATAAGTTTTTGTTAAGACCTATTCTAAGACAGTTGCTTCTTTTAACATTGTTGATGTAATGAAAAGGCATAATGTTAACATCTCCATGTGGGATTCTCTAAGTATTCCTAGACAACAATATTTACTTTCTCATGAACTAGCTAAGATGCATATTTCTTCAAATACAACAGAAAAGGAAGTTCAGAAGACAGACATGGTCCTTGGAACGTTTGAGCAAGACCGCATTAAATAAGTGAATTGGATGGTTTATAAAGTTTTGAATTCTCATGACATCAATAAACCACCACCATTTTATTTATCGTTGATTATTGCTGAAAATATAGTTCATAATTTCATGGTTGACAGTGGTGCAAGTAGCACAGTTATGCCAAAAGCGATTGCAGAAAAATTAGGGTTGTAGTATGAGCCTATAGAAAGGAGTGTCTTACAACTTGATGGAACTACAACTACTACGGTTGGTATAATAAAAATTTTAGAAGTGACATTACATGCTTGCCAAAATGTTTCTATTCTGCAAGATGTTACTGTTGTGGACCTACCTCCATACTTTACCTTGTTCTTATATAGAGATTTCACGGTGAAAATAGGAGGTTATCTCTCTTCGGATTGGTCCTTGGTTTTTTTTACTACACCTAATGGAACTAAGGTTACTATCAATTCAGAACCGTTGGCCAGATTCCATATTGAGCCTTATTCTCCAAATGTAATAGCTAACTACTCAGCATTAGAGCAATCTAATTTTGACGATGTAGCTCAGGTTTCAGCATTAGATGGTGTTTCTAACTTGTTTATGTATGAAAATATAGTTGAAGAACATGATCATGATCCTTTTAAGGAAGTTTAAGAACATATTTTTGGTGTGTATTGTATGCACGAAGAAAATACACCACTTCCCTTGCTTTCTAAAACACAAAATTCAACAAGAGGGATTTGGAAGCTTCATTTTGATGGAGCTAAGAACAAAAAAGGACAAGGAGCAGGTTTTATGCTCACTTTCCCAACAAGAAAAAGGTATTTCTTAGCTTTGAGTCTTCAATTTTCATGTACTTGCAATGTAGATAAATATGAAGCATCAATTCATGGCTTCCTTTGGGCCAGAAAGAGAGGTATTAGCATGCTACAAATATTTGGTGATTCTGAGTTATCAATCAAGTAAAAAACTTCAATGTCTGTAAGAATCCATTAATGAAATATTATAGACATAGAGTGTCAGACTTAATGGAAGATTTTGACACTATTAATATTTAGTCCATCCCTAGAACTAAAAATAAGCACGCAGACAGACTTGCAGCAATTGGTGCTAGTTTTGAAGTCCTAGAACAGATAGAAAACAACAAAATTCAGCCCCATATTAAGCTAATTATCAGGCCTTCTATACCTGATAACAAATCAAATTGGTAGGTCTTTGAAAGTGATGATCAAATCTACAAGTTTTTGTAGCAAGAACTTGAGTTTTCTGTAGTAAATCAGGATAAGTTAAAACATTTATATGGTGATCAGATTGTTTATTTGAAGACAAATAAACTACCTCGAGGTCCTGTCAAATTGGAAGACATCTTTAGCACTGACGATTAGTTAAGAAAGGTGAAGACTAAAATGTCAAACCCCTCTGATAATTATGAAGAGATCTTGGTTTATGAAGGGAAAAAACTATTTCTTAGAAAGGTATGTTCTTTAATAAAAAATTAGTAATTTATTAATCTTTGCAAAGAGTTTAAGGATGTTTTTTTCTATGAAATACCAAGATCTGAAAGGATTTGATCCAAGTCTAGCACAACAAACAAGCAAGTTACATCCAAATGCTAAGCCTGTTAGACATAAACAAAGGCCTGTAAATCCAAAAATAGAACCTCTGATGAGGAAAGAATTATCTAAATTGATTGAATCAGGTACTATCTTTCCACTTAAGCATTCAACTTGGGTAGCCAATCTTGTTCCTGTTAGGAAGAAGAATGGTGAAATTAGACTATGTGTAGATTTTAGAGATCTTAATAAAGCTTCATTAAAAGATCATTACCCACTCTCGAATATGAATCAGATATTGAGAACAGTCTCAGGTTCAGATAGACTATCTCTTCTCGATAGTTATCATGGATGTAATCATATTTTAGTTCGAGAAGAAGATAGGCACAAAACAACTTTTACCACCAAGTGGGGTACCTATGCTTAGAAAAGAATGCCTTTTGGTCTTTCAAATGCAGGTGCAATGTTTCAACATGATATGGACATGGATTTCTGGAGCTTGTTGAATAAATGTATTCTTATTCATTTGGATGATATTACTGTGTTCTCAAAAAATCCAGAAGAACACTTGATGCATTTAAGCCATACTTTTTGGTTGTGCAGGAAATTTGGAATATCCTTGAATGCACTGAAGTATATCTTTTCAGTACATCAAGGTAAATTACTTGGTCATATTGTTTCGAAGCATGGTTTAACAGTTGACCCTTTCAGAATCGAGGCTATCTCATAGCTATCATTGCCTCATCATAAGAAGACATTACAGAGTTTCCTTGGAAAAATCAACTTTGTTAGAAGATTTGTCCCAGATTTTGTAGCATTGGTTAAACCACTCACAACTATGCTAAAGAAAGAGAAAAATTTCTCTTGGACCAGCGAAGGGAGAGAAGGTTTTGAAGTAATCAAAATAGTTATCTCTTAGGCTACTACTCTTGCAAATCCAAATTGTGATAAAGATTTTACGATGTATGCACTTGCAGGAGCTGAAACAATCTCAGCTATTTTAACTCAGGTTAATGATGAGAATATTGAGTAGCTAATTAATTTCTTTGGATAGAGTTTGCATGATTACGAAAAAAGGTACACATTCCTTGAAAAGAAAGTAATTTAAGTAGTCAAAGGACTAAATAATTTCAAGTATATGATTTTGAACAATAAAATCCATGTTCTTGTTTCTCATCCAAGTGTGAAAGTGTTCTTACTAAATAAGGAGTTAAATGAGAAAAGATTAGGCTAGACAACAAAGGTTATGGAATATGATGTAGATATATGGGTTAATAAGACATATCAAGGTAAAGGTCTATGTGAGCATCTAATTGCTGATATGGAAAAGCAACAAGCTGCAGAACCCGAAGATTGAAAACAACATGCTGAAATTGCGTATCAACAATCAAATATCATGGTCTAACAGGAAAATAAAACAACCTAAAATTGCTTGAGAGATCCAAGAATTAAGGTCGATGACTGATTTGGTTAACTACTTATAACATTACACCTATCCGAAAGGTATGGATAAGAATAAAAGAAGATATTTCAGATTACAAGCAATTCCTTATCTTTTCATTGATGGTGTGTTGTTTAAAAGTGATATAAATGGAATCTTGGTGTGATGTGTTAACTATGATAAAATTCAAAAAATATTATTTGAATTCCATGAAGGACCTGTAGGAGGTCACTTCTCAGCATGTACTACAGCCTTAAAAATCATGAAAGTTGGTTACTATTGGCCTAGCATATTCAAAGACGGTTTTGAATGGATTAGAAAGTGTAAAAAATGTGCTTTCTTTGTTGGAAAATAATGTCTAGCTTCATTGCCCTTGCAGCCTATTTCAGCTGATCAGCCTTTTATGCAGTGGGGTCTCAACTTTATTGGTATGATAAATCCACCATCATCACAAGGACATAAGTGGATCTTAACTACTACAGTTTATTTTACATGATGGACTGAAGAAATAGCCTTGACAGATGTTAATGAAGGTTCGATATTATCCTTTTATGAAGGAATCATTTGCAGATTTGGTTTTCCAGCAACTATCATATTAGATAATTCTTTAGCATTCCTTGGTGCAAAGATAAAAGATTGGGTTTTCAACCATGGAATATATCTAAGTTCTTCATCTAATTATTACCCACAAGGTAATGGCTTAACTGAGAGTACTAACAAGAATCTGTTAAGGATAATCAGAAGAACGTTGAAGGATAATCAAAGAGCTTGGCATCTAGTTTTTAATTCCACACTTTGGGATGACAGAGTGACTCGTAAGAGATTAGTTTGTAATTCACCATACAAACTTGTGTATGGAAAAGAAGAGAGAATGACTATTTAAGTTAAGTTACCTGCATTAGATTTACTACACCAAATGGAGCTACTTGAGAATGAACCATTATAGGTTCATTATGCAGAGTTAATGGAATTACAAGAGCTAAGAGATAAATCCCATTTGAATATGGAGAAGAATCAGAAACAAATAAAGAAGACTTTTGACAAGATATCCAAATTTAGAGTCTTCAATGAAGGTGATACTGTGTTAAAGTGGGATGATGATCATCCAAAGCCAGAAAGACACTCAAATTTTGATACAATCTGGAGTGGTGCTTACATGATTTCAGCTAGCAAGGAGCACAATGCTTTTCATCTTTTAAAGCTGAATGGAGAGGATCTTCTCATTCATGTGATATGTTTCTCAAACAATGTTATTGAATATCTTACAGTTATTATTAGAGTAGGATTTCCCTTTAATAAGTGCATTTTCTACACATTACATCATTTTTCAATTTAATAAGTGCATTCGTGTACGTGATCTGGTTTATCGGATCCTTTCCCAGTTTTAGTTTCATTTTTGAAAGGTTGGAATTTTCATTATAAGGAAAATTCTTGGTACATGTTTGGACTCCATGCCCAATAGACAAGAGCAAGGTACTGGTATATAAGCTAGCAGGTAGCTTTACCCATAGGATCACCATAAATGTTGACAATTTTTACACTTCTACAAAAATGGGCAACTCGAAACTTTGTTACGATGGATAGCATTGATGAAGTATACCTTCGCTAGGGAAGATTATATCAGATTATGTCATTACTGCTGATTTATTTAAAAGATTACATGAAATTTGTAGCTATGTGTGTTGTTACAAAATGTAACTGATCACATAGTCTTCAATTTCATGACCATCCTCAACAAAAGAACACAAGCCCCTAAGGAAATTTGTGTTGTCTTAATGAGGAAATCTAATTGTAGATTAGGTGAAGTGCTGAGTTTTGGAACAACAAACAAAAGTGTAGATTACACAAAATCAGAGTTTGTTACTGAATGTTACAAGTCCTATTCAATATTATTTCCTTTTTGATTAAGACATTCAATTATGTTACTGATTTTTTTATTTCATCATACAATCCATACAGAAAAGCTACAATGCACAAGAAATACACAACTCATTTTCAGAATTTAATGTTATATTCACAAGGAGAGTCAAACGTTTCCCACAAAAGTTTTGCAATGTAACTAAAAAGTAAAGTAAAACTACTGAAAATAAAGGTACACATGCATGAAAGAGAAATAAAAGGAGTATGAGTGAACCCATCATTGCCTTGGGGTTTCTATTCTTCGATTCAAGCATCTTCATCTCCATCTTTTGTTTTTGCTTCATCTTCATTATGGAAGCCATTGTACCTAAAAAGGAAGAAAATAATTGACTGTCAGTTACGAGCTTAGGGATCAAACCATATTCCTACATTGTCCTATTTCATGCACATGAATCTCAATTAACAGGAGATATATTCTACTAGAGGATCAAACTGCACACATGCTTATACACTCAAAAAGATGAAAGAAGAAAGTGAAAAGAAAAGAAAACATGGACACAAGAGAGGCCTAAATATTTTCTAACTATTTTCTTAAGTGTGCAAGTACATTTTATAACCAAGAAGAAATAAACAAGTCATAAGTACATGCTGAGAAGAAGGAAGAGTGTAACTCAAAGTTCAGCAACCATTCTGTAAATGGATGAAGCTAACTAAGAAGGAAGGATTACAGCTGAAAAGGAATAAATTAAGGAAATTGAGAAAAAATTTAACAGGGCTTTGTAATGTAAAATGGGCATTTATGACTTTTCCAGCGTACATATAAGAGTTGTAATAAAAGGAAATATAGTATATAATTTAGAAAAGAAATGGACTATACTTTCATTCATCAGATTGAAGTGCTTGGAGCATTCTTTATAGCTTAAACAGCTAAAGATAAATGAATTTGCTAGATAATCCTACAAATATAGCCATCGTGAACTACAGTTTTCCAAAATGATGCAAGTATCAAGTGTTCATTATGCCATAGTATATCTTCAGAGGTCAAAATTAAATACAAGATTCATAGTTTTCATAACAAGAAAGTGCAAGATTGAGAAACCATTTTAGAGAATGGTAAACAAATCTTCAAATACAACAAACTTTCAAAAAAAAGTATTTTTCAGGCCTACATCATTCAAACAACAACGGTTCAGGTTCAGATATTAAAGAAAACTAGAACAATAAAGGATATCAGAATCTTTCATCTGAGAAAAAACCTATATTTTTAATCATAAGAGTGGTTAGAGAGTTCTTATTCAAGGATTAAAAGGGTAGAGAAAATATTTTCATAGCAGTGTCAATGAAATTTCAAGGATCAAAGCTACAAGCTTTTAGTTTTGGATTGCATTATCAAAGTAAGGGAAAACTTGCAAACCCATAGCAAGGGTAGTGAATTCTTTAAAATCATTACTAAAGTGCATTTTCAGAATTGAACAAATTTATTCAGAACTAAGAAATGCCAAAGTACATATATAAGAATTGTTATCTTCAGTTTCTCAGAAGATTCGGATGGCTACTCTATGTAAGGAATATAATTCAGAAGAAAGGGAGAATTTTAGATGATGATTTCTAAAAATGAATACATTACAAGTGATGACTGAGTCATAAGTAATCTAACTGTAAGAGTAAGAAACATATATTTCACATTTCATACAATAACGGCCAACATAAATATCAGCCTGGGTAAAAGCTTAGCATGAAAGAAAATCATTTTTTTGGAAACACAAAAAAGAAAGTTGCAAATCCTGGAATAAAAAATAAAGAAGAATGGCAGTATAACAAACAACTATTCATTTTGTATGAAATAGAGCTTGAGACTCATATAATGTTAATATGAAAGCTCAAGATGCACTCACCTTCCTTAATGATGATTTTTAGAATCATAACACCCAAAATGATTTATGAGATTAGATATCAGAATGCAATGAAAATACAGAAACACACAAGGTCTTTGAGGTGTTAATGTCAATAAACCTCAAACCGAGTAAGATAAATAAGTTACAAACCAGGGAAGCAAATTATCACCTTCAAAAAATAATCACAAAGCTCGTAGACTAGAGAAGTTATAATTTAGAGCTTCTGATGATCAAGCTAATGGCACCTTTAGAAAGAATGAAAGGCGAGTCTAAATCTTGCTCGAAAAGGGAGAAAATTGAGTCTCAGAATGACCATAGGGAGCTACAGATCCTCATAGAGCTTATAAGGCCGAAAGAAACAAAAAAAACCCGAGCTCACAAAGCTCAATGATGGTGGCCAAGAGAGAAAGTATAATATCCGAGACCAATAAAGGATCCAAAAGAATGTAAATGTCACAGAGCTCAGAAGGTGGAAATATACAGAAGGGTTGAGCTCTAAAAACATCAATAGCAGCAAACAACTCACAAGGACCCTGAAACTAGAGAGAAACTGAGCTTCAGAACGACCATGAAGGCCATGCAAAGACCATAACAGGAGAGCTCCAAAAGAACTATAATGGTTTCAAAAAATATTGCCAGGGCTTCCCTCGCATACTAGAAATCCAATTGAAATGATGATTAGACCCAAGCTTCCCTTTACCACCTGAGTCCAAGTATGTTTTAAGTTTGAACTCAACCATGTTTAAGATCAAAAATCACAAATCAAGGACAAAGATCAAATGGATGAGGATCATGCCCAGAACTCGGGACAAATAACCATGGTTAGTTCCCCGCCGACCATAATTAATGCGTAGTCAGAAACCCTAACCATGAGTCGAAGGATCCATGGCATCAAGATAAAGGTACAAAGATCGATGGCCCAGGAGCATCACCAACTTTCCCAGTAAACTGCCAGGGTTGTAATCAAACTCAACTCTAGTTACAAATGCCACCACAAAAATTACCAATGGGTGAGTCACTGTGAGGAAGGGGACAGCCCACATGTCTGCGTAAACAAAATCATTGCAAATGACTTTTAAAATTCCAAACATAGTGCATGTAAATAATATAAAGGGGCCAACTAATTATGCCAAATAATCACTGAAAAGTTGAATTCTAAACTATACATTATCCAATGTGCAAAAGGATAAAAAGTATATACATGTGTGTATTTATCAAAAGGTGGTGGAGAATATAGTGGCATGTGCCATGAAAAATGATTAACCCTTTTATATTCCTAAGCCCACCAATGTGGCCAAACAAAGTATAAGACAAACATGGTCCCAACAGCAAGGATTTGAAGTGGAGTTGCAAGTGTTATCCATGTGATCACTAGAAAATAGAATGAGTGTCAACATCAGAGACAAAGGTGGTCCAAGTCAAATTGATATTTGGATGAATTATTTTGCAAGGTATTGCATTTAATGTAATTATTTTTCTCACAGATAGAGAATTGATATTTGCATGCTTCACAAGAAAAAAGAACATAGAAGAGATAAGTTGCATGCCATGGAGAGAGCTTGTCTAGAAAGCATTTTTATTTTTGGAAAAATTATTCACCCAACTTTATTAAAATAGAACAGTCAAATTTACTTGACTGAGATGTAATCAAAGGCTATTAATGCCTCTTGCATTAGTTTGTATTATTTTATTATTTTATTAAATAAAGCATAAAATTAGGAGGCATGGGTGAGTACAGCCTTAGGCTATTTTTAGGAAGGGTGGGAAAATTTTATTTTTTCTATATATTATGTGACTTTACAAGCAAAAGGAGCTTCTTGGAGGACTTTTCGATATACGAGTACTGAAGAATTTTTTGCCAGTTTGGCCTTCTGTGTGTGAAGTATTTCCTACCTTTCTAATTATTTTTATTCTTGTGTATGTTTCTATTATTATTGTGAATGCAAATTCCCTAACCAATCATTTTACCCTGCTACAAAATTTAGTATTTTCTGCTAAATTTTAATGTGCATGTTAACTTATCAGTACTGTTGTGATTTTCTCTCAATACAACCAAGGGTTTCCCCTTAAAAATTTTGTAAAAAAATGTTGGCTCGTACATCAGGAATCCTTCTCATAGCAATCATGCATATACTCAGTCAAAGCAATCATATAAATTTTGTGTATCACCCAAATCCAATTATTTCATAGCCAACTTTTACCCTTAATCCCAGAAAATAAATTTATGATACACCAATAAGGAACCAGCCTTGATACCGGAGACTCGCATCAAAATAGGTATACCCACAGACATGAGGTTTTTCCATTATATCTACAAAAGAGAGAGATCAATTATGCATGTCCTAGAAAACTTGCAGCAATCTCTCTATAGGGTGCATTTTCGAGAGATAACAAGACCTACGTAAAAAAACTAAATTAAGACTAAAATGTGGAAATGAGTATGTGAAGCTTAAGAATGGTTTTAAATAACTATAACATTACCAAGAGACCCTGAGTGATATCCACATGTTATGTAGAGAGTCTTGGTGATATCTGATATGTGGAACCAAAATTTCTTTTGTAAAAGTTTCATGGGATCATTGAATAATAATATATATAAAAAATCCATATCATTTATTGATTAGAGGAAAGTTAAAGGATTGAATTTTTTTTTTTTCTCCAGTATGCTTAATTCTAAATAGGCAAAGTTGAAGGAAAATTGTAGGGGTTATGGCTATTTTGCAAAAAAAATATTCATAAGAGGATTATAAAATTGCGCTTGTACCATATTCTCAAGGAGTAGAAAATTATTATAATTCAAAATAGTTCTATTTAAATACATGAGAAACTATATAAAATATTAGGTTGTCCTAGATCATAGTACAATGATTTATTTTGTGCTCATTCCCAATGTATATGTCTAGGCTTAAAATATATGCTTGTAACATTGTAAGTGAGTGTCCCAAAGATAATGACCCAACTCAGAGAGGATTATAAAAATATCTAACTACCAAAGAATACCCATTATATATAAGGTAAACACCTACATACCCATACCCAAACACTAATTACTTTCCAAAACACAACCAAAATTTCTTATAGTGTCCAAAATGACCAACCTATACAATAGTAGTTAGCATGCAAAAATTACTCTTAGCATATAATTCATCTGGGTCACAACATTCAACAAAGAACATATGTAACACATTATGATAACCACATTATAAAATTATGCACCCTCCAAGTGTTTCTTGAAATGTCAAATGCGTCATTATGACTCAGGTTTTGTAATGTCTGATCTAACACACTTTCCTACAAAAAGGTTTGTTATAACAATTACCAAATACCCAAATGGTAAAAAAAACACCTAAAAAATTAAATGTGATACATGGAATCCCACAATACATTAAAAACCAAGAATTAACGTATATATATCAAACTTCAAGCACCTCTCTAGGGCCAACTATTATTATTTTTCTTTTGCACTTCAACAATTTTAATAAAAGTGGCTAAAAAATGGTTTTATAAAACACATTTCCACATCTAAAAAATTAGTTCTATAAAATATCTTTTATTATCCTATATATATAGATAATCCAATGCAATTTACATGATATAATTATGTTAAACAAGATTCAATATGTGACCTAATTTTAGGGAATTATTATCGTGATTGGCTAGTATTTTTTAGAGAAAAACCTAAGGCCAACAAAATACTCATGAAAAAAAGCTTCCAAATAAATTTTCCCAAACCAAAGGTTGAAACAAAATGATATGGAGAAATAATACATATTAGAAGTGGTAGATTTTATTTTCTCACAACACATCCCTAAACCATGAGTCCAAATCAAAATGATTTTCTTATTTTTCAGTTGTTGTCCCATATAGAAAAATGATTAAGTAAGCTCAAAATGCCTTCAACTAAATGATCCAATGATCCTATATATATATTTTAAACATTTTTGTGATATCCCATGTTACTAGATATCAGAAACAACCTAAAAAATCTCCCTTATAGGAGTGTAGCAATAATTTTGCACACAACTTTCAAATGACTTTTCCTAACTCTTACGAGGTGTTTTAAAATAGAGAAAGTGATGAAAATTTGTGGTGTAATCACCATGGGTGGTTCCTTTTTTTAAAATTATATCATATAAGCTTTAATTCGGTTATAAAACACATAATGTAAGGAGGAATAATGTTCCAATTATGTTTTTTTATGTGTGACATTTAGTGCTTGTTACGACATTCCACCGACGTAAGAGGAAAGAGAATAAGATCAGTGGAAATGTTTTCTTTAAATGGGAGACCAAACCAAACTGACTTAATTTTAATCATTCCATCATTCTTTGTATGCCTGGAGTTGAAACATCACTTTGATACCAACTATAATGCCCTAAATTTTAATCCAATAAAATACTATAAATTTACGCGTAAGAACCCATTATGAAAGGGACAATTTATTTTGTTCGATAATGATTCATTAAAAAAATTTAATAATGTTACATTTTTAATTAAACAGATACAATAATGCATTTAATATTATTATTTCATTATAATTTTATCCAAAAGTACTACTATTTCGAGGTAAAAAAATTACATGACCACTTACGATTTTCATGTTGTTAAATCATCTCATTATAAAAATTCACCTTTCATGTTCCTGTTAACCCTACTATATTTATATGTTGCAAATAAAATCACACTGATATATTTATATGTGTTCGTGCAATAATTTCCGTTAATAAAAGGTTTTACGAATAGTTTTAATTTCAATAATCCAATAATAATAATAATTTTATCATCATATTAGCATGGGTTCTAATTAGGTAATTAAAATAAACCCATACCATATTATTTATAACTTAAGTTATTATTTTAAAACAATAATTAAACATTTACAAATAACAATAATAAAATTTAGAACATACCAATTTTAGTAAGTTAATTTTTCCATATTGTAGACACTAAATCATGCACTTGGGTACATTTCTAGGTCCTAATCACATACCACTATTTATATGATTCAAAAGAGAGAAAATAGTAATTAACATATATCATTTACGTCTTTCTTTTTTTTCTTACTTTCTCTATGTTCTTGCACACCACACTAGCTAGTATGGCTTTCACTGCTTTATCTTTCTTGGCTCTGGACACTAGCACCCAACCAAGACACCGCTGCCTAGGTACCGTCATCCCATCTCTTCACCCACAACTCTTTGTATCTTTCTCGAACCTTTTGGGACTCTTTCATCTTTTGGGAATCCTTTTTTTTATGTGCCTCCTTTTAGATGTTAATTACAAAATTCAAACAAGAAAATCATTTAAATACAAATTTATGTGACCATAAGAAAGGAACAAGCTATACGCATCTATTATTATCACCTAAGGTTACATCTGAAGGCATTTTAAGAGCATAAAAAAATCCATCTAGGTTAATTTTGTTGGTGCATAGTTTGATCTCACCCAGTTTATCCTTGAAATTCTTCAATCTGCAGGCTTTGTCATATATTCTATCTCCCCATATTGAAATGTGAAAGCTTTGTCCTTCATTTGGTTGCCATGATTAGTATTTTCCTTTGGTAGAGGATCACTTAAAGTATAGAATTTTATTTCCATTCCTCTGTCCATAAGAAAGAATATTTAACTTGGGCGTACACTCGGGTTTTTCCCCTTCCTTCTATTTTTTCCATAGTCACGTTTTGTTTTCCTTGTAAATTTTTGTCCCAATATCTGTGGAAACATGGCCCTTTCTGATTAGATGTGGCTTGGCAGGGAATTTTGAGACTCTAAGGCCCACTTCTACTCAAGTATTTTCCACATGGAGGGCCTTCACTCATCGTAAAATTCACCTCTTGGTTTGACCTTTGGAGTTGCACCAGGGAGACACATGGAGGTTTTCGTTTCCTTTCCCAGACTTAGAAATTTTTTCATATGGCCGATATAGCTTTGACAGACCATGGACACATGGAGGCCCGGTGCTCATTTAAATATCCTCCTGCGGGACCTACCTTAGTATTTTTTCCAGGGATACACTTGGATCCGTCCACCGGCGCCTCTCTATACTTTAATTTTTGAGAGAAATTTTCTAAGGCTTGGGACATGTGGAGGGACCGCACCTATTTTGGGACCTACCCCTATACTTTACTTTTAAAAATTCGTCAGAGAGACACTTGGAGGTTTCCGTTGGATCCTTCCCATAATTAGACTTTTCAACGGTCGAAGAAACTTTCTCAGACCCTAGACACATGGTGCCTTCCGCTGGTCCTTAATCTTTTTCAAAAAAATTGTTGGACTGAGACATGTGGTGAGCCCACGGTTGTTTGGGTTCTCTTCTTTTAGGCACCATACCAAAGGTGCGCCAAAGAGACCCGTGGAGGCTTCCGCTGGCTCCTTTTATAGAGAGACTTTTCGAAGGCCAAAAGGCATTTTTCTTAGGCCCAGGGCATGTGGAAGACCCGTGCTTGTTTGGAAAATTTCCTCCATACTTATCCTTTACAATTATGCTAAGGAAACACATGGACAACTCTAATCTAATGTTGATAAGTGGAAAACTCAACATTTGTTGTGCATTGCATATGACTTTGCCACTATTTCTACTCCAAGACTTCTGCAAATGCAAATACACATTGTTTTTCATCATTTTTTGATGAAATTCCTTGTTGTTTTTTTCTACAAAGTTCAATTGATTGGATTAAGAGATTAATTTATGAGTCCAACGAATGCAAAGGTTTATATTTCGAAGATTGGAATTTCTCAGGAACTTACAAAGATGTGAATTACCAGGGAAGATGGATTCAAAGTAGAGTTGTAGAGGAAAGAAAGGGAAAAGGATGAAACGATGGAGGTTACAGGCACAAAGGATGAAAAAAGTGTTGCCTTGAGGGTGAAAAGGATTACCTATCAGAACCAGTTGTAAAAAGCCACCAGAAAATGATTAAAATGGGGATTTCACGCATGACAGAATAAAAAGTATGATTAGAAGGACTATCAAAAAGTTGTGGCATGTTGTCCTAGCCATTACTCAATGGTCTGAGAAATGTGATCAGTACATGATTTGTCCACCTGGTAGCTGCAAGTGTAAATTTGGTAAATGTCAATTTCTGAGACAAATTGGTAACAAGAAAATGTTACTCGAATATTCTACTTTTTTGGGGTGAAAATTTGGGATGAGTGAGTGAGTGAAATGTATAAATGCAATGAGAATAATCTTGTAAAAGGTAAGGGGTTTAATTTTTTATGAATTTTTTTGAGAAATCCCATCTTCGTGAGAGACCCAACTGAGAAACCTGTTAATTTTGTGTCTTTTAGTTTTCAATCACGTCAAGTTGGTTGCGAGTGTACGTACATTGAAAATCTATGAGACTGTTTAAAGAAACTTCCCCCTGTTGATGAATCTAATCAACTTCAAATTAATTTGTGTCAATCTTGGATAACTTTGTGTTTGTTTTATTTCAGAATGTCAGCAAGTAGTTTTTCTTGTTCCTATTGCAATCTTATGTTAAAGCCCCTATGAATCACACAGGATCTCATCCCTACGATATTTTAGTGGCATTTGAAATTCCATTACGAGAAGAGCCTTCATCCTGTAATGAGATAAACAATTTAAAATCACTTTACTATCATTTATTGATAAAGATTGTATGTAAGCCTTTGAATGTATCTTAGGCATGAGGAACCAGGGGTCTCTTAATGTTTAATTGAGTCTTTAGCTCAATCCTTCGTGTTAAATTCTTGGAAATTGTGTGAAACCAAGCATATCTGGGCCACCATTGATGCACACCTTTTGGTTAAATGAATATTTTAGCTATTTTGAAGCATTCTATCATTTAGTTTTCCAAATGTTGTGAAGGTTATCAAAGGTTTGGCATAATAAATTTTATCCTGTTTAATCTCCCACCAAAATTATTCAAAAAAAATAAATCCTACCTAAACTACCCTTGTTTTCCCTCTATGTCTACAAATGTATAAATTCTACTGCCAAAATATGCAGAAGCAATCTAGATTCCATAATGTCTCTAGTAACCTTAGCCTTGTTTAGAAAATATCACCATTCTTTAGAAGTGACAACTTGTGATAGTTAAACTATGGTGCATTGATCATATTTTCTTAGGGTCTCCTTTCAAATTTGTGCAAAGAAGGATATATTCATTCTCCTTCGCCAAAGAGGTTACAAAACAGGTTTTCGCACCCTTGTCAAAAGACACGGCATAAAGTAGTGAGGATAGATCAAATCCACAATGAAGGTGTTTCCATTTCTCCAATTCTTGAGTGAAAAATACTTAGAAAAATCCCCTCCCGGAATATAAAATGAATCATAATATTATTTGTTTGTCTCTCAGTGTCTTGTTAAATCAGTTATGCTGCTCAATTTCCAAGGGAGAATCAATTTTGATACCAACACCAAAATGGCAGCGTTACCAGGGAACTTTAAAGGAATTCTTATATTTAGCCCTGGTAATGTTTCTTACATGATCTAAGTGCCAATACGTTGTTGAAATGTCATCCTTTGTCGAGATCTATAAGATTTGTGCAAGTTACAAGTTTTGTGTGTAATATTTCTAGTTTCTATTGGTTTTCACAGTATGTTTACATCATGAATGTTAAATAAGGGTAAAGGAAGGTCAAATCTATGAATATTTTCCTGAAGTTAGTGTTGATAGACATTTGACAGACCAATTCTAGTGCATTTTCACAACTAAGGTGAAAATCCTTAGTTGTGACTCCAAGCTGAACAAATTTTTGATAAATGCCAATGTCTTAACCTATTTTAAACTAAATTTATCACTAATATTTACAAATCTAGAAGGAGGAAGATATTTCTTTGTTAAATATCCTTCTATAAAGTTGTTTTTAGAACTGGGAAAGACAAATTCTAAAGGAAGAAGAATCTAGAAAATAGTAGGAGATCACGAATCAAGAAAAGAGTTATCACTGATCAGCCTGTCATTGAAGATTTCAAGACTTCCTCAAGTTCTTCTGAATCAAGTAGTATTTTTGTACATTTGAGTTCTCTAACTGGAGAGAGTCCATTTATATTTGAAAATTTTGTGTCTCATTCTGTCCTTGTGTTCTCCAAAGCTAATAGGATCTTCCAAGAAACATAGTTTTTAGAGAATATTCAATTTGAGAATTACATTCCTGTGCCCCACAGACCCCTAACTCCTCATCATTCTGCTTCTCCTGTAAGATCAAATCCCCAAAAAAATATGGCCTAGCCCCTACCTAGACATCTGTTTGTTTTGAACACTTTTGGTCCTATAGATTTTAGATGTATGGCTAGATATCCAAATGTTGTGCCCCAAGATGTTAGAAATAGACTACCTAAATTTCAAGGAAATAATGTTGATACTAGTGATCAACACTTAAAGATTTTTTTCAATATGATGGAAGACTTTGAGATTGAATTTGAGTATGTGTACATAAATTTGTTTATTCATACGCTAGAGGAGGATGCAAGGGACTGGTATAAATATTTGCTAGACAACTCCAATGATTCATGGAAAGAAATGAAGAATGCTTTTAGATTTCAGTATGGAGATAAAACAAACCTTAAGTTTCTTTTATCAGAATTTGAAAATATAAAAAATAATCCTAATGAGTCTTTTCATGACTTCAATACAAGGTTCAATAATACCATCAATAGGCTACCTATGATCCTGAGGCCAAGTTATGTTTCCTTTTTGATAAAGTACTATAATGCTTTTGATAAGAAGGTTGCCTATTATTTGTGGGATAAGAACCAGACACATTGAGGCAGGTCTTCATCATGGCTTTGCAGATTGAAAATAACATCAAGGAAATTTGTAAACTTCCTAAGAGAGAATAAATCAATATAATCAATCCAAAGAAGCCTCATTCAAGTAAATTTGTGGATATAGAGGAGGTTGTAAAAAATTTGGTCAGAAATCTTACGGAAATATCCTATAAACTGGCCAGAGTAGAGAAGGGGATTGGAAAAAGTTCCCAAGGTCATCATAAAATACAAGGTCAAGAAATATTTCCAAATCATCCCAATGGTGATCAAAGATCTGATGACAGAGGAAAAGGACCCATGGGATTAGGAAATAGACAGCCCCAATCCTAGAAAAAATAATTGGTGCCCGATCCTTTGACTGTCAGAGTAGCTGTTGTGGAAGAAGCCAATGAAATTGAGTTGTGTGACATATGTTTCTTGCCCCATGTGATGAATAAATTATTTTTGAGGAAGCTGATGATGACACTAATGATGATGTGTGCATGGTGGGGTGCTCTACAAGCTCACAACAAGAATCAACTTCGATTGAATTAATCATTGTCAGAACTGCTACAATTTTTTTGGATTGTATCCACTAGGTATTATGCCTTCCTCCCTCTCACACTTATAAAATAGATATGGTACAAGATTTTGAATTTCCTAGTAATTATTTTGAATACTTAAGGGAATTAATCATTAAAAAGTATGATAAAGGAATCCCTTCTGAGGAGGATAGGTAGTTGTTAATGAATATTGTAGCTAGCCATGAAAAGGAATATAACATTAGGAGTAAAGTTGTCAAAGGGGAAGGGCCACAAGCCAAACCAAAAACTTCAGTTCTCATCAATATATCAAAAGAAACTCCTAAGAAAGATACATCTAGAAAAATCCTTGTGTCCCCAAATAGAACTGGTATCCCTACCCATGCTCAGATTGTGAAAAATCCTTTACTGTAAGATGAGTTTTTTAGTCTTCCTCAAAATGCTACCTTCCCCAAATACGTTCCTTATGACATTGACCAAGTCTTGAGTCAGATCAAGATTTTTGTTGCAATTGTTGAGCTACTTAGGATTCCTGAGAACAAGAAAAAGGACTTTGAGTATTTGGGATTGAAAGAAGATAAGATTACCCAAGGATGAAATGTAAACAATGTTGAGACTCCTCCTACAATTACATAGTTGGAAAAACCGCAAGTGCTGGAAGAACTAGGTTAGCCACCTGAAGTATATTTGGGAACATCCTTCGTTAAATACCAACTAAATGTAGATCCATTTTTCACTACTCTAATTATTAGGGACAGGCTGTTACACAACTCTATGTCTGATTCTAGAGCATCATGCAATGTTATGACTTTTTAAGTCATGAATGAATTAGATATCAAAGTAAGAGTATCTTATCATAAGTTCACTACCATGGATTCCTGAGAGGTTCCAATGGTTGGATGTGTCAAATGTTTGATAGTACAACTTGCATCCTACCCAAGCAAGAACTTAAAACTAGATGCTATTATTGTTGATTGCCTTGACAAATGGGGAATGTTGTTATCAAGAAAATGGGTTGCTAGTGTGGGTGGTAGTGTGCAAATGGATATTTCTTTTTCCACTATACCTATTGATGGCAGCCTTGTAAAGTTGTATGGTGAAAATAAGATGCTACATCTCATTGACGATCCCAATAATGATTCCTATGAAGTGTTATACATTGACACAGATGTAAATAACTTTTTTGGATTTACTGATGGTAAAGAGCACAAAATTTATCAATGCAAATCTCTTAATCAAGTAGGTTCTCCTTGGACTTTTTTGTTTGATGGAGCTTTCTCTAAATTTTGAAATGGTGTTGGTATTGTTCTGATATCTCCAAGAAAGGAAGATTTTGTTTTCTCTTTTAAACTCAACTTTGAGTGCAATAACAATATTGTTGAATATGAAGCACTGCTCTTGGGTCTAAGAATTGCTTGGAAATTTGGTATTAGAGACGTCATTGTTAAAGGAAATTCAGAGCTGATTGTCAAGTATGTTAGAAAACTGTATGCAACTAAAAATTAGATAATGAAGAAGTATAAGCATGCATTCTAGGATTTAATTGAGATGTTTAACTCCTTTAACATAATACATCATGATAGGAAGTACAATACTCTAGAAAACAAATTGGTCATATTGGGGTCCAAATTTGAAAATTGTATTGTATCCCCCTATTGTGAGTATAATATTGAGATATTAACTAGGCCATCTATTCTTGATAATGTTAAACAATGACAAGTGTTCAAAGACGATGCCAGGGTGCAAAGTTTTTTTCATAACCAAGGAGAATTTGTTAATCAATGTATAGATTGGGAGCCAATGGTTTGTGCGGCTGATTGAAAGGAGACTTTATTTGGAAAAGACATCGTTTAGTTGAAAACTAATACTATCCCCAAAGGTTTGGTAGCACTTGAATCAAAGTTTGATCATTTTGATTTTATTGTAAAGAGACACATGTCAGCCTCGAGAGATGTTGAAGAGCATGACCCAGGCACAAAGGATAAACTATGTAAGATATGGCTAGGTAGCATTCTAAGCAAGGAAGAAAAGCAATTGTATGTCCAATTTTTGAAGAAATACAAGGACTACGTAGCATGGTATTATTATGAACTTAAAGCATACAGAGAGGATCTTTTCAAGCATGAAACTCCCTTGGAATCTTCTACCAAGCCATTTTCACAGAAACAAAGGCCGATCAATCCACTCATTTCCTTGAATATGTAAGAAGAGTTGAAAAAATTGAGGTATGGAGGAATCATACAACCCAGAAGGTACTCATCTTGGGTTGAAAACTAGGTACCTGTCAGAAAGAAGAACGAAGATATAAGGCTGTGTGTGGACTTTAGAAACTTGAATAAAGATTCAATGAAGTATAACTACCTACTGCTAAAGCTGGACAATATGTTACTATTGGTTACTGGATCAAAATTATTATCTACCTTGGATGGTTTTTCTTGATATAACTAGGTAGTTGTGAAGGAATCAGAGCGAATCAAGATGTCCTTTACCACTCCTTGGGGAACATATGTATATGTCAGAATTCTTTTTGGTCTAATGAATTCTAGAGCCACTTTCCAAAGAGCAATGGATGTAGCTTTCTATGGCTATATTAATAATTTCATTGTTGTATATCAAGATGATGTGATTCTTTTCTCCAGAAAAATAAGTGACCACGTGTAACACTTAGAAAAAATGCTTTTAAGATACAATGAGTACAATATTTCACTAAATCCCAATAAGTGGCATTTTGAAGTTTAGAAATCAAAGTTTTTTGGACACATTGTGTCAAAATAAGGGGTCATGATTGATCCTGAAAGGGTAGAAGTCATCAACAAAGTCCCTATTCCAAGAACCAAGAAGGGAATTCAATCATTTTCTGGGTAGATTAATTTTATGAGGAGATTTATCTCCAACTTTTCTGAACTAACTATCCCAATCACTAGCTTGCTAAAGAAAGATCAAAGTATCAAGTGGAAATAAACAACTATTCAAGATTTTGGTGGGATCAAAGAAGTGTTAAATAATGCCCCTATTTTAGCAGCTCCAGATTATAAGAACACTTTCCAAATGTTTTCTTTTTCCTCAAAAAGTACTATTGCATCTATGTTGTTGCAGAAGGATGATGAGGGAGCTAAAAGACCAATTTCCTTTTTCAGTAAGGGATTACAAGGAGCTGAGATAAAGTATACTAGCATGGAAAAGTAGTAATTTTCTTTGGTAAAAGAAAAAAAGGTCTTCAGACCATATATTTTGAGTTCCAAAGTAATTACTTATGTTCCCCACACCATGGAGAAAGATATCCTATCAGAAATGGAGGTTTTAAGCAAGAGATGCTGATGGGTAAACAAATTGTGAGAGTATGATATGGAAATCTAAACAAAATAAAAATTTAGAGGTTTGGGCCTGGAAAAAATTATAGCAGAGAGAAATCTATAGACAATTGAGGTAAATGAAGTTGAAGAAGAAAGGTTGAATGTCCTTGAAAAACTGATAAATTCTGAATGGTAAAAGTACCTCATTTTTTTTATCTCAAACAACTACGATTCCCTGAGCATTTGAGAAATAATCGGAAAAGAGAAATTAAGTTAGCTTCCTAAAATTGTGTCATTACTAATTTTGGGTTAACTTGGAAGAACCCTAAGGGAATTCTCTTAAGATGCATTATTGAAGATGAAGCCCGTAAAATAATTGCTGATCTCCATGAAGGATTTTATGGGGGAGATTTTGTTGGAAGAGTCACAGCTCATAAAATCTTAAGGGCTAGTTATTGGTGGCCAACTCTTTTCAAAGATACATCTCTTTTGGTAAGAAAATGTGAAAGTTTCCAATGCTTTTCTAGAAGACTAAAAGATTCAGGATCCCTTCCTTTACAACTTGTATCAGTTGAAGCCCCATTTAGGCAATGTGGAATGGATTTCATTAGGGATATTTCTGATCCCTCAAGTGTAGGCCATAAGTGGGTACTAGTTTCCATAGATTACTTCACTATATTGGTAGAGGCAATCCCCACCAAGAAAGTTACTCACCAAATTGTCATGGATTTTATCCCTGAATTATATCATTTCCAGATTTGGGTTACCTGCCAAAATAGTTTCTGATAATGCCATGAGCTTTCGAGCTAAACCATTGGTGGCCATGTGCTATGAATATGGGATCAATTTCACATATGCTTCCAATTATAATCCCCAAGGAAATGAACAAACAGAGTCCAGCAATAAAAATTTGTTCAAGATAATTAGAATAACTTTGGAGTTGAACAAAAGGAAGTGGGATGAGTAGTTGAAGTTTTTTGTTTGGGATGATTGAATCACTATTAAGCGAGGTACTAGACAAAGCCCATTTGAGTTTGTGGATGGAACTCAAGCCCTGCTTCCCATGCATATGCAATTATCTTCATTTCAATTTATTCAGCAATTGGAAGATCAATAGGTTAGTCCCTACGATGCTCACATCAATCAGATTGTTGAGTTAGATGAAGAAATAAGGGAATCCCATCAGAGGCATGTAAAATTTAGAGAGAAATTGAAGAATTTGTTCACTAATAAGGTGACTCTTTGAGCTTTAAGTGTGGGAGATCTTGTGCTATTGTTGGATAGTAGGCACAAGAATAAGGGAAACACATGGAAAGTTTCATGGATTTTGGATGGGCCCTCATTCATTTGACATTCGAATTGGTGAACATACCTTCTTATTGAAAGACTTAGATGGGGAATTTCTTGAGTTGCCTATTAATGGCAGGCATTTGAAACATTTCCTTGATTGATTTCTCAGAATCAAGGTATACACAATTATACAATGTATAGTCTTTTGGTTTCTTTATGCTTTCATGTTTTCTATTTTTGGTTCATCCTAGTCCTTAGGAACCATTTTTTGGTTTCTCAGTTCGTCCTTGGGGGAGTTGGTTATTGTTGTTCTCCTCTGAAAGATTTTTGTATGACTCCATTTCCCAATGGTTTATTTTTGGCACTTGGTCCACTATTTGTTCTTGTGGCACTCGCTAGGAGTCCCCAGTATGTGAGTCATTTGTTATCCCAAAATGTTGGTTTTACAACATGTTGGTGCTCAATTTGATCTCGGTCTGTTTGTCCTTGCAATGCTTCAGTTTGCGGGCTCTGTCGTATTTTCTATCTCCCCATGTTGATGACGTGAAAGATATTTCCTTCATTTGGTTTCCATGATTAGTAATTTCCTTTGGTTGATGATCACATTAAAGTCTAGAATTTGTTTTCTGTTCCTTTGTCCATGTGGAAGAATTTTGTAACTTGGGCGTAAAATCAGGTTTTTTTCTCTTCCTTCCATTTTTTCCACAGTCACGTTTTGTTTTCCTTGTCAATTTTTTTCCCCAATACATGTGGAAAATTGGTCCTTTCTATTAGATATGTCTGGGTGGATCACATTTAGGCCTTATATCATTTCTAAATTCTGGATCCTAAAAGAAAGATTCATTTCCAGGCACAAATGGTGAATTTCTCTACATTTTATGGTTTGATGGGCGTGTTTTCCCCATCAATTTATATCTCAGCTTATGTGTAAATGTGGCCCTTTCTGATTGGATGTGGCTTGGTGGGACACTCTAAGGTTCACTTCAACTCAATTCTTTTCCATGTGGAGGGCCTACGCTCATTTGAAAAGTCATCTCTTGGTTTGACCTTTGGAGTTATGCCAGGGAGACACGTGGAGGTTTCCGCTGCCTCGCCCAAACTTAGACATTTTTTTATGTGGCTAGTGTACAACTTTGATCGGACCATGGAAGCATGTGGAGGGCTGGTGCTCATTTGAGTATCTATCTCTGGTCCCACCTTAGTAGTTACACCAAGGAGACACATGGTGAGCCTGTGCTTGTTTAGGGTCTCTGTTTTTGGGTACCATCTCAAAATTACACCAAGGAGACACGTGGATGCTTCTGCCGGCTCCTCTCTATACTTAAAATTTTCAAAGCAATTTTCTAAGGCCTGGGACACATGGAGGACCCGATGCCTATTTGGGGACCTACCCCTGTACTTTACTTCTGAAGAAACGCCAAAGGGACACTTGGAAGTTTCCAGCTCAGATCTTGCCCTTGCTTGGAATTTTCAACAGACCGAAGGGAAAATGTCTTGGACCCTAGACACATGGTGCCTTCCACTGGTCCTTAAAATTTTTCAAAAACTCTACCAGAATGAGACACTGTGGTGAGTCCGTGCTTGTTTGGGGTCTACTACTTTTGGGAACCATACCAAAGGTGCTGCCAAAGAGACACGTGGAGGATTCTGCTGGCTCCTTTTATACTAGGAGACTTTTCAAAGGCTAAAAGGAATTTTTCTTAGGCCCAAGGCATGTGGAAGGCCCGCGCTTGTTTGGAAATTTTCCTCTATACTTCTCCTTTGTAGTTGCACGCTAAGGAAACACATGGATGGACAATTCTGATCTAAAGTTGATAAAGGAGTAAGAATCAATGGTTGTTGTGCATTGTATTTGTTTTTTGACCGCTATTTATGAATCTCTAAGACTCCTGGAGATGTGAATACACATTATTTTTCATCATTTTTTGATGAAATTCCTTGTTGTTTTTGTTTGTAAAGTGCCATTAAATGGATTTATAGAGCTTAATATATGATTCTAAAGGATTGTTAAGGTTGATATTTTGAAGATTGGAATTACTCGTACGTACTTGATAAAACATGTGAATTACCAGAGACAATAGGATGTGGGAGCAGAGTTGCAAAGGAAAGAGAGGGAAAATTATGAAATGATGGAGGTTGCAGGCATGCAAAGGATGAAAAAGGTGTTGCCTCGTGGGTGAAAAGGATTACCTGTCAGATCCAATTATACAGAGCCACTGGAAAATGATTAAAATGTGGATTAATCACATGATAGAATAAAAATAATAATTGGAAGGATTGTCAAAAAGTTGTGGCATGGAATCCTAGTCTAGTCGAGGGTCTGAGAAACGTGATTAATTCATGATTTTTCCACCTGGTAGCTGCAGGTGTAAAATTGGTAAATTTAACTTTCTGAGAAAAATTTGTAACTAGAAAAGGTTCCACAGATATTGTTATTTTTTGGGGGGAAAATTTGGGATGAGTGAGTGAGTGAAATGTATAAATGCAAAGAGAATACTCCTGTAAAAGATTCAGGGGTTAATTTTTTTATGAATTTGTTTGAGAAATCCCATCTTGCTCAGAGGCCAATCTTAGAAACCTGTTAATTTCCTATGTTTTAGATTTCAATCACATCAAGTTAGTTGAAAGTGTACACCCATTAACAATCTCTGAGACTATTCAAAGAAACTTTCCCCAGTTGATGAATCTAATCAACTTAAAATTAATCTATGTCAATCTTTGGAAAATTTGTGTCTGCTTTATTTCAGAATGTATTAAAGTGGTTTTACTTGTTCCTATTGTAATATTTTGTTAAATTACCTCTGAATCACATAGGATCTCATCCCTGTGATAGTTTAGTGGAATTTTCAATTTTATTGCGAGAAGAGCCTTCATCCTGTGATGAGATAAACAATTTAGAATCACTTGACTATCATTTGTTGATAAATATTGTCTATAAGCCTTTGAGTGTGTCTTATGTGTGAGGAACTAGGGGTCTCTTAATGTTTAATTGATTCTTTAGCTAAAGCCTTCATGTTAAATTCTTGGAGATTGTGTGAAATGGTGTAAATCTGGGCCTCCATTGATGCTCAACTTCTGGTTGAAGGAATATTTTAGCTATTCTGAAGAATTATGTCATTTAGTTTTTGAAATGTTGTGAAGGTTGTTAAAGATATGGCATAATCAATTTTATCCTTCCTAATATGCCACCAAAACTATTCAAAACAAATGAATCCTACCTAAACTACCCTTGTTTTCCCTGTATTTCCATAAATTTATGAATTCTAGTGCCAAAATATGCAGAAGTAATCAGGATTCCATAATTTCTCTAGTAACCTTAGCCTTGTTTAGAAAATATCACCATTATTTAGAAGTGACAACTCATGAGAGTTAAACTATGGTGCATTGATCATATTTTCTCAGGGTCCCCTTTCAAATTTGTGCAAAGAATGATATCTTCATTCTCCTTCACCGACAGAGGTTACAAAATGGGTCCTCTCACCTTGGTCGAAAGGAACGACCTAAAGTAGTGAGGATAGATAAAATCCTTAATGAAGGTGCTATCCATTTCTCCAATGCCTCGAGTGACAAAGAGTCAGATTAATCCCCTCCTCAACTACAAAATGACTCATAAAATGATCTATCTATCTCTCAGTGTCTAGCTATATCTGTGATGCTTGCTTGGTTTCCAAGGGAGAATCAATTTGGATACCAACACATTCAAGGGACCAGGTAATGCATTTTTCTAAACACACTTCATATGTGAGGAAGTTCCTTTCAAAATCCACACATCTGTTTATATTTCTACACCTAATTTATGATCGTTATTCGATGCATCTTACATAAGATCTTCCTAGGGAACAATTCTACACACACACATTGCACTATATGGATTTTGATATGTAGTTTAGTACTCGATTGTAACTTCACTCTATCATGTCACTCTCGGGGTTAATATGACTCCCCATTTTTATATTTCTCTTTTTAGGATTTCATGTGTTTTGGGGTTTTGCAGGAGGAATTGTTTTTATAGGTTACAAAGAAAACTAAGATATTTTATAGCCACATACATGTGATCAATAAAAAACATTAGAAAACATCTTGCGATATAAAAAAATCATTTTCTAAGGTTTTACGTAGTCACAGGCACCTATAGAATGTATTTAGTGCCTGATTAAGGTAAATGTGAATTATGTGCCTAATCTAATTTTTATTGTAGTAGTAAATGAATAAAAAATTAAGTCAAAGAACTAACCCATTAAAAGTAAGCAAAAATATATGATACCCTAAGTGCAAAGAAGATGTAAGATGACTTAGTTCTTTTGCAATAACATATTGACTGTAACGAAGTGTTGAATGAATGAACAAAGACGTAGAACCATCACAAAGAACCCTTGAAAAGTGTGCGAGATGATGATTTTCCTAGACATGGGCGCATGGAGAGGGACACATATGCCGTTGGGTTCCCTAGGCCTCTTTCTAGGTGCTTGTGTCTTCCAAAATGGTTACAAAACCTTCTCTAAGTGGTCACAAGGTATTCACTATTATTATCCTTTAGTTACTATGAGATCAGACAATGATTTCCAGAGTTGTTGGAAATGTGTAATGAAATAATGCCCTATAAAAACCTCAAATAAACATCAAATCCTTAAAAATAAAGATGCGAAATGAGTGATTAGACTATCCTCATCTATCGTAATGGTGATATTACGACTGAGCACTGCACTACATCTCAAACCCAATGTAGTTTTGTGTGTGCGTGCAAAATCATGCCCTAGGAGGCTCTTATGCATGCCACACTTTATATCAAACAAGTAATCTATATGTAAATAAATGTAATAGATGTGTCCATCGAATAGAATGAAATTCCATCCTATAAAGTTTATGAAAAACAACCAGCCCTTGTTTCCCTTGATGGTGCTAGATGGATACGATAGAGATCTTATATGCTTGATGGATGTAACCTTAGGTGGTGATAGCTGGTGCTTAGTTCTTGGTGATTTTATATGATCACGTGAGTTTTTATTTATATCATTCCCTTTCTTGAATTTCATAATCAACTGTAATGCCTGAATTTTACACACACAAATAAAACAGTAATAATATTAGGATCATTTATTTTTTTTGACTTACATTGCTCACTACACAATGCCACAAGGGCTCCAAGTAAAAAAAACCCAACAACGCATACGATACTTACGTAAGTCATCGAATCACATAGACACATGACAACACCATATACATGTTGATGCCATACTTTCCCCAATGAATGGATGCTAGCAATAATCCAACCACAACAAAAGGGACTCAAGGATTGGAAAACTCACAACACATCATTACCATGATTACATCTTCGTTACGATTAACATTCCAATAACATTATTATGAAAGTATAATTTTCTCCTTTTTTCACCTACAGATTTATAAGTTCATTCCACATTCAACTTCCAGTTCGACCATTTAATTTTTCTCTTTACCCCTTATGACAATCTTCATAACTTACATTATTATTTTCATATTTAAAATTTCCTACAAAGTGCCTAATTCTCTCGTTCTTATGACAAAGGTTTGTTTCTTAAAATATGTTTAGTTAACGTCAAATTTTTATCCTCATAATGCAAGGGGACCAACCATAAGTTGTCAAGGGAGAAATAATACGATTCAAAGGAGGTGAAGGTTCAAGTTTCCCTTTTCTATAAACTTCCTTCCATTCGAAGAAACATTTGTTCTCGAACTATGGTGGTTTTAGTACCAATTTTAGTTTGATTCAGTTAAGCATTTACAAGACATTATTTTATTTTATTTTATTTTTAGTGGACTCTATATTGGCTCAAATGCCTAGTCCCACCAAGAACAATTTGTATCTGTTATTAACAAAATTTCAATGCCTAAATCATCCATAAGGACTTCAAGTGAATTTTTGTTCCTAAACCATTATCACATATACTCTTGTTTCTCATTTCATTTACAGTGTTTCTTAGGTCTCTTTTTTTTGTGTCATATAACATAAAGAGTTACGAAAGTACTTGTTTACCATTTTGAAGAAGTATATGATTGGAAGTATTATAACTACACACGAACCCCAAGTTAACCTCATAATCAACTGAGGTTTAATTTAATTCCAATAACACCTAAGGATTTAAGCCTTAACTATACATGAGTTTAAGGCGAGAGGACATATTTATGCTAAACAACCTTCATGAAAGACCAATGTGTTATGTTGTTAGTAACCAACGTAACACATCTAGCTGAGAGGAACTAAAGAGTTTATTAACAAGAGTTTAAGTCATAGAAAAACTATTTCACTCTCTCCATTTGTGTTGTCTGAGGTCCCACAAGGAATTCATTTGATTACAAATAAAAATTCTAGATCTAACTTTGTAATACTTGTTAGTCCACAAGGATACTAAGGGAGTAATAGCTCTACTTACTCCATAAATGGAAAGGTTACACCACATAGTCGTTGTTTCAAACAAGGACTCTTAAGGTGACTTCCAAGGCGGTCTTCACCACTTTAACACGATGTTGGACCTAAAGAGAAGATATTCTCCTTACGCCACACCACGGTTACCAAACCTAGAAGGAAACAAACATACTTCAGATAAAGTTTGACCATGTCGTTCCTAAAATATGGGTTCACGACAATGTTGCTAAACATACCGACTATGACGCTAAACTCAAACTAGAGGCCTTATTTACCTAAACTAGGAGGTTCCATCAAGAACAAGGTTTAAGTTCATTCTATGGTTTCAATTTCTTCTACGCTAAGAAGGATCACACATGCACATGCAAACAAGTTATGCATGAATCTTATACTAGGGTTGACTGTTGTGGTTAGATTCCTTTATTACATTTTCAAGGTAAAGAAACACAACACCAATTATTTAATCATCTATTGCACACTAGAAACACACTACAAGATATTAAATTCAAATTCATTTAAACATAAATATATCAATCCTTTTTTACCATACGTAACTATGAATCAAAATTACACAAATAATTAAATTCACATTTCCCAAGGTATCCCTAAAACTAACATCTCATACATAACACCAAATTTCAAATATAATATTTTTCTGGAACATGGCCACATGCTTTATGCATATATACATTCTACATTGACCTGTATAAATTACAATAATAAACAATAAATTACACCATGCCTTTTCGCCATCTTTCTTGCATCCTAGAAAATCATGAGAGCGTGAAATCAGGGATAAATCGTTGGCATGGCATCCACCTAGATCTAGCATAATTAACGTATTTAGTTTTTCATTTACATAATAACATTAATAATTTGCATTCGAAAGGAGAAGGTTAGAGACACATATTTATTTGATTTCAGTTCACTTCATTTCTTAAATAAGGAGAGAGAAATAAATAGGGAAGAGAGAGAAACACTATTTTGTCAAAAGTTGAGTTTCACATAAGTCACATGGTGGAGTTTAAAACAGTTATTTACAAGTGTACAAACAAGTTTCCACAATATTTTGGCAACTTCAACAGGGATCCTTAAACTTTCCTTTTACGTTTTCATACTAGTTGTAAAATTGTTCAATTGAGGCTCAAAGGTGAAGAAACCACTCTCAATTGTTGTCTTCCAGTGAGAAAACATACCAATGGTAAGTTTCTACGTGCCCTCCTATACACCAAGAATTCATAGGAATTGACAGAATTCAGAACTAGTAAATGGTTTACGATTGGCAGGCCAGTTTTCTCGAGGCCATCGTTCGTAGTTGGCCTAGTTGCAAATGATCAAAAGTTAGCTCGAGGGCTTAGAAAACCATGTCCAAAACTAATGTTTCAATGGAAGAATGAGCAACAATAAATTACCTACAAGTTCCCCTATATATGGAGAATTCACCAGAGTTGATGGGAGTGAGAACTAACAAACTAGTTTCAAACTATGACAACTTTTTCGGAGCCACCGGTCGTAGTTGAGTCAGTTTGACCTGGTCAAACGGTCGACCAAAGGCCTATGAAAACCCCTTTTCAAAACTAATCTAGGAATGTTATTTTTCCTAAACCTGAATGTTTCAGGGAATTGTCTAGTAAAAATACTAGAGGTTTGCGAAGGTGGATAAGACATTTCGTTGTTCAGTGTTCAAACGACAAGCCGATACGAAACCCAACTTTTGAATTTTAGCAACTTCTTAAAAGTGCAACATGAGGTAACATAGGATCCTAGAGGAGAGATGGAAATGAACGCAAATTGGTAAAATGAGGTCAAACTAATGCTTGATGTGACTCTCTACATAACAAGGCACACATACGATGCTTGACATCTCTTTTACGGGGCTTGGAGTGTTGTTTTGCAAGTCTCTCAAAATTGTATTTTCTAACTTTTCAAGGTAGATGGAAAGGGTTATTTTAGTTGGAAACTCTTCTAGTTATTTCCAACATCGATGGACATGAACACATAAGTTTGACACCTAAGTTCTAGTAGCATAGAACATTGTGGTTGCAGCCATAGATGACGATCAAACTACAAGTTGATAAAGTAAAACATAAGGAGCAGTTTTGGTCTTTCGCGCTAGTAATTTGGTTGCAATATTTTTTCAAATTATGTTCGAACTAGAGGTTTAATTTTATACTCAGCTACAAAGAGTTATTTGGGTTACCTAAGTGCCATATTTCATTTTATTGTTTTTACAAAACAAGTTTATATAAAAATAATTGAATGGGAGATATTCCAAAGTTTTATATGTATTTCATTGCAAATAAAAACTAAAGAATAAAAATTATGAAGGATATGGAGAGATGAAACATGCATAGGAAATATATGCATCCGTAGTGTAACAGGTGCTCTAAGAGGGTTCACCAACATTACATGAAGCTCCAATTCTCTATCTCTTAGCATTATGATAAATGGTTCGCGTCCATTTGAAAACTCCCCCATTTCTTTGAATTTTCCTAAACACCAGAAAATTTTCATAGTTCACAAGGTAGGAAAATTTCAAAACTCCCATGACCAGTGGAGATCTTAGATAAAATATTTTAGGATTACAACAAAACTCAAACTATACTCATTAATGTGGATGTATACACATTCATGGGGACCTAAAAATTGTTTCTTACATTCAATTACACATTTGAGAAAATTCTTCTCAAGAAGATGGAATGTCACTAATGATCTCTCATTTCAATGATCTATATTATAAAAATCTCCCACAATACCAAGATTTTTCATTTGTTCGCCCCTTATTTCTTCTCTACAATTTCTATCAATAGCTTCTTCATCATCACTAATTACTATAATTTCTACACAAATTTTTGAGTGTGAATCATTTATTCTTGGCAGATCATTCCATTTTATTTATGCATTATACATTGATGGACTTCCAAACCCTGCTACAAAGATCCCATTTCGATATAAGCTGGGAGGATGCTAGCACATGTTGTGGAAGGTGGAGTTACACCTGTCATTAGTATTTTCCTGAAAGTTTCTAAGCCTTTTCAACAAACACATTTTGAACATTTCTAGCATCCATTGGAGTCGATGAGGTGAAATTTCTCTCTAGGAACTTTATCAAATAGTTCACATATGTATATGCAGCCACATTTTGTATCCATGACTACCAAATCAATTTGCAACTACACATCTGACCAAATTCCTTTATTTTTTATGCTTAAAAGGATAATTAAAATCATGTTTCAGAGCTCACATTTCTTTCAGGCATTTAGTTATGAGTACCTTGATCTGAAGCTCCCATTCTATGCAGACATAAGGAGGATGCTGGAAAATCTCTGGCATTTGGCTTTAAACCAGTCAAAGAATTTGTTGTTAATTCCCAATGCTTTGTTTTAGAATCCACTGCGTGTGTATCCGAAAACCATGTCAATCCTCAGATTTTTTTTTCTTTAATACCTTCAGTAAAACATTTTTCAAGTATGTCTATGCTTCCACATTTTTCATTCATGTCTAATAGAGCCATCACAACTACAACATCTGACAACAATCCACTTTCCATTATGAATTGATGGATGCCCATGTCTGTTGTACACTTCCCACCTACCACACTCCACCACCATGTCCTACAAATCACTTAAATACACAACCCCTTCCCACCTACTCATGTAAATCATTTCTTTTTATTTACTTTTTATTTATTTATTATTATTTATTATGCTTATGGTTTAAGTCGAGACTACATAACCCCTAAAAAATCCTGACTAGCAAAAATATAAGATGCAGAAAAGGATCAAAAGGACCTAAAATATGTAAACAATGTACAAATGGGTTAGGTGCACCCAGAGGGGATGAGGGCCCCATATACTGGTATCCTAGATAGGATCTTATGTCCAGGATAATAAATGTTGAAGTATAAAAAGCTGGACTGAAAAAGTAAGAGTGTAAGAACAAAAGTGGAAATAAAAAGAAAATAAAGGTGGCCAAAGACATGAGTTAATTAGTATTTTTCTTAATTAGGAACCATACGAATAACAGTATGCCATCAAAACTAGATAATTACCCAAACTGCTTGATTTTGTGTCTACATTTTCCCCACTTTATGTTGGTGAGAGGAAAGCTCAAAAACATAAAGTAGATAGAGACGTGTACCTGATCACCATTTATATTGATGTGAAAAGAATTTTTTGAGAAATAAGAAGAAGAGTGGAGTGATAAAAGTGTGAAGCATGGATGTTAAAGAGGATAAGATGCAAAAATTTGTGATGAAAAATAACCTATTGCAGAAACACATGTGTAGATGTCAGAATGTGCCTATTATTGTTGTTAATATTGTTAATGATTTTGTGAATGATGTTGAATACCCCTTCCGATACGGATGGACCTGCAAAAGAGAAGAATGTACAAGTATTCAAATACACATGTATATGTGTAAATTTTTTTAAAGAAGTATGTAAAATAAAAAATGTGAAAAAGGAACATGTGCACCTGATCCATCATGAGAAAATCATGTAGAAAAGATCCTATAGATGTTGTATAAGAACGAGTTGTTTGTGCGATCTTATGTAAGTCATGTTGGGAATGATTTTTTTGGCTGATATCACGTCAATGATATGGAATAATTGTAGGTAGAAAATTATGGTGTTATCCTCTAACCTTTAACTTCTTCTCACAATGTAGGATACCATTGCAGATGGTGTAGAAAATTCAAACAATTTTATCCAATGTGAAAGTGCTAAGGAATGTATGCCCTGTAAAAGCCAATGTGGGGAGTTTTGTACATACTACTAAACTACCTATTCATTGTGTAAATTCCCCCTGGTTATACGCATCCAAGATGGGCATGTGTTGTTCTAAGGACCCAAGTAGTATTCTGAGGCCTAAAACTCAAAATTGTGTTGTATCGTCATTTTTTTGTGTTGTGTAATGACTATATACTATTGTATGGGGTGACTGATTCACACAAATGATGTTCCCCCTCATTTGGAGTGCATGCAACGTCATTGACCGAGTATGTGGCTGAAAATAGGACTGAGCATTTTGTTTAAACTCTTCCGTATAGGGGGAGGGAATGTTTTTGGTAGAAACCAAGGCACATGCAAATAAAGTGGATGAGATACAAGTGTTATTACAAGAAAAGAGGAACATGCATGTATAAGAAAAAATTTAAACTAAGGAGATAATGTATAAGCTAAGACACATGAAGACAATGTGAACACGTAAAAAGACAATCTAGACTGCAAAAAATATGTTACAAACATGGGAAAAAACAAATGATTTTGCAAGACAATCAAGGGTGATGAAACCTAAAGTTGATAGTATGCACACAAGATAAATGAAAAATCACGCAAATAGTGAAAAAAACGACAAGAAATATAACAGACAACCATCGTATTAAATATACCTACAAAATAATTTTTGCACATGAAGCACCCATTAGCATATTAGAGAGAAAAAATTATGTCAATCCATGTATAATCCATTAAAGAAATGTGATATGAAACAAAATGAAACACTAGTACCTAAAATGTACAAAAGTGGATGCCCCCAAGAGCCATTGTGTGACTTGTAATAGGTTATGCGATAAACATCCATATTGTGTGTATGGATCTGTAAATATTCAATCATAAATATAAATCAAGTGAACGTGTATGTGTTTATGATAAATGTAATGACATAAAATATATATATCTATCATGTGTAATAAAGTGAACATGTAAGAAGAGGTAAGGAAGAGTAAATGGAATGTAGTGTGAAAGATAGGAGTAATGTTCCCTTGAGCATATGTGTATGCATGCAATGAGAATCATTTGTATATTCCCCATATGAAGAAAATAATGAAACGTAAATGAGAGTGTTTCATCGGGAAGTGGTATGAATTTTTGTATGAGAAAGGTGTGATCATCAAATCATAAAGCGCAAACTATATCAATGAGTGAGTGATTGAATGTGTGAGTGATGATTTCGATTTGAGATATAGACCTCAAGATTCAATTATGCACAATGAAACTAGATTGTATCATAGGCTAGTGAGTGTAGTGCGGTGTATAGGATGCGAGAAATATATATCGTGAATTTATAGAGTGAGTAAGACATAAAATCTATAGTGGCAGCAGCGAGAGAATATTTCATAGGTGTATAACACACAATGTGAAATATGTAGTGTGTAATATCAGGCATATAGTGTGTAGTGTGTGAGGTTCATGTATATATTATGCCCTCAATAGTCAATTGTGAACCAAATCATGAGAGTGCGTCATCGGGTAATGATGACAAGAATGTATCATTGTGAGTATGATGTATGATGAAAACTAGAAGTGAAACAAAAATTGTAATAGTAAAAATGTGAGACACTTGATAATGGTAGGAGGGGGGAGAGATAAGCATGATGCTAACCAAGTGTATGATGATCAAGAACTAGGCAGTGACATGAGAGATACCATGCCATTTTGTGAGAGTCATTTGTGTGGTGATAAGAGAATGAGTCAAATTAATGGTAAGAAGAATAAAAATTATGACCATGTGATGGTAAAAAAAAATTTAAATGTGTCGTGGCCATAAGTAGGAATAGTTTCTTTGACAAAAGTTATTCGATGGAGCTTATGTTCGATTAAAGAAACTAAAGAAGCCTTGATAAGAGAATAGGGTGAACTAATTTTTAGAGGTGGTTGTATGGTTTTAACTGGTAATTTCATAGATGACTTGAGAGGAGGAGGAGTGATAATGATTTATAGATGAGGTTGCTTAGAAGGTTCTTGAATTATTGAATAAGGAAACTGACTAACGATGACATGATGATCATTAGGCATAGATGAATCATATTTAGCAACCTAGTGATATTAATCATTTGGAGATGGGTATTTATTAGAATTTTGTGCAGCAAAAGAGAGAAAACCCTGATGTGCAAGGTGTTTGATACAACGTTGTAAATAATAACAATCATTCTCATTATGTAAATTTATTTGATGATAGTTGAAATATTTATGACCTTGATGTTTTGTAAATCGATAAGGAGGATAACAATGAGTAGATGAAAAGCTAATCAATTGATGAGTGAGGAGTTGTGGAAGAATTATTGTTTAGTATTTATATTAAAATTTAAAGGCATGGGGACTGGTAAGACTTGGGATTCACTAATATGAGCACATGTAGAAGACATGGAATTTGAAAGAGAATAAGAATTAGCGTGATCCTGATAAGTACCCTTAAGATTTTGGATTTCAAATTTTGGAGATGTAATCATGGATTCCATAGCCTGAAACTTATATTAAAAAAAAGAATGAAGAGCCTGAATAGATTTGCAAATAAATGACTATAATTAGAACCAAGAAATTCATCAAAAATTTCATTGAAGATAGTATTGACTTGAGCAGCTAGCATGTTGATAGGAAGATGCATAGTGTCTAGGGTTTTGTGGAGAGTATCTTTACAAGATCAGGGCATTCGATGCAATTGAATCAAGGAGACTTGAGAAAGTGAATACACCATGAGAGAAGAAAGATGAGTATCCAAGAGTATTTAAATGAGTCGGGTTCACCAAAATGATTGAGATAAATGTAAATTATGTGCCTAATATGATTTTTATTGCAATAGTAAATGAATTAAAAATTAAGTAAAGAAATTAAGCAAAGAAAAATTAGAAAAAATAGATGAAACCCTAAGTGCAAAGAAGTGGTACAATGACTTAGATGTTTTGTAATAAAATATCGACTATACCAAAATGTTGAACAGATGAATAGAGAGGGAGAAACATCACATAGATCCTCAGAAAAGAATGCATGTTGATGATATGCGCGGACTGGGAAACCTGGAGAGGGAGAATGGTGCTTGTGGATGTGCTAGGCCCGTTTCTAGATGTCTTTGTCTAACGAAATAATAAGAAAACCTCCTTGGGGTAGTCGCAAGGTATTTTTTATTGTTCACCTTTAGTCACTATGATATTGCACAATTATCACTAGAATCGTTGGAAACCTGTAATGAAATAATGTCCTGCAAAAGCCTTAAAGAGACATAAAATCCTAAAAACTAAAGATGCAAAATAAGAGGTAGGAATTTCCTCAACTGTCACTATGGTGATCTTACAATTGATTATTACACTACATCTTAGACACAATTTAGTTATGTGTGTGTGTGGAATCATGCTTAATTCTAAACATGCAAAGGTGAAGGGAAATTGTAGGGGTTGTGGCTATTTTTCCAATGTTTTCTTCATAAGAGGATTATAAAATTTAGCTTGTAACATATTCTTGAGGAGCAGAAAATTCTTATAATTCTCAATAGTACTATTTTAATACATGAGAAAATATGTTCCATTATTAGGTTTTTCTATTACATAGTAAAATTATTTAATATTTTCTCATTCCCAATGCATATGTCTACGTTTAAAATATATGCTTGTAACATTATAAGTGAGTGTCCCAAATATAGAAAAACAACCCAGAGAGGATTATAAAAATATCTAAACACCAAATAATATTCATTAGATATAGGGGAAAAACCTAATTTCCCATACCAAAACACTAATTATTTTCCAAACCATAACCAAGATTGCTTATGGTGTCAAAAATGACCAAACTTTACCATAACATTTAGCACCCAAAAATTTCTCTTAGCATCTAGTTCATTCGGATCAAAAAATTCAACCAATAACATATGTAGCACATCATGTTAACCACAATATAAAATTATGCACCCTTCAAGTGTGTCGTGAAACATCAAACAGGTCATTATGACTCACTCTTATCACTGTCTGATCTAGTAGAATTGCCTACACAAGGGACTGTTAAAAAAATTACCAAATACCCAAATGGTAAAAAACACACCTAAAAAATTATATGTGATACAAGGAATCCAATGAGACATTCAAAACAAAGAATTAGATAATGTATCTCAAACTTGAAGCACCTCTATGGGGCCAACTATTAAAGTTGTTTTTTCTTTTGCACTTCAACAGTTTTAATAAAAGTGGTTAAAAAATAATTTTAGAAAACAAGTTTCAACATCTCAAAAATTATTTCTATCAAATCTCATTTATTTGCCTATATATAGAGAATCTAATGCAATTTACATGATATAATCATCATAAAAAAAGGTTGAATATGTGACCTCATTTCGAAGAATAATTATCGTGATTCGCTAGTGTTTTTAACAGAAAAACTATAGGCCGATAAAATACTCCTGAAAAACTAGCTTCCAAATCCATTTTCTCAAACCAAATGTTGAAACCAAATGATATGGAGAAATAGTAGAGATTTGATGTTGTAGACTTGAGTTTGTCACAATGAATCCCTAAACCACGAGTCCAAATTGAAATGAATTTCTTATTTTTCAGTTGATGTCCCATATAGAAAAATGATTAACTAAGCTCAAAATTCCTTTAACTAAATGATCCAATGATCCTATAATTATTTTTTAAAAATTGTTGTGACATCCCATGTTACCAGAGAGATAAACCAACCTAAAAAATCTCCCTTATTGGAGTACAAGATCCATTTTGCACACACTTTTCAAATGATTTTTCTAACTCTTACAAAGTTTTTAAAAATAGATAAAGTGATCAAAATTTGTGGTCCAATCACCATGTGTGGTTCCTTTTTGTCAAAATTTCTTATCTTAGCACTAATTCGGTTATAAAACACATACTGTAATGAGGAGTAATTCTCCAGTTATGTTGTTTGATATGTGTGAGATTTAGTTCTTGTTACAACATTCAACCGACGTAGGAGGAAAATTAATAAGTTCAGTGGAAATGTTTTCTCTAAATGGGAAACAAAACCAAACCGACTTAGTTTTAATCATTCGATCATTCCTAGTATGCCCGGTGTTGAAACATCGCTTTGATACCAACTATAATGCCCCAAATTTTAACCCAATAGAATATTATAAATTTACCCATAAGAACCCATTATGAAATGAATTTTTTTATTTGATAATGATTCCTTAAACAAATTTAATAATAATATGATAATGAATTTAACTTTATTATTTCGTTATAATTTTATCTAGAAGTACTATTATTTTGAGGTCCACAAATTTTATGACCGCTTAAGATTTTTAATTCTTTAAATCTACTCATTATAAAAATTCACCTTTCATGTTCCTGATAACCCTACTAGTCTTTCGAATAAAATCACACCAATATATTTATGTGTTCATGTAATAATTCCCGCTAATAAAGGTTTTTACTAAGAGTTTTAATTTAAATAATAATAATAATAATAATTTGATTATCGTATGGTCATGTGTTCCATTTAGGAAACTCAAATGAACACATGCCATATTATTTATACATTAAGTTATAATTTTAAAACAATAATAATGTTTAGAGCATACCAATATTAATTAGTTAATTTTTCCCTATTGTAGACACTAAATCATGCACTTGTGTACATTTCTAGGTCATAATCACATATCACTATTCATATGATTCATAAGTGATAAAAATAGTAAATAACATCTATATTTGATTTCTTTATTCATTTTCTTGCTTTCTCTGTGGTCTTGCACACCCCACTAGCTAGTATGACTTTCACTGTTTTATCTTTCTTGGCTGTGGACACTAGCACCCAACCAAAATGACATTTCCTAGGTGTCATCGTCCGCTCTGGTCACCTAGACCTCTTTGTATCTTTCTCGATCCTTTTGGGCCTCTTTTATCTTTTGGGCCTCTTGTTTTTTTGGTGTTCTACGTTTTAGATGTTAATTACACAAGTCAAAGAAAGGAATAATATAAACAGAAAGTTATGTGACCAGAAGAAAGGACCCAGCTCTAAGAATCTATTATTATCACCTAACATTGTACCTAAAGGAATTTTAAGATCATCAAAGCATCCATCTATCTGCATTGAAGGGACAAGGGAATGCATTTTTCTCCACACACTTCATATGAGGAGAAGTTCATTTTGAAATCCACACATCAATTTACATTTCTACACCTAGATATTGATCGTTATTCAGTGCATATTACACAAGATATTCCTTGGGCACAACTCTACACACACGCACACAAGATATTCCTCTTACACAAGATTAATATTCAGTGCATCTTAAACAAGATATTCCTATAGGCACCCCCAACCTCTTTGTATATTTCTCATCCCTTTTCGGCCTCTTTTTTCTTTAGGGCCTCTTGTTTTTTTTGTGCTCGACTTTTTAGATGTTAATTACACAATTAAAAGAAGGGAATAATATAAATAAAAAGTTATGTGACCATAAGAAAGGACCAAGCTCTAAGTATCTATTATTATCACCTAAGGTTACATCCAAAGACATTTTAAGAGCATCAAAGGATCCGTATATCTTCATTGAAGGGACAAGGGAATGCATTTTTCTCCACACAATTCATACTAAGAGAATTTCATTTTGAAATCCACACATCAATTTACATTGCTACACCTAGCTATTGATTGTTATTCAGTGCATCTTACAAAATATATTCCTCAAGAACAACTCTACACACACGCACAGATAACTACATAGAGTCTGAGATGTACTACAATACTTGATCATAAGATAATTCTGTCATGTGACCATTGCGGTTATTCTAAATCCCCATTTGTATATTTCTCTTTCTAGGATTTGATGTGTTTTGGGATTTGGTAGGAGGAATTTGTTTTTTAGGTTACAAGAAAACTTGACGGTCTTCCAGCCACATACAGGTGATCAATAACAATCATTAGAAAACATCTTACAACACAATAAAAAAAAATTTCTAAGGTTCTGCGTAGTCATAGGTGCATAAAAAATGTATTTAGTGCCTGATTAAGCTAATTGTGAATTATGTGCCTAATCTAATTGTTTTTGCAACAAAAAATGAATAAGAAATTAACTAGAGAAATTAACCCAATAAAACTAAGAAAAAATATATGAAACCCTTAGTACAAAGAAGAGGTAAGATGACTTAATTATTTTGCAATAAAATATTGATTGTACCAAAGTGCTGACTAGATGAAAAAATAGGTAGAAGCATCACACATAACCCCAGAAAAGTGTGTGAGATGATAATAGGTAGGTGCCTTCAAAAATGCTCACAAAACCTCCTCTATGTTGTTGCAAGGTATTCACTATTATTATCCTTTGGTCATTATTAGATCGCATGATGATTTCTGGAGTTTTTCGAAACATCTAACAAAAAATGACCTAAAAAACGTCAAAGAGACATCAAATTCTTAAAATAAAAGATGCAAAATAAGTGATTGGACTATCCTTAGTTGTCATAATGTTGATCTTATGACTGAGAACTGCACCACATCTCAAACCCAATTTTTTTTGTGTGTGTGGAATCATTCCCTAGGTGGCACTTATGCGTGTCACACTTTATAGAAAAAACGTAAGCTGTATACAAAGAAATGTGAAAGTTGTGTGCATCAAATAGACTGAAATTCCTTCATGTTAATTGTATGCACAATAACCAGCCCTTATTTCCCTTAGATGGTGTTGGATTGATACAATAGAGCTCTTATATGCTTGATGGATGTAACCTGAGGTGGTCATAGCAAGTGCTTGAATTTATATGACCATTCGATCGTACAAAAGTTTTAAATGTGTCATGGCCATTAGTAGGAGTAGTTACTTTGACAAAAGTTATTCATTGGAGCTTATATTTGATTCAATACACTGAAGAAGCCTTGGTAGGAGAAGTGTGTGAACTCATTTTGAGAGGTGGTTGCATAGTTTTACTTGGTAATGTCAAAGATGACCTAAGAGGAGGAGGAGTAACAATGATTTTCAGAGGAGGTAGCTTAGGAGGTTCTTGAATTATTGTATAAGGAAACTTAGTAATGATGACAAAATGCTCATTAGACATAGATGAATCATATTTAGCAACCCAGTGAGATTTATCATTTGGAGATTGACATCTATTAGAATATTTTGCATCGAATGAGAGGAAACCCGAATGTGCAAGGTTTTTGATACATCATTTTAAAGCATAACAATCATTGACATTATGTCCATTGATTTAATGATAGTTGCAATATAGATGACATTGATATTTTACAAGACGATAAGGAGGATAACAATGAGTAGCTAAAAATCTAATCAATTGATGAGTGAGGAGTTGTGGAAGAATATCTTGTTGATTAGTATTTAGATTAAACTTTAGAGGTGTGGAGAGTAATAAGACTTGGGATTCACTAATATGAGCACATTTAGAAGACATATAATTTGAATGAGAAGAATAACTAGTGTGAGACTGATAAGTTCCATTAAGATTTTGGATTTCAGATTTTAGAGATGTAATTGTGGATTCTAGAGCCTGCAACTTGTCTTGAAATAAAGAGTGAAGATCCTAAATAGATTTGCAAATAGATTGAATAGAATTAAAACCAAGAGATTCAATAAAAATATGATTTAATATAGCATTGAATTGAGCAAGTAGCATGTTGATAGGAAGATACATAGTGTCTAGGGATTTCTGGAGATCATCTTTACAAGATTGGGGCATTTGATGAAATTTAATCAAGGAGACTTGAGAAAGTGAATGCACCATGAGAGAAAAAATATGAGGATCAAATAATTTTCAAATGAGTCGGATTCACCAAAATGATTAAAGTAAATGTAAATTATGTGCCTAATCTGATTGCTATTACAGTAGTAAATGAATTAAAAATTAAGTAGAGATATTAACCAAAGAAAAATAAGAAAATATATATGAAACCCTAATTGCAAAGAAGAGGTAAGATTACTTAGATGTTTCATAATAAAATATCGACTATACCGAAGTGCTTACCAGATGAATAGAGAGGGAGAAACATCGCAAAAAATCTCAAAAAAATGTGAAAGATGATGATATGCTAAGACTCGGGCACCTAGAGAGGGACAGTGGCACCTGTGGATGCCCTAGGCCTATTTTTGGGCACTTGTGTCTACCGAAATACTAAGAAAATCTCCTTTGGGTAGTCACGAGGTATTTTTTATTGTTCACCTTTAGTCACTATGAGATTGTACAATGATCACCGGAGTCATTGGAAACCTGTAATGAAATAATGACCTGCAAAACCCTCAAAGAGACATAAAATCCTAAGAACTAAAGATGCAGCATGAGGGGTAGGAATTTCCTTAGCTTTAACAATGTTGATCTTACAAATGATTGTTGCACTAAGTCTTAGACCCAATGAAGCTCTATGTGTGTGTGGAATCATTCCCTAGTGGCTCTTGTGCATGTTACACTTGATAACGAGAAAATATGTTAGATGTAAATATAAGTAATAGATGTGTACATGGATAAGAATGAACTTCCCTCCTACAAACTATTTCTGGAGTAAGCAACCCTTGTGTCCTTGAGATGGTATTTTATGGATAGAATATAGTTCTTAGATGTTTGATGGATGCAACCTTAGGTGGTGATAGCTAGTGCTTAGTGTCTAGTGCTTTATTAAGGTCACGTAAATTTATATTTATATGATTCCCTTTCTTTAATTTTGTAATTAACCCCAAAAAGGACAACTACCAAAAAGATAATATGCTCAAATGGATAGAAAGAAAACCCAAGATGTGAATAAACTACGAAGGGATCAGGGGCACCTAAAGGGGATGAGGGAACTTAGCACTTATATCTTAGATAGGTTTTTTGGTCCAGGATGATAAAATTTGAAGTATGAAAAGGAAGACTAAGAAAGTAAGGGTGTAAGACCAAAAGTGGCAACAAAAAAAATGTGGTGAAAGACATGGGTTTCATAGTATTTATCTTACTTAAGAATCATTTGAATAGTAGTATTCCATTAGGACTACATAATTACCCAAAGTGCGTGATTTTGTGCCTACAGTGCCTAAATTCCCCATGACCCAGCCTAACTTCCTTAGTCTCAAAATAGTTGATAGTTTTTAAGTTTTCTGGGCTCGGTTGTAATAGTCTTTCCTCCTGTTCTATCAATTTTCAAGCTCACCATCCCTAAGGATTTATTACAGAATCAACTAAGTATATTATTCCCTCTCTTGTACCTAGGATTTTACATTTATCTATCTTATTGCTTAGGTTAGATATGTACTTTATTCTTAATATTAAGTTATGACTCTGCAATTAGAATTTTACAAATTTGAATATTTGTTAAATCATTTGGTGAACCTGACTCATTCAAACACTCTTGACTCCTCATATTATTATTTTTCTCATTTCATTATGATCCTCTCATCATGGATTTCTCCATCCATGCTTTATTACAAGATCATCCTTATTGTATCGATAAATTTAGGTCTTATCTAGCTAACACTTATATTCATCCTCATACTTCACCTAAGTATGTGTATCGTAAGTTTACTTCCATTGTATCTCTCAATGAAGATCACATAACTTTCACATCATATGAGTTATCTTCTGAAGCCATGTTAGAGGTTAATCCCCCCTCTATATTAAGTTTTGTATCAATAATGTAGCGGTTAAGCATGAATTTTTATATAATGGCTCAGTGCTCAATATTTGAAATATTGCATTCCTCTAGTAATTGGGTCCTTATGAAGCATATTTAGCTCCTTCATCTCTTTCTATTCATTTATTTCAAAATATCCCCAACCATGTGTTACGTACTATCACCCTCCCTGTTATTTTCATGCCATGTACGCTACCCATTCTATGCCATGTAATACACAACAATATTAATTATAATATTATTCTTCGGATGCGATGGATCCTTACCATGCATGCAGTTCCTTCCACCTTCATACATGGCTTAAATTACTTTATCAAGGAGTTATTTATTATGTTCTAACAGATCCATCTGTTATTTTATTCCAAATCTTGCTAAAAAAATCAAACCATTCACATGTGTGATGAATAAAGACACTAAGTTTTTCTAGAACGATCACTTTCAAAGATCATTTAATGCTATTAAATAGTACCTCTAAAATCCTCTTATCTTCATACCTCCCATGGATGAGATAATTTTCTTGTTATACATTTCTGCCACATTTCATGCTCCAGGATCCATTCTAGCATAACATGATGATTCTCAACATGAGTAGGTTTTTTATTACATTATTTGAACTTTACTCTCATATTAATGTAACTACAGTTACATCAAAAAATTATGCCTTGGACTAGTATTTGTGGAAAAAAAATTGTGTCACTACCTTCTTAATAATGAGGTTCATAAAATCACTAAGGTAGATCCTCTACGCTATATATTACCCCATATAAATCTCTCAGGACGTCTAACATGATGAGTCATGTTACTTACATGAGTTTGAATTCATATTCATTCCATAAAAATTGATCAAAGACCAAGTTATTGTTGATAAACTAGCTAAGGCACGTCTTCCAAATGCATCACGTATTTGTGATTCTTTTCATGATGATTTCTCTGCTTACACCATTGACACTAACACATAGACCATGTATTTTGATGGGTCTCGTTGCCACTCTAGCGCTAGGGTAGGGATAGTCTTTATTACTGCATATGGTGATCAATTCCCCTTTGCATATCGGTTAGGATTTTCATGCACCAATAACATTTTTATGTATGAATCCCTTATCCTTAACCTCACCACAACTCAGTAGCTTCTCATTCAAAATATAGGCATATACAATGATTCAAAACAACTTATTAATCAACTTAATGATAGGTATCACACGAAAGAGGAACATCTAGTACCATATAATAATCTTGTTAATGATATTTTAACTACATTCAAATCTTACTCTCTCTCTCCACCATACCCTGTAAAGATAATCGTCATGCAAAATCTATGCCTAGTGTAACATCACTTATCCCTCAAGACATCACTAATGAGCAGGCCATGTTCAGGGTAAGGGCACAAATATGGGGGGCTAAAAGGGGGTCTTAATGGGATGTTTTTTTCTAAAAAATAAAAATCTTCAACTTGTATGAGTTATTTCAAATAATTGCACTCAAAATTGTAAGATGTTGTACGAAGATGATTCATATAATTTTTAGTCTAGTTTCTATGCTCCTAGATTTTTTTTTATAAAAGGTTAGTTTAAGTGGGTCAACTAACTAAAATACCAACAGGTGCTACAAATTTTTTCAAAAAATATAGTAGATAGTATTTTGTTCCCCCCATAAATTTTTCAGCACTATTACATATTTTGGAAAACACTTTAGTTAAAATATATCTAGGAGTGTCTAGTTTGTGCTAGAATTTTTTTTACATTATTTTAGCGAGTTTTTTAAAATTATTTTTCTAGGAATTTTTTTTGAAATTTTGAAAAATAACGGAGCTCCGATAGTGCCCTCCCTAACTACCTCAAAAAATATCAATTTTTTTTAATATGTATAGAGTTAGTCCTAGTTTGTTCCTAGAAATTATATATTTAATTTCAATAAGTCATAAAATATATACATGATAAAATATATACGTCTATCAATTCAAAAAAATATCTACAAAAAGGCATAGTTAAAAAATAATTAATATGAATCTTATATTAGTCAAAAAAATTGAAAAATTAAATTATTAGAAAGAAGAAAGTTTTCTCAACGTCGTAGGCATATTTTTATTAAATGTATCGATTATTTTAGTGTGATTTATACTGTGCAATAGTCATTTTACCAATTTTCTACAAAAACACGTTGTTTGCTATGTTTTAAAGGTCCATGTCTTAAGCTTAGGGATTCAAACTGGATCCAAGCCTAGAGGCATACCATGGAAATTTGGAAAAGGTAAAATAAGTACACATCATAATGCATAAGCATTTTGATTTCTATATATTTAATGGTCCCCCAACATCCTTTTCATCTCTTTCATGATATTTTTATCTCCTTTTTATCTCATCTATAGATTCATGTACATTCTTACATGAATTTTGAGCATTTGAACTTGTCCCCTACCCCACTAGGTTAATTTTTGTAATCATGGACGATATAAAGCGAGCCAAGGATAAAAGGAAATTCAATAACAAGAAACCAGAGAAATTGGAACTAATATTAATAAAGAAAGTGAAATTAATACAAATAATACGTGTAGGGAAATGTACATCTACTATATAAAATTTACCTAATGTTTTAGAGAATGAGGATAAAATACATAACAGAAATATAGAGAATAGTGATTTTTTCAATAAATATTGATAATGAATTAAATGATAATTTTGGTATGGATGAAGAAATTTATATGAATCCAAATGTTGAAACTTTACCTGACAATCCAAATGTTGAACCTTTACCTCAGAATCCAAATGTTAATCCTTAAATTTACATTTAAACATTGAATGAAGAAATTAAGCTTGTTAATGAATCTTCACCTCTGAGAACATATCCTTCCATTTTATGAATAAAACAAATTCACTTAATTGAATTTGATGAAAGCATTATAAAACCAATGTCTAACAAAATGTATGAAAGAAATGCAAGAAGGGAATCAAGGGGAATTTGAGATAATTAGTTTGATAATTTAAAAGATACAAAAATATGTCAATTATTTGTTACACTTATGAAAATAATTAAGATGATACTTACAATTAAGACCCCATGGTTAATAACATCTAATGTTGGTGATCAAAATGCATCAATTGTTGAAAATATACATAAAGCATACAAAACTATAGGTGTCAACATATACACAAAAGATAGTAATGATACATGGCGTGAACTTAATAATTGTATATTAAGTGATAAAATATTTAATAACCACTTAATTAGAAAAACAAGAAGAAATTCGAAGGTAAATAGAAAAACACTAATTAAAGTAGTGGGGAGACACAATAGTCTTGAGACTGTCAATAACACTAACTATTGGGAATTCTCTAATAGACTCCCATGGAAATAATATAAAATGAATGATATTTTAAAATAATTACTTGTAAATTTTTGGAATGATAACACAAGGCTATCACCGAATATAAGAAATAGAGTAAAAATAAGAATAGGTTCACGTAATTGTGACTCGTGTGCAAAACAATTCTTGGATATGACTCAAACATAATTGTTCTTTAAGTTTAAGAATGAAAATCAAGAAATTAACATTGGCCAAATATTTTTTGAAATAGAAAAACCCTTTTGTTGGAAAATCAATCACTCACATACCACTTATTGTTGTAGGCATCATGTTGATTCTTCAATGCATTATGATGTTTTTTGTCAAATTTGTTGGGTTTTGCAAAATGAAATCATGGTGTAGGATTGTGGATTAAATGTCTCGCTAAAATTTGCAAGGGAATTTATTCCTAAGATATTTTGTGAGAAATCAACTTGATAATTGTTTTTATAACGAAGCATGTTTGGATGGAACGTGCAACGCATGTGGTGGCTTGCAAAAATTTAAAAGTTGTATCCTTGAGGAGAGTACAGATTAAATTAGAAAATAATTAGTTTGTTTTAAAAAATATAAATAAGTGGAATATCAATTAAAATATGGAAAATAATCTAAGAGGTGTGAGATTGTTACAGAAAATTTACCTGGATCAGAATATATGGTCAAATTCAAAGAGGAAGTTACGTATTAGTATGCAACACATATATACAGAGCTCAATGGTTGGATGAAAAATTCAAGTAAAAAAGGAAATAGTACCACTTGGTACTATTTTTTCAATATTTGAATTTGCGGTGAATTACATATTACAACCACAAATGGAGGTTTAATATAAATACTATAACTCAGTACAAGATGTTATTTCTATGCATCTAGCATTCATGTGCTCTCCAGAAAGAATTGAGAAAGATTGAAAAATATTAAGAGAGTATCATTCTACATCAGCGATGATCCAAAACATTCTTCAGAATATGTGCAAGGGTATTTCTAGGTGTTTGATGTGAACTTGAATTAGAGAAACATTTTTTATAGTCAACATTACAATTGGTCGGACAATTGGACATCAAAATTAAAGAATTCATAGATATTTTATTGGCTAAGAAAGATACAAAAAGAAATAGTTGTACACCATATATGGAGAATTATTGAGGTAGGACATGGGAAAGGAGAGAATTACCATGTAGGAGATTTCGTGAAAAGAGCACTTGCAAGAGAAGAGTTAAAGTTCAAGGATGGTGCTAAATTTACAGGTGCACAACACATTGTTGATTAGTTTGGCAAGAACATGGGCCATGAATCTCAAAAGAGTTCAATGGCTCAAAGATATTTTTGGTTGATAGAGGAACAACATTTGGAAAAATATGAAGATTGTATGATAATTACATGATGAAGTTATTGTTATCATCGAATCACAGCACCCCTGTACATATACTTGAACGCACAGTGTGATTGGATAACATGGGTACTATCTCCAAGTTGTGGAACTTGCTACTTGAGATAGACCTCCAGAGAAAGCTGGTTCTTGCTCCTAAACTACCTGCCACAATCTACTCTAATGCAGGATAAGCTAATTGCTCTAATCTAAATTTCCAAGGGACCAAGGAGAGAGAATGCATAAAAATAAAATCCTACGCTAAAGCGGTGATACACTAGAAAAGGAGGGTGTGAGAGTAATCTCCAAATGTGTGAAATACAGAGGCAATGTGCACACTAGAAGAGGTGATGACAGTTCACCATCATCTAGTAAAATGCATTCACAACAATATTCCAAGCATACAAAATGTTAATGAATCCCTACAAGAACACAATAAATAGACACAATATTCTTATAGAAAGATCAAAGGGGCAAGAAGAATGCAAGAAAACACAGCAGGGGAAGATACATCCACAACTGGTATTTTATTGCTTCATGATACGCACAGTTCAATCTATTACAAGATAAGGGCCTGAATCACCATGCAAGGAGTCCACTATAAGGGCATGCAACACACTGGCTTCACAAAGCAATATTGGCAGAGCTTTTCTACCCAAAAACTCCCTCTTTTACAATGAGCCCAACACTCCAATTTATAGAAAAAATGAGAAGGAAAAGAGAAGGGAAAATAGAAATCCTGAAATCTGTCCTTCAACCACCTGTAAGAGGCATTAAATTGAGTGAAATGATTTTACATTACTTGCAAAAGGATCCCCATACTGTCCCATGTGCTGCAGAAGAGAAAGAATGATGACCATGCCTCTTAATTGCACTCCCAACTACCAAATAAAACACTGTTCTGAACTCGGCCACGTTCACTTAAAAAACTCAATAAATTTCTGATCAAATCCGGAATTTCTTGATTTCTGTGCATCGGGCTCGGAAACAAGATTCCAACGGTACTAATTTTGTGCAATTTTGTTGAGAAATGCAAAAGTTATGGCCTTCTAAGTGCGGGTAGCTATTTTGGGCCTGGCAGGCGTTTTCTATCATTTGACGGGAATGAGCATTGACTGACTGGAGCTGAATATGTTTGTTTTATTTAAATATAAATCCAATTATTTTGGCATAGATGACATCGTGCTCATTCCAGAAAGTCCAATTTTGTGAAAATAGGAGCTCGGAGTCAAAAGTTATGGCCGTTTGAAGTTTCACGGGCCAAACGTTGACTTTTCTTCTCTGCCTTCGGCCGCTTCGGCTTTTCGCGTCCCACGTGTCCCTTTGTCCCATTTGTCCCAAATGCTGCGTGGGACAAATTCTTCTGAACCGCCTAAAATGGGCTTCCATGTCCCTTTTCTACCGGTGACACGTGGCGTGATCTGATTGGCTTTTGGCTCCTTCGGCTATCCGCGTCCCGCGCGTCCCTTTGTCCCAAAAGCTTCCGGACTATTTGTTCTCATTTCGGCTGAACTGTTTAGTTCGCGTACTCACGGCCCAGATGTCCCATTTTCTTTCGGACCGTCTTGACTCATTTCGGCTGATCCGGCCGGTTCGCGTACTTTTGTCCCGCACGTCCCGGACTGTTTCGGCAGTTAGTCAATTTTTTCCATTTTTCGGCCAGTTCGGATTTCCGCGTCCCGCGCGTCCCTTTGTCCCATTTGTCCCAAATTCTGCGCAAACTACCTGGTGGCCTTTCGGCCGGTTCATGCCCTTTTGTCCCAACTGTCCCAAATGCTGCGAGGACTAGGACTTAGCCATTTTTCGTGATTTTTCCTGGCCCGAGCTTTTTTTGCAATTTTTTTCATATTTTCTCAGAACTTGCTCTCTTCTACTTGGACAGGGGAGTTAGAAAAATATGAGGGGACCCTAGAAACATGAAATTTTTTTCCCTGACTCAATCTATTTGCCTGGGACCAAATAATTTGATGCATGTTATCAAAATTACCTTGAGGGGTGAATTTTGGATAACAATTTTGGCGACTCAGTGGGGTCATCTGCCTGCCAGATGAAGAACAACCAGCTGCTTGTAGCAATCCATTGGGCATGGAGTCTATCTGATAACCTCTCAGCTGATCTGAAATTTGAGAACCTGCGTTCTAGAGCCATTGAATCATTCGTTGAGCTGGTCTTCTCATGGCTGCAAATTCTTTTCCAAGAGCTTGATGAACTGCAAACATGCACATACTAGAAGCAATAGGACATGTGCAGAAGCACTTAGGGAAATAGAAACTACTCTAACGGCAACACAATGTGCATAAGCACTTAGAGGAATGGAAAATCTAAATTAATATTTACAAGGGTGAGAAGCTTTCTTTCTAGTAGCAACGTTTGAGATAGATCCCATTGACCGGGATCTGCAATTCTTCACCATCCAACTTAGCTAGTCGGAAAGCATTGCTACCTTTGCATTCGATTATCATGTATAGGCCACTCCAGATGGCATCAAACTTGGAGTGCTTTCCTGGTTTTGCACGATCAGCATCCCACTTCAGTACCAAATCTCCAGTTTGTAATATCCTGGCCTTAGCTTTCTTGTCAAAACTCTTTTTGACCAATGCTTTATCCTTTTCTATGGTCTGCATTGCGTGCTCTCTTGTCTCTTCTAATTCCATCAGCTCTGCATACCTGATTTCCATAGGTTCAAACTCAGGCAGCTCCAACTGTTTCACGAGTTCCAGTGCTGGCAACTCAAGTGATATAGGTAGAACTGCTTCTTTCCCGTACACAAGCTTGTATGGAGAGCTTCCTGTAGATCTCTTGGGCATGTTCCTATCAGCCCATAGAGCTGATTTGAGCTTTGCATGCCAAGTTCTTTGATTTTCATCTAGAGTCCTCCTGATGATTCTTAGTAGGTTCTTGTTCGTAGACTCGGCTTGGCCATTTCCTTGAGGGTAATAGTTCGATGAAGTGCTGAGATACACACAGTTCTTGACAGCCCATTCAGTGATCTTTGTGCCAAGGAATGCCAATGCATTCTCTGATATGATAGTGGCAGGGGCACCAAACCTCGTGACTATCCCTTCATAGAAATCTAAGATATTAGATTCATTTACCTCCTTGAGTGCCACTGCTTCGGTCCACTTGGTGAAATAATCCGTTGCTGTAAGTATCCACTTGTGGCCCTGACTTGAATTGGGATTAATAACCCCAATGAAGTCCAATCCCCATTGCATGAATGGCTGATTTACTGAAATTGGACGAAGGGGTAGTGTTGCTAACCTTTCTTTCCCCGTGAAGAATGCACATTTCCTGCATTTCTTGACCCATGAATAGCAATCGTTGAACACAGTGGGCCAATAGTAACCAGCTTTCATGATTTTGAGAGCTGTCACTCGTGGAGAAAAGTGGCCTCCTGCTTCCCCCTCATGGAACTCGTGTAAGATCTTCTCAACTTGATATGTTCCAATGCATCTTAATAGAGCACCATTGATGTCCTTCTTGAACAAAACTCTGTCAACAAGCACATATGGAATGGCTTGTAATCTGACGTATCTCCTCTTTGCTTTGCTCACTTCTGGGGGGCACAAACCTGTTTAGAGGTAATGCACAAGGTCTTGAGTCCAACATGGGATGGGTGCATTATCAGCTAGTTGTTCTTGATCATTCTGTAGTAGCAAGACAACATCCTCTTCACTTTTTGGCTCGTCTGATTGTTTGTAAGCGAGTTGCTCACACAAGCCTTTGCCACGAACTAGCTTGGTCACTTTGATTTCAATATCATATTCCATCACCCGAGTGATCCAACCTCTCTCTTCTCATTTAAATCCTTGTTTAGGAGGAAGTCCTTGACACTAGCATGAGACACCAGCAATTGAATCTTATTGTTTGAGACCAAGTGTCTGAAGTTCTTCAAGCTCCTGATGACAGCAAGGACATGCTTTTCGATGAAAGAATACTTTATTTCGTAATCTTCCAAGGTTGGACTGAAGAATGCTATGGGCTGTTCTAAACCTTCTCTATTCAGCTATGTCAAGATAGCTGAGATTGTGTCCGATTCTCCAAATGCATACAACATGAAGTTCTCTGAGAAATCTGGGTTGATAAGAGTTGGAGCTTGTGATATTGCATTCTTGATGTTTTCAAAACTCTCTTTGCCTTCTGCTGTCCATTTGAATGCCAGACTCTTCTTCAACATCATTGTTCGAGGTTTCACAAGAGTGGAAAAATTAGTTACAAATCTACGGACAAAGTTTATCCTTCCTAAGAAGCTTTGGAAAGATTTCTTGTGGTGTGGCAATGGAAGCGTTCGGATGGCTTCAACCCTTTCAGGATCAATTGTTAGCCCTTCCCTAGAGACAATATGGCCCAACAGTTTGCCTTCGTGTGCCAAGAATACACACTTCTTTGGATTCAATGACACTCCACACCTTCTACACCTCTGAAAAACTTGTCTGAGGTGAAAGAGATGGTATGATGCATTCTTTGAGAAGACAGTGATATCATCTAGGTATACCATCACTATCTTGTTGATCAAGTCTTTGAACGCCATATCCATAGCTCGCTGAAATGTTGCTCTGGCATTTGACAGTCCAAATGGCATCTTCTTGTAAGCATATGTGCCCCAATTTTGTAGTGAAGGCCGTTTTGAATTGGTCTTATTCCTTCACTATTATCTGAATATAGCCTGAATATCCATCTGGCAATGAAAACCTTTCTGAACCAGCTACAACCTACAATATTTGTTCCATTGATGGAAGCGGATAATGATCTTTGAGTGATGCTCTATTTAGATCGTGAAAGTCCACACACAATATTATTTCTCCATTTCTCTTTCTTACCGGCACCAAGTTTGCAACCCAACTTGAGTGTTTGATGGGAAAGATGATACTAGCCTCAATCAGCTTGCTTAACTCTTTTCTCTTGAGAGGTTCGATATGAGGATTTACTGGCCTTTGCTTTTTCCTGACAGGCTTGGATTCTGGATCCAACTCAATAGTATGTTGTGCCAACTTTGGATTGAAACCTCTTAAATCTTTGTAAGTCCAAGAAAAAAACATCTAGGAACTCTTGACAAAGTTGAACAAAATCAGATTTCTCTTGTGGAGTACTTACTTTGCCAATTTGTAATGTCTTGCCTTCTTCCACTAAAATAGGCTCTGAATCTTCACCCTTTACTTGGATGTTCTCTTTCTCTTTCCGTAACTGATCATTCGGGTTGAAGATTGACTCCAAGGTTATGAGGCCTTTTGGTAATTTGTTAGTTCTCAGCTGCACCACTTGGTCACCATACTGCTGCTCCAGCTTGTCTTGATTTCTGGCGGAGAACTCAACTTCTCTTCTTGTAGGAAATTAACAATTTGCTGATCATTCTCGAAGACTTGCCAACTTGTGTTGTTATCTGGAACAGCTGGTCTCACAACCACTTTGATATGAGGTTGAGTTTTCTCACTTTTGATACTTTCTACAACATCAAACGCAGCCCCAATTGCTGCCAGTCTGTCAGCGGCTTCATTCTTTTTTCTTGGGATGGAAATGATGCTAAAAGCTTCAAAATCTTCAATAAGATCCCATACCCGATTTTTGTAGTTCTTCAACAGATCATTTTTTGCAGCATTTTTTCCTTTGACTTGGTTTATGATCAGCTCACTATCACCAAATACTTGTAAATTCCTGATGCCTTTCTTCCTTGCCCAGTGCAGTCCATGAATTAAGGCTTCATACTCCGCTGTGTTGTTTTGAACATGCAAACTGGAAATGGAAGGCTGAGTAATACCTTATACCTTGCAGTGAAATGAGCATAGCTCCTCCCCCTGCACCTTGTCTACTCCTTGACCCATCAAAGAACAATTTCCATACTTCATTCATGTCTTTATGATCCGGCTTGGTGATGCTGGGGAGAGGTTGATTCTCTTCATGTAAACAATAGACTCCTAGCTCAGATTCTTCTATTTCTTGATAAGGATCAAAAGCATGCACCTTGCTTGCCCATTCATCAAGAGTCAAATCTGGGATGCTTCCAACCTTGGTGTCAGCTTCATCAGTGCTTGGATAATCTTCTTGATCAAACGCTGAACAGTTGGTATTCATTTGGCTTGGAGTGTAAGGCTCAATATGAATGTTTGCAATAGGTTCGGATCTGATTGTGGCCTTAGTTCCATACCTTGTTCTAAACAACATGTGTGACCAATCCGCCGAAAGATAGCCTCCAATTTTAGCAGTGAAGTCTCTTGACAAGCACAATGCAAAGAGTGGTGGCAGGTCTATGACTGACACATCTTGTAACACTATTACATTAGGACATGCGTGCAGTGTGAGGCTCAAACCTTTGATTACTCCAACCATTATCACTGCTGTCCCGTCTAATTGCACTACTCCTTTCGATATGACTTCATATTGGAGTCCTAGCTGATAAGCTATTTGCTTGGGCATGACTGAGCTGCTTGCTCCCGAATCGATCATGTAATTGTGTACCAACTTATCTCCTATGATCAATGAAACATAAAATGGAGGGGGCTTCAACATTTTACCTTGCAGTCCTCCATGATTTCCTTCAGGCTGGGCAGCATTTGTGAGTACCTCCTCTTACGTCTGGACCTGTTGATTTGAAGTTGACCAGTCTTTCATGGCAGCTTGTAGCAGATCTCTTTGTCCTGGGATAGATAGTGATTCCCACATTGATATGTTTACATTTGTCTTTCTCATCTGATCAATGATGTTGAATGGAGATGAAGTATCCCTCTGCTGTCCCTTGGCCTGCGCATTCATTCCTTGCACATGGGAAGCAGCAGCTGGCATTAGAGTTGGCCTAGGGGCCGTTTTAGGTGCTCCTTGTATGTTTGGAGCTACAGTTTGTTTGCCAGCGGCTTGTGCAGTGGTAGAAGGTTGTGGATTACTCGATGCCAATGGCTGTTCCTCTCCCAAATTTCTCCTCTTTGACCTTGTGTTGGCTGCAACACTTTGAGAGGGTATTTGATTCATACCACAGAAATCTTCAGCCTGCCAATTGACATGAGTAGTTTCGTTCAGAGATGTTCCTTGCTAAGGTGCCCCTTGCTGTTGGTATTCTTCGTGGCTAGACTCTTGCGACCCACCAATGGTTTGCACCATTAGAGCCTGATTTAATGCACCGTTAAAGCACATTGATTGGTTATGTGGCTGACTGCACGAGAAACACCAATCATGTTCTTGGGCCATGTTATTTTGGACTGGCACCAAAGCTCTGGATGTAGATGCAACATTGGGGTTGTAGGGCTGAAATGGTCTATTGGTAGGAGGCCTTGCTTGATTCTGATTCGTAGCTGGATTGGGTGGTCTTTGAGGTTGATATGGTTGCCTGTTAGGCTGAGCTTGAGGCTGATATGGCCTAGCAATTTGAGCTTGCTGTCTTTTGATAGTAACCAGCTCATTTCCCAAATTTTGCAATTGTTTCATGACCTCTTGGAGTTCGTTTGAAGCATTAGAGGATGAAGTAGAAGTCTCATTTGAAATTTGATTTCTAGGGGTGGGAATAGGAGCTAAGACAGGCACTTGACTAGTACTTGGGCTCTCTAAACTTGGATATAATGACATTGGGGACCTAGGATCTAGCTTACCAGCTTGAATAAGATAGTTTTCAGCCCTAATGGCAATGCTATAAGCAACAGGTAAGGTTGTGCCTCCCATAGATTGAATTAACATAAAAATATCAGAATTCAAAGCTTTAAGATAGTATAGGAAAGCACCTTCTGCTGTTGGCCTGACTGCCACTGGAATCCTATCGCAAGACCTTTGATGTCTGAAGTTGAAGTCAGTCAGCTGCTCGTTGGGGGCTCTCTTGATAGTTGTCAATTGTTCTAGTAGAGACAAATTGTCTCCCTTTTCTCCAAACTGCTCATGGATAACTATGCATAACTGATTCCAATTTGTGATAGAACCAGCTTCAAGGCTCCTGAACCATTGCAATGCCTTCCCTTTGAACGATGATGCCAGTAGTTTGACAGCCACGTTCATTTCATTTATCTCATGGATTACACAGACGTTAGCAATGTCTTTGACATGATCACCAGGAGTGGTATGATTTTCTCCAGTGAAAAATGGAGTGTTCTTCAATGCTGCAATTGGAACTGGATTCTGTGCATTGAGGGCAAGTGGGCTGCTGCTAGTGAAATTGACAAAGGGATTTAGTGGTTGTGCCATTCTGATTGGCCTGAGAACCCTTGTTGATGTCAGAAAAGGTCTACCAGGTGGAGGTGTAGAAAAAGTTCTATTAGGTGGAGACGCAGATCTTTGAGCTCTTCTTCCCCTTCTTTCTCTGCCTAGAGATACGTGTAGATAAACAAACAATCCTTCCTCCCTAGTTCTTAACCTGGTCTGTATTCTTCTCATATATTTGCCAGGCTTGGACTACAGAAACCAGTGGATTATGCCTCTTTTGGAGTCGCCAGATGTGTGATTTTAAAGCTCCTTCAAAGCTAGAACTTACAACAAGTGCACATCAATCTTGTTGTAATGAAAGTGAAGACCTCTAAGGTCCCACCGGATGTGCCAGAACTGTTATCACCGAATCACAGCACCCTTGTACATATACTTGAATGCACAGTGTGATTGGATAACATGGGTACTATCTCCAAGTTGTGGAACTTGCTACTTGAGATAGACCTCCAGAGAAAGCTGGTTCTTGCTCCCTAAACTACCTGCCACAATCTACTCTAATGCAGGATAAGATAATTGCTCTAATCTAAATTTCCAAGGGACTAGGGAGAGAGAATGCATAAAAATGAAATCCTACGCTAAAGCGGTGATACACTAGAAAAGGAGGGTTTGAGAGTAATCTCCAAATGTGTGAAATACAGAGGGAAAGTGCACACTAGAAGAGGTGATGACAGTTCTCCATAATCTAGCAAAATACATTCACAACAATATTCCAAGCATACACAATGTTAGTGAATTCCTGCAAGAACATAATAAATAGACACAATATTCTTATAGAAAGATCAAAGGGGCAAGAAGAATGCAAGAAAACATGCAGCAGGGGAAGATACATCCACAACTGGTATTTTATTGCTTCATGATACGCACAGTTCAATCTATTACAAGATAAGGGCCTGGATCACCATGCAAGGAGTCCACTACAAGGGCCTACAACACACTGGCTTCACAAAGCAATTTTGGCAGAGCTTTGCTACCCAAAAACTCCCTCTTTTACAATGAGCCCAACACTCCAATTTATAGAAAAAATGAGAAGGAAAAGAGAAGGGAAAATGGAAATCCCGAAATCTGTCCTTCAACCACCTATAAGAGGTATTAAATTGAGTGAAATGATTGTACATTACTTGCAAAAGGCTCCCCATACTATCCCATGTGCTGCAGCAGAGAAAGAATGATGACCATGCCTCTTAATTGCACTCCCAGCTACCAAATAAAACACTGTTCTGAACTCGGCCACGTTTACTTAAAAAAATCAATCAATTTCCAATCAAATCTATAATTTCTTGATTTTTGTGCATCGGTCTCGGAACCACAATTCCAACGGTACCAATTTTGTGTAATTTCATTGAGAAATGCAAAAGTTATGGCCTTCTGAGTGCGGGCAGCTATTTTGGGCCTGGCAGGCGTTTTCTGTCATTTGACGGGAATGAGCATTGACTGACTGGAGCCGAATATGTTTCTTTTATTTTTAAATATTAATCCAGTTCTTGTGGCATAGAGGACGTCATGCTCATTCCAGAAAGTCCAATTTTGTGAAAATCGGAGCTCGGAGTCAAAAGTTATGGCCGTTTGAAGTTTCACAGGTCAAACGTTGACTTTTCTTCTCTGCCTTCCGCCGCTTCAGCTTTTCACGTCCCACGCGTCCCTTTGTCCCATTTGTCCCAAATGCTGCGTGGGACAAATTCTTCCGAACCGTCCGAAATGGGCTTCCATGTCACTTTTCTCCCGGTGACACGTGGCATGATCCTGATTGGCTTTCGGCTCCTTCGGCTATCCGCGTCCCGCACGTCCCTTTGTCCCAAAAGCTTCCGGACTTGTTTGTTCTCATTTCGGCCAAACCAGCCGGTTCGCGTACTCGTGGCCCAGATGTCCCATTTTCTTTCAGACCATCTTGACTCATTTCGGCCGATCCGGCCGGTTCGCGTACTTTTGTCCCGCACGTCCCGGACTGTTTCGGCAGTTAGTCAATTTTTTCCATTTTTCGGCCAGTTATGGATTTCCACATCCTGCGCGTCCCTTTGTCCCATTTGTCCCAAATGCTGTGTAGACCGCCTGGCGGCCTTTCAGCCGGTTCATGCCCTTTTGTCCCAACTGTCCCAAATGCTGCGAGGACTAGGACTTAGCCATTTTTCGTGATTTTTCCTGGCCCGAGCTTGTTTTTGCAATTTTTTTCACATTTTCTCAGAACTTGCTCTCTTCTACTTAGACAGGGGAGTTATAAAAATATGAGGGGACCCTAGAAACATGAAATTTTTTCCCCTGACTCAATCTATTTTCCTGGGACCAAAGAATTTGATGCATGTTATCAAAATTACCTTGAGGGGTGAATTTTTGATAACAGTTATATGCACTCATTATATAGTTCAAATGAAGTTCTTGGACTATTTATACTATGTGTATGGCATTTTTTTGTATATCATGCATTGATTTTGGGAGGAATGAATTTGAGTCACATCAATGGATGGACAAGGAATAAACCTCTTCAGACCTGCTAGGTCTCATCTTTTACCACATTTCAAGTTCTATTGATAATTAAAACTCCTGTAGTGGTCTTGAGATTCAGATGAAAATCATTAATAAGAGGGGTGGACCAAGTCTGTACATTTAACCATGAAAAGGTAATCTTCATGTAAACTATCTTTCTAGCCCGGGTAACTCATATGATTCTCACATATCAATCTTCCACATTGAAGAAACTGTATGCTAGTTATTTATTGCGTTATGGTGTTGTGCAAACTGCTTCTTTGAGGTACATAGCAGATCCTGTCAACATTTTTCTATTTTGCTTTTCTTGGTGTTAAATTTTATATCTTGGTTGTTTTCCTTTTTGTTCCTCGGTAGCACCCTGGTAAAAAGTCACGCCCATGGCGCATGTTGGAGGCGCTTAATAAAAAATATCGACATGGAAAAGATTGCATCTCCATGGCGTAGGTTCCCCTTGCATATCAGAAAATGTTTCAATCTCACCTTTAAGATAGTCATGCCCAAAGTATAGGTTAAATAGCGCACCTATGGAAAATGTCTACATGGAAAATAGTTACAGCCTATGACGCAACCTATGGAGGTGCTAGTATATTAATTAAATTGTCTTTGTTACATCTACATTTAAAGTTCCTATGGCATAATTAAGACTCATTTTATACCACTGAGGAAGGCTACGCCTATTTGAATTTCCTGTTTCGAGGTGCAGACATGGTTGAGCACTGACACCCTGAGACCTAACAGAAATTCTCAACATTAATGCAAATATTCAGTTTTTTATAACTTTTCACAGGGAGCTCATGGATTCATGAACATGTTGAAATTGTATCCTTTTTTTTCTTACAAGGTTGGATATATATCATTGGGTGAGAACAATTTCATTACTAAATTTCTTAAATAACACTAACGCCATGTTTTATGGGATTGCTAGGGTTCATCATCTCTAATCGCCATAATGAAATTACAAGTAAATGGACCCACATGGAAATGGTTGGGGTAGATTCTGGAATGTCGACTCTCTTAGAACTAAAATCCTTCCTGAAGATAATAGAAATAAGGATTTCCTTGCTTTATGTATATGTTTGACATTAAGAACATGATGTTTTACCCCTGTCCTTAATCTCTTTAGTAGGTGAATTTCATGCCAGTTCAAAACATGTTCTTCTGTAACTGTACTGAAGACTTTGAAAATGTAAGTCTAATTATTGTATTGTAACTAGTACTCACACCTGGGTGATGCATTGAAGACACAAATAACGACATGTCATGTGAAGAAGATTCTCAACCCTCTTTAAGTCACATATCGCAGTCCTCATGTGTAAAAACTTTTCACTTCAAATCACTGTTATCTGTGCGTAATCTTCCATGTGCATGTATCATGGTATGTGTTAACATTGGCAAGATCCAGGTCTTCTATCAGTTACCAACGATGAAATTACCTTATTTTTACTGGATATACAAATTTTATGGGTTTATACGCTCACATTGTTACCTTGTCTCCTTGGATAATGTGAGTATAGGTTTTTGAGTAAACCCTTTGCAAAAATAAATAAACATAACTGAAAATATGGTATATGGTACCAACATGCATCCAGAGAGATATGTACCAAGGACATAAACATCCCACATGTCTAAGGAAAAAACTCCATTAGTTATACAATTGGACTGAGTGTCTCAACCCATTGAGTTGTAGACATTCAGAGAGGATAAGATGTGATAATGAGGATCATACAGGTACAGATGGAAGTCATGTTGTAAATGGGATAACTTATGTCAGGCTAAAAAATATTCAATCATCCTTTTTTGAAGCGCTAATGAATGAGACTCTTATAAGCCTCTAAGTGCCATGTAGAGTGTAGATTGTCATGGTGATTGTGGCATGATAATTTCCCCCTGAGGGAACATGATTAATTCATGTGTCATCTGTGTATAGCTAGCAAAGATTGGCTTCCAAATTTGGAATTGATGGTAGATATTTTGAGACTATGATTTCCTCCTCTACTGAGAATGTGCATTATGGTAGTCACTGGAATTATGCTTTTGAGTGGAAATCCTATGGCAAGCACAATCACAACATCCTATTGATTTGTTTGAGGTCATTTATGAAGTACATCAATAGATGAATTACACTATGGTTCACATTTGGTTCTTTCATACAATTATTGTATCTGACCTTGATCAAACCTACACTACAATTCTCCTACCTAGGACATTAATCATAAAATTTTTAGCAAGGTTCATGAAGGAAACCATGGAATATTAATTCGAATGTCTAATTTAAAGAATAGATTTGATACTTGCATTCAATTGGACTCGAATTTGGAAAGGTGTATTCTCAAGTGATAATTTTTTTTTCACAAACTTTCACTCTCCTAAAGATTTAATAGAAATTTTGTAGCACAATTCACAAATCCTCCACTTAATTCGACAAAACTAACATATTGTAAATCCAGGTTCACCACCACTCATATACCAGAAAAAATGTAAACCAACAACTCATTATGGTTGAAAATAATACATCATGATACCATTTTTTGAATTTGTAATGTTAACATTTAAGCTTATGTTGAAATTAGACATATTAGTCTAGGATTAAGATAGATACAAATCATTCTTTTTCTAACAACTATCCGGCATCAAAGTGAAATCCTCCACTAATTTCGGCTTCAAAATACAAGATGTTCCCTATTTATAACGTCATTTGAGCTAGAGAACTATAGGAGATACCATGGTGCGAAAGAAATAATTTTCCTCTTGTTTCCAAAGCCTCAAACATTAATTACATTGATCTAGCCATTTACAAATGAGAATGTTTGTCCATTGTTCTCGACATGTGTCGGGGAAAAATATTCTCAAGGTTTTGATATAAAATATGTCACTAACACAACAATATTGGATCATGATCTATTGATGAGCAAAGATAATTAATCACACTGACCTTATATCATTACAAAGAAAGGATGTTCATATCGCAGTATTATGGTTAGATAAGGGTTGACTGACATAAGGAAACCTAAGCATAGATTTGGTCTATATCTAACCTATCGTATACACCAGGGAAGCTCAAACATATCAAATCAGTTATTCCGTATGACGTGGAAGATGAGTTAAGAAAATCGACCACCGCCTTGCTTTTTGAGATATCATGGGTAATTAGTAATAGTTACGTCATGACAACTAATATTGCATTGCAAGTCCCTTTCAATCGTAATCATTATACCTTGAAAATTAAAACTCAGGAACGTGGTTCATACTGTAGTTTAGTCTTAAGAAAGATGTAACTTTTGCATTGGTTCACTAACTCAAATTCAGTTATTTTACACTATTGGCAAACAAAAATACGATGATAACTTTGTATGTAGATGGAGAAACTCAAGAATATATCTGTAGAGGGTCATTCATCGTGACGGGGATGTCCGTAATCTCCGATGTTTCACTCTCTCCAAGTGTATCGAATTCTTCAACACATCACCCTTTGAGATTTCTAACACTTTCATTGGTCACATACATATTAAGCTAGTACAATATAGAAAAAGTAGCCTGAATTAGAATCTCAACACTTAAAAAAAAAAAAAAAAAAAACTATATAAGCATTTACCTAATTGCCACCTTAAAAAAATGTTATGTATAATATGATGTAATTGTACTAAGAATAAGGAAACCATTACTATAAGATAATTGATTCAAAAACTTGTTTATGTTTATTGTATTTAGAAGTACCTTTCAACCATTTTACAAATAATTTAAAACTAAACAATTAGCACAAACTTCTATACTCAATATTTTTAGTTCCACTCAACTAAACTGATAAAATATTTTGTAAAGGGTCATAATGTGGAGGTGTAGGATTAAAAAATACCTCTCCTGGTTCCACGGAGAATGCGATATCACCCATTGAAGTTATAGCCTTTTTTTGTCTCAGGGATCTTAGGGGACTACACTCGGACAAAGCAACCCAAAATAAATGACACCATCCGAAACTGAAACAAAGCCTCCAATAGCATTTAACAGGCCACTAAGATGTGTTTACGTAGTTGGTTTGGTTCCAAGAGCTTCTGTTTGAATTTTTTTTAATTAGACAGCCTTACACTGACTCAAAGTACAATATTATTAGCTATTGCAAACAATATGACAAATAGGTGCTCATAATTGTCTTGCCTCATTTGTTCCCTTGAAGATTTATTGATTCCCAACCTCTGTCATTTTATCCTTCCTCGTATTGTGTTTGGCCAGTCTTTGTTGCCATTTGAATATATTCCTAGGTCATAGATCACTCATGGGTCCATGATATGCTCCTAGTTTTTTTGTTCCTCTAGAAAATCTCTTTTTTTTGAGTCTCCCATGCTTTGTTCCCTGAAAAATCATGTTTTCCCATTTCCTCAATTTTCCCCAATCAAGATTTGATGTCCTTACCATTTTTTGCCTAAATACTCAAAGTGAAATGAATTCATGTGTTCCCGAGGAATGTATTTGAGTCTTGCAACATTTCTAAAATCTCTATCCTTGAAAAAAAAATCACTTTCAGGCTCAAATGGTCATTTCTCTATGTTTTATGGTTTGATGGGCATTTCCCCCAATCAAATTTGCATCCTTGCAATAACAGGGAAACGTGGTATCCTTTGGTTAGACGCAGTTTGGCCGGATACTTCAAAAATTCTATAAAAGGCCTCAACATTAAAATGTGTCCACGTGGAGGAATGCTGCGCATTTGAGAATCAACCTTTTGGTTTGGCTTTGAAGTAGCACCGAGAGGACACGTGGAGGGTTGGAAAAAAGGATACACATGGAGGCTTCCACTGGGTTTCCCATACTTAGAAAAATTTCACAATTTTTTTTGGGAAGTGCAGGACACGTGGAGGAACGATGCTCATTTGAAGATCTTCTTTTCAGATTTTCCTTGGCGTAGTGTATGGAGGATATGTGGAGGCTTCCACTGCTTGGCCCAGACCTTGGATTTTTTTTATGCTATTGGAGTAGTTTGGCATAACAAGACATGTGGCAAGCTTGTTCTCTTTAGGGTCTCTGATTTGGACACCATCTTGAAGTTGTGCCATGGAGACACGTGGAGAAACCACACATGTTCGAGGACTGGCCCTTAAGTTTCATTCTAAAGAAGTGCTAGGATGACATGTGGAGGCCTCTGCTCACTTTGTATTTTACTTATAATTTTCAATGGCCAAAAGGATACTTTCTCAGAGCATGACAAGTGGCACCTTCCGCTAAGATTCAAGCATTCACGAAAGCCTTGTCGGAACAGGACATGTGGCGAGCCCATGCTCATTGAAGGTTTCAAATTTTTGGACCAGCCTCAAGGTGTGCCATTGTGACACGTGGTAATTTGAAAAGTCATAAGGGGCGAGGAATTTGACCATTGGAGGTAACTTAAACTTTTTGCCTCTTTGCCTCATAAAGGTTAAAATATCAAAAATGGCCCGCAAGCCTGATGGGAAATAGTCACTGTTTTTCCCTGGTCAATGGTGGACATGCGGGATTTTGAAGGAAAAGTGAAAAGTTTTCCCTTTGAAGGAAAAGTGAAAAGTTTTCCCTTTGAGGGAAAATGATTTAAAGTCATAAAAGGACCCGGGGTTCCACTAGGACCCACATTAGGGACTTGAAGTGGAAGGGCGAAGCTATGGGGAAAACTTGGAAAATTTTCCTTTTTTCCAAAAGAGACTCAAATGGCAGAATTTTTTCATGTTTCCTTTGGGACCCACCTCAAGACACGTGTGAAGCCCATTTTTCAGAAGTGGAGGTGTGAAGCAAAATGGGAAATTTTTCCATTTTTTCAAAAGGGTCAGAAAAGGTCAAAGGAAGCCCCAAAGATTGTTTTTGCATCTTCCACATGGACGAACCACATTTAAAACCAAATATTAGTGGCTGATGAGCATCTAAATCTAATTTTCCCCCCATTTTTTCCGTAAAACTCTTGAGAGTGCAAGTATTGATGATTTCTTTCTATTTTCTACATGCCAAATAGAGGAGCGAGTTAATTTTGATATCTAAAGTTTGGTGGGAGAGATGTGGAAACATCTTTCGCCATTAACATTGTCTTACTCTCAAGCTTGATCTGGTTTTTTGTTTTTCTTCTTCTAAGCATGCAAGGGGCCAGATTTGATTGATATGGGGTGGAAGTGGTTGGTGAATGGATGGAGGTGTGTTTTTCCTGAGAAAGGAGTTGAATGTGGGAAGAAATCAAAGATATTTTCCCTCAAGCACCTAGAGACTTTTGTAGATCTGATTCTAAAAATCATGAAAGAATCATGACAAGCACTGGTGCATTTAAATTTTTTGTCTTTTACGAGGAAGGGGCTCTATTGGAAATGTTGTAAAGGGAAAAAATTCATTGTGTAAATGGTTGGGAGTTTTTGGAAAGATCAGGCCTGATTTTCACCAGCAGAAAAAGCTTTACATAGCCCATCCATTTTTAGAAGCCATCTAGAGAATCCTTTATATCTCTATTTGTTTCAAATTTTATCATGTCAAGGTGGTTACAATTTTACAGCCATTGACAAGATTTGATATTGTTCTAGAAACTTTCCCTTACTAATAAATTTGATCAAACATTGAGTTATTCTATGTTAATCTTGAGTAAAGTATATTTATTTCATCTCTAAATGCATACAAGTCGTTTTTCTTGTTTTTATTGTAATCTTATACCAAAATAGGGTCCAATGAGATATGTCTCATTCCTTGTGATAGTTTAGTCGCATATGAAATTTCATTTCTTAGAAGATCCTTCATCTGGGAGTGGGATAAACGGTTTACAATAACTTTTATTTCATTTTGTTGATAGAGATTATCTGTAAGCATCTGGGTGTACCTCAAGCATGACTTGGTTTAAATCTTGGTGCTTTATTGGGTCCTCTTACTCAAGCCTTCATGACAGAATCCCACAGGTTGTGTGAAAGAGTGATGATCAGGGCCTCCATTGAAGCACATATTATAGTTGAAGAAACAATTTAACTTTTTGTGGCATTTTTTTAATTGAATCTTTCTATTCTTCTTAAGCTCTCAAGGATCTGGTGATTCAAGTCCATCCTGTCTCTCCTCCCACCAAAATTCATTTAACAATAACCAATCCTACCCATAATACCCATGTTTGTCATGTGTGTACACAAATTCATAATCTCTGTTACCAAAACATGCAGAAATAATGAGGGTCTCAAATGTCTTTAATAACCTTTGCCTTGTTGTGAGAATATCTCCATATTCTAGAAGTGACAAATCATGACATTTAGATTTGGTGTGTTTTGATCATATTTTTCCCAAGGCCTTCTTTATAAAATTTAATGCAAAAGAAAGGTACATGTATCTCCTTTCAAACACAGAGGTTACAAAATCGGTTCTTTTACCTTGGTTGAAGGCACAACCTAAAATAGTTTGGATCATATCACATCCTTTTGCATGTGCTACCCACTCCCTTCATATCCTGAGTGCTAACAAGTCAGATAGGTTTATTCCCTGGCTATAAAATGACTAACATGATTGTCTATCTACCTCTAAGTGTCATGTCGAACCCATGATGCTTCTCAGTCTCTTAAGGAGGTTAAATTTGTGTACCAACATAAATGGTGCGATTGCTAGGGATTACAGTTTGTACTCAGACCCTAACACTTTACAGATCATATTTAGTGCATTTGCACAACTAAGGTGGAAATCCTTAGTTGCGACTCCGTGTTGATTTTATTTTGATAAGGACCAGTGTCTTAAAACTCTGTCAATGACATATTTTTTACTAACATTTGCAAACCTTAAAGGAAGAAGGTATTTCCTCGCTAGGGATCCTACTAGGACACTATTTCTAGAGCTAAGAAAAGAAAAATCAGAAGGAAGAAAATCCTGGAGAGTTATGGGAGAAAAATAGACAAGAAAAGGGATCTCTATTGACGAAAGTGATCAGCCCATCATTGAAGGCTGCCATTCAAGTGACTCTGAATCAGGTGGCCTCTTTGTGGAATTGAAATCTTTAGTTGAAGAAGGGCCTTTTTTTGATTTTAAAAGATTTGCTTCACATTTTGCACCTATCTTTTTTGAAGTTGATAGGGATTTCCAAGAAGCAATGCCTTTGGGGGGTATCTATTTTTAAAATTATACTCGTGTTCCAAGAACGTTCTGTCCCCCATTAGTTTGTCACCCTCCAAGATCACCTCCTCAAATCGATATGGCTCAACCAAGACCTCCATTTGTTGTAAACACCTTTGGACCTATAAATTTTGTGGGAATGGTTGATTACCGAAAAGCAGTGCCTCAAGATGTAAGGAACAAAATGCCAAAGTTTTAGGGAAACAATGCCATAGTTGGTGACCAGCATCTAAATCTCTTCCTCAATATGATGGAAGAATTTGAGATTGAATATAAAGATGTATACATCAAATTGTTTGTTCACACTCTAGAGGAGGATGCAAGGGACTGGTACAAAGCATTGTTAGATAACTCTATTGACTCTTAGGATGAGATGAGCAATGTTTTAAGATTACAATATGATGATTGGACTGACCCTAGGTTTCTTTTGTCAGAATTATAAAATATCAACAATAATCCCAATGAGTCAGTACATGACTTCAATACAAGGTTCAATAAGACCTTGAGGAGATTTCCTATTAGGGTAAGGCCATGTGATGAGTCATTTTTGATCAAATATACTGATGCATTTGATATAAAGGCTACTTACTACATGAGGGACAAGAACCCTACAAATAGAGAATGATATCAAGGCAATAGGAAATCCTTCTAATAGGGGTGCTGTGGAGCTTGTTAACCTAGAAAAACCTCAGACAAGCAAGGCTGATGATTTGGAAGAAGTGGTGAAAACTTTGGCAAGCGATGTCAAGGAGATCTCCTATAAGCTAGCCCGAGATGAGAAAGGAGTTGAGAAGAGTTCACAAGGACAACACAAGCACAAGGCCAAGAAATATTTAAAAATCATCAAATAACTAATGATAGAGGCAAATGACCTGTTAGAATTTGGAATGGACAACCCCAAGTTAAAGAAAATAGAATGGTATCTGATCCTTTGGCTACCAGAGTTACTCTAGTGGAAGAGACAGAAGTCATTGATTGGTGTGACAGGTGTTTAATGCCCCATGCTCCTTGTGAAGAAGATCAGCAAGAAGAAAATTCAACTGATGATAAGAGTGATGATGATGTTTACATGATGAGATGTTCCACCAGCTCACAACAATGGGCAACTTCAACTAAGGTAATAAGTGCTCAGAATGTTGGAACATTTTGGGATTACATTCATAGGGTGGCTATTCTTCCTCCCTCTCATACTTTAGAAGTAGATAACGTACAATCTTTTGAATTACCCAGTAATGACTTTGAATATTTAAGGGATTTAATGATAAATAAGTATGATGGAGGAATCTCCTCTGAGGAAGATAGACAGTTATTAATGAATGTTGTTGTAGCTCAATAGAAGGAATATAATACAAGAAGTAAGGCTATCAAAGGGGCGCGGCCTCAAGCCAATCCAAAAAATCCCTTACTTTCAAACATTCCTAAAGAGGCTCCTAAGAGAGATGCACCTACTAAAAACCTTGCAGTTCTAAACAAAAATCACACCCCTCCTCATGCTCAGGCTATCAAGAGTCCTGTACCACCTAATGAGTGTGTTAGCTTTTCTTCCAATATTGCCTTGCCCAAGAATGTCCCATATGACATGTTGCCCAAGTTTTGAGTCAAATCAAAGTCTTTGTTCCAATTGTTGAGTTGCTTAGTATTCCTGATCACTAAAAGAGAGCATTTCAATACCCAGTGTTGAAAGAAGGCAAGATTTCCCCAGGCATAAACATAAACATTGTGGAGACCCCACTTGTCATTGAAGAACCAGAAGCACCCCAGCATCAAAAGAGATAGACAAACCACCTTATTTCTACTTGGGGACATATTTGGTAGACTCTCAGCTGAATGTGGATTCATTTTTCACCACTCTGATCATCAAGGATAGGCGACTTGACAATTGTATGTTTGACTCAAGGGAATCATGCAATGTCATGCCTTTGGAGGTCGTGAATGAGTTGAATATTAAATTAAAAACAACATATAGGAAGTGTACTACCAGGACTCTAGATAAGTACCACTAGTGGGATGTGTGAAGGGTTTGGTGGTGCAACTTGTAGCCTACTGAGGTAAAAATTTAGAACTTGATGTTGTCATAGTTGATTGCCTAGCCAAGTGGGGTATGTTGCTGTCAAGAAAGTGGGCTACAAGTGTAGGTGGTAGTGTTCAAATGGACATGTATTATGCCACCATCCCAGTTGAAGGAAGCCTTCTCAGGTTGTATTGGGAGAAGAAAATGTTGCACCTTATTGAGGATCCCAATAATGCATCCTATGAAGTATTATATACAAATGTTGATGATGAAAAATTTGTGGGATTTTCAGAGGGAAAAGAGCAAAAGATTGAGCAGTGTAAGTGTCTTGAGGAATCAGGCTCTCCTTGGACTCTTTTGTTTGATGGATCTTGCTTTAAATTTGGAAATGGTGTCGGTGTTGTCCTAATTTTTCAAAGCCAAGAAAGGTTTGTTTTTTCCTTTAAACTTAACTTTGAGTGTACTAACAACATTATTGAGTATGAGGAATTGTTATTAGGGTTAAGAATTGCTTGGAAGTATGGTGTCAAGGACATCATTGTCAAAGGATACTTAGAGTTAGTTGTCAAGAAATTCAAACTAGTATATGTCACAATGAATCAGCGAATGAAACAGTAAAAGCATGTATTTTGGGACTTCATTGAGATGTTTGACTCCTTCAACATTGTGCATCATGACAGAAGGTTCAATGACTTGGAAGATAGGCTTATAATGTTGGGTTCTCGCTTTTACAACTATACAAAATGCCCTTATTGTGAATATGAGGTGGAAGTATTGACAATACTCTCTGTCCCTAAAAATATAAAACACTGGCATGGTTTTGATGATGATGCTCAGATAAAAAGGTTCGTGTAATACGGTGGAGAGTTTTCTGATCAAAACATTGATTGGGAACCAATGGTCTATACAACAGAGGGGAAGGAAACTTTATTTAGAAAGGGCATCATCCAGCTAAAAACAAACACCATTCCTAGAGGGTTGGTTGCTCTTGAGTCCAATTTTGATAATGTTGATTTCATTGTTAATAGATGCATGACATCCTAAGGGATATTGAGGATCATGAACTTGGCACAAAGGAGAATCCAAAGAATATTTGGTTAGGCAGTAACCTCAGTAAGGAGGATAAGTAGTCATACATCTAGTTGTTGAAAAGATAACAAGATTACATGTCTTAGACCTATTCTAAGCTAAAAGCATACAGAGAGGACCTTTTTCAACATGAGATTCCCTTAGAGTCTAATGCAAAGCCATTCAGGCAAAAACAAGGGCTCATTATCCACTCTTATCTCTTAAAATGTAATAGGAACTAAAGAAGCTAAGAGATTGAGGGATTATCTAGCCCACAAGGTATTCCTCTTGGGTTGCCAACCTAGTACCATTCAAAAAGAAGAATGGTGATATGGGGTTATGTGTGGATTTCAGGAATCTAAACAAAGCTTTAATGAAGGATAACTATCATTTACCTAACATGGAACACATGCTGCAGTTAGTAACTGGTTTTGAGTTGTTTTCCACATTGGGTGGTTTCTCTGGTTATACCCAAGTTGTGGTGAAGGAATCAGAGAGGATCAAGAAAACCTTTACTACTCCTTGGGGGACTTATGTCTATGTCAGGATGCCCTTTGGTCTGATGAATGTTGGAGCCACTTTCTAAAGAGTAATGGATGTTGCTTTTTCTTGTTACATCAATGAATTTATTACAGTCTATTAATATGATGTAACTATATTTTCTAGAAAGAGAAGTGACCACTTGCTGCACTTGGAAAAGATGCTAAAAATATGTAGAGTATGGCATCTCCCCCAATCCCAAGAAGTGCCATTTTATAGTGCAGAAAGAAAAGTTGATTGACCACATTGTGTTGAAAAGAGTTTGCAAGAATCGAATCAGAAATGAGGCACCATGAAGTAGTTGCACTCCAATGGAATCGTGAAAGCTCCAGCGATATCAAGTAAAAAATGATCAGTAATGGAAGAACTTGATCAACAGAAACAAAGCTTGCATAGAGGAAAGATAGTGGAGTGTCTCGGCATACTCATAAATGAATAGAAAAGGGGTACATAAAGGGTGTTGAGTAACCCTAGTGCATGAAACACATGAAACCCTAAACCTAAGCCATGTGAGATGACCCTCCAACATGAGAGGAGGACATAAAGGATAACTCACACTAACACCGCCCTTTCATTGAAGATGGGGTAGTGGCTATGATGAGTCAGATGGAAGAGGAAGACACTCGTAAACAACTAAGAAAGATGTGTCAATGGGGCCCGGCAACTAAAGGTCTGATAAGGTGCCCATATACAAACACAATCTTTCTAGAAGAGGAAGAAGAAAAAAAGGGCTACATAGCCCTAAGAATATGGGAAGTTGTAGAAGACCTCACCCCAAGAAGAGACAATAAGTGAAGAAAATTCATCTCAGTGAAAGGCTTGGTGAATAAGCCTACAGTCTGATCAGCTATCTGAATGTACTGAATGTCGATGATGCCATCATGAATAAGCTCCCGTATGAACTGCATATGGATATCAATGTTCTTGGCACTTATGGTGATGGCATAAACTATCATGGAGGGGTTGATATTGAATTGATTGGATTCACAGATTTTGATTAGGCTGGTGACTTAGATCATCAGAAATCTTCTTCTGGCTACAGTTTCTCTCTTGGTTCGGGTCCTATTAGTTGGTCTAGCAAGAAGCAGAATGCAATTGCGATATCATCTATAGAGGCAAGTCATGTAGCTCTGATATAGGGTAGTTAAGCACTCCAGCCCCAGAGTAGTTCTGGGATGGGTGACCTCCCAGGAAATTCTTGATGTCACTTCATCTTAATATGCCGTTGGGCCTGATTGGGTGTATACCCGGCTCCATCGTGTGGGAGGGTATTGGGATAGCAGATGATTAACACGTTGAGATCCCTCTCCACCATCAGTTCGAGCTTTTGGTGTGATGGCAAGTTGTGTAGCTCTGATACCATGAAATTTTTTTGTGAGAATCGAATCAGAAATGAGGCACCACGAAGTAGTTGCACTCGAACAGAATCGTGAAAGCTCCAGCGATAGCAAGGAAAAAATAATTAGTAATGGAAGAACTTGCTCAACAGAAACAAAGCTTGCATAGAGGAAAGACAGCAGAGTGTCTTGGCATACTCATAAATGAATAGAAAAGGGGTACACATAGGGTGCTAAGTAACCCTAGTGCATGACAAACATGAAACCCTAAACCTAACCCTAAACCTTACCCATGTGAGATGACCCTCCAACATGAGAAGAGGACACAAAGGATAACTCACACTAACATGTGTCACAAGAAGGAGTGATGATTGATTCAAAAAGAATAGAGGCCATCAGAAAATCCCAATCTCAAAGACTAAGAAAGGAATTCAGTCGTTCTTTGGGAAAATAAACTTCATTACAAGATTCATATCAAAATTTACTGAGCTGACCATTCCAATCACATCCATGCTAAAGAAACACTAGGTCATAAAATGGGAGGAGGCTACCATCCAAGATTTCAATGGAATTCAAAAGGCATTAAAGCATGCCCCTGTTTTGACAACTCCAGATTATAAGAAACCTTTCCAATTTTTTCCTTTGCTTCAAAAAACACTATTGCTTATATCCTGTTGCAGAAGGATAACAAAGGGGCTGAGAGGCCAATTAAATTTTTCAGTAAGGTACTGCAAGGGGAAGAATTAAAATACACCATCATGGACAAGCAGGCATTTACCTTGGTCAAAGAAACAAATATTTTCAGACCTTACATTTAAATTTCAAAAGTTGTTGCTTATGTTCCCCATACCATGGTAAAAGACATCTTGTTAGACATGGAAGTCTCAAGTAGAAGATGTGGATGGGTGAAAAAGTTGTAAGAGTATGATATGGACATCCAAAAAATGAAGCTGGTGAGAGTTTTTGGGTTAGCTAAGCTTATAGCTGAGAGCACCTTGCAGACCATTGAGGTAAATAAGGTTGAAGAGGAAAGGGTAGTTGTAATTTTGTATCTCAGAAACTTAAACTTCCCTAAGCATTTGAATAAGAACCAAAAAATAACTCTTAAGTTGGCTTCCCAGAAATATGTCATTACTGATTTTGGGTTGGCATGGAAGAACCCAGAAGGAGTCCTTTTAAGATGCATTACTGAAGATGAAGCGCCAAAAATAATTGTTGATCTCCATGGAGGAGCTTGTAGGGGGCATTTTTCTACAAGAGTCACAACACATAAGATCATAAGGGATAGTTATTGTTGGAGAACTCTTTTCAAGGATGCAACCATGTTGGTCAGAATGTGAGAGTTGCCAATGTTTCTTTGGAAGACTTAAAGCTTCAGGATCCCTTCCTTTGCATCCTGTGTCAATTGAAGCCCCATTCAAGAAATGGGCAATGGACTTCATTGGTGATATTTTAGACCCTTCAAGTGATAGTCATAAGTGGATTCTTGTAGCCACTGAATACTTTATTAAGTGGGTGGAAGCAATCCCCACCAAGAAGGCTACACACCAAGTTGTCATGGATTTATGGTAAACAATATTTTTTGCAGGTTTGGAGTACCATTCAAAATCATAGCTGATAATTCCATGAGTTTCAGAACTACACCTTTGGTGGCAATGTGTAAATGATATGGGATCAATTTGACATATGCCTCTAATTATAATCCCTAAGGAAATGCACAATCTGAGTCCAGCAATAGGAATTTTCTAAAGATTATCAGAAGAACCTTGGAGTTGAACAAGAGAAGGTGGGGTGAACAGTTGAAGTTTACTGTCTAGGAAGATAGGATCACTGTCAAGAGGGTCACTAGAAAGATTCCATTTGAGTTGGTGTATGAGACTCAGGTCCTACTGGCCCTTCAAATGCAACTAGCTTCATATCAATTTATGCAACATCTGGAAGATGAAGAGGTGGGTCCTTATGATGTGTGTATTAACTAGATTGTTGAGCTTGATGAAGAGAGGAGGGCATCCCACTAGAGGCATATAAAGTTGAGAGAAAAACTAAACAAACTGTTTAACAGGAAGGTTACTCCCAGAGCCTTCAATATTGGAGATCTTATTCTATTATGGGATAAAAGGAATGAGGATAAGGGAAAGCATGGCAAGTATGACTCATTATGGATGGGCCCTTACTCCATTCACATCAAAATTGGTGAACAGACCTTCATCTTGAAGGATCTAGATGGTGAATTGCTTGAACTGCCTGTTAATGGTAGGCATCTGAAGATTTTTGGGATTGAGTCCTCTAAATCAAGGTAAACACCTCTTGTATAGTGTATAGTTTTTTTTTCATCCAAGTCCGTGGTGACCTATTTTTTGTTGGCTTCTTTGTTTGTTTTTGGAGATGGAGCCCTTTGTTTCTCTACTCGGAAAGCTGACTCTATTACCCAATGGATATTTTGGCACTTGGTCTACTATTGTTCTTGTGGCACTCATAGGGAGTGCCCATCCCCGAGTCAAAGTGAATGTTGGTGCTCAGAATTTTCTCGCCCCACTTGTACCCTTGAATATTTATTGATTCATGGCCTCTGTCATTTTATCCTTCCCTGTATTGTGTTTGGCCAATCTTTATTGCCATTTTAATTTGTTCCTGGGTCGTAAATCACTCATGGGTCCATGATTTGCCCCTATTTTCTTTGTTCCTCTGGAAAATCTCTGTATTTTGAGTCTCTCGTGCTCTGTTCCTTCAAAACTCACATTTTTCCATTTCCTCCATTTTCCACAGTCAAGATCTATTTTCCCTGCCATTTTTTCCCTAAATACTCAAATATAAATGAATTGATGTGTCCCAGAGGAACGTATCTAAGTCTTACAACATTTCTAAAATCTCTGTCCTTGAAGAAAATTTAACTTTCAGGCTCAAATGGTCATTTCTCTATGTTTTATAGTTTGACGGGCATTTCCCCAAGTCAAATTTGCATCCTTGCACCAACAGCGAAACATGGAATCCTTTGGTTAGATGCAGCTTGTATGGACACTTCATAAATTCTATAAAAGGCCTCAACTTTAAAATGTGTCCATGTGGAGGAATGATGCTTGTTTGAGAATCAGCCTTTTGGTTTGGCTTTGAAGTAGCACTAGGAGCACACATGGAGGGTTGGCAGGAAAGAGACAGGTGGAGGCTTCTGCACGATTTCCCATACTTAGAAAAAATTCAAAAAGGTTTTGAGGAAGTCTAGGAAACGTGGAGGAAAGATGCTCATTTGAAGATCTACTTTTTGGCTTTGCCTTGGAGTAATGCTGGGAGGACACATGGAGGCTACTGCTACTTGGCCCGGACTTAGAAATTTTTTTATGTAGTTCGATAAATTTGGCGTAATGAAACATGTGGCAAGCTTGCACTCTTTAGGGTCTCCGATTTGGACACCATCTTGAAGTTGCGCATTGGAGACACATGGAGGAACTGCGCATGTTTGAGGACCAGTCCTTGAGTTTCATTCTAAAGAAGCACCAAGATGACATGTGCAAGCCTCCACTCACTTTGTATTTTACTTAGAATTTAAAATGGTGAAAATGAGACTATGTCAGAGCACTCAGGAAAACCTTGTTGGAACAAGACACCTAGCGAGCCCGCGCTTGTTCAAGGTATCAAATTTTTGGGGCTGCCTCAAGCTACACCATTGTTACATGTGGAAATTTCAAAATTCATAAGGGGTGGGGAAGTAGACCATCGGAGGAAACTTAAAATTTTTGCCTCTTTACCTCATAAAGGATAAAATATCAAAAATGTCCTGAAAGCCCGATGGGAAATAGTCAATTTCTTACCCCCATCAATGGCAAAGATGCGGATTTCAGAGGAAAAGTGAAACTTTTTCCCTTTGAGGGAAAAGGAGTTAAAGGAATAAAAGGACCCAAGGCTCCACTGGGACCCACATTAGAGACTTGAATCAGAAGGATGGAGCTGCGGGAAAAACTTGGAAAATTTTCCTTTTTTACAAAACAGACTCAAATGGTAGAATTTTCCCGCAGTTCCTTTGGAACCTGTTATCCAATTTTACGCACATTGAAAAATTAGAAAATGGGGATTTATTATGATAAAATCATGACATTGGTCCTAGGGACCCACTTCTGGTCATTAGGGAGATAAAACAATTTTAAAAATTAATAAATTGATAACTAATCTCACCTAGTCCAACTTGGTGCCAACTCGATGCGTAGCCCAATGCCAACTCAGTGAAAAGCTCAATGGGGAGTTTGGTCCATGGTCAGTTCAGAACAGAGCTCAAAATTGAGTCACAGTGGAAAACTCAGAATATAGATTGATGCAAGTGACTCAAGGTCAAAGGATCAGGTTATTCATAGTGGGATCGATCCACGCATAAAGAGATTAGTACATAGTGTTAAGAGGTCAATTCGGTATGATCTGGGCCTGAGTGTTGAAAGATGAAGCACGGTGATAGACTAGTTTATATTTCATATAGATAGATTGAGCTAAATGGTTATGCAAATTAGGTGAGATCGCTCATTTTTTTTGGTATGTGAGCCATCGAGGAGTTTGACAAGCTTATCTCGCTCGGTCAAGCTAAAAAGTTTCAAATCAGGAATAAGGAGACTAGTCATCGAAGGAGCTCGTGCCTTGTCATAAATCAATCGTAACTCAGACCACAAGCCTTAGACAAGTTCATGAGTAGGAAATGTAAGCTCAGTAACTGAGTTTGGATTTTCGTAAAGGAATCTCGATAGGAGCGGAGGATGTTTCGATGGTTGGCTCATTAAGGTAGAGAAATGATGAGCTCGACTCAGTTTAATTCAACATGGAGAGATCGATGCTTCCTCGTTGGAATATGAACTCAAATTAAATGAATCAATGGAGATAATAGCATAAATGACCAACCCCGGTCTTGATAAGATAACCCGTAAAGAGAAATTGTGGCGAGTTCGCGGTGAGTCATAGTTAAAGGAACGAATCGATCACCATACATAGAATTCGAGTTGTATCGAGTAGAGCTGAAAATTAGAACGATGGAGAAACTTTCCCGTCTTGCCAAGTGGGGATGTTAGCATGGTATGCCGTGATGGAAAGAAACTCTACGGGTTCCCAAGGAGGCATTGCCAAGTGAGAGTTTTGGGGTTGATGAGCTATGACAAGCCCAATGTACTCGGAAGAGATATAAATCTTGCGCTAAGGCATGAAAAGGGGAACTTAGGGAATACATTCCCAAGTGGAAATATTTTGTTGGTAAACAATGGTGATACTTCCGAGTGTGGGAGAAATCAGATCAAATTGCCAAGTGGAGATCATATGATGGCAATCCATCATGAGAATTCCACATAGCTTGGACTGGTCCGAGTCATTGTGCGAGTAACCAGGAGGATTAATAGGACAGTTGTGAATTGGAGTGGGTCATGGGGAAAAAAATGTGACGTAAGGAGGTAATACCAAGCTCATCAATATGAATCATGGAAGAAGAATAAGAGGTGGACCGAGTTGCTCACTAATAGAGATAACAATGTAATAAGGTCTTCTTACTAATGATCAAACTATTGAATGGAGCGAAACAACACATCACTGGAGAAGTGTTGCAGAGGAGTTTAGGTGAGAGAAAAATCTATTGTATGGAAGGTGAAACTCGTAACAAAGGGATTTGATCAATTTTGAGCTTAAAAACATGTGCCAACAGTGACGAGTTGTTGAAACCATGGTGAGATCTCATCTGGTTGATAGTATTTAACCAGGAAACAGGCATGTTGCAGTATAGTAGAAGCCTTTTTTAGTACTTCCAACAAGCAGGTTGTCCAACTATGTTGTTATCTGTTCAGTATCGAATGGATCCTCAAATTTGGGATTTTCCTTCAAGATATTTTTATCAAAATAGATTAATTGATAGTGAGAGTGTTCCCAGGAGACCTGATGAAATTTATTACAAATATTCTCTATCAAGACCTAACTGGTTTTACGATGTAACTCATGGAAGTGAATTTCATAGAGGTGGATCTGTTTCATATTAGAATATTCATGAAGCACAATTTTATTTGCAATTATATGAGAAAATTCAACGATTCACTAAGTTGATAGACATAAAGGTTTCTGTTGGAATTATCATACCTTACAAGCTACAGCTAAAATGTTTCCACCGAGAGTTTGATGTTGTCCTCAAATCTGATGAAGGAAAAGGTTTAGATATCAATACGGTAGATGCATGTCAGGGCCAGGGGCATGATGTAATCATTACATCTTGTGACCGAGATTCAAATCATGGGGTTGAATTTGTAGCTGATGTTTGCTACATGAAGGTGGCACTAACATGAGCTCGTAGAGTGCTTTGGGTTATGGGAAATGCAGCTCCATTAAATCAATATAGTGACTAAGTTCAATCGAGGGAGTAAGGAACTCAGATGTGTAAGATTATAAATATGATCTTGGTACATAGAAATGTGAGAGTCCGAGTGAGCCAACCGGATGCTCTGGTTGACATGCAAAATAAAGCCAGGCCGAGTCAGTATAAGAGCTCGTGGGGACACACTTGGTGGTGATATTGATGCTAGGACAACTCAGTAGATTTCATGTAGAGCTCGCTGAGTTCGAAATAATTTGTTCAGGAAAGCGTGAATGATAATTCAGGGATCTCGTGGTGTTGTTTCATGCAGTTTGAATGTGGAATGTATGTGAATATGTGGTCCAAAATAGGAAGAAATAACTCTATCTATCAAGCTAGAGCTATCACAGATAAATCAATCGATTGAGTGTTAACAGGGCCACGTAACATGATCCCTAACAATTTTCATAGCTCGAAAATCATTTCTAAATAGCGTAACATGTAGGAGTGAAATAATTTAAATTCATTGAATTGTTTAACCTCTAAATTTTGGCTTGTTGAGGAATATATACAACTTAGTCAAGGAACCCTATGCATGAGCATTGAGAAGAGCTGGTGAAAGATGAGTTGTGGAAAATTGAGTTCATTTTCATTAGCTCAAAAGGTGTTCAAAAATCCATGACGGTGGGGTAAATTGGCTCCGGTCGAGCTTATAGAGGATGAGCATATAGTGAATGAACCAAGCTTGTGGAAAAATGGAACTTAGAAAGGATAAAACTCGCCAATGGAGCTCGGTGACTTCGTGAGGAAGCTCACATATGTTTCACAAAATGCAATGTGGAATGCATAAATGGCCTCGAGTTAACCAAGGAAAACGATACGAATCAAGTTTGATAGTTCACCATTCGAAGGACTCAATGCAAAAGACCTCGATTGCCAAGGAAAGGAAAGAGTTGGCGTGGGGTTCAAAATCGAGTGCAACACCGAGTTGGGCTATGTCCAGACTATATTCACATGGACCCTCCTCCTCTTCAATTCAAATGGGTCAACAAGGGGTCCTGACATTATGTTAATTAATATAATATTTTAACTAAAATATTTTAATAATAGTATTTATTATTATTATTAAAATATTTTATTCAAATATTCTTTTAATTAATTGAGAAGACTAGGTCATCAGGCAATTAATGACCCATGATCGAACCTTCTCATGTAGTTCAAGTAACTGTAATAAATACATCATGGGCTTTAAAATTAGGAATGTAATTATGACATTTCCTCTTCTTTCTCACATATTCTTCTATAAATGTAAGTTTGAAGCTCATTTCAAATGGTTCCAATAGTTCAGACAAGTTGGATAGTTAGATATCTTAGGTGAGTGTATGCTTTTCAAGAGTCCTCTCTCTTCTGCAAGTTGTTCTTGTGTGTTGAGAGAACTTTCAAGCCTCTTCTTAAAGACTATAATGACAACTATTTCCTCTTCTGAAAGTATGATGTATTGTGCATGTTATTGAAGCAATAAAAGTGTGTGTTTTGTGACTAATCTTTGTCCTTTTATCCTTCTATGCTTATTTGTTCCTTTCTCATACTTGTAGGTACATTGTGTAAGTTTAAGTTTCTATTGTAGGTTCTTGGAGTTCTGTGCTTATCGAGTGGTGGAGTATTGCATGTCGTCAAGTTGTGGTGTCTGTTCACCCTTCTTGATTTCATCCTTCTTCACTGGGAAACTGGTATACTTCTCGGTCTGATAAGGTTTAACAAAGGGAATGCATGTCTCTTAGTTTTTGGTATCTTGTACCCTCTCTAAGTTATAGTAGGTGAAGTTGACCTATGGTGCACACACCCTCTTCAAATTAACCCTTATTGAGTCTGGAAACACCCTTTATTTGGTGCATCACCATCCCTAGTATAGTTTCATTTTTGTAAATCTCTTTCCCTAAACCCCCTATGAAAATGTTAGCATAGGACTAGATAATCATTTTTGTTACACTAGGAGTAGTACAACACTTAGTTTAGGAATAGGAAGTTGGCCTTCTCTAAAGGTTCACTTCGAGCCAAATTCCCATAGCTTGAGAGGTGATCCCATGTGTCCCAATCAAATTGAACATCCTATTCACATCTTAGCCATTCGGAGGGTTCATTGATTTGGTGACAATAGTTTTTGGTAGGCCCAATGGGACAGAGTTTGTACTTCTCTTCTCACTTACACAAGTCAAAGTACCTAGCGAATCTATATCTCTGGATTCCAAATCTCATTGCGGTAACTTATGAAAATAATTTAGACAAGAGCTTATACCCAGTTATAGATTTACCTAGTAGGGGTCATTTTATTCCTCCTTACGGAAGGTTTCCTCCACCCAGGAACAATCAAACTTTCATTGCTATGGAGAGGAACCAACTTTTTCCCCCTTTCAATGGAAGTAGTACTCTTATGTTGGCTCAACGTGACATGATACCTATTGCGGATCTCAAAAGTTTACCCTTCTACATGAGGGAAACTCACATTACTCTAGTAGAGAATATCTTTGATGTAGCCAACATCTGCGCAGTACATAATATCTCAGAAGACAACGTTGTAGCTAGACTTCTTGCTACCTCTTTCAAGGGAAAATCACTTCAATGGTTTTGTGGGTTAGGTGTTGGCACTATAACCACTTAGGACGAGTTGGGAGAAAAGATATGTAAATAGTTTGAAGACAAAAGTGATCACCTATCACTTTTGGAAAAACTCACTACTATGAAGAGAGCTTCCAGAGAATACATGAGTGATTTCAACTTTCGATTCCATAGGACTTGGAATAGGATTTCGGCACTTGTAAAGCCTTCTGCACATAATGTATTCTTTTACTATTTGCGAGCCTTGAATAGAAATGTAGTAGTTATGATCCAGTCCATGGGAGGGACTACAATTCCGAATGCTTACAAAGTTGTCATAAGTGCAGAGAATTCTTTGATTCAGGCTGGAAACATAGCTCCACGACCACCAATGCCTTTTTCTCCAAATCTTACAAATCATCAGCCTATCATTGCTCCTATTCCAATAGACTCCAAGAAACCATCTCAATCTTCTCCTGTCTCTTCAAATGACCTATTTGAAGTGAAGTCGCTACTGCAAAATTTTGGAAATGAGCACGTTGCACTCAAAAGGCAGCAGTTTCAATACAATCATCCGTATCAGCCACAAAATCAGCAGTATCAGGCTAACCGTCCTCCTTTCCAAGGAAACGGTTAGCCTCAAAATCAAACTACAAGTTAATTTGTAAATGTCAAGCCCTTGAACTTTCAAAACCCTCTTGCAGCTAGCTCATCTAGAGCTATAGTACCTATTCAGAATAATCTAGTTCAAGACTACGAATGGTGTTATCCTTGCTCTCAACCCAACAATAAAAATCTTTGTCCCAATGGGGTTCTTAGCCAGGCCCTTATGGTTGAAAGAGTATTTTTCCCTTCAGAGCTAACAAACAATTCATCTACACAAGAAGAAACAGATCAACCGCAGGCACCTGAAGAATCCACTTTGCTAAACTGGCAAGCATAAGATTTTTTTGGATTGAATATAGATTCTTCATCAGTGACAGTAAACACTCGTTCCAAGAAGAGATAAATGGAGCCTCAACCTCCCGAATCTGATCTAGTGTCCACTTCTCAACCTAGGTTACAAATGGCAGTTAATAAAAATGCGGGAAAGAAATCACTAGAAACACCATCTAGCCACACTGCAGGGAAAGATGGTTGTCCATGCATCATGGTACCCAAAAAATAATTTCCAAAGGAGGACCCCAATGCCCAAAAAAGTGTCATCAAAGTTGGAGTGATTCCCTTCATCATAGCAAAACAAATGAAGAAAACCAATTTGAGAGTTACCATGTGGGATGCGCTCGCGATCCCTTATCAAAGAAACCTGTTGTGAGAAGCTCTTAACAATTTTGCTATAACCAGTGGATCACCAGGCCATGGAGTGACAACTGCTACAAGTTTGTGTCAACTAGAAGGGAAAATTATTCCTAAGAAAAACAAACCACCGCCATTCTACATTTCCCTGATCATTGGCGACCACCTGGTACATGATTGCATGATCAATTCTAGTGGCAGTAGCTCTATCATGCCTAAATAAATTGTAGATGTACTAGGCATACAATACGGGCCAGTTGCAAGAGGGGTTGTTCAATTGGATGGCACAACTATTAAGACTATTGGGGTTATCAAAGGACTTCAACTTACCATTCATGCATGCCCAAGTTTTTCATTCACCCAAGACATATCGGTCATTGATCTCCCTCCCCTCTTTACCATCTACCTATCACAAGATTTCGCCGCCAAGATAGGTGGTTACCTATCATCCGATTGGTCACATATAATTCTTAGGACTCGATACGGAGCTAAAGTAACTATAAGGGTAGAACCAATCTACCATAATCATGTAGAACCCTACACTACTAGTCCCATAAATGGAAATTACACCATCGGTGATCCAGAAGAGGAAGATGTCGATCATGAACCAACCACCCTTGTTGAAGAAGTCCCTGATACTTTGATAGATGAAGTAAGTAGAGATCATCAGTACAATCCATACTCTGATATATTGGTAGAAGAAGAAGTTGGTTTGCTGGTCTTGGAAGAAATAGGATTAGGTACTTACTGTATCCATGAAGAAGATACAATCATACAACAACTTGTCAAAACACCAAGTGATTCTAAAGGATTGTGGAAATTTTTATTCGATGGCTCAAGAAGTAAGAATGGATCCGGTGTTGGTGTTATGTTAATTTCTCCAGAGGGAGATAAGTACTTCTCATCTTTCTAGTTTCAGTTCAGTTACACTAACAATGTTGCTGAATACGAGGCTCTTGTGCAAGCAATCTAGCTAGCCCAAAGGAAGGGAATCAAGGTCCTGACTATTTTTGGAGATAGTGAGTTAGTTTTTCATTGAGTTTTGGAATGTAGTGCATCTAAAAATGATCTTTTAAGATCGTACAAGAACCGAGTTTGGGACCTGATTGAATATTTCCAAGATTTTGGAATCCATGCAGTTCCTAGAAGTCAAAATCAAGATGCGGATAGGCTTGCTACAATTGGTTCACAATACAACATACTAGTTGATATCATAAAATAAGGGTAGTAATTTGTTAAAATGGTGGTTCGACCACCATTCCCTGATAATGTGAGTAGTTGGCAAGTGTTCGATAGTGACAAACAAATTGTCCTCTTCCTATAAGAAGAAGTGGAGTTTACTGCAAAGAATCAAGATAAGTTACAGGAGTCATATGGTGAGAAAATTATCCAATTGAAAAGAAAAATGTTACCAAAAGTTTTAGTCACTTTGGAATCCATTTTCAATTCATATGACCAAGCCAAAAGACAAAGCCCTAACATGGTGGTCAAAGAAGAATATTTTGAGGAAGTCGAAGTATCAAATGCAAAGTTTCTCAAGATCGGAAAAGTGTGTACTTCTGAGGAGAACGAATCTTTCATCAAACTTTTTCAAGAGTATCATGACATATTTGCATGGAGCTATAAATATCTGCATGGTTTTGATCCAGGTCTAGCACAACATACCATCGAATTGAATCCTAATGCTAAGCTAGTTCGTCAGAAACAAAGACTAATTAATCCCAAAATTGAGCCACTAATGAGAAAGGAGCTAACCGAGCACATCGAGGCCTGTATAATTCTTCCCATCAAGCACTCCTCATGGGTAGCCAATTTGGTTCCCATGAGGAAGAAGAATGGAGAGATCCAGTTATGCATGTATTTTAGGGATATGAATCATGCGTCATTAAAAGACCATTATCCTCTTCCATCGATGGAACATATCCTTAAAACGGTGGCAGGAGCTCAAAGATTTTCTTTTCTCGATGGATATTTGGGTTACAATAAAATCCTAGTCCAAGAATCCAACCAATTAAAAACGACTTTCACTACCAAGTGGGGCACGTATGCCCACAATAAAATGCCATTCAGATTGTCCAATGTCGGGGATACTTTCCAAAGAGTGATGGACATGGCATTTAAGGGACTAATCAACAATATTATTTTGGTTTACCTTGATGATATAAATATATACTCTAAGCATGCAGAAGATCACATCACACATCTAAGGAAATTTTTTTGACAGTGTAGGGAATTTGGGGTTTCACTTAACCCCAAGAAATGTATTTTCACAGTGTAGGAGGGAAAAATTTTGGGGCATGTTGTTTCAGCAGAAGGATTATCAATCTATCCAGTCAGGATTGATTTGATTATGTCCTTATCTCTCCCAAGTCATAGCAAGGGCCTCTAGAGTTTTCTGGGAACCATAAATTTCATGCGAAGATTCATCCCTCAATTCACAACATTGGCTAAACCACTGACAACCATGCTGAAGAAAAACATGCCATTCTCATGGAAAAAGGAAGGACAAGAAAGTTTTGAAACCATCAAAACAACTATTTTTCAAGCACCCACACTGATGAACCCCAGGTTTGAAAAATATTTTATCCTTTATGCTTTTGCAGGTCAAGAGAGCATTTCAGGGATCCTCACCCAACAAAACAACCACTTGATGGAGTAACCAATTACTTTATTCAGTGAATCCCTCAAATAATATGAGTTCAAATATTCATTCATTAAAAAGCAAGTCTTTACAGTTATTTGAGCTTTGAAGAAATTCAAGCACATGTTTTCCAACAACAAGATTCATCTGATGGTGTCTTATCTAGGTGTCAAGGAGTTTTTTATGAACAAAGAAATGAATGAAAAAGCATGCTAGATGGATCAAGAAGGTAATGGAGTATGACGTGAACATCAAAGTCACTAAATTTGTCAGAGGTAAGGGTTTGTGTCAGCAACTTGCTGCAGACATGGAATCAAAAAGTGATGAGGACGTGACACTCCTAAATACTGGTGAGGATGTTGATCAAGCTGACTAGTTATCCAAAATGGAGAATTTCCTCTTCTCAGGAGCATACCCGGAAAACATGGATAAAAACCAAGGATGAACTTTCCATCTTCAATCTATCCCATATGTTTTTGTAGATAGCATTATCTTTTGAAAAGATTTGAACGGAATTCTCCTTCGGTACGTAGGACCAGAACATGTCAGTAAGATACTAAAAGAGTTTCATAATGGCCTATCTGGAGGACATTATTATGCATGAACAACTACCAAGATCATGCAAGTCGGCTACTATTGGCTAGATTTATTGAAGGATGCCCATCTCTAGGTAAGGAATTGTATGGAATATGCCTTTTTCATAGGTAAGCAGAAGTTGGCAGCTCTTCCGCTGCATCCAATTCAAGCGGATCAACCCTTTGTTCAATGGGGGTTGGACTTCATCGAAATGATTAATCCTCCATCTAGTGATAGACATAAATGGGTCCTTACTGCAACAGACTATTTTACTTGATGGACAGAGGCCGTGGCATTAAAAGAGAGCAATGAAAAGGTAGTTTTGGATTTTTTGGAGGGTATAATGATGAGGTTCGGTGTTCCATTTATAGTCATTTCAAACAACGCGCTGTCTTTTCTTGGTATGGAATTGAGCGAATGGGTGTTTAAAAATGGGGTATACCTCAAAAAATTTTCGAATTACTATCCACAAGGAAACGGATTGGATGAGTCTAGCAACAAAAACCTCATAAGGATTATTAATCACACAATGGAGACTAACAAGAGGACTTGGCATACACAGCTTAAGATAGCATTATGGGCAGAGTGGATCACAACTAAAAGGGCCATTGGAAATTATCCTTTCATTCTTGTATATGGAAGACAGGAAAAACTCCCCCTCTCATTGGAGTTACCTTCTTTGGAGTTAGCTCATCAACTTGAAGTTATACAGAGTGATCCTCTTACAGTAAGGTTTTCTAAAATCATGGAGTTAGAGGAAGTACGAGACAAGGCTATGAAAACTTTAGAGCAACATCAGGCTCAAGTTAAGAAATCTTTTGACAAGAAGGAATCTGATTGGTGTTTTCAAGAGGGATATTTAGTTCTCAAATGGGATGAAGACAGGGCCAAACCGAGCAGGCTTGCAAAATTTGATGCTCTCTGGAGTGGGCCATACATCATGACAAGTTGCAAAGCGGAAAAATAATTTTGTTTATCTAGGCTCAATGGAGAAGAATTTCCCATTCATGTGAATGGGATACATCTCAAAGCTTGTTTTTGAGAATCATTCCACCCCCTTTACAGTAAAATTAGATGTTTTCCTCCAAGTTCTTATGCACATTGTTGTGTGTTGTTGTTTTTATTTCCTTGTTGCTATGTTTTGTGTTATTCTGCACATTGTTTCATCATTGGAAGGTGTCAAGGAGAAGGAAGGTTCAAGGTTTCCATAAATTTTCAAAATCTACTTCATTAAAAATTTTGTATTGTTCCATGGATGTCAAGCATTCAACAGTTTTAATATACTTCATGCTTAGCATTCCAGGGAGGTCCAGGATATCGGTAATGCTCAAGGAGATTTTAGGATGTGTCAAATAAAATCAGACTACTTTCAAGATTCCAACATAGACTCGATGCCCAATGGATAACTTAAGGCTACTAGAATCATGCTTAACAGGAAATCATCCCGGAGAGGTCGCCAAAAATGTTATCCAATTTTATGCACATGGAAAAATTGGAAAACAGGGCTTTACTATGATCAACTCATGAAATTGGTCCCAAGGACCCACTTCTGGTCATGAGGGAGATAAAACAATTTTAAAATTAATAAATTGATAAGTGATTTCACCTAGCTCAACTCTAGGTCAACTTTGTGCTAGCTCGATGCGTAGCCCAGTGCCAACTCAGTGCAGAGCTCAATGGGGAGTTTGGTCCATGGTCAGTTTGGAACAAAGCTCAAAATTGAGTCGCAGTGGAAAGCTCAGAATATAGCTCGGTGCGAGTGACTCAGGGTCAAAGGATCAGGTTATTCATAGTGGGCTCAATCCAAGCATAAATAGATTAGTGCATAGCGTCAAGAGGTCAACTCAGCATGATATGGGCCTGAGTATTGAAAGATGTAGCAAGGTGATAGACTAGTTTATATTTCATATAGCTTGATTGAGATAAATGGTTATGCAAATCAGGTGAGATCACTCTTTTTTTTGGTATACGAGCCATCGAGGACTTTGATAAGCTTATCTCACTCAGTCAAGCTAAACAGTGTCAAATTGGGAATAAAGATACGAGTCATCGGAGGAGCTCTTGCCTTGTCCTAACTTGGTCATAACTAAGATCAAAAGCCTTAGATGAGTTCATGAGTAGGAAATGTAAGCTCAATAACCGAGTTTGGGTTGTCGTAAAGGAATCTCGAGATGAGAGGAGGATGTTTCGATGGTTGGCTCATTGAGGAAGAGAAATAATGAGATAGACTAAGTTTAATTCAACATGGAGAGATTGATGCTTCCTCATTCGAATATGAACTCAAATTTAGTGACTCGACAGAGACAATAGAATAAATGACTGAGCCCGGTCTTGATAAGATAACCCATAAAGAAAATTCATGGCGAGTTCACGGTGAGTCATAGTTAAAGGAACGATTGGATCACCATACATAGAGGTCAAGTTGTATCGAGTCGAGCTAACAATTAGAATGGTGGAGAAACTTTCCCCTATTGCCAAGTGGGGATGTTAGCATGGTATGCCGCGATGGCAAGATACTCTGCGGTTTCCCAAGGCTACATTGCCAGGGGAGAGTTTTGGGGTCGATGAGCTATGACAAGCCCAATGTCCTTGGAAGAGATATATAAATCCCACGCTAAGGCATGAATAGGGGAACTCCGGGAATACATTCCCAAGTGGAAATATTAGGTTGGTAACTGATACTTCCAAGCGTAGGAGAAATTGGATCAAATTACCAAGTGGAGATCATACGATGGCGATCCATGATGAGAATTCTGTGCAGCTTGGAGTGGTCCGAGTCATTATGCGAGTCACCAGGATGATTAATAGGACAGTTGTGAATTGGAGCGGCTCATGGGGAAAACAACGCGACATAAGGAGATATTACCAAGATCATCAATACGAATCATGGTAGAAGAATAGGAAGTGGACCAAGTTGCTCACTGATAGCGGTAACAATGTAACAAGATCTTCTTACTAATGATCCAACTGTCAAATGGAGAAAAATGAACCATCACTGGAGAAGTGTTGCAGAGGAGTTTAGGTGAGTGAATCATCTGATGTATGTAAGGAGAAACTCGTAGCAAAGGGATTTGCTCAGTTTATAGCTTAAAAACATGTGCCTACAGTGATGATTTGTTGAAACCATGGTGAGATCTCATCTGGTTGACAGTATTTAACCAGGAAATAGGCATGTTGAAGTATAACAAAATCCTTTTTGACCGCTTCCAACAAGCAGGTTGTGCAACTATGTTGTTATCTGTTCAGTATCGAATGCATCCTCAAATTTGGGATTTTCCTTCAAGATATTTTTATCAAAATAGATTAATTGATAGTGAGAGTGTTCCTAGGAGACCTGATGAAATTTATTACAAATATTCTCTATCAAGTCCTTACTGGTTTTACAATGTAACTCATGGAAGTGAATGTCATAGAGGTGGATCTGTTTCATATTAGAATATTCATGAAGCAAAATTTTATTTGCAATTATATGAGCAACTTCAATGATTCACTAAGTTGGCAGGCATAAAGGTTTATGTTGGAATTATCATACCTTACAAGCTACAATTGAAATGTTTACACCGAGAGTTTGATGTTGTCCTCAAATATGATGAAGGAAAAAGTTTATATATCAATACGGTAGATGGCTATCAGGGCCAGGGGCATGATGTAATCATTATGTCTTGTGTCCAAGATTTAAATCATGGGGTTGGCTTTGTAGCTGATGTTCTCCACATGAATGTGGAACTAACACAAGCTTGCAGCATGCTTTGGGTTTCGGGAAACATAGCTGTATTGAAGCAATCTAGTGATTGAGTTCAGTCGAGGGAGTAAGGAACTCAAATGTGCAAGATGGTAAATATGATCTTGGTACATAGACATGTGAGATTCCGAGTGAGCCAACCGGGTGCTCGGGTCAACATTCAAAACAAATGCAGGGTGAGTCAGTTGAAGAGCTCGTGGGGACACACTTGGCGGTGATATTGATGCTATGAAAACTCAGTAGATTTCGTGTAGAGCTCACCAAGTTGGAAAGAATTGGCTCAAGAAAGCATGAATGATAATTCAGGGAGCTCGTGGTGTTGTTTCATGGAGTTTAAACGTGGAATGCATGTGAATATGTTGTCCAAAACAAGAAGAAATAACTCTATCAGTCAAGCTAGAGCTATCACAGAGAAATCAATCGATTGAGCATTGACAGGGCCACGTGACGTGATCCCTAACAATTTTCATATCTTGAAAATCATTTCTAAATAGCGCAACATGCAGGAGTGAAATAATTTAAATTCATTGAATTTTTTAACCTCTGCATTTTGGCTTATTGAGGAAGATATACGACTCAGTCAAGGAACCCTATGCATGAGCATCGAGAAGAATTTGTGAAAGACAAGTTGTGGAGAATTCAGTTCATTTTGATTAGCTCACAAGGTGTTCAAAAAGCCATGATGGTGGGGTAAATTGGCTCCGGTCGAGCTTATAGAGGATGACCATGTAGAGAATGAACCAAGCTCGTGGAAAAACGGAACTTGGAAAGGATAAACATCACCAATGGAGCTCAGTGACTTTGTGGGGAAGCTCACATATGCTTCACGAAAGGCAATGTGGAATGTATAAATGGCCTCGAGTTAACCAAGGAAAATGATAAGAATCAAGTTTGATAGCTCACCATTTGAAGGACTCAGTGCAAAAGAGCTCGATTGCCAAGGCAAGGAAAGAGTTGGTGTGGGGTTCAAAATCGAGTGCAACACCGAGTTGGGCTATGTCCAAACTCTATTCACATGGACCCTCCTCCTCTTCAAGTCAAACGGGTCAACGGGGAGTCCCGACATTATGTTAATTAATTTAATATTTTAACTAAAATATTTTAATAATAATATTTATTATTATTATTTAAATATTTTATTCAAATATTCTTTTAATTAATTGAAAAGACTAGGTCATCATGCAATTAATGACCCATGATGGAACCTTCTCAGGTAGTTCAACTAATTTTAATAAATACATCATGGGCCTTCAATTTAGGAATGTAATTATGACATCTTCTCTTCTTTCTCACATATTCTTCTAGAAATGTAAGTTTGAAGCTCATTTAAAAGGGTTTCAATAGTTCAGACAAGTTGGAAAGTTATATATCTTAGACGAGTGTATGCTTTTCAAGAGTCCTCTCTCTTCTACAAGTTGTTCTTGTGTGTTGAGAGAACTTTCAAGCCTCTTCTTCAAGACCATAATTGCAACTATTCTGATGTATTGTGCATGTTATTGAAGCAATAAAAGTGTGTGTTTTATGACTAATCTTGGTCCTTTTATCCTTCTATTCTTCTTTGTGATTTTCTCGTACTTGTAGGTACACTGTGCAAATTTAAGTTTCTATTGCAGGTTCTTAAAGTTCTGTACTTATCGAGTGGTGGATTATTGCATGTAGTTGAGTTGTGGTGTCTGTTCACCTTTCTTGAGTTAATCCTTATTCATTGGGAAACTGGTATATTTCTCGGTCTGATAAGGTTTAACAAAGGGAACGCATGTCTCCTAGTTTGTGGTATCCTGTACCCTCTCTAAGTTGCAGTAGGTGAAGTTGACCTGTGGTGCACACACCTTCTTCAAATTAACCATTCCTTAGTCTGGAAACACCCTTTATTTGGTGCATCACCATCCCTAGTATAGTTTCATTTCTATAAATCTCTTTCCCTAAACCCCCATGAAAATGTTAGCATAGGACTAGATAATCATTTTTGTTACACTAGGAGTAGTACAACACTTAGTTTAGGAAGAGGAATCAGGCATTCTGTGGAGGTTCACTTCGAGCCCAAGTCCCACAGCTTGAGAGGTGATCCCATGCGTCCTAATCACACTGACCATCCTATTCACATCCTGTCCATTGAGGGTGTAATGATTTGGCGACAACAACACCCACCTCAGGACACGTGTCAGGCACATTTTTTAGAAGTGGAGGTGCAGAGAAAAATTGAATTTTTTTCTATTTTTTCAAAAGGGTGAGAGAAGATCAAAGGAATCCCCCAAGCCTATTTTTGCATCTTCCACGTGGATGGCCCACATTCAAAATTAAACATCAGCATTTGTTGAGCATCTAAATATAACTTTCCCCTCATTTTTCTATAAAACTCGTAGGAGTGCAAGTATTCATGATTTATTGCTATTTTCTACAGGCCAAATAGAAGAGAGAGTTAATTGTGATACCTAGAGTTTGGTGGGACAGATCTAGAAACATCTTTCACCATTAAAATGGTCTGACTCTCAGGCCTGATCTAGTTTTCCGTTTTTCATCTCCTGAGCACACAAAGGGCCAGATTTTGATTGATATGGGTTGGAAGTGGTTGACGAATGGATGCAGACATGTTTTTCCCAAGAAATGAGTTGAATAAGGGAAGAAATAGAAGATATTTTCCCTCAATCACTTGGAGATTTTTACAGATCTGATTCTGTGAATCACGAAAGAATCATGGCAAACACAGGTGCATTTAAATTTTTTGTATTTTGGGCGGAACGGGATCTGCTGGAAATGTTATAAAGGGCATGAATTCATCATTCAAATGGTTGGGAGTTTTTGAAAGGATCAAGGCTGATTTTCTCTAGCAGAAAAATATTGACAGAGCCCATCCATTTTGTGAATCCATCTAGAGAAACCTATATTTCTCTATTTATGTCAAATTTGATCATGTCAAGGTGGTTGCAATTTTACAACCATTTACAAGCTTTGAGATTGTTCTGGAAACTTTCCCTTGCTGATAAATTTGATCAAACTTTGAGTTATTTTGTGTTAATCTTGAGTAAAGTGTATTTATTTCATCTTTGAATGCATACGAGTAGTTTTTCTTGTTTCTATTACAATCTTGTACCAAAATAGGGTCCAATCACACAGGTCTCAGTCCTTGTGATATTTTAGTGGCATCTCTTATTTCATTTCTCAGAAGAGCCTTCATCTGGGAGTGGGATAAATAGTTTAAAATCACTTTTCTTTCATTTTTTTGATAGATATTATTTGTAAGCCTCTGGGTGTACCTCCGGCGTGACATGGTTTAAATCCTTTTGCTTTATTAGGTCCTCTTACTTGAGCCTTCGTGACAGAATCCCATAGGTTATGTGAAAGAGTGTTGATCTGGGCCTCCATTGAAGCACATATTCTAGTTGAGGAAACAATTTAACTTTTTTTGGCATTTTGTTGACTGAATCTTTCCATTTTGCATAATCTCTCAAGGATCTAGTGAGTCAAGTCCATCCTGTCTCCCCTCACACCAAAATTCATTTAACAATAACCAATCCTACCCAAAATACCCTTGTTTGTCATGTGTGTACACAAATGTATAATCTTTGTTACCAAAACATGTATAAATAATCAAGGTCTCAAATGTCTTTAGTAACCTTTTCCTTGCTGTGAAAATATCTCAATAATCTAAAAGTGACAACTCGTGAGAGTCAGATTTGGTGTGTTGATCATATTTTCCCTAAGGCCTTCTCTATAAAATTTATGAACGAGGTTACAAAATAGGTTCTCTTACCTTGGTTAAAAGGAACAACCTAAAATAGTTAGGATTAGATCAAATCCTTTTGCATGTGCTACCCACTCCCTTCAGAGCCTGAGTTCCAACAAGTCAAATAGATCCCTTCCCCGGCTACAAAACGATATACATGACTGTCTATCTTCCTCTGAGTGTCTTGTCAAACCCATGATGCTTCTCGGTCTCTGAAGGACATTAAATTTGGGTATCCATAGGACAAAGAGAGAATAAAAATAAGATGGAGAAAACCAAGATAAAAAAATTTAGAGGGTCTTAGTGTAGAGATGTAATATTAGACTAGACCACTCCAGGTGCCACAGAGACCAAGATATAACCCGTCGTAGTTATTTCTTTTTGTGGTCTCAGGGATATTAAGGGAGTATGCCCAGATGAATTAGCCCAAAGTCAATGAAACCATATTATACATAAATGAAGCCTCCACAACCATTTACCTGGCCACTCTGATGTGTTGGCGTAGTTGGTTTCGTGCCACGAGGTTTTGTTTTCAAAACAATGCATTGGAAAACCATACACTAAATCAACTTCAGTAGTTCATATGGTTGTAAACAATAGCACAACGAGAGAAAAAAACAAATATGAAGTAAAAAGTGATAGTATTTTCTAGAAGGTCATGATGTGGAGGTGTACGATTGGACAAGACCTCTCAAGCTTCCATGGAGACTGAGATATCAGCTATGGAATTTCTAGCCTTTTTTGGTCTCAAGGCTCCTAAGGGACTATGCCTAGACAATGTAGTCCAAAAGAAACAGAACCTTCTGTCACTTAATCAAATCCTCCAAAAGCGTTTACCAGGCCATCCAAACATGTGGGAAAATTTTATTTTGTTCCACGAGCTACTATTTAAAAAATAATGCATTGGATAGCCTTACACTTACTATAATACAATATTTTGTACTGTTACAAATAATAGGACAATGAGAGAATCAAATGGAGATGGAATAAAATCAGAAATTTTTTTATATAAGTTCCCAACATGGAGGTGTATGATCAAATGATACCTCTTCAGCTACCATGGAGATCGAAATATCACCTATTGAAGTTATATCATTTTTTTGTCTTACGGATCTTAAGGGACTACACCCAAAAAAATTATCTCGAAAACAATGACACCATACAATACCAAAATGAAGCCTCGAATGGAGTTTACCATACCATCTAGACGTGTTTGCAAATTCAGTTGAGTGCAAAGCGCTTATGTTTGCAAGATAATGCAGTGGACATCCTTACACGGACTCAAACTATAGTATTTCAAACATTTGCAAACAATATCACAATGAGAGAACCAAATTGAGTGGGAGTAAACTATGCTAGGATTTCTTATAGGGTCCCGACATGGAGGTGTAAGATTAGATGATACCTTTCATGGTGCCACGGAGACTGATCTATAACTCATAAAATTTATGGCCTTTTTTGGTCTAACGGTTCTCAAGGGACTACTCCTAGAGGAATTATCCCGAAGTAAAAGACACCATTCGGAACCAAAAAAAACTACAAAAGTGTCTACTCGGCCACCCTGACATTTTGGCACAGTCATTTTAGTGTCACTATTTTTCATTTGAAAAATAATTCATTGGACAATCTTACACACTCTCCCCCACTCATGTTTTGTTTCTCTCTCTTAGTCTCTCACACAATCTCAATCTCACTCTCACTAAATTTTTCTTTATTTTGAATTAAAAAAAATTAATTTTATTGATACTCGATTAGGATGGCATGACAATATTATGACCATATTTCCTAGTCTCATGCCTAGAACCATCAATCGCCTAGTAAATATTTCTTATTTAGTTATGGTGGTTACCTATAAGATGGAATACTAGTAGATGAGGCTTAAATAGGTTACCTATTAGATGTCATACCTGTAAGATGGCATACTAGTCCTAACTGTGAGTTCTAAGACATTTCCTTTAGAGCCATAGAGTAAGGAGTTATAAGTAAGTGAAAATAACAAGGATGGATCAGTGGTTTGAGGGAAAAGAGTGAGAGTGATATAAATGGGGATGAGTGTTGATTTTCTAAGAGAACCTAGATGAAGATCAAGCTAAAAGAAGTGTAACTTGAAGTAGGTTTAAATAGGATAGAAAGTGATTGAAAGGTGTTTATATAAGGTTGTTGTTAAGAAGAAGTAAGCCATTTTTCAAATTTTTTGACAAGTTTGAATAATATTCTTGATTATATGATTGATATATGGTTTTGTTTATTTATATTCTACATCATTTGAGAACTTTATACAAGTGGATATATACTACACAATTCAGTGGGACAAGGCTAGCTAGTGTTTCAAGAGAAAAGATTGAAAATTTGAGCTCTAAGGATTGATACAAGGAGTTGGAGTGTAATATTTTTAGAGCACCTTAGGGATGGAAAAATTTAACTAATGAAGCTTGTAAGACTTTCTAGGCATCATTATATCATTCTCTTCATGCTTGTTGTGAGAAACATTGCCTTAAGGGGCATAGTTGTTTAGTTTTCATAAGACAAACAGTAATGGTGTTTGGAGACTTGTTAATCAAGTTAGTGATGGTCCTCAGGATTGTCTGAGGTGTTTTAATAGTTTAGAAGAATAAGAAGCACTGAAGAATGCAATATATGAATGATAAGATAGGAACCAATACAAAGATACCATGAGCAAGAAGAAGCTCAAGTAAGGTAAATACACATATACACATTGATACATTAAACAAATAATTACTTAGATTAGATAACTCTTTATATATATACATTATATAAATAATAATATCCAAATGTTCATGCATATTATAAATTGAAAATGCTAGTATACAACACCAATAAATGAGAAAATAATTAATAATGTGTTATATTGTCAAGTACGCATCATATTAGTTTCATACAAAAATAATCTCAGAATTGTAAGGTCTCATACAAAAATACCGAGTTCTAAATTATATTAACGCGCACTATAAAGATAAAAGTACAGGAATATGTTATATAACACCAATTGAATGCCATATAGTCATACATACAATTTTGAACATGCATACAATGCCATGAACATAGGCATACAAAAAAATGTCATAAGACACATATATATATCCTAATCATCAAAATCTATCCCTTTCTTGGCCTTGCTTGAAGAAGGTCCTCCCTTAGACGTAGATGGAGATATATGAGATGACATCATATCCTTCATGGCCTAACTACGAATCCTCTTCTGCTCAAAACTCGCTTGTAGTTGAACACGTAAATGCAAACAATTTATTTGTCAAAATTTAATATACAATTTTTCAACATGTATAAGACCATGCTAATGAAACTATTTACATTTACACAAAATTACCGCAATCTCTCATTCAAATTGAATCTATATCTCAATCTCAGATGAGTCATCGAGTGATACTAGAGTATGAATGGAGGTATTAAAATTATGAGCTCAAGGATTTCCTTCCCTCGATGTAAAAGTAGAAGGGGTTGAACACTACATACACATAATATAAAAAAATCAAACATAAAAATTAGCAAAAATATAACTATGTTACCAATAAATTTTTCAAATGCAAATAAAAATATTTACTCCATCTAAGTACATGTATGTCTATTGTCAATATTTTAACTAATTTTACCAATAGAAATCTATTTTTTTCCATTCCATGCCTTTGAATCATATGAACAGGGCTGCTACCTAATGCAGGTAACTCTTGCGTATACATAATGTTCAAGACATTATTAACATAATTTAACATAATATGAATTACAGGAGCTATTTAATGAAAATACATGTAGTTTAAATAGCTCAGTGAGTTGTTGTGCCCATGAAATCACAGCCGAAATACCTTTCTCTACACATCACAGATATGGTAGTGTGTCTATTCAAGTCATCAACTTTATCAAACATATATCACATCAATTTAATTGAACATATATAAGATATATACACGAACGTACATACATGCATATATATATATATATATATATATATATATATATATATATATATATATATATATATATGTATGTATGTATGTATGTATGTATGTATGTATGTATGTATGTATGTATGTATGTATGTATATATATATGTATCTATATACATATATATACATATACATATACACACACATATATATATATATATATACATATATATATATACATATATATATACATATATATATATATATATACATATATATATATATATACATATATATATATATGCATATATATATATATATGCATATATATATATATATATATATATATATATATACATATATATATAGACATATATTTGAGTTGAAAAGTTACATATATTTCCATACATGAAATTTTTACACAATTAAAATTCTAAATTACCTCTGTGAATGTATGCATACACATGGTTCTCGCAGCCTATGGGCAGGATGATGACATCCCTTCTGCATGTTGTGATATCAATTAATACATGTTAAAATACAATTATTTCAAAAATTTAACATATATAAGTAAATCAAGTACTCATATATTTTTGTAGCATACATAATAAAAAATACCTATGAAGATGTCACCGATGTCTGAAACTGAAAAGTATCACTCAAAAAGGTGTCTGAAATAGCGACATTATCTTGTGTACCACCATCAAAAACTCCACCAACACCAATATGCATGAAATTATCATCCTCTTGAAGCCCGAAGCATATGCTACAATAATATATGCAAATATGTGGCCTCATGCGAGTACTATTTGAGGGAATACTCTGTGTACCTTTAAAAACATCTAGATTAGAAATCTCCCTCATATGTTGGAAAAGAGCATCATATAGCACTTGAAGAGAATGTAGTGTATCAATCTGTATTTTCTCCTTCAAATCTAGAGAGACAGTCTGAGGATGAGGGGGCTTTGGTGTGGGGAGTCTTCCCTATTGAATAGATGCATAGTGTGCACATTGTCGAATGTGTGCAGAGACTTTTCTTTGGCCCTCAAAAATCCCACAAATCAAAATAGTTCGAGATCTCGTTGAGGAAAAAATTGCAATAGAGTTTCCTCAAAAAGTATAATGGAACCTTGTTGTTATTGAAAGATGGAAAATAAAACACCATCCACCATCGATCCCAAAAATTATTTTTAATCAAATAATTATTACACCAGTGAATTGGAAACCATTTACATGACAATGGAATAGGAAAATTGGTTCAAGGTTCCTTGAATAAGGCACATATGACACCTTTTGTAATTTCTTTTTTCTTTATGTTTGCATATGATGACTTCTTGGCATAATATTCCCCACAATGCTTTGCATAAGATTTCCAACAATCAATTTGACTCATTTCCACATCAACTTGATCCACTAATGCCTCCAATGTGTTTACAAGAGAGGCATGATGTAGGTTTTTAGAATGGGAATCCCTAATTTTTTTAATTAATTCTGCAATTTCAATCTCATTTTCCACTAAATGGGATGATAAATCCTCCTTACTACCTGAGGGATGTTTAAAAACTATTTGATTTTACAATATTAAATAGATTTCATGAAAATAAATTTCCATTTCATGATATTTAGAGTCACATAAATTAATGATTTTACATGACAATCTCTTGTCGTTTATAAATGGGTCAATCTCCATATCTTATTTGTTAAAACCATTTGATTTAACTTCATAAAATATTAAAATATTTTTGAAGTTAAAAATATATTTGAATGTCTATATATATGGTTGAGAGATCACCCACAATGTATTTTCCATAATAACCCAAAATCAAGAATTTCCAAAATTAACTAATTTTCAGATTTCTAAAAGCTCATAAAAATCATATTTTTAATATGACATACACATTAGTAATAAAATATAACAAGAAAGAGAATTTTCATTTTGAATCCACAATAATACCTAAATCTCCTTTCAAGTAAACTAAAGAGAAATAAAAGCATTTAAACCATGATCTTAAATTCCAAAAAATTATATATCAAACTAACTAAAAAAAATTAGTTTGAGAGATAACAAGAAAGGTAAAATTTTCCAAATTTCAATCCCAAAAATTCTACCTCTTTTCAATTAGAAGTGAAGAGATAAAATTAAGATGTAAACAACTACTTCAGCATACTAAAATAAGAATTTAAGGAAACTCTCTTTTCTAATGTTAAGTGTATATTTTAAGAAATTCATAAATGTTCAACATTTCCTTTTTCAAAGAATAGATCCATATTTATTGTTGTTACCAAATGTATTAAATAAAATAGTAGACCACTTTACTTTTCTACAATTTTAGAAAGGAAGAAACATAAATATTTTGGTAATAAAATGAATATATCATTCAATACAAAAATCCTCTTAGCAATAACTAACACCGAGGAAATGTTGACAAACTTTATTATAAGCTGAAAAACACATTCATACACTCAAGGATCCATTACAATAGAATGATATACCATACTCTCCCAACCAACATCCAATATTTACAACATTATCATGAGATAATAGATTCCAAAAACTACCACTAAAAAAGAATAAAAAATACTAAAATGAAAGGATAAAAATCTTCCCACTAAAGTGGGAACAATATGCTAAAATTTTTGCCAAGCTCCGAAAAACCACAAGTCGATGGATAGATTTATTTCCCAACCTACATGTATCATTACATGCCTTCTCTCCTAAGAAAGATAAAATTATCCTCCCACATGCCCATGGAAAAGAGGGGTATCATGCTACTCAAAATTTTCAAGTTAAACAAGTATTCAAGGAAACTCAAAATAAGGAAAGAAGTGAAATTTCCAATATCAAACTCCAATTCAAAAGAAAATAGTAAAAGGAATTGAAATGTAAAAAGGAGAGAGATATCACAAAATATGCCAAGGTGTAAAATAGGACAGAGCCTAAAACCAACCTCCAAAATTTATCTCCAAGAGTCCATCAGCATCCTCCACCCTTATTCATTCATTTCTCCTCTTTACCATGGCTTCTCAAGATTCATAATATTCTTTCTTATGGATATGAAGACATTCCCAAACCAAATAGGAATGTATCCTGATTACCCCAAGGATAGGAGCATCAAAATAACATTGACGGTTTCCATAAGAAGCCATGAGAATAAGGATTTTTTATCCAAAATTCATCCGTCAAGGTAATTTTGATAACATGCATCAAATTCTTCAGTCTCGAGCAAGTATATTGATTCAAGGCCCGAAATAATGTTTTTTGGGACCCCCTCGGCTTCTCTCTAACTCTCCCATCCAAGAAGAAATCCCAACGAGTTAGAAAAAATGGGAAAAATACAAAAAATAAGGTTGCAGGATTGTTTTAAAGCATTTCGGCTTTGAAGGTTTCGGGTCGTACTAGTGCGGGTCGAACTGAGGTTCGTCGTACCAAGTTTGGGGCCGAAATACAAAGAAAATCGGCTAAGTTAGACATTTTTGTCCCATGCGGTCCGCGGGACATTTGGGGCTTCGGGACGCGAGGGACGCAAAAATCTGAAACAACTGAAGGTAATAAAAATCGTCTAAGTATTTTGTTTCACGCGGTTTGGGACAGTTGGGACAAAAGTACGCGTGGGATGTGAATTGGCCGATTTGCCAAAAGATGGTCCATTTCAAGCAGTTCGGAGATTTTTGTTCAGGACAGCCGCGACAAAAGTACGCGCGGGACGTGAAAAGGTGAAAAAGCCGCAAAAGAGACAAGGAATCCCAAATCAGCCGATGTGGGAGAATGCATCTGGGACAGCCAGGACAAAAGTACCTGAGGGACGCGTGGGACACGAAAAGCTGAAACGGCCGAAGGAAAAGAAGAAAAGTCAAGGTTTCACCTGTGAACTTCAAACGGCCATAACTTTTGACTCCGAGCTCCGATTGTCACAAAATTGGACTTTCTGGAATGATCATGACATCCTCTATTTTTAATGCCACATATTTGGCTCCAGTCAGTTAATGCTCATTCCCGTCAAATGACAGAAAACGCCTGCCAGACCCAAAATAGCTGCCCGCACTCAGAAGGCCATAAATTTTTCATTTCTCAACGAAATCACACAAAATTGGTACCGTTGGAATTGTGGCTCTGATCCTGAAACACAAAAATAAAAAAATTCCATATTTGATGAGATATTGGTGGGTATTTTTCACAAAACGTGGACTGGTTCATAACAGTGTTTTATTTGGTGGTTAGGACTGCAATTAAGAGGCATCGTCATCATTCTTTCTCTGCTGCAACACCTGGGATAGTATGGGGATCCTTTTTCAAGTAATATATAATAATTTTACTCCATTTAATGCCTCTTACAAGTGGTTGAAGGACAGATTTTGGGATTTCCATTTTCCCTTCTCTTTCTCTTCTCATTTTTTCTATAAATTGGAGTGTTGGGCTCATTGTAAAGAGAGGTAGTTTTTGTAGCAAAGCTCTGCCAAAATTGCTTTGTGAAGCCAATGTGTTGCAGGCCCTTGTTGTGGACTCCTTGCATGGTGATCCAGGCCCTTACCTTGTAACCGATTGAACTGTGCATATCAGGAAGCAATAAAATACAAGTTTGTGGATGTATCTTCCCCTGTTGTGTTTTCTTGCATTCTTATTATCCCTTTAAACTTGATTACAAGAATATTGTGTCTATTATTATGTTATTGTAGGGATCCATTATCATTGTGTATGTTTGAAATATTGTTGTAAAATGCATTTTGCTAGATTATAGAGAACTATCATCACCCCTTCTAGCGTGCGCTTTGCTTCTGTATCTCACGCATTTGAAGACTACTCTCACACCCTCCTTTTTTGGTGTATCACCGCTGTAGTGTAGGCTTTCATTTTATGCATTCTCTCTCCCTGGTCCCTTGGAAATTTATATTAGAATAGTTAGTTTCCCCTACATTAGAGTAGATTGTGGCAAGTAGTTTAGGAGCAAGAACCAGCTTTCTCTTGAAGTCTATCTCAAGTAGCAAGTCCCACAACTTGGAGATAGTACCCAGGTCATCCAATCACACCGTGAATTCAAGTATATGTGCTTGTATAAACATAGGGGTGTTGTGATTCGGTGATAACAGGATCTCCTCCCATTCCCAGAAAAAAAACCAAAAAAAGTTAAAGAAATAAGAACCCACAAACCTAAACCAACTAAATTATTTAACCAACATAAACAGATTACAAAATTACACACGTACACATCCATTAATATACCAATATAACAAAATAAGAGTGACCTACATCACTCTCGAAGCACCAGCCAAAAATTTACAAGCTCTTTACTTGACCAGCTCCTAGAGTAAATATTCCAAAGACTCATCTCCATGCTCTAAATGTAAAATCCCCTAAACGGTTAAAAAAAATTAGAGAATATGTAGAGAAACTCCCAAAATAACAAAACGATGTGAGGGTAACATGTGTCACACTTCCAACTAATAAAACCATCCAAGTTACCCATGGATTTTATTAAGTTACCTCCAAGTAATAAATGTAAGTGGATAAAAATCTAAACTAGCACCGAAAGCCTAAAACACAATCCCAAGGTCACCCATGTAAGACAAGAGGAGAATGCGTTGATGGTGACTTATGAGAGGCTGGAGTGAGAAATAGGATTTTTTGTTTCACAAAATGTTTCCCCCACTTATGGCCTAGGCTTGAAGGACCATTTTTAAGGTAAGGGAGACCCTTCCCTTTACATACATGGCTTCAAAAATACCCCTTTTGATCAAATTCGGGATTTTATAGTTGAGTGGGATAAACAATGCAAGAAATGGTCCCCACAAAAATTATTAGTAAATCCTAAGGTATACCTAAACATGTTTAATACAAATAATGCACCCCAAAATCAAATAATCACAAATGACGACATTAGAAAAAACAATCCCAATTAAGTCAGCAATAAAGTAAATTTAATTTTACTATGGTTGTTAAGGGTAGGAGGGTAATAAACTTATTTAATACAAATTAAATAAAATAATCAACCAAGATCATATAAGTACAAATAATGACAAAAATACAACAAGGTGAGAAAAAGGGCTCCGGAAATACGACTTTGGCATCTTTGGTAGTGCTACCACTAAGTCACATATTTCCCAGGTTATGTAACCTAAAAATCCTACACACTTGAGGAAAACCTCAATTCTTCTCAGAATGATAAAATAATCAATATAAATCATTATGAAAATCAACTATACTATATTAGCTGAATAATATTAAACCACATTTATCTATGAACGATACATAAAAACATGGTCCTATATCTAAATAAATCATAATAAAGATCATCAGTATAATCCATATAGAAACTTAATATATCCAATCTCAACAACATGATACAATCATCTCTAATCAACATGAAATTTCCAAAATCATGAATATCAAATAGTGTCTCAATAGTGCCCAATCAAAATAAGAGTGTAATATACCATGTGATTATAATCATAACAATAACTAATCAAAATCCAACATAATGAAGTATAAAATGTATCATATGCAATATCAAACTGATTAAATGAGCCAACAAATCATAGGAAGAGAGATAAACTGGTGGGCAGTAATAAAGGATTTTGGTGGTGTTCTTGCTAATTTAGTATAACCCATTTGGATTGTATGAGATAAATTGAAGTATATTGTACCTTTGTGGTAATTTTATATAAATTATATTGTAGTTTGATATAATACATAGTCCAAGAAGCTCAATTCATATCTCTAGTAATTTCAATTAGTTAAGGCTTGTGCAATGAACCTTCATAAAAATTTGAAAATAATCCAAAGGCTTCTGAAAATTCAAGTATAAGTACCTTCATAATTTACATATAATTGTTAGATTCTAAAAAATACAAGGAATTTGTAGTTGATTTCAATTATATTTGCATGACAATCCACCATTCCAATATATGTGAGATAAGAAACTTATCATTATGAAATGTAATCTAAAGTATTTATTAATTAGATCAAAATGTAGAACATTATAATGTAGTTTAAAAGATTACACCATTTCTTACAAATGTATGAACCGTCTAACTCAAAAAGTTATATATTATTACATTGCATTAATTCCACGAGCTTGAAACATCAATACATATTTACAGTGGTCATGTTGTCTTCAATAATGAATGCACTGCTTTGAAGGATTTACATAAATATCAAGGAAGTAATTTTTACATAGATTCAATATACAATGTTTATAATTTCTTTATCTGTAATCGTACAATCCTAAACAATATAGCCTCATAGAAAATACCAAATCATCACAACCATAAATAATGTAGTCTACAATAGTTTCATACTTCACTATAGATGACTAAAATTAAAATCCTAAATTTCTCCACCGAGAGAGGTATAATCAAATAAATTTACTACCAGCTAAGAGCCTTAATTGATATCTAAACACCTCCCATAAAGTGAGACTTTGTTCCTGACCCTATTGCAAGAAGGAAGATGCTACAGTAATCAATAAGTGACAACCTGGATAATACCATGTGTAGTGAAATCACCCAAAAAGTGGTAGATTTCACTTAATAATCCATATTGAACCTTAAAATCCTATAATAATAGTAGTCAAAGACATATGATTTTGGAAATGAATACCTTAGGATAATAATAGCTATCACATTCCTGATTAGAAATCCTAACAACATACTAGGGCATGAAGTAATCCTACCTAACCATAAGTCGTGAGGGTACACATTAATTCTAAATCCATATTCATACCCTGTGAGACCCCCTTGCCCTTTTCATTTTGTGAAAACTTTATTAGGTAACCTAACCCATCCATGACATATCACTCCCTATTCCATATAAAGCGATATATTTGAAGTCATTCTAGTTTCCCATAATAAATTCACAGGATATGACATATCGATCTCCAAAATCAAGTAAACTTCAGGAAAAATAAAACCGAGACTTAAACATTTAACAACCTGTATCATGATAGGGCTTCCCATACCACCTATTTACATTATTTAGGATGTAAGTGTCACCCTACATGACTCATTTTTTTACACCATATATAATGAGATGGCAAGATGAATACCCATTTGGATATGACTCAAGAAATCACATCAAACACTCTTGGATGTTAATGGGATACATTGATTAAAATGAAAATGGATATTCATCATGACATTTAAAACACATCATGAACTCCCCTTCAAAAACCAAAACAATTTTTTGAGATTATTTAAATAACATAAACAATTAATTTCATTATGATAGTTGAACCGTGGACATAAAAATCTGAAACACTAAACACCATATCACAAACCATAAATATTAAACATATAATCTCGACATCAAATGGCTCACACAATCATTTAAATCAAAATATTATGATGACTACAGCATATACAATAATGAAACACCTTAATCACTCATAGGATGTATTTAACCATAAACATTTAATGTTCAATAGTAAATCATGCATTGGAAATAAAAAATGTGTAACCATGAAGATGGATTGTAAGTGTTAATTATATGCACTAAGCCCCAAATGCTAAACACTAATGGATAATCTTGAGTAAAGGATTAGAAATATAACACATATTCAAATAGAAACACCAAGTACTAAAAAAAGAGAAACGTAAAATTTAAACATTGAACAATAATTATTGTCCCAACTAACTAAACCATATACCCAAAACAAAGATTCTAAACCCTAAACACTAAATGTGGATGTGATATTAGAGTTTATATACAGGATTTTTGGGTTTTTATTATAAATTTTATGTGAGTGTTTATAGAGTTACATTAATGTTTGATGTTTGAATTTAGGATTTAATGTTCATGTTTAGTGTTCAACATTTGGAACGTAGGCTTTAGTTTATTTGTTATCCTATTTACAGTTTATTGTTTACCCTATCAATCTGGTGGATAGACCTTTAATGATAATGTCAAAACCGTAAAAGATCATTGGACTCCTAATATACTGACATGATATTCTAAATAGTAGCACTCATCCTGAACAACACAAAAATTTATACAAAACCTCAATTTGTAAAACCTAAACATTAACAACAATGGTGATGATGATGATTTCATTATCGTCATCGTCATCATTTTATCTAAGTCATCATAATTTTCTATAATTTCATAGTCATCACATCGTCATTGATTTCATCATTGTCATTATTGATGTTATTGCCATCGGCATCTTCATCACCACTATCATCATCATCATCATCATCATCATCTTCTTCATTATCATTTTCATTATCTTCATCATCAATTATTCATTATCGTCATAACAAATCTTAACATTACTATTAATTAATTATTATGTTTTTTATTTCAAATATAATTGTAAGTTCAATTTTTTTTAATAAATTATAATTTTATAGTATTAGTATTATAATTACTAATAATTATTAGTATAATTATAATTTATTATGAAACTAATAAATATTTTAATAATTATTAATTATTTTAATTGTTGTTTTTTTTATCACATATTAAGTTTATTATTAATTTTATATCACTATTTATTATTATAATAACATTAAAAAATAAAATAGTCATATTATTTATTATTATAATTATTATTGTTTTGTATTAATGTTTATCATTATTTTGTAATTATAATAATAATAATTGTTTATTTGTATTATTATAATTCTAAAAAAAATTAGTAAGGGTAATGGTGTTTTGAAAAGGATCCTACCCAGGTACAACCAAAGAGAATCTAACCACCCAGATATATAACCACGAAGACCAATCAAGAGACATGCCAAAACAAGATGAAAAGACAACAAAACAACAACACTGCTAAAGTAAACAAGCAATAGAAAAACAAAAAACCTCCCAAACAAAGAGGAAAAGAAGAAAACTCAAGAATGAAAGAGGTACAAGATCTAGGTAGTTTTTTTATCTACTTCAAGTGATTTTGCCATAGTACCGAACTAAATTCTTTTGTTTATCCCTTCTGTATCACACCAAGTTCCAGTTGTCATGTGAACCATCAACACGCCAAAATATCTCTTTGATGTAATATTTGGATCTCTCACCTTCCCAGAATTCAATAACCTTGAGGGAGTCCAGATCAATCTAGGGGTGGAGTGTTCTATAAGTTATCTTCTTCTTTTCCTCGGTGTTAACCTCCAAAACCACCTTCATTTTATCTTCTTTTGGTTTTTTGGTTTCAGATATACTTTGGATTTTCAATTCCCTATGATTCTCCTCATAATATTGGCATATCTCCTCTTCAAAAGAATTCACTATCCTAATTAATCTCTCCAGTGAAAAAAGTGATGCCACTGCTAATTTTTCACTTGGTTCCTCTAATTCATTACTAAAACAAGAATATTCCTCATACTCTATCACACTAGGAACATTGTTATCTTCCACCTCACTATTTCCTTCAAATTCTTCATGGTTTCTCTCTAGAAATTCATGATTTGAGATCCCGTCTTTGGTTAAAACTAGGGACATAGGTGAATATGAAAAGAAGTCGTCATGCCATGCCCAACCACCACCCCATCAACATGCATTGCTTCAAACCCACCATCTGTCAACATCTCGCCATTTCCCAAGACATTCAACATGCCATCTTTGGACCCAAAAGACACAAGTTTCAGGGGATCAATCAAAGGTTCTGATATTTCCACACATGTCTCACAAAGATATCAAAGACGAGGCTTCCATATTCATTCCTTGGAAGTGACCTCGTAGGAGCAAGCCGCATGATCAAATGCCTTGTATTTTCCATAGTCAGCAGGGAAGTGTTCGTATTCGATATCTTGTTTTACTTCCCCACATTCGGAGCAGAGGTGGATAGAGGTGGGTAACTATCTTCTAGGAGACACATTCACGCACATTCTGGCTGAGACCATCCTTGTCCTAGAAAGAGTGGTAGGATCAATGTAAAAATGATCCACTGGGGCTGTTGTTATCCCTATCAACACCTCATATTCCAAAAATTTGAGAGCTAAATAAGGGAGCTTAACCCAAAATATTAGGGCACTGGGTTAACAAATTTTAATGTCTAGACCAAGACACCATTTAGAAAGGTGCAAAACTATCTTCCTAGAAAACATGGGTTCACCATTGATGGCTCTAAGGTATTCCTCCTCTGCTGTGAACTCCAAAAATAATAATTTATTTGAGATGTCCACTAAAGAGATGCCTCCCTTTGTATCCCATTTTATTTTATCCCATGCCTTGAAAATGTCAAAGTTTGGTGTGAATCCTGCAAAGCCACCGATGAGTGAAAGCCCATATGTTTTACATACCTTTTCACCAGTTCCTCTAGCCCAAATAGGGTTAACTCATTCTAATTCCAGATCGGATTCAAAGGATGGAGGGGGGAATTAGTTTCATCCCTCCCTAAAACACACTGAACCCATATCTTTTGATGCCCTAGCCTAAGTGATCCTTTCCCTATCTCCTTTAGAGGAGGAGTTGACCCAGCTGATCCATTCGTACGTCCCAGATCTGCATCATAAATTTAAGATTGGTTTTACCACTCACTGCATTCTATTTTTTTTACTTATTTTTATAATTATTATTTTTTGTTATAATATTTTAATAATTATTATAGTAAATAATGAATATTTAATAATTAATTATTATTATTATTAATTACTATGATTATTATTTATTATAAAAATATTAATTATTTTAACTTTTATTAATTTTGATAACATATTAAATTTATTATTAATTTCATATGAAAAGAGTTTGCGAGAATCGAATCGGAAACGAGGCACCACGAAGTAGTTGCACTCCAACGGAATCGTGATAGCTCCAGCGATAGCAAGGAAAAAATTGATCAGTAATGGAAGAACTTGCTCAACAGAAACAAAGCTTGCATAGAGGAAAGACAGCGGAGTGTCTTGGCATGCTCATAAATGAATAGAAAAGGGGTACATATAGGGTGCTGAGTAACCCTAGTGCATGACACACATGAAACCCTAAACCTAACCCATGTGAGATGACCCTCCAACATGAGAGGAGGACACATAGGATAACTCACACTAACACCCCCCCTTCATCGAAGCTGGGGTAGCGGCTGTGATGAGTCAGACGGAAGAGGAAGACACTCCTAAACAACTAAGAAAGATGTGTCAATGGGGCCCGACAACTAAAGGCCTGATAAGGTGCCCATATACAAACACAATCTTCCTAGAAGAAGAAGAAGAAAAGAAGGACTACATAGCCCGAAGAAGATGGGCAGCTGCAGAAGACCTCACCCCAAGAAGAGACCGTAAGTGAAGAAACTTCATCTCAGTGAAGGGCTTGGTGAATAAATCTGCAATCTGATCAGCTGTCTGAATGTACTGAATGTCGATGATACCATCATGAATAAGCTCCCGTATGAAGTGCATATGGATCTCAATGTGCTTCGTCCGCTGATGCTGAACTGGATTTCTACAAATAGAGATTGTGCTCGTGTTATCACAGTAGATAATGGTAGGCCACCGAAAGTGGATGCCAAACTCTGTCAGAATACCCTGTAGCCAAATAGCTTCTGTGGCAGCGTTAACTGCTCCTCTGTATTCTGCCTCTGTAGATGATATCGCAATTGCATTCTGCTTCTTGCTAGACCAACTAATAGGACCCGAACCAAGAGAGAAACTGTAGCCAGAAGTAGATTTCTGATGATCTAAGTCACCGGCCCAATCAGAATCTGTGAATCCAATCAAGTCAATATCAACCCCTCCATGATAGTGAATGCCATCAGCATAAGTGCCACGAACATAATGAAGGATCCATTTAGCTGCTTTCCAATGCAGCTCATGTGGCTCCTGCATGAATCTGGACACGATCCCAACAGCATATGATAAATCCGGTCGAGTGTGAGTCAAGTAAATCAAGCTCCCCACCAACTGTCGATAAAGAGTACCATCAACCAAGGGAGTAGAGCAATCTGAAACCAACTTAACCCCGGAAAGAAAAGGAGTAGGAGAAGACTTGCAATCAGACATCTGAAACCGAGCTAGCAAATCAAGAGCATACTTAGGTTGCGAAATCAAGATTCCCGAGTCAGATTGTGAAATCTGGATCCCAAGGAAGTAATGAAGCAGACCTAAGTCAGTCATGGAAAACTTGTTGGCTAAGGCGATCTTCACAGAATCAATAATAGAGGAAGAGCTGCCTGTGATCAACAAGTCATCAACATATAGAACAAGAATGAGTATGGAGTCATCTTGCCATAGAATATAAACATTTGGATCAGAGTGACACCTAGTAAACCCTGATGTAAGTAAGAAGGAGTCCATCTTGGCATACCAAGCCCGAGGGGCTTGTTTAAGGCCATAAAGAGACTTCTTTAACTTACAAACGAGGGAGGAATCTTGGACATAACCCGGAGGTTGTTCCATATAGATCTCTTCCTCTAGGTCACCATGAAGGAAGGCACTCTTAACGTCCATTTGATGGACTTTCCATCTGTTTGCTGCGGCAATGGCTAGGGTCAGTCGAATAGAAGTCATCTTCGCAACCGGAGCAAAGGTTTCTGTATAATCAACCCCAGCTATCTGGGAGAAACCCTTAGCTACTAATCGCGCTTTAAACTTTTCGACGTCTCCATCTACTCCATACTTTGTTCGGAACACCCACTTACACCGAACGATTTTTCTTCCTTTCGGAAGAGTGGTGAGATCCCAAGTATCGTTCTTCATGAGAGAGGAATACTCCTCATCCATGGCAGAATCCCACTCAGGAATACCAGAAGCCTCCCGGAAAGACTGTGGATCAGAAGCAGAGGTGAAGAAAGAGTGGGGTCCAATGAAATCTGAGCGAGTACGTCTCATATCCGAAGTATCTCCAACTAAATCTCCAGCACTTTGCAAAGTTTTCCTGGCCCAAAGGGGACCAGGAGGATCAGGCTCAGAGTCAGAAGATTCTTCACTTGAGTGAGAAGGGACATAGTCCTCATCATCACTACTGTCAGAATCAGAAGACTCAAAGGTCTGATGGTCGGGAGGATCCGGAAGAGGAGCACGCTCAACAGTATCATCATCTGATGAGTCAGAATCTGAATCAGCGAGCTGAAGAACCTCAATAGGTGGAGAAGTAGAAGTCGAAGAAGACTCATCGAACTTAACACTTCTCTCAATATACAGCTCATGAGAAGTAGGATTCATCAATCGATATCCCTTCACGCCATCAGGATACCCTACAAAGATACAAGGTTTGGATTGTGGTTCCAAGGCCTTGCGTTTCTTCTTGGGAATCCGAGCCATAGCCTTGGATCTGAAGACTCGAAAGTGCTCAACATCAGGCTTGCATCCAAACCAGGCTTCAAAGGGTGTCATCCCTCTTACTGCCTTGTGTGGAACACGGTTCTGAATGTAATTTGCACAATTCACTGCTTCGGCCCAATACTGCGGAGGAAGAGACTTCGAGTGAATCATACAAGTGGCCATCTCCTTCAGAGTACGGTTCTTTCTTTCTGCGACTCCATTCTGTGAAGGGCTATAAGCAACTGTATGCTGCAAAGAGATCCCTTCAGAAGTACAGAAATCCATGAACCTATTGTTTACATATTCACCTCCATTGTCAGTTCGAAGAACCTTGATAGACCGTTCCGCCTGTTTCTCAGCAAGAGCCTTAAAGTCCTGAAAATGTTCAAAGACTTCAGACTTAAGCTTAAGAAAATATACCCAAGTATATCGCGAATAGTCATCAATGAAGGTTAGCACATAAAGAGCTCTAGTAAACGAAGGAGAAGGAAATGGACCAGAAACATCGCTGTGAACAAGATCCAAAGGACGAGTGGCTCTCCAGGCTTTTCCTTTGTCAAAGTTCTTTTCAGGATGCTTTCCAAGGGTACAACCCTCACAAAGACCCTTAGAAAACTTGACGCGAGGCAACCCGTTGACCATTTCATTTTGACTCAATTGTTCAAGGTAGCGATAATTTAGATGTCCAAAATGCTCATGCCATAGCTTACTAACCTCATTTGCATGAGTGAGCAAGGCAGTGGGCGTAGAATCAGAAGTAAAGTGGGAGAAGGTGTACAACCGTGAACGGTGATCTGCCTTTCCCTCAGCCACTGTAGTGTCATTGTTAAGCTCACGAATAATCACCGAGTTAGGACCAAATTCCACTCGCATTCCTTCACCAAGGTGAGTAATTTGGTAAACCGATAGGAGATTGGTAGAGAGATCAGGAACACTCAACACTTGGTTAAATGTTCCCCCATCCATCTCTACCGATCCACTACCGGAAACTGACACTGTCGTGTCATTACCCATCGTGATTTGGGACATTCCACAAGGTTCGATGTTGGAAAACTCAACATGCGAAGAACCCATGTGGTGCGAGGCACCGGAATCTATAATCCATGTCGATGAAGGAGCAACTCTGGCTACAAGGGCCTTTCCTTTCTTCTTATCATTTTTAGCACCTTTTGCAGCAGAAGACTCGGCCTTCGGAGCACTTTGTTTTATGGATTCAGGAACACTTATTTTATTCTTCTCAAGTAAATGAGATAAGTGATCAATCTGTTTCTTAAAACAGTGTTGCTCGTCGTGACCAGACTTCTTGCAATAGGAACACAAATACTTGCTTTTCTGTGCCTTAGGCTCAGAAGTCGAAGTGTTTGTGTCATTTTTAGGTTTGATCTTGGTTTCTTTCTTAGGTTGATCCTTTGTTTCTTTCTTCTTTTCAGTCTTCTTTCCCTTGCTAGTACTTGCTACAAGGGCATGTGACTTGGACTTGAGAGACCCCATTTGAATGAGTTTGTCCTGTTCTCGAATGAGTTGGGATGAAAAACAGTCAAAGGAGGGCATAGTCCAAGTATCGCCCAAAGCAGCTTTTGTAGCGTAGAAAGTTGACACGAAGACAGAATATTCGGGACCTAGCTTAGAGAGAATCGACAAGATCAGTTGAGAATCTTTCTTTTCTACTTGACATCCTTTTAACAATAATCTAATGTGGACAAATTTTGAGAAGAAAGCTTGTAGGTTTTCAAAGTCACTAGGATTTAACCCTAGTAGTTCGTTTTCCAACTCATGCGCTCTCATGTCATCTAGTTGTCCAAACATCGCATCCAACGTTTTCCACGCAGATTTAGGTGTTTCAGACGCCTCAATGTGGAAGAGCAAGTCAGGAGAAACGGACATGCAAAGAAGACCTAAAGCTTCATCACTACGGTTTAACCACTTAGATTTTTCAGGTTCGTCGTCTGGTTCAGTCTCAGTTCCCATGGTGATGCGGAATAACCCTTTACCCCTTAGTTTCATTATTATTTTCGATCTCCATTCGAAAAAGTTGAATGGCGTAAGCAAAGGAATTGAAAGTGCATCCATAGTGAGAGAGAGAGAAAGAAATGCAGAAAAGAAACACAACCACCCAGGACAATAACAACCCCCTGCTTTCGGCACTTTATAGTTTAGTGCGTTGATTACAATCGGGTCCGTGCGTGTGGTTTGAAACACTTGGTAACTCGTCTTGCAATTAGCGTAATAACGCGCAAGAGAGGAGACCACAACAGTGTTTCGTGGAGCGCAACAAAAAAGGACACCGTAAACAAGCACAAGCAAAAAATAGAAAGGAGGTGAAAGCCAACCCTGGTGGTGAGAAAAAATGTCTCACGTCGTAAAAGGAAACCCCCTTGCTGCAGACTGTGGCGGACGCGCTCACTAGTCGCAAGCAATAATAAGGGTGAAATACAAGGTTTGGGAACTCAAGGAGTTCAGATAGTCTTCAGAATGCCGGAAAAGAGCTTGGAAGGCAAAGAGGTGCTCGAAGTGTCACTGCACACTTGAGCGCACGATTAGAGAAAAAAAAACGACAATAACCCTAAATTTTACCGTTTGGAAACGCCCAATTTTACTATTTTGAGAGCTATTGGAGTTTAAAAAAATGATAAAAAGGTTATGAAGAACGATTTTTAATTTACTAGATCGTAAAAAAGAGAATCAAATTAATTTGTAATTAATAAAAAATAGATTTAATTAAATTAAATCTAATTAATTACAAAATTAATTAAGATCTAAAAAAAATTAAATTAAAAAAAAAACTAATTAAATATTTAAATAAGATCTATTAAATTTAATTTAATTAAATTAAATCTATTAAAAGAAAAATGATTTGAATTTAAAAACTTACCTTTTTTTTAAAAAAAACTTACGGTTTTTTTTAAAAAACTTATAAAGATTTAAAAAAAAGTATTTTAAAAAGATTTTTTTTTAAAAAAAAGTGAGAAACTTACCAAAAAAGGAAAGTATTTTTTTTAAAAAAAAATACAACTTGGAAAATTTTAAACTTACCCATTTTTAAAAGGAAAGTTTTTAAAAAAACTTACGAATTTTAGAAATTGGAAAGTATTTTAAACTTTAAGACCAAAAGAAAAAAAGTTTGTATTTTAAAAAAGTTTCACGCGTGTTAAAAAAAATTTGACAAAAGGAAGAATGATTTTGCATACGCGTTTTAAAAATAAAAAAAACTTTACCAAAGAAAATAAAACTTACCAAGGCCGTAGGGAAAAAAGGCAGCTACATGCCAAAAAAAAAACGCAGGGTTTGAGAAGTCCCAAAAAGCATGGTGAGGAAAACAATGGAGCAGCCGTGTTCAAAGGAATGTGGCAGGGTTTTGTAAAAAACACGTGTGGTGGAAGCAGAGACAGCAGCAGCCAGACAAAAAAAAAAACGGGACAGTTTGAAACCATTTGTTGCCAGCCGGGACAGCGAAAAAATGCCACGGGACAGCAAAAAAAAAACAGTCCCACAAAAAAATGAAATTTGCAAAAAATGAATGAAAAAAAGGCAACTTGCAGCAAAAAAAGAACTCCCAAGCCAATGAAAAAAAATTCTACAAAAACCTACAAGCCAAAAAACACAGAGATCTTAAAAAAATTTCACTTCCATTTTAAAATTTATTAAAAAAGAAATGAAATTAATCTCTATTTAAAAAAAAATTCCAGATTTAGCTATAGATAGCTAAATGTGGCTTAAATACCCTGAAAATTCAGGAATACCTGCAAGGTATGATGAAAACCTGCACATGCACAAAAAGGCACAAAAAAATGACACTTTCCGAGAAAGCTTGTTAGAGAGATTAGCAAAATAATTCCAGAAAATAGTGATCGAAAAACTTGCATGCAGAGTAAAATAACGAAACCAAGAAAGAGTAATCGCAACTAAAAAATAACGAGTGCACGTTTACCCGATCTCAGCTCTGATACCATGAAAAGAGTTTGCGAGAATCGAATCAGAAACGAGGCACCACGAAGTAGTTGCACTCCAACGGAATCGTGATAGCTCCAGCGATAGCAAGAAAAAATTGATCAGTAATGGAAGAACTTGCTCAACAGAAACAAAGCTTGCATAGAGGAAAGACAGCGGAGTGTCTTGGCATGCTCATAAATGAATAGAAAAGGGGTACATATAGGGTGCTGAGTAACCCTAGTGCATGACACACATGAAACCCTAAACCTAACCCTAAACCTAACCCATGTGAGATGACCCTCCAACATGAGAGGAGGACACATAGGATAACTCACACTAATGAGATACACTCAAAGGCTTATAGACAATATTTATCAACAAAATGATAGTAAAGTGATTTTCAATTATTTATCTCATTACAAGATGAAGGATCTTCTCGTAATGAAATTGCAAATACAACTAAACTATCACATGGACGATATCCTATGTGATTTTGAGGGATTTTAACAGAAGATTGTAATAGGAACAAGAAAAAATACTTGTAGAAATAATGAAATAAATCAGACACAAATTTTCCCAAGATTAACACAGATTAATTCGAAGTTGATTAAATTCATGAGTAGGGGAAAGTTTCTTTGAATAGTCTCAAAGCATTTTTAATGGTTGTACAATTACATCAAACTTGACATGATCAAATCTAAAACATAAGAGATTAATAGGTTTCTTAGATGGTCTCTTAAGAAAATGGGATTTTTAATATTTTTCTTGTAAGAATTAAACACCGACCATTTGCATGACTAAAGCATGTTTTTAATAACACTCAATTTACATCAAGTCTTTCCCCCCAAGAAAAGAATATTCGAGGAACCTTTGTATGTTACATGTTTGATCATGATTTCAAGAAAATGATGTTTATCAGGTTTGCAACAAAAAGTTTCTAGTTGTTCAAAAAGGTGAATCATTACAAATATTTCCATCATTATTTTAACTGGGGAACCAAGTCATCTACTTTGGAAACACGTTTTTCATCCTTTGCACATGTAACTCCCATAATTTCATCCTTTTCCCATTATTTCCTCTATAACTTTTCTCTGCATCCAACTTCTCTCGTAATTCATGTTTTTGCAAGTGCCCAAGAAATTCCAATTTCAAAATATCAACCTTTACATTCCTTAAAATCACAAGTTAAGCTCTAGATCCATTCAATTGCACTTTGCAGATAAAAAAGAGAAGGAATTCATTAAAAAATGATGAAAAACAATGTGTATTTAGATCTCAAGGAGTCTTGGAGCAAAAATGGTAGAAAAATAAGATACAATGCACAAAACTTGTTGATTCTCACCTTTCTCATCTTTAGTTAAAGTCCTCCATGTGTTTCATTGGTGCAATTGCAAAGGTGAAGTATAGAGGCAAGTTTCCAAACAAGCGTAGTCCTTCCACATGCCTTGGGCAAAGGAAAATTTCCTTTTGGCCTTTGAAAATTCTCAGTATAAAAGGAGCTAGTGGAAGCCTTCACATGTCTCACTAGTTATCTTTTGATATGGTGCCTAAAAGTAGAGACCCTAAACAAGTGTGCGCTCACCATGTGTCTCAACCTGACACAGTTGTTAAAATAATTTAGGGACCAGTGGAAGGTGGCACGTGCCTAGGGTCTGAGAAAGTTTCCTCAGCCTTTGAAAATTCCAAGCAATGGTAGAGTGAGTGCAAAATTCCACGTGTCTCGATGGTGCACTTTTAAAATAAAATTCAGGGGCGAGTCTCGAAACAGGCGCAGTCCCTCCATGTGTCCCAGGCCTTTAGAAAGTTGCTTGAAAATTTTAATTATAGAGAGGAGCCAGTAAAATCCTCCAAGTGTATCCTTGGTGCAACTGCTAAGGAAGGACCCAAAGGTAGATCCTCAAATGAGCACTAACCTACCACATGTCCATGGCTGAGAAAGCTACACCGACTGCATGAAAAAAAAAATCTAAGTCTAGGTAGGGCTAGTGGAAACATCTATGTGTCTCCTTGGCGCAACTACTAAGGTAGGACCCAGAGGTGGATCCTCAAATGAGTGTTGACCTTCCACGTGTCCATGGTCTAATAAAGCTACACTGGCCACATGAATAAAAATTCTAAGTCTGGGCAGGGCCAGCAGAAACATCTACGTGTCTCCTTTGCACAAGTCCAAAGGTCAAGCTAAGAGGTGAATTTTTAGATGAGCGCCGGCCTTCCACATGTCCACGACTTGAGTTGAATCGAGTCTTAGAGTTTCAAAATGCCTTGCCAAGCCACATCCAATCAGAAAGGATCATGTAGCTAAAGATTATGAGATATAAATTTTATGAGGAAAACACACCGCGCCACACCGTAAAATGTAGTGAAATCACATTTTGTGCCCATAATTGAATTTTTTTTAAGGAAAAAGGATTTGGAAATGATACAAGGCCCAAATGTGATCCATGACCATGGAGAAGAATCTTCAACACCATACCAATGAAGAAAACCTTTCACGTATCCATTTAGGAAATAGAAAAAATGACATATCCCGTAGATTGAAGAATTGTATAGAGAAAATGGGGTGAGATAAAATTGAGCACCAACATCAGCTCCTAGTCAGGGATGGGCACTCCTAGCGATTGCCACAAGAACAAATAGTAGAACTAGTGTCAAAAATAAACCATTGGGCAATGGAGTCAAGAACAATATTGTAGTGCAGAAAGACAATAACCAACTCCCCCAAGATGAACTGAGATACCAAAAAAAACTAGTCACAGGGAACCAGGACGAACCAAGATAGAAAAACATGAAATGAGAAAAAAACCAAAAGACTATATGCTATACAATGATGTGCACCATGATTCATAGAAAATAATCATGGAAAATTTTCAAGTGCCTTTGATTCTAGATATGACCATCCTAAGTAGTTCTGATACATCTTTAACCACTAGTCATATGATTATTTCTCTTCTCCATCCTAGTTTCTATCTGACCACATTTTTCAGGCTTATCCCTTGTGCCTATGTCAATTTTTTCAACATCTCTTGAGCCTGTATCAAACAACAAAGTCCTAAGAAAATCAACTTGCTCAGGATATCTACACTGATCAATTTCATACTCCTTGAAAACAACATAGCTCACAGAGTTATCAACATCAATGTCTACATGCAATACTTTATAAGAAACATTGTTGGGGTCCTTAATGAGGTATAACATTTTTTTTCACTAGGTAACTTCACAAGGATGTTGTCAATAGGTATAGTTTCCAAGGACATATTCCTTTTCACACTCCCACCCACACTAGCATCCCATTTTCTTGATAACAACATTCCCCATTTGGTAGGGAAATCAACAATAACAACATCTAGTTTTATGTTCTTTCCTGGGTATGCTGCAAGTTGCACTATAAAACCCTTGACACATCCAACCATTGGCACCACTCTTCAATCCATGGTAGTACATTTCCCATAAACTATTGTTTCTTTGAGATTTAACTCATTCATGACCTCAAGAGGCATTACATTACATGAGACTCCTGAATCAAACATACAGTTATGTAATTAACCTATCCTTAATAATAAAAGTAGTAAAAAATGGATTCACTTTTAGCTGAGACTCAAGTAGAGAAGTTCCCAAATAAACCTTAGGTGTTTCACCCAATTCCTCTAATGTTTGTGGTTTTTCTAATTCTGCAATGGTAGGAGGAACCTCTATATTGCTTACATTTTTACCCTGGGTGACCTTTTCTTCCTTAAGCCCCAAATACTCAAATGCACTCTTCTTATGCTCAGGGATTCTAAGAAATTCAATAATAGGAACAACAATCTTGATCTATCTCAAGATTTGGGTAAGGCAGTATTAGGAGGGAGGTTTACAAATTCATATGATGGTATGATATTTTTCACAGTCTGAGCATGGGGAGGGACACAATTTTTATTTGGGGTGAAAAATCCTTAGACAGATGCATATTTATTAGGGTTTTCCTTAGGGATACTGGTAAGCACTGAAATTTTTGGTTTGTCCTTAGGCCCTGCCCCTTTGACAACTTTGCTCCTGGTATTAATATATTGTTTCATGCCCAACTGCTGCATTCATTCAAAATTATTTTTCCTCTTCTGAAGGAATTCCTCCATCATATTTTTCAGTACCCAAATTAATTCTCCCTCAGAAGCAGAGCAACATCACAGACTTGATAGGAAGCTTAGAGACAAGTAGATCATGTGGTGTGTCATTTTGTATCCAAGGAAGAAATGCAGCTTGCTCTTTGTCACTCAGATGTGAATAAATGGATAGCACCCTTAAGAGGATTTTATCTATCCTCACTACTTTATGGTTGTGTCTTTCAACTAGGGTGAGAGGACCCTTTTATAGCCTATTGATTGTCGAGGAGATGGATATTTCCTTCCTTGCAAAGTTATTAAGAATACCTTGAAGAAAATCTGATCAATACAAAAAAACCTAACTCTCAGAAGTTGTCAGCCTAGATGATGGAGATATTTTCTAGGAAAGGTTTAGGATACTAGAGACAATGAAAACCTGATTGCTTCTACATTTTTTGGTAATAGAAGTTATGAATTTGTACACACATAGGAAAAACAGGGGTATTATGGATAAGATTGGTTGTTTTTAAATGAATTTTTTGTGGGAGGTGAGGTAGGATGAACTTAATTGGCTATATCTTTGAATATTTTACAAAATTTGAAGGCTTAATCAATAGAATGCTTCATAATAGATAAAATACTACTTTAACAAGAAGTTGTGCTTCAATGGATGCCTAGATCAACATGTTTTCACACAAAATTTAAGAATCCAAAATGAAGGTTTAAATTGAGAAACTTAATTGAACACTATCAACCTTTGATAAATATCATGCCTAGGATACCCTTAAAGGCTAACAAACAATCTTATCATCAATGTAGGATTACAATGATTTTAAATTATTTTATTTCACTATCAAATGAAACCTCTTCTGATAAATGAAATTAAAAATTCCACCAAACTATCACAAGGATAAGATCTTGTGTTATGCACAGATATTTCAATGTAAGATTGCAATGGGAACAAGAAAAACTAGTTGCAGACATTCAGAAATGAAGTAGACGCAATTTTTCCCAAAAACAACATAGAATAACTCAAATTGGATTAAAGTCATCAGCAGGGGAAAGTTTTTAGAAAAATCTCAGAGCTTGTCAATGGTTGTACACTTGCAATCACCTTGACATGATCAAATTTAACACAAAATAAATAAACAGGTTCCTTCGGATGGATTCTCTGAAGGACGGGTTCTATGTCAAGCTTTTCTCTTAGAAAAATCAGTCCTGACCTCTAACACTCCAACCATTTTCACATGATAAATTCATGAAATTTATAAAAACATTTTTCAATAGAGTTTTCCTCCCAAAAAATCCAAACATTGAGTGCACTAGTGCTCACCATGCAATCCCAATCACGATTCCCAGAATTAGATATGTAAAAAAAAATATCAGATGCATCAGGGGGTGAATAGCTCTCTGAACATCTATCTAGCATTCAACTCCTTCTTCTGGTAAGTACCACTCTTCCCTCTCACTCACCAACCACTTACGCCCCTAAACTATCAAATCTAGTTCTCTTATGTGCCCATGAAGGAAATATTGGAAGACTCAGATCGAGTCCAGATAGTCAGATCTCATCTTAATGGTATAGAAGACATTTTCAAATTTTCCCCACCAAATCAAGATATCAAATGGTTTCTTGTGTGCCAAGGAAAATTAGGTTGAATCCGACAGTCAAATTACATCTTAATGATATCATAATTTTTTAAATCTTTCCCACCAAACCAAGACAATAAATTAATTTTCGTCTTCATTTGGCGTATATGATACACTAAGAAATCATGAAGAATCATAAAAATTCAAATCTCCAGGAGCTCTGGAGATGAAAATGGTGGAAAAATTAGATACAAATGCATAGTTGCCATTGATTTCTGCTTTTGAATTTGGACTGTCCACGTGGAAGATCTGACTTTAAGACATGGGCTTGCAAGTTCCTTTTTTTTCTTATCACAATCTTTTGGAAAAATGTCAAAATTTTCACATTTTTCTCCGCACCTCCACCCTTGATAAATGAGCCTAACACGTGTTCCTAAGGTGGGTCCCCAAAGGAAACTATGGCTCAGATTCTTCTATTTCACCTCCTTTTTTGGAAAAAGGGAAAATTTTCCAAGTTTTCTCGACCACTCTGCTATCTCTGCCTTCTACAAAAGAAAATTCTGAGTACTCTGATGTCGGGTCCCAGCAGAACCACGCTTCTTTTTTCACTTTTAACTCCTTTCTTCACAATAAGGGCAAAATTTTCCACATTTCCCCCAAAATGGCCAAACCTCCCCACCTTTTGACCTTACCCACTACGAAATGTCTCAGTGGACTTATGCATTGAAATGGTCCCAAAAATGTAGAGACCCCATTTTGATGTGTTTAATCGACACGTTTCTGATTCATGACAGAGTGTGCAAAAAGTTATCCAAGTTTCAACATCCGATGCGTCTTCATGTCCCCACCATGGTTTAAGATTTCAAATCCATCGGCCATTGATCCCCCTTCCTTGTCAAAAAGGAAGTGTGACCATAATCCTCCTGATGTATCCTTCTAGCGCTTCTTTAAAATGAATGTCAAGGGCGGGTCCCTAAAAATCCAAGATGGCCCCTCGACGGCCCGCCTCCCTAGGCCTCTTTAGGAAGTTACTTCAACACCAACCTATGACCTATCCTTTGTTGGAAACCTCCATGGGCCATTTTGATTTTTTAATCCTTCAAGATGGTCCCCAAGAGGAAATAATTTGAATCCAAGTTCGGCCTCTGACCACGTGTCCCAGGATCTAGAACCTGTATCCTTGCCATGTTTTACCTTCAAAGTGGATCAAGGCATAAGACTTTTTCACTTGTCCCACTGTCAAATTTTCCTTTAAGGTCAAATCCTAGCGAGGCCGATGGGGTCAAATGAGTTCAAAATTTTTGCCAAAGTATCCAAAAAGCCCATCAAAATTTTACCAGCTAAATAAACATTTTTCCATGCCCCATCCAATTAGAAGAAGCCACGTAAGTACTAAAAGAACCAATCTGAATTGAGTGGAGCTACAGGACCAAATTTTCCTTTTTACCAAAAAATCAAAAGCGACAAGTTAAAAAAATTTCCCGCCATCCCCTTGACCAACAAAAAGAAGCCACGTGGCCAATGAATGCTGAGGAATAATTTTGACTGGAAAAGGATGCCCACCAGACTGTCAAAAACACATAAATTCACCATTCATGCCGAGGAGGAACATGATTTTTTCGCTAAGGATGAATATTTTTGAAACAAAACCAAGTCAATAATGGTTCCGAGCATCTTTCAACCATGGATTTGGATTTTCAAATCCATACAAATATAAATTGATCATTCTCGAGCTTCCATGGTTGGGGTAAAATAGGAAAAATGGTAGAGCCCGTGAAAGACTCTTTAATATGGTTAGAGGATCAATTTTTTTTTTGGGTGTTTAAGTGATCTTCAACCAAGGAAAGGATTAATCATGGTGACCAAATGGAGGACATAGTATTCAAGCACCAACACGGGGACATAAAAAATGTGACAGAGGCTAGAAACTGAGGGATTTTAATGGCAAATGGGGTGATATTGATTCGAGCACAAACATCGGCTTTGACTCAGGCATGGGCACTCCCTATGAGTGCCACAAAGAAAAAAATAATAGACCAAGTGCCAAAAAAAATCCATTACGAAAAGGAGTCAGCTTGCAGAGTAGAAAACCAAAACCATCCCCTGAAAATGAACTGAAAAACCAACAAAACTAGGTCACTAAGGACCAGAATGAGAAAAAATACAAAAGGCATAAAGAAACCAACCAACTATACACTGTAAAAATGATGCTCACCTTGATTTTTGGGAATTAATCTATGAAACATTTCAAGTGCCTGCCATTAACAGGAAATTCAAGCAATTCGTCATCCAAGTCTTTTAAGAAGAAGGTGTGTTCCCTAATCTGAATTTCAATGGAGTAAGGGCCCATCCATAGCGCATCAAATTTACCATGATTTCCCTTTTCATCATGCCTGGTATCCCATAATAGCACAAGATATCCAATTCTGAAAGCTTTGGGTGTTACCTTTTTGTCAAATAGCTTCTTCAACTTTTCTTTGAACTTCACATGCCTTTGGTGAGATGCCCTCCTTTCTTCAACAAGTTCAATAATTTGGTTAATGCGAGCATCATATGGACTAACTTCTTTATCTTCTAGTGGTTGAAGGAACTATGAGGATAAATGCATATGAGGGGGCAGAAAATCCCGAGTCCCATACACCAATTTAAATGAACTATTTCTAGTAGCTCTTTTAACATTAATTCTATCAGCCCAAACATAAAACTTCAACTTCTCACCCCATTTCGTTTTGTTCATCTCCAAGGTTCTCCTAATGATCTTTAATAGATGTTTGTTGTTAGACTCTATTTTTCCATTTCCTTGGGGGTTATAATTGGAGGCATATGTAAAATTTATTCCATATTCTTGACACATTGCCACCAAAGGTTTAGCTCTGAAGCTCATGGCATTCTCAACAACAATTTTAACTGGCACTCCAAACCTACAGATGATATGGTTCAGCATGAAGTCCATAATAATTTCGTGTGTTGCTCTCTTGGTGGGGATTTCCTCAATCCACTTAGAGAAGTAATCCGTGGCTACAAGAATCCACTTATGGACAGCACTTGAAGGGTCTGAAATCTCACCAATGAAATCCATTTCCCATTGCTTGAACGGGGATTCAATTGATACAGGTTGCAAAGGAAGGGATCCTGAAGCTTCCAGTATTCTAGAAAAATGCTAGAAACTCTCACATCTTCTAACCAAAAAATTTGTATTTTTGAAAATATTTGGCCACCAATAACTAGCCCTCAAGATCTTGTGTGTTGTGACTCTTCTAGAAAAATTCCCCCCACAAAGTCCTCCATGGAGATCAGAAATTATCTTGGTGGCTTAATCTTCAGTAATGCACCTCAAGAAAAATCCCTCAGGGTTCTTCCAAGCTAAGCCATAATAAGTAATGACATATTTCTGGGAGGCCAGCTTAAGAGCTCTTTTATGATTTTTACTTAAATGCTCAAGGAAGTATAGATTTTTGAGATAAAAAATTATATCTTTGTACCATTCAAAAATCATCAATGTTTCAAGGACATCCACCCTTCCTTCTTCTACTTCATTGACCTCAATAATTTACAAGTTTCTCTTAGCCATAAGCTTACCTAAGCCCAAACCTCTTAATAACTTTGTGGTTTGGATATCCATGTCATATTCCTACAACTTGTTCTCCTAGCTGCATATTTTTCTTGAGAAATCCATCTCTGATAAGACATCTTTCACCATGGTGTGGGGAACATAAGAAACAAATTTAGAGCTCAAAATGTAAGGTTTGAAAACCCTTATTACTTTTACCAAGGAAAATGTTTGTTTGTCCATAATCATGTATTTCAACTCAGCCCCCTGTAATGCCTTACTGAAAAAGGCAATTGGCCTCTCTGCCCCTTCATCATCCTTCTACAACAAGATAGATGCAACAGTGTTCTTTGAAGAAAAAGAAAACATTTGGAAAGGATTCTTATAATTTGAAGATGCTAAAATAGGGGCGTGATTTAATGCCTCTTTGATCCCATCGAAAGCTTGGATGGCAACATCTTCCCATTTGATAACTTGGTCCTTATTTAGCATGCAAGTAATTGGAATGGTTAACTCAACAAAGTTTGATATGAATCTTTTGATAAAGTTTATTTTCCCAAAGAAGGACTTAATTCCATTCTTGGTTCTTTTAATTGGGACTTTTCTAATGGCCTCTACCCTCTCGGGATCTCTCATTAAACCATCCATTGATATAATGGGACGAAGCAACTTGGAATTTCACACTCCGAAATGTCACTTCTTTGGATTGAGTGAAATTCCATATTCTTTGCATCTTATCAGCATTTTTTTCAAGTACTGCAAGTGGTCACTTCTCCTTCTAGAAAAAAAGTCACATAATCGTGGTAAATAACAATAAAATCATTAATGTAACCAGCAAAAGTGACATCCATTGCTATTTGAAAAATTACTCCAACATTAAACAAACCAAAGGGCATTCTAACATAGACATAAGTTCCCCAAGGAGTGGTAAAGGTTGGCTTAATTATTTTTGAATCCTTCACAAAAACTTGATTATAGCCAGAGAATCCATCCAAGGTAGAAAGCAACTTAGAACCAATCACTAATTGTAGCATGTTTTCCATGTTTGGTAAAGGATAATTATCCTTCATTGATGCTCTATTCAGATTTCTAAAATCCACGCACAACCTGATATCACCATTCTTTTTTCTAACTGGCACTAAGTTTGTAACCCAAAAAGAGAACCTTGTGGGCTAAATAATCCCTCCATCCCTCAGTTTCTTCAGTTCTTCTTACATTTTAAGAGATAGGAATGGATTGATCCACCTTTGTTTCTACCTGAATGGCTTTGCATTAGATTCCAAAGGAATTTCATTTTGAAATAGATCCTCTCTGTATGCCTTTAGTTAATAATCAGAACAAGCTAGGAAATCTTGATATTTTTTCAACAATTAGACATAGGACTACTTTTCCTTCTTGTTCAAATTGCTTCCCAAGAAAATAATCATTGATTTATCCTTTGTACCAACTTCATACTCCTCAACATCACTTGAGGTTGTTGTATGTCTGTTAATAATGCAATCAACATTATCAAAGTTTGATTCAAGAGCAACCAATCCTCTAGGAATGGTCTTAGTTTTCAGTTGGATGATGTCTTTCCAAAAAAAAAATTCTTTACCCTTTAATGTACATACCATTGGCTCCCAATTAATAAATTGATCATAAAAATCCCCTTTGTTCTGCAAAAATCTTTTGATCTGAGCATCATCATCAAAAATTTGTGAATGTTTAATGTTGTCAGGGACAGATGGCCTTGTTAACACTTCAACATCATATTCAGAATATGGGGACATTGCAAAATTATCAAAATGATATCCCAATAGTGCAAGATTGTATTCCATAACATTGAACTTCCTATCATAATGGACAATGTTAACTAAATAAAAAATCTCAATCAAGTCCTAGACTACATGCTTGTACTATTTCATCCTCTAATTTTTAGTGGCATACAGTTATCTGATTTGTTTGGCAATTAGTTCTTAATATCCTTTAACAATGATGTCTTTAAGATAGTACTTCTAGGCCATTCTCAAACCTAACAACAATGCTTCATACTCAACAATGTTGTTAGTGCACTCAAAGCTAATTTTGAAATAAAAAACAAACTCTTCCAAGCTTGGAGAAATCAGAACTACACCAACACCATTTCAAAATTTGGAGAAAGCTCCATTAAACAACAAAGTCCATGGAGAGCCTACTTGTTCAAGAATCTTACATTGATCCATCTTGTTCTCTTTCCCATCAACAAATCCAACAAATTTTTCAGCATAAACACTTGTGTACAACACGTCAAAAGATGCATTGTTGGGATCTTCAATGAGGTGTAACATTTTATTTTATCCATACAACTTGACAAGGCTACCCTCAATTGGGATGGTGGCATAGGAAATATCCATTAGAACACTCCCACCAACACTTACAACCTATTTTCTAGACAACAACATACCCCACTTGGCTGGGAAATCAACAACAACAACGTCAACCTTCAAATTCCTACCCGTATAGGCTGCAATTTGTACCACCAGACCTTTCACACATCCCACCACTAGCTCCTCTATGGAATCCATGGCAGTGCACTTCCCATATGTTCTTACTTTTATATCTAGTTCATTCATGACTTCGAGAGGCATAACATTACATGGTGCTCCTGAATCAAACATACAATTATGTAAAAATTTGTCCTTAATGATCAAAGTGGAAAAGAATGGATCTACATTTAGCTGAGACTCTACCAAGGATGTTCCCAAATAAACCTCAGGTGGTTCACCTAGTTATTCCAATACTGGTGGTGTTTCTAGCTCTTCAATTATTGGAGGAGTCTCCACATTGTTTACATTTCTACCTGCAGTAGTATTCTCTTCTTTCAACCCCAAATACTCAAATGCTTTCTTCTTGTGCTCAAGAATCCTAAGTAGCTCAACAATTGGAACACTAACTTTGTTTTGACTCAAAACTTGGGCAATGTCATATAGAAAACACTTTGGCAAGGCAATATTGGGAGGGAGACTGACAAACTCATCAGATGGCATGGAATTTTTGATAGTTTGGGCATGAGGAGAAGTATGAATCTTGTTTGGGATAGCAAGGCCTTTGGAAGATGTATCTTTCTTAGGAACATCTTTAGGAGTACTAGTAAGAAATGGAGTTTTAGGTTTGGCTGGAGGTCCTGCTCCTTTGATAACTCTACTCCTAGTATTATAATCCTTTTCTTGAACCACAACAACATTCATCAAGAACTGTTTATCCTCCTCAGATGTGATTACTCCATCATACTTCTTTATCATTAAAGATCTTAAATATTCAAATTAATTATTGGGAAATTCAAAAGCCTATACAATATCTACTTCTAAAGTATGACAAGGAGGAAGAAGAGGTGCCCGATGAATGCAATCCCAAAAATCAGTAGCAGTTCTAGCACTTATTACCTCAGTTGAAGTTTTTCCTTGGCGTGAGCTTGTGGAGCAACCCATCATGCAAAAATGTTCATCAGTATTATCATCATTAGATTCTTCTTCTACTTTTTTATGTAATTCAAATGGAACATGGGGCATGAAACATCTGTTACACCAATCAATTACATATGTTTCTTCAACCAAAAAAACTCTGGCAGCCAAAGGATCAAGCACCATTCTATTTTTCCTAGCTTGGGGTTGTTTATTTCCAAATCCAACAGGGCCCTTACCTCTTTCATCAAATATATTCTAATTTCTATGAAGATTTGTGAATCCGTCTTGGCCTTGTTGCTTATTTTGGCCTTGTGAACTCTGCCCAATTCCTTTCTCTTCCCGGGCTAATTTGTATGAAATTTCTTTGACATCCCCTACCAAAGTTTTCACAACTTCCTCCAAATGAGCAACCTTACTTGCTTGATGTTTTTTGAGATTAACCATCTTCACACCCTTCCTCTTAGGAGGTTTCCCAATTGCCTTAATGTTGTTCTCAATTTGTAGAGCCATGGTGAAGGTGTGCCTCAAATTGTTAGGGATTTTGTCCCTCAAATAGTAAGCAACTTTCTTATCAAATGCCTCTGAATACTTTATCAAACATGATTCATCATATGGCCTCAAATTAATAGCCAATCTCCTCAAGGTCTTGTTAAATGTTGTTTTGAAATCATGCACCGATTCATTAGGATTCTTATAGATATTTTGAAACTCTGATAAACGAAACCTAGGGTTAGTATTATCACCATATTGTAATCTAAATGCATTATTCATCTCCGTCCAAGAATCAATGGAATTGTCTGGAAAAAATTTATACCAGTCCCTTACATCTTTTTGTAAAGTATGAATAAAAAATTTGATATATACATCTTCAAATTCAATCTGAAATTCTTCCATCATGTTGATGAAAATATTTAAGTGTTGATCACCAGATATAGCATTGTTTCCTTGGAACTTTTGTAGTATATTTCTTACATCTTGGGGAGATGCATTTGGCTAACCATCCATCCCTCTAAAATTTATAGGACCAAAAGTATTTACAACAAATGGAGGTCTGGATTGGGGATGGGCCATGTTGTTTTGAGGAGGTAACCTTGGACGAGAATCAAACTGATAAGGGATATGGGGTCTTTGAAACATAGGAGTATAACTTTCAAAATGGATATTCCGTAAAGGCTTTGTTTCTTGGAAAACCCTATCAACTTTGGAAAACATAGGAGTAGAATGAGAAGAAAACTTTTAAAATTCAAATCAAGGCCACTCTCAAGATGGAGAATTCAATTTCACGAAAATACTACCTGATTCAGATGCTCTTGAATGGAAATCTTCAATAATATGCTGGTCACTTTCATCAAGGGAGATCTCTTTTCTTGATTGGTGATCTCCAATAACTCTTCAGGCTCTTCTTCCTTCTGACTTTATTTTTCCTAGCTCTTGAAATAATGTCCTAGTAGGATCCCTAAGGAAGAAAGATGTTCTTCCTTCAATTTTTGCAAAGATTAGTAAAAAATATCACTTGAAAGAGGCTAAAACACTGGTACTTATTAAAATATCATATTAACATGGAGTTTCCGCTAAGGATTTCCACCTTGGTTGTGAAAATGCACTAAAAAATATGATTTGTCAAATGTCCATCAACACCTGAAACTAGAAACAGAATGATTTGACCTTCCTTTACCAAGATTTATCAATGAAAATTAGTGCAACAAATGTAGAAACTGGAAATATTGCACACTGCACTTGTAACTTTGAACACTTCTTAGAGGCCTAAACACAAGATGATGTTGAAACAATGTACTAGCACTTAGAGCATATAAGAAATGTTTACCAGGATTTGAAAATGCACTGCAATCACAATGTCCCTGACAACGACACCAGAAACAGTGTTGGTACCCGAATTGATTCTCCCTCAGAAGCTGAGTAGCATCATAGACTTGAAAGGAAACTTAGATACAAGCAGATCATGTGGTGTGTCATTTTTAGTTGGGGAAGAAATGTAGATTTCTCTTTGTCATTCATATGTGGAGAAATGGTTAGCACCCTTAAGAGGATTTTATCTATCCTCACTACTTTATGGTTGTGCCTTTCAACCAAGGTGAGAAGACTATTTTTTAGCATGCTTATTATGGAGGAGATGGAGATGTCCTTCCTTGCAAAGTTATTAAGAAGACCTTGAAGAAAATTTGACCAACACAACAAAACCTAACTCTCACGAGTTGTCACCCTACATGATGGATATATTTTCTAGGAAAGGTTCAAGCTACTAAATATAATGCAAACTTGATTGCTTCTACATGTTTTGGTAATAGAAGTTTTGCATTTTTCCACACACATGATAAAAATTCGGACTATGTGTAAGATTGGTTTGTTTTAAGTGAATTTTTTGTGGGAGGTGAGGCATGATGAACTTGATTCACTAGATATTTGAGAGATTTTACAAAAATGGAAGGCTTAATCAACTGAATGCTTTAGAATATCTAAAATGCTCCTTTAACCAGAAGGTGTGCTTCAATGGAGGCCCAAATGAACACATTTTTACACAAACTTTAAGAATCTAAAATAAAGGTTCAAATTTAGAAACTTAATTGAACACTATCAACCTCTGTTTAATCACACCTAAGATACCCTCAAAGGATAACAAACAATCTTATCATCATGATAGGAGTATAGTGATTTTAAATTTGTTTATTTCACTATCAAATGAAATCTCTTCTGATAAATGAAATTGAAAATGACACCAAACTTTCACAAGGATAATATCTTATGTCATTCACAGATATTTCAATGTAAGATTGCAATGGGAACAGGAAAAACTATTTGCAGACATTCAGAAATGAAGAAGACACAATTTTTCCCAAAATCAACACAAATTAACTTAAATCGGATTAAACTCATCAGCAAGGGAAATTTTTTGAACAATCTCAGAGCTTTTCAATTGCTGTACACTTGTAACCACCTTAACATGATCAAATTTAACATAAAAGAAATAAGCAAGTTCCTCGAATGGCTTCTCAGAAAGATAGGATCCATCAAAATTTTCTCTTAGAAAGATAACTCCTGACCTCTAACACTCCAACCATTTACACAATAAGTTCATGCAATTTATAAGACTTTTTATACAACAAAGTTTTCCCCCAAAAAACAAAAACATTCAAAGCACCATTGCTTGTTGTGATTCTGATCGTGACCCCCAAAATTAGATCTGTAAAAATGTTTTCAAGCACATCAGAAGGAAAATCTCTTCGAATCTTTCTAGCATTCAATCCTTCACTAGTAAGTCATTCTTCAATACAGACGCCGACTACTTCCTCCTTAAATATTTCAAATCCAATTTCTTGCATGCCGAGGAAGGAAAGACTAGAAACTCACATCAAATCTAATAGTTATATCACGTCTTAATGGTAAAATATGTTTTCAAATTTTCCCTACAAAATAAAGATAATAAATGGTTTCTTGCTTGCCAAGGAAAATTAGATTGAATCTGATAGTCAGATTACATCTTAATGGTAAAATACATTTTTAGATCTTCCCCACCAAACTTGGACATCAAATTAATTTTCCTCTTCATTTGGAGTGTATGAGACACCAAGAAATGATAAAAAAAAAAATTTAAATTTTTCATTCCTAGGAGCTTTAGAGAAAAATTGCAAAAAAATCAGATACAGATGCACAGTGGCTGTTAATTTCCCTTTTGAATTTGGATTGTCCACATGGGAGATCCGAGTTAGGATGTGCCTAGGGGTTCCATTTTACCTTTTACATTTTTTGATAAAAATGCTAAATTTCTCATTCTGTTCCACCCCTCTGCCTTTGAAAAATGGGATTTACATGTGTCCCAATGTGGGTCCCAGAGGAACCATGGCTCGATTCTTCTATTTTACCTCTTTTTTGGAAAAAAAATAAAATTTTCCAACTTTTCCTCACCGCTCTGCGTCTCCACCATCAACTGAACCAACTTTTGACTATTCTCTATCAAGATTGTGGGTCACTTTGATGACTTTAATATTTTAAACAATAAGGGGAAAAAAATCTAAGTTGCCTCCAATGGCCCACCTCCCCACCTTTTGAATTTTCAAACCACCACATGTCTTAATGGTGCATCTTGAGATGGTCCCGAAAAGTAGAGATCCCAAACAAGTGCGTGCTCAACACGTGTTTCATTCTGGCATAGTCTGTTTAAAGTTTGGAAGTTCAGCAGAAGGTTCCATGTGTCTAAGGTCTAGGACAGTCTCCTTCGGCTATTGAAAATTCCAAGAAAAAAGGAAGAGTGAGTGGAAGCCTCCACATTTCCTCCTGGCGCTTCCTCAAAATATAACTCAGGGACCGGTCCATAAACATGTGTAGTCCCTCCACTTTTCTTAGGCCTTTTAGGAATTTCCTTGAAAAGTCTAAGGAAGGCCTGACGGAAACCTCCATGTGCCTTTATGGCACAACTTCAAGATGGTCTCGAAGAGTGAAGAATCTGAATGAATGTGGGCTCACCATGTGTTCTAGGCCTCAGAAATTTTTTTAAAAAAAATTAAGTACAAAGTGGAGCTGGCGGAAGCCTCCACTTGTCCCTCTGTCACATTTGTTAAGGTGGGAACCTAAGGTAGATTTTCAAATGTGCACCAGCTCACCACATGTCCATGGCCTGCAAAAATTGTACCTGCTACTTAAAAATTTGTCTAATTTTGGGAAAAGTAGTGGAATCCTCCACGTGTCCTCCCGGCACAACTCTAAGGCCAAACCAAAAGGTTAAATTTCAAACGAGCTTCATTCCTCCACATGGAAAATTTTTGGGTTGAAGCAAGCGATAGAGTTTTTAAAGTGCCCCACTAAGCAATATCTAACCAAAAATAGCCATGTTTCCACTGATGTAGAGATTTAAAATTGATGGGAAAAACACACCAATCAAGCCATAAAAATGTAGGGAAACCACTGTTTGAGCCGAAGATGAAATTTTCTTCAAGGATAGAGAATTTTAAAATGTTGTAAGGTTCCAACATGACCCTATAAGATACATTCAGTCATGTTTCCTCAAGTACCTAGGACAAAATGGTAGGGACAACAACACATGAATATAGAAAACGGAAGGGAAGGAACAACCAGAGTTTTACGACCAAGTAACAGACTCTTTCATATGGTCAGAGGAACAAAAAAAAATTGGGTGTTTAAGTTATCTTTGACCAAGGAAGGGACTAATCATTGCAAAAAAATGGAGGAAACAGTCTTCAAGCACCAACACGGGGAGATACAAAATGTGACAGAGGCTGGAAACTAAGGGATTTTAATGGCAAACGGGGCAAGACTAATTTGAGCACCAATAATACTTCTTAATCATTAATGTCCTTAAGTACTCAAAATAATTATTAGGAAACTCAAAATCGTGTACCATATCAATCTCAAAAGCATTAATGGGAGGAAGAGGCAATACCCGGTGAATGCAATCCCAGAATTTTTCAACAATTCTGGCACTAATCAACTCAGTTGAGGTTACTCCCTACTGTGAGCTTGTAGAGCAATCCATCATGCATAAATCATCATTTGTCTCAGCATCATCAGCTTCTTCCTCAAATCCCTTTTAAAAAATACATGGAGAATGTCGTTAAGAAGTAGATATCACACCACTCAATCTCATAAGCTTCTTCAAAGGTAGAAAATCTTGCAACTAAAGGATCAGGCACCAACATGTTTTCATGGGGTTGGGGTTGTCTATTTCCTTATCCCACAGGACCTTTACCCCTATCATCTGATCTATGATCACCACTGGGATGATTTGTAAATATTTCCTAACCTTGTGGCTTATGCTGACTTTGAGAACCATGTCTAATCCCTTTCTCTGCTCTGGCTTATTTGTAAGATATTTATTTAACAGCTCCGGCCAAAGTTTTTACAACCTCTTCTAGATCCATACACTTACTTGACTGAGGCTTTTCTGGATTTATTAGTTTGATAACTTTCCTCTTAGGAGGCTTACTAACTGCTTTGATATTGTTTTCAATTTTCAAAGCCATGGTGAAGGCCTGCCTCAAAGTTGTTGGGTTTTTGTCCCTTAAATAATAGGTAGCCTTTTTATCAAAAACATCAAAGTATTTTATTAAATAAGAAACATCACTTGGCCTCAGGATTATAGGTGGCCTATTTAGGGTCTTATTTAACTGAGTATTGAAGTCATGAACAGATTCATTAGGATTCTTCTTTATATTTTCAAATTAAGACAAGAAACCTAGGGTCTATTTTATATCCATACTGCAATCTAAAATCATTCTTAATTTCTATCCATGAATCAATGGATTTGTCTGGAAAATATTTATACCAGTCCCGTGCACCATCCTCTAGAGTATGAATAAATAATTTTATGTACACATCCTCAAATACAATCTCAAAGTCTTCCATCATATTTACAAAAAGCTTTAAGTGTTGATCACCAATAATAGCATATTTCCTTGAAATTTAGGCAGTCTATTTTTAACATCTTGGGGCACAACATTTGGATATCCAGCCATACCTCTAAAATCTATAGGACCAAAAGTGTTCACAACAAACAAAGGTCTGGGTGGGGGCTGGGCCATATTGTTTTGTGGAGGTGATCTTACAAGGGAAAAATAATGATGACAAGTGAGGGGTGTGTGTGGCATAGGAATGTAATTATCAAAATGAATATTCTCTAAAAAAATTGTTTCTTGGAAAATCCTATCAGCTTTGGAAAACACCGGGACAAAATGAGACACAAATTTTTCAAACACAAAAGATGGACCCTCTCCAGTTGGAGAATTTAGATCTACAAAAATACTTCCTAATTCAGAAGCACTTGAGGAAGTATGGCAATCTTCAATGATAGGCTGACCAATTTCCACAATTGATAACTCTTTCCTTGATTCTTGATCTCTAACTATTTTCGAGACTCTTTTTCCTTCTAAATTTGTCTTTCCTAGATCTGGAAACAACTTTCTATTAGGGTATTTAACAAAGAAAGATCTTATTCCTTCTAGCTTTGCAAATATTAGTGATAAATTTCAATTGACAGAGGTTAATACATTGGCATTTATCAAAAATTATTCAACACAGAGTCGCCACTAAGGATTTTCATCTTAGTTTTGTAAATGGACTAAAATTGGTTTGTCAAATGTTTGTCAACACTAAATTCATGCAAATCTTCATAGACCTGACCTTACTTTACCCGTATTTAACATTGATGATGTAAAATTAGTCCAAAAACCAATAGAAACTAGAAATATTTCATGCAGAACTTGTAACTTGTACAAATCTTAGATATCTCGACAAAGGATGACATTTCCATAATGTATTAGCACTTAGATCATGTAAGAAACATTACCCGGGCCAAATATAAAAATTCATTTCAAGGTCCCTGGAAATGGCACCAATCTGGTGTTGGTATCTAAATTGATTCTCCCTTGGAAACCGAGCATCATCACAAATTTAGCAAGACACTGAGAGACAGACAAATCATATTATGAGTCTTTTTGTATCTAGGGAGGGGATTTGTTTGAGTCTTTATAACTCAGGCATCGGAGAAACAGATATCACCTTCATCAAGGATTTGATATATCCTCACTAATTTAGGTTGTGCCTATCAACTAGGGTGAGAGGACCCATTTTGTAACCTCTATCGCTGAAGGAGAATGAAGATGTCCTTCTTTCCATGAACTTGAAAGGAACCCTTGAGAAAATATGATCAATACACCTCAATTTAACTCTCAAGAGTTGTAACTTCTAATGAATGGTGATATTTTCTAGACAAGGGTATAGGTTACTAAATACATTATGGAATCTTGATTGCTTCTGCATATTTTGGTAGTAAAATGTATTCATTTGTGGACATATATAGAAAAAAGGGATAGTTCAGGTAGGCTTCATTGTTTTTGAATAATTTTTTGTGGGAGATTAAGCAGAATAAACTTGATTTTACCATATCTTTGATAAAATTCAAAAAACCTGGAAAACTAAATGACAAAATGCCTCAAAATAGCTAAAATATTCCTTCAACTAAGAGGTGTGCATCAATGGAGGCTCAGATTTGCACGGCTTCACACAACCTCCAATAATTTAACATGAAGGCTTGAGCTAAAGACTCAATTAAACATTAAATACCATTGGTTCCTCATGCCTAACATACACTCAAAGGATTATAGACAATCTTTATCAACAAAATGACAGTAAAGTGATTTTTAATTGTTTATCTCATTACAGGATGAAGGCACTTCTTGTAATGAAATTTCAAATGCCACTAAACTATCAGAGGGACAAGATCATCTGTGATTCGGAGGAAATTCAAGATAGGATTTCAATAAGAAAAAAAACTACTTGTAGACATTCAAAAATAAAGCATCGGCTTTCCACATGTCCATGGTCTGATATAGTTGCACCGAGAAAAAAATGTCTAAGTCTTGGTAGGGCTAGCGGAAACCTCCACATGTATCCTTGGCGCAAGTCCAAAGGTCAAACCAAGAGGTGAACTTTCATATGAGTGTAGGGCTTCCACATGTACACGACTTGAGTTGAAGTGGGCCTTAGAGTTTCAAAATGCCCCACTGAGCCGAATCTAATAAGAAAGGACCACGTAGCTGAAGATGATGAGATATAAATTTGACTAGGAAAACATGCCCCTCACACCGTAAAATGCAGGGAAATTACCATTTGCGCCCTGAATTGAATTTTTCTTTAAGGAAAAAGGATTTGGAAATGATACAAGGCCCAAATTTAATCCACGACCATAGAGAAGGATTTTTAACAACATACCAATTAATAAAACCTTTCACGCATCCATTCGGGAAATAGAAAAAACGGAAGAGCTTGCAAATTGAAGAATGTTTTAGAGCAAACGGGGCCAGATCAAATTGAGCACCAATAAGGGGTCTACAAAAAATTCAGGTTACTCATTTTTTAATGGAAGATTGGACAATACAAGGGCATAAAACATTTAGGAATGTTGTTCTACAATGTTTATTCCTCACAAATGAATCCATTCGAACATTATTATTTGTCAAGATCAGTCATCATCCTTTTCATATTACTATTGGGTCATGACAAAAATGGAAAATTTATCATATATCAAAAATATACATGCCATGACAAAAAGAATTCAAGTTGTAGATTTCAAGTATCAAAGGAAAGTATAGTTGTAGGGGTAATAACTTGTTTTTTTATCATTACCAGATCAAGTATAAGTAAACATAATTAATTTTATTCATTTATGATTAGGTGAATTTGTCTTTTGTTTTGAGTTATAAAGGTTCATTTAACATTACTGAAACAAAATGTAAAAGAATATGTATAGCTCATAATAGAGGACAATTTCATTTATTCATAAGGGAAGAGTTCATTGATACCACACAAGCAATGTGATATGAATGAGAAAAGAATTCATGTAAATGCAAAACTTGAAATGAAATGAGTTAAAGAGAACTCGTCATTTCCTCTAGAAGATGAGGTCCCCTCCTTACAGGTTGTGCTCCATGATTTCAATCAAATTGTTGTAGATTCTTAAAAGAATAACAGGGTAATGGTTATAGATCAAGGTTTTATTTATCTCATTATATTTTTAACTTTGAAAATAGATCCATTGTACACATCATAAAGGAAAGAAGCAAGTGATTGCATGTTACCGTGCTCATCAATGAATTGAGTACATACATTCATATTCAAGAAGAAAAAAGGTTTCTAGGAAATATATCAGATCTTCAAGTCTACGAATGAGTAATAATTTATAGCCATGCAATTGAAGAGTAAAATCATTATTTTCTAACAAAAGATTGCTTCAATTTACATAAGATACTCAACTAAATGTTCCTCATGAATGCATGTTCATAGCATGGTTGATAGAGACTCACAACAAGATGAATAATTATAGGTTTCATTAGTGCACATAAAACAAATCATGCCGAAAAATACACGATACAGTTTTTTAAGGATTCACAAAACATTCACGTATAATTTCCAGCATGTAGAGATGCTTCAAACCTCAAGTGTACTTCAAAATATAATAGATTCGAGACTTGTTAAGTTTCATCACAAGTGTCCATCAGTTTAATATTTCAAATTTGTTTTTGATAAAGGGAAAATATGAAAGAGATACACCTTCATGGTGTATAACAAATTTTCAAATAATTTTCTAGACTCGGAACATCATCCATTTCAAGAAAATACGCTTCAGACGAAAACAATGTTACAAAAACGAATAAAGAGCTCAGATCTTAAAGTGAAAACATTAAAGCTAACAAAGGAAATAAAAATGTGTCATAATTTAAAGTACCTATGATCATATTATCACATAAAATGGAGCAAGTGGTGCTAACTCTCTAAGCAGCCATAAAGGTACACGTAAGGAAAATATGCATTTACACTCATGTTTTCAAAGTATGAAAGGGATTAATATTGAAAAATATTCAATAATGGAATTATTATAATAATGACAAGGATTACAGTATTAAAAAAAAAGTTCAAATCTCATAAAAAGAAACCCAAGATTTATAGCTATTAAAAAGTGATAAAGTGATGAGACATGTTTGAAAATGAAAAAGTGAGTCATGTTTCATAGTGGTCGAGCTCGTTTAAACAATGAAAACAAAACAACTTTTTAACTATGAGTTAAGCATACAAGATTATGGTCGAGTTAACAAGAAAAATTATGCAAAGATACGAAAATAAAAGGAGTAATTGATAAAGTTTTACTATCTGATTTTGTCTCTTAGGAGAAATCAAACAAGCATGAAATCGCAAAGAGAAAATAGGAGGATTGAGTCGTCCATGGGAGTTCACATTTTTGGCTCAAGCCAAGTAATTTTAAGTGGGATGAGCACATTACTAAGGAGCTTGGGATTTTGAGATAGTTTAGGGAGTAAGGGAGCTTTGAAGTCCGAAATTTAGACTTTAGAGGTGAGGTAATTTAAAGGTGGGCCGAGGTGAAATTTTGGAACTCTACATAAACAAGCATGAAAACGGGAGACGAAATTCCGAAACACAAACTCTAAATTTTAGAGTTCAGGATTTTGGAGATCAGAGGTTTCAAGAATCTAGGAAGGTGAACAATGCCATGACCCAGAACACACAAAGGTATGAAACCCAATGTTCAAATTTTAGGCTTTGGGGTTTCATCAGTTTGTTAAATTTTGGCTCTTAATCGGATGCACACTACCCAAAACACCAAAACCTCAAAACCCAAGCTCTCGAAACCTCGAAAACACAAAGGTTCAAAACCCTAAGTCCAAATTTCAGATTTAATGGTTTTAACATTTTGGCTTGAGAAATGAACAATGTTGTGCAATATTATCTCAGATTCGGAATTCCAAAGTTTGAGATTCAGAATTCGAAGGTTCAACATTTCGGAACTCTCAAGCCATCTCACTAGAAGAATAGTAACAATGACCTCCAAATTATAGATACCTGAAGATCTAAATTCTAAAAGTTTGAAATTTTAGATTTCAAAGGCTACAGTGCAAGCTCAAAGCTCCAAAAAGTTAGATCAACCCCTCGCATTTATTGCAATATTGCACCCTCATCTTCAAATGGCCACAACTTTTGACTGGGAGCTTGGATTGGAACAAACTAGGATTTTTTGGAAATCTCTGTGTCCTCTAAAGTTTATTGGAATGTCTCAAAATTTCTCACCTACCAAAGTGATGAAGGTATTGTATTAATTTCTCCCCAAACAAGGCAAGGTACATGGAGGTATGGGTTTTCTAGTGGCACCCATCATTGTTGTAGGAGATTGTAATCCATTTTAGGGTGGTTGAAGCAAGATTAAAAATTACTTCTCTCTCTGTTTCTCTCATTCATCTTATATATTGATACGGAGGGGATCATTTCAAAAGGTTAGACACCTTGTATATGTCCCTCCCTTATTTCTTGTCTGTAAGAGATTTGTGAAAATTTCAAACTTCCCTACTAGACATTGTAATGCAAAATCTGTTCCTTTGGCCCTAAATGTGATGTATTGTATGAAATTTGAGAGCCATAAAATCATATTTGTGTATGTTTCATGTCCTCTTCTATGTTTTATTGCATCTTTCTGATATTTCATTACATGCAAGGTTATTGTGTATTGTTGTTATTTTCATTGCAAGGTTATGGTAGTGATGTGTGTATTATGCATGTTGTTCAACATCCTTCTTAGTGCATCACCTTCCGTTATAGTAGGTTTTATTATTTGTCATTTTCTTTATCTCTGTCTCCTTGGAAATATTAATTTAGGGTTATGTTATCCAATTTTTCCCCTCGAGAAAAATTGATAAAACAAAATATTACATAGGAGAGATGGAGCAGTTGGTTCGGTTATACGAGATCACATTCAATTTCAAAAATGAGTTTATAAGCAGGATCGTCAATGAAATGAAAGGTCAGAAAATCAATGGCCAATTGGAATGATGAAGGATATCAGAGCTCAAGATGAAGAAGAATGGAAAAAGGCTCCAAGTTTTAAGACTTTTAATTTTTGGGCACTTCGGAGGAAAGCAGGGCAAAAAATGGTCAGCAATGTCCAAAACCTAAAACCCCTAATTTCTGAAATTTCATACTTTCGGGTTTTGGGGATTCAGAAACTCTCAAGCGCGAAGTTGAAAAATCGGCCCCAAATGTCCAAAATCCCAAAGTCTGAAAATCTGAAATTTTAGACTTTCAAGATTTTGAGGTTTTAGAGACCTCGAGAAGCGTGCCAAAAATGGAGTGGTACTATCTGAAATACCAAATTCTGAAAGTATGAAATTTTAGACTTTCGGGGTTTTGCAAATTTTGTGAATCGTGCCAAAAAAATAGGGGCGATCAAAAATCCTGAAATCCTAAAAGTCTAAAGTCTGAAATTTCAGACTTCGGAGTTTTGGGGTTTCAAACTTTAGAGTTTTGAAACTCTTAGACCCCTAAACATGAAATTTCCCCTTAATGTCTGAAACTATGAAACTCAAATATACCAAATTTTAGACTTTCAGGATTTCAGGTTTCGGACTTTCGGAACTCGTAGGCCATTTTTGCATAGAATGAGAACTCGACCTTCAGATGGACATATGTTTCAATTGGAAGCTCGAATTTGAGCAAGAGAGGACTTTTTGGAAATTTTATATTCTCCTCTATATAACTACCACCATAATGAAAACAAAATTTCACCATTTTTTGAGGTGTCCCAAGTTTCTCACCTACCACCATAATGGAGGTATGTGCTTCCTTGTTTCCCAACAAGGCATGATACATGGAGGTATGGGTTTTTTTATGGCACCCATCACTATTGCAAAAGAATTCAATGCATTTTGGGGGTAGTTTGAAGCTGGATTTCAGATTTCTTCTGTCCTTCGCTAATTTTTCCTATATATTATAAGGAGGGATATTTTTCAAAAAGTGGGACATTTTGGCTTTGTACCCTCCCTTCTTCTTTTGTCTACAAGTGATTTTTTCGAGTTCAAACCTCCCATCTAAGATGTAAAATGTAATCTTACCTCTTGGAGATTGTAATGTACTATATCAAATATTTGGAGCAACAATAAAAAGTCTGTGGATGTTTTTCAACCCTCTCTTTTGTTATTGCATCTTCCTGATCTCTCATTGCAATCCTGGTTATATGTGCATGATGGTTGTATTTCATTTTTAAATATTTGTGTTTAATGAAAAAATCATGTTCAACATTCCTTTCATGCATCACCTCTGTTAGAATTGGTTTAATTTCTTGCATCTTCTTAACCTTGCCTCCTTTGAAAAGTTAGAGTAGATTTTAGAGTATAACCTCTGTAAAATTGTATGTGTGCACCTGAACAGAGGAATAGGAATTGACCTTCATCCAAAGAGTTTTCCCAATTGTAAAGTCCCACACTTTGGGAAGAGCTCCATGTTATGCAATCACACTGAGAGTCTTAACCCATCGAGTTGCAGACATGCAGTGGTGCTATGATTACGCATAAAAAAGTCAGATTTGCAACTCTCTACACTTTCGATTAGTTGGCTAGGATAGGATAGGAATCTGAACTTCTCCATAGGGTTATCCTAATTTCAAAGTCCCACACTTTGGGATAAATCCTTGTTTGAAAAATCATATTGAATGCTACAACCTTTCGCTTACAAGTAATAAGGGATGTTATGATTTATCCATATCAAGTTTATCATTAAAGTTTCATATGCCTACATAAGGAAACACAAAAAAAATTTAGATCCAAGCTCTCAATTTTTACAAGCTTACAAGAGGTTTCTCAGTCCTCAAGAATGAAATGGTAACATAGAATTTTAAAAAATCATACCAACCATAATATTTTGGAAAATACCAATCAAATTTTTAAGATTGAAAGGAATTTTAGATCTCAAGTTCTAGTGGAAAAAATTACAGCCATATATGAGGTGATTTGGAAAAAATTTCACAAAATCCCCTCAATCGATTTCAAATTTTTAAGAAGTAAATAAAAATGAAGGGATATTTAAAGCATGACCAACCTTCAAATAGCTTTGCCAAGATAGTAGTACATGACTCTTAACACTTGGTGAGTTGCATTGAAATAAGGATATGCTAAATATAATGCAAACCAAGGTAACACACATCCAAAAAATGCAAAGTAAGAGAAGATATGAACTCATGAATTAAGCACGAGGTGAAATTGTTTTGCAATGTGGATAAATAGTGCACATACAGAAAAATAACCACATGCTAGAAATACAAAATATTTCCCACTAGTCAATAGTAGCATACAATCAAGGTAAGCATAAAATTGAGCAATGAAGTGTTAAAACAAATCTAAGGCCAAATTTGTCTGAATTGAGATAGAATTTTTCAATAAATTAACAATGATACCAATAATGAGTTATTCACGATTAAAGCAAGATGGGAATTCAAAAACCCAAACTCAATGATTAAGTAATGTAAAATAGAGTAACCTAGCTCATAACATGTCAGATCTAAGGTTCCAAATTGATGAACATGCCTAAGATAAAATCAAATTGGTGATTTTCCATGACAATTTGGATTAAAAATGATAAATGGAATAGAAGAATTGCCAAACTCACGAAATTACTACAACTAAATTTTGAGAATGGTGCATAGAGCCACGTCTAGATAAAAATTCAATTTAATTAGGAAACATTACCTACAACGCAAACAAGACATTAGTTTAAGTACAGGGTCGACTAAATCCCACAGCAAAAGAAATCCATATCTCAAAATAAGCAAGTAGTTTAGATGTAAAACCGGCTATATAAAAGTTAGCTTGGGTAACTATTTTAACTTACCAGCAGATTCAAGAGCCACGGAGATGATCTGGTCACGAAACCACCTCAAGCTACAACGAATGGGATCCCATGCCACATCAAAAATAATTTTTGGAGACCCATCAATGGTGCCTTTTTCAACGAATATAAAATCTCCAACGAGGAAAATAATGGCGAGTTGGGAGTTAGGAGTATTGAGAACCACTTCGCATATGAAGCCACGGGTAGAGCTATAATGCAAAACCAGAGGTTTTAATTGTAAAATGGTGACCTACAGAAATATCCATCACAAATTAATGGCCGCCATGTTAGATTTTTTTAGAAATCTTCTAGCCAAACATGTAATGAGAAGGAAATAGGGTTCTTCCACCAAATACACAAAAGTCTGGCCTAAATTACCTAACCATAGTTGATTAACTTAGCTATGGTTTAGGTTAATTACCTTATTCCATTTTCCCTTTTGCCCATGAGCATGGGTTGTTGTAATAGTTAAAATATTTTCATTGTTTTAATGTTGAGAGTGGATAGAAATGGTAAAATAATGCATGCCATTCATAATTCAAAATGGGGAGGGGTTATGATCTCAAGCATGCACACAAGCAGAAGTCAAAAAACACAAAACGAATGATGTAAAAATAGCCATCATGCATGTGCTAGGAAAAGACAAAATTAGCTTTTTCAAATAAGACAAGCTAATAAAACCTTAATCCTTCCAAGAGACCGTACACTTGCCTAGGAGAGTAAAAAAGCATGTGTACCAAGTCAAGCGACAAATTTGACGAATTTAAAATTGGCTGTAAAGGCTTTTTTTAGCCCTTAGAGTCAAAAAATTGTATTTGATTCAAAAGGGTCTATTTTTCATGAAGAGGGTATTATTGGATTTGTCTTCAAATAATCATCTTATCTCATTTTCGGTTGTGCTATTTTTGGAGGGGGGGGGGTGTATTTTTTTTACTTATACCTTGCTTGTGCAAGAGTTTGGGGGGGTCTTTATATTGGTGATGTGCTTAGGCCATGTCAATTTGTACTACATCACCTACTTGAAGAAATATAGCCTATTTTCCTCCAATTACAGTTTTTAGTAGTGTGTAACAAGAACTTATGGTATGTTTCAGTGAATTATTCTTTCTTTTTCATTCTTAGTAAACTATTAGGAACCTCCTTTAAGTTATTGTGAAGCTTTTATAGGTCATATTAAGTACAAATTTAGTTCCCCAATTATCTTGGAAGTTGATAGAACAAAAATCTACCCTCCCGTGTTTACTTGGAAGCTTGTGCATGCCTTTTTTTAGTGTCTAAGACAATTAATTATCACTTTGAAGTTAACCTTATAGGTCTTTATAACGTCAAGCAGTGTGTCTTGTGGAAATTTTAGTTTCCAAAATGTTGGTGTATCGCCTTATTTACCCAGTTTCGTTAAGTTTTTTTTGTTTTCTTTCCCTTAACCCCACCATAATAGTAGTTTTATGTGATCATTCAGGGGAACCATCCCGCTCTGGAGGTTTTCCTCAACTCGAGCAATCCATAACTCGAAGGAGAACCCATTCTACTAGCCGAAGTCGGAGTAAGATTTATTTTCCAAGACAAAGGTGCACTTAAGACAAATAATAATTTTTTAGCACGCCCAGTGGGACATCAAATTCAAATTACTTATTTTTCATCATTTTTCCAGGGCTGATTTAGGATTGGTAAAATGACATCCTTTTTGAGGTATTTTTTAAAAGAGATTTAGTTATTTTGATGCTCTAAATAGCCTATTTTTATTTTTAACATACCTGTGTTTTCCAATTTCCAAAATTTAATAAGGTAATGCAATCAAAACATCAATTTCTTAATGGAATTCCTCTCTTTATTTGTTGTATCATTCCAATCCATCTCCATTTTACTAATATCCTCCTCCAGATAAAAACTATAACCCTTACAACATTGAGTATGCCCATGATCCAGACCTTATAAATCAGTATGGTCATCATTACAACCCTTATGTTGTTGAGGAACATGGTTATACATGGTATGAAGAATAAAAATATCTAGGTTATGCACGTAATTTCCATCCAGAAGAAGATTTTGAAAGTAGTTTTTAGAGAATAGAGTATATATGACAGGATGAAAAGAGAATCTACAAATTTTTTAAGCTAGATATCCTAGTGCAGAATATTCCTATCAATGGAGGGGTTCTCTACGTAGTTTATTTACCCCACAATAAATAATTTAGGTGATATAAAACTCTCTCTTTTGATTGGTTGATTGTATGAAAAATATTCAGGAATTAGAGACCAATGTGCATAAGGTTACGGAACCATGTCAATCGGATGTTCCTACTTAGCTTTCTCTTCATACTCCAATGTATATTCCTTGTGAAGAAATGCAACCCATCTATCAAATCGTAATTTTTCTCAATGCTTCTATTCCCTATCGATATCCTTCATAAGTAAATTTTGAGCCATTCCCCATTGTGCAAACATTGCCAGATCAAGTTGAGACCCAAGCCAACTTGGGAAGGGGAAAAGTAGAAAATAAATCAAGGAGGGAGTTTAATGAAGCAATCTAGCAGAGATGAATATATAGAAATTTTGAATAATTGGGTTTCCATGTTTGGGTTTAATCAGATTCTACCATTAGAGAAAGAATGCAACAAAGATGTGTAGATTTTAGAGAAACAGAAAGATGAAAATTAGTGAGGAAAGGTTAGAAAAAATTTCACCATTCTATTGAGCTACAAGGTAGAGTTAACATTTTCAATGATCATGTAGAAAATTTTAAATTTAAAACCAATAATGTTGAGGTTGTACTATCTTCTAGCTTAGAAAATGATGTAGTGATACTTGTTGATTTACCTGTTGATGATTTAAATATTTCTTATTTAAAGAATGAAAATTTTCTAATCATGTATGAAAATATAACCATAAGTAATCATGAATCATATTTGAATCGAGATAAATTTTAGATTGAATTTGAGGAAGAATTAACAAATTCAGAGTTGCCACATGACACAGAGCAAGATATTTTCACACTTGCAGTCTGTTTGATAGGTGATGATGATGATGAGAATGAAGAAGTAGAAGAAAAAATAACCTTATAGAAAATTATAAATAGCCACATACATGAGGAAATTCAGTAGGTGTTATCCAATTTTTCCCCTCAGGTGAAGTTGATCAAACATGACCCTACATGGGAGAAAATCGAAGGGTCGTTTTAGTCCTGCAAACTCACATTCGATCCCAAATCAAGGGGTTGGTGGGCTCGATAATGGAGGAGCAAGGTCGGTGAATGAGGACAAACAATGTTAAAGGATACCAGAAGCTCAACAAGATAAAATTGGAGAAAAGGCTCAAAGTTTTCAAACTTCACATACGATTCGACTCAGGGCAAAGCAACAGACCTATGGAAGGTGCCATGTACCTCATTACTACAACTTCAAAGGTGCGACCTAAAGGTAGTCCCCAAACAAGTGCAGGTTCTGTACGTGGCCAGAGTCTAGAAAGGGGAAGAGTTGGCCATTGAATCGGCTAAGTATAAAAGAGCAAGTGGATTCCTCCAAGTGTCCAATTGGCACAAATCCCAAGTTCAAGTCTAAGGCAGGGTCTTCATATGAGCGCTATCCTCCATGTGTCTAGGGTCAGACGAGGTACCTTCACCAAATAGAAGGGAATTAGGAAAAAGTCAAAGCAAAGCAACAGAGCCGCATAAGGAGCCACGTGTAAGTTTAGCGCAACTTCAAAGGTACAATCAAAAGCAAGTTCCCAAACAAACAGCAGCCCTCCATGTGGTAAGAGCTCAAGGAAGTTGAATCAGTCGTTGAAAATTCTAAGGCTAGCAAAACGGGCCACGTGCCAGGTCAGCACAACTTCCAAAGAAGGACCAAAAAGGTAGTCTCCAAATGTGCACAGAGTCACCATGTGTTCAAAGTTCGAAATGTTAAAGTCGACCGTTGAAAATTCTAAGAGCTTGCGGAATCATCCACATGTCTCTTCGGCGTAACTCCAAGGGTCGAATATAAAGAGGGGACCCCAAATCAATGCAGGCGCTCCACGTGGTACAGATTCTGAAAAAGGAAGCACCGGCCGTTGAAAATTCTGAGTATGGAGCACAGCCGCGGAAGGTGCCATGTGCCTAATTGGCACAACTCTAAAGGAAAAATCCAAAGGTAGTCCTGAAATGAGCACAAAGACTCCACGTGTATAGGGTGAAACATAATGCTCCACCAAATAGGAGGGACTTAGAAAAAAAAATGAAGAAATAAACTAGGCCTATGGATGGTGCCAAGTGTTCAAGCATCGTATCTTCAAGAGTGAAAGGAGGGGGGTGAAATATTAAGATGTGACGGGCTGATGTATGAATCTTGCATGGATAGATTCTTGTAAGTATTTTGAGCCAATGTTAAACGCCCGACCCTAACCTTAAGAAAGCCATATCTTTCAACTAGAAGCTTGGATTTGAGTGGGAGAGGACTTGGAAAATCTCTCGACATCCACCTCTCACCCACAACCATAATGTTTCAGTCCTCCATTTTTGAGGTTGTCACGCTTCTCCCCTACCATTGTAATGAGTAATGGGATTCCTTTCTTCCCTAACAAGGAATAGTAATGAAGGTGTGGGTTGTGTCAGGGAACCCATCTCATTACAGGTGGATTTGAATGCATTTTGGGGTGGCTAGAGTAGGTGAATTCAATGCGATCTTGGGGTGGTTGAAGAAGGATTCGAAATATTCTATCCTTTCCCTTTCATTCTTCCTATATATTATAAAGGAGGGACACTTTTCTAAAGGTTGGTCTTTGTTTCTCTCCTTCCCTCTCTCCCTTTCTTTCCTAGGGTGGAATGTGAAGTTTAAGCCTCCTCTCTCATCTCTATAATGGCATTTTCTTACCTCTTGCCCACTGATGATCTACCATGTGAACTCATGGAGCAATAAAATATGTTTTGTGATGCATTTTGTCCATCCTTAGTTTATTGTCTCTTCTTGTCTCTCACCATTGTAGGGTATACTATGCATACTTCTGATGTCTATTGCAGGTTATGGGAGCTGTGTTTAATGGGTTTGAAGTGGTGTTCTATGTTAACTCTATATTTGGTCTATGATGCATCTTTTCCATCCCCTCCATTTCTCACCTCTCTACATTTTGGGCAGTTGGATTTGTGATCAGCAACCCTCCTTTTCTTTGTTCTCTCATTTATGTAATGTTGGATGTATTTAATTTCATGCTCTCTCTCCTTGTCTCCTTGGCATTGTTAGATTTACAGTAGATAGTCACATTTTCTTCCTTAGAAGTATTTTAGCATTAGGATTAGGATGAAGAAGATGTATTTCTCTAGAGGACCATCTCAAGTTCACAAGTCCAACAGCTTGAGAGATGGTCCCATGTTATGCAGATTACACCAGATGCCCCACTCAAATATGAGGCCATTTGGGGGATGCTATGATTTCACACTAACAATTTTGGCATTCCTGGTGGGACACTAAGGTTAGATTTTTCTCATATTTCCAAGGTGTCTCAATATTAAACAACAAATCTTAAGCCACCATGCAACCACACCTAAAATTTTTGGCATGCCTGGTGGAACAGGTCTAAAGCACCTTACCCCATTCACTTCATCAGGTTCGATGTGCTCTTGGTGAAAATTTTAGCCTTTGGAAGAACATGAAAATAACATCTAGTGACTCCGTCTAGTCAATAACCCATCCTTTGAGTTGCAGTAATTCCTTCCATCCATTTCCACCCATTCTTCTTTCCATATCTTCCATTCTATGAAGTTGTGGAATCATGACTTCATTCCCATCCTATAATTCACACTTGCAGCAACCATAGTATAGTCCACCTCCAATGTATTTCCCAACTCCTCTAGATAAGCATTGTGACTAGATCCATAACCATTATTCTTAACCATATGAGCAGTGTCAAAACCATTTTTGCCATGGAGCTTATCAAGAGAAAGGGTGCGGATATGATGGTTACAGTAAAGTCGAAAACGTTGATCTTCTAGAAAAGAATCAAATAATGGAGGCTAGTATGATGCAGTCAAGGGATACAACATAGATGAAAGCTTCCAGGGTTAGTTTTAGGACACCTTGTCCATGGGAAGGCCCTTTTCCAAGACATTATAGCCCGCTGGAGAAGCTTGACTTCATGGTTGATATGCTGCCCCAAATTGTGCAATGGAATGAGGAGATAGATGCCTATGAGTTTGGTTCCAGACGTCCTTGTTAATGGGTAAGTCCACCACCTCATAGATTTTCTTTTCCTCTTCCCCAATCATTATCATCATAGTGGTGTCATGGGTCTACTTTCTCACTTGCTTCCCCAAGTGTTAAATCCCCTTCTCCATCTTCTAATCTTCCACCTCATCTCATTTCCTCTGGCCTTTTCCCTTACAAATCCATGTCCCCTCCACAAGATCCATAGTAAATACCTTCCCCTCCACCATAGATAAACAAACAACCTCCTCCTACTCTCCCAAATCTATGTCAGGGAGAGACTCCAAAACCAATCAAGGAGAGAAGTAATAAGAAGAGCGAAGAAAATAAGAAATGATAAAAATATTGGTAAGATTGGCTCTCATATTTTGGATTAAAAAAATCCCCTTGATGGTTAAACCTTTAAAGGATACTGAGGTCAGACCACAAGTGGTGGAAGCTGAGTTTATAGTAGAAAAACAACAAGAACAAGAGGAAGAAGACCAACAATTTGTATGATTTGAATGCATTGTCCATAATGGCACTTTGTCTGAAGAGGATTTTGATCTAATCCAAGTTGCACAACCAGTAAAGAAAGGGGAAGAAAAACTAGCTCCAAGTCCCACTAAAGAGGAGAAGCTGGAAGAGATCAAATCAGAGTTGAGGTCAGTTGATTAAGAAAGCATTATCGAAGATTTTTTTCTTTCATTTGAAGGGCCTTATTTGATCGATCAATCCATGATGGACAGGAGCTTTCAAGAATACCTTTCTGCCCCAAATAGTCCTCTAGAGAAGAAAATTGAAGATTCCAATTTGAATAATTTCATACTAGAGGAAGAGGATATCCAAGAGATAGCTAGTCTTTAGGAAACAACAGAGGAGGGAAAAGAGCACGAGGATCCCACCTCTCCCACACCATTCACCCAGGAAGTTCCATAGGAAGACACCACTCTTGGAGATGAATTTAAGAACAATGGGCACATTAAAAAGACCATACCATGCCCTATTAGGTACTTGGCTTCATTAGAGCTAAGGGAGAAGCCAGAACCGGTCATATCCATTTTCAGGAATGAGGATGAGTTTAAAAGCACCAAGGGTCACCATCATCACCTTTAGGAGTCCAATGCCAATCAACTTTAGGAGGTATTTTTGATTGATGTTGATACCTTGATGATATGGGTGTAGGATCGACCTCTTGTTAGTTTTTCACTCATAATGAAAGCCATGTTTAGCTCCAAAATAGATACATGGCTGCTTATTTTGAGAAAGGGAATCTATTTCTCCCTATTTATAGTAGGATTTGTTTAGGTTTTCTTTACTAGGGTTAGTGTAGGAGTAGGAGTAGATTTGATTTTAGCATAATAAGTGCTTGTGTGCACTCTGTATGTTCCACTAGGGGCATATATGATCTTTCTCATTTGTACATAAGGTGTCATGGTGTTTTTTTCTCATTCAAATTCCATTTCAGGGATAGGTTAATGCTCTAGGTCAAGACAATTTTCTACTCTCAGAAATCTAACCTTGAAGATTTTCTTATGAAAACTGAGAGTGTGGATAGCGGGGCAAGCCCAGGATCATCGAGTGTAAGTAGTCAGACTCGATGTTTCAAGGAAAATATCAGTACCAGGATATCATTTGTGACTCCATGCCCAATGGAAGTAACAAGGAAACTAGTCTCTTAATCTAGCAGGAATATGTCCCCCATGAGTCGTTAAATTATTATCCAATTTTGCTCCTTAGGAAAAATTTATCAAACACAACCCTGTATGGGATAAAATTGAAGGTTCAGTTTAGTCTTGTGATCTCACATTCAATCCTTAATGAAGGGGCAGACAGGATTGACACTAGAGGAGCATGGTTGGCAAATGAGGGCAAACAGCGTTAAAGGAGACCAGAAGCTCAACAGGATAAAATTGGAGAAAAGGCTTGAAGTTTTTGGATTTCAGATACGAGTCAACTCAAGGAAGAGCAATGGATCCATTTAAGGTACCACATGCCTCATCGGTGTAACTTCAAAGGCACGACCCAAAGGAAGTCCCCAAACAAGTACATGCTCACCACATGGCCAGAGTCCAAAAAGGGGCATAGACGACTGTTGAATTAGCTAAGTATATAAGATCTAGCAGACGCGCCCAAGTGTCCAATCACCGTAAATGCAAAGGTCATGTCCAAGTCAGGTTCTTCGAATGACAATATCCTCCATGTATTCAGGTACCTTCACCAAATAGAAGGGACATAGGAAAAAGTTGAAGCAAACCAATAGAGCTACGAAAGGAGCCACGTGTCAGCTCGACATAACTTTAAAGGTAGAATCAAAATTGGGTTACCAAATGAGCCCCAAACCTCCAAGTGGTTAGAGCTTGAGCAATTTGAATCAAATGTTGAAAATTCTAATGTCAACGAAAAATGGTCTTGTGTCAGCTCGGTGTAACTTCAAAAGTAGGACCCAAAAGGTAGTCTACAAATGTGCAAAAAATGACCACGTGGTCAGAGTCTGAAAAGGTAAAGTCGGCCATTGAAAATTCTAAGAGCTTGCAGAAGACACCGCGTGTCTCTTTGGTATAACTGCAAGGGTAGAATCCAAAGTGAGAACCAAAAATGAGCGCAGACCCTCCACGTGGTCCAGAGTCTGAAAAAGGTAGCACTAGCTGTTGAAAAGTCTAAGTATCGAGTAGAGCCATGGAAGGTGCCACATGCCTCATCAGTGAAATTCCAAAGGAAAAATCCAGAGGTAGTCCCCAAATGAGCGTGAAGACTCCACGTGTCTAGGGTCAAACGTAGTACTCCACCAAACAAGAGGGACATAGCCAAAAAACGAAGACGTATATTAGGCCTACGGATAGTGCCAAGTGTCTAAGTGGCGCAACTTCAAGAGTGGAAGGAGGGGGATGAAATATTAAGATGTGAGAGGCTGCCGTGTGGATCTTGCATGGATAGATTCTTTTAAATATTTTGAGCCAACATTAAATGCCTGAACCTGACCTTAAGATAGCCATATGTTTTGACTGAAAGCTCAGATTTGAGTGGGAGAGGACTTGGAAAAAATTTAAAAGTCAGCCTCTCACCCAAAACCATAATGTTTTAGTCATCCATTTTTGAGGTTGTCACACTTCTCCCCTACCACTATAATGAGTAATGGTATTTTTTGCTTCCCCAACAAGGAATAGTAATGAAGGCGTGGGTTATTTCAAGGAACCCATCATCATTGCAGGTTGATTTGAATGCATTTTGAGGTGGTTGGAGTAGGTGAATTCAATGTGATATTGGGGTGGTTGAAGAAGGATTCAAAATCTTTTCTCCTTTCCCTTTAATTCTTGCTATATATTGTAAAGGAGGGGTAATTTTCTAAAGTTTGGTCATTGTTTCTCCCTTGCCCCCTCTCCCTTTCTTTCCTAGGGTGGAATGTGAAGTTTAAGCCTCCTCACTTAGCTCTGTAATGGAATTTTATTACCTCTTTCCCACGGATGATGTACTGTGTGAACTCATGGAGCAATAAAATATGTTTTGCGATGCATTTTGTCCATCCTTAGTTTATTGTCTCTTCTTGCCTCTCACCATTGCAGGGTATATTATGCATACTTCTGATGTCTATTGCAGGTTTTGGGAGCTGTGTTTAATGGGTTTGAAGTGGTGTTCTGTGATAACTCTATCATTAGTATGTGATGCATCTTGTCCATCCCCTCTATTACTCACCTCCCTCCATTTTATCCAGTTGGATTTTTGATCAGGAACCCCCCTTTTCATGGTTTTCTCATTTATGTAGTGTTGGATTTCTTTACGTTCATGATCTCTCTCATTGTCTCCTTGGCATTGTTACATTTGCAGTAGATAGTCGTATTTTCTTCCTTAGAAGTATTTTAGCATTAGGAATAGGAAGAATAAGATGTATTTCTCTAGAGGGCCATCTCATGTTCACAAGTCCCACAACTTGAGATATGGTCCCATGTTATGCAGATTACACTAGATGCCCCACTCAAATATGAGGCCATTCGGGGGGTGCTGTGATTTCACACTAACAATTTTGGCATGCCTAGTGGGACTCTGAGGTTAAATTTTTCTCATACTTCCAAGGTGTCTCAATATCAAACAACAAATATTAAGCCACCATGTGACCACACCTAACAGTTTTGGCATGCCAGGTGGGACAAGTCTAAAGCACCTTACCACTTCACTTCAACAAGTTTGATTTGCTCTTAGTGAAAATTTTAGCCTTTGCAGGCACATAAAAAGAACATCTAGTAACTCCATCTAGTTAAATACCCATCCTCTAAGTTGTAGACATTTTTTCCATCCATTTCCACCCATTCTTCTTTCCATATCTTCCATTCTATAAAGTTGTGCAATCACGACTTCATTCCCATCCTTGAATTCACACTTGTAGCAACCATAGTACTATCCACCTCCAAAGTATTTCCCAAATCCTCTAGATAAGCACTTTGATCAGATCTAGAACCATTATACTTACCCATATGATGAGTGTCAAAACCATTTTGGCCATGGAGCTTATCAAGAGAAAGGGTACAAATATGATGGTGATAGTTATGTGGAGAACGTTGATCTACTAGAAAGGATTCAAAGAACGGAGGCTAGTATGATGTAGTCAAGGGATACAACATATATGAAATATTTAAGGGTTGGATGTAGGACACATTGGCCATGGAAACTGTTGTCCAAAATTCACCCCTAGGGTAATTTTGATAACATGCATCAGAATATTCAGTCCCGAGCAAGTAGATTGATTCAAAGCCCAAAATCATGTTTTTGGGGCCCCCTCAGCTTCTTTCTAACTCTCCTATCCAAGAAGAAAACCCAACAGGTTAGAAAAGGTGAAAAAAATGCAAAAAACTAATCTTGGGACCGAAAAAATGAAGAAAATCGGCTAAGTCCTACTCCAGGCGGTCTGCGGGACAGTTGGGACATCGGGACACGTGGGATGCGAAAAGCCGAATCGGCTGAAAGCAAGGTAAATTACCTGTCTTGTTTCATGTAGTTTGGGACATCTGGGCCAAAAGTACATTGAGGACATGAAAAGCTGAAAAAGCTGAGAGCGAATGGAATCTCGCCACGTGTCTTCACCGCAAAGAGGGACATGAAAGCCCGAATCGGCCGAAGCAGGAGATTTTTGTTTGGGACATCCAGGCCAAAGGTACGCAAGGGATATAAAAAGGCAAGAGGACCACAAACAGAGACAAGGAGGCCAGCGGCTGAATCAGAGCGTGCCACGTGTCAGAAGAGGGAAGGTTGAAAAGCTGCTAAGTGTTCGGCTCAAGGTAAAAATGCGCCGCTTAGTCCCGAACCAATAAAACAATGCCACGTGTCCAAGTTTAAAGGCACGAATGGAATTTTCAGAGGATGAACCCACAGACGAGTCAGAGCCTGACATGTGTCATCCAAGTGGCAGAGCGCGGAAAAAATTCAAATATTTTCCTGCCGATCCGTTTTGTCTTGTTTTTGCCCTAAATCTTCAAATCGCCATAACTTTCGATCCAGAGCTCATATTTTCATGTTCTTTATATCAATGGAAAGCTGGAAAAATTCTCTACATGATTTCAGGGTAAATCTTGCATTTTGGTTCATTTTGGATAGAGAAAATAAATAAAATGTCTCTGATGCGTGGTAATGGCCAGAACTAATGTTTCAACAACCAACTTTAATGCAAAATACAGTTCGCCACTTTTGCCAGGGTTCTCACCCACTGCCATAATGAGATAAATTAATGGCAACCTAGAGGTGGTTGGGGTAGATTTGGATTTCCTCTCTCTTCCCTCTCTCATTCTTCCTATAAATTGTAAGGAGGGGCTTCTTTCTAAAAAGTGCGGTTCATCTTTTCAACTTTGTCCTCTCTTCTTTTCTTCTCCAGGGTTGAAAATGGAGTTCGAACCTCCTCCCCTACTCTGTAATGGAATTTTTTGCCTTTTACCATTAAAATTATGTTCTGTGCAAACTTCTGAAGTAACAAAAACGTGTTTCGTGATGCATCTGTCCATCCTTGCTTGTTTTTTAACTTGTTTTCTTCTTGCCTCTCTTCATTGCAGGTATTTGTGCATGTTCTAATGTTCATTATAGGTCTGGAGCCGTGTTCATGGAGTTTTGGGACATTTTCCGTGTGAAATCTATCTTTGGGTTTGTGATGCATCTTTCCATCCTTCCCATTGCTCACCTCTCCTTGTTCCATGGCAGTTTTGATAGATGTTCAACATTCTCCTTCTCTGGTGTATCACCATTTTAGTGTAGGCTTTTTGTCCTTTTTCTCTTCTCTCTCTCTCCCTATCTCCTTGGTGGTTAGATTAGGATTAGATTAGCTTTCCTGCACTGGAATAGCTTGTGGCAGGTATTTTAGGAGCAGGAACTAGCCTTCTCTGGAGATTCCTTTCTCATATTTGCAAGTCCCACACTCAAAGAAAGGATTCAATGTTGTGCAATCACACTGGATGCTTCAAATGATCAAACTAGAAATCTGATCAGCATCCAGGGGTGCTGTGATTTTGCACTAACATTTTTGGCACACCTGGTGGGACCTTAGAGGTCTTCCAATTCATCTTTTGCATGTTGGTGTGTTCTTATGAAGATTTCAGCCTGTGGAGGCACTTGCAAACACATATGGTGACTCCATTTGATCAGCAACCCATTTCTGAAGTTGCAGACCTGTTTTTCGTCCATTTCCATCCATATTTCTTTCCATCTCTTTCATTCTTTTCCATTCCATGAAGTTGCGCAATCATGACTTCATTTCCATCATTGAATTCACATTTTCAACAACAGCAGCAATGTTTCCCACATCCAACATGTTGTTTAAATCCTCCAAATCAACATTTTGAACAAATTCAAAATCAGCATGCATACCCATATGAGTAGCAATGCCAAAACCAATTTGGCTATGGAGCTTTCCAAGAGCAAGAGTATGCATATAACGAAGATAATCAGATGCAAGATGCTGGTCTATTGGAAAAAATCCAAAAGATGGAGGTAAAGATGGTGGAGTCCAGAGCAACAACTCAAATGAGAGCTTTCAGAATTGGTTGCAGGACTCCTTGTCCATGGGGAGGCCCTTTCCCAAGACACTTCAGCCCTCAGGAGAAGCTGGACTTCATGATGAAGATGCTGCCCCAACTTGTACAATGGACAGAAGAAATAGAGGCCTATACACTTGTTGTTGAACAACCTTGTCAATGGGTAAGTTCTACACCATCATCTGGTTTTTCTCTTCCCATTACTCAAGTAGTACCATCTCATTTGGAATTGCAAATTCTAAACTCCCCATTTGCTGTCCCAAATGTTGATCCCATGTCTCCACCTCTCAGTATTCCACCACACCTCAATTCTTCTTTCCTTTTTCCTTCCAAACAGTCATCCCCTCAACAAGAGCTAAAAGAAATACACTCTCCCCCAAAGAAACAAGAGGTTTCACCTCCTCTACCACCACAAAAAATTTCCAAATCAATTGAGTTACAACCCATCCCTCCTCTTGCATTCCTAATTCCATGTGGGGAAGAAGAAATTGCAAAAATCGGCCATGAAGGATAGAAAGAAGAGGATCCCAATAGAAAATAAATGACAGACAACTTGAGGGTTTGGGTTGCCAAATTTGGGATGACAAAGATCCCCTTGATGGTTAAGCCTTTAGAAGAGATTGGAGTTGGAGAACAAATGGTGGTCAGGACTGATTTTGTGGCAGCAAAAGAAGAGCAAAAAGAAGAAGTAGATCAGCAGTCAATTTGCTCAGAATGTAGTGTCTGTTTTGGTACTCTATTTGAAGGGAATGTTGATTCAGTTCAAGTTGCACAATCAGCCATAAAAGAAGAAAGCTCAGAAGAAGATCTTGCAGTCCCAACTTGTCCTCTAGAGAAGCAGATCGAAGAGTTTGACTTAACAAAATTCATGCTGGAGGAAGAGTTCAATCAAGAGCAAGATTCTCTTCAAACATTAGAGGAAGGAGAAGCTGCTCTAGATCCAAAAGAAGAGGATTACATTCTAGTTGTGGAGGAGAAAATTTCAGATCCAAGGGCTTTGAGCACAAAGTAGGCTATAGAAGAACCTTCAGTTCTTCTTTCTACTTCATCTCTCTCAAGCTTTAGTGCTGAAGAGGAGTTTGATCTCTCAAACTCAATGTTGGAGGGTGAAAGAAACCATGGTGGTCAAGTTACAGATCAAGAAGACACCATGGAGGAAGTGGAGCATTTGCAGCAGGACAGCCATGAGGCAATTTATCTGTCAGATTTGGAGGACTGTTTTGATGGAGAAGAGCCGGTTGAGTTTCCACCATTCTCTCTTTCATCATCCATCTTCCAAACACAAGAGCCTGCTGTCATGGAGGAGAGTATCCATTTGCAGCAGCCTGCATCTTATAGAAGCTCTTTGGAATCAAGATTGGAAGATTTTAATCTTTCATTTTCTTCATTGAAGGAAGAGAAAGGACAGAGGAATTTCATCGTTTCTTCCACACCATCCATTCAAGAAGGTCTACAAGAAGACTCCATTTTTGGAGTTGAAAATCAGAGCTATGGACATATCAAACGGACCATACCTTGCCCAATCAGGTATTTGGCTTTATTGGAGCCAAAGGAGAAGCCATAACCAGTCATGCTTGCTTCTGAGCATGAGGGCGAGCTACAAAGTACCAAGGATCAGCTGTCATACCTCTTCAATCCAAATGCAGAGCAACTAAAAGAGGTATTGAATTTGCCTTCAGCTAATACCTTGATGATTTGGGTGGAAGACTAGCTTCTTGTTGATTTTCCATTCATCCAATCAGCCATGTTTAATGCCCAATCAGTTGCATGGTTGCCAATTTTGAGGAAAGGAAGCTATTTTGCACAACCAGTTGCAGGGTTTGTTTAGCTTGCGTTTGCTTCCAGTTAGAGTAGAGTAGGTAGGTTTTATTTCAGTAGAAGAAGTGCTTGTGCACACTCTGCATGTTCCATTTGGAGCATGTATGATTTTTAGTTCTGTACATAGTTTTTGTGGTGTTGGTTTTGCTCTTGCACAGTCCATTTCAGTGGCATTTTGGTGAGAACAACTCTAAGTTCAATGGATTCAAGTGGCTCAGAGAGGAGGTTTTCAAAGTTCAGATCAGTTTGCAGGTTACAATTCATGACTCCATGCCCAATGGATGCTTTAGACAATTGGTAACTTCATCTAGCAGGAAGATGACCCCGCTGAGTTGCCAAAATTGTTATCCAAAATTCACCCCCCAGGGTAATTTTGATAACATGTATCAGAATATTCAGTCCCGAGTAAGTAGATTGATTCAAAGCCCAAAATCATGTTTTTGGGGCCCCCTCGGCTTTTTTCTAACTCTCCTATCCAAGAAGAAAACCCAACAGGTTAGAAAAGGTGAAAAAATTGCAAAAAACTAAGCTTGGGGCCGAAAAAATGAAGAAAATCAGCTAAGTCCTAGTCCAGGTGGTCTACGGGATAGTTGGGACATCAGGACGCGTGGGACGCGAAAAGCCAAATCAGCTGAAAGCAAGGGAAAATTACCTATCTTGTTTCGCGCAGTTTGGGACATCTGGGCCAAAAGTATGTGGAGGACGTGGATCGGCCGGTTTGGCACAAGTCAGTCCATTTTAGGTGGTTCGGAGATATTTGTCCTAGGCAGTCCGGGACAGTTGGGACAAAAGTACGCGCGGGACGCGAACCGGCCGATTCAGCCGAAACAAGAGACTTTCGTTCAGGACATTTGGGCAAAAAGTATGCGGAGGATGTAAAAATCCGAAAGAGCCAAGAGTGAATGGAATCTCGCCACGTGTCTTCACTGCAAAGAGGGACAAGAAAGCCCGAATCGACCGAAGTAGGAGATTTTCGTTTGGGACATCCGGGCCAAAGGTACATGAGGTACGCATGGGATGTGAAAAGGTGAGAGGACTGCAAACAGAGACAAGGAGGCCCATGGGCAAATCAGAGCGTGCCACGTGTCAGAAGAGGGAAGGTTGAAAAGTTGCTAAGTGTTTGGCTCAAGGTAAAAATGCGCCCCTTAGGCCCGAACCAATAAAACAGTGCCACGTGTCCAAGTTTAAAGGCACGAAGGGAATTTTCAGAGGATGAACCCACAGATGAGTCAGAGCCTGACATGTGTCATCCAAGTGGCAGAGCATGGAAAAAATTCAAATATTTTCCCGCCGATCCGTTTTGGCCTGTTTTTTCCCTAAATCTTCAAATCGCCATAACTTTCGATCCAAAGCTCGTATTTTCATGTTCTTTATATCAATGGAAGGCTAGAAAAATTCTCTACAAGATTCTGGGGTCAATATTACATTTTGGTTCAGTTTGGAGAGATAAAATCAAGAAAACATATCTGATGTGTGGTAATGGCCAGAATTGATGTTTCAACAACTAGCTTTAATGCAAAATACAGTTTGCCGCTTTTGCCAGGGTTCTCACCCACCGCCATAATGAGATAAATTAAAGGAAACCTAGAGGTGGTTGGGGTAGATTCAGATTTCCTCTCTCTTCCCTCTCTCATTCTTTATATAAATTTTAAGGAGGGGCTTCTTTCTAAAAAGTGTAGTTCATCTCTTCATCTCTGCCCTCCCTTCTTTTCTTCTCCAGGGTTGAAAATGGAGTTCAAACCTCCTCCCCTCCTCCCCTACTCTATGCAAACTTCTGAAGCAAAAAAAACGTGTTTCGTGATGCATCTGTTCATCCTTGCTCGTTTTTTCACTTGTTTTCTTCTTGCATCTCTTCATTGCAGGTATTTGTGCATGTTCTAATGTTCATTACAGGTCTCGAGCCGTGTTCATGGAGTTTTGGGACATTTTCTATGTGAAATCTATCTTTGGGTTTTTGATGCATCTTTCCATCCTTCCCATTGCTCACCTCTCCTTGTTCCATGGCAGTTTTGATAGATGTTCAACATTCTCCTTCTCTAGTATATCACCGTTTTAGTGTAGGCTTTTTGTTCTTTTTCTCTTGTCTCTCTCTCCCTGTGTCCTTGGTGGTTAGATTAGGATTAGATTAGCTTGCCTGCACTGGAATAGCTTGTGGCAGGTAGTTTAGGAGTAGGAACCAGCCTTCTCTGGAGATTCCTTTCTCATATTTGCAAGTCCCACACTCAAAGAAAGGATTCAATGTTGTGCAATCACACTAGATGCTTTGAATGATCAAACTAGAAATCTGATCAGCATCTAGGGGTGCTGTGATTCTGCACTAATAGGAACACCCTTTTCCAAGAAATTACAACCCATACGAAAAGCTTGACTTCATGGTTGAGATGCTGCCCCAACTTGTGTAGTGGACTGAGGAGATAGATGCCTAAGAGCTTAGTGTCACATGTCCATGTTAATGGGTAAGTCCACAACCTCATAGCTTTTCTTTTCCGCTTCCCTAATCAGTATCATCGCAGTGGTGTCATGGGTCAACTTTCTCACTTGCTTCCCCAAGTGTTAAATCCCCTTCTCCATTTTCTAATCTTCCATCTGATCTTGTTTCCTCTACCTTTTTCCCTTCCAAATATATGTCCCCTCCACAAGAGCTGAAGTAAATACCTTCCCCTCTAGCATAGATAAGAAAACAACTAGGGGAAACCCCACCCACCACTCCTCTTAATCTCCCAAATCCATGTTAGGGAGAGACTCCAAAACCAATCAAGGAGAGCAGTAATAAGAAGAACCAAGAAAATAAGAAATGATCAAAATATTGATAAGAATGGCTCTCAGATTTGGGATTAAAAAAATCCCCTTGATGGTCAAACCTTTAAAGGATACTGGGGTTAGACCACAAGTGGTGGAAGCTGAGTTTGCAGTCGAAGAAGAAAAAGAACAAGAGGAAGGAGATCAACAATCTGTATGATTTTAATGCAGTGTCCATAATGGCTCCTTTTTTGAAGAGGATTTTGATCTAATCCAAGATGTACAACTAGTTAAGAAAGAGAAAGAACAACCAGCTCCAAGTCCCATTAAAGAGGAGTAGCTGGAAGAGATCAAATCAGAGTTGAGGTCACTTGATAAAGAAAGCATTATCGAAGAATTTTTTCTTTCATTTGAAGGGCCTTATTTGATTGATCAATCCATGATGGACGAGAGCTTTCAAGTAGACCTTTCGACCCTAAATAGTCCTCTAGAGCATAAAATTGAAGTTTCCAATTTGAAAATTTTCATACTAGAGGAAGAGGCTATCCAAGAGATAGCCAATCTTGAGGAAACAACTGATGAGGGAAAAGAGCACGAGGATCCCACCTCTCCCACACCATTCACCTAGGAAGTTCCGCAGGAAGACTCCACTCTTGGAGATGAATTTGAGAACAATGGGCACATTCAGAAGACCATACCGTTTCCTATTAGGTACTTGGCTTCATTGGAGCTAATGGAGAAGTCAAAACCGGTCATGTCCATTTTAGGGCATGAGGATGAGTTTCAAAGCACCAAGGCTCACCATCACCACCTTCAGGAGTCCAATGCTAATAGACTTGAGGAGGTATTTTTGATTGATGTTAATACCTTGATGATATGGGTGGAGGATCGACCTCTTGTTAGTTTTTCACTCATAATGACAGCCATGTTTAGCTCCAAAATAGATACATGGCTACCTATTTTGAGAAAGGGAATCTATTTCTCCCTGTCTATAGCAAGATTTGTTTAGCTTTTCTTTCTTAGGGTTAGTGTAGGAGTAGGAGTAGATTTGATTTTAGTAGAATAAGTGTGTGTGCACACTCTGCATGTTCCACTAGGGGCATATATGATCTTTCTATTTTGTACATACGGTGTCGTAGTGTTCTTTTGCTCCTTGAAATTCCATTTCAGGGACAAGTGAATGCTGCAGTCAAGACAATTTTCTACTCTCAGAAATCTCACCTTGAATATTTTCTTATGAAAAATGAGAGTGCGGACAGTGAGGCAAGCCCAGGATCATCGAGAGCAAACATTCAAGCTCAAGGTTTTAGGGAAAATATAAGTACCAAGATGTCATTTTTGACTCTATTCCCAATGGATGCAATAAGGAAACTGGTCTCTTAATCTAGCAGCAATATGTTCCCCGTGAGTCACCAAATTATTATCAAATTTTTTGCCCCTCAGGGAAAATTGATCAAAAACAACCCTGTACGACATAAAATTGAAGGGTTAGTTTAGTCTTGTGAGCTCACATGCGATCCCAAATGAAGGGGTAGGAAGGATCAACAATAGAGGATCATGGTTGGGAAATGACGCCAAACAATGTTAAAGGAGACCAGAAGCTCAACAAGAGAAAATTTGAGAAAAGGATTGAAGTTTTTGGATTTCACATATGAGTTGACTTGGGGCAAAGCAATGGACCCGTGGAAGGTGCCATGTTCCTCATTAGTGTAAATTCAAAGGCACGACCCAAAGGAAGTTCCCAAACAACTACAGGATCGCCACATGGACAGAGTCTAAAAAGGGGCATAGATGGCCATTGAATTGGCTAAGTATAGAAGAGCTAGCAGACGCCTCCAAGTTTCCAATTGGCACAAATCCAAAGGTCATGTCCAAGGAAGGGTCTTGAAATGAGTGCTAGTCTCCATGTATCTAGGTTTAGACGTGGTACCTTCACCAAATAGAAGGGACATAGGAAAAAGTTGAACCAAAGCAAAAGAGCTGTGAATGGAGCCATGTGTCAGCTCTGCACAACTTTAAAGGTAGAATCAAAAGCGTTTTCACAAATGAGTGCCAACCCTCCACATGGTCATAGCATGAGGAAGTTAAATCAATCATTGAAAAGTCTAAGGCCAACGAAAATTACCACGTGTTAGCTCGACGTAACTTCAAAAGTAGGACCCAAAAGGTAGTCTCCAAACATGCACAGAATCGCTACGTGGTCAAATTTTGATAAGGTAAAGTTGGCCATTGAAAATTCTAAGAGCTTGCAGAAGACACTATGTGTCTCTTCAGAATAACTTCAAGGGTAGAATCCAAAACTAGGACCACAAACGAGTGCAGACCCTCCACGTGGTCCAAAGTCTGAAAAAGGCAGCACTGACCATTAAAAACTCTAAGTATGGAGCAGATCCGTAGAAGGTGCCACGTACCTCATCGGTGAAACTCCAAAGGAAAAATCCAAAGGTAGTCACCAAATGAGCGTGAAGCCTCCATGTTTCTAGGGTCAGATGTAGTGCTCTGCCAAAAAGTAGCGACTTAGCCAAAAAATGAAGAAGTAAAGTAGGCACGTAGATGGTGCCAAGTGTCCAATCGGCACAACTTCAAGAGTGGAAGGAGGGGGGTGAAATGTTAAGATGCATGGGGCTGCCATGTGGATCTTGCATGGATAGAATATTTTAAATATTTTGAGACTAGGCTAAATGCTTGACCTTGACCTTGAGATAGTATCTTTCGAATGGAAGCTCGGATTTTGAGTGGGAGATGAATTGGAAAAGCTCTCGACGTCGGCCTCTCACCCACCACCATAATGTTTCAGTGCACCATTTTTGAGGCTATCAAGCTTCTCAACTACCACCATAATGAGTAATGGGATTCCTTTCTTGCCCAACAAGGAACTGTAATGTAGGCGTGGGTTGTGTGAAGGAACCCATCATCATTATAGGTGAATTTCAATGCATTTTGGGGTGGTTGGAGTAGGTGAATTCAATGTGATCTTGGGGTGGTTGAAGTAGGATTCAAATTCTTCTCTCCTTTCCCTCTCATTCTTCTTATATATTGTAAAGGAGGGGAATTTTTCTAAAGGTTGGTCATTATTTCTCTCCTGCCCCCTCTCCATTTCTTCCCTAGTGTTGAATGTGGACTTTAAGCCTCCTCTCTTGGCTTTGTAATTACATTTTCTTGCCTATTGTCCACTGATGATTTACTGTGTGAAATCATGGAGAAATAAAATTTGTTTTGGGATGCATTTTTTCCATCCTTCCTTAGTTTATTGTCTCTTCTTACTTCTCACCATTACAGGGTATATTGTGCATTCTTCTGATGTCTATTGTAGGTTTTGGGAGCTGTGTTTAATGGGTTTGAAGTGGTGTTCTATGTGAACTCTATCTTTGTCTGTGATGCATCTTATCCATCCTATCCATTTCTCACCTCTCTCCATTTTAGGTAGTTGGATTTGTAATCAGCAACCCCCCTTTTATCGGTGCCATCACCTCTATAGTGTAGGATTTATTTACTTTCATGCACTCTCTCTCTCCTTGTCTCCTTGGAATTGTTATATTAGCAGAAGATAGTCACATTTTCTTCCTTAGAAGTAGTTTAGCATTAGGATTAGGAAGAAGTAGATGGATTTATCCATAGGGCCATCTCAAGTTCACAAGTCCCACAGCTTGAGAGATGGTCCCATGTTATGCAAATTACACTGGATGCCCCACTCAAATATGAGGCCATTCGGGGGGTGTTTTGATTTCACACTAATAGGAGGATGATATTGGGCATGAGGAGAGAGAGGATGAATTTGAGCTTTCTAGCTGCATAGTAAATAAGAGTGAAGAACATGTGATTGACATGATTGTTGAGATAGATCAACCTAAAGACTCATAAAAACATTCTTATTAGCTTCCACATGTGCTCAATCATCGGGAGGAAGGAAAGAAAAGAGGAAAAATTCAAAAAATCATTTTATTCGTTGGGGAAAGACCATGTCCCATAAGATATTTGGATGATTTAGGAATAATATCATTATTACCAACATTTTTCTTGATTTAGAGCACAAAAAAGACTTCATGTTCTAAAAATTCATCCCCAATACCTCCCAAAACAAATTGCAGATCCAATAGAGGTATTTTTCATATTCTAGATTGATGCTTTGAGAAATTTAAGGGTACAAATCATGTTTCCACTTTTTCCATATGATCTGATTGTCAAGTTGATGTCATGGTTGTGTTTTATTAGAAATGTAAGCTATTTCTTCGAGTCTGTATCAGGATTTGTGTAGCTTCTCATTTTTAAAAGGTTAGAGTAGGTTAGTGTAGGTTTCATTTTTTGTAGAATAAGGTCTTGCACACACTCTTCATGATTCTCCTTAGAACCTGTATGACATTTTAATATTTTTTGTCTTTTTATCTTTCCTCCAAGTGCGTTTTTACACAAGTTATTGTTGGTTTGTTAAAGTTTTCGTGGATTATTTTCAGTCTTTATCAGTGTTTCTGGCCATTTGGCATGCATGGTCAATCTTGGTATAAGGTTTGACATTTTTTTCATGGCTGTAAGTGAGCATATTAAAAGGTTTATACCGAATAGCAAGAAATCAATTCACCATAGTCGTCAATGTTGTTGACCACATTTGGTCATCATCAAAAAAAGGTATATGAAACTTTTAGGTTACTCATTTTCATTGGCATATTAGACAACACACATACATCAAGATGCTAAGAATGATGTTCCAACATGATTATTCCTAACATAGGAGGCCATTACAACATTGTTCATTATCAAGATCACACATCAGTGTTTTAAAACTACTACAAGGTCGTGACAGAGATGGGAAAGGTATCATATATAAAAAATATGCATGCTTGGATAGTAAGCATCAATCCAAATGCTCCTCCAAATCAGAGCTTGGATGTATGCAAACATACCTTTCCAAATCATGCCCCATCCAAAAGTCAACTCCGATCCAATGTCATCAATTCTCATCACATTATTAAATATCTCTGACCCACACCTTAAACACCTAGGGTTTCTGCCACAGAAACAGCAATCCAATCACCCAAATCTCTTAGGATTTCCACTAACGAGACTACAAACCCTTCCACATCTACCACATCTTCTTCAAATTCGCCCATGACCTCTTTAAAAGTTTCATAAAAGAAACCCATTTTGGAAATCACAAAAAGCTCTTTTGATCACCACATCACCCGTCATCACATGTAAAACCTCAATAAATCCACTCTATAGCCCAAAAACAACTTATCCAGAAAGACAAAGGTTACAGATTTCAAGTATCAAAGGAAATTACAGTTGTAAGGGCAATCACTTGTTTGTTTATCAGTCTCAAATCAAGTGCAAGTACAATTAATTCATTTTATTCCCCTATTTTTAGGTGAGGTTTTCTTTTATTTTCAGTCGTAAATGTTCATTCAACATTAATAAAACAAAATGCAAAAGAATATGTACATCTCATAGCATCTTAATATTTCATTTATTGATAAGGAAAGAATAAATTGATCCTACACAAGCCATGGAATATGACTGAGAAAAGAGTGCATGTAAATTCTAAACTTGAAATGCAATGAGTTAAAGAGAACCCTTCATTGCCTATGGAAGATGAGGTCACTTCATTGCTAGTTGTGTTCCATGATCTCATTCAAACTGTTGTAGATTGTTAAAAGAAGAAGAGGATACGGGTTATAGCTGAGGGTTTTATTTATCTCGTTATATTTTCATCTTCAAAAAATGATGCATTCTAAACAACAGGAAAGAAGAAGCAAGAGATTAAAAGTTACAATGCTCATCAAGGAATCAACCACAAGCTTTTAGATTCAAGAAGAACAAAGGTTGCCATAAAATATATCAGATTTTCAAATGTACGAATGAGTAATAATTTATAGCCATGTAATTAAAGACTAAAAGAATTGTTTTCCAATAAATGATTACTTCAGTTTACATCAGATAGTCAATTAAATGTTCCTCTTGAATGCATGTTCACAGCATGGTTGATAGAGAATCACAAGAAGAAGAAGAATTAAAGGTTTCAGTAATGCACATAAAACAGCTCATGCCTACAAATACATGATACATTTTGCAAGGATTCACGAAACATTCAAGCAAAATTTCTAGCATGGATGGATGCTTCAAACCTCAAGTCTACTTCAAACTATAATAGATTACAGACTTGTTAAGTTTCAGCACAAATGTTCGTCAATTTAATATTTCGAAGCTGCTCGTGATAAAGGGAAAATAGGAAAACAATGCAACTACAAGGTGTATTACAAATTTTCAAAGCATTTTCATGACTCACAACATTAGCTATTTCAAGCAAATATGATTCAGATCAAAATAATGTTACATCAACGAATGAAGAGCTCAGATATTAAAGTGACATTATTTGAGATAGAAAAGGAAATACGGATGTGCAGTAATTTCAAATACCTACAATATTATTATCAAATCAAAGGGAGCAAGTGATGATAACTCTCAAAGCAGCTATACAGGTACAAATAAGCAAAATTTGTAGCTACAATCATGTTTTGAAAGTATGAAAGGGCTTAAAATTTGCAAGTATTTAATAATAGAAGTATTATAACAATGACAAGGATTGCAGTCTTAAAAACGCATATCAGATCTCATAAGAAGAAATCTACGATATAGCGCTATTTAGTAGTGATCAAGCTCTGAGCCATGTTTAAAAAAATAAAAGTGAGTCAAGTTTCACAGTGGTCGAGCTCATTTAAGCAATGCACACCGAGTATCGTTTCCACGGTGAGTTAAACATAAACGAGTTATGGATGAGTTAATAAGAACCATTATGCAAAGCTACAACAGAAAAAAGGAGCAATTGATAAATTTTATCGATAAACTTTCATATGCCTACATAAGGAAACACAAAAGAAATTCATATCCCTATTGCCAAGGTCTCATTTTTTACAAGCTTACACGAGGTTTCTCAGTCCTCAAGAATGAAGTCGTAATATAGAAGCTTTAAACACGCATAACGACTATACATTTTTTGAAAATACCAATCAGATTTCTAGGATTGAAGCTCATTTCGGAGGATCTCAAATTCAACTGGACAAAATTACAGCCATATAGGAGGTAATTTGGGCAATATTTCACAAAATCCCCTCAATCGGTTTCATATTTTTAACAAGCCAATAAACAAAGCAAGGATGTTTAAAGGATGACCGACCTTAAAATAGCTCGGGCAAGATAGTAGCACGACTCTTAAAACTTGGTGAGTTGCATTGAAGGAAGCACGGGCTAAAAATAATGCAAACTGAGCTAACGCACATCTAAACAATGCAACGTAAGGGCAGCTGTGAACTCATGAATCAAGCACGAGCTGAAATGGTTGTTAAATGTGTAGAAATAGTCCAGACACAGAAAAATATCACATGCTGGAAATATAAAACATTTCTTACTAGTCAATAGTAGCATACAGACGGGCTAAGCATAAACTCGATTTAAAAAGTTTTAAAACAGATCTAAAAAGGCCAAGTTGTTTTCACTCGAGATAGGATTTTTCAATAAACTGAAAAACTGACCAATAATGAGTTATTCATTATTAAACCAAGCTAGGGATTCAAAAATTAAAACTCGAGTAACCCAGCTCATAACAGGTCAGATCTAAGTTTGCAAATTGAAGAACAGGGCCAAGCAAAAATAAAATTGGGGTTTTCCCTTGACATGTTTGATGAAAAGTGACAAATGGAACTGAAGAAGTGCCGAAGCTCACGAAATGACTACAACTAGATTTGGAGAATGATGCATAGGGACATGTCTAGAGAAAGGTTTCAGATGACATTACCCAAAATGCAACAATGTCAGTAGTTTAAGTAGAGGGTCGAGTAAATCACACTGCGAAAGAAATCCATAGAGCAAAATAATGAAGTAGTTTGATGCAAAACCGGTTATATAAAAGCTATAGCTTGGTTACATTTTTTAACCTAGTAGTAAATTCAAGTGCCACGGAGACGATATGGTCACAAAACCACCTCAAGCTACGAGGAATGTGAGCCCAATTCACAGTGAAAAAAGATTTCTGATCCCCATTAATGGTAGTTGTGTCATCGAATAGCAGAGATCCAACGAAGAAAACAATGGAGAGTTGGGTGTAAGTATTGAGAACCACCGAGCATATGAAGCCACGGGCAGAGATACGATGTAATACCAGAGGCTCTAATTCGAAAACGGTGACTTGTAGAGAGATCTATCACAGATTAATGGCCATCGTGGTATTGTTTTCTAGAAAGCTTCTAGCCAAAGGTGTAATGAGTAGGAGCTAGGGTTCATCCGCCAATTACACAAAAGTTTGACATAAATTACCCAACCATTTTTTTTTTATGCCGAAGGCGTTCCCCTTATGGTAGAGGACCTCCGGACATTTCTACGACTACGTTAAATTTAACGTCTGTCTTGCCGTTTTTCTGAAGGGTTTAAATTTGACGTCCCTTTACATGTTTTTAGGTGTTTTTATGCTGCGGCCACTTTTGGTAGTTCATGTTTTAGTTTAAAATTAGTGAATTTCACAGAAGAAGCATGTCAAGGAAATTCCTGAACATGTGATGGAGGTAATATTGTCGCATATGCTGTTAGATTCTGTCGCCCGTTTCTGCATGGTTTGTAAAGACTGGAATTATTTGTTGTCTTCAGCCCAATTCTTTGATCTTCGCAATCATCTGCGGTTAATTACATGCTATGAAGATCGTTCTTTGACCTACAACTTTTCTATGCGAAGGTGGGAGATTTTGAACTTTAAACCCCTCGGTCCCCACAAATACGAGGCATCTAGTGTCGGAAACTTAGCTTACACTTTATGCCTGAAATTCACCTTATTTATATTTGTTACAGTTCGCTAGATTTTCAGCACATTTTTGGTGTCTCTAAATGATTTTGAGAGTGCAGATTTTCTATTTCAAAAACTAAATCCCAAGCTGCACTTTGGTAGGATAATTTGTGAAAGGATAGAAGAAGAGGGGAACAAACTGGAGGCATGGTTTTATCTATCCCTTCCTATTGTTGCCTTAAGGTTTGTTTATGTTTAACTGCAATCACAAACTCACCTATCCTAGAGACTGATACTTATGTGAAAGAATATAATGCAGTTCCGGTTTTTTTGTCCATCTATGGTTGGAATTTGATGCAATTATCAGATTTTACTTGAATCCTAGACCTTTTGTTAATTTATCAAAAATTCAAAAACAGATTGTAGGTGCCCAAGGGTCATGGCCTCTTCCCTCAGTAGAGTGAATCCACAGGCACACATATTTTAACTGCATATTCGGTAAATGAATCCCCTACCAGATCTGGTAGATGAATCCCCTATTGCTCTTGACTCCATCAGGTGCAGCATTGGCGGTGAAGATCCGGTTTAACAACTAGATTTGCTTATTGATTTTAGTGAAATGAAGGTATTTATCCATCAGTGCAAATTGCAAGGCAGTGGTAGTTTTTGAAGTCAGAAACACCAATTTCGTATAAGGTATCAGAACTGGATTTAGGCCTTGTGTTTTTGTCCACACTAATCTTGTCAATATGTATGCAAAATGTGGTAGTTTGGATGATTCACGCCAACTGTTTGACAAAATGCCTAAACCAGATATAATTTCATGGAATTCATTGATTTCAGGATATGCCCAACATGGACATCATAAGGATGTTCAAGGAGAATTTTTGCAGATGCATAAGCTGGGCATGAAGGTGGACCACTTCACCTTTGATGCACGTTGAGTGCATGTGAAAAACTTGGTGATTTGGCACAGGGAAAACAGGTTCACACCCACATCATTAGAACCGGGTTCAGGTCTCAGGTCTTTGTATCAAATGCACTAGACTACGGTAGAGGAACATGTACATGAATGACTAAACAGTTTAATTAATTAAGACAATAATGAATGGTTTTATCTGTCCCAACTTTGTTTTATTTTTGTTGTTTTTCGTGGAAGATAAAGTAGTTTCTGATGTTAGAATATTGCATGGATGTTTTTTTCTCTAAAATGGGTTTTTTACCATACACATTTTTGTAAAATGGGCTTGTTTCCATATGCCATTTTGTCCAGATTTTATATAATCTAAACTTGGAATTGGTAAAATGCAGTTGTTATTGATAAAATACTTAGGACTCAGCCACAAGTTGGAAAACTATTGTTGGTTATCAAGGCTAATGATTCAGAGGCTGCATTGCACAGGCTGAAGAAGGAAGTAAGTTATATTCTATTATAGATCACAATGTAAAAGAAAAACAAAGAAAATTGTTGGATGTGTGAGTTTATTACATATTGGTAAATGAAAAACAGTGAAAATTGTTTGATGTGTGAGTTTATAGATCACAATGTCAGGAAAATGTAAAAGAAAAACAAAAAAATTGTTAGATGTATGAGTTTATTACATATTGATAACAGTTGTTCAACAAGATAACTGTTGTTTGTTGTTTTGTGTCAGATTATATGTTCTGAGTTATTCAAATGTTTGAGAGACATTTATGGAGATCATTATGAGGAGTTTGTATGGTCAAAACTTGTTCCAGTTGCCGGCGATGTTTCATTGGAAAATCTTGGAATTCAAGCAGACGTGGCGGAAAAGCTTGCAGATTATGTAGATATTATTCTCAACTCTGTAGCCAATACATCATTTGATGCTAGGTAGGTAGGAGTTAAATTGTATCAATGTATATATATATATATACACACACTAAACAATTATAAATTAACATTGTTTAAATATCAAAAAAATGTTTGATAGGTAGGTAGTTGATCTTTTAACCACCTTAGCATCTCGGGAACAGGGCGGGAAAATCCATACACACAGTATCGAAACTAGATATGCTTTACTTGTAGTTGTAGGAAATGCTCTCATTGACATGTATGGAAAATGTGGAAGCATAGATGATGCAGGAACTTTGTTTGGTAGAATGTTGAAGCGAGATGTAGTTTGATGGAGTGTGCTGATTTCAAGATATGCTCAATATGGACATGGGAAAGAAGCTCTCCAACTTTTTGGTCAAATGCAAGAAAAAGGTAAAATGCAGTTGTTATTGAGAAAATACTTAGGACTCAGCCACAAGTTGGAAAACTATTCTTGGTTATCAAGGGTAATGATTTAGAGGATGCATTGCACAGGCTGAAGAAGGAAGCAAGTTATATTCTGTTATAGATCACAATGTAACAGAAAAGCAGAGAAAATTGTTGGATGTGTGAGTTTATTACATATTGGTAAATGAAAAATAGTGAAAATTGTTGGATGTGTGAGTTTATAGATCACACTATTAGGAAAATGTAAAAGAAAAATAGAAAAAATTGTTAGATGTGTGAGTTTATTACATATTGATAACAGTTGTTAAACAAGATAACTGTTGTTTGTTGTTTTGTGTCAGATTATATGTTCTGAGTTATTACTTTTTTAGTTGACGATGATAAGGGGTATGATTGATTTTAAGTGTAGGAATATTGCATGCTCAAGTTATTTTATTGAAATAAAGCTTTTCAATTCGCTCGTTGTCTCAATTTTGCATCGAGTAGTGTGTAGCCTTAAACTATAAAAATCCTTTTGAATTGTGTTTACACAGTTGTTATCCTTTTGAATTTTGTTTCCACAGTATTCTAAGTTGTTTGCGAGAATTTAGAAGTCAAGTTTGCCTTCGAAAAGAGTTGATGATGGGTTCCATGGCCAGTATAGTGAGGCAATACAAGAGTAGAAAAACAGAGACAAAAATAGAGACAGAGACAGGAATTAGAGACCTAAACATTGACGTCCTCATTGAAATTGTAAGCAAGCTTGATTCTTGCGATGCAACTATAATGGGTATTATATGTAATTGGTTTAAGAAAGCTGCACACTCTTATACTATACGAGAAAGCAGGAAACTCTGTCTTGTCAAGCCATAATTGAAATTTTCAGATTGTATGAATGTTGGTTTTTATTTAGATCCAATTCCACTTGTAAAACCAGAAACTCTCACCCAACACATGACAGATTTAAGTGCTCACCTATCAGATATAACTGCCTTTGAGGTTCATTAGTGGTCACCACTTATATGTACAGGAGGCAGTGATAACATAGCCAAGTTGTGCGATATAAGAGCAAGTAGAAGTAGTTATCATATGGATGTGTTGGGGAAGCATCTTGCGCCTTTAAACCATATCCACATGGATTACAGCAAAATAGTGAGAAGCGGGCATGGAGATAAACAAGTAAACATGTTGGATGGTAAGACGACAAATAGACTTGTGTCGCTAGATTGTAGACATCGTGATCACAACAACTTTGGACTGAATTATATGGCAATGAAAGGGACAAACATTGTCACTACAACTTGTGCTCGTGTTTTTAGTCTTCAGGTGCATTCCAAAGTATATAGCAATGTTTGCTTGGGATTTAAGATGAGTATGTCTGCCTTCTCCTATGTGTCTTTAAATCCATGCCTTATTGGATTGCCAGAATTTTAGATATTAAAAAGCTGAGATGATATGTGTGTCTTCATTCCCATCTTTAATTTCATTTAGCTAGATAAAGATAAACAGTTTGATTGCATGCAGAGCGCTCAACGTAAGGCATATTTCATCACTTCCCTCCCAAATGGCACATTTACTTTTGTTCAGCTACCTAAGAGCTGGGGTTCAGTTGCAAGCTGCTGAAACTTTGGTGGGCTAGATGGTTTTTTGCTAATCCCTTACTCTGATAGTAGGTTTCATTCGATAAAAGTTATTGTACACCAATTACATCACAAACGATACATATTCTTTTGTACATCGCTTACTTGGTTCTGTCCCAAGCTAGAAGAATATCCACTCAAAATTTGATGAACTGGATTAAAATATATGGTTTTCCTTTGATCTGATAGTAAATCTTTGATTAAAATATAGTTTTCTCTACGTTGTCTTTGTGCTTATACAAATCCAGCTATATAGCTTACTTTGTGCTACGTTCTTCAGCATTTGTTTCAAGTTGGAGCATCCATGTAACAATTTTCTTATGACTGATCTCATAGAGGCAAATTTGGTTCAATTCTCAAAGTTGAGGGCAAGGCTCAGTTGATAGAGATTGCAATGGATAGAATTTGAAGTAGGTTTCTAAATTTTTGAGACACATTTGTCTTATTAGTTGTTTTATGTTTCACTTTTATAAATAATGATTTCTATCTTCACGTCTTCTTGCTATTGCCTGTCATCTCTGAAAATTAAATTCGAGCAAATTCTAAATTCTCTTTTACTCTTCAAAAAATGTTTCTGATGTGTGCAATTCATTTCCTAACATGGTTGAAAGTTTCCCGATTCATTTTTTGAAATGTTATTGGATTCCTCTCTTTTTCTTGAGTAGCTGCATCGTGTTAGTTACTAGTAGAATCCATCACCATGATTAGGACAACTGATATTGTAAAGATATACCGTTGTAAGCTCCTAGCAACCTCTTAGTGTTTTGTTAAAGGGGCTACAGATTTTGTGACACTGTTGACTTCTGACAATCTGTTATGAAAGGGAGATGTGTTTCTAACCCCAAAACAGATAAGAGTGATCTCATTTATGGTTGTTGTGTGGTTCTCCGGGAGTCATAGCTATGTACATCTTACATCACCTAATTCTTTGTGCTTCGAAATAGCTGCCAGCTGACAGAATGGTTGGTACCAACAAACCTTACCTCCTTTTTTGGGGACATTTCCACTGATTTTATTTGTCTAGCATACACTCTCTTGGTTGTGATATTTGGGTGTAGGTAAACAGAACTAAAGGGATTCAAAAATGTCTTTAATAGTGCAATCAACTACAAAATGACAGAAAACAACTTATGTGGCATTCCTCTCCAGAGGCCTTGAAGAAAGAATCAAGTCCCCCCCACTTTGACCGTTGCATGTTAGTGTCAACAACTCTATGGGCCACCTCTAATGGCAATAATGTAGACATGGGAACAATTACTGTGTTACTACCTTGTCATGGCTCATAGATGCAATTGAATAATCAACTAATGCTTACTGATGCATCCAGATTTCTTTTTGTTCATCCAACAAGTGGAAAACAATCTGGCCTCATATAAATTGGTAATTTCCACTATACCATATTTTCTCTCTATTCCTTCTTATGGATCATAGGGCTGTTAGTACATTATATTTGCATCAATTTCTGCGTTTGCAATTCTAGATATATCAGTCTAAAATCACTATTGATGTGTTGTATATCACAACATTCTCTTCTATGCATGTCGATATGCAAATTTATGCTTATGCCTTTATGCCAGTTTGGTATATATTTACCCTAATGTGCTCTCTTCTGTTTTGCAGGAGTTAAAAGTCACAATAAATAAATGAGCCAAGTTTTCTTGTCAATAGATGACACTTCTGAACAGAGTAACAGTTCCCTGAATAGATTAGATTCCTCGCATGATATTTAGGACCAATGGATAAGACCTGATCTCCAAGTCATGTCTGCACTCTCAACAACAACAGGTACTTCACTTGGCCCATTGCAAGTGCAATCTGGTGCAAGGGACGTGCAGTTATTCACTATGCATGGCAAGGTTCCTGCAAATAAAGAATCTCAGGGTCCCAAGAGCACTGGACCAGCAAAACAAAAAACCTTTAAAAGAGACTTGATAAACTCTTCAGGAATAGATATAATGAAGTTAGAAACAAGGGATGTAGATGATTCAAATGTGGGTGGAACTGGTATAGCTCCCAAAACTATACGAGAGGATGGATTGGGACATTTAGTTGTAGGGCTTAACATGAAAAATGCATTTCCACAAGAACTATGGAATTAAGGCCTGATATAGCACGTGGGATGAGGTTTGGCGGTTCTGGCACAACACTAGATCTGCCATGGGTATCCACAACCAGGGCAGGTCCTAATCGAAGGACCATTTGTGGTGTATTGTATAGGTATGATGCAAGCCAAGTAAGAATAGTGTGTGCCTGCCATGGCAGGCACATGTCACCTAATGAGTTTGTACTACATGCAAATATAGCTGAAGCTTCAAATCCAAAGAAAAAAATCATGGCGAAACCCTATGTCATTGGTAGTGAAGCAGCATCTGCATAGGGATAGAATTGTATGGAGGCAAATAGCAGACAAGAAATACTCATTTATTATCCTTAAGAGTATAATATGATTAGGAATTTGAGATCAATTAGGGTGAGATATCTCACTATCCTAGCAGCTGACTTTGCATTTCTTAACCACATGAACCATGTCATCTCTTAGATCTTTATCTCATGATAGGGAAGAATGTTCATGGTTGACAGTATCTTCTCATTTTTTAAAGCATTTGACATGCTAGACTAATTACACAATCAAAATGAAAAGGCCCATTTGTTTTTTGACTGCACAATGCAAAATGTCCACTTCTTAGTCATTGTTCCAAAGCATTTATTTTCTTAGTTTTATTGAAATATACATGGCATTTATAGAAACCATTACCAGCGAACTCTGTCATTAGTTTGAAAAATAATAATACGGGATCAAGTAAGAGGAATACATGCTATGTAAGTATTGGTGATTATGTTGTTGCTCTCATATTTGTGCTATACTTGACTCATCCACCATTGAGCCTATTTATACTGTGCATATTTTATGAAAGGTTGCACTAGAAATCATGCCTTTTTAAAAATTATTATTGGTTTTGTAGGTTTAAAGCACTGACAATTGTAGAATTTTTTAATTTTATAAATTGCATTTTATTGTAGGCACCAGTGGATGGAGCTAAGTTTCATGGTAGTGTGATCTATATCATCATATTACTGGCATGGTTGAAAATAATGTGTACCCAATGTATATTGTTATTTTTTCACATTGCTAGCATGGATGAAATAACGTGTGGCCAATGTAGATTGTTAGCTTGCCACATTGCTAGCAAGGATGAAAATAATGTGCAGCCAATGTATATTGTTATTTTGTCACACTACTAGGATGGATGAAAATAATGTGTTGTACATTGTTATCTTAGTTCATTTTAGTTGTCTCCATAGTTACCTAAGACTCTGGAACAATGGGAATGTAGGGATGAGGTTTCTTGGACGGACTTTGTTGACAGTTATTACAATAATCTATAAAATTAAAAAATTGTAAAAATATACAAATAAATTATAAAACAAACTTAAATAAATATTAAGCCGATGAACTTGATGATGGTCTGTCTGCTAGCAGGTTCCGGTCTTAAGATTAAGGAGGTTGATTAAATTAACACCGTCTTAAGGGTTTTCATTTTGATTAGATTGGTAGTAATTATTTTTGGCAATTTCTACATAGTCCGAGTCTAAGAAATTTTGATATTTTTATTTTAGTACTACTCAATTTTATTTCAGTTTATATCTCAATTTGAAAGTGTTAGTTCTCTCTATTTTAAAAAAAAATTGGCAACAAGGAACCGTCAATGTTACAACTATTTTTATTTTGTAGGCCTTTAAACCTTTTGTTTTAAGTCAACACTTTGATACCCAAATTTTCACGGTTAGTCATTACTTATATGACCTCTATCTCATGTGCAAGGATAATAATCACAAGGAAATCTTAGGATTTTCTCTCTAAATCCTGTTTAGGAGATAATATCTAATAAAATGTTTGACATGGAAGCTCCAATTAATCAAAACTACTTTTTCGTTGCCCATGATGTGGTGTTGTTTTCTATGGGTGGTTATGGATCTTATTTGGGTTAGAAAATCCGCTTATCAGATGATGTGGTAGGCCCTGAAATCAATCTATCCTAAAGATGTAGTGGTTAGTGAGGTCGGTAGAAACATAAAAAATCATGCTTATTACAAATCTATGGGTTGATGCAGGCCTCGTGAATGGTGCCTTAGGAAAAATCATTGACATTGTCTACGACGCATCAATGCAACCACTAGCATTACTTTTATTTGTTCTCAAATTTTATAGATATAACGGCCCATGTTGGGATCCCTCCAACCCATTACATATTCCCATACCCCCTATTTTGAGAGGGAATCGAAGACAATTGTTGATTAAAATGGCCTGGGGATTAACTATCCACAAGTCGCAGGGACTTACTTTGCACAGAGTAATCGTCGACATTAGAACCACTGAAAGGCAGGGTCTGAATTTCACATCTTTCTCCAGAGTTCCCTCACTTGCAAATCTATGCATTTCACCTGCTTTTTCATTCGAGAGATACTCAAATATGGCGCATGTACTAACACTCGGAGCAAGAAGAAACGAGGAAGCAAGACTACTATCACTCTACCCATCGTAAATACTACCCTCTACTTTGATAGCACCTCCACCACTACTATACTCAACACTTCTTGTATCCTAAACAACATTGTCGTTCAAGGGGTATCAAATATAATCATGTTTATTGAAACTGAAATCGCCCACTAAAGGCTACCATTCATAATATAAAAACAACAAATGTATACATGTCTCATTATGTGTACACATATCTACATTTATTTGATGTTTTGAAATATGTTACACAACTTTAAATGTATGAATTTGTAATAGAATTAAATGTACACATACAACATTTCAATGTAATGTTTCAACTAAATTCCTACACTACAACTATCAATCACACACATTATCAACTGTACAATAAATGTTTTTCCAACAAAACACCAACCAAACAACCAATGCACAACTAACACAATAAACCCGAATTAAATACATACAACATCAACTATAAAATTAATTAACTATAAAAAATGGTATCAAATGTATTCATGTATGAATTGCTAACAAGTTTGAAATGTAGAAACAACCTTAAAATTAAGTGGCCCATCTATATTTCAACACTTACAAAATCAATCACACCCCTTATCAACATCAACTACAAAAGTAATAATTATACCTCTAAAACAAATAACATATACTATTCGGCGTTTACATTGCATGAAACACATGCGATTGCTAGTTATAGAAAAGGTAAAATCATACATGCCATTGCCAACTCAAAAAGGGGCTATGATCTCAAGCATGCACATGAGCCAAAGGAAAAACAAGCATCCATTAATGATGTAAACATAGCCATCATGCATGTGCGAGGAAAATATAGAATTACCTTTTTCAAATAAGACATGCTGACAAAACCTTAATCTAACCAAGAAACCGTAAACTTGCCAAGGAGAGTCAAAAAGCATGTTGACCAAGTCAAGCAGCAAATTTGACCAACTTGAAAATTGGCTGTAATGGCTTATTTTTAGCCCTTGAGTTAAAAAATTGTATTTAATTCTAAAGGGTCTCTTTTGCATGAACAAGCTATTATTTTATTTGTCTCTAAATAGTCATTTTGTATATTTTTTTATTGTGCTATTTTTGGAGCTGGGTGTATTTTGTTACTTATATCTTGCTTGTGCAATTTTTTGGGGGCTCATTATATTGGTCATGTGCTTAGGCCATTCTAGTTTGTACTGCATCACCTACTTGAAAAAATAAAGGCTTTTTTCTGCCAATTGTAGTTTTTAGCAGTGTGTAATAACATCTTAAGGCATGTTTCAGTGAATTATTCTTTGTTTTGCATGCTTAATAAACTGTCAAGAACCTTCTTTAAGTTATTGTGAAGTTTTTACAGGTCATATTAAGTGCCACTACTACACAATTCCCTATTTTAAGAAAAAATTTAGAGACAAAAGTTTAATTTTGTCTGTAAATTTTTCCAACAAAATTAATATTGTCTCTAATTTTCCCCCCTTTTTAATTTTACAAATAAATTGACTTTTACTAGGTAAAAAAATTGATGTGCGGGTAAATTGGAGGAAATGAACCCAAAATCAGGATCAGAAGATGTCATTCACATGCAACCATATCAACCGTTCAAGCATATATCCCAGTGCCGAATCCGCTACGTCATTTATATAGATGCAGAGGTATGCAAGCAGGACCTTGTAACAACCCAAAAACGACACACACACGAACAACACAAGAAAATACAGGATAACTTTTTTTTTGTCTTACTTCCACACATAACATGACGCAACATGTCATCACCAAGGGTACAACTAACACTGTGAACAACTTGATACAAGGATGGCCATAAAGGCAGCACGGAAACATTCACACCTATCAAGGACAATACATACATTTTTTTTTTCTTCTTTCTGACAAGACAACATGGAAGTCCAACCACTTGACACACTTACATTTAGGGCATCCCATGAGGAAATTCTTGTTAAATTTTCTTGTTTACTAAAATGTCTCTAATTCTTAACTTACGTTCTTATAAAATTTCATGTAATGATTCACACAATTCTTTTCACAAGGGAGAACTTCTTTCTTTTCAACTATTGACTAAATAGCTTAAGGCCAAGCTTTCTAAACTAGGATCATCAATTTTATGTCCAAGGCTTTTTATTCATTTGATTTTAGAACATTTTCCATTTCTTACAAGATTAATTAAACTTACTCAAGCCACTAACACAAGTTCCACACCTCTATTGCCCAGGTGATGGCATAAGCTCCGATTGAGTGGAAAGTACCACTTAGGGTTCATAACAATAACCTTCTTGTTTAAGGATCAAATTTTGACCTTGCTTAAGAAATATCACCATGAATCAAGGCAAGGGTTAACAGAACAGGACAACAGAATTTAGCTTCAGGGTCACATTGTTTACTATCAGTCTTTTATTGAGGTTAAGAGTTTATCAAGATTGGTTAAATGTTCCATCTAGACTTTACTTAATTAAGTTTGACAAAGGAGAACATTTCAAACGATAGAGAGAGATTTAAGGTTTAATTAATCAATTTCCCTCCTACTTATTAAATCCTATCATCTTCTAAAATCTAACCATTGCTTTCACCATGAGGTCATTTAAGATTTCACCATAAAAGGATAGTGTTTATTGGTTTGGCTCGGGAAAAAAAATAAGTAATCATATTTTGTTACAAAAGATAGTTTCCTCTTGATTGTTCCAGGTCTCAAAGGTTATCAAGTAGATCACATCTACATTAATATATTCAATATATATAAATTTTAGTTTAACTTTTATAAGGACTATCCAGCTCACTTCATAGTGCTTACAAACTCATTGCTACTATGCCTTAGAAGGATTTTCATGTCAACATTTTAACTCAAGAGCAAAGTTTAATAGTACTCGTTTGGGAAAATAAAACAAGGTTACATTAATTCATTCCAACATGATGTACAAACTAAAGGGACATACCATCTCTATTGAACCATGACTAGGGGGCAAGAGATAATAACATGGGACATGCCCCGCTACTATTCTAAGGATTAAAATTCACTAGAATATCCCTGTAACCAAGCGGTAATCAAATTTCATCTTTCACGTGATAACCAAACAAACCAAAGTTTCAACAGTTACAACAACAATACTCTACAATACATTTACTAAGGCACTGACCCTTCTTCTAAAATGTCCAAAGGCCCTTTCCAAATTTTTATAACATAATACTCATTCGTACAAAGGAACATCATAACCAAGATTGATGCAATAATCTACAAGTCTTTCCATCATCTAACCACGTAAGCCATCTGCAACAATTAATAACCTGAGTCAGTTCGCGAGAACTGAGCAAGATAAGACTATACATAGCAACAATAAGCTACTAGCTAACAATACCATGAAAGGAAACATTCTATTTCAAGAAATGGATCAAAGTTCTAACCTTTAACAACCTTTTGAAACAAGATATAATTTTCACCATGCCAACAAGAAGAAATCCATAAGTTTTAGTTATGAAAAATACCTCGAAAACTACAAAAGTTTGACAACCAAATACGCAAGACTATGAAATTTAAATGATTAGACACAAGAGTTGAGAGTATTAGGATTTCAATCATGTAATCCCGTAGATTACGTGATTGAAATCTAAAGTGTAACCCATCAATCAACATTCTCAAGGTGAAGTCAAAAGATAAAAAAACCAGAACCCGATCTTAGTTGCCAAAAAGAATATAGTTTTGCAATCGTTCCGTAGGGCCATAGGCCTAATAGGCTAGAAATGAACAACGAGGGTAATAACAAAGTTCCATCATGTAATAAAAAGGTTTAAAGGATGAAAATCTTATATTCAAACCCACAACCATTATATCTTAGGTAATAAGTGACTTCATAGCTAATAAGGATGAGTGGAAAGGACGATAAGAATGTCCGGAATAGGCATTGCCTAACAGCCTACCTACTGAACATAACCAGGGCCGAGAATAGTGACAAGCCTCATTAATTCCCAAGTTGAGTAGGAAATCTAGCATTCTAAACACATCCTTGCAATTTTCATAATACTTTAGATTTATAACCCTCCCGTTCTAGAGGAACATAGCCATGAATCTAGACTTGGTTGAAATTTTCCGACGTCAACTCACTTTCTAATATCATAAATGATGTAATTACAATTATTACATTGAAGATAGATATTCGAATTTATATACGATATACAATTATTACGTTCGATACATTCCATATAGCTTCTTTTCCCTTTTTAAACAACAAATATATTCACGACCTTCCATCACAATCATTCTAAATTTGTAATGAAAGGTCACTCATCAAGAAGGAAGTACAAAACAAGTTTGACTAAATTAAGGAACTTCATGTTACCTTAAGCAGTTGATGAAAACCTTAACTTTCACGAACCGTGAAAGATATTACCTTACTCCATCAAGGCATTATGTCTATACATAATTAAATCGATCACACAAGGAATCATCAACATACCATATCTTAACACCATAAAGGTCATTAATTTTATCAAATTTTACTCATAGAAAGAGTAGAATCAAATGGGGTTCTATCAATAATTTATGCCCTTCTATCAACCCAGGACATATTTTCGGTCCAAAACTTCCTTCTTAACAAGCATATATATTGAACTTCTAATTTCCAAATGCCCTAATAATTTGCACAATACATGAAGTGCATAATCATGCTTATCATAAAAAATAATAATAATTTAACTGTATATTTTCCTCCAGGGCAATAACATAATAGGAACCCAATACTAGTCAAAGCTGTAACTTTCTAGGGGCGATTACATACCCAGGTTCACAAAAGAAACAACGACATTTTGTAGAAGGAAGTAACTTTAAGATTATATATATATATATATATATATATATATATATATATATATATATATATATTCTATAATATATATAAGCCGACAAGTTGTTAAAACCAGCGTACCCAGAAGACTCAATTTCTAGCACAGGTATTTTTATCCTTACAGTACCATTATATATTTATATTTCCATATAATTAATCGAAGCATAAACACCGAGAACATTTTTTTATTTTTTTTTTTATAAAGGGGTTAGATCACTTCAACAAGAACAACCAACGGAGGCAAATCCGGAAATAACAAACTATTACCCATATACTGAACACAAATCCACAAAATCACAAATTTAAACCAATTTCTGGAAAGAAAAAGTTTCATTTCAAGAGGTTTATTAGATACTAGCATATTATGTATATGGTTAGTCTATCTTGCCTATTTTAACGCATCCACCAGTCGTGAACATCCAGCAGGGACTGCTACAGCCACACGCCCTCCGCTTTATCCTCTGCTTCACTAGTCTTTTCTTGCAATATACCACACCAGGATTCCCTTTTGAAGGCACGACTAGAAGAATGCAATAGGTGGCTGTCCAAACACTAGATTGCTTCAATGCAGCTGCTTTGGGGGTGAGAGTCGAACTGCTTACCACTCAGTCCGAGAGCACTTGCGCTAGAAAGCTAAACACCAACCATGGTTTGAAGCTCGGACACAAGACATAATGATTACATCGCTCCTGGCTCTGAAAGGCATCTACCGTATTGATACACAAACCTTTTCCTTCATCAGATTTGGGGACAACATCAAACTCTCGGTGCAAACATTACAGCTGTAGCTTGTAAGGTGATGATAATTCCAACAGAGTCCTTTATGCCTGCCAACTTAGTGACTTGTTGAAGCAGCTCATATAATAGCAGAGAAAATTGTGTTTCATGAATATTCTGATATGAAACAGATCGGCCTCTATGAGGTTCTCTTCCATGAGTTACATCGTACAACAAGTAAGATCTCAATAGAGAATCTTTGCAAATAAATTTCATCAGGTCTGTTGGTAACACCCTCACTATCACTTAATCGATTTTGATAAAAATATCTTGTAGGAGAGTCCAAATTTGAGGATGCAGTGATACAGAACAGAAAACAGCCTAGTTGGACAACCTGCCTGTTGGAGGCGCTCACGAAGGCTTCTACCAAACTGTAGCATGCCCGTTGCCTGGCTATTTACTACTGCAGGCAGTTGATGTGGATCCCCAACAAGAACACACCTTACAGCTCCCAAGACATTTTCTCCAACATTGCATAGATTCCCTGTGCCTGTGGGTGTGATCTGTCACCAAATCTGGGTCAAGCTCATGGCTGAAACAATAAAATACAAGCACAAATCAATGGCGAGTTAAGAACTAAGACCAGGTCGAGCAACAGTTAGATTGGAACATAGAACAGGGAGGTCATGAGCCTTTGACATGGCGGCAATGGAAGAAGAATACAAAGCAATGAAAAAAAACCCCTGACGAGAGTGAAGAGCTATGAGCTCACGGCTGAGCCTTCCACAGCAAGAACAGAAAGAGGGGAACATAGTGGAATTTCACTCACAACGATGCACACCCAGCAGAGCACGATTCAAAGCCATTCAAGCTGGACCCAACTCGCAAACCCCAGTTCGAACCAGACAAAGTGGCCAAGCTGAGCGGTCCATGGCCAACCACGATACCAGCAAAACCATGGAAATGCAAAGCACAAAACGACTGCAGCCTCAAGATTTGATCGAGCTTCTTCCATGTTAAATTCACCACCTGGACAGAAGCGACTTTCCAAAATGAAAAGGCAAGACAGCTCAACTAAAGCTTTACCTCGTTCTTCTACTACAGCTGCAAGATTCTGCAACAACTGATCTCGACTGTGGTCGCGTGCAACCAGAACATCAGGATCAACACCAACGGTTCCTTGGGCTCGCCCTGCAGTAGCTGTCACACTTAACTCTCTCTAGAGGCCACTGATTTTCTGAGATAAGTTTACTTCTCTACCCTGTAGCATGCTGCATAAAGCCAATCACTTCCTCACGGCACTCCTAGGAGAATTTCCAGTTCTACGCTCCACTGAAACTACCTGTACAGCACGATTTTGAGAACCCACACCCACCCTCGCAACATCAGGGTGACAGACCTTCATTTCACCATTAATGAATCCACTATCCAGAACATGCTGTAGCAATTCATCTGTTTCAGCATTTGATGGAGTGCAAAAACAAGCATTCGTGGTTGGACAGACACGACAGGTAGACCACGTGAACAGCAGGTGTAAGTCAACATTTTAATGAATGAGCATGTGTGGCCACCAAAGTCTCTTGCGTGAGCAGGTCAAAAAAGAAAACAAAAGATTTGCTCCAAATAAGGGAAAACAGTGGGTGCGGCCACCAGCAAGGATTCCATCACATCATACTTTAATAGCTCCACCCTCCATGCCAAGAAGGAGATGAAGCTGACCGTGACAACTACAAGTCTAAGATTTCTAGAAGGATCACACATATACAACAAAGGTTATAGCCAAATCAAGGGTAGCTACGGTTCACTTTCATATTTTAGAGCATGCTTGTACATAACAAAGAGATTCTCATAAGGAATCATTCGCAAATCAAAGCAATGGGGGAAAAAGTTGGTCTACAGCCATCTTAATTGGCAGGTCTATTGCAACTTCTACTAACTGAAAGCAAGTGTTCAAGAATCTGCAATGAGGGACAGCTAACAAACTCCACGTTTTGAAAGGACTGGGTTCAAAACTCTAAGTAGGTGTCTAATGTTTAAAAGTTGTACCACAAAGGATGAGACTATACTCATATGCGTAAAAGAACAAAGAGCTTTATCAAGCACAATGCGACCAAGACTAGGGTACAGCGAACGGGGCATTACATTCTCCTCCCCTTAAGAAAAGCATCGTCCTCGATGCGACATAACACAACGGAAAAGAAATGGTTCGCAACCAAGAACAGGTAAAGGAGAAAGTACACCCTATGGTTTAAAATTTTAGTTGATTAAAGCACGGTCACAAGGTAGCCTTAGGAACATTTGGTAGAATCTTTAACTTTCAATGTTCTGTGAAGATTGGCAGTTCTTTCTTGTTCATATTTTCATTAGTCTCTTTCCATTATCATTATTTCTAGTTTTAGTTTCTTTTAAAATATCATCATTGAAGAGTTTTGATTTATTCCTTATTGTGGGTGCCCAACATGAACTGCTAACACAACACCCTATCAGGTTCACAAGACCCTATGGATTCACAAGTACACAAGTATATACTTCAAGATTGTATTACACCACAAAAGGTTACACAAATACGGAATAGAATAGGCACACTCCACATAACATAGTACTCGTCACACATCAATGACTGACATACAAAATACTCAAACAAAAGAGTACTACAATCCACCAGACATTCCCTCAATTTGCATCAATGAAAAACTCACATAACACCAAACCATGCTACAGGTACATAGTGTCCACAAGGGAATCAATGACATAACCACAACATCACAACACATATCCATCTGACATGAGTAACACATACATCAAAAGACCACTACCAAACAGCACAATAACTCAACATATATCCTGAAACATCAACCATACAGGACAAATATCAGATGCCTCCCTCAAATACTCTTATGCCTCCCTCAAGTCTCTTATGCCTCCCTCAAACTCTTATGCCTCCCTCAAGTCTCTTATGCCTCCCTCAAACTCTTATGCCTCCCTCAAGTCTCTTATGCCTCCCTCAAACTCTTATGCCTCCCTCAAGGAGGCCGGTTGACCCTATGGTCCAAGACACATAGAGTTCGAACACTCCTAACCCAAGTGACATAATAACGCGTGGTTCAACAACCCGCTAGTTATATGTACTCCTTGGGGCGTACCCCTATACAACGAAGCGGGTCCATAGGTCCAACCATTCCATGGTGCATCCCATGACCCTATTCCACACATCACGACAATAGAACCAGCACAACAATCCAATCAAAGTGCCAAGTGGCAAAGTACAAGCCTTGGGCAAGGCGGTAAAAATTTCAAATTTAAAAGAAGACCCAAAATCAAGCAAAAAATAAATGGCCAAATAGCCATAGTTAGTATCAAAATCCCCATGTTAGTGCCATAAACCAAGGAAATGCCCAAAATTGTAAAGCATTGCAATCAAGAAAAGTTGCTGGTCCTTACAAAATAAAGTAAAAAGCTCAATTTACGAATAAAATCAACTTATAATAATGTCACATTACGATAACTGTGTGGCCTTATCTAGCCACCAAGGGGTACTCAACGAGTTGCTAGCACTCGGAACATCGAGCCTTAGCTCGTAAAATACATATCAATAATACAACTGTCATCACCTCCATCTGAATCATCCCGCCACCACTTCGACAAGGCTAAACATAGTCATAGTTGCACTTAGGTTGCATACATGCAACCACATAGGGAGAGAGGAAAGAATCACATGTTATCTACTAAACCAAGTTTTGACTCGAGTTATTGACCCATGGTACACCATTCCTCACTCTCAACATACACTTCTACCGATTTCCCTCAGGATCGGTTAGCGTAAGGTTCACAACATAACATACAACAACATCACTAACATAATGGTGGCACACACATAACTACCATAACGTCTTACATATGGTACATATACAGGGTAGATCACGATCATACATTCACGGAGTGTAACACATCACTTTACCACATTCTGCACCCAAAGTGCAAGCACCATACGATAGGGTTCATACACTCACCGTATGACCCAAAATCACAACATGAAGCATTACATATTTGCACAGTCATACATACGATGAACATAGTACATCTCAACATAACATCTACTGCTGCATAACAAGGTGGTACACACATTTCTTCAGAACATGGTAAAAAAAAAATCATGATACAACTCATTTCTTTTAACATCAATCTAGTCATACACACATTGATACACTTACATATCACAATATGTCACAATATTCCAACACTCCGTCATCCACATTAGAATTCTTTTCACACATCTCAAAAAGCAATTCACACGTGAACTCTTCATAGAATCCACAAGAAGGAGAGAGAATACTCCCATCCCCAACATATCAACATGATGACAAACACGCACTAAGTGACATACACATCATGTGCGTTCACAATATCACAATTACGACAATAATCACATCACGTTTAAAGCACATTACTCTTCCAATATCTACCACCATCATGCAACATCATCATCATCATGCAGTAACACCACCACCACCATGTAACATCATCATATAACACCAATCCGGCCCATAGGTTCGAGAGCATGAACCTATGCTCTGATACCAAGTGTAACAACCCAAAAACCACACACACACAAACAACACAAGAAAATATAGGATAATTTTTTTTTGTCTTACTTCCACACATAACGTGATGCAACATGTCGTCACCAAGGGTACAACTAACACTGTGAACAACTTTATATAAGGACGACCATAAAGGAAGCACGGAAACATTCACACCTATCAAGGACCATACATACATTTTTTTTTTCTTATTTCTGACAAGACAACATGGAAGTCCAACCACTTGACACACTTACATTTAGGGCATCCCATGAGGAAATTCTTGTTAAATTTTCTTGTTTACTAAAATGTCTCTAATTCTTAACTTACGTTCTTATAAAATTTCATGTAATGATTCACACAATTCTTTTCACAAGGGAGAACCTCTTTCTTTTCAACTATTGACTAAATAGCTTAAGGCGAAGCTTTCTAAACTAGGATCATCAATTTTATCTCCAAGGATTGTTATTCATTTGATTTTAGAACACTTTCCATTTCTACAAGATTAATTAAACTTACTCAAGCCCCTAACACAAGTTCCACACCTCTATTGCCCAGGTGATGGCATAAGCTCCGATTGAGTGGAAAGTACCGCTTAGGGTTCATAACAATTACCTTCTTGTTTAAGGATCAAATTTTGACCTTGCTTAAGAAATATCACCATGAATCAAGGCAAGGGTTAACAGAACAGGACAACAAAATTTAGCTTCAGGGTCACATGGTTTACTATCCAGTCTTTTATTGAGGTTAAGAGTTTATCAAGATTGGTTAAATGTTCCATCTTGACTTTACTTAATTAAGTTTGACAAAGGAAAACATTTCAAATGATAAAGAGAGATTTAAGGTTTAATTAATCAATTTCCCTCCTACTTATTAAATCCTATCATCTTCCAAAATCTAACCATTGCTTTCACCATGAGGTCATTTAAGATTTCACCATAAAAGCATAATGTTTATTAGTTCAGCTCAGGAAAAAAAATAATAAGTAATCATATTTCATTACAAAAGATAGTTTCCTCTTGATTATTCCAGGTCTCAAAGGTTATCAAGTAGATCACATCTACATTAATATGTTCATATACATAAATTATAGTTTAACTTTTATAAGGACTATCCAGCTCACTTCATAGTTCTTACAAACTCATTTCTACTATGCCTTAGAAGGATTTACATGTCAACATTTTAACTCAAGAGCAAAGTTTAACAGTTACAAAAACAATACTCCACAATACATTCCACTAAGGCACTGACCCTTCTAAAATGTCCAAATGCCTTTTCCAAATTTTTATAACATAATACTCATTCGTACAAAGGAAAATCATAACCAAGATTGATGCAATAATCTACAAGTCTTTCCATCATCTAACCACATAAGCCATCTGCAACAATTAATAACCTGAGTCAGTTCGCGAGAACTGAGCAAGATATGAAAGGAAACATTGGCCCAGCCATGACAGACTAAATGAAAGATCATGAAAGAAACCCAAAAGGTGTGAGAATAAGGGAGAGCACCTAGATAAGTATAAGGAGTGAATATGCCATCGTATGTTTGTAATTAATACAAGCTTGCTAGGGGATTTAATATCAACCTTTATTAGAACAGGTGATGAGTCCAACCAATAAACATATTTATTACCAATCTTATCACAAAATGCTTGGTCAATCCATTGATTTTCTATAAAATATACCTATTTAGTACCTTTAGAGTAGATAAGATTTAAGGTCTAATATGGAGTTAATGAAATCATACAAAGGGAAATTTATTCAAAAAAGATTAATTCTCCTTGACAAGGTCTAATTTTTTATGGAAAAATTAGTAACAATATGGGATTCTCCTAAAATAATTAATTCATTACTATTTGAGTCATTAGCTAGAAAACAACAACATTCCAACTCTTTAATTTACTAATTTATACATTTATCACTTTACTAAATTTCTAGTGATTAGTCAAGTTATTAATTATGAGAATAGCCTCTAGAAGATACTAACCCATTATTTTTTTGTGGTTATCTTTTCATATAAGCTTCGAGGATTGGAGAGAAGCTACCAAACACATTTATCACTTACACCAATTTTTTTTTTCAAAGTTGAAAATCCTTGCTACCCCATAATATTTAGGAATTGAAACGTAGACCCATTTAATAATAGGTATTTTCTTCGTTTCACGGTTTCCTATCCAAAGATAGGTTAGAAATTTTGTATTGATTTTAAAAAATACACAATTGGGTATCCTCAGAATAGAAAATATATAAATGGAAATAAAAAATAATGTATCATCAAGATTAGATCAATGCAATAGAAGTTCTTCATTTAATCCTGGGTGGAAATTAAATTCACCTTTTCCCTACATATTTGATAGATCATTTAGGTCCATTTTCATTGAAGGATTTAGGAAAATATGTAAGGCCGTGATGGAAAAGATACTTCTTCAGGTTCAAATCATGTACCTCTTCTAGTATGATCTAACATTTCATTACTATGTGGCTATGTTTATTACCAGAAACTGTTTATCTTAGTAATAACAAACCTTCTGTTCAATGAAAATTTTAAGGAACCCATGAAAAAAAACTTATACAAAGTGTGGCGAATATTTTTGAAGAAATATCTTTAGGGGTGGACATACTTACAAAAATGGATATCATGTTGATGACAAAAGGGGAAAAAATATTGAAAAAATATTATAGATGTAAAGGTGAATCTTACCTAATTTTAAAAATTTTAAAAAATATTTTGGAAAATATAAATTTTCCTCTTAATGTTAGATTTCATTTTTCTAATACATATATGTTATGAAGTGCATTATATTCATTCCTTAACAAGAAAAACTACCAAGTTATAAAATTTGGAGATATTTCCCCCAATCCTTCCTAAGATTAAACCTTGATCGTTGATCCATTTTCCACGTGTCCTCATTTCATGAAATTATTCAAAAACCCATGAATTCTAAATCCTTCCTTGCAAATCCTATTGAAATTATATCACATTTTTTGATCTCCTGCAATGTGTCAAAATCGTAGGTTATTTTTGTTACGGAGTCTATTACCTTAGTCTTTCTTTAATTTGAAACTTTAAAACTTTTTTACAAAAGGTGTCTTGTGAATAATTTTGTAGTTCCCACTTCCCTTCGACACTTTTGTTACTAATCATGATAGTGTGGATTATATGATGGACATTATTATAGTTTTGATTTAGTATGATGTTAGATGTTCGACCATGGACTATTGTTGAATTTGATTCATATATGATGCATGATGATTGTTGAAGACATTTTATATAGATGTTGACATGCTGTTGGACATGGTTATATGTATATATTTATGGATGTTGTTAGGACATGTGATATTTGGATATATTGAGTAGACCAAGAAAATTGATGGTTATATAGTTGTTGATGAAATTGTAAGTGATATTGTTAATTTTCTGGATGTTATTGTGATTCATATATATATTGATGATTTTGAAATTATATTATATTCATTTTAGATGTTCTAATATGGCCACGAGGCCAAAGGAGGTATTTGTGTTTTGCAGGTTAAAATATCACAACAAAAATCGAGGGATTGGAGACCAACCACATTGGGATTCTAGATGAATTCAACAGGGTCACCATGACAACATGTTTTGTGTGTGTGTGTGTGTGTGTGTGTGTGTGTGTGTGTGTTGTTTTGTTAGGGATTCCCATGGGTGGGATTACCTTTGAATGTAACCAAGGGGTTTTGTGTATTTTATTAATGTGGTTCCTTGTTTTATTGTATATATTTTATTAGTGATGTGTACCTTTCTTTTATTTAATTAAATTGTGGTAAACTAATGTGAGAAAACATATGGTTAAAAGTTAATTAATTAAATTGGGATATGAGAAAGTAATTGTAGAATTTTTTGGCTTTTGTATTAAATATGTAAGAAATGTGTAAGTATGTGTGAGAGTTTTGTAAGTCAGATTTTGGAGTATGAAACACTCCCACCTCCTTGGAAATTCAAATTTGTCCTTGGGGGCTATTTTGGAGGCTTGTGGCACAAGTAAAACTTGTCCCATACCTCTTAAAGTTTAATTACCAACCATAACTATGGTTGGAGGGTTGATTTTAGAACCCTTAAATGCATATTTATAAATCAAGTTGCATGTTTTAATTACGCTTTCTTCATGTTTTAAATTTGGAATTCCTTTGGGGTGTGGGTCTTTTGGAGTGTGTAAGTATATTGTCATATTATTCATCCACCTCTTTATTGTGCATTGGAGAATGAATTTGACTTTTGTGTTGGAGTTGAGGATATGTGATGTGGCATCCTACATAGATCCACATCATCCTCTCCTCTTCCCTCTTCTATAAAATTAAAAATCCTTGATTTGTTTTGGGAGTTTTTGAACTTTTGGGAATGCTTCCTTGGGGTGAATTTTCTTTTGATTGGAGCTCTTGCTTTTAGAAGGATATTGGAGGAATTTGCATGCTTGTTGGTTGCTGATTTTGGGACTGTTTTTGACATTAAGAGCTTGCTGTTTTGGAACTTAGACAACTCCATCATGGAGAGGTAAGAGCTTGGCTCTTGAAATACTCTTTTCCTTTATGAATGTGTTGGTATTGTGTGAATGTTTTAGCATGTTTTGTGTGTTTATTGGCTGTGGTTAGAATGCCATAGGAATAGTGTAGGAGAAGGCTATGAGGAATCCATGTGGTGAGGCATAATGGAATACCAGTGTCATCAGAATTCTTGTGGAGAGAGTTTGGGTTTGGGATCCACCATGGAAAATAAATAACTTGCATTTCTTACTTTTTGGGGGGCATAAGGAAATATGTGGGGGGGGGCATAAGGAGGGATTGTGGGGGGCGCATAATGATATGTGTGATGATCTATATTAGTGGTTTGTTACCGGTGGATACACAATTCCCATTGGGAGGCATAAGCAGCTTACCCCATAGTCATTGCTCCTTTGGCTTGTATGATGAAGCCTGAGTTCTATTTTAATGTTTAAATGTAGTTGTAAACTATTGTTTTGTGTTGAAATATGTTTTATTTGAAAAGTGCATGTTGAAATAATGTTGTGTATGTTTTGTGGAAGCCTGTTGTTGCCATGAGTTGAATCACACATTCTATTGCATTTTGGTTGGGGATCGGGGGCCAATGATGAAGGATGGATTCTCCTTTCATTGGATGTATTGGTTGGGTGGAGAACGTTTCCTTTCCCACACTTTTTTTGTGATTAAAATTAGATGAATGAGAATAATGCATGTTACTGTATTGGAGTTGAGAAAAGAAGACAGTTTGACGGTCCCTTGTGAAATAAAATCCCATTGTAACCTTTCCCACTTTGAAGTGGATGGATTTGTAAAATTTTGAAATGGAAAGATGTTGTATTGATTATGAAAGTTATAAAATTGAAGTGTGAAAGATATATCTACTCTGTTCTATACATTTGAAAGAAAGAAATTTGAAGTCTGCTAATTACATTCAAGAAATTGGAAGATGTAAAGTTGTATACAAATACTGCCTCTAAAATGCATAGTTCGAACCTACAAACAATAAATAACATTGAAACTTTGAAATATACGATGTTATGATATAAATGAACTAAATTGGGCTACAAAAATTAACGAAAAATCCTTTAAACATTGCAAAATCGGACCCAAACCTTTCACAGTTATTTTGATGTCTGAAGTTGTAAAAAAGTTTGAATTGGAAATCAATCAAGAAAAATTACCTTCCCAATACACCCTAAATTCTTCTTAGAATAATTCTACATGTCCATTTGACATGTTGAGAGAGGAGGAAGATCAAATTGAATAGATATAACAAGTTAAAATTTACCAGCTCGCATTATATAAGCCTGCAGACCGTTTTCTTAAAATTTACCCCTCAAACTTTATCAAAATAGAAAATTAATAATCCTTATACAAAAAGGACGTTGAGAGATTTCCAGAAAGTCCTTTTTTTCCCAAAACTGAGATCTTTATCAAAATTTATGATCTTATGAAATTTTCCTTCCTTGGTGGGCCCGTAGCCCAATTTTTTCCCTTAAAACACTTAGGAAAAATTTTGGGAAAATTTTCAAAAGTTTCTCTGCTGCCCCGCCGACCCATATCCAATCACAGGCTTCCACATGGAACCATGAGGTGTCAATGGATGGGCGGATCCCCTTTTTTAACATAACACTTTTGGAAAATTTTGAGAAAAATTTCCAAGTTTCCCCCGCTGTCCCATCTACCTGCAGCCAATCAGGGGCTACGACGTGGCATCATCAAGCGAAAATGGAGGAGCAGAACTTTTTTAACCTTGAAACGTTAAAATTTTTTTTGGAAAAAATTCTGAAGTTTACCTACCGCCTTGCCACCTACAACCAATGGTAGACTAACACGTGGCCGCCTTAGGCTTTTGCAAAGGCGCAGAACGGGTTTTAACTTTGAACTTTTAAACCTTAAAATCTTAAAACCTAAAACCAGTCTGACGGCCCAACTTTCCACCCGAGCTTTTATAAGCCAACACATGTCCTCTTTAGGCCCACGGGAATGCAGAGGAAAATAACACTTTTTCCCCGAAAAGGGAAAATATGCAAAAACTCTTCCCTACTCTGCCGATCCGTGCAAGGGAAAATTATCACTCCTTGGGCCGCAGGCTCGCTCTTGGGAAAAACATTTCACCCCAAGGCCTGCCAACCCATAACCTAAAAAATATGAGTTAGGACTTATTTATATCAATGGAAAGGTGAGGAAATTTCCTATCTAGTGGGAGTGATTTATGAAAATTTTGAATGCAATAAGTGTGTGAAAAATCAAGTTGAAACTTTAGGCCTATTAGAGAGTGTGTGTGGTGAGGAATTTCCCCGTGAACCTAATTGAAACTTCTATCGCTAAATTTTGGACCTTGTAACCTATAATACTTATTAATAAAAGAAAAGTATAATCTAGTAGGTTAGAATTGTCTCGGAATCTATTAGTGATAGTTGTTGTCTTGTAACATGGTTGTCGATTCTTTTAATTAAAAAAAAAGTTCCATAATTTTCCTAACTAATCTTAGGTTGTTCTTGGATCTCAATGGGTTGTTTTAAAGGGCATTACACTTGGTATCAGAGTAGTGGTTCAAAATCTTGGACCATTGGGCACACTTGAAAAATGGATAAATCAAACTTAAATGTAGCACACTTTTATATCTAGAACACAATTTATTTAGAAATTACATATTTTTAGTAAACATGGAAATTAAATAAAACCTAAAAAAAACTAACTCTCGGCTTGGTCTGTGCAGGGGGCGTAGAAAAGATGAGGGGTCTTTTCACATAGACCTAGACTTACCACCACTAGATCATGTTGTATCAGCCATCCTAGCCCATATTTTGCAAATTCTTCAGGATGTTAATGCTCCTCTATGCGGAGAATCAGTAGGAGGACGTAAAGCCATCATGACAGACTCCCTTCCATTGAGGGTCAAACATCTCCTTGACCCAACATGGAGGAGATAACTCCCATGTAGAGTTAGCTAGGGTAGAGTCACCACTGAGGGGATAAGGTGACCGAGTTTCAGAGCATAGAGAGAGGTATCAGAGCCCTAAGTTTGGGGATGAGAATACAAAGAGGCCTAGAGACCATCAGACCCTAGCTGTAGATCACATTAGGGAGATCGTGAAGCTTCGGCCATCACATTACTCAAGTGACACAGGTGGATTTCAGGAAGAGGCATAGTTTGTGAGCTTGAGCAGATGCTTTAAGCTCTATCCTTGTTCTAGCAACACAAAATCTCGTGTTATGATGCATCTACTAAGGGATGGAGCTAGTGTTTGGTGGAGGACAGAGGAGTAGAAGACCCATCTTGATTCTGAGATAGTTACCTAGGATCTCTTTGAGGAGCGTTTCCAGAGAAAATATTTGTCATGGAGGTTCATACAACAGCGGATAGATGAGTTTCATGATGTTCGACAGGCATCTCTTTCAGTAGAAGAGTATGAGATTAGATTTTGGGATCTACTCTAGTATGTTGAGTACATGCAGAATGAGCAGGTGCAGATCCATAGGTTCATTTGGGGCCTAAACCTAGACATCAGAGGTGCGGTTTAGATCCATTATCCATAGACTTTAGCAGAGGCCATTGAGAAGGCCTACATAGTAGAGAAGACTCGGGGGAAGACCCAGCAAGCTAGAGATCAAGTCTAGAGCCGCATACATCAAATGCAAGACAACAGATATAGGGGGTCAGTACCTCTTCCTCGTGCTGGATAGGTTTCGGTACAGACATCCTTTAGACCACATCAGTAGCAGAAGTCCCACCCATATTATAAAACTCCATAGAGATTTGATGCACAGAGAGGACAACGTATGGGGCCTCCTCCTAGGGGTTTCATCAGAACACATGGTGCCCAGAGAGATCACTCAGTAGGCACTCGCCAGCAGAGACCTCAAAAAACCACAACCAGATCATCAAGATCCATGCCACAGACCTCCAGAGTACTGATTGGACCTATTACTCAAGGGAGAGGATCAGGCGGTTGTTTTAGTTGCGGTGTTACTAGACATTTCTGGAGATATTTCCCATAGAACCCTAACTACAAGGGTAAGACATAGATCTCAGAGCCTACTATCAGTGATATGGGGTGCAATAAAATGATTTATGTAGTGGTTGAGAACCCCAAGGCAAAAGAATTAGATTATAGTCATTGAGACTACAAGTAGCATTGGGGGTATTCCTATCTCTATATTGTTTGATTCTTGTTCTTCTGATTATTTCATTGAGCCATCTTTAGTAGAGTGATGTAGGATTGTGGTAGTTAGGAAGCATCATAGTTAGGATGTTGAGATGGCTTCTACAGCCAAGATCTCTGTAGACTCCTTAGTTAAGGAGTGTGTGGTGGATTTGGGACCTTTAACCACTACCTCAGATCTTCGTATCCTTCCTTTAGGCTCATATGGAGTCATCTAGGGTATGGATTGGTTGTCTACACATAGGGCCAGAGTGGATTGTTACCACAAGGTTATATCCTATGTAGATGATTTTAGAGTTGAGTCAGTAATTTCAGGGGTCAGAAGACCTGTTTCTATTTGCACCATCTCCGCTATGTAGCTTTAGCGGTGTGTGCGATGGGGTTGCTAGATGTATGCTATTATCATCAGTGACAGATCAGAGGATGGGTCTAGTGGACCATCGCTAGATGATCACCCCATTTTGAGAGAGTTCACATATTTCTTTTCAGGGGATCTAACAGGGTTACCACCCCCACGTGAAATTTATTTTCATATAGATCTAGTTCCAGGAGAAGAGAATATCTCATGAGCACCTTATCAGATGACCACTTCAAAGCTCTATGAGCTCAAGTTGTAGCTTGAGGGCCTTTTCGAGAAAGGCCTTATCTATCCTAGTGTATCCCCTTAGGGTGCATAGGTGATCTTTGTGAAGAAAAAGGACGGATCATTGCGGTTGTGTATTAATTACCTCTATCTGAAAAAAGTAATGATCAAGAATCATTATCCCCTTCCTGACATTGACAATTATTTTGATCAAATGAAGGGAGCCATGGTTTTCTCTAAGATTGACCTTAAGTTAGGATATCATCTGCTGGGGATTTCAGAGATGGAAATTTATAAGACCGTATTCCATATGAGTTCACAATGGTGACTTTTGGTTTGACTAATGCCCCCACATTGTTTATGAGTTTGATGATTGCGGTATTAAGGACCTTATTAGATCGCTTCGTGCTCATCTTCATTGATGACATTTTTATTTACTCATGTATGCATGAGGAGCATGAGGAGCACCTTCACTAGGTTCTTCAGTGTCTTTGGGAGCAGCAGCTTTACGAGAACTTGGAGAAGTGTGCATTCTTTCAGATGGAGGTGCAGTATTTGGGTCACATCATTTCTAGGGAAGGTATTGCCATTGATCCTTCTAATATTAGAGCTATTATGGATTGGTCAGCACCCACTTATGTGACAGAGATGTGCAGCTTCAAGGGATTAGCAGGCTACTACCGGAGATTCATTTAGGACTTCTCTCGGATTGCACACCCCGTCACTTCTCTTCAGAGGAGAGGGAAGAATTTTGTTTGGTCAGACATATGTGAGTAGGAATTTAGTACACTAAAGGAGTTCCTTACTATATCACCAATTCTTGTAGTTCCAGATCCTTAGGGTGAGTTTTTTGTTTACACGGATGCTTCTTTAACAGGGATTGGAGGTGCTTTGATGTAGGAGGGTAGAGTAGTGGCTTTTAAGTCTCTCAAACTCAAGGATTATGAGCTTAATTATCTGACAAATGATCTTGATCTTGCAGCAGTTTTGCATGCTTTGGTTCAATGGAGGCACTTTCTTCTTGGTCGGAGATTCACACTTAGGAAAAATCACCTGAGTCTTCGCTACCTCTTCACGTAACCCAATCTAAACACTCATCAGCGGTGTTGGATGGAATTAATTTGTGAGTATGATATGGAAATAGAGCATGTGAAATGGAAGGAGAATGTGGTGATAGACGATCTCAGTAGACAAAGACATGTGGCTATGGCCACCTCAGTGAGAAAATATTTGTGCAGTAAGATTCTTTGGTAGCTTCCTCTTGATAGCATCTACATTGCAGTTCGAGTAGAGATCAAGTATCAGAGACTCCTTGAGGGGAAGTTTGATGGTTTTTATTTAGATACGAATGGTCTTCTCAGGCACAAATGCCAGATTTTTGTTCCTATAGATGGAGGCTTGGGGAATGACATCTTGGTAGAGGCACATCATGTACCCTATTCAGCCCATCCAAGGGTGAAGAAGATGCATGCCACCTTGAGATAGTTATATCATGTGAGAGGACTTTTTCGAGATGTGGCTTAGTTGATGTAACGCTGTTTAGAGTGCTAGAGAGTTAAGGCTAAGCATTAGCATCTAGCTGGTCTTTTCCCTCATGAGATACTAGAGTAGAAATGGGACACCTGTTCCATGGACTTCATTATTGGGCTACCGATGTTGTAATATCACCATGAAGCCATCATGGTCACGGTTGATAAATTGACTAAATTGGCTCACTTTTCTTCGGTAAAGACCACTTATACAGCTAGAGCAGTGCCATGGGTATATTTGGATGAGATAGGTTGCACAATATTCTGCAGAAGATCATTAGTGACTGTAATCCTTTGTACACTTTCTATTTTTGGACTACCATACAGCATGCCCTCGGGACAAAGATTAATTTCAACACAACATATCACCCTGAGAAAGACGGACAGATTGAGTGAGTGAATCAAATTTTAGAGGACATACTCAGGATGCATGTGATGGATCAGTAGTCTAGATGGGAGGAGTACCTGTACTTGGTGGAGTTTTCCTACAATAATAGTTTTTAGAATTCTATAGGCATGTCTCCTTTTCAGGTTTTGTATGGTAGAGAGTGCAGGACACCTCTTAGCTAAAACAGGCTAGAGGACAGGGTTTCTCTTGGTCCAGATTTGTTGTAGGACATGGAACAACAGGCGGTATTGATCAGACAGAGACTGCAGGAGGCATAGGACATGTAGAAGGAGTATGAGGATCAGCGTGGGATCGACCGTAGTTTTGATGTGGGCATGAAGGTTTTTGTTTGTGTCAAGCCACATAAGATCCCTATCCATTATGGAAAATGTTCTAAGTTAGATCCTAGATTCATGGGCCCTTTTGAGATATTGGAGTGTATTGGCCATTTGGCCTACCGTCTAGCATTGCCACCCAGCTTGTCTCGCATCCACGATGTATTTCATGTTTTTGTGCTTAGGAGGTACATTTGAGACCCTTCTCATGTGCTGGATTGGACCACATTGTAGGTGCAAGATTAGGAGAAGGTGATGCTGGATCCCATCTATATTTTTGACTGTAAGAACTTGAGATTTTGAGGAAGATATATTGATCAGTTTCGCATCTAGTGGGATCGATATGTTGAGACAACAACTACATGGGAGGATGCCACACCCATGGGGGCATAGTTCCCACAATTGTTTCAGTGAATTCTAGGAGGAATTTGAGTTTAAGTGGAGGGGGATGTAGTGCCCACTTCCCTTTGACACCTTTTGATACTGTTGATTACATTATGGACATTATTATGGTTTTGATTTAGTATGATGTTAGATGTTGGACCAGGGATTATTGTTGATCTTGATGTAGTTATGATGCACAATGATTATTAGAGACACTTCATATGTGGATGATGATATACTATTTGACATGGATATATTATGAATGTTGTTCGGACATATAATTTTTGGATATTGTGAGTAGACCTAGAAAATGGACATTATATGATGATGATATAGTTGTTGATATAAATTATAAGTGATATTGTTGATTGCCTTGATGTTGTTGTGATTCATATGTATAGATGATTTTGTGATTATATTTATATCATTTTGGATGTTTTGATATGACCACAAGGTGGAAGGAGGTATTTTTGTTTTGTAGGTTAAAATATCAAAACAAACATTGGTGGATTGGAGACAACCCACATTGGAATTCTAGATGAATTCAATAAGGTCACCATGGCAACTGTATTTGTTATGTGTGTTATTTTTTGTTAGGGATTCCCATGGGGGATTACCTTTGAATTTTAACAAGGGCTTATGTGTATTTCATTAATGTGGTTCCTTTTTATTATTGTTTGCTTGTGTTTATTTTGTGATGCATTTATGCCTTTCATTATTCTTTTAATTGTGGAGAATTAATCAAATTTGGGATATAAGAAAGAAATTATAGAATTTGTTGGCTCTTGTATTAAATGTGGTAAGTGGTGTGTAAGTATGTGTAAGAGTTGTGTAAGTCATATTTTGGAGTATGAAACACTCCACCTTTTTGCAAATTCAAATTTTTCGTTAGAGGCTGACTTTGGAGGCTTATGGGACAAGTAAAACTTGTCCCATATCTCTTAATTTTATTTACCAACCATACCTATGGTTGGAGGGTTGAATTTAGACATTCTTTATGCATTTTGATTTGACTAATTGTAAGTTTTAATTGTACTCTTCTTACATTTTATGAAATTCAGTGCTTTGGGGTGTGGAATTTTTGGAGTGCGTAAGTCATATTATTCTCCCACCTCTTTATTGTGCGTTGGAGAATGAATTGTACTTTTGTGTTGGAGTTGACGATGTGTGATGTGGCATTCTACATGGATCCACCTCATCCTATTCTCTTCCCTCTTCTATAAAATTTGAACTCCTTGCTTTTTTGGGGTCGTTGAACTTTTGAAATGCTTCCTGAGGGTGAATTTTCTTGTTGATTAGAGCTCTTGCCTTGGAGAATATTTTGGGAAGATTGTTACATATTTGTGCTTGATTGTTTGGATTAATCACATTGGGATAGAGCTTGCTATTTTGGAACTTAGACAATTGCATCATGAAGAGGTAAGAGCTTGGATCTTGAAATATTCCTTTTCTTTATGAATGTACATGTTATTTTGTGAATGTTTTAGCATGTTTGTGGGCTGCTTGTGAAGATGGCCTAGGAATGGTGTAGGAGAAGACTATGGGGTTCATTTTGTGGGAGGTATAAGTGTATATCTATGATGATAATCATGACGATAATATCATGGTCAATATCATCTTAATCACCATCATTGTCAGCATCACCATTGTCTTCGGTGTTGTCATTATCATCATCATAATAATCATTGTCATTATTTTCATCATCATCATAACAATTTTATTAATATCATCATCTTAATTGTTGTCATCATCATAATCATCATCATCATAATCATTGTCTTTATCATTGTTTTTAGTGTCATCATCATTGTCCTTTTCATCATCAAGATCATCCCTACTCACCATCATTAACACAATCATCATCATCATTGTTGTGATTGTCAGAATCATAATTATATTCAGTGTTATTTTTGTTTTCATCAACATCATCATCATTTTCATCTTAGTTGTCATCATCATCATCCTCATCATTATTATCACCACTATCGCTACCACTCACCATCCAATGAATCATGGATGTGTAATCGTCTTCGTTGGTTGTCTTGGTTTCATCAACATAATAATCATTTCTCCTACTCCTGATTGTGATCACAATTCGATGAAGGAGAAATTCACGTTGCTGTTCTGGAGCAGAGGATCATTATCATCTTCATTTTCCAATTATGATATGAAATCTTATTGTAACCCTATGCCGAGAGCTTTGAAGTGGATCATCTGTATATTATAATAATGATGAGATATGACCATGTACCATGATCTATGAAAGATGGTGATCATAATGATGAAGATAGTAGTCAAGAAGATTATATATATATATTATATATATATATACTATATATAATATTCATATGATATATATATATTAATATCTGAGTGGAGGAGTCATTCCTATGAAATATGAAAGATGTAAAGCCCCACTATTTGAAATCAATTACGTATTGCGATATGGCTTTATCAAATTAGATTAATTTATTTAAATTGCCCGTGAAATTATAATTTGGGCCCTAGCTATTTAGAATAATTGACATGAAGAATACGTATGAAGGAAATATATGTCACTTTGTTCAAATGAATTATGTTAAGAATATGGCTTTTAGAATTTTCACTATAGCTAGTTAAATAATTTAAAGTTTAAAAAAACACTTAATGTATTAGACTTTAATTTTGACATTAATATTCTTGAGTGTGGGGAAGATAAATTATGATTAACAAATCCTAAAGTAAATTAAAATCTGCTTAAACATGTAAAACTAGGAAATACTTCCTCTGAAATTTAATTTGTTCAAACCTTTTAACAATTATATAACATGGAAACTTTGAAAATACTGATATGTTATGATAGGGCCCTCACTTTTAAATAAATTGGGCATAAGAATACTCATATAGAGAAAATCCTTAAAATATTGCATATTTATTGAGAGACACAGAATGAAGGAGAAATAGAAGAGATTGTATATGTCTTATTATTCTACTTTAACACAAAGCTCACGTATAGTATTTATAGGAAAGAATTTGTACTGGACTCCCTAAATGAATGGAGAGGATCCACAAAAGAAGCAGAGAATGATGGAATAACAGAAGAAGAGATAAAAAGATAGGATAGACACCTAAGAAACATTTATCCAACGTATGCTAACATTCCCCCCCCATATTACATTATTCATGCAAATGTGACCTCTGAAAGATTCAAATTTCACTTTTCCAAGGGATTTAGTGAGAATGTCAGCAACTTGTGCTTTAGTAGGATAGTACTCTGGAGCTGAATTTGATGGTTCAAGACGTGCTCTCAAATGAAATGGCAGTCAATTTCAGTATGCTTTGTTCATTCATGAAAGACTGGATTCTACACGAGTTTCAACACCACTCTGATTGTTGCAATAGAGAATAGGTGATTGTTTTTCAGGAATTCCTAGGTCATCCATAATGCGACGTATCCATATCACTTCGCACACATAGCTCCTCGTGTGGCGTGATATATTCTACCTCTGTGGATGAGATAGAAAACAACATTTTTCTTCTTGCTTATCCACGAGATAGGTCCAGATCTGAGATGAAATATGTATCCTGTAGTTGACTTCCTATCATCAACAAATCCAGCGTGGTCCGAGTCGACATATCCCTGTAGGAAGAATTGATCATTCTTTTTATATTCCAGACCATAATTAGTTGTTCCTCGGACATATCTCAAAACATGCTTTGTTGCATTCCAGTGACATTTCTTTGGCTCCTGCATGAACCTGGAAAGATAGCTGACAGCATAGTAGAGATCTGGTCTGGTGTATGTCAAATAGATGAGCCCTCCAACAAATTGCCTGTAGAGAGTAGCATCTATTTGAGGTGATTCCTGGAATCTTGAAAGTTGCAAGCCTTTTTCCATGGGAGTGGATATAGGTTTACAGTCAGAACATTCTATACTTTTCCAGGAGTGTCTTGGCATACTTTGTCTAGGAGACAAAGATGTGATGCTCCTTTTGCCATATTTCCAAGCCAAGATAGTAATGTAGTAGCCCCAAATCTGTCATGTCGAAGGTTCTTTTGAGATCATTCTTTGCAATATCAACCTGATCTTCTGAACTACCAGTGATCACAAGATCATCTACATAAACAACCAGAATGACAATTTCTTTGCCTACCTTATTTATATACAAATTTGAATTTGAGGGGCTATGAGTGAACCCATGCTGCAAAAGGTGATCGTTGATCTTGATTATACCATGCCCTAGGAGCTTGTTTCAGTCCGATAAAGAGATTTGATGAGACGACATACCTTTTTAGGCTGATTTTCATCAAAAAATCCTTCAGGTTTGGGTCACGTATACTTCTTCTTTTAGATCACCATTTAGGAAAGCACTCTTGACATCCATCTACTGAAGTCTCCATCCTTTCTATGTGCTGCAAGTGTGCAAACTACTCTGATGGTCTTCATCTTCACAGTGGGTGAAAAGCTTTCTTCATAGTCGATTGCCTTCTTTCTGAGCATATCCTTTGGCTACAAGTCTTGCTTTATGTTTGTCGATGGATCCATCTGCCTTATATTTTGTCTTGAAGACCCATTTGCAGAGTATGGGTTTTCTTTCTTATAGGAAGATTGACAAGTTCCCATGTCCAATTTTTCATGAGCGAGTCATATTCTATTTCCATAGCTTCCTTCCACTGAGTTTGACTGAGTGCTTCACGAACATTATCTGGCTCGGAGCTATTCATCAGTGAACTCATGAGTGCAAAGTTTACCTCATTTCTTGTTTGACTCCTTGTTTTGACTCCGGATGATGTATCTGGGAGTTGTTGCAAATTTGAGTCCTTGATAGTTCTTTGTACCCACTTCGGATGAGAACTTGACTGCTTTTGAGAAGAACTATGTCGTTGCCAGTGAGGATTGATGTGGAGTCACATTCTGCAGTTCTCCAAGGTCAACAAATAGTTCTCCTGGTAGCATTTCTTTTCTCTGAGTAGTCTCCTCCAGCTCATCATCTGATTCAGAGACTAATCGGTGAGATGTGTTTGGAAGTGGATCTTCTGTTGATACTATTGAGTCAAAGGATGACTCGTCACAAACCACATCCCGACTCTCGTATATTTTCTTTGTCTCAGGATCCATGAGATGATATGCCTTCGAGGTAGTACTGTAGCCAAGAAGGATACACGGGAGTGTTTTTTGGCTCTACCTTCTTTCTCTTCTGAGCTGGGACATGCATGTATGTTGTGCAACCAAATACTCGCAAATGAGAAATTGATGGTTTTTTACCACTCCATACCTCTTCTGGCGTCTTGTTCAGTAGAATCTTTGTTGGTGCCCTGTTGAGAAGATATACAGCCGTTTGTACTGCTTCAGCCCAATAGCGTTCTCCTAGCTTTGCAGTTGATAGCATGCAGCGAGCCATCTCCATCACTGTGCGATTGCGACGCTCAACAATGCCATTTTGCTGGGGCGTGTAGGGAGCAGTCAGGTGCTGCTTAATGCCGTGATGGTTTAGGAAGGCCAAGAACTTCTTTGATGTGAATTCCCCCCCTCGATCTGAGCGGAGTAGAAGAAGTGGTTGTCCAGATTCTTTGACAACACGATGATAGAAGTTCTGAAAGTGTTGAAGAGCCTCACTTTTCTGCTTTAGGAAATATACCCACATCTTGCGAGAGTGGTCATCCACGAACAACTGGAAGTATTTGTATCCTGAAAACGAAGCAGGCAATGGGCCGTTCAGATCGGTATGAACTACCTCCAGACACTTCTTGGCATGGAAGGTGCTCGCTTGAAACGGATCTCTATGTTGTTTTCCTGCAAGACAACCAGGGCAAATAGGCAAGGAACTAGACAATTTGGGTAGTCCACGGACCATTGCTTTTGAACTCATCTGGTGGAGTGAACCGACCGACAAGTGTCCATATCTATAATGCCATAAGGCAGTTGATTCTATGTGTTGAAGCAGATAAAGCTACTGCAGAAGATGAAACAGTATCTAAAGAAAATAACTTATCTTTTACAAAGGCTTTACCAGGAACTTTACCTTGTCGGGAGATTAAGCATGATTTAATGCCATTTTGAACAAGAAATTCAACCTTAAGGTGATGATTCAAGAGCTGAGTAATTGACAAAAAGATTACTAGTCAAGCCAGGAACATATAGTACCTTTGTAAGTGTACATTTTCGTGGCCCCAGAGGAATGGTCACATTCCCTATTCCTTCTGTAATGTACTCTTTGTCATCCGCTATCCGAACTCGATCTCCAGTTGGTTCTTCACGTAGTGAATCAAACAGCTTCTTGTCACCTGACATATGCTTGCTTGCACCAGAGTCTATCAACCAGACTTTCTTCGTGGACTGAGAAGTTTGAGAGACGAGTACAAGATTCTTACTATAATGGTCTCCTTCTGATGTCTCATCATCAGATTCATCATCCTCTTGTTGGGCTGCAAGATGTCCTTTTTGCTTTCTCCAGCAGGGACGTCATTTAGACTTTTGAAAATCTTCGCGCCCGGATGTGCTTGTATGGCTTGAAGACCCTTGTTTCAGGCTGTTGTGCCAACAGTGATCAGTGTCGTGAGTATTGGTTCTGCAAATGTGACACCATCTCTTTGACTTTTGATCTTTCTATTTGGATTGCGCTGGATTTGGCTTCTCTAGGGGACCTTTTCGATTCTTCTGGCCACGATTAGGCTTTGAGAACAAGGCTTTGTCCTGAGTCTCCCCATTTGATGAAGTGATAGCTTCTTCTTGCTGCAGCAAATTCACTAGCTCTTCGAATGTCACTGTTTGTTTAGACACATTCAGTGTTGTAACAAACACTCGAAATTGAGAAGGGAGTGCTCTCAAGGTGATTGGGGACGAGTAGTTTATCGTCTACCGTTTCACCGAGCGCCAATAACTCCGATCTCAACTCAGCCACGCGACGCAGGTATTCCTCCACTTTCTCGTCAGACCCCATAGAGAGGGGTGTGCAGCTTCGATTGAAGATGAAGAATCTTTGTCTGATTTTTGGCTTCATAAATGGTTGCCAAATTTTCCCAGGCCTCCTTGGGTTTCTCCGCATTCCGAACATGCGGTTGCACGTCATCACTAATACTGAGCATTATCAGCATCAAGGCTTTAGCACTAGCCATGTCATATTTTACTAGTTCATCAGGGGCTGTGGGAGTAGGCACAGACCCTGTGACAATTCCCCATAATCCTTCAAACTGAAGGATTGTCTTCATTTTTGTCTTCCAGGCCGCAAAATTAGGCCCTTTTGAGCAACTGAGCATCAGACAGGAGTAACTTCGGAGCAGACATTGTAATAAAAAAAAATATTTATTTATTTGAAAGAGGTATTACAATTTGGACTCACTGTCGAGAATGACTTGCTCGTAGATGCTCGTAATATTCGCGTGCTGTGAGACGACGACGCTTTGCAGGGCGTTCTTCTTCGTCGTCACAATCTGCATCGTATCCGGCTTCTAATTCTTCCCGTACCCGCTTTGCTTGGCAGCTGACGTCGAAAAGAAAGTACTCAAGGAGTCCTTCTCGAACAAGTTTGTCGAATGCAAGATTGCCGCAATTTTTAAGCTCGTTCAGCAAGGCAAAGTAGAACCCGGAGCTCTCAGGAGCTTCTTCACGGTGTTCTCTGGTTGGCGAGTTGATGTTGTGGCTTTCAGCTGTAGCGACCGTGTTGTTGACGCTTTCAATCGAGTTGTCTACACTCGACATTCGATGTAGTGTTAGAAGAGACTATTGTAGACTCAAAGAATTACCTCGAAAAACGCTACACAGTGCTGAAGGTCTCCTTCAGCACAGTGACTGAGTAACTCTCTCACTGGTGAGGTCAGCGAGATTTGTCTTTCCACAGCAGACAGTCTTATCTCCACACATGTGCTGAATTCCTTCAGTAGCTGGCTGAGTAAGTCTACACGTTTTGCTGGAGGAGGCTCCATACACGCTCAGAAAGTCTGCACGAAATAGTTTTCTTCGGCACGCACAGAGTTTGGAACATGGCTTGAGCTAGCTTTGAGTCAGATGTAATTGCAGTGGAAGTGCCACTTGTCACTTTTATTGTAGCCAATAAAACTGTCCAACGCCTCCAAGAAGGATACTCAATCTATTGAACAACACTGATGACACAGTATCTCTTCATTTTGCATCTCCACACGCTGCTCAAAGTTCTTCGACGCACTACAACGTACAGGTTTCTGTATTCAGACTGATTATTACAACGCAATGGATTCTATGCCAATTTCAAGACATTATCAATCAATCCTCACGCAGCATGGCTTGATTCTGCAGTGTGATGAATCCCGATGCATGCGTGACTTGGTTGAGCCAATCCAAAGAACTCAAGCCCGCCTCTTCTGCAAGTAGCCGCAGGCTTCTCCACGCAGCAGCAGATCCACGTAGCAGCAGCTGTCTTTGCTACGCAATCGTTCTCACTTCCAACTCCACCGCACTTCAGCCTGAGACGTTGAGCTGATTGGCACTGGCAGTAGCGCAAGTTGCAGCAACCCGAATCCAAGATCTTCTCTGAGCTACCTGGTCTGTACATGGGCAGTGTTGCGCAACTAGTTAGAAAAACTCTAGCATCGAACAGGTCGACAGTGGCAACAAGATCTGTCATTGATCCATACAGCAATGTGCTAACATTCCACGTACTCGCTCCTAGAACACACGGATGTGGCCGATGCTCAAAGATCAACGAAGCCGTCTATGACACTGAACGTCCAACGCACAGAGGTCCGAGGTTGAGTCACTCTGATACCAAACTGAGAGCAGAGCCAGAGAAGGATAATATAGAAGAGATTGAATTATCTCATATTATTCTGATCTATTACAAAGCACACGTCTAGTATTATATAGGACAGAAGAAAACTAAACTGGGCTTCCTAACAATGGCTGGAGAAGATCCACAACAGCCAGCAGAGAATAATGTGAATAACAGAAGACAGAAGATAAGAATTGACAACTATTCTAAAAACAACGTATGACTATAGTCTAGATAATCAACGTATCCTAACAAGATGATCTAGGAGTTGAGGCACTGATAGCAGGGGTCAAGAGACTCCATTTTGACTAACACGATCTCCACTTAGAAATGGAACTTAGATGGTCGAGTAATGTGCATGGTGACTCTGTGTGGACTTAATCAGATTTTTGCTTAGTATTAGTTGTTAGACCATCTTCATGGGGATGGGTCTATCTGGACCATTTTATTTATGATGACTTGATCCCATTCCTGAGAGACTTTTTTAGTAGTCTTTCCAAGGTTAGCTAACTAGGTAGCCACCTTAATTTCTTTGAGATATGATGTTGTCATATAGATCTGGGTTGTTGGAACTATATCCCATCTTTTGTAGAACTCGAATTTATCCTTTGACTAGCCCATTTTTCAGTGATGTGTGCGACAAGTTAAAGCTTGAGGGCCTTCTAGAGAAAGGCCTAATTCATCCTAGTGTATCCCCTTTGGGTGCATCGGTGATCTTTGCAAAGAAGAAGGATGGATCCTTGCGGTTGTGTATTGATTACCGCAAACTGAACAAATTTATGATCAAGAATCGTTTATCCTCTTCCACGCATTGATGATTTTTTTAACCAGATGAAGGGAGCCATAATTTTCTCTAAGTTATACCTTAAGTTAAGCTGACCATCAACTAAGTATTTTGAAGGTGGATATTCATAAGACTACCTTCCATACAAGATATGGCCACTATGAGTTCACAGTGGTACCTTTTGGCTTGACCAACGCCCCTGCAGTGTTTATGAGTTTGATGAATGGGGTATTTAAGACCTTCTTAGATCGCTTCATGCTCATCTTCCTTGATGAAATTTTGATTTATTCACGTACACGTGAGGAGCACGAGGGGCACCTTCACTAGGTTCTTCAGTGTCTTCGTGAGCATCAACTTTACGGGAACTTGGAGAAGTGTGCATTCTTTCAGATAGAGGTGTAGTATTTGGGTCATATCATTTCTGGGGGAGGCATCGCAGTCAATCCTTCCAAGATTAGAGCTATTATGGATTGGTCAGGACCCACTACTATGACTGAGGTGTGTAGCTTCATGGGATTAGTAGGTTATTACAGGATATTTTTTTAGGACTTCTCTCAGATTACGCACCTCATCACTTCCCTTCAGTAGAAAGAGAAGAAATTTTTTTGGTCAAACAGGTACAAGCAGGCCTTGAGGACACTGAAGGAATGTCTCACTACAACACCTATTATTGCAGTGTTAGATCCACAGGGTGATTTTTTCGTATGCAAGGATGCTTCTTTGGTAGGACTTGGAGGTGTATTGATGCAGGAGGGCAGAGTGGTGGCTTTTGAGTCTTGAAAACTCAAATATTATGAGCTTAATTATCTGAATCATGATCTTGATCTTGCGGCAAGTATGTACTATGCCTTGGTTCGATGGAAACACTTTCTTCTTGGCAGGAGATTCACACTCAAGAATGATCATTTGAGTCTTCGCCACCTCTTCACACAGCCAATCTCAATGCTCATCAGCAGCATTGGATGGAGTTGCTTTGTGAGTATGATATGGAGATAGAGCATGTGAAAGGGAAGGAGAATGTGGTTGTAGATGCTCTTAGCACAGAGAGGCATGTGGCTATGGCCACCTAAGTGAGAACATATTTGTCGATTCTATAGCATTCCTCACAATAGCTTCAACATTGCAGCCAGAGCAGATATTGAGTCTCAGAGACCCCTTGAGGGGAAGTTTTATGGGTTTTCTTTAAAGGAAGATGGTCTTCTCAGGCACAGCAGTCAGATTTATGTTCCCAGAGATGGAGGCTTGAGGAAGGAAATCTTGGCAGAGGCACATCATGCACCTTATTCAGCCCATCCCGGGGTGAAGAAGATGCATGCCACCTTCAGAAAACTTTTTATCTTAGAGGGGAATTCATAGAGACGTTGCTCAGTTTGTGTCACGTTGTTTAGAGTGCCAAAAAGTGAAGGTCGAGCATCAACATCCAGCTGGCCTCCTTTATCCTCATGCTATACCAGAGTGGAAGTGTGACACCATTTCCATGGACTTCATTGTTGGGCTACCGATGTCGAGATACCACCATGATGCCATCATGGTCACGGTGGATAAATTGACAAAAGTGGCTCATTTTTCCCTAGTAAAGACCACTTATACATCTAGTGTAGTGGCATGGGTATATCTTGATGAGATTGTCAGGTTGCACGAGATTCCATGGAAGATCATTTGTGACCAAAATCCTTTGTATACTTCCCATTTTTGGACCACCATGCAGTATACCCTTGCAATGAGGATCAAATTTAGAACAACATATCACCCTGAGATAGATGGAAAAAATTGAGTGGGTGAATCAGATTTTAGAGGACATGCTTAAGATGTATGTGATGGATCATCATGCAAGATGGGAGGAGTACTTGTACTTGGTGGAGTTTTCCTACAATAATAGTTTTCAGAGTTTTATAGGCCTATGGCTCCTTTTCAAGCCTTGTCATGGAAGAGAGTGTAGGACACCTCTTACCTGGGACAGGTTAGAGGATAAGGTTTCTCTTGGACCAGCTTTGTTGCAGGACATGGAGCAACAGGTGTTTGATGACTTCAGGAAAAGAAGTGCACTGACCAACATAGGACCGATCATAGTTTTGATTTGGGCATGAAGGTGTTCCTTCATGTAAAACTTCACAAAATCCCTATCCATTATGGAAAAGGTTCTAAGTTAGCTTCTATATTCATGGGTCCTTTAGAGATTTTGGAGCATATCGGCCCTTTGGCCTACTGTCTAACATTTCCACCTAGCTTGTCTTGCATACATGATGTGTTTCATGTTTTAGTTCTTAGGAGATATGTTATAGATACTTTGCATGTGTTATATTGGACAACATTGTAGGTGCAGGATCAGGGGTAGGTGATGGTGGAGCTTGTTTGCATTATAGATCGCAAGACCCTGGGCCTTCAAGGCAAAGAGATTGATCAGGTCTGGTGTACAGTGGGACAGATATGATGAGACTGTAGCTACATGGGAGGATGCTACTTTGTTACGAGTTCAGTTCCCACATTTGTTCTAGTGACTTCCAAGAGGAAGTCAAGCCTAAGGGGATGGGATGTAGTGCCTACTTTCCTTCGACACCTTGTGATATTGATCCTAATACTACTAACTATATTATAGACATTTTTATAGTTTAATTTAGTATGATGTTAGATGTTAGAGCATGGTTTATTGTGGACTTTGATTCATATATGGTGCATGATGATTATTAGAGACATTTTAGATATTGATGTTGATATATTGTTTGACATGGTTACATTATAGATGTTGTTCAGACTTGTGATATTTAGATATTTTGAGTAGACCTAGAAAATGAGAATTGAATTAAAATTGGTGATGATATAGTTGTGGATGAAATTGTAAGTGATACTACTAATTGTCTTGATGCTTGTTGTGATTCACATATATGTCGATGATCTTGAAATTATATTTATATTCATTTGGATGTTCTAATATGGCCATGAGGCTGAAGGAGGTATTTGTATTTTACAGGTTTAAAATATCACAACAAACATCGGGGGGATTGGAGACCAACCACTTTAGAATTTTAGATGAATTCAACAAGGTCACCATGGAAACTGTATTGTTTGTGTGTGTTTGATTGTGCTAGGGATTCCCATGGGGGGGATCACCTTTAAATGTGACCAAGGGGTTGTATGTATTTTATTTTATTTGGTCCCTTTGTTAATGTTTTCATGTGTTTATTTTGTGGTGCTTTGACCCCTTTCATTATTTATTATATGGTGTGTAATATTGTGAGTAATCTTGTTGTTAAGTTAATTAATTAAAATATGTCATAAGAAAGTAATTAATAGAGTTGTTGGCCTTGAATTAAAGTGTTGTAAGAAATGGTTTAAGTAATGTGTAAGGGGTATGTAAGTTGATTTTGGAGTAAGAAACACTCCATCTTTCTTAGAAATTCGAATTTGTCCTTGGAGGACTGATTTTGGAGGCTTGTGGGACAAGTTAAACTTGTCCCATACCTCTTAAATTATATTACCAACCATACCTATGGTTGGAGAGTTGAATTTAGACTTTCATTATGCATTTTGTTAGTCAAGCTGAATGTTTTAATTGCACTTCTTGCTTGAAATTAATTTCAGTCCTTTGGGGTATGGGCTTGATTTGAGTGTGTAAGTAAAACTGTCATATTATTCACCTACTTATTTATTGTGTCTTGGAGATTGAAGTTGACTTGTGAGTTGGAGTTGAGGATGTGTGATGTGGCATCCTACATAGATCCACCTCATCCTCCTCTCTTCCCCCTTCTATATATTCAAATTCATTTTATTGTTTTGGGGTTACACTCTTTTGGTTGCTTCACTTTTGCATACTTCTTTTGGGGCAAATTATTTTTCTGTTTTGAGCTCTTGCTTTTGGAGAAATTTTGTAGAATTTTTACAGGCATGTGTTTGTTGATCTTGGGTTGTTTTGCATTGGAAAAATTTCCATTTGGAACTTGGAACAAAACTCCATTATGGAGAGGTAAGAGCTTGGCTCTTGAAATGCTCTTCTTTTATTGTGTGCAAATGTTATTGTTGTGAATGTTTTGGCATGTGTGTGGGCTGTTTGGGTAGATGGCCTAGGGATGGTGTAGGAGAAGACTATGGGGTATTTCTGTGGGAGGCATAAGTATTTTGGGGAGGTATAAGTGTCGAGGGAGTTAGGATTTGGGTTCCACCTTAAAAATAAATAGCTTGCATTTCTTTACTCGTTATGGGGTGCCATAAGAGGTTGGGGAGGCATAAGGAAATGTGAGGAATAAGGGGTACTTGGGGGAGGCATAAGGGCATGTCAGGGATTTGAAATGATATATATATATATATATATTGGTAGTTTTTTCTCAGTGGTGATACCCATTTCCCCTTTGGGAGGCATAAACAGCATCCCCCATAGTTTCTTGCTCCTTTGGCTTGCATGATGAAGCCTGAGTGTTGTTTGTTGTCTTTATTATATGGTTGCAAACTGTATTTTTGTTTTGGACTGTGTTTTGAATGATAAATCTATCTTTGTGTTGTGGAAGTCTGTTGTTGGCATGTGTTGGAAAACATCTCTTATTCCATTGTGGTTGGGGCTCGGGGGCCAATGAATAAGGATGGCTTCTCCTTTCATTGGATGTCTTGGTTGGGTGGAGAGCATTGCCTTTCCCCCTGTTCTGTTGTGATCAAACTGAAATAAAGAAAATGGAGGATATTCATGTTGTTGTTCTAGAGCAGAGGAGAAAGACAAGTTTGATAGTCCCTCGTGAAACTTATTTTGTAACCTTTCCCACCTTGAAGTGGATGATCTTGTATATTAGTGTGTTGGAAAGACTACTCTATTTTAGCTATGAAAGTTGTAATTGATCATGGGAGAATATATCTAGTATTCAGTTTTGTGAACAGAAAAGAAAGATATGCATTTGGTATGTTGTATTTTGAAAATAAATGGGAAAGAAGTTGTAAGATATTCCTTTGAAATAATAGAAGTGTTTTTCCTTGTTCATATGATATTATTTCCATTGGAAATTCTATGTTAATATATAATAGGAAATCTCTATTTATAAAAGTGAAAAGGAAGCATGTATGAAGAAATATTGCACTGCTCTGTCTCATTTGACATGTTTATTTTTTAAAAAAAGGGGAATAATAGAAGTTGCATTCTTATCTCTATCTTTTGATTGAAGGAAAGAAAACTATTTAAAACTAGCATGGAATAAATTCAATGTTTTCATTGCATGGCAAAAGAGATAATTTAATCTTTGTTCTTGAAATGTACAAACTTCATTTCTACTTCACCGTATACTTTACAAATTCCTTTTTATCAAATGTCCAAAACAACCCTGCAAATCTATAAGAGAAAAATGAAATATTCAATTGGACTTAATGAGATCAAAATGATCCCCAAACTTTACTAAAACACTCAAGAAATTTTTAAAGAACCCTTCAAATCAAGTAAAGGTGAAATTACATGGGTTTTCTGCGGTGTAAACATTGGTAATTTTTGAATGCAAACCAATCAAGCAAATTTTAACCTTGCAATCTATCCTAAAATTTTCCAAGTAAAATCCTTCATGCCTCTTTGGCAAGATGAAAAAGAATTAATGACAAATTTGAACAAAATTGATAAGTTAAAAATACCAGTTCACTTCTAAGTGATCAGAAAGACGTTTTCTCAAAATTGACCCTTTAAAATTTGTCAAAATCAAATTCTTAAGGTTTCTGTGCAAAGAGGACATCGAGAACGTTCCAGAAAGTCCTCGTTTGCCAAAAACCGAGTTCCCTATCAAAATTTATGGCCTTCTGAAGTTTTTACTTCATTTGGCCTCAAAAATAATCTAACTCGTCAAATTTAATTGAATAAAATATTCTTGGGCTGACCCGCGGGCTAAAACTTTCTTTTTTTCTTTTTGCCCAAAAAGTGCAGAGTCATGAAGTTTCCCACTTCTTCGCTAATCCGCAAGCCTTCATTTTGTCTAAAAATGATCTAAGTCCAAAAATTTAATTTGGCAATTTTTCCTCCGTGGCCCTGTCACCCACAGCCAATCATTTATCAACACGTGGCTTTGTTGGGCATCAGCGGAGGCTCGGATCGATTTTAACCTTAAGTTTCTTTCAAAAATAAATTTGGAAAAATTTGTGAGTTTTCTCCATAGTTCCATTGGCCCACAGCCAATCAGGTGTTGCCACGTGGCTTCACGAGGCATCGGCAGAGGAGCAGACCCTTTTAAGCCTTAACACTTCAGAAAACTTTTTTGGTAAATTTTCCAACATATCCCCATCGGCACGCCAACCCGCAACCAATGGTTGGCTGACACGTGTCATCTTCTCACGTTGACGGAGGCACGGGTTCCTTTGACCTTTTGTCCTTTCCTTTTGAAAATTCAAATTTTCCAAATGCTCCTCGCCGGCCCACTGACCCGCAGCCAGTAAGGAGCTGCCACGTGGCCTCCCTGGGCGTCGGCAGAGGTGCAGGTGTAAAATTCACTTTTTCCCAAAAGGGAAAAAGCACTAAATGTCTTCCCCGCTTCACTGGTCCTTTTTTCTCCTCTGGGAAAATTTTCTCTTGGAAGTCCGCAGGCCCAGAGTTGGGGAAAATTTTCCTCCCCAGGCCCGCAGGCCCGCTCTTGGGAAAATTTTCACCCCAAGTTCCGTCGGCCCATAACTTGAAAAATATGAGGAGTTAGGAGGACTTCTTTATATCACCGGAAAGGTGAGGAAATTCCCTATCTAATAAAAATGTTTTCAGAGAAGTTTTAATTGTGTTAATCATGCGAAAAATCAAATTGAATCTTTAACCGAGTTCTGGGAGTGGGTAAGTAAGAATTTACTTTGATGATTTTAAATATGTATTCTTTTCCCACCCATGTAATTAAACCTTTGCTCTTGTCGTGGATATTTTGGAATTAAATACCTTGGGTATTTAATTGTTTTGGTCCCTTAACCCCAAAATTTTTAAATGAGGGAATATCTAGCTATAATGTCAATGTAATTAGTGATTAAATTAATCCCTAAGGAGATTTGAGCTTAGGTGTGGATTTATTACACTTATTGATTTATAATGTTGAATTAGTAATTGTTATAATGGGAAAAGTTATTAGTTGAATTTACTTGTCCTTGAGACTTTGGTTTTTAACACCTTAAAAAGGAAAAATTATTCCATATTTTTTTTAACTAAGCCTAGGTTGTTCTTGGTTCTCAAATGGAAGATTTTAGCAAGTGTTACAGGGTCTAGTATTCTCATGAGGATACAAATGTCCCTAATAAAAAATAGGCTACAAAATTCATTACAAAAATCATATCAATATAATTTGGGGAAAAAACTCCTTAAATCAGATGTAAAACGATACTCAAGAAACCAATTATAGAATCAAGAAAATAAGGAAGTATATTGCCATATTTAGATCCTTCGAATCCTTAACTAATTATTAGAGTATAACTATAGTAAAATTATAATTTGTGCTTTGCCTTGGAAAGTGTAATCTTTGGACATTATTCCACACGAGAGTGAAACATGATCTTCCTTGTAATGTTATTAAATCTTCTCGCTATGGATAAAGAACCTATTTCCTATAATACTTATTGTGTACTAACGAAATTATGAATTTATAAATGAATGAAATAAAGTTGATCCTAAATCCTCAAGAAAAATATGTGAACCTTCCTTCCTTTAGAATCACATTTTTTTTGTTGCGTAATGCATGTATGATATAAGATCAAGATGCATGCCCTTAGGAGTAAACCATAGGAATAACACCTAGTAGTCTTGTGTGTAGGTAAGTAGGCTTGTTTGAAAATAAATACCCTATTAACGAATGAGAGAATTATAAAAGTAATTTAAATAATGTAAATCACCCTTATTCAACGCTATACACCATAAGTTAAATGTAAAAGAATATAAAGGAAATCTAGAAAAAGGAAAAGAAATGTATGATGCACATATTATGAGCCTTTAAAGAACTTAAGTATTGAAATATGTTTGTAATAAATTTTAAATATAAAAAATATATTATGTCATGAGAAGGATGTCATCTATAATTTTATTCTATATTTGAATTATTATGTTGTGCCTTTACATTAAAAAAAAATTCCTTGATGTCCATAATGTGTTTCATGGTATCTATGTGGATTAATGTTGTGCAAGCCCATCATGTGTTGTGTGTTGTCCTAAGTGATCTCCTGTAATGTCGTGTATACTACAAAGTAAGTCAAAAAAATGTATTCTGGTTTTTTTATTGTTGTATTTGTGTGTGTAAAATGTGTGTGTTACATATGTAATTTTCTCCCCTGGCATGGCCAATCTGGTCCTCTAGGAAACTCGGTCTCAAGAGTATGCTGAAAGTATGCATATTACCAAAATAGGCAAGTGCAAATTCTAAGGTCTCTATTTACCCCTAAAACTCAATGATATTTAAAGGCCCCCCTATGAATTGATACAGGCTCAAAGATCCCTATAGTGCGACCATTGCCTTTGTTGAAAGTCTCGTGGGTCCAAAATCCCATGGAGAGACTTGTCACATTGTTATTTATTATGGAGGAAAACTTCCCTACTATAAAGGCCAAAGCTATGATTTCATCCCTCCTATAAGGATTTGATTTATTTTCTTATCACTAATTATGATGATTCATTTTTCTTTGCATATATGTAACTCCCATAAAATTGTCTACAGGAAACCCAAGAAAAAACCTAAGTCAAACTAGACAAAATCATAGATTACTTTTTTTTGTTAAACACACTTGCGGAATAAGGTTAGCATTCATGATCACACTTTCAAATTTTAAAACTTAATTAAATTAACATTATTAATTTCCCATTAGATCCCATTTTACTAAAATAATAAAATCTCTTAATACTATCTAATATATTAATTATTCTAACAAAAGACTTAGAATCCATTACCATTGGTTTAATACACTTACATTTAGCCTTAATTAGAGTTGCTCAAAACAAATGTAATGTGGTCTATTTGATTAAATAAAAAGTTCTATTATACCCAAAGGGTTCAAAGTTGGCATTAAATTAAAATGTCTCTAATAGGGCATTTGTGTTAGAAAAGTAATAACACCCAACCCTTACCCTTACTTAAGTGGCCCCCACTTAAATCCTACCTATGCATTTTTAAATTTAAATTTCTCTCACCCACTTCCCACCTACTTTTTGTAGGGATGCATCTCATCCATTGGATGGATTCATTTCGGGCCCTTATATTAGGAAAACTATCTAACCCTAAGTTTACCTATGAAAAGCAATTTCTCTCTTGTTTGACTTATTGTTTCTTTTCTTTTTGTTTTGAAGATTGGTGGAGAGGAGGTGGAAGCTGTGAGAGGAAATCTCAAGCTCTTGGAAGGATGCACACTATCCTTTTCTTTCCTTTTCCTATTTACACTCTCTTTTAGGGTTCTAATGTTTTTTTTTTGTCTTACTCTTTTTGTATTTTCCTGAATGGGAAAATGGGTATTTACCCTATTTTAGAGAAAGAGCTAAAAAGGCTGTGTGTATATAGTTGGAAGAAGGGATATATATATATATATATATATATATATATATAAGTTACCACCTACCACGAGAGAGACTACACAGACCGCAGAGATGAGAACCTGTTGCACACAAAAAAAAATGACTGAGGGGGGTTAAATGTGTTGCAAACCATGTTATTTTGTTTGGGTTAAATTTTTTGTGGGGAGGCCGGCTGGGAGATTTCTAACCCCAACACCCATCCCATAGTAAATGGGGTGGGGGGCGGGGTCAACAACCTCCCTCTCCCACCCCCCTACCATTCTCTTTTTTTATGGGATAGGCCATGGCCCATGGATTGTAACACAACCCCAATTTTTTGTTTTAGTTTTGTTTAATAATTTTTTTGATATATATCTAATGTTATTTATTAATATGGTTATATTTTTTTAATAATTTCATAAGACTTTATAAAAATGTTTTTAAAAAAGAACAATTAAAATCCCACTTGTTACATTATTTAACATTGGGTTTATATAATAATTTATAATAAAATTACTATTAAATCTATACAATCAAATAAATCTATGGTCCTATTTATATCTATACAATTTCTTTACCCTACTAGATTTAGGAATTAATCTATTTTATTGACCAAGTAAATGAGATTTAAAATTTAAGTTCTTTCTATCTAAACATATAAATTTTGACTCTCTAACAACTAATCCAAGAAAATGCACAAATACAGTTTATCCTTCCATCATATTCCTTTCAAATAATACAATAGAAATTCATACTTCTTTCCTTTGCAACATATAAGTTTCAAACATTCCCGTAAGAAACTTTCGACAATTATTTTCTAATAATTTTAAAACAAGAACAACACACCCATGTGAGATAATTGTTAGCATTAGTTTAATACATTGTTGTTATGTATTTGTTGATGGATAGTTATAACTGTCACCTTCCTCCCACAACCTTTATATTTGGATTTTCTCTTTTGTATTCACATGGAATAAAATACATTGAATAAATTTTTTTCTATCTCCTACTATCATTGGTCTCAGAGCAGACCTCTCTGAGAAATTTAGAGAGTGGTTATTTGGAGTGAACTCCTACTTTGGTTTGCATGGAGATATGTTTTCTTTTGATTGTGTGTAGTTTCCATCTTGGAAGTGACATGTTCTATCATTTCTATGACCTGGCCTGTCAGGCCTGTTCAGTGTCTGGAAGACTTGTTCTTCTTTGACAGATGATCTATGTTTTGCTTTCTTGATACTGCTTCAGACCTTCCTGGAGACCCCTGTGAGGAGACATGAAAGATGTGTAAGGAAATTCTTTAGTAGCGTAGACCTGTTGCACATTGGCCCAAACCTACTTGGAGCGATTGTAAAAGAAAACATGTGAGGAATTATTTCACCTGGTAGACTTGCATAGGAATTCAGACTATAAAGAAAGTTGGCATTTTCCTTTGGATTCCTATCTATTGACAGTATAGACCAGTGGTTGCATGAAGTTTCCATTTGAAATACCAGATATTTACACAAGGCATTCGAACATTTTTTGCATTCTTGTTTTTGCTGTTGTGTGACACCAAGGAGTCAAGTGCAAACCCTTGCAATGTGATTTCCCTAGGAGAGTGCGAAGAGGGCACGTACATGTCACACATTTCCGATTCCGAGAGTGTTGTGAGAAACCCTTTGGCTGAGTCACCTCTGAGAGCCCAAGAGGACACCACCGACATCTATTTTTCCTTACTCAATGAATTGTTGAATACCAGAAACTTATTATTTGATGATTTGGTGCATTAACGATTGTTTAACTATTTCTAGTTCAACTTGTGTTGTCATGTGATCTTAATCCATGAAGAATTGGATTGCAACTATGATGCAGATGATGAATGTGATGTAGAACGCCCACAGGAGCGTCCGTGTCACACTGCATGAGCTTATAGATCACATCTTTGTGACATGTTCCTATTGATGGTGAATCAAAGCACCCATGAATGTCTACAACTCAATGGGTTGAGATTCTCAGTGTGATTGCATAACATGGAGCTTTTCCCGAGTGTAGGACCTTGTGAATCGGGAAAGCTCTCTAGATGAAGGCCGGTTCCTATTCCTCTGTTCAGATGCACACATAAAAATGTAGAGGGTTTACTCAAAAACCTAATCTAACTTGAAAAGGAGACAGGGTAAGCAAATGCATAAAAATAAACCTAAACTAAAAAAAGGTGATGCACCAAGGAATGAAGAACAACTGTCTTGCGAATAAACACAAAACATTAAAATGCAATGCAAGATCATGCACAGATAACAAAATTTGTAGTGAAAGATCGAGAGGATGCAAATGAACACAAAGAGGGTTGAGAATCATCCACATACATGCATTATTTTCTCCAAATATTGACACAATACACTACAAAATGCCAAGAGGAAAAATTGAATTACAGTTTTAGATGGGAGGTTTGAACTCCACAATTTCACTTGCCAAAGAGAAGAAGGGAGGGGCAAAACAAGAATGTCCAGCCTTTAGAAAGAATCCCCTCCTTAAAATTTATAGGAAGAATTAGAGAGGGAAGAGAGAGGAATTCCAAATCTACGCCAACCACCTCTAGGTTGTATTTAATTCATCTCATTATGGTGGTAGGTGAGGACCCTAGCAAACTAAAAAAAATGGTGAATTGTATTTTGCATTTTTGAAGAAATTTTTCTCACCCAATTAAATATATCCAATTTTAGTTAGACATAGGACCTCGTAAGATTTCCAAAAATTCCAACCTTGTGTGAATCCGAGCTCCCTGTGAAAAGTTATGGCCATTTGAGTATCTGCGTCAAGGTTAGCTTTCTGTCGGGGTGTCAACGCTCAAAATGTTGAGCCTCCTGAAGATGCACCTTGGTGCATCCATCCTCATGTCAACATACTCTTAAGTGTTCCATAGGCACCAAAAATGTGGTGTTGACACTTTGTGCTTTGCGCCTCCAATCTGCGCCATGGGCGGGACTTTTTACGTGTCGACATCTTCTTACATGCGTCATAGGCACATCCATTTTCATGTCGACATCTCTTTACCTATGCCCTTAACATGCACCAGGACGCATCCATTTTCATGTCGACATCTCTTTACCTATTCCCTTAACCTATGCCAAGGCTCATCCATTTTTGTGTCGACATCTTCTTACCTGTGCCATAGGCGCATCCATTTTCGTGTTGACATCTCTTTACTTGCGCCCTTAACATGCGCCAGGGCGCATCCATTTTCATGTCGACATCTCTTTACCTACGCCCTGACTATTAGTGATGCAATAAATATTGGGCTTTAAGTTTCTTTGATTTACATATTCTTATTTTTTGATATATCTACTCGGGGGGGAAGATATATATAATAGTTCCTTCAGTAAGGATTTGTAACTATTTTTGAACAATCAATAAATAAAATACAATTTTGATTTTTTGAAAATTTCTGCACCTAGAATTTTGTTGTCAGATGGCCAGTTGCTAAAAGGGCCAAATTTCACCACATGGAAAACCAAAATGCAGATGATTCTTCAGTTTTAATATCTTTGGGGGATTGTTTTTGGCACGAAGGCCCCTCCCATAGATGTTGATCTATTGACTGAGTATGTAAAGGCCGATGCAAAAGCATTAATGCTTATCACTCTGAGCCTTTCTGATGAGGTTAAACCTGACATTCAGGAAGAAACCACTTCCTCTACATCATGGGTTGTGTTATGTACTATCTATGAAGCCAAGAATCTGACGGTAATGTTGCATCTTCAAAAAAAGCTTCACACGATAAGTATGCATGATGGCGAATCAGTCGAAGCCTTCTTGTAGCGTGTAGCAAAGTTACTTGCAGAAATTTCTACTCGCGGTGAAATAATGGATGAAAAGTTGCTAGTCCTTCTCACCTTGTGAGCTTTTCCTTCTCGATTTTGGACACTGATCACCACGTTGACCATCACTCAATAGGAGGTGAGTTTTACAAAACTGGTGAATTATCTCCAGTAGGAAGAAGCCATTAAGAATGTTCAAGAAGCCTTCGAAGACAAGGCTCTCATCACAAGGTAAAATCATAAGCCTCGGAAAGGGCAGTAAGTTCCCCAGAATTAGAGGCAACATCCACAACAACAACCTTCTCAGCAGCCACCATAGTGGCCACCGTAGAAGCAGCAGAACAACAAGGCGGATCGATGGTGCCACAAGTATGAACACGACTGTGAACTGTTATTACAATAGTCGCAAGCATGGTAACTCTGGCGAAGAGAGAACTTCTGGCCAAGGATATTCCAATAAATCCTAATGGTGTGCTCATACTCAGAGGTCATATTGCTACTCAGCAGGATGCCTCCTCCAATGAGGAGGTTTCAGACGCAACTCATCCGGACATTGTCCTAGTCTCACAGACTTTGGAGACTTTATATTTGGCTTTGTTCTTTTGTATTCACATGGAATATAATACATTGAATAAATTTGTTTCTATCTCCTGATATCATTGGTATCAGAGCCTCTCCTTCTTCTCCACTCAGACTGAGGGGGGGAATTTATATCGAAGAATTTCTTAGCGTACCTGAATTAGCATGACATTTATTAACATCTGACTACACTGTACATGCCCCAACAGAATGGGATTTCCGAGTGACACAATAGGATTTTCATGGAGATGGCTCATTGTATGCTCTCCACCACCAAGTTGGAGGATCAGTTATGCTCAGAAGAAGTCCAAACAGTAGTGTATCTACTCAACCAGACACCCATGAAGATCTTACAGAACAGGACACTGGAAGGGATATGGATTGGTCGTAAACCTTCTATCTATCATTTGAGATTTTTTTGTTGTACTACATATATGCATGTTCCAGATGAGAAAAGGAAGAATATCGATCCAAGGACACTGCCATGTCTTTTCTTGGGTTATAGTACTACCTCAAAGGCATATCATCTCATGGATCCTAAGATGAAGAAAATCTATGAGAGTCGAGATGTGGGGTGTCATGAGTCATCCTTTGACTCCCTGCCACACAATGAAGATCCAGTACCGACCTTGTCACATAGATTTCTCACACATCCTGATGATGGGCAAGATTATTTTTCTCAGAGAGAAGAAGAGATGAGTGGATACTTATTCGTTGATCTAGGCACACTGGAAATCACATCTTCACATAAGCAGTAGCAGCACCAATGTCTGAAATGGGTCCAGAATACTATTGGGGATGCACACCTGAACTCACTTCTAGGTACTTCTATGGGAGTCAGAACATGAAGTCAAGCCAAACATGAGGTAAATTTTACACTCATTATTTCATTTGTTGATAGCACCAAACCTGACACTATTTGTGAGGCATTAGACCAACCATAGTGGAAAAAGGCTATGAATGCTGAATATGATTCCCTACTTCAGAATCAGATGTGGGAACTTTTCGATCTACCTCTAGGTAAGAAATCCATTGGCTACAAATGGATTTTCAAAACAAAATATAAGGAAAATGGTTCAATCGACAAACACAAGCATGACTTGTTACAAAGGGTTATGCTTGGCAATAAGGAATTGACTATGACGAGACCTTTGCACCCACAGTGAAGATCAAAACCATCATAATTGTTTGTGCACCGGCAACACAAAATGGATGGAAACTTTAGTAGATTGATGTCAAGAGTACTTTTCTGAACAGTGATCTCAAAGAACAAGTATACATGGCCCAACCTGAAGGGTTTGTAGATGAGCATCAACCACACAAGGTATGTCATCTGATAAAGTCAGTTTATGGATGCAAACAAGCACCTAGGGCATGGTATATAAAAATTGATGATCACCTATTATAGCATGGATTCACTCACAGCCCCTCAGATAAAAATTTGTATATAAAGAAGGTAGGAACAAAGATTGTTATTGTGATTTTGTACATAGATGATCTTTTGATCACAGAAATTTATGACAATCTTGTGGATGATGTAAATAATGATCTGAAAAAAAACTTTGATATGACTGATTAATGGGTACTTCACTACTATCTTGGCTTAGAGATATGGTAGAAGAAGAATCATATCTTCATCTCCCAGATGAAATATGCCAAGACACTCTTGGAGAAGTATGTAATGTTAGATTGTAAACCAATTTCCACACCTATGGAAAAAGGTTTGTAATTATCTAGATTCCAGGATTCACCGTAGGTAGATGGCACTCACTATAGGAAGCTTGTGGGGAGTCTCATTTACTTGACTTATACCAGGAAAGATTTTTTCTTTGCAGTGAGCTATCTCACCAGATTTATGCAGGAGCCGAAGAAATGTCGTTGGATAGCAGCAAAGCATGTGTTGAGATACGTCTGAGGTACAGTTTACTTTGGTCTGGAGTATCATAAGAACACTCAGTTCTAATTACATGGATATACAAACTCTGACAATGTAGGATCCGTTGATGACAGGAAATCCACTTCAGAGTATGTTTTTCATCTCAGATTTTGACCTATTTCATGGATTAACAAGAAGAAAACTGTTGTTGCTCTCTCTTCCACTGAGGCTAAATACCACGCCACACAACCACAGAAAATAAAGACAAATTGTAGAATATGAAAAACTTTAAATATTGAAAATACAAACAAATTGCAGCCCAACAGAAAACTGATTTTTGTAGAAAATTAAATCTAGGGCAGAGAACAGAAAATAATGAATAACTCCAAAAATACTTGCTCAAATAGCTTGAAATTTTAAATGGAGCTTGCTAATACAATAACAAATATTATAGAACTATTTTTGGAATTTTTCGAATAACAAAATGCTGCCAGAAATTTACAGCGTGCCATAAACAACTGAAAACTTCTAAAATTAATATCTTTTGCTAGAGAAGTCCAAACGAGCTGAAACTTTGGATCTTGGGCAACAAAAATATGACGAATAATATTACAAATATAGTTTTCACATAGAAAATATGAAACCCTAATTTTTCCCTAAAAATTAGGTCACGCAACACATTTAGGGCATCAATTCAGCTCCAAAATTGACAAGCTAAGGTAGATCTCTCACTACCGAAGAATGCCCTGTTAGCTAGGGATGGATCTCTCACCACCGAAACTAGGGTTCCCGTGGGATCTTACTCCACAAGTTGGATATTGGAAAACATCAGTTAGGTTGTGGAGCCTGTTTTCATGTGTGAAAGTGTTGAAGACTGTACACTAAGAGTACTGTACACTTTTTTATGTATCCTCGCCATAAAATTTTTTTAGGCATAAAATTTTTTGGCCTCGAAAAATGCACCCGACATATCAGGAAACGTGCTTTTCTCATATGGGTGAATTTTTTGACCCATAGGTTTATGGGACGGGTTTTTCCCATGGTTTTGATACACACGGTTTTGTAAAATTGCTTAAGCAGTTGTCTATTTATATGGTCTTATGCATATGATAGATGTACAAGCAAATGTATTGTAGATGTGTTTTGAATTCGGCTGTGAATTCTGTAGAGTTTGTTGAGCATAGCTCCAAATGGATCTGGGTATTGTATTGAGAGAGCGGTGGCTTGTAATAAAATTTGAGCAAGTGATTCTTGGTGGACGTAACCCAAATTGGGTGAACCACGTTAAATACTGTCTCTTTGTGTTGTGTTATTTTATTCTGCAATTTTATTTGAGATCTGTAATAATTTTTGCATATTAGTTTCTACTGTTGCGATTCTGTGAGGGATTATTCCGCATATTTTATTCCTTATTTCCTAACACCACGCCGCATAAGGAGTTGTGTGCTAAGTAATTTGGCTGCGTTGCATTCTTGCAGATATAGGGATTCTTGAAGAGAAACCTCCCATCATTCACTGTGACATTCAAGGTGTGTTGAATCTTGTGAAGAATCCTATTTTTCATTAATGAACAAAGCATATTGAGGTCAAATGTCACTACATTCGTGAATAGGTCTTGAACCACAAAATTTAGGTTCAATACTGCCCTACTGATTTTTTAGGTTGCAGATATTCTCACCAAACCTATCTACAAAGTGAAGTTTGATTTGTTTAGTGGGTACATTTGTAAGATCAAGGTATTAAAGGGGTGAAATGTTAGCATTAGTTTAATTCATTATTGTTATGTTATTTTTGATGGAGAGTTATAACTGTCACCTTCCTCCTGTAGCCTTTATATTTGGCTTTGCTCTTTTGTATTCACATGGAATAGAATACATTGAATAAATCTGTTTTCTATCTCCTGCTATCAATAATAAATCAAATAAAATATGAACTAGTTTTTTTCTTTTCAACTACATTTCCATTATATGAAACTTGTTTCACTAAAAATTGTTTCTTCTCTAACTTGTAATACAATCTTAGTAACAAATATTCAATCCACTCTTTCTTAAAAAAAAAGACTATAAATGTTCAACCTCAAATGGCAATTTTATAACAAAGGTAGCTATAATGAAGGGTTTCTTAGTATTCTACAAGTTCTCTAACTTACAAATCTCCAACAAGGCTCAATATTTTCTCCATTTGATCACAAAAAACAAATGGTGGAGAGCAAAAACTCTCCACCCAACAAAAACTCCAATGAGGAGGAGAAGCAATCATCGTCATTAATCCCATGATCGCTAACCACAAGGTAATAAAGGATGGATCAAACACCTGGAAACTATACAATGCTTCCAAACTTACTTTAAATCAAAAATCACACTAACAAAAACCACAAAACACTCATTTTTAAGAACAACAACATCCCAAAACAATTTTTCTAAACATACCCAAGAAAAGAAAGGAATTTGGGGATACCCTTGTGCCTCCCAAGGGTTTGAAAGCCCACCTCAAAAATCCTCCAAAACCTAATCAACCCCAAAATCTCTTATGCCTCCCTACAACTACAAATATATGTCTTTTATTCCTCCCTCACTCTTATGCCTCCCACAATGATCAAAATAAAAAATAAGAACAAGGTGGGGCATCCCAATCCAATCCCTCTTATATACCTAAAGAATCTCTTATGTCTCCCAACATATTTCATACCCATTTAACTATCTCAACACACAACGTAAAGTCATTTCACTACCCAACAATTTCAAGTAAGAAAACACATTCATTCACACACATAACATACAAGATTAAAAAGATGAAAACAAGGGTGGAAGATACTATCTTGCCATAACAAGACTCTAGTTTACAAGAAAGTCCCAAATTCCTCCAAGCTCCAACAATTAAAAGCAATCTTAAACTCAAACAAGCAAGCATTCTAAAATTAGATAGCCAAAACCAAGCAAGTAAACCTCAATACTTCCCACAAATTCTAATAAATAGAAAAGGGGGAGAGGGAGATGATGTGGCTCCATGTAGAATGCCACATCATTTCTTCTCCATCCCACCTCACCAAAGTCAAACCCATACCCAAAAGCATAATAAATGGGTGGTTGAGAGGAAAGAAAAACCTCTTACACACACAACTCCAACCCACACCCTTAAAGAAAAAAATTTAAAACACATGTAAGAAACTACAATTAAATATCACCTTTTACCTTCCAAAACACATAATGGGGTCTATTTTTGACCCCCATACACATAGGTAGGGTTGGTATAAGAAATAAAGAGGTGTGGTACAAGTTTAACTTGTCCCAACAAACCTCCAAAAATGGTTCTATTGTTGTAGATTCACAACACCCCCGAATGATCTAGGTTTGAGATGAGGCATTCGGTGTGACTGCACAACATTGGACCATCACTCAATTTGTGGGACTTGTGGACTTGAGAAGGACCTCCAGAGAAGGATAGTTCTTACTTCCTAATCTACCTAGCACAAGTTACTCCCAGTGCAGGAGAAACCTATCTAATCCTAATCTAACCCTTCCAAGGAGACAAGGAGAGAGAGAGAGTGAAAGAGAGCCTACAGTAAGAGGTGATACACCAAAAATGGAAGTGGTTGATCAAAAATCCAAATGGCCTAAAGTGGAGAGAGGTGAGTAAAGGAGGGGGTGGAAAAGACGCACTAGAAACCAATAATGAATGTCACACGGAACACCACTTCAAAACCCATTAAACACAACTCCCTGAACCTTCAATAAACATCAAAGTACGCAAAGTATACCCTACAACAATGAGAGGAAACATGAGATGATAAAATATGAAAGGATGGAAAAATGCAAAACGAAACATATTTTGTTCCTCTAAAAGTCACACGGTAAATTATCAGTGGGAAAGGGGAAATAAAATCTAATTATAGAGCCAAGGAAGAAGGCCTATACTCCATGTCCTACCCTAAAGAAGAATGAGAGATGGGGGGCAAGAGAAAAACAATGACAAACCTTTTAGAAAATTCCCCTCCTTTACAATATATAGGAATAATAAGAGAGAGAGGAAGAAAGAATTCAAACTCTTCTCCAACCACCCTTAGAAACGCATTGAATCCACCTACCACAATGATGATTCTCGCTACAAAACCCATGCCCTCATTGGTGTCCCTTACTAGGAAAGAAAGAGGCCACTTATTCATCAAAGAAGTAGGTAGGTGACTTGATATCAAATGAAAATAGCAGGCTGAAACATTAATGGAGGTAGGTGAGAAGCCGACACCGAGAGCTTTCCAAAAAGTCCTCCCCCTCAAAAATCTGAGTTTCCAGTCAAAAGATATGGCTATCTGAAGATTGGGGCACGGGTGCACAATATTTAAAAGATTTTGTTCATACAAGGGCCATGTGGTAGCCTCGCACATCACGGAGGTTCACCCCCTTCCTTTCGCTCTTGAAATTCCATCAGATTGACATGAGGAGGCTTCCACGGGCTCTTCGGTTTCCTCTATATTTTGGCTAAGTCCCTTTTTCTTGATGGGGCCATATGTCTGACCCTGGACACGTGGAGGCTTGGAAAAATTTTGGGACTTTCTTCAAGATTTTCCCTTTGAAGTTACACTGAGATGACATGTGGCTCCCTCCGTTGGCCTACCTCTATTGCCTACCTCTGTTTAGACTTTTCAATGACCGCTTTTACTTTTCGGGCTTTGGACACGTGGAGGGCCAACACTTGTTTGAATCTCTATGCCTTTGAATTTACACCGATGAGACATGTGGTGTTGTCTATTGGCTCTTCTATACTTAACCGATTCAGGCCTATTGCCTTTTTGAGTTCTTTTGGACCCTAGACGCATGGCGATCTTGTGCTCATTTGAGTCTCACTCTTTAGAACCAGCCTTGGTGTTACACCGATGAGACATGTGGAGGCTTCCACCGACACTCTTATACTTAGTCAATTTAAACGGACGACTCCATCCTCTTTTTTAATTTGGGACACGTGGAGGTTTGACGCTTGTCTGAGAGACTCACTTTTGGATTTACCTTTGAAGATGTGCCGATATGACGTGTGGCGCCTTCCATGAGTCTGGGATAATTAGCTGATTTGGGGAATGCCTTTCTCAGACCCTAGACACGTGGAAGCCTCACACTCATTTGGAAACCCACTATGTATTTCACTTCTAAAGTTGCACTAAGTTAACACGTGGCTTCATCCATTGGCTCTACCCCATTTTGAATTTTCAACAGCTAATGAGACCCCACAAGCTTGCGAGCTCACACTTGAAAACTTTTCCATTTTGCAAAATGTGTAAAATTTCTAAATTCCCTCGTAAACTTACCGTCCCGCCAGCACGTAACTTATGAAATATGAAGAGTTAGAAGGATTTCTTTATATCTCTGGAAAGGGGAAGAAATTTGCTATCTGATGGAAATGCACAATACCCCCTTTAGTATCGTGGCCATATCAAAACATTGCAGATAACATATATGCATACAAATCAATAATCTTCCATTTATAATTTGAATCATCATCCAAACAAATAATGTTATTATTTAAAAATTCTAACAACATCTCAATTCTATATTTCATCAATACCAATAAGATCACATAATTAATTCAACTTCTAAAACATACTCAATATGACAAGAATTCTAAATGTCATAAATATATAAATATGTCAACAACACATCATCATCAATATATGTCTCTCTAAGAATCCACAAAAATCATAATATGAATAAAAAACCATCAATAGTCAAAGTATCTTTGTCATCTAACATCATGCTAAGCCAAAATGATACAATAATATCCATGTATATATTCAACAGTAATCGAAATCAAAATATAATAAGTGTCAAAGGGAACTGGGAACTATGTCAAACATATTTGAAATTTAATTACTGATGAGAAGATTGGTTTGTATAGGGTAAGAACCCCAAAAGGCCTTGTACCCCTCATGGTGTTAACCTTTACTCTATTTAATCCTCAAGTTATGGATTTTTTTTGGTGGGAAAATAACAAGCTTGTGTGTTAGAAATGGTGTTTACTATGATCCTATGACTGGAAATGAGGACCCCTCTCAAAATAGAGTATGCCACAATTATCTCTACGACCGAAAATTGGGAGTCAAGATCTAGATTACATGTATAGACCCTTATGAAACTCTAAGTTATATCTCCTCTTTTAACTGAGAAAATAAACATCTAAAATCTCTCTTTTGTATATCGTGTCATCATCTGATTCAAGTGAGAAGATTTGGAGGAGTTGCAAAAAACCTAAGTAACTTCATTTGCGTGTTTTGAGGTAAAAAATTAAAATTCACCAAAAACTAAATGTGACAAAAAAATTCAATTAAATTAATTAAAATTTGTTGAAAATTGTTAAAATTTGTTGAAATTCATTAAAATTTGTTGAAATCCATTAGAAATTTGTTCAATGTTTTTTTAAATTCAGTAGAATTCACTGATGTTTATTCTCTCTTTTCTGAATATTTAATATAAATTACAATCCTCGTGAGGATTTCATTGTTTATATGTTGGATGGTGTTCTATAAGTTGATATATATTTGAGGGGAAAATAAAAGGTTCTCTTACATCATACGTTAACATTAAGCTTTGTTAAATATAATGGTTTTAGTGTAATATGTTATCTTATCTTGTCAAGAAATAATTTACTATGGTTTCTAAATATTCATGTACCAATGTTTTTGGTTTTACAGGTATATCTATGTTCATAAACCTAGAGAATAAAATCTATCAACACAGTCATTCCTATAATCAAGTTGCCAGCACAAAATATGAGAACCATCACTTTCTCATAAGAGTATGAAATATGATATCCTTTTAAATGTTGTGTAACTGTCACATATTTAATTTATTTTCTTTGAAACTTTTAAATGTACACATAGTATGAGAATACAAAACATTGTCAAAACCTTAATCACATCAATAGGGAGGTATCCATTTATTAAAATAATAACTTAACCTAAAAGAAAATAAGACAAATCACAATATCTTGTAGAGTGAGCTCTTTATACCCTAAAGGTACTTTTTGTTGTCTGTAAATAATTTTTTCTTACCAAATCTATTTCAAATTTATTTTATCAGTCTAGTATCATTTGAGGCTTCCTCTCAACTTTACTAATCTTTCCTTGCTAGGTTGGTGCTTTGTAAGTATTAGTCTCCTATTCTAGGGAGTCACCTCAGAATTACATGGTTTGGGGGACGTTACCAAATTTACCAATGGAATCATTGTTTCTAGTCATTACCTCTATTCTCTCTACTCACACTTTTATATTTTGTTTTTAAACAGAAAATTATTTTCAATGCAGGATTTAGTCTCTTTATCTTCTCTAATATTTTAGACAAAGGTAATAAATTTGGCAGACCTAAGTTTCTTCTTTTTTTCTCGTTATTTTCTAACAAAGGAAAGGAGAAGAGATAAATATTTGTGTAAATTTTCAATTCTATACTTTTCTTTTACACAAAAAAGATATGCATTATGTGTTTTGGTCCACAAGGTCTGTTTAGAAATCCTATTTCTTTAACCTCTTCTCCTCTCAAATTTTTTCTCCTAAACCATTCCTTTGTTCTCTTTTCAATCGTTACCATCCGTTTTCTTTTCGTAGGAAATATTATTTATATTTCTTGTAGTTCTATATGCGAGATAAGAAAGCTCAAAATTATGTGTTCATTACCAGAGTAATGAAAACTAGCTGTGGCAATTATCCCAAACACCGTTTAATCCTGATAATGCTGGAGTATGTCTTTTCTTTTGTTTTGTAAACTTTAGATAACAATAATAAGGGTATTCTTTAGCATTTATAAGAGATTCTTCTTTTTCAAACATCGAAAAGAAGTCAAGTTTTTTAATTCTTCTTTTCCACTATTCTTAATTATTTTAAATCATTTTGAAGTCTCCGTCTAAAATCAAATGAATACCAGCTTGAATGTTTTAAGATTGAAAGCCTTGATTTACCTCTATAAAGTATGGGGGATGGCATTTCAAGCTCTAAACTCTTCGATATGCAGACTTTTCGATTATATATAGCAAACACATGAAGAATGTCAACTTAGAGTTCATATAAACGAATTAGTTTGTAAGAATATCTTAGGTATTTTTTCCCCAAAGCTCCATGTTTGTAACTTTATGCAACTGAAATATTAAATTTCTTGATTGGGGATATCGTGTCTAAAACATGCAGATGCTAAGAGGAGGCCTAGGATGGGACAATTTATACGCATTATAAAAGCAAACTAGTTCCCATTTTCATTATGTATGCATATGTTTCCATGTGTATCAGTTTTTGTTTCTATTTCTTAAACATAAACTTTAACATTGTGAAGTTATGTGAGCAGAACAATTGAATACGGTATGATCCTACTAAAGCTACATAGCATGCCTAAGTTATTACTTTAAATAGTTATGGATCAACTACATGTTAATTTCCCAACCATGACATAACTCAAGAATTTTTTTCTCAAAGTTTAGATGACCAGCCCATATCAAAGAAATTCCTTATATATGCGCAGACGCAGTTTCTCGTGCTTGAATGGGGAAGGCATTACACATGAAATAAGTTCAATGGGGACTTCTTGGAAGGTTTTACAAATGCAAGCTTTGCATTTCATACGTATTTATTTGTCAACAGCTTTAGAATTTATATTTCAAGTATGCTTGATTAATTTCATTGAGACGATTCCTTTGTCTAATCTACAGGGTATTTGATGCAAAATTGGCTCTTGTGAAACATCAATATTTTCTCTGTAATTTTTTTTTCCTTTCTTTCCACTTGAATCTGTTTACCTACATTCAGAAATTCACGTCAACATTTTTTGTTGGTGTTTTCCATGAACTACTCCGAATATACAGGTATGCATACACATATATTTATTTGCAGAGCATTTATTTATTTTATCTCTACTATTCAATAGATATCATCCATAATCTAATCATCTTTTTGTTGGTCAGGCTTGGATTTTTTATTGAATTTCTATCGCATGCTTCTATTGTTGGCTTCGTGGGAGGTGCTGACATTAAAATTTCACTACAATAGTTGAAAGGATTTTTTGGCTTGAATAATTTCACCTAGAAAACAGATATCATCTATATAATTAAGTATCTATTGCGCTCAGTCCATTATGGAGTATGTAAATTCAGTTCTTATTTTTTTAAGTGCTTGGAAAAACGTAGTTCTCCTTATTTTATTGAATGATTCACTCAAATTCCACTCAAGAATATCAAGGACGATCGAAATCTTTCGTGATGCAGTTCATTTTTAAAGTAATTATTCTTGGCATAATTGCATTTTTCTACTTTTCAGATGTGTACTTTGTGAGGAATAAAAGGTAGAGGTGTGTACATTTTCATCGAAGACCTATTTTTTTTATTTAAATATTTGGCATGATAATTTATTTTCCTCTATCTTTCATCAATATCATTAGCATTTGACCCTCAACATACATACCCACTTTTCCATAGATGTTTTTGTATTCATTTGGTGTCCGTCATTAATCTACATGGTTTTGGTTTCATTCTTTATGGTGCAGACGACGTGAAAGAAAACAGTGAGTGAGCTATTTCGATTTATAGGGATGATGCGAAATATCATAGATCAGGGGGTATCCATGTCAATAATTTGATAGTTTACAACATAGATTTATTGGCATCTTTCTTGCTCGTAACTATGTATTAATATTCAACCTACAATCTCACCATCATCCTTCCACCCTCTGCATGTTGGAAATTCAAATCAGAATTTATCGTGCAACTAATATTTGACTTTCTCTAGATTTAGTTCCCTGACATATCAGATTTGCATTTAATCATGACTGCTGCACATTTAGTTTTGGTTGAAACTATTCTCCCTAATTATCTCTTGTCAGAGATTTTGTGTTGACTTGCAAGGAAAGTTTGTTGTGTAGGAGTTTTTTAATATTAATGCATTATGTTTTATTGGGAGAAGTAGAAAAGAAGAGAAAAGACGAGAAAGAAAGAAGGTAGAAAAAGAAGAGCAAGAAGCAGAAGGAAGAAGAGGAAGAAGAAGAAGGAGAAAAACAAGATTTGGAAGAAGAAGAAAAGTGCTCTAGTTCACAGCTCAAGTCTGGACTGGTTTTTGTTGATAGAATTCCTTCATTTTCATGTTGTTAATGTATGAATGAATGTTTTGTGTGCAGCTGTAGCTGCTGTTCATTATTGACAAATATATTTGTATTGCTCAAGCAATTTCAATCCTAGATCTGTGTTATTTGCAGCCAAGAGTTGTTATGTCATTTTGCTGATATAAATTTATGTAGATTCTCCTCACCTTTTCCCCTTTTCTGGATCATTTAAATCCACTTGCATTTTATTTTCTGTTGTTGTTTAAAAGGATTCTGTAGATTCCGTAGATTATGCAGTTTCCATAGATCCTCGTTTCATTTCCCGTCATCTGGTATCAGATCTTGGCTAAACCCTTCTTCTATTTCATTTCTAGGTTTTTAGTTTTTTATTCTCATTTGGCGGCCATTAATGGCCTTCTACGTCTGGTGCATCACTGGTTAGTGTGAAAACTCTGATTTTCATAGGAAAGAACTATGAGTATTGGTCTTTGACCATGAAAGATTTGTTTCGGTCTCAAGACATTTGGGAAATGGTTGAAAACGGTTACTAGGAACTAGCAGACCAGGCAGCATACAATGCTCTTACACAAGCTCAAAAGGACGTGTTGAAGGAACAACAAAAGAAGCATGGGAAATCATTGTTTTATATCCATCAAGCAATGCATGAGAGCATACTCCCAAGAGTTGCAGCAACAAAGCAAGCCAAGGAAGCATGGGACACACTCCAGATTGCATATCAAAGTATGGACAAGGTTAAAACTGCTAAATTACAGCTCCTTAGAAGAGAATTTGAAAATTTATCAATGAGAAATGCAGATTCAGTAGAATCTTTCTTTACTCATGTTGTTGGTTTGATAAATCAAATGAAGTCCCATAGAGAGGCCATAGAGGATAGAAAGGTTGTTGAAAAGGTACTTAGAAGTCTCCCTTCTAAATTTGATGTTGTAGTTGTGGCTCTAGAGGAAACCAAATATTTGAGCCAGTTTAGTGTTGATGAATTACATGCCTCTATTATCAATTATGAATATAGACTGAATAGATCAAATAGTTCAGTAGAAAATACATTTTCATCTCAGTTTTTTGTAAATCGTGGAAGAGGAAGGAGGAGTTTCATTCTTAGAGGTAGAGGTAGAAGTTCTCCTAGAAGTGGACATAGCAGCAGTTATGCAAATGCTGGTGGTAGAGGTCAAAATCAGAATTTTAGTCACCCAAGTGGCCAAAGATTTGACAAGTCACACATTCAATGTCACTATTGTCAGAAGTTTTGGCATTATGCTCATGAATGCAAGAAAAAATAGTATGGCCAGCAGAAGCAAGGTCAAAATCAGTCAAGTAGCACTCCCTAAGGCAGCATGTTCATTGCATGCATGAAGATTGATGAATCAATCCCTACAAACTCTCCAGTTGAGTGCAATGTTGTTCAAGAAAGCCCATGTGACATATGGTATTTAGATTCGGGCTGCAGTAATCACATGATGGGTAATAAAGATTTGTTTTCTAGCTTGGATGAATCAGCTCAAACTGATGTTACACTTGGTAACAACAACAAAGTCACTGTTTTGGGTAAAGGTACGGTTAATATTCTAACCAAAAAGGGGGAGCTGAAATTTATGCCTGATGTATATTATGTTACTGGTCTAAAACACAATTTGATGAGCATTGGACAGTTGATACAAAAGGGATATAGAGTGTACATGGAAAATAATGAATGTGTTATTTTGGACAAGCTTCCAAGCAATATGCTTATTGCCAAGGTACAAATGACTATAAACCACATGTTTCCATTAAAAATAAGGCCATCCATGAAAGGAAAAACAACTCAAGCTATTCATGAGACACATATTGTAAATTCTATAGCATCTTTTAAGGTAGAAGATACAAAATCAGCAGTAGCTAGAGATAGCTATAGAAATGTCCAAGACAGCTATGAAAATGTTCAAAACAATCACAAAAAGGTTAAAAATTTCTATGGAAATTTTCAAGAAATCTACAGAAATTTTCAAGACAGCTAGAGAAATGCCCAGAACAGCTCCAAAGAGGAAAATGATGTTTCTGTAGAAACTCCAGCAGCGTTTCAATCAGTAGTAAAGGATGATACTTGGCTATGGAATTTCAGATTTGGGCATTTGTATTTTGGAGCGCTGAAATTACTTCATATGAAGAATATGGTAAAGGTATTATCATCAATTGAGAAACCGAAAAGAGTTTGTGAAGGATGTATTATGGGAAAACAACATAGAGATTCATTTCCGATTGGCAAGGCAAATAGAGCTACAACTCCACTTGAGAATGTGCATTCAGATATTTGTGGGAAAATGCAAACACTGTCTATAGGAGGCTGCACTTATTTTCTTACTTTTATTGATGATTTCACAAGAAAAATGTCAGTGTATATCTTGAAACACAAATCTGATGCATTTTCTTATTTCCAGCAAATCAAGGCACTTGTGGAGAAGCAAAGCAACCACTACATCAAGGTTCTAAGGATAGATAGAGGTGGTGAATTTATATCTAATGAATTTATAAATTTTTGCAGATCTCATGGCATACACAAGCAATTTTCATCCCGTTATACACATCAGCAAAATGATGTGGCAGAGAGGAAGAACCAAACAATTATGGAGATGGCTCGTAGTATGATGTCAACCAGAAATCTACCAAATGAATATTGGGATGAGGTAGTGGTAACTACTATTTGCATCATGAATAGGTGCCCAACAAAGAGCGTAAGAAACAAAGTCCCTCAAGAGGCTTAGACAAGAACGAAACATAGTGTTTCTCATATGAAGGTATTTGGATGCATAGCATATGCACATGTTCCAGATGAGTTGAGAAGGAAGTTAGATAATCAAGTGAAAAAAATGTATATTTGTTGGTTACTAAGAGGAAACAAAAGCATATAAGTTGTTTGATCCTATCAGTAGGAAAGTTATAATCAGCCATGATGTTCAATTTATGGAGGATGAAGCATGGGATGGAAGCATAGAGAGGACTGCCAGAATTGTAGCTGTTGTCCCAAATGATAATATGGCAGATGAAGTGTTTCCAACACCAAATATAAGTCCAACAACAACTCCTTCCAATCCCGGGATGGTACAACAAGTTACAGCTCAAGCTACACCTTCATTCACACCAAGGAGATCTTCAAGGTTGTTGTCTACACCAACAGCACATCAAACTTCACAAGCATCTACACCGGTATCTACATCAATTAGTATCCTTAGAGCAACACTATCTAACACTCAAAGTAGTTATTCATCTCCGGATCCAACTCTAGCAAGCATGATGCCATGAAAAAACAAGGAGTTTGAGTGAGTTGTATAATATTGACACAACTAAATTATTTTCAGTTTTTGCTTTATTTTCTCATATTGATGATCCATTAACATTTGAAGAGGCTGTGAGTAGTGATATATGGGTAGAAGCCATGGATGAGGAGATTGAATCCATTGAAAAAGAAAAAAACATGAGAGTTAGTTGATTTGCCGGAAGGCAAAGATGTAATTAGTGTCAACTGGATTTATAAGACTAAACAAGATGCTGATGGGAAAGTACAAAATGCATAAAGCAAGGCTAGTTGCAAGGGGCTTTACACAACAACCTGGTATAGACTTCAATGAGACATTTGCTCCAGTTGCTCGGTTGGATACAGTTAGGACTATTTTAGCTATTGTTGCCCACAACATGTGGCTTGTATATCAAATGGATGTAAATTCTGCATTTCTAAATGGCTATTTAGAGGAGGAAGTGTATGTGGAACAGCCACAACGCTATGAGCTACCAGGTTATGAAGACAAGGTGTATAGATTAAAGAAGGCACTCTATAGATTAAAGCAAGCTCTAAGAGCTTGGTACAGCCGCATTGACTCTTATCTCATTCAAAAATGGTTTTCAAAGGAGCGGTTGTGAACCGACATTGTACATCCAAGTCAACAAGAAAGGTAACATTTTGATTGTTTGCTTGTATGTGGATGATCTAATCTTTACCGGTGATCTAAACATAGATTCTTTCAAATCAGTAATGAAGAATGAATTTGAAATGACTGATTTGGGTTGTAATGCCCCCCCCAACCTATTTGGTCATGGTCAGCCTTGTCTTTTTCTTGGCGTGGAGGGTGGAGTATTAAAGTTTGGCGTGTTGAAATCCTCCCTGTTGGCCGCACTCATTTATTTCTGATTTGTAAATCTTACTTGCTTCTTGTTGACTGCCTGCATTATCCTCCTCTCGAACCGCATGAGATATCCCTTGGATAGTCTGCGCGTGGAGTGGTTGAGGGACATTTTTTCCTGTTACGTGGGCAGAAAGGCCAGCAAAATCCTTCTGTTAAGGCGTTTTTCCTTCCTGGTTCCTCCCTGTGCGTGTTTTTGTTTGATGAAGCTTCAAGCTAGTGAGGTAGGCGTGTTACCTCCACGTTTCATTGGTTGCTGCGAGGTGTGCTCTTGTCAAAATCCACAGCAACGCCCTGCACAGTAAATAGCCAGGCAGCAAGCATGTTGTGGTATAATCGAAGCCTTTGTGAGTGCCTCCACCAAGCGGGTTGTACAACCTTGTTGTTATTTGTTCAGTATCAACGCATCTTCAAATTCAGGATTCTCCTTCAAGATTTTTTCTTTCAAAATCGACTATGTGACAGTGAGAGTGTTACCAGCAGACCTGATGAAATTTATTTACAAAGATTCTCAATTGAGATCTTACTTGTTTTACGATGTAACTCATGGAAGAGAATCTCAAAGGCGTGGATTTGTTTCTTATCAGAATATTCATGAAGCACATTTTTCTTTACATTTCTTGCTGGAAAATGTGGCAGACTGTTTTGCTTCGGCTCTTGTGGTTTTTTTTTTTTTGGAAATCCTCCTCTTCCCTGCGCGTGTGGATGGATGCCGCACCTATTCCAGTTTGTCTTTTTGACCTGGTTTCATGGGCAGAGGGGCCATAGAAATCCTTTCTGTCAGGGTGTTTTTCTTGCACTGCTAGCTCTTGGAAGGAGGGAAGTATGTTTGGGTGCCTTTGGGGCTGGAGAGGGGTGTGTTTGTGTCTACTTCTGCAGGAAACGAGGATCCTGGGGAGTTATCTGTCACCAATCTTTCACCATGGGTGACAACAGTTGGGGCGAGGACTTTAGACAGGGATTTCCCTGCAAACATCATTTTGGGTAATGGGAAAATCATCAGGGGAGTGTCTTTGTACAGTGGAAAGGTGTTGGGGTCTGATTTAGTCCCCTTGATCTATGCTGGAGACATCTCTGTTGGGAATGAGATTCACAGTGCCTGTAAATCAAATTTAGCAGAGATCGGCATCACAAAGGAGGCGGTGGAGGCCACCTTGACCTCCAAACTCAACCCAACTCATCTGAATGTGGTCGATACATCTGGGGGGTAAGGACATCACCCGTGCTTCCATGTATTTTAAAACCATTGTATTTATCAGATGTGGAGCAAGCTTTTCTATTGAGATAGTATCAGCTCAATTTGAGGAGGATTAGGGCTTGAGCGGCAGGTAGGCTGCGGGTATTTAATATCAAGAGCTCTTGCAACTACTTCATCATTTGACAAATATCCTTTCCAATGTTGGGCAATGTTGCTTCACGTCGTTGGAGTAGATTACGCACAAACTGTTTGACAAAATGCTTCAAATAAATTTTGCTTAGCATGGAGGATAAAAGTGATGTTAATTGAAGCAAGCTTTAATGTGTGAGACTTCCAATGGTAAGCATGAATCAAATTTGATTTTAGTTTCTGGAATGTTTTCTTTGCGCACAAATTGATGGGTAAACTAATGTAATAGGTGCGTCCTAATGGCTTAAAAAAAAAAACTAATTTACAATGCCTTAAATAGGAAAGCGATTCATGAGTTGTTTGAATAGTTGAACGTAAAACTTTCCGATCTTGTTCTAGAATCTAGACTCAAGAGTAAAATACATATTGCAAGGACATGCAAAACCCTGTTAATTATTCCAAATTTTTGTTGCTTTTTCGTGGAATTACATATTGGGAATTGGGGTTAACTGCTCTAGAATGAATTTTCTCCTTCTACATGTGTCTATGCAGTTTACCGGAATGGTTATTGTTTCTTTTGTGTGGTATTTGGGACATCTGTGTGGGTGAGAAGTGTGAGTTTGGTGGAGAAATAATTTTGGGACTGCGGGGAGAAGGGGTCTGCACATGCGTGGCCATGAGATATAGCGTCTAAAACAGGCATGTTAAATCTACTCCTTGTAATAGTTTTCTACCTTCTTTCAGTATCTTGAAATGAATTTTCTTTCCTATTGAATAGCGCCTAGACAAATTTTTTCATGGTTGTCTTATATCGCTGCCTGATTGTGTTGGTTGTTCCCTTTAAATATCAATCCAATTTCGTTGGTTTTGCTTGGAATGTTCTTTCCTCTCTTATAGCTTATTGTATTTCATATTTGTCTAAATGGGCTACTGCAATATTGAGTGATGCATTCTAGTTCGTAGGGAAGGAAACATTTTAGAGTTTCGTTTTCTTATATGACTCTCATTTAAAATAATTTTGTGATGGTATTTATAATTGAAGGCTTACTATATGGAAGGTTAAGCCTTCATATCTCTACGTGGTTGAATAAATACGTATTTCCTATTTAGAGCCCTCCTATTTTGCTAAAAGGTACATTAATAGTGACATTGCGTTCTAAAACTTGTTTAAGCCTGTGGGCATTCCTTACTTTTTGTTTAATTAGAAAATGGCATTAGGGTCTATGTTTTAGAACTGTACAGTGGTTGACTGTTGTACCCAGTTCTAGAGGATGAATAACCTGACATCTAATTTTGGGCCTCTACGTGTTGAGAGAGTTACTATACCTACTTCTTGGCTGCAAACTCTTGTGTGATTAAAGTAAGGGGGAAACATTGAAAGTTTTATTGAATGAAATCTCTACAATTTTTATTAAGGGTCACGTAAGCAAGCTATTAATAACTAGACTGAAACAAAAGTTGTAGGTGAATCCATGGTATTGGACTCGTGAACTCATTTCCTGTTAGATGACAACTGATTACAGTGATAATATAATAGGTGGCTATTAGATTCATCTGTTTGATTATTTTGCTAGACTTTTCCTTGATAATCCCACATGGATCGGGTAAAATTTCCATCTTCTCTACTATTGGCAAGGAGCTCATAGAACTTCTAGGCCTGACTGCACTGCGTAACCTTCCTGATGTGATATGTGTGTTGGTTCTTATTTTGTGCTTATACTCATGGTAAGGTCTTTTGATTCTGGGGCACCGCTGGTGTAATTACCCATCGTGTATCGAATCCCTTTGTTTTTCGAACTCGAATATCTTATACTTCAAACTTGGTTACTAAAAGGTCCCATTTTGTGGCTTTGTTAAGGAAATCAAATTTTATTTTTATTTTTAAAATACTTATTGACATGGTCGGAAATATATAAAAATTATTAACGAATTTTGGGTTTAGCCTTCCCTTATATTATGTAGAGAAGTTGGCGATTAGGATAAGGTTTGTTGGTAGAATAATGGCCCTTTTTGTGTCTCATTTGTATGCTTTTGGAAGAGTGGATTTGTTTTGTTAACTAGTTCTACGTTTAAGAAATCCTATAAGAAGGTAGTGGTAAAACTCCTTGGTTAAAACTGAAACTATAGTTGTTTTTATTTTAAGGGCGTCGAACCCTAATTATTGCTATGAAGTCTCCCCCTGGGAGATTTGGATAATGTCGTTTTGTTCCGCGCCTACGATCATAATTAGTATGTTTTGTCTTCTCTTGGACCTCTTTAGATGGATGGATTGAGTATTGGATTCCAATCACGTAAACCATAGGATCACATGAAGGAAATATCAACCCTCTTGACCTTCTTGTTCCTAACCCATAAGGTCTTGCCTTGATTCATGTGATTTTGTTCTTACTGGTATTTTGACTTTCTCCTTGTTGGATGGTTTAGATTTCTTTCTCATACAAATAATTTTGGAGTTGTGGGTTGTGTTTTAAATCCATTTTTGAATTTAGAACATTCCTTTCTTGATAATGTTAAATATTAGCTTACTATTGCAATGTGTAGCCTTAACATGCTCAGTTCTCGCGAACTGATTCTAGCTAGTATTTGTGCAGATGGATTATACGAGTATATTAAAGGAAAAGAGTTGTTAAAGGTTTCATCAGTGCAATTTATGAAGTTCCTTGTAAAAATGTCCAATGTATTATAGAGTATTGTTGTTGTAACTAGTTGAAACTTTGGCTTGTTTGGTTATCAAGTGAAAGATGAAATTAGAAGACCTCTTGCCTATGGGATATTCTAGTGTATTTTAAATCCTTAGAATAGTTGCGTGGCATGTTCCATGTTATTACGCTCTTGTTCACTAGTCATGGATTAGGTAGAGACTGGTATGTCCCTTATGGTTTGTGCATCGTGTTGGAAATGAATTGATGTCAATCTTGTACATTGTTTTCACAAATGAGTATTGTAAAACTTTGATCTTGAGAATAGAATTGTTTACTTGTAAATCTTTCTAAGACTTAGTGACAATGAGTTTTTAAGTACTAGTAAAATGGGTTGGTTAACCCTTACAAGAAGTTAAACAAAAATAATAATTTTATATTCAAAAAATAAATGTAGAGGTGATCTTTTTGAAATCAAATAATTTTATGACCTGGAACAATCAAAACGAAACTATCCTTTGTGAACGTAAAAACTGATTACTAATTTTTTTTCCAAGCCAAACTAATAAACATTATCCTTTTATGGTGAATTCTTAGAATGATCATAAGATGAAACAAATTGTTAGTTGATATAAGATAATAAGATTTAATAAATAGGAGGAATCAGTTTCGAAGCCATGTAATCTGTTTCTCAACCATTTGAAAGGTAAATTGTTTTCTTTTGTAAAATCATCCAGTGAAGTCTAAGTAAAATATTTAATAATTTTCGATAAATCCTCAAGCCTCAATAAAAAGTGAGTTAATAACTAATGAGGTCATAAAGATGAAATCAACTCGACCTTCTTCCTCTAACCTGTTATTTTTTTTCAAAGTGCTTTGTCTTCCTTCTCTTAAGTATGTTGAACAGAATCCCATGTTGTCATATGGGCATGAACAAGTTCTAGTAGCGTAAGTGTAAATAGATGGCCTGGTGGGATTAAATTCCCCCTTTCTCTAAATAAACGAATTAAGCAAATAAATGTCATAATAGAGAAGTTTTAAAGATGATTACTCAGTGTAAAAAGAATAAACTTAGCTTGGTACGATGAATTGTATGAGTCATATCTTGAGCCTCCTTGAAAACGTAACCTAAGAATTGCAAGATATCTTATTAAAATAAATAACCCTCAAGAATAACTCATTGTGGTTGGTCCTAACTGTAAGTGTCTTCTGTGATTGGACTTCTATGTTGTCTTGTCAAAAGAAAAGTAAATTGTCCTTGATAGGTGTGAACGTTTCCGTGCTGCCTTTATGGCCATCCTTGTATCAAGTTGTTCACAGTGTTAGTTGTATCCTTGATGACGACATGTTGCGTCTTGTTATGTGTCAAGCAAGTCAAAAAAAATTTATCCTGTATTTCACTGTGTTGTTCGTGTGAGAATTTATTGGGTCGTTACATGGGTCTTATGAGGTATTTCTTGGGGATTGAAGTCCATCAATCCAATGATGGTATATTTATTTCTCAATCTAAATATGCAAATGAAGTTTTGAAGAGATTTAATATGGAAAGGTGCAAGGTATCCCCAACATCAGTTATGACAGGGATGAAGTTAAGCAAGGAAGTTGATGGAGCATGTGTGGATTCTACATTGTTCAAGAGGCTGGTTGGAAGCCTTATGTACTTAACAGCCATAAGGCCAGATATCATGTACGGTGTAAGTCTGATTTCAAGGTTTATGGAGTCTCCAAAAGACTCACATTGGCAAGACGGTAAGACGATATTGAGGTATGTAATTGGTACAAAGGATTTTGGTATTTTGTATTCCACTTCAGATGATTTCAGTCTTGTTGGGTACACTGATAGTGACTGTGGAGGCAACATAGATAATAGGAAAAGTACTTCTAAGTATAATTTTCACTTTGGTACAGGTGTTGTGTCATGGGCATCGAAGAAACAACCCATTGTGACTCTTTCTTCAGCTGAAACTAAGTATGTGGTAGCCACTAGTGTTGCGTGTCAAGTTGTTTGGGTGCGAAGGATGTTGAAATATTTTATGCATGATCAAAAGGAAGCCACTAGAGTATTCTGTGATAACAGTTCAGCCATAGCATTATCTAAAAATCATGTGTTTCACAAGAGAACTAAGCATATTGATACGAGGTATCATTTTATCAGAGAGCTTGTCAGCGACAAAGAATTTTTTCTTGATTTTTGCAGGTCTGAAGATTAGCTAGCTGACATATTTACAAAAGCATTGGTGAAAGATACATTTGAGTATTTACGAAGTGGCTTAGGAGTTTGTGACTTTGCACAAGTTAGCAGCTCCGGAAAACTGTTAGCTAGCTGCGGAAATGCTCAAACAGTTTTTGAACAAACTTGATTCATATTTCCATAATCTGTAGCAGTTCATAATTAAGGGGGAGTGTTGGAAATTAAAATAAGAATTTATTGTGCAACTACTATTTGACTTTCCTAGATTTAGCTATCAGATTTGCATTTAATCATGATTGCTACACATTTACTTTTTGTTGATTATTCTCCCTGATTATCTCTTGTCAGAGATTTGTTGTTGACTTGCAAGGCAAGTTTGTTGTGTAAGTTTTTATTATTAATGCATTATGTTTTATTGGGAGAAGTAGAAAAGAAGAGAAGAAAGAAGAGCAAGAAGTAGAAGGAAGAAGAGGAAGAAGAAGGACAAAAACCAGATTTGGGAGAAGAAGAAAAGTGCGCAGTCCCAGCGCAAGTCAGGACTGGTTTTGTTGAAAGAATTTATTCATTTTCATGATGTTAATGTATGAATGTATGTTTTATGTGCAGCTGTAGCTGCTGTTCATTATTGACAAATATGTTTGTATTGCTCAAGCAATTTCAATCCCAGATCTGTGTTATTTGCAGCCAAGAGTTTTATCTATTTTGCTGTTATAAATTTCTGTAGCTTTCCTTACCTTTTCCCCCGTTTTGCATCATTTATATCTGCTGCATTTTATTTTCTATTGCTGTCCAAGGATTCTGTAGATTCCGTAGATATGCAGTGTCCATAGATCCTCATTTCATTTCCCTTTAGTGCACAATGGGATTTTTGAATAGGTTAGATCTACTATAGCGCACATTAGACAACCATTGCAGTAGCACACATTATGGGGGTAGATCTACATGCAAGTGTACGGAGATATCATTTACGGTTGACGTAAGAAATCAGAGGAATGTAAGAAACATGTGCAAGCATTATCCTTGAGCATCAACCACTCAAAATCAACATTAAAATTATAGAATAGCCACTGCAAGTACACACGTGCACACAAGAATGCCATAACATGATATAAAACATTAGGAGCTTTGTATTTTTATAGACAAGATATATTATAATGTTCCTTGTTCAAGAAGGACTTGATATAAGTGCCCTTCTCCTTACATTCTTTATGTTACTTTAACAACTCCTACAACCGTTGCAACTGACATACAACAAGTCTTTTTCATCTCATTGAAAATGCCAAGAAAGAACTAACAAAACATGTTGGCTACATTAATTTATAATTAACACTTTAACGTCCTGCAGAGTATGTCTTCGTGGCATGTCATTTTGACAGACGACTTTGTCTTTTAATAAGCTAAATTTTATGTCACAAGTTTTTTTACGCTCCTTGAGCTATGTTTTTGACAACCATGCGTTAAAGTCAATGCTCAGTTTCCTTTTTCTTCTTTAAGAAACCATTGCTTTTGCCACATGATATGTTTCATCTCCTTCGGTACATTTCCCCCCTTCTTTGTATTACGCCACTCCTATCAATCGTTAAATAGGAAGAATTAAGTGCAGAAAATTTAAGAACTGTGTGGGGCAAAGTCTTCTCACTAAAAATTCTAATTGATTGTGGGAAACAATAGTTATCCTTAATAACTCATATGAAGACAAAATGATCCGGAATAAGAAAAACAACCATCCAGGTTGTTCATCCAGCTTAATGTTTGAGATACCTTCCATATAAGGTTGAGGAAAAAGACAAGAAGTTTTATTCGTCTTTACAAAAATGAAATTCCGGTGTTTGAGATCCTGTCCACATTCCTGGCATGTTGAAATTTTTGTCCTGTCATGATTTTCCTCGATTTTAATGAGAAGAATTCAGAATGCATGGTTTTTCTAACCATATATTTTACCTTTGTTGTCCATTTTATTATTTAATCTTTCTGGGATCCTTGTTAATTGATTTATGTTCACTGTTTTGGTAACAATGCTCCTGGCCCATAAAGACATGCAACTCGAAAACTTTGTGTGGATAGCACTGTCTAGCACAAGAAAAGAGCCTCCAGTATGCAGTTTGTGGGAGAGCCACTGGGTTAGCATGGCCTATGCCTGTAAATATCCATGCTAAATGAGGCTCTGGTTTTTTCAATGGCATGATAACATACAGATTGATATTCAAACTGCTGTCAGAACATTTTTTTATGTTGGATTCCCTCAATAACTTGATATGAGTCCGTAATGAACACGACATATGTTTTTCGTCTCACATTGTTTTTAATTTATTCAAGCATATAATGTTTAGTTGTGTGGTTCTTCTTGAGTTGACTGATTAGTGTTGGATTGTATTAGAACTAGAAGCGTAAAATCTACCAGTTACACATCGATGAGAAATTTCTCTAATTCCTACCTTGTTAGGTTTTCAAGTTCTTTTGTGAGGGCGCATCTCTCATAAATTAATTTTGTAATTTCATATATTGCAGAACTTTGATGATGTATTGGTGCCACCTGACCATGTAAGCAAAAGCTACAATGATACTTAACTGGTCTGCGATGTCATACAAGTGCTCACCAAGCAGAATTGTTGCATGAATGGTACTCTCATTTTCTCATTACTCGAGATGTTTATCGTAGAGATTCTATTGATGCTACTCATTACCTAGTCTTCCAGAAGGTATGATTTCATATAGAGTGGGAAATAAATTAATAATATGTGTTCGAGTATTCAACTATTTATTATAAGTTGTCCGTGTTGTTAGATGATGTCATTGGATTTTGTGTGTTTTCCCCAACTGAGTGGGAATCATCCGGTGTATATGCTACTTCTTATGCAGTTATGGATCTAAAGAGGAATCTTGAAGGATTATTACGCTATTTATTTTGTATGCACACATGTTGCTTTTCTTTATACCTATTTGGTCCTTCCATTCAACTTTATGAAGGGAAATGAAACGAGGACCTACAGAAATTGCAGAGTCTACGGAATCTACAAAATCTTCCAAAAAACAATAGGAAATAAAATGCAGCGGATTTAAATGAAGCAAAAAAGTGGAAAATGTAAGGAAAGCTACAGAAATTTATATCAACAAAATAAGATAAAACTCTTGGCTCCAAATAACACAGATCTGGGATATATTTGTCTATAATGAATAGCAACTACAGCTGCACACAAAACATTCATTCATACATTAACAACATGAAAATGAAGCAATTCTTTCAACAAAACCAGCCCAGATTTGAGCTGGGACTGCATTTTTCTCCTTCTCCCAAATCTGATTTCTTCTTCTTCTTCTTCTTCTTCCTTCTTCTTTCTCTTCTTTTCTTTTTTTTACTACTTCTCTCAATAAAACATAATGCATTAATAATAAAAACTTACACAACAAACTTGCCTTGCAAGTCAACACAAAATCTCTGACAAGAGATAATTAGGGAGAATAATCAACCAAAAATAAATGTGCAGAAGTCATGATTAAATGCAAATCTGATATGTCAGGGAACTAAATCCGGGAAATTCAAATATTAGTTACACAATAAATTTTGATTTGAATTTCCAACACTCCCCCTTAATTATGAACTGTTGCAGATCATTAGAAATATGAATCAAGTTTGTTCAAAAACTGTTGTAGCATTTCCATAGCTAACTAACACTTTTTCGGAGCTGCTAACTTGGGCAAAATCACAAACTCCTAAGCCACTTCGTAAATACTCAAATGTCTCTTTTTGCAATGCTTTTGTAAATATGTCAGCCAGCTGATCTTTAGACCTGCAAAAATCAAGACAAATTTCTTTGTTGCTTACAAGCTCTCTGATAAAATGATACCTCGTATCAATATGCTTAGTTATCTCGTGAAACACATGGTTTTCTGATGATGCTATGGCTGAAATGTTATCATAGAATAATGTAGTGGCTTCATTTTTATCATGCATCAAATCTTTCAACATCCTTTGCATCCAAACAACTTGACACGCAGCACTAGTGGCTGCCACATACTCAGTTTCAGCTGAAGAAAGAGTCACAATGGGTTGTTTCTTTGATGCCCATGACACAACACCTGTACCAAAGTGAAAAGTATACCCAAAATTACTTTTCCTATCATCTATGTTGCCTCCACAGTCACTATTAGTGTACCCAAAAAGACTGAAATCATCTGAAGTGGAATACAAAATACCAACAATATCCTCTTACCGGCCTGCCAATGTGAGTCTTTTGGAGACTCCATAAACCTTGAAATCAGACTTACACTGTACATAATATCCGTCCTTGTGGCTGTTAAGTACACGAGGCTTCCAACCAACCTCTTGAACAATGTAGAATCCACACATGCTCCATCATCTTCCTTGCTTAACTTCATCCCTGTCATAACCGGTGTTGGGGATGCCTTGCACCTTGCCATATTAAATCTCTTCAAGACTTCATTTGCATATTTAGATTGAGAAGTAAATATACGATCATTGGATTGATGGACTTCAATCAACCAAAAATAAATGTGCAGAAGTGATGATTAAATGCAAATCAGACGTACACCTCTAATTTACATATTCATTCTTCATTACTGATTTGAAAGAATCTATGTTTAGATCACCGGTAAAGATTAGATCATCCACATACAAGCAAACAATCAAAATGTTACCTTTCTTGTTGCCCTTGATGTACAATGTCGGTTCACAACTGCTCCTTTGGAAACCCTTTTGAATGAGATAGGAGTCAATGCGGTTATACCAAGCTCTTGGAGCTTGATTCAATCCATAGAGTTCCTTCTTTAACTGATACACCTTGTCTTCATGACCCGGTATCTCATAGCCTAGTGGTTGTTCAACATACACTTCCTCCTCTAAATAGCCATTTAAGAATGTAGACTTTACATCCATTTGATATATAGGACACTTGTTGTGGGAAGCAATATTTAAAACATTCCTAACTGTATCAAGCCGACAAACCAGAGAAAATGTCTCATTGAAGTCTATACCGGGCTGTTGTGTAAAGCCCCTTGCAACTAGCATTGCTTTATGCTTTTGCACTTTCCCATCAGCATATTTTTTAGTCTTATAAATCCATTTGACACTAATTACATCTTTGCCTTCCTGCAAATCAACCAACTCCCATGTTTGGTTATCTTTAATGGATTCAATCTCCTCATCCATGGCTTCTACCCATATATCACTACTCATAGCCTCTTCAAATGTTAATGGATCATCAATATGAGAAAATAAAGCAAAATATGAAAATGAATTAGTTGTGTCAACATTATACATCTCACTCACACTCCTTGTTTTTCATGGCATCATGCTTGCTAGAGTTGGATCCGGAGATGAAGAGCTACTTGGAGTGCTAGATGGTGTTGCTCTATTGATACCAATTGATGTAGATGCCAGTGTAAATGCTTGTTAAGTTTTCTATCTTGTTGGTGTGGACAACAGCCTTGAAGATCTCCTTGGTGTGAATGAAGGTGTAGCTTGAGCTGCAACTTGTGGTACCATCCTGGGATTGCAAGGAGCTGCTGTTAGAGTTATATTTGGTGTGAGACAACAGCTGCAATTCTAACAGTCCTCTCTATGCTTCCATCCCATGCTTCATCCTCCACAAACTGAACATCACGACTGATTATAACTTTCCTATTGATAGGATCAAACAACTTATATGCTTTTGTTTCCTCTGAGTAACCAACAAATATACAATTTTGTCCTTTATTATCTAAATTTCTTCTCAACTCATTTGGAACATGCACATATGCTATGAATCCAAATACATTCATGTGTGAAACACTATGTTTCCTTTTTGTCCAAGCCTCTTGAGGGACTTTGTTTCTTACACTCTTTGTTGGGCACCTATTAATGATGTAAATAGCAGTTGCCACCGCCTCAGCCCAATATTCATTCGGTAGATCTTTATTTACCATAATGCTACGAGCCATGTCCGTAATGGTTTAGTTCTTCCTCTCCACCACACCATTTTGCTGAGGTGTATAGCGGGCTGTAAATTGCTTGTGTATGCCATGAGATCTACAAAAATTTATAAATTCATTAGATATAAATTCACCGCCTCTATCCGTCCTTAAAACGTTGATGTAGTGGCCGCTTTGCTTCTTCACAAGTGCCTTGAACTACTGGAAATAAGCGAATGCATCAGATTTGTGTTTCAAGAAATAAACCCATGTTTTTCTTGTGAAATCATCAATAAAAGTAAGAAAATAAGTGCAGCCTCCTATAGACGGTGTTTGCATTTGCCCACAAATATCTGAATGCACAATCTCAAGTGGAGTTGTAGCTCTATTTGCCTTGCCAATCAGAAATGACTCTCTATGTTGTTTGCCCATAATACATCATTCACAAACTCTTTCCGGTTTCTCAATTAATGAAAAACCTTTTACCATATTCTTCATATGTAGTAATTTCAGTACTCAAAAATACAAATTCCCAAATCTAAAATTCCAAAGCCAAGAATCATTCTTTACTACTGATTGAAACGCTGCTGGAGTTTCTACAGAAACATCATTTTCCTCTTTGGAGCTGTTCTGGGCATTTCCGTAGCTATCTTGGAAATTTCTATAGATTTCTTGAAAATTTCCGTAGATATTTTGCAACTTTTTGTGACTATTTTGAACATTTCTGTAGCTGTCTCTGGCTAATGCTGATTTTGTATCTTCTACCTTAAAAGCTGCTCCAGAATTTACAGTATGTGTCTCATGAACAACTTGAGCTATTTTTCCTTTTATGGCTGGCCTTATTTTTAATGGAAACATGCGGTTTACAGTCATTTGTACCTTGGCAATAAGCATATTGCTTGGAAGCTTGACTAGAATAACACATTCATTATTTTCCATGTACACTCTATATCCCTTTTGTATCAGTTGTCCAATGCTCATCAAGTTGTGTTTTAGACCAACAACATAATATACATCAGGCATAAATTTCGGCTCCCCCTTTCTGGTTAGAATATTAACCGTACCTTTACCCAAAACAGTGACTTTGTTGTTGTTACCAAGTGTAACATTAGTTTGAACTGATTCTTCCAAACTAGAAAACAAATCTTTATTACCTGTCATGTGATTACTGCAGCCCGAATCTAAATACCATATGTCACATGGGATTTCTTGAACAACATTACACTCAACTGGAGAGTTTGTAGGGATTGCTTCAGCAATCTTCGTGCATGTAATGAACATGTTGCCTGAGGGAGTGCTACTTGACTGAGTTTGACCTTGCTTCTACTGGTCATACTATTTTTTCTTGAATTCGTGAGCATAATGCCCAAACTTCTTACAATAGTGACATTGAATGTGTGATTTGTCAAATCTTTGGCCACTTGGGTGACTGAAATTCTGATTTTGACCTACCAGCATTTTCATAACTGCTGCTACGTCCACTTCTAGGAGAACTTCTCCCTCTTCCTCTAGGACTAAAACTCCTCCTTCCTCTTCCATGATTTACAGAATTCTGAGATGAAAATGCATTTTCTACTAAACTATTTGATCTATTCAGTCTATATTCATGATTGATAAGACAGACATGTAGTTCATCCACACTAAACTAGCTCAAATCTTTGGTTTCCTCTAGAGCCACAACTACAACATCAAATTTAGAAGGGGACTTCTAAGTACCTTTTCAACAACCTTCCTATCCTCTATGACCTCTCCATGGGACTTCATTTGATTTATCAAACCAACAACATGAGTAAAGAAATATTCTATTGAATCCGAGTTTCTCATTGATAAATTTTCAAATTCTCTTCTAAGGAGCTATAATTTAGCAGTTTTAAGCTTGTCCATACCTTGATACACAATCTAGAGTGTGTCCCATGCTTCCTTGGATTGGTTTGTTGCTGCAACTCTTGGCAGTATGCTCTCATGCATTGCTTGATGGATAGAAAATAGTGCTTTTCCATCCTTCTTCCTCTGTTCCTTCAAGACGTCCTTTTGAGCTTGTCTAAGAGCATTGTATGCTGCCTGATCTACTGGTTCCTAGTAACCATTTTCAACCATTTCCAAAATGTCTTGAGACTGAAACAAATATTTCATGTTCAAAGACCAATACTCATAGTTCTTTCATGTGAAAATTGGAGTTTGCACACTAACCAGTGATGCACCATACATAGAAGCCATTAATTGCTGCCAAATGAAAAAACTAAAAAACCCAAAAATGAAATGGAAGAAGGGTTTGACCAAGCTCTGATACCAGATGAAGGGAAACGAAACAAGGATCTACGGAAACTGCAAAGTCTACAAAATCTATAGAATCTTCCAAACAACAATAGGAAATAAAATGCAATGGATTTAAATGAAGCAAAACAAAGGAAAATGTAAGGAAAGCTATAGAAATTTATATCAGCAAAATAAGCTAAAACTCTTGGCTGCAAATAACACAAATCTGGGATTGAATTTGCTTGAGCAATACAAATATATTTATTAATAATGAACAACAGCTACAGCTGCACACAAAACATTCATTCATACATTAACAACATGAAAATGAAGGAATTATTTCAACAAAACCAGTCCAAACTTGAGCTGGGACTATGCATTTTTCTCCTTCTCCCAAATCTGATTTTATTTCTTCTTCTTCTTCTTCTTCCTTCTTCTTTCTCTTCTTTTCTCTTTTTTACTAATTCTCCCAATAAAACATAATGCATTAATAATAAAAACTTACACAAAAAACTTGCCTTGCAAGTCAACACAAAATCTTTGACAAGAGATAATTAGGGAGGATAATCAACCAAAAATAAATGTGCAACAATCATGATTAAATGCAAATCTGATATGTCAGGGAACTAAATCTGGGAAAGTCAAATATTAGTTGCACAATAAATTCTGATTTGAATTTCCAACACTTTAGAGGATTAGCTCACAAATAATTGATGGTCTTCAAGGCTCTCCATTTTACAGATATCTTCTTTTGACTCTTGTCAAGCAACATTGAAATGTAGTAGGGGGATACTTACTTCACATTTACCAATCTATTCTTTGAGATCAAAATTTATTTTTAGGTAAAAATTTGTAGTTGAGATCCAAAATTACCAACTTTGAACAAATATTAATCTAAACATTTTTTATCCTTAGATGCAATTGTTTTCCCATCTCTCTTTTTTTCAGTGTCATTACTGCAACTTTTATTGATTGGAAAACTTGCAAGTGTAAGATGATTTTTGTCAATCAATTCTTGCTACTTTAGATCATTCGCTCAGGGGAAGTGGATGGAGGTGTTAGGTTGTGGTGTGACCGATAAAGCAATAATAAATAGCAATGACAAACCAGCTGTAACTGCTATATAGGCTTTTGGACTTGGGCTTGAAATACTAGCAATGGTTCTTTTTGATATTCCAATTATTCGTGTTTTTTGGTCCAGTGATCGTCACTTTACTTCTCAAGTATGTGTCTCTTAATTACATCCAATTTTGATTAATCTATTGAATTGTGAAATATATACATTTATATCAGTGTTGCATGGAGACTCATCTTCTAAAAACAAAGTGTCTCAGAGGATGGTACTCATCTCAAAGACTGGTACTTGTTAGTATTCGTCTCAGAGCATTTTAGTGTTTTCTTAAAAAATTGATATTTTTTACTTATAGTTATTAATATAATTACTTTTATCCTTTGTCAACATCCAATATTTTAATTTGAAAAAGGAAATACTATTTTTTTTAGGCTGTATATTATTTTTTTCTATAAAAATTACATACACATAGTTTTTCCATCTTTGAGTACCTGTATCCTTTTTTTTTTGAAAATGACGTGTCCATTCCAATCTCCTCGTACCAATACCTATAACATTCTCTTGCTAATTATGATTTAAATAAGTGAAAATAATATGCATTTGAGTATTTTTGGAGCTTGCCTAATTTGGTTAGCGTGCTTTTTATCCATTGTCTATTGTTATTGCCAAATGTCAACATATACCTAAAGGATTTCATACATGAATCATTTTTCTTCCACCACCCATGTGTTCCATGTCATTGTCATATAAAGACAACATTGCTTTATCCTATACCAGATGGACTAACTGGTCTATTACAATTTCTCATAATAATTCTCATTACCCTCAATTCTTTATCCTATACTAGAAGGAAGCTAGGGAAGGATAATGAAGCTCAAGGATGGATACTCACAATTTCTTTGTTTATTCTATTTGTAATTATTTGTAGGATTTGGTTAAAATTTTATTTGTGGTTGAGCAATTTAATATTTTTTTCGCTATTTGGGTATATGGGTATTTGTCCCATTTTAACAAATATGGCTTAGAAATAGTGTATATACACTTGTTGTTGGGTAGACACACACACACACACACACACACACACACACACACACACACACACACACACACACACACACACACACACACACACACACACACACACACCACACACACACACACACACCCACCACCACCCCCACCCCACGCACGCACGCACTCACGCACGCACGCACGCACGCACGCACGCACACGCACACACACACACACACAGTTGTTTATTAAATCCATCTGTGGTTTCTAAAATATGGAGCACACGTGAAATTTATATGGGTCAACTATTTTAAAATGGTGGCAAGGGTTTATAATGGCAAGGTTTGTTTTGTTTTGGGGGGAGGGTTGTAGACCCCTCCCTCCATCCCATATAACTGTGGGGTGTAATTCCCAATAAAAAATTATGTTCCTCCTAATAAAATTAATCTCCATTTCACTTTCTACACAACCTAGAGCCATTCTACTTCCCAAATTCACTCGTATAATAAACATTCATTCACAAACATATGCAAACGAAAATAGTAAAAGAAAACATGGGCGAAGACCTTACCTTGCAATTACAAGAGTTCTAGTCCACAATCAAGTTCCAACATTTCCAAGCCCAAACAATCCCAAGTTATCGCCAACTCCATCAAGCACTCCCAAAAAGCAAGCACCTCCAAATGCGAGAGACCAAAACTAAAGCAAGTAGCTGTAGTGCCCACTCCTCTTCGAAATTGATATTATTATGATTTTTCGTATTATGGATTAGAGTTGTAAACATTGTTATCATGTTTTAGACAATGACAAATGAACATTGTTATGTTTGATTATTTTATTTGATAGAAAATATGGATGTTTATACTTATTACATGATTTACAGGATGGATAATATGCATGGTTTGACATATTAAAGTTTGATGATCTTGAACTACTACCATACTAACACATTCGATTTGATATATATATGTTATAAGACAATTTAGTTGATTTCTTGATCTCATTGCTAATTCTTAAATTGATAAAATTGAAATATGTGAAATTGTGAGGCTCAGTTTGTGAATTACTATTTTTAGCGATAATTTAGGTATGATATTTGATGATATGATTTGATATGTATATGTGTGTGTTTTATTATCTTTATAACATTAATATGACCACGAGGCCAGAAAGGTATGGTTTTGATTTTTGCAGGCACTTGGAACACAATAAACCAAAGGGGGATAGAAGATCAACAGTGAAGGAATCTGGGGTATTTGCAACGGGTCACCTTGGCAACTTGTACATATGTTTGATGGTATTGTTTTTAGTTTGTTAGGAGGTCCCCATTAGGGGATGGCCTCAAATGTGACAGTGGGTAAGTTGTGATTTTTCCTTTTTTATTTTATTTTGTTGCTAAGTACTCCTTCTAAGTTAATTAAAATTATTTACTTAGTGCTATTTAGAATTTGACAAAAGGGGGGAAATAAATGTGAGTTGGAAGTCTTTAATTGTGTTGGTTTTGAAAGAATTTAATTGTTTTGGAGTGGTGCGCACTCAATCTCAAAAATGAATTTTAGATTCTCACTTTATATCCCATTTTGAAGACTTGTGGGACAAGTTAAGCTTGTCCCACATCTATTAGAGTCACCCAACCACTAGGCCTATGATGTGAGGGGATTATTTTAGGTTTTTTTGCGTGTTTTAATGGAGAAAAAGAGAAATTAATTGCACTTTTATTACAAGACTCTTTGAGTGCGTCCTTTAGGGTTCTGGGTTGGGATTGAGCATGTAAGAGGGTTGTCATTTCCTAAACCACCCATTTATTATGAACTAGTGTTTAGGTTTGACCTTGGTGATGTGGAATGGAGCAAAAATGATGTGGCATCCTACATGGAGCAAAATCACCTCTCTCTCCCTCTTTTCTATTTATTCTAATTTTTTTGAGGATTTTAGGGGTTACTTTAACACCTACAAAATTATTACACAAATCCCTAGACAACCCACAAGTTAAATTATAAAATTTATGAAATATTTTTTTAGTTAAAACTGGTTGAAATGGGGTAACTTCCAACTAGGTCTAGTTTATTTCTCAGTTAATATAATATTCCTTTTAATATTAATTTAATTAATATTACTGCTATCCAAATTTTACCCCAGGAAAAATTTATCAAATCCGACCCCGCACAGGAAGAAATCTAAGGGTAAGTTCCTTCGTACGGGCCAAAATTTTGAATCCAATTGTCAGGTTACAAGCCGACTTGAAAATGCAGGATCAGGGTCGATAAAGGGGTCAAACAATGTCAGAGAAACAAAAGTCTCAAAGGAGAAAAATAAGGAAAGGCTCAAAGTTTTTGGACTTAGCCACATATGAGTTGACTTAGGGCTAAACAGAAGTCTCATGGAATCTGCCACACATCATCCTGGCACAATTCCAAAATGACACTTCAAAATGGATACCTCAAACATGCACCAAGCTTCCATGTGTCCCAGGCCCGAAAAGGGATAGAGTCAGCTATTGAAAAGTCCAAATGAGTGGAAATCACCACGTGTTAGGTTGGCGCAATTTCAAAAGTGTGAGCCCAAGGAAGAGACTCAAACTAGCGCTAGTTTTCCATGTGTTTAGGGTCCAAAAAAATCAAATGGAAACCGGCCCAAATCATTTAAGTATAAGAGTGTCAGCGAAAGGCACTAAATGTCTCAACGGTGCACCTTCAAGGGCTAAAGCTAAGTATAAGGAACTGGCAGAAGGAGCCATGTGTTGACTCAGTGCAAACTTTAATGGTAAATTCTAGAAGTTGGTTCCAAATGCGCGCCAGTTCTCCACGTGCCTTGGGTCAAACATATGGCCCCGCCAAGAAAAAATGACTTAGCCAAAACACAAAGTGTAGATCAAGAATTTCCGCGCTTGTTACCTATCCAAGTTAATGCACCAAACTAAACACATAAACCCTGAAAAAATCAAATGAAATCAATACCTGATAGATTGGATAAGATTCGTAGATGTAGATGGAGAGAATGTTGATGGAGACAAGATGGGCACACATGAACAATCCCACAGAGTAGATCCAAGAAACCTACAATGCACAAATCCTTGGCATAAAAAGATGACGTTAGACAATATATGGGTGAACTACCTGCAAAACGGGTCCAGGAAGCAATGATCTTCCTCGGTGGATGTCAGTTAACATTTTCAATCAAGAATAAAGAGATATATTATAAAAGATGTAAGAAAATATTTAGGTTTTCTTATTAAAAATAGCAGACAAAATGTAAAATCCGCAGCAGAAACTGAAAGAAAGTAGGAAACTTTAAAAATAAAGCTGAAATTGTGTTACCTAAATTCTGTATCTTTCTGCAGACTGATCGGCATCGATTAGACAATGATTAGTGTCGTTATTTTTGGTTGGCATTGATTAGATAGTGATCGGCATTGATTGGTTCAGGTCGGTGTTGATCAAGAAGTGATCAGCGTTGATTGGACACATAGGCAGACAAAAGGCCAGAAAGTAAAAGAAGAAAGAAAACTAAGAAAACATGGATTGGATGTAAGACCAAATTACTGAAGATTGATCAAAAATTAGAGATTATATATGGAAAAAGAGGATCTAGGGTATAAATTGATCGATTCTAACCCAGAAACTGAAGAAAGGCCCAATTAATGCTGATTTGGATAAACTGACATTGATTAAAGACTAATCAGATTTGAATAGACTGGATCAGTGTTGATGGAAATGAGATTATAGAAACTAACAAAGAAGAATACCTAAAAAATGCTTGATTGATGATTAATGATGACCAAGGTAGATGTGGAGACCCGCAAGAGCTATAGATACACAGACAGAGTAACAATGCACCTCTCAGGGATTAAACTGCACAAAACTCACTCTCTTCTTTTGATAATCTCTTTAATCACTTAGATGAAAGAAATCTCTAGGTAAACAGCTCCTGAATCTAACTAGAGAGGATCTCAAGTCATAAATTTATAATCGGTGCCGACCAAGATAAAATCGGCACTGTTCTTAAAATTGCTTCTGATTAGAAAAATAGGTGTCGATCATGAAATGGTTGGAGCGGATTAGGGAATAGACTCATAATATATTTTAATTAATGCACCAACCACTATAGTATTCTAGGTTGAATCCTCTACAAACGTGGCTTTGTTGGTATTTTTCTTCGGTGCCTCAAAACTCCTTAATCATTGAAAGCAATTCAAGAGGTCCACGACGGTATCTGTGGTGGAAACTTTGGTGGTTTGGCCATAGCTAAGCACATCCTACTTTTAGGTTATTATTGGCCTTCTCTTAATCAATACTACTGTGACTATGTCAAGAAGTGTGTCAAGTGTCAACAACACGCTAATCTCACACATAACCCTAGTCAGACCTTGCAACCTGCAGCGGATTTATGGCCTTTTTCACAATGGGGGTCTTGATCTCGTTGGTCTCATTAATCCATGCTCTTCGCAGTGACATCACTCCATCATCACTCTAATAGAATACTTCACTAAATGGGTGGATGCTATTCCTCTTTCATCAACCAAAGTTAAACATATCGTTGATTTTATCTATTAACACATCATTTTTCGCTTTGGTGTTCCTCAAAACTCATCATAGACAATGGCAAGTCATTCAAAAACAAATATTTATAGAACCTTTGCGACACTTTCAATATTAAACTTAGCTTTTCTTCTCCATACTATCCACAATCTAATGGCTAAGATGAGGCTTCTAATAAAACTTTGCATAATATCCTTGCAAAGGTAACTAGTTGAGCTGGTAGGGATTGGCACTTACACATCCCTTTTGCTCTCTGGGCTTATCGAACTAGAATTTGTACCCCTACTAGCAATAATCCATTCTCTCTCATCTATGGGTCTGAGGCTTGTCCTTCCTTTGGAAGTTTAGAATCCCTCTCTTCACATCTCTCTCAGAGAGTTTGTCTCTGATGAGGACTATTATCAAAACCATCTAGCACATCTTGAGTTGTTATATGAACATCTTATTAATGCCATTGAACATCATCAAGTCTATCTTGAGTGTGTCAAGCGTGCTTATAACAAGCATTTATAGCAGCGTGACTTCTAAGTTGGTGATCTTGTTCTTAAATAAAACAAAAATATCACTACTCTGGAGCAGAGTCAACGTGGTAAGTTTACTCCTAACTGGATGGGACCGTACATTATCACTCATAAGTACACGTCTAGGGCTTATCACTTGTCTTCCATGGATGGTATACCTAAAATGGAGCCTCTTAATGCTTTGCATCTAAGGCCCTTCTACTGTTAAAATCTATCTTACATGATCTTAGTTGCAAACCAAATCTTTTCATCCATCTGCAACCAGTCATGCATTTCGTAGTGATTCGGAACTATGTGGTTCTCCAGATTATGTCTTTTCTACCTTAAATATGAGTACCACGGATCTATGGCATTTTCCTTATGGATTTCTTCCTTCTCATGATAGGAATACCTTAATCACTACTTCATCCACCCTAGGTGTTCATCTTGATCACAACAACTTTGGGGCATGTGTACATGTTTATATACATTTTCTTCCCCTCTATCTGATCTATCTGGTCTAAAATCAGCTTCTTCCAATGCCCCAAAAAAAAAGGAAAATAGATGCTATCAAAGTCTTAAAAGATAGACTGATCCCTCGAAGGACAACTATCCATGCCTTATCAACTAAAATAAAAAATATAGACCATTCCTCGAAGGATGGCTATCATCAACATCAAAATACAGAATGCTCCCTTAAAGGATGGTTGTTCTTTTTATTGAATTTTCATCCTTTTTAGTAACAAACTTCCCTTATTGTCTAGTTTGTTCACTTTTTAGCATCTCTGAAAAACTTCCCGTATCAATCAGTCTTTCTATATCTAGCAGACTTCCCACATCGATCAGTTTTCTTTTCTATCAAAAGAAAAAAATCATGAAGCAGTGATAGGAAACCTTTTTGATCATATGGAGATCCTATTTTTCTCATATGGGCACGTATTTAATCCTTCATGTGTTTTGATGAGATATATACTTATCTCTCATCGTTATCTACCTCCTAGATCTAGTTTGTGACTAACTAGTGTCAGGTTTGTTTTATCTGTGTCTATGGTCTTGTGTGCATCATCTTTCGATTTATCATCAAGGTCTTTATTTATGGTCGGTTAGGGGCCTATCTTATCATTCTTTTTCCTATCTAGGTGTAGTGCTTTTTATTTCTATAAAGATAATATCATTACATCGCTTTCTTTCAAGAAAACATTTCCCATGATTATTTTTTGTTCATCTAGTTAAATTGACATTTAACATGTTAATTTACTCAACCAAATCTGTCATCTATTTGTGCTCATCTTATCTTCTTCATCTATAATGTCATCAAAAAAGCATGAATTAAAAACACATGTGAATCCATGTATCTATCTCACTTAATTGAGTTAACATCTTAAACAATTTTATTTAATCAACCATAACAAATCAATCAAATCATATCATATATCATCTATAACATTCATCTATATCTATCAAGATTACATAACATCTATCCATAACATCCAACCCTATCTATCAAAATTAAATGCATGAGTACAATCACATAACACAAAATGATGAATATATATATATATATCTATACAAAAGAATGTGTGGCTTCCAATCGAGCCGTATACATCGTATCCAAAAAAATCTACCTTCAACTCAAGGCTACATCAGTATACATCTACAAAATATAATATCTATATGGTACTTAGACTCACCATGTCAGGTGCTCGCAATGGCACTGGTGGTGGTGGTGGTCCTCTTGCTACCGCACCCTCTGCTCCTGACTCCGAGGTGGTGCCTGTATCACCATATTTGGCCCTAAGGGCCTCCCTGTGCCTATGATAGTGATCTTTGTGCTGGATCACTGTATCCCACTCCTGATGAGTGGTGTCTCTCTCCTGTATCAGGTTTTCCGTCTCCTCTGTTAGAGCCCTAATATCCTTGAGGGCAGCCTGGTGTGTATGTGTCAAGGCAGCATGCTCTCCCTTAAGGCACTGTAGTGTTGCTGCTAGATCCTCCTCCCCTGTCTCTGTAACTGTTGGGAGATGTTGTAGCAGCTCTACGTGGTACCATGCCTCATAGACCTCATCCACTCCTGGATCATCGTCATCACCTATGGGAGGTGTGTGCCTCCCTGATTGGATCTGTGGGAATCAGTATATGCAGATCTGTCCCTCTACTATCCCGTCTATATGGTTTGTATATGGTAAGGATTATTTGAACCAAACCAAACTACCTCATCACCTGTATAAATGGGGACTCACTCTAAGAGCTCTAGCCTATTCCCCTTGACTACCCTGCTATGTCTCAGCTCCACCATATGGGTGTCCTATCCGACCCATATTAGATAGACCCTATAGGGTCTCCATATCACCTATGCTGGTGTCAAAGTCTTGAATCTCTCTTAGTACCACTTTGCAGATCTCCCTGTATCTCCTGAGGCCATGTTTTCCCATAATTTTTGGAATCCATGCTCAAGGACTCCCCTCTACTCCAAAAATCCATAGAAGCCCAGATGGCCTGATCACTGCTATATGCTCATATGCCTAGTAATGGAGCACAAAATTCACATCTATCCCAGTCTGCCTCCATGTGGTATACATCCACAGCTCGTGATATATCTTTGCTAGTAAGGCATCAGCAAATGTAAAAACCTACATGAACTCTAAAATGTCGTAGACACAGTCAAGAAGGAGTAATGGGAACCATCCACCTCTAGAATCTAGTAATGCATAGTAGGAGATAACCATTTGGATCAGGGCTATCAATCTACTCCTGGGGTTATCCTGTCAGTACTGTGAGGTTGTCCTCACAACCCTGGACACTATCTCTGCATCATCTACCCTATCCCCATATAATCGTACCAGGGCCCTCCTTTTCTACTCTCCTGGGTTGATCTCTATCTGGTCCCCTGTAATTGGTAACTTGAGGATCTTATAGATGTTCTCATGGGTGATGGTCATCTCACCCATCTGAAACCAAAATGTGTAGGTCTGGCTATCCCAGCACTGCACCAATGCTCACATGAGTTCCACATCTCGGGGTACCCACCTGTAATAATGGAAACCCCCTAGTCCAGATAACTCTAGATGACGCCACTCATCATCTGTGACATCTGGCAGTATGGTCTCTAGTAGCTCAGGAATAACATCCCACATGTGTAGGACCTCTCGTGCCTACATGATATCAAACATTGTCATTAGTTTCATATTTATCAAAATCCACATCATTAAATTTTCATCAAAATCTTTCTCCAAAAATAAAAAAAATGTCACCTTTTTCCAATCACCGCTGTTTACTTTACAGTTGACGCTGATTGTGTTTTAATCTGCACCGATCACTTCCTAATCGGTGCTGATTTTTTCAATCGACACCAATTCTGAGGCAGAGCACTAAAAAATCCCTCTTGCATCCTACTACAAAAAACATGAAAAAAATAATAAAACGCTAAATGTATGAGGCTCAGGAAGGTTCACTTACCCCTGGGTCATGTCCTCTTCCTCTTCTGACCACTTCTGGAGGCTTCCATGTTCTCAAATTCAATTTTTTGACTTTTTATAAATCAATTGTCATAGTGCAAATGAATCGTTACCTTTCACCTTTTCTATACTTATAGATTTTCAAAGCGGTCAATGCCGATTATTTTGATTGGCACTGATTTTTATGGTCGATGTCGATTAGGGGTAATCGATGCCGATTGGATCCAATCGGTGCCGATTGGGGATACTTCAATATTTTCATCCCCTGGTCCCCACGAGGATGCAATTCATCCTCATTTGTTCTCCTATCTTACACATGGGTCACCCGTAACACATTGCCGCCATCTTTACATCTTTCTTTTTGGTCCTTGTACTTGGTCACCTTGCATAGCCTCATGTGTGGCTCGCTCGTCGGCTTGGCTTTGCTTGTTATTCCCCACCTGGGGAATTTTCATCATTATATATTTTGCATGTGCCACAAATAGCACACCTGTTCTACCTCATCTAGCATCAATTATATTACAAAGTCCGCTATAGTGGCCATATGTTGATTTCCACTGTGGCTATCTTCTCAAGGCCATCACTTCATCCTTCTTGTCTAATCATTAATGCTTGGCATGTTTATTTGATCATTATTATGACCTTATTTTTTTCCTTTCGACGCATATTTTCAGTGTTATCACCCATTATGAGTTCTTCCCTGTACAATGGGTAACTTGCTATTTTTTTTTGGAAACCTAAAGATAGTGGATCTGTAGGCACTAACATTGTCTCATTTTAAGGCCATCTAGTTGTCCCTACCAATGTGTCACTCTTTAGTTGTTGTTATATTGCAATCACACTTAACTCACCAGTCTGTAGCCACTTACGTCGTCTCATATGAAGACCGTCTAGTCTACTCTACCAACGTGAATTCCTTAGGTCGCTGCCTTTTTTCTTTTTTATGTGCATCATCAATGATCACATCTACTCTAGACATCTAGCTGGGGAATCTTTCTTTCTCATCTACCTTTTTCAAACTCAAGATTGGCTGGCCTTTTTTGGGCCATCCCATCCCTAGTTTGAGGGGGGATCACATAGTCTTTGTTATTCCTTTCCTCCAATTCCTTGTTTTTGTCTTGTAGCTTTATTTATCACAAGTCTCTCAACAAAAAGGGGCAAATGTAGACACCTAAAATTGGTTACCCAATTTAGTGTCCCCTGGGTTCGTTCATCCTCTCATGTAACACTGGGCACCTTTATATCACCACTTTCTCCCTTAGGGTATTACTTAAACATTATATTTAAAGGCCTATCTTAAGTTTTCTCCACCCCATTATATTTCACCCATGGTTAATTAAAAATTAACCATCTAATTCTATCTTCTACATTTATTTCACTTCTACTTATCTACCCCATATCAATTTCCAACCTCCCGTGCTATTATTATCCATCTATCCCACCTATTTCTCCTCTCCTGGAACCAGTGTAGCAGGATTATTCCCGTATTTGAGTCAGAGGGATATGTTTATTATCCCCACAATTCATTTTCACCACTTTGGGAGTCTGTTCCCTGATTGGCACCGACTATTTCACGATCGACACCGATTTTTCTAAGCGGCACCAATTTTTCTGAACAACGTCGATTTTAACTCGGTCGGAGCTGATTATAAGATTGTGTAAGATAGATTTTAACAGTAGAAGGGCCTTAGATGCAAAGCATTAAGAGGCTCCATTTCAGGTATACCATCCAAGAAATACAGGTTATAAGCCCTAGACCCGTACTTATGAGTGATAACGTACGGTCAAATCTAGTTAGGAGCAAACTTACCATGTTGACCTCCGTTCCAGAGTAGTGACATTTTTTGTTTTCTTTAAGAACAAGATCACCAACTTGGAAGTCATGCTGCTACAAATTATTGTTATAAGCACGCTTGACACACTCAAGATAGAATTGATGATGTTCAAGGTCATTGAGACGACATTCATCTAACAACTCAAGTTGTGCTAGACAGTTTTGATGATAGTCCTCATCAGAGACAAACTCTTTGAGAGAGACGCGAAGAGAGGGAATCTAAAATTCCAAAGGAAGGATAGCCTTAGACCCATAGATGAGAGAGAATGGAGTAACAGCCAGTAGGGGTATGAATGCTAGTATAATAAGCCTAGAGAGAAAAAGGGATGTGTAACTGTCAATCCCTACTAGCCTGACTAGTTACCTCTACAAGGGATATTACGCAAAGTTTTTATTAGAAGTCTCAACTCGGCCATTAGATTATGGATAGTATGGAGAAGAAAATCTGAATTTAATATTGAAAGTGTCACAAAGGTTCTATAAATATTTGTTTTTAAAGAACTTTCCATATTCTATGACGAGTTTTTGAGGAACACCAAAGGAAAAAATGATGTCCTGATAGATAAAATCAATGATAGGTTCAGCTTTGGTTGATGAAAGAGGAATTTCCTCCACCCATTTAGTGAAGTATTCTGTGGCAGTGATGATGGAGTGATGTCACTAAGAAGAGTGTGGATTGAGGAGGACCAATAAGATCAAGACCCCCATTATCAAAAAGGCCATAAATCCGCTGCGGGTTACGACGCCTAACTAGGGATGTGTGTGAGATTTACATGTTGTTGACACTTGACACACTTCTTGACATAGTCATAGTAATCTTGGTTAAGAGAAGGACAATAATAACCTAAAAATAGGATGAGCTTAGCTATGGCCAAACCATCAAAGTGTCCACCACAGATACCATCGTGGACCTTCTGAATGGATTTAGATGATTAAGGGGTTTTGAGGCACCGAAGCAAAATACTATCAAAGCCACGTTTGTAGAGTATTCCCAAGCAGAATAGTATAGCTATTTGCACATTAGATAAAAGATAATTTTCCATTGGAATTCAGATCTAGAGGGGAGCATTGAACATGATAAATAATAAAAAGTGTGTTGATACCACTCATCTTGAGTGTCAGTCATGACGGCATTGATTGAAGTCAACTGCCTAAGATGAGATGGTTGGTCTAAACATTGAACAACCACATAAAGTCAAGAGTCTTCAGTGAATGGTAGAATAAGTGAGGCTAAAGAAGCCATTGTATCTACGAATCGGTTTTTCAGTGTGAGGAATAGCTTGGATAGTAAATTTATCAAAAGATTGAAGCTGAAAGAGAACGATATCGTGATATTTTTAAAGGATATCATTTTTACACTGATAGACAGCAGTGACTTGATTAACAATAAACTCAGAGTCCCCGAAGATGTCGATTATGGTGAGCACCGAGATTAATGGTATTTTGAAGACCTAAAATGAGAGCTTCATATTCAGCCATATTATTTCTATAATAAAAGTTAATCTTGTGTGCAACAGGGATAGGTGCACCCCAAGGAGGAATCATGATGAAGCCTACACCTTACCCTTGCAGACATTTTGACCCATTAAAGAAGAGTTTTACTTTAAATGGAGACAGAACGAAATTTGATTTGTTGGATGTACTCATCTGGGAATTGACCAAGGGGAATTTGAGTGTTTGGAAGAGGAGTATCAGCTAATTGATCCGCAATAACCTGAACCTTTATAGATTTATGTGAGATGAACTCAAGGTCAAACTCTATCATGAGCATGAGCCAACGAGTGATATGATCATTGTGATAAGGTTTCGCATGCATTTTCTTGAGTGGATTGACACTTTTAACAATGTAATTTTTTTTATTAAAGAGGTAATGATGAAGTTTAGAAGTTGTGAAGAAGAGAGGACAACAAAAATTTTCAGCTTCAGAATAATGTGTTTCATACTCATGAAGAGTGTGACTGATATAATAGATGGCTTGTTCTTTACCGTTAGCATCCCAATGCAAGATCATGGCTCCTAGAGCATGGTCAGTCACATAAACATAAATATAGAATGGCTCCCCCACACATGGAGGTGTAAGCATAGATGGAGAAAGAAGATAATATTTAAGATCCTCGAAGGCCTTTTGACAATGCTCATCCCATTCAAAATGAACATTTTTACAGAGTAGATGATGAAAAGGTTGACAACGGTTTGAAAGTTGTGATATAAAATGACGCATTAATTGAAGGCGTCCTTGAAGACCACGGAGCTTCTTTAAGTTGGAAGGGGGAGGAATCTTGAGGATAGCCTTTATTTTTGCGGGATCGAATTCAATTCCCCTAATAGAAATGATAAAGCCTAAGAGTTTACTAGTGAGAATGCCAAAAAAACATTTAGATGAATTTAGGCGAAGACAAAAATGAATGAGTCTCTCAAAGAGAGGCGTAAGAATGAGAAGATGATCCTGACGGAATTTGGACTTACCAAGGATGTTGTCGATGTAATCTTCTATAGTTTTGTGTAAGAGGTCATGGAAGATGTAGGTCATTGCACGTTGATAAGTCGCTCCTACGTTCTTAAGACCGAAGGGCATGATTTGATAACAAAAATTCCGCCAAGGGGTTATGAAGGAAGTCTTATGTTGATCCTTTGGTGCGATGAGAATTTGATTATACCCAGAGAAACAATCCATGAGAGGAAGCATCTCGTGACCTACTAGTTAAATCCATGAGTTTATCGATATTAGGTACAGAAAAATCATCTTTCGGACAAGCGAGACTAAGATCCCGGAAGTCTGTGTAAATTAAAATTTTCCCAGTAGCTTTGGTGACTAGTACTACATTTGAAACCCCATTATAGATAGTCAATCGGGTTGGATGAAGTTGGCAGAAAAGCAAGCACTGCAACTCCTCTTTAACGATGAGGGCTAAACGAGGATGCATCTTACGTAATTTTTGTTTAACTGGTTTGATATCTGGAAGAGTAATGATATTGTGGACCACGATATTAGGATCAAGGCTTGGCATATCTTTGTATGACCAATAAAATTCTTGGCGATGGTGGGAAAGAAAGGTGGTGAAGTCTCCTAGATCCTGTGGATTAAGAGATTGGCCAACCTTAATGATGCGAGGGTATTTGAAAGTCCCTATATTCAGGTTGATAGTGGCTTCATTGAGAAGTGTAGATGTGTCAAAAGGAATGGTTTTAGGAAGATAAGAATCCTCTACCCCCTAGATAGGTAAGGATAGAATCATCATCTACACAGTGGATAGTATTGATAGTGGGAGAGTCATATCCAACTATTTTAGGGAAAGACTAATGGTATGGAAGTAGATTTTCCATTAGTCTTATAGGTTAGTGGACCTAAGGAAATGATATTGACTAAAAAAAAAAGTTAGGCAGGATGGAAATGGTGTCATCCACATCAAGTGATGCTTCTGACCTGATGGGAAAGGATGGTTTCTCAATGGAAAGAGGCTCATCGAGAATGGTGATGGTGGATTTTGAGAGAGGTTTAAACCCTAAACCAATTTTTTGATGTGGTTTAAGAGTTGGAATGGACGTGAGATCATGCACACCCTATTCATAATTTCCCAGGCCAAAGCCTTTCCACGTGCATCGATATAGATAAATTTTTGCGAACGTGGGATTCTGTAGACAATCAAACCCTACCAAAATAGGGTTTGGCCTTAGGAGGAGAATCCAGATAATAGTGAGGTGTATCAAGACCACCGTAGATGAGTTTGATCTGTTTATTGGGTAGACCAATGGTGATGATGTGATGAAGACCTAGATGATATTCAGGTTGTTTGTCTGGCCTACCATACTCATTAGGTTTGAGATGGGCATCAAAAGAGAGAAGAGGAAGCTCTCCTAACGAAAAATGCTGCAACATTTCTTCTAGATTTTGTAAATCTGGAAAAAAATTTTATAGGTATGGAAGAGGATGAAGCCTCATCAGGAGAACAAGCATTCTCATTTGGAGGGGAAGAACCTATGGTCATATCACATTGTGCAGAAGGGAAAGGATCTCCTGGATGAGTATAGATTTTTCCCTCGTACTGATATTTTATGCATCGATGGAGGGTTGATGGGATGCAGAGCATTGTATGAATCTAGGGAGCATCTGAGGATCATATTGTAGTGGAATTTCCCTTCAATAATGTAAAAAATATCATGAATTAATTTCTTGCCTCCCAAATGGGAAGGACCACAGTTCCTAAAGTAACTGCCAGCTGATCGTTAAATGATCGAAGGGCGAAAGGAGGGTGGTGACACTATGTTCTTTGGTAACTTAAGTTGCCTCGAATGTGTGGGAGGAAATGACATTGAGTGCAGCATGACTGTCAATCATAGTGCATTATAATGTAGTGTTATTGATTTGAACTATGATAAAGAGAGGATCCTCTAAATCCTCATAAGAAAGGGGAGGAATTTTAAAATCCTCGAAGGAAATGGTGCTTGAGGGTATATTCAATCCAAAAACCATATTGAAAGGTTGAGGCTCATCTGAATTCACTTGAGATATGACACAGATTATCAATCAGAGCCTGGCAATGCTGGGGAGATGATTGAATGAGGTCAAAAAGAGACAGTTTGACCAAATCATGTGTGAGTTGTTTCATAACATTCTCCTCAACTGACACAATAATCTGAGCTTGAGGTGAATCATGAATAGAGACCCTGAGGTCTCGAGGCTGATGAGGATGAAGGAACTCCTTCGGGGCCTGTAGAACTGATGACCCATGGCCGAGAGGCTATAGAAGACGATGGATTATCATACTGTTTTTCTCTAGTGGTGATAAGAATTGTGTCGATTTGAGAAGATGGAAGATCATCCAGAGTGGCAGAGGCCTGAGTAGACCGTTCAGGCTCAGATATAGCTGGGATGATAGGAGACACTTATTCCTCCTCCTCTTCCAGCAAAAGATCACTTTCTTCAAAGAGGCTATTAATGACAGATTGAAGGGCTTTACATCCTTTGGTGTCGTGACCTGGAGTGCGATGGTAAGCACAAATCAAATCAAAGTTAAAATAGGAAGGTTTTACTCCTTTGGGATTATAGGGTTTGATCAGAGGAAGAGATATAGATGAAGATTAGATAAGTTGGTGAAGGATTTCAATATAGAATCCGGTAGACGAAGATGAGAACAAAGATGATGAAGGCACCTCTTTAATCTTAGTAGATTGTCGAGGTAAAAGAACCTACATATCTAGTTTGACAGTATTTTTAAGGGATTGTTTTGCTTTTCTGGACATTGGGAAAAGAAGCCTTAGGTGCTTGAGATGGAAGCCAGTGAGGCAAGATTGATTTTGGTGGAGGAGGAGCCCCTAAGATAGATTTTGAAGATGACAAAGACGTGACAAATGTTTTGGTCTTCAGAGATGAAGAAGGCTGCTTGGCCAAAATAGATGACGATTTAGATAAGACTGATTTAGATGGGGGAGGAGCTCCCAAAAAATATCTGATAGAAGGCACAAAGGGTGCCTTAGCTTTTGGTTATGAAGATGATGGTTTTGATAAAAGAGATGACCCCTTTTCCATAAGTAAATCCACTTTACGAGGCACAGGTGAAGATAGTGTTGTAGAAGATCACACATTTTTAGTGGATAAATCCAATCTTTTATGAGGCACAGAGAGGGATTTTTTAGGGAAAGCACCAAGAGTCTTGATGGTCCAAAATATTGGTTTTCCCTTTTCGGGGTTGGTGACAACTTCGACCGCATAAGGTGATTGTAACCATTTTGGAGGAAGTAAAGGAGATGATACTGAGGATGTAACCCTAGGTTTAAACTCCAATTGTTTATGTCTGAGTCTAGAAGTTGGAAGTATAGGTGTCGATGTTTTCTCTTTAGATGTTTCCTTAATAGGCAAGGAAGCACTAATGGTGGAAGATATAGGTAATGAAGAGGTAGCCTCTTATGAGGAAGGTACTTTAGATGTAGTAATTATGGGTGTAATTACTGTAGGAAAAGTGACAGGAACGGTTAAGATCGAGGACGCTTCCGAAGGCATAGAAGTTGGTACAACTATGGGTACATTAACCAGAGGCATGGTCACAACGAAAATGGGAGCGACAGAAGTAGAAGTATCCGTAGTGGAAATTTGAAGGGATGTAAATGACTCAAGCATCGAAAGAATATCTGATGCTGAGACAGATGAAGATGAAACTGTCTCAGGTATAGGTGGAAGATCATATGGTGAGGCAGAGGGAGATGAATTTGTTTCTAATAAAGGAATACTTGAAGATCAATCATCTGAGGATGGTGGAATCTCAAAATTTGAAGGAGTGGAGAAGAGATCTAATTCAGTCAACGTGTTTGTGGATGATTCCAAGTTAGATGAAGAATTATTAGTAGAAATGAAGCTGATAGTATGGGTGTTTGGTTTTTGAGACCCTGAAGTGCCATTGTTTGAGGAATGATTTGGAAAAGGCTATTTAAAAATGTCAAGCACCTGATTTGGGGGAGGATTTGGGTTATCTAGAATGACCTCACATTTATCAATGAATTTTTAGACAAGATTTTTGAAGATCTGACATCGTTCAATGTCATTGTCTTTGCTTCTATGATAATGACAAAATTCATTTTCCCTATACCAGAATGGTCATTCTTGGCTCTCATAAAAATTTCTAATAGGGGGAAGTTCAATCATGTGAACTTCCAACATTTTTTCTAAGATAGAAGCATATGATTCCCCCAACGAAGTAAAAGATCGAGATGACGAGGGTCCTTTTTGAGAAGATAAAGAGTCTCTTTGAGGTGTTTGATTAGAATTTTTATCAGCTCGTGATGTTTTTAATATGATAGCATTGGTGAACACCTGATTCTTGTCTTTGTTAGAAGCGGAAGGGTTTGATTTTTTAAACCGAGAAAAATCTTGTTTAGACTTAGAATGAAGTTTTAGCCTCCTTTGTTCAATGACACGAGACTCAATTTTACGTGCCATTGTAAAGGTTTATTCAAATGTATGAAAGGTTTGAACCCTTAAAGTGGAGGAAATATGATTGGTGCAAGATCGAGTAAACAACTCAATTTGTTGAGATTGAGGGAGGGAGAAAGACAATTAATTTATCATCCCTCTGCAATGAGTGACAAAGTCCACAATATACTTGTCATCGAATTGACAAATGTTACAAAGATCTGTAATCGAGATCTTATGTGTGATGTTTATTGAGAAGTTTGCAAAACAAATATCTGAGCCAATTGAGAGAAAGAAAAAAAAGAATTTTGGGGTATGTTATTGTACCAGTCTAAAGCAGGCCTTGCTAAAGACATAGGAAAGGTACAGAGCATAAGATCCTGATCCTAGACTATAAGGTAGCAATCATGCTTGAATGCTCACAGGTGTTGTCAAGGATCCTCTCGGCTATGAAATTTTGAGAACTTAGGAAGTTCCCATTGGGGAGGATAAGGCCTAAAAGCCACTGATGGATGAATCGGTTCATTACATACTTCTTCAAAAGAGTATGAAGGGTGAGCCCCTTTAGTGGAGGCTTTTAGTTCTGTGATTTTCTTGAAAATAAATTGGATGACATTAGATTGAGAGGGGGCATGTTATAATGTCCCGTATAAGAAGAAAATGGTATATCCTGTTGAGGCGTTAATGGGGGATTCATCTGCTGATTAACGGGATGATAAGAGGAATAACCAGGCATTCTGGGTGATGCCTAGTGAGGTATTTATTGTGAAGGATCATGTGTATAAACTGGATGTGAGATGACAAGTGGTTGAGATAAGGGTGGTTGAATGAAAGATGGAGCCTGTGGTTGGTGGGTTCCTACACTTGCCGACTGAATTGGAATGGATTGAGGAATGTGGGTGTTGATTTGATTTGACATAGTGGGAAACAAACTCTGAATAAGGATTTTGACTGTTGGATTGGTTATTAGGGGTGAAGATTCCAAAAGATGAGTAAAGGTCACTATCGTTGGAGCATTAGAAGAAATACCAATTAGAGGACAAGCAGTAATCGACTGACTCATAGGAGGGGGTCTGTTCACAGAGAGATACTGACCCTGAGACATAATGGATGGCATAGAAGAATTAAAAAAAAATTGTGGGAACATGGACGCACTCATCATAGCTAAAGAAGAAGGCCACTCGAAAGTAGGTTGTGGGGTAGCCAAGGTAGCCGCAACACTAAGGATAGGCAAGGTCATTTGAGAACTAGTCGACATGGTCAGTGGAAGAGAAAAAGGAGGCATAGATGTGCCACCTTCTTTCATGGTTCAAGGTGAGAAAAATCATGCTAACTACTCTATAGAAGCCTAGGATGGCTCATGAGAATAATCATAAAATTGTTGGATCGATGGTCCCTTATCAGATATTCGAACAGACTTATGCACTAGGTAGTCTATAAGGGCTACTGGGTTGTGTTCTAGAGTTCCTAGAATTCAAGATATCCACAAGGAACATACTCTATATCAGAAAGCATATGACACCTCTGAAGGACTAGGGGAAGCTAGTCATGATGGGATCACTTTAGGATGATAGAGAGGATTATATGACCAAGATGGGGAGCCAACTAACAGTGGTCCCGAAGAAGACCCGAGGGGTACTGAAACATCCACATTAGTGGTGGTCTCAGATGAAGAAGAGGCTAGTTGAGCCATTTTTCTAGATTGTGACCATGCAATTACCATCATAAACAAGCAAAAACATAGAAAAATATTGACCTAACTGATGCACAGACAATTCAAGTAGCGTAGGTGATTATCTCTTTTAAATTTTCATGCCTTTTAGGACAGAAAAATATTAGGAGAGGCTTTTTAGAATGGGAACTACTCGATTTGCCAACTAAGGATGGTTTGGGGAATGTTTTGGTGAGGAGTCCCGTAGGCGCTTTAGTAAAAGACTGATACGTGGCTTGATATAGGGGCCCACCCTCACACTTCACACACCGCTGCGATAAGAGAGTTAGGTTATTTTCCAATATATACAAGAACTTCCTTGAATTTATAGCGTAGCCCGAGTACTGCGTAGGCTCTTCCTCTTGGATGTAACTTCCAAGTATGCCGAGGCTAGGAAAGGAGTTTTTTTTTAAATGCTTTATACCTAATGATTTTGGCTTTGTGTGCAAGGGTGAAAAAATAAAAAATCAAATAGTGTCACTACCAATTTTGATCAATTTTCCAACCTATTTAGAAAACTATATGAAGAACATACAACATAACTGACAAAGAAAAATTTCTTTTTAAACACTAAAAATGAAGTGTTTTATTTTGATGAAGACAAGTCAAAAAATTTATTTCCCAACATGAGTAATTATTTTTATGCCCTAAAACCAAAAGTGTTTGAGTATGATAAAAAACAAACAAACAAATTCTTTTTAAGTTCTTAAAAAGGGAGAAAACACCGCAAAAGTGAAATACTTGTAGATTTAGCTCTCCAAGGTGTGTGGACTTCAAAAAGTGTGTTTTTGAGATCTTCCCTTCGAACAATCCCGTGAACAAGAAAACCACTTCGCAAGACAAGGTTAAGAAGAACACATAAACAAATCCAGTAAGATATATCCAAATAACTAGATGCTAGCAGAAGAGAAATTTCTATTTAAGAAACTAGAAAACTTATAAGAAAATGACAATTTTGGCACAAAGAGATAAATCAAAAAGTGCAGCTTTGAAATCGAATGAAAAATTTACTAATCTTAGAAATAGAAATGGGAATCTAGATATACAAGAAAGAAATAATTTTGATTTTACAAATTATAAATGAAAGAAACAAAACCAAAATGAAGAAAGGAAATTCTTAAGGAAAGCTAATGATAATCAGTGAAGAAAAAGAACAAAAGCTCAAAAATGGAAAAGAAATGAACTTACCAATAGGAGACTTTGGTAGGGTCCCACTGGGCATGCCAGAATGTAGATAAATAATTTCCACACTTGTTACCTATCCAAGTTAATGTACTAAACTAAACATAGAAACCCTAAAAAAATCAAATAAAATTGATACCTGATAGATTAGATAAGACATGTAGATGTAGATGGATAGAATGCGGATGGAGACAAGATGGGAACAAATGAATAATCCCAAAAATTAGATCCAAGAAACCTGCAATGCACAAATCCTTGGCAGAAAAAGATGACGTTAGACAATATACGGGTGAATTTCCCAGAAAGTGGGTCCGGGAAGCAATGATCTTCCTCAGTGGACGTCAGTTCACGTTTTCAATCAAGAATAAAGACATACATTATAAAATATGTAGGAAAATATTTAGGTTTTCTGATTAAAAATAGCAGATAGAATGTAAAAACCACATCAGAAACTGAAAGAAAGCAGGAAACTATAAAAACAAAGCTGAAATTGTGTTACCTAAATTATGTATCTTTCTACAGACTGATCGGCATCAATCAAATAGTGATCGATATCATTAGTTTTTGTCGACATCGATCACACAGTGATCAGCATCGAGTGGTTCGGGTCGACGTCAATTAGGAAGTGATCGGTGTCGATTGGACGCACCGGGAGATAAAAGCCAGAAAGTAAAAGAAGAAAGCAAACTAAGAAAAAACGGATTGGACATAAGACTAGATTACTAAAGATTGATCAGAAATAAGAGATTAGAGATGGAAAAAGAGGATCTGGGGTAGAAATTTATGGTTTCCAACCCATAAACTGAAGAAAGGCCCGATTAGTTCCGATTTGGATAAACCGGCGTTGATTAAAGACTAATCAGATTCAGCCGGACTTGATCGGTGTTGATGGAAAGGAGATTACAGAAACTAACAAAGAAAAATATCTGAAAAATGCTTGATTGATGATTGATAATGACTAGGGTAGTTGTGGAGACCCGCAAGAGTTGTAGATATGTGGATAGAGTAACAATGAACCTCTCATGGATTAAACTGCATAAAAATCACTCTCTTCTTTTGATAATCTCTTTAATCACTTAGACAAAAGCAATCTCTAGGAAACTAGCTCCTAAATCTAACCAGAGAGGTTCTTAGGTTATAAATTTATAATCGGCGCCGACCGAGATAAAATCGATGCCATTCAGAAAAATCAGTGCCGCTCATAGAAATCAGTATCGATTGTGAAATGGTCGGCACCGATTAGGGAACAAACTCCCAAAGTGGAAAAAATGAATTATGGGGATAATAAACATATCCCTCAGACTCAAATATGGGAAGAATCCCACTACACGGTTCCAGGAGAGGAGAAATGGGTGGGATAGATGGATAATAATAACACGGGAGGTTGGAAATTGATATGTGGTAGATAAGTAGAAGTGAAATAAATGTATAAGATATAATTACATGGTTAATGTTTAACTAACCATGGGTGAAATATAATGGGGTGGAGCAAAATTAGGATAAGCCTTTTAATTAAATATTTAAGTAATACCCTAAGGGAGAAGTGGTGACAGAAAGGTGTCCTGGGTTGCCCGAGAGGATGAACGAACCCAGAGGACACTAAATTGGGTAACAAATTTTAGGTGTCTACACAAAGAAAAATAGAAAAACTGCAAAAGGATTCATGTGTCTATTTAGTGCATCATCAAAAGAAAAATCGAAAAGTGGTCCCCAAACATGTGCCAGCTCTACACATGGCCATGTTTCAAGTCAAAGTGGAAAGGCGGCTCTCTGGAGGTAGTTTAAACCTTTTTTATTTTGTTTCGAAGAGGCGTAAAGTTTAAAAGTAAGCCGCACCTTTTTCGATGCCCAAAGAAGCCACGTGTCAGGCCTAAATTACATGCAAGAAACTAGGCCTTGCAGGGAATCTTTGCCAAATGTGGGCCGAAAAACCTGGGGGAGACTTTTTGCCCTAATAGAAAATGCGGATTGGTGGGACCGAAGATGGTTTTTTGGCAAATGTGAATTCTGGGCTTACAGCGCTATGAGGTATTTTTTCATATTTGTAATTTTTTTGCAAAAGGTGAAAACTGAACTTCAAGCCCGCGAACCCATTTTGCAAAACTGGTTTTCTACCATTTTTGTACAGATCTGATTTAAATATTTAAATGAACATAAATTTTGATGAAGTGCTCAAAATTCAAAAAATTTGGCACCATTGGAAAGATCTCAACCTCCTCTATGCCATATAATCATGAAAATATAATATTGAGAAGGTTATGTGTGTAAAAAATAGCAAAATGTCTTCATGCCATTAATATACATTCTAATTGCTTCAACAACCAGATAAGATTTTATTTTATCCACCATTCTTCCTTCTTTAACATGCCAAATAGACATAAAGTGCTGGACTTGATAGATTGTGGATGGATTTGTAGGGGCATTGATGGCTGGTAGCTGAGCTCCAAACCAATTTTTCCGCCCCTTTTCTTCTCCTCTCTTCATTGCATCTATAAATGTAAGAGCTTGGCTCATTGTAAAGGGTTGGACGTTTTGGTTTTGTGCCCTCCCTTCTTCTCTGATCTATAGATGAATTCATGGAGTCTGAACCTCCCATTGAGACTATAATACAAGTTTTTCACCTTTTGGCCATTGTAATGTTTTGTATTATTTTATGACGTAATAATACATGTCTGTAGATGGTTTCAACCCTTTCTTGTGTTCATTGCCTTTATTTGATCTTTCATTACAATATTGGTTATATGTGCGTAGTGGTTTGTATCACAGTTTAGTGGTCTGTGTTTGATAGAAAAAACAGTGTTCAACATTGCTTTGGTGCATCACCTCTATTAGTTTAGGTTTAATTTATTGCATCTTCTTAACCCTGTCTCCTTGGCAAGTTAGAATAGGTTTCATAATAGATCCTCTATAAATATTTATGTGTGCACCTGAATAGAGAAATAGGAACCAAAATTCATCCAGAGAGCTATCTCATTTTCAAATTCCCACACATTGAGAGATGCTCGATGTTATGCAATCACACTAATAGTCTCAACCCACCACGTTACAGACATTCAGGGGTGTTGTGATTTTGCACTTACTATTTTAGCACTCATGGTGGGACAGGTCTAAAGCACCTTACAACTTCATCTTAGCAGGTGGGTGTGTTCCTATTAAGACTCAGCCTTTTGAGGCACATGCAAAGCACATCTAGAAAATCCATCTAGTCAAGAACCACTTCTCTGAGTTGCATACCTTTTCCGTCCATTTATACCTATCTTCATTCATCTTTCTTTCCACATCTTTCATATTCTGTCATCCATGAAATTGTGTAATCATGACTTCATTCCCCTAATGGAATTCACACCTACAAAAGTGTATTCCACCTCCAATGTATTTCCCAGCTCCTCCAGATAAAAATTATGATTAGATATAGAACCATTATGCTTACCCACATGAGCAGGGTCAAAACCAGTTTGGCCATGAAGCTTATCAACAAAAAGGGGATGCATACTATGGTAACAAATACACAGAGGATGCTTATTTGCAAGAGGATATTGAAAAATTTGAGGCACACATGGTGCATTCAAGGGCTAGAACAAAAATGAACACATTCAGGATTAGCTATAGCGCACCTTGTCCATGGGCCGACCCTATGCCAAGACATTACAACCCTCAATAGAAGATTGACTTCATGGTTGAAATGTTACCTCACCATGCACAATGGGTTGAGGCTATTGAGGAATATGAGAAAAGTGTGAGATAACCTTGTCAATGGGTAAGCCGTTCCCCATCTCCTTGTCCTTCATTTCCTTTTTCTCAAACTCTATCATCGTAGCTCAGTGTCATGAGTCGAACTTCCCATATGCTGCCCCTAATGCTGAATTCCATTCTCCATCTCCTAGTCTTCCATCTCATCTCAACTTGTCTGCTATTTTCCCTCCAAAGCAATCATTCCCTTCACCAAAAACAATAGAAAAACTAGTTGAATCTCAACCTACCACTCCTCCTACTTTGCCAAGTCCATGTTGGGAAGAGACTCAATAATCCAGTCAAGGAAAACAACAAAGAAAAGAGGAACCCAATAGAGAAGAAATGATAGAAAACCTTAAGAGTTGGGCTGCCAGATTTTGGATCACAAAGATCCCCTTGATGGTTAAGAAAATAGAGGAGGTCAAGGTTGAAGAGCCAGTGGTGGCTAAGGATGAGTTTTCAGTAGAAGAACAAGAAGGAGAAGACCAGTAATATGTTTGCTCCGAATGCAGTGTCCATAATGGAACTTTTTCTGAAGAGAATGTCGATCCAATCCAAGTTGCACAACCAGTTAAGATAGACGAAGAACAACTAGATCCAAGTCCCATTAAAGAGGAACAACTAGAATAGGTGAAATAAGAGTTCAAGCCACTTGATGAAGAAATCACCATTGAATATTTTTTGCTTTCATTTGAATGGACTTATTTGATTGATGAATCCATGAAGGAAGTATAACAATCAACTCTAAGTCCATTTGAAGAGGAGAATATACAGGTGACCAATATAAATTCAGAGGCACTAGATCATGAGCTGGTTGCATAAGAGATTACAGACCCCTCTCCCATTCAAACTCTCCAAAAGTTTGATTTTTTTGAAAGATTTTGAAATCCCTAGCTTCATGTTTGAAGATGAAGCTTCATATGGTGAAAATAATGAAGATTTTAAGATCACCATACAAGAGAGAGAGTGTAACGCCCACTAAAATCTCCCACTTGAGACCCATGAACAACCTAGGTTTAGTTACAAAATTATGGAATATTTTTTTTAAGGTGTTAACAACCAAAGTCTCAAGGATAATTAAATTTAAATGATAAATTTTCCCATTATAATAATTACTAATTCGACATTATAAATCAACAAGTGTAATAAGTCCACACCTAGCTCAAATCTCATTAGGGATTAATTTAATCACTGATTACATTGACATTTTAGCTAAATACTCCCTTATTGAAATTTTAGGGTTAACGGACCAAAACAATTAAATACCCAAGGTATTTAACTCCACAAGATCTAAGACAAGAGCAAGGTTTAATTACAGTGGGGAAAAAATTACATATTTAAAATCTTCAGAGTAAATTCTTACTTACCCACTCCTAGAACTCGGTTAAAGATTCAATTTTATTTCTCCCATTATTAATGCAACTAGAACTTCCTGAAAACATTCCCATTAGGTAGGTAATTTTCTCACCTTTCCGGTGATCTAAATAAGTCCTCTTAACTCCTCATATTTTGCAAGTTATGGACCAATGGAACTTGGGGTGAAAATTTTCCCAAGAGTGGGCCTGCGGGCCTGAGAGGAAAAGTTTCCCTAACTCGGGCCTACAGACTTCAGAGAAAAAATTTTCTTGAAGGAGAAAAGTAGAATGGCGGATTGGGGAAGCAAAATTTTCCCATACACAGGCTGGTGGAGTGGGGAAGACATTTAGCGGTTTTTCCCTTTTGGGACAAAAGGCACAATTTACCTCCGCGCTTCCATGAGTCCGTAATAGAACACGTGTCGGCATTTCAAAATTCTAGTGAAAATTCAGAGAACTAGAGAATTTTAAGGATTTTATCCTTTTTTTTCCTATGCCCAACTGAGGCACGTGTCGATCAATGATTGGCTGCGGGGGCGGCGGGGCCGCGGAGGCAAAATTGCCAATTTAACTTTTTGGACTTAGATTATTTTTAGACAAAATGAATCCTTGTGGATTAGCGGAGCAGTGGGAAACTTCACGAATTTACTCATTTTGGGAAAAAAACAAAAAAAGGAAAGTTTTATCCCGCAGGTCCACCCAAGAATATTTTATTCATTTAAATTTTGACAGTTAGATTATTTTGATCCCAAAATGAGGTAAAATATTCAGAAGGCCATAACTTTTGATTGGGAACTCATTTTTTGGAAAATGAGGAATTTTTGGAAAGCTATCGATGTCCTATTTTCCTAGAAACATTAGGAATCTTATTTTGATAAATTTTAAATGGTAAATTTTGAGAAAACACCTTTCTATCACTTAGAAAGTGATCTAGTATTTTTAACTTATCGATTTTGTTCAAATTTGTTGTTAATTCTTTTTCCACTTGCCAAACAGGCATGGAGAATTTTACTTGGAAGATTTTAAAATAGATTTCAAGGGTTAAATTGTTTGATTGAATATCAATTTGAATTTCCCCAATTTTAGAGCAAAAACAACTGAGAAGTTGTTTGAGCCTGATTTTGAATGGTTCTATGAATTTTTTTTAAGTATTATAGTTTGTGTGGGATCATTTTGATTTTTCTTAGCTTGTATTAATGTTTCAAATGTATTTCCTAGTGTGAAAGGTCATTCTATACATTTTCTGATAATTATTTTCTAGTTTGAAAATGTCTAACAAAGATCTAATTCGAAAGGATCTATTGTCCATTTTCTTCTTCTAATTATTAGGATATGTTCCAATTCCAATCTAATAAATTTAGTTGATTCAAATCAAACTATTCAAAACCAAAATACAATTCTGTTTTCTAATTTTAGACATTTCAAAGGACAAAGCTCTGTGTTTTCCTCACATGCATTTCTTCCTTTCAAACAGAGATTTCAAATACGTTTAAATGATCAGATTCAATACCACAATGCAATTTGAGAAAGGTAATATAATCATTTATTGGTTCCCAAAAGAAAACTTACAAATTCTTTCTTTCATTCTTCAAATTCATCATATAGAATATAATTATTACTTTCAAAACAACAAAAACAGAGTATATCTCTTTCACATTTCAATATTACAACTTTCGTATTCAAAACAAAAAATTTCCATTACAAAACATATGCAAGTTCATCCACTTCATGTGGGAAAGTTACAATAAGATTTATCTCAACAAGGGACTGTCAACTGTTTTATTTAATTTTCCTTTTCTCCAGAACAACAACATGTAGATTTATCATTCTTCCAATTCTGATCACAACAAGAGTAGGGGAAAGGAAATGATTTCCACCCAACCAAGACATCCAATGACAAGGAGAATCCATCCTTCTTCATTAGCCTCTGATCCCCAACCACAAATCAATGGAAGATGTGATTCAACTCATGGAAAAAACAGGTTTCCACAAACACACATGCAAATTTCACATTCAAAACACAGTCCAAAACAAACTTATAGTTTTCCACCAAAGAAAAAAACAAAAAAACAACACTTAGGATTCATCATGCAATCCAAAGGAGTAAGAAACTATGGGGGATGCTTCTTATGCCTCCCAAAGGGGAAAATTAGGTATCACCACCTGATAACAACCCACCAATATATATATATATATGACTAACATTCCAAAACCCTGTCATACCCTTATGCCTCCCTCAAGTACTCCTTATTCCTCACATTTTCTTATGTCTCCCCAACCTCGTATGGCACCCCATAATGAGTAAAGAAATGCAAGAAATTTCTTTGTAAGGTTGAACTCAAATCCAAACTCCCTCCACCCTTATACCTCCCTAAAACACACTTGTGCCTCACACAAAATAACCCCATAGTCTTCTCCTACACCATTCCTAGGCCATCTACCCAACAACCCATAATATATACCAAAAAATTCACACAAGAACATTTTTATATATAAGAAGATCATTTCAAGAGTCAAGCTCCTACCTCTCCATGATGGAGTTGTTCCAAGTTCCAAAACAACAAGTTCTATCCCAATGCAAGTAATATAAAAAATCCAAGCACAAGCATGCAACAATCTTCTAAAAACTTCTCCAAGCAAGAGCTCCCAAAACAACAAGAAAAATTCACCCAAAATGAAGTCTCCAAAAGTGAAGCAACCAAAAGAGTGTAACCCCCAATCAATAAAATGAATTTTAATATATAGAGAGGGAAGAGAAGAGAATGAGGTGGATCCAAGTGGAATGCCCCATCACACATCCTCAACCCTAATTCATAAGTCAACTTCAATATCCAAGGCACAATAAATAATCAGGTGAATAAATGACAGTTGTACTTACACACTCAAATCAAACCCACACCTCATAAGGACTGAAATTGAAAGCATGTAAGAAAGTGCAATTAAAGCATACAAATTGACTTACAAAAATGCATAATGAAGGCTAGATTTAAACCCTCCAACCATAGGTAAGGTTAGCATGCAAATTTAAGAGGTATGGGGAAAGTTTAACTTGTCCCCATAAGCTTCTAAAATAAGCCTCCAAGGACAAATTCGACTTTCAAAAGGAGGTGGAGTGTTTCATACTCCAAAATTAGTTTTACACATCACTTACACATTTATTACAACACTTTAATTTTAGGCGAACAAATCTAATAATTACTTTCTTATGTCTCAATTTGATTAATTAATTTTAACAACATGTTTACTCACATTAATTTACCACAATTAATAAATAATGAAAGGGATATACACATCACTTAATAAACACATAAAAACATTAACTAGAAAAGAAACCAAATAAATAAATACACATAACCCTTGGTCACATTTAAAGGTGATCCCCCCCATTGGAATCCCTAACAATCAAACACACACACATGAACAATACAAGTTTCCATAAAGACCTTGTGGAATTCATCTAGAATTCCAATGTGGTTGGTCTCCAATCCCTTGATGTTTGTTGTGATATTGTTAACCTGCACAATACAAATACCCCTTTGGCCCCATGGCCATATCAGAACATATACTGAATATAATATAATTTCAAAATCATTAGTATATATGAATCAAAATAACATCCAGATAATCAACAATATCACTTACAATTTCATCAGCAACTATATAATCATCAATTTTAAATTTAATATTCTCGGTCTACTTAATATATTCAAATATCACATGTCCTAACAACATCCATAAATATATATATAACCATGTCTAACAACATGGAAACATCTATATAAAATTTCTCTAACAATCATCATGCATCATATATGAATCAGAGTCAACAATAATCCATTATCTGACATCTAACACCATACTAAATCAAAAATATAATAATGTCAATAATATAGTCAGCAGTATCATGATAAATATCAAAAGTGTCGAAGGTAAGTGACACAATTCAAAATTGGCACTTCAAAATGGAGACCTCAAACATGTGCAAAGCTTCCACATGTCCTAGGCTTGAAAACAGACAGAGTTAGCCATTGAAAATTCCAAACAAACGAAAAGAACCACGTTTCAGCTCGATGTAATTTTAAAAGTTAGAGCCCAAGGCAGAGACACAAACTATCGCTAGCTCTCCACATGGCCAGGGTCCAATAGAAGTCAAATGGTAGTGGGCCCAAATCAGTTAAGTATAAGAGTGTTAGTCGAATGTGCCAAGTGTCTCAATGGTGCACCTTCAACGGTCAAAGCCGAAGGTGGAGACTCAAAAAAGTGTCAAGCCTCCACGTGTCCCAAGTCTAAAAAAAAAGGAACAAAGCTGGCCACTTAAATTAGCTTAGTATAGAAAGGCCAACAAAAAGAACCATGTGTTACCTCTGTGTAATTTTAGAAGTGAGAGCCCAAGGTGGAAACTCAAAATAGCGGAAGCCTCCATGTGTCTCATCGGCATGAATTCAAGTGGTGTAACCTAAACAAGAACCCTAGAGTAGCGCCAACCTGCTAGGTTGTCAGATCCCGAAATTTAAACCATCCCTAAATTGGTTAAGTATAATCAATCGACAGAAGAAGCCACATGTCGACTCGGCATAAAATTCAAAGGTAAAGTCTAGAAGTAGGTCCCAAATGTGTGCCAACCCTCCAGGTGCTCCAAGTTAGACATATGGCCTTGCCAAGTAAAAAAGAATTAGCCAAAAAAAAAAGAAATAGAGAAAATCCTTGGAAGGATCCATGTGTCTCTTTAGAAAAATTTCAAAAGAAAAATCCAAAAGAAATCCCCAAATGCGTGCTAGATCTACACGTGGCCATGTTTCAAGTCAATGTGGGAAGATGGGTCTGGAGGAAGTTTGAACCTTTTGGCTTTTGTTTCGAAAAGGTGTAAAGTTTAAAAGTAATCTGCACCTCCGTTGATGCCCAAAGAAGCCACGTGTCAATCCTAAATTACATGCGGCAAGGTGGGCCTTCGAGGGAATCTTGCCCAAAGGTGGGCCAATGGGCCTCGGGGAGAATTTTTTCCCAAATAGAAAATGCGGACCGACATCCCCGAAGATGGTTTGTTGGAAAAAATGAATTACGGGACTGTGGGGCTATGGGGATTTTTTCATTTTTGTAATTTTTTTGTAAAATGTGCAAATTGAATTTCGGGCCCGCGGACCCGTTTTGTAAAACCAGTTTTCTGCCATTTTATACAGATCCAATTTAAATATTCAAATGAACATAACTTTCAATATAGTGCTCAAAATTCAACAAATTTGGCACCATTGGAAAGATATCGACCTCCTCTACGTCATGGATGCCTAAAAACCCTAATTTAGAGAAGGTTAGGTGGGTAAAAAATAGAAAAATATCTTCATGCCAATAATATACGATCTGATTGCTTCAACAACCAGATCAGATTTGATTTGATCCACCATTCTTCCTTCTTCAACACACCAAATAGACATAGATTGGTGGACTTGACAGATTGTGGGTGGATTTGTAGGGGCATTGATAGCTGGTAGATGAACTCTAAACCAGGTTCCCCGCCTCTTTTTTTCTCCTCTCTTAGTTGCATCTATAAATGTAAGAGCTTGTCTCATTTTAAAGGGTTGGACATTTTGGTTTCGTGCCCTCCCTTCTTCTCTAATCTACAGACAAATTCATGGATTCTGAACCTCCCATTGAGACTGTAATATAAGTTTTTCTCCTTTTGGCCATTGTAATGTTCTGTATCAGTTTATGAAGCAATAATACATGTCTGTGGATGGTTTCAATGCTCTCTTGTGTTCATTTCCTTTATTTGATCTTTCATTACAATATTTTTTATCTGTGCGTAGTGGTTCTATCACATTTTAATGGTTTGTGTTTGATAACAAAGCCGATGTTTATCTTTCCTTTGGTGCATCACCTCTATTAGTTTAGGTTTAATTTCTTGCATCTTCTTAACCATGTCTCCTTGGCAAGTTAGAATAGGTTTTTAGAATAGATCCTCTACAAATTTGTATGTGTGCAGCTGAATAGACGAATAGGAACCAACCTTCATCCGGAGAGCTCTCTTGATTTCAAAGTCCCATGCTTTGAGAGATGCCCCATGTTATGTAATCACATTGAAAGTATCAACCCATAGAGTTACAGATATTCAGGGGTGTTGTGATTTTTCACTAACAATTAAATAATACCCCAACTCGGTGTTAAAATTCCCTAGTTATAAACTTTATTTAATTTAATAATGTAGTTCAAATGTCCTTTAATAGTTTTATTATTTAGGGCTAAGTCTAAACTTACCCTCCCATTAAATTAAATACAAATAAATTTTCATATGTAATTTAAATATTGCCTACTTAGTAAAGAGTAAATTTTATTTTATTAATTACATGGGTCAAGGATTTTATTTAAAGAGTCAACAACTAATCATTATGGTTATAAAAAAAAATCACCTCCTACACCACTTAAGTGGCCCCATTAAAAATTGACACATGAATTTCATTTTATAACCTATTCCCATCTAGTTCTTACCTAACTTTTGTAGGGATGTTTCTTAGCCATTGGATGGATTAAATCTAAGCCCTTGTATCTAGGATTCAAACTAACGCTAATCATCTTTTTAGAAATGAGCAAATAAGTCAAAAATAATGAATAGAAGCTTTCTAAAAAAATGATTAGGCTTAGTTTGAATCCTAGATCCAAGGGATCAGATTTAATCCATCCAATGTGTTGGAAGAGTCATAACTCATAAAATCCTATGGGCCGGTTATTAGTGGCCAACTCTTTTCATAGATACAACTCTGTTGGTAAGAATATGTGAAAGTTTCCAACGCTTTTCTAGAAGACTGAATGCTTCAGGATCCATTCTTTTATAGCCTATATCAGTTGAAGCCCCATTTAGGGAACGTGTAATTGATTTCATTGGGGAAATTTCTGATCCTTCAAGTTCATGCCATAAGTGGATACTAGTGGTCACAGATTACTTCATGAAGTTGGTGGAGGCTCTCCCCACCAATAAGGTAACTTACCAAATTGTCATGGATTCTATCCTGAATTATATCATCTACATATTTAGGGTACCTGTCAAAATAGTTGTTGATAATGCCATGAGCTTCCAATGCTAATCCTTTGGTGGCCATGTGACCTGAATATGGGATCAATTTTTCATATGCTTCCAATTATAATCCCCAAGGAAATGGACAAGCAAAGTCCAGCAATAAAAATCTATTGAAGATAATTAGAAGAATTTTAGAGTTAAACAAAAGGAAGTGGGGTGACTAGTTAAATTTTTCTATTTTGGCTAATCAAATCACTATTAAACGAGCTACTAGAAAAATAACATTTGAGTTAGTGTATGGAAATCAAGCTTTGCTGCCCCTACATATGTAATTGTCTTCATTACAATTTCTTCAACAACTGGAAGATACAGAGGTTAGTCCCTATGATGATCACATAGATCACATTGTTGGGTTAGATGAAGAAAGAAGGGAATCACATCAAAGGCATGTAAAATTCAGAGAGAAATTGAATAATTTGTTTGATAAGAAGTTGTATCCAAGAGCTTTCACTGTGGGAGTGTTATCTCTCGAAAGTGCACCCTGTAGAGAGATGGCTGCAGGTTTTCTAATCTTGCAAAATTTGATCTCTCTCTTTCATAGATACAATGGAAACACCTCAAGTCTGTCGGTATACCTATTTTGAGGTGAGTCTCTGGTATCAAGGCCAGTTCCTTGTTGATGTATCCTAAACTGCTTATGGGGTTTAAGGGTAAGAGATGACTATAAAGTAATTAAAACTAAGGTGATACACCAAATTTATATGAGGGATTTGACTGAGTATATGCACAATTGATATGTGAAGGATTTTTCGTGCATGAACCAACAGTTCTTTTGTACAATATTAAGGGCAAAAAACTTGGAGGTATTGAGGGAGATTATCACAACAATACTGCTAAGCTAAACATGCACATTAATATTATGTAGAAACTACTAAATTTTGCAACAAGGTAATATGATTAATCAGAGAATTTTCATTCAAAAGACTAATAGAAATATACACAAGACGAAAAATAATTGGGAAGGTAGAAATTATTCACACTCAGAAGGAAAAACTAGCAAAAATTGCTTCAGGATTCCTATATCCAAAAAGTCTTCTAGAAGTTCCTTTTGTGCTTTGCAAAGGCACACAATATATAGCAAAATAAAGTTCACCCCCTTCCCAAAAATATCCCAAGACTTGTACTCGACCATGCGTGCTATTTTTATCCTTTATCTAATAATAGATAAAGGGATAAAAATAGAACATGCAATTACAAATAGGCATTAATATCCTTGATTACAATGCAGTCAAACTGAAGTTGACTATTCTATTTTTAAAAAGCAATGGTAAATAATTTGCTAATAATAAGCTTGCTTGCAAGGCAAGTCCTCTTTTGAACATGCAACTTAGTCTCTTTCTTTGTTCTGTCTTCTTGTGGAGCATGAAAAACTTCAACTTTGTATTCGTGGGTAAAATAAATAATTATAATACCTACAAAACACCCACTGTGGGGACCACAATGTACTTCACCATTTTTCGGCCATCTTTGTGATTATTTGAAACATACATTATAATTCATTTTTTATTAAAGTCAAAACTTGAAATGATAATTTGGATGGCATGTGGATTCCTCTTCCTTCTCTTTTACGGACCTGTGGGAAATTTTTTGGATATTTTAAGTCCTTTGTGGATTTTCGAGCTTTTTTGAAGTTTTGAGCCCATTATAGAATTTTGGGCCTTTTGTGAATTTTAAGTCCTTTGCAGAATTTTTGGCCTGTGGGATTATTTTAGAAATTTTAACTTTTGCAAAAAGGTTAAAAAATGTAGAGAGGGCTTGACACTCCACATTTAGTTTGACTTCTGTTCACTGTTGACTTTTGCCCTACGGGGTGTTGGGCTTGCGGGAGATTTTTGGAAATTTTAACCTTTTGGCAAAAGGTTTCGAACTTAAAGTACCTCGGGCCTCTGCTTTTCCTCTTCTACAGTAATGACGACACATGTCCTCTTTCTTGTCTCTGGCACTGCGGTTGAAATTTTGACAATTGGAAATTTTGAAAATTGACTAAGTCGCTAAATGATTGCCATTCCACTTGGACGACTTTTACATCGATTTTGGTGCTCAATTTGTGAGTTTCGATCTATGAAATTATTTATTTTTAATTTTGGATCTCCAAAGTATGACTTTAGGGTTTCTGACATGTATTAAATTCATTTTTTAAGGGCTTGAACCATGGTTTGCATTGAAAGTGTAGATCGATCCTCAACCATTGATATTTGTACTTATTGAATTATGATCGTCGATGACTCGACCATAGTTGGGTTGTGTTAAATCATCTCTCAAGTGTGCATGGTAAAGGTCAATTGGGCCCTAACTTGATCATTACATTTGGGTTTTTAGTCTTATAGGCAAAGCCCTGGCAAAATTTTATTGGCGTCATTATTGATTTTCGAGCTCGGCTCTGTGTTGTTCCTCTTGATGGCCGTGATCATTAGATTTTTAAGCTCTGTCACTTTATAAAATGGTCTTTGGGTCTAGGATTGATTCATTTTTTGAGAAAGATAGTCCTCTACCTTGTTCAAAGATATGTGAGCTTCTGTGTTTTCGAGATCTTTACCTTTTCCTTGGCTACCATTAGAGCTCTGTCATGATCATTCTGTTAGCAACTTCCATGGAAGTTATTTTCTTCCTTATTTTAGGCCCTCTGCAACTTTGAACTATGAATGATGAAAAGGGCGAGTTTCTTTATCTTCTAACATGAATACCATTTCATTTTGTTTGAGTTTTCTTTCCTACTTTGATTCTTTGCTACCCATGAATGGGCCTTGTTTATAGGCCATGATCTGTGTTTCTGTCTTCCATTTGCTTTGGCTAATTCCATATAAATTTCCAATGTTGCGTTGAAACACCACTTTAAAGGAGTTTAAACTTTGGATCTTTTCAAGTTAGATGCATATTTCATTTACACTTTCTCCTTCAAAACTGAGCAGTGGTATATACAAAATACATTGTATTTGATATTCCGGTATTGATTTTCTTCACCGTAGAGTTCTTCTTCCATCCACTTTTGATTTCTATGACTGTAACTTGCTCATTTTGGAATGAGGAAAACAAATGAGTATTTCTTCTTTATCAATGATTCAATTCTCTTTGAAGATTTCCACATTACATCCTAATAATATTTGTTGAAGTTTTCAAATCTATGGTTAACATCTCAAGCTTGATCCATGGCTGAGTTTTCAAGAATCTACTCTATGATGCTTACATCTGCTTATTTCCCTTATGTAATTTTTCTTAAAATGAGCCTCTCTGCTTTCCTGACTATGTATTTACCGGTCTAAGCTTTGTAGGGTTGAATGATGTTGATAAAACTATAACTGAAATGGGTTGCTCAAAAACTCTGCATTTTATATATTTCTTTCTTCAGTTCACTGTTTGAAATGCCTACTTGTAACTTGTAGTTGCATTTATACTCTTCCATTCTAAAGTTGAAGATTACTATCATTGAATATTGAACTTAAAATGGCAACTGCAATATAAATACACTTATGATATTTTGTAATTAAGATGCCTTTGTACCTTGTAGTGGTTTTCTAGAAATTACAAGCAATTCTTCTTCTATTTTTGATACCGTTCTCAAGTATAAGCCTTGATTCAGATAATTCATTGAAATACTGTAATCTGTTACTTTTACTACATTTCCCTTTATTTCAGCTTGATATTGATAATGGAAAAGTCGTAAATGTCCATTTTACATGGCCAAGCCCTGTCAAAATTTTCTCAAAACTTTCTATTCATTGACTAAAATCTTGAAAGTGTACATTGTTTGCATGAATCTTCTTTGTTTTGTACTATAATATTTTCATTTTACAAAATATATTTGAGTTTTGAGTTACATTAACCCTTGTTTACAGCATGTACATGGTCCTTTTCTGCTTGTCTACAACTTGTACCTACACACTTAAGAAAATAGTTAGAAAATAATTAGGTTCTTGACCTCTCTTATGCCAATGTTTCTTCTTCATCTTTTCTTTCTCTTCTTTCTAAGTGAGATATGTAATTTTATCTTCAAGTACTTTATATCTCTTGCTATTTAGAGATTCATATGCACGAATTAGGATAGTGTAGGAATATGGATTAACCTTGAGCTATTTATTGATGATTCATTTATTTTACTTTTCAAGTACTATGCTTTGAATTGTGAAGACAAAGATGGAAAAAGATAGAAGGGGGACAATCTTCACAACAAAGAATATATAAAGGAAATGATGGGTTCACTCATATTCCTTTGCTTTCTATTTCATGCATATGTACCTCTTTCTTTAGTAGATGTAATTTTATTTTTAGTCACATCCCACGGCTTGTGTGGGAAACATTTGACCTTCCTTGTGAATAAAAAATTGAATTTTTAAATTGAGTTGTGTATTTCCTTCTACATTTAAAGCTTCTAAATCGAGTGTATGGTGAAATAAATAAATAAGTCATATAATTGAATGTCTTAAACATGAAGGAAAGAACATTAACGAGAACCTGTAACATTTAGTAATGAACTCTAATTTCTGTAATTTGAACTTACGTTTGTTATCCCAAAACTCAACAGTTCACCTACTCTGTAACTCAGAGTCTTCATCAAGACAACACAACTGTCCTTTGAGAACTTTGTGTTCTTTTGTGGAACCTATCATTAAATTGCAGTCTATGAGATCTATTCCATTTTGTAACAGCACACATAGCTAAAAATTTGACTTAATCATTAATTAATTCAACAATAACTAATAACATCATAACTTCCTTAGCTTAGGTATAATTCACACATGATTTTTATCGTAATGAAAAAGTTTTGAGTCGGCCATTTTATCACAACTGTAAAACTTGTATACATTTATGGTGATCCTACGGGGAAAGCTTCTAGCTAGCTTAAAGACTAGTTCCTTGCTCTTATCCATTAGGCATGGAGTCTAAAGCATATAACCAAAATCTACCTTTTTGAAAGCTCCAACCCTTTCTGAAATAAACTAAAACTAGGAAAGGATCTGGTATACCAGATCATGTGCACGAATGCACTTATTGAATTGAAAAATGATGCAATGTGTAGAAATTAAAATTATTAAAGGGAAAATCCTACTTTAACAATCACTGTAAGATTTTCAAAAACAATGTTTGAGAAACTTACCATTCACAGAAATGGGAAGTTCCTCTCCATTCAGCTTCGAAAGCTAAAAAGCATTGTGTTCCTTGTAAGTTGAAATCATGTAAGGACCCCTCCAAATTGTATCAAAATTTGAGTGCCTTCCTAGATTTGTATGATCAACATCCCATTTTAACACAATATCTCCTTCACTAAATACTCTAAGTTTGGATTTATTTTCAAAAGTCTTCTTCATTTGTTTATAATTATTTTCCATATTCAAATGAGCTTTATCTCTTAGCTCTTTTAATTCCATTAACTCTGCATAACGAACCTACAATGGTTCATTATCAAGTAGCTCCATTTGATGTAGCAAATTTAAAGCAGGTAACACAACTGAAATATGCATTCTTGATTCTTTTTTATACACAAGTTTGTATGGTGAATTGCCAACTGATCTTTTAGGAGTCACTCTGTCATCCCAAAGTGTTGAATTCAACATCAGATGCCAATCTCTTTGATCATCTTTAAGTTTTCTTCTAATGATCCTTAAAATATTCTTGTTAGTACTCTCAACTAAGCCATTACCTTGTGGGTAATAATTAGATGAAGAACTTAGATAGATTTCATGGTTGAGAGCCCAATCTATTATTATTTACACCAAGGATTGGTAAAGTATTATCTGATATGATAGTTGCTGGAACACCAAATTTGTAGATTATACCTTCATAAAAGGATAGTATCAAAGTTTCATTAGCATCATTCAAGACTGTTGCTTCTGTCCATCGTGTAAAATAATCTGTAGCAGTTAAGATCCACTTATGTCCTTGAGAAGAAGGCAGGTTTACCATTCCAATAAAGTCAAGAACCCACTTCATAAAAGGTTGATCAACTCAAATAGGCTGTAAAGGTAGCGAACCTAGACATTCTTTACTGACAAAGAAAGCACATTTTTTACACATTCTAATCCATTCAAAACAGTCTTTGAATATGCTAGGAAAATAGTAACCAACTTTCATAATTTTTAAGGTAGTGGTACATGTTAAGAAGTGACCTCCTGTAGGTCCTTCATGGAATTCTGATAATATTTTCTGAACTTTATCATAATCAACACATCGCAAGAAAATCCCATTTATATCTCTTTTGAACAACACACCATCAATAAAGATATAATGTACATCCTGTAACCTTAAATATATTCATTTATTTTTGTCCATACCTTCCAGATAGGTCCCATGCTACAAGTATTTAATCAAATCATCCATCCATCTTGATTCCTGAAACTCTTGAACTGAATCAGGTTGCTGATTTTCGTGTTGAACCATAATTTCTGATTGTTGATACACAATTTCAGCATGCTTTTTTGAATCACCTGGTTTGGCATCTTGTTTTTTTTCCAAAATAGCAAATATATGTTCACACATACCTTTCCCTCGAACCATCTTAGCAACCCGAATGTCAACATCATACTCCATGACCTTCGTTATCTAGTTTGCTCTTTTCTTATTTAAGTCCTTATTTAGTAAGAATGCTTTCACACTTGGATGAGAAATAAGAACATGGATTTTATCATTTGAAAGCATATACTTGAAATTATTTCATCCTCTGACTACTAAAAGTACTTACTTTTCAAGGAATGTGTACCTTGTTTCATAATCATGCAATACTATGTCTAAAGAAAGAAATAGGATATTCAATATTTTCATCATTGAATTGAGTCAAGATAGCCGAGATTGTTTCAGCACCTGCAAGTGCATACATTGTAAAATTTTTATCAAAATTTAAATTTTTAAGAGTAGGAGCTTGAGAGATAGTTGATTTGATTGATTCAAATCCTTCTCTCCCTTCACTAGTCCAAGAGAAAGTTTTCTTATTATTTAGCATAGTTGTTAATGGTTTAACCAATGCTACAAAATCTGGAACAAATCTTCTAACAAAGTTGGATTTTCCAAGAAAACTATGTAATGCCTTCTTATGATGGGGAAATGATAGCTGTGATATCGCTTCAATCCTGAAGTGATCAAATGTTAAACCTTTCTTAGAAACAAAATGGCCAAGTAGCTTGCCTTGATGTACTGAAAAGATAGACTTCAGTAGATTCAAAGATATTCCAAATTGCCTGCAAAATTGAAAATTCTACCTTAAATGCATTAAATGTTCTTTAGAATATTTTGAAAATATAGTAACATCATCTAAATAAACAAGGATGTATCTATTTAATAAGCTACAAAAAGCCATGTCCATTGCACGTTGAAATGTTGCTCTGGCATTTGAAAGACCAAAGGGTATTCTTTTGTAAGTATAGGTACCCCACTTGGTGGTAAAAGTTGTTTTATATCTATCCTCTTCCCAGACTAAAATCTGATTATATCCATTGAAACCGTATAGAAGAGATATTCTATCTAAACCTGAGACTGTTCTCAAAATATGATCCATATTTAGGAGTGGGTAATGATCTTTTAATTAAGCCTTATTAAGATCTCTAAAATCTACACATAGTATGATTTCACCATTCTTCTTCCTAATAGGAACAAGATTGGCCACCAAACTTGAACGATTAACTGGAAAGATAATACCTGATTAAATCAACTTAGATAATTCTTTCCTCATCAGAGGCTCTATTTTGGGATTTACAAGCCTTTGTTTCTATCTAACAAGTTTAGAATTTGGCTACAACTCAATCATATTTTGCGCTAAACTTGGATCGAATCCTTTCAGGTCTTGGTATTTCCTAGAAAAAACATCCTTAAACTCCTTGCAAATATTAATAAATGACTACTTTTCAGTTAAGGAAAATACCTTTCCAAGAAATAGCTTTTTCTCTTCATCAACCAAGATCTCTTCGTAATTATCAACATGGGTTGACAGTTTAGTCTTGACCTTTCTTAATTGATCATCAGTGTTGAAGATGTCTTCCAATGTGACCAGACCTCGAGGCAGTTTATTTGACTTCAACTGAACAATTTGGTCACCAAATAGGTGTTGTAATTTATCTTGATTAACTGCATAAAACTTATCTTCTTACTACAAAAACCTGTAGATTTGATCATCACTTTCAAAAAGTTTCCAATTTGAATCATTATCAGGTATTGAGGGCCTAAAAATTAACTTTATATGTGGCTAGATTTTGCTATTTTCAATCTGTTCCAGCACTTCAAAACTAGCCCCAACTGTTGTAAGTATGTTTGCATGCTTTTTTTCTACTCTAGGAATAGACTGGATATTAATAGCATCGAAATATTCCATTAAGTTTGAAACTCTATGTATGTAAGACTTCATTAATGGATTCTTACAAACATTTAAATTTCTTGATTGATAATCAACTCAGAGTCACCAAAAAATTGTAGCATGTTGATACCTCTCTTTTTGGCCCAAAGCAAGCCATGAATTAAAGCTTCGTATTCAGCTACATTAAAACTACATGAAAATTAGAGATTCAAGGCTGAGAAATACCTTTTGTTCATTTGGGAAGTGATCGTTAAACCTACTCCCTATCCTTTCTTGTTCTTAGCTCTATCAAAATGAAGCTTCCAAATCCCTTCTAATGAATCTTTTTTTTTGGACAGTAAGGGAAGTGGTGTATTTTTTTCATGCACACAATACACACCAAACAAGTGTTCTTAAACTTCCTTAAAAGGATCATGAGCATGTTCTTCCATTGTCTTTTCATCCATTAATATGTTAGAAACACCATCTAATGTTGAAACCCAAGCTACCTCATAAAAATCAGACTGATCTAAGGCTAAATAATTGGCCACCACATTTGGACAGTGAGGCTCAATGTGAAATCTGGAAAATGGTTTTGAAATGATAGTAACTTTGGTACCATAATGAGTAGTGAAAAACAAAAATGACCAATCTGAAGAGAGATAACCTCCTATTTTTTTCGTTAAATCTCTAGATTAGCATAAGGCAAAGTATGGAGGTAAATCCACAATAGTAACATCTTGCAGAATAGAAACATTTGGGAAAGTATGTAATGTCACTTATAAATTTTTTACTATACCAATTGTATTAGTTGTAGTTCCATCAAGTTGTAAGACACTCCTTTATGTAGGCTCATACTACAAACCCAATTTTTGTGCAATCTCTTTTGGCATAACTATGCTACTTGCACCACTATCCACCATGCAATTATGGACTAGACGTTCCCCAATAATCAGTGATAAATAAAATGGTGGTGGTTTCTGTTATCACTGAATCACATCACCCCTCTATTTATACAAGTGCATATACTTGAACTCACGGTGTGATTGGATAACATGGGTACTATCTCCAAGTTGTGGGACTTGTTACTTGAGATAGACCTTCAGAGAAAGCTGGTTCTTGCTCCTAAACTACCTGCCACAATCTACTCTAATGCAGGGGAAACTAACTATTCTAATCTAAATTTCCAAGGGATCAGGGAGAGAGAATGCATAAAATGAAACCCTACACTAAAGTGGTGATACACCAGAAAAGGAGGGTGTGAGAGTAGTCTCCAAATGCGTGAAATATAGAGGCAAAGTGCACACTAGAAGAGGTGATGACAGTTCTCCATAATCTAGCAAAATACATTCACAACGATATTCCAAGCATACACAATGATAATGGATCCCTGCAAGAACATAATAATAGACACAATATTCTTGTAGAAAGATTAAAGGGGCAAGAAGAATGCAAGAAAACACAGTAGAGGAAGATATATCCACAAACTGATATTTTATTGCTTCATAATATGCACAGTTCAATCTATTACAGGATAAGAGCCTGGATCACCATGCAAGGAGTCCACTACAAGGGCCTGCAACACATTGGCTTCACAAAGAAATTTTGATAGAGCTTTGCTATCTGAAAACTCTCTCCTTTACAATGAGCCCATCACTCCAATTTATAGAAAAATGAGAAGAGAAAGAGAAGGGAAAAATAAAAATCCCGAAATCTGTCCTTCAACCACTTGTAAGAGTCATTAAATGGAGTAAAATGATTATATATTACTTGCAAAAGGATCCCCATACTGTCCCAGGTGCTGCAGCAGAGAAAGAATGATGACTATGCCTCTTAATTGTACTCCCAACCAACAAATGAAACACTGTTATGAACCCAGCCACGTTTTCTAAAAAATATCAACCAATTTCTCATCAAATATACAATTTCTTAACTTCTGTGCATCAGGCTTAGAGCCACGATTCCAACGGTACCAATTTTGTGTGATTTCGTTGAGAAATGCAAAAGTTATGGCCTTCTGAGTGCGGGCAGCTATTTTGGGTCTGGCAGGCGTTTTCTGTCATTTGATAGGAATGAGCATTAACTGACTGGAGCTGAATTTGTGGCATAGAGGACGTCGTGCTCATTCCAGATAGTCCAATTTTATGAAAATCGGAGCTCGGAGTCAAAATTTATGGCCGTTTGAAGTTTCACGGGTCAAACGTTGACTTTTCTTCTTTGTTGTCAGCCATTTTGGCTTTTCACGTCCCTTGCATCCCGCGCATACCTTGGGCCCGGATGTACCAAATGAAAATCTCCTGCTTCAGCCGATTCAGGCTTCCTTGTCCCTCTTTTGCTGCCTTTTCACCTTTTTGGCCAGTTCACGTCCCTCGTGTACCTTTGTCCCAACTGTCCCGGACTGCCTGGATCAAATATCTCCGAACTGCCCGAAATGGACTATTTTTCAGCTTTTCAGCCGGTTCGCGTCCTGCGCGTACCTACGGTCTAGATGTCCCAAACCACTTGATAACAAAACTTGGTGATTTTTTCCACTTTCGGCCGGTTCGGCCTTTCACGTCCCTCGCATCCTTTTGTCCCGGCTGCTCCAACTGCTGTGCGGACTGCCTGGCGGCTTTTCGGCCGGTTCGCGCCCCGACGTTCCAACTGTCCCAACTGCTGCGCGGACTAGGACTTAGCCGATTTTCTTCATTTATACGGCCCCAAGCTTGGTTTTTTTGCAATTTTTTCACCTTTTCTAACTCGTTGGGTTTTCTTCTTGGATGGGAGAGTTAGAAGGAAGCCGAGGGGGCCCCAAAAACATGATTTCGGGCCTTAAATCAATCTATTTGCTTGGGACTAAAGAATTTGATGCATGTTATCAAAATTACCTTGAGGGATGAATTTCGGATAACAGTTTCCTTATGTCATGAGATTTTAGAACTTTCTAAAGCATCCACTTAACTTCTTTAATGCGGTCTTGTTCAAACATTCCAAGGACCATGTCTGTCTTCTGACATTCCTTTAGAATTGTATTTCAAGAAATATGTAGCTTAGCTAGTTCATTAGAAAGTAAATCTTGTTGTCCAGGAATACTTAGAGCATCCCACATTGAGATGTTAACGTTATGATTTTTCATTACATCAACATAGTTAAAAGAAGCAATTGTTTTAGAGACGGATTCAACTATCTTAGAGTAGGCCTTAGCAAAAATTGATTCTGCTTCAGCTCCCTTAGATATCTAAGGTATAAACAGTCTTCTTGGATCATGTTGTAGCTATTTTTGATGGCCTTTATCAACTAGAAAACTTGTTGTTTTGTGAGGAATACGTGGGTTGTTGGTTGAATTTGGAACTATAGATTTCATTTTGACTGAGTTCTCTTTCCTAGTCTGATTCTTTGCTACCCATGATTGGGTCTTGTTTATTAGCCATGGTCTTTGTTTCTGAGTTCCATTCGCTTTGGTCAATTCCATATAAATTTCCAATGTTGTGTTGAAACACCACTTTTAAAGGAGTTTGAACTTTGTATCTTTTTTGGTTAGATTCAAATTCCATTTACACTTTCTCCTTCAAAATTGAGCATTGGTATATGCAAAATACTTTGTATTTGATATTCTAGTATTGTTTTTCTTCACCGTAGAGTTCTTCTTCCATTCAATTTTGATTTATCTGACTGTAACTTGCTCATTTTCAAATGAGGAAAAAATATGAGTAATTCTTCTTTGTCAATGATTCAGAGTTATATACCTCATAAATGCTTTCAATTCAATCATCTTTGAATACTTCTACATTACATCCTGATAATATTTGTTGAAGTTTTCGAATCTAGGGTTGACATTTCAAGCTTGATCCATGGCTGAGTTTTCAATAATCTACTCTATGCTGCTCACACCTGCTTATTGACATCATGTAAGTTTTCTTAAAATTAGCCTCTTTTATTTCCTTACTGTGTATTTACCAGTCTAAGCTTAGTACGGTTGAATGATGTTGATAAAATTGTAGCTGAAATGGGTTGCTTGAAAACTCTGCATTTTATATATTTCTTTCTTAAGTTCACTGTTTGAAATGCCTACTTGTAACTTGTAGTTGCATTTATACTCTTCCATTGTGAAGTTGAAGATTACTATGATTGAATATTGAACTAAAAATGCCAGCTGCAATAGAAATACACTTATGATATTCTGTAATTAAGATGTCTTTGTACCTTGCAGTGGTTTTCTGGAAATTACAAGCAATTCTTCTTCTGTTTTTGATACCATTCTCAGGCATAAGCCTTGATTCAGATACTTTGTTGAAATACTATAATCTGTTACTTTTACTAAATTTCCCTTTATTACAGCTTGATATGGATACTGGAAAAATCATAAATGTCCATTTTACATGGCCAAGCCCTGTCAAAATTTTCCCAGAATTCTCTCTTCCTTGACTTAAATATGGAAAGTGTACATTGTTTGCATGCATCTTCTTTGTTCTGTATTGTAACCTTTTCCTTTTACAGAAGATATTTGAGTTTTGAGTTACATTAACCCTTCTTTCTAGAATGTACATGGTCCTTTTTTGCTTGTCTGCAACCTGTACCTAGACACTTCAGAAAATAGTTAGAAAATAATTAGGTTCTTTACCTCTCTTATGTCCATGTTTCTTCATCCTCTATTCTTTCTTCTTTTTGAGTGAGATATGCAGTTTGATCTTCAAGTACTCTATATCTCCTATTGTTTAGAGTTTCATATGCACAAATTAGGAGAGTGTAGGAATATGGATTAACCCTAAGCTATTTATTGATGATTCCTTTCTTTTACTTTTCAGGTACCATGTTTTGAATTGTGAAGACAAAGATGGAACAAGATGGAAGGGGGACAATCTACACAATGAAGAATATACAAAGGCAATGATGTGTTTACTCATATTCCTTTGCTTTCTATTTCATGCATGTGTACCTCTTTCTTCAGTAGATGTACTTTACTTTTTAGTCATATCCCACGGCTTGTGTGGGAAACATTTGACCTTCCTTGTGAATAAAATATTGAATTCTGAAATTGAGTTGTGTATTTCCTTCTACATTTCAAGCTTTTGAATGGAGTGTATGATGAACTAAATAACCCAGTCAGATAATTGAATGTCTTAAACATGAAGGAATGAACATTAATGAGAACCTTTAACATTCAGTACTGAACTTTGATCTCTATAATCTGCACTTATGTTTGTTGTCCCAAAACTCAACACTTCACCTGCTCTATAATTCAGTGTCTTCATCAAGACAACACAGCTATCCTTGGTGGCCTTTGTGTTCTTTTTCTCAAGGTATCATTAAATTGCAATCTATGAGATCTATTATGTTGTGTAACAGCACACATAGTTGCATATTTCACTTAATCATTAATTAATTCAAAAGTAACTAATAACATCATAAATTCCTTAGCTTAGGTATACTTCACCCATGACTTTCATCGTAATGACAAAGATTCGATTTGGCCATTTTTTCACATGTGCAAAGATTGTGAATAGGGAGATCTTTTGTTATTATGCGATAGCAGGGATGAGGATAAGGGAAAACATGGAAAGTTTGATGCATTGTGGATGGGCCCTTATTTAATTGAGATTCAAATTTGTGCGAATACCTTCTTCTTAAAAGACTTAGATGGGGAATTACTTGAGTTTACTATTAATGGCAGACATTTGAAACATTTCCTTGATTGATTTCTTAGAATCACGGTATGCACCATTGTATAGTGTATAGTCATTTAGTTTCTTTCTGCTTTCATTTTTCTCTATTTTTTTTCAACTTGGTCCTCAGTGGTCATTTTGTTGGTTTCTCGGTTCATCCTTGGGGGAGTTGGTTATTATTTTTCTTCTCTACAAAATTTTTCTTTGAATCCATTTCACAATGGTTTAATTTTGGCACTTATTCTGCTATTTATTCTTGTGGAATTCACAAGAAATGCCCATCCCCGATTCGGAGCCAATGTTGGTGCTCAATTTTATCTTTCCCTATTTATCATTGAAATTATTTAGTTTGCGGGCTCTGTCTTATTTTCTATCTCCCCATGTTGAGGAGTGAAAGCTATGTCCTTCATTTGGTTTCCATGATCAGTCCCTTCCTTTGGTCGAGGATCATTTTCAATCTAAAATTTGTTTTTCCTTCCTTTTTCCAAGTGAAAGAATTTGTAACCTGGGCATAAACTCAAGTTTTTTTCCCTTCCTTCCATTTTTCCACAGTCACATTTTGTTTTCCCTGTTAATTTTTGTCCCAATATTTGTAAAAATGTGGTCCTTTCTAATTTGATGTGGCTCAGTGGATCACATTTGGGCCTTATATAATTTCCAAATTCTTGTCCTTAAAGAAAAAATCATTTATGGGTGCAAATGGTTATTTCCCTACATTCTATGGTTTAATGGGTGTATTTTCCCCATCAAATTTATATCTCAGCATCTATGGAAATGTGGGCCTTTCTGATTAGACGTGGCTCAATAAGGCACTTTGAAACTATAAAGCCCGATTCAACTCAAGTTTTCTCCATGTGGAGGGTCAGCACTCATCTAAAAGTCGCCTCTTTGTTTGACCTTTGGAGTTGTGCTAGGGAGATACGTGGAGTTTTCCGATTCCTTTCCCAGACTTAGACATTTTTTCATGTGGGTTGTACATCTTTAATAGACCATGGACACATGGAAGGCTGGTGCTCATTTGAGGATCCACCTCTGGATCGTACCTTAGCAGTTGTGCCAAGGAGACACATGGAGGCTTCTACTGACTCCTCTCTATAATTAAATTTTTCAAATCAATTTTCTAAGGCCTGGGACACATGGAGGGCCCACGCCTATTTAGGGACCTACCCCTATACTTTACTCTTGAATAAGCACCGAAGGCACACTTGGAATTTTCTTCTCACTCTACCCTTTCTTGGACTTTTCAGCGACGAAGGAAAACTGTCATGGACCCTAAACACATAGCACCTTCCGATGGTCCTTAAATTTTTTCAAAAAATCTGCCAGATTGAGACACATGGTGAGCCCACACTTGTTCATGGGCCTTTGCTTTTGGGATAATCCCAAAGGTGCACCAAGGAGACACATGGAGGCATCTGCTGGCTCCTTTTATGCTGAGACTTTTCAAAGGCCAAAAGTCAATTTTCTTGGGCCCAGGGAACGTGGAAGGCCCGCACTTGTTTGGAAACTTTCCTCTGTACTTTTCCTTCACATCTACACTAAGGAAACATGTGGATGGATCTAATATAAAGTTAAGAAGGGGAAAAATCGATGGTTGTTGTGCATAGCTTTTGATTTTGCCACCTATATTTTGTTCCAAGACTCAAGAAGGTGCTAATACAGATTGTTTTTCTTGTGAATCAGACTCACAATGTGGGTATGTAGAGTAATATATTCATGGAAACTCATTTTTCAGAGGCACGAATGAAGGCGTCCATATGGGGGCATTCATTTCCAAAGGTGTTGCGTCAAGGGTGCAAATGATTTCCTATCAAATCTAGCTATATAGAGCCACCGGAAAATGATTAAAATGGGGGTTTCTTGCATGAAAGAGTAAGAATGATTAAATGGACTATCAAAAATTTGTGAAATGGCATCTCAGTCATCAGTCAAGGGTTATAGAAATGTGATCAGTTCTTGCTTTTTCCACATGGTAGTTGGGGGTGTAAATTTGTTAAACGTCACTTTCTGAGACAAATTGGTAAGAAGTAAAGGTTCCTCAAATATTCTTATTTTTTGGGGGAAAAATTTGGGATGAGTGAGTGAGTGAAATATATAAATGCAATGAGAATACTCTTGCAAAAGGTCAAGGGTTGAATTCTAAAAAGAACATTTGAGAGAGCCCATCTTCCTAAGAGACCAATCTAAGAAACCTATTAATTTCCTGTGTTTTAGATTTCAATCACGTTAAGTTGGTTGTGAGTGTACAATTGACAAACTCTGAGACTGTTCTAAGAAATTTTACCTTGTTAAGGAATCTAATCAATTTTGAGTTAATCTGTGTCAATCTTGGACGAATTTTTGTTTGTTTTATTTAAGAATGTCTGTAAGTAGTTTTTTCTTATCCCTATTGCAATCTTGTGTTAAAGTCCCCTCCGAATCACACTGGATTTCATGCTTGTGACATTTTAGTGGCATTTCCAATTTCATTTCAAGAAGAACCTTCATGCTGTAATGAGATAAACAATTTAAAATCATTTTAGTGTCATTTGTTGATAAATATTTTCTGTAAACATTTTAGTGTATCTTAGGCATGAGAAACCAAGGGTATTAGATGATTAATTGAGTCTTTGGCTTGATCCTTCATTTTAAATTCTTGGAGATTGTGTGAAAACGTGCAAATATGGGCCTCTATTGATGTACACCTTCTGGTTAAAGGAGTATTATAACTATTCTCAAGCATTTTGTCATAATCAATTTATCAAAGATCTAGCATAATCAATTTTATCTTGCTTAATCTCCCACCAAAATTATTCAAAACAATAAATCCTACCTAAAACTACCCTTGTTTTCCCCATATGTCCACAAATGTATAAATTCTAGTACCAAAATATGTAGAAGCAATTATGATCCCATAATGTCTTTAGTAACCTTTAGCCTTGTTTAGAAAATATCACCATTATTTAGAAGTGACAACTTGGGAAAGTTAAATTGTGGTTCATTGATCATATTTTCTCAGGGTCCCCTTTCAAATTTATGCAAAGAAGGATATCTTCATTCGCCTTCACCGAAAGAGGTTACAAAAGGGGTCCTCTCACCCTGGTCGAAAGGCACAACCTAAAGCAGTGAGGATAGATCAAATCCTTAATGAAGGTGTTATCCATTTCTCTTATGCCTGAGTGATAAAGAGTTAGAAAAATCCCCTCCCTGACTACAAAATGACTCATAATATGATCTATCTCTCTCAGTGTCCTACTAAATTTTTTATGCTCATCGGTTTCCAAGGGTGAATCAATTTGGATACCAACACTAGAATGGCAATGTTTTCAGGGACATAAAGGTTTGTGTATAGTTTCAACACCATCAACAACACATATAGACTCTTGTAGATGCTTCTTACAAATCTTAAAGTGTAAATAAGTTGTTAAAATGTCATCTTGTGTCCCGATTTTCAAGAATTGAGAAAAGTTACAATTTATCTGTGTAATATTTCCAATTTTTGTTGGTTTTTGCACTAAGTTTACATCAACAATATTAAATACGGGTAAAGGAAGGTTAGGCCTATGAATCTTTACGTGAATTTAGTTTTGATAGACCAATTTTAGTGCATTTTCACAACTAACATGAAAATACTTAGTGGCGACTCCGTTTTGAATTAACTTTTGATAAATTCTAGTGTCTTAACCTCTGTCAATCAAAATTTATCACTAATCTCTACAAAGATGGAATGAAGAAGATCTTTCTTCACTAAATACCCTACTAGAAGGTTGTTTCCAGAGCTACGAAAGAAAATTTCAGAAGGAAGAAGAATTTGGAAATTCGTTGGAGATCAAGAATTAAGAAAAGAGTTATCAATTGTGGATACTAATCATCTTGTCATTGAATATTTTCATACTTCCTCAAGTTCTTCAGAATCAGGTAGTCTTTTTGCAAATCTAAATTATCCATCTAGAGAGGGGCCTTATTTTGTATTTGAAAAATTTACATCTCATTTTGTCCCTGTGTTCTCCAAAGCTGATAAGATCTTCCAAGAAACAGAGTTTTTAGACAACATTCATTCTTAGACTTGCATTCATATGCCTCACAGATGCCTCACTCCTCATCATTTTGTTTCTCATGTAAGATCACCTCCCTAAAACAATATGGCCCAGCCCCCACCTAAACCTCTATTTGTTGTGAACACTTTTGGTCCTATAGATTTCATAGGTATGGCTGGATATCCAAATGTTGTGGCTCAAGATGTTAGAAATAGATTGCCTAAATTTCAAGGAAACAATGTTATTATTGGTGATCACGACTTAAAGCTTTTTGTCAATATGATGGAAGAATTTGAGATTGAATTTGAGGATGTGTACATAAAAATTGTTTATTCGTACTCTAGAAGAGGATGCATGGGACTAATATAAATCTTTTCCAGAAAACTCCATTGATTCATGGACAAAAATATAGAATGCTTTTATATTTCAGTATGGAGATAAAATAGACCCTAGGTTTCTTTTATTAGAATTTGAAAATATAAACAAGAATCCTAATGAGTCTATTCATGACTTCAATACAAGGTTCAATAAGACCCTAAATAGGATACCTGTAATCTTGAGGCCAAGTGATGTTTCTTGTTTGATAAAATACTCTAATGATTTTGATAAGAAAGTTGCCTATTATTTAAGAGACAAGAACCCAACAACATTGAGGCAAGCCTTCACCATGGCTTTGTAGATTAAAAATAACATCAAGGTAGTTGGTAAGCATCCTAAGAGGGAAGGTATCAATTTGATCAATCTAGAGAAGCCTCAGTCAAGTAAAGATGTGGATCTGGAGGAGGTTGTAAAAACATTGGTTGGATTTGTTAAGGAAATATCCTATAAACTAGAAAGAGCAAAGAAAGGGATTAGAGAAGGTTCCCAAGGTCATCATATAGCACAAGGTCAATAAATATTTTCAAATCATCCTAGGGGTGATCAGAGATGTGATGATAGAGGCAAAGGACTTGTGGGATCACGAAATAGATATCCCCAAGCCCATGAGAATATAATTGTGCCTGATCCTTTGAGTGTTAGAGTTTCTACTCTGGAAGAAGCCAATGAAATTGATTGGTGTGACAAATGTTTCTTGCCACATGCCCCATGTGATGAAGACAAATAAGTTGAGGAAGTTGATGAAAACACTAATGATGATGCATGCATGGTGGGGTACTCTACAAGCTCACAACAAGGAGTAACTTTGACTGAATTAATCAGTGTTAGAACTGTTACAGATTTTTGGGATTGCATCCACTGGGTATTTATTCTTCCTCCTTCTCATACTTTTGAAATAGATATGGTACAAGATTTCAAATTGCCTAGTAATGATTTTGAATACTTAAGGGCATTAATGATTAAAAAGTATGATGGAGGAATCCCCTCTTAGGAGGATAGGTAGTTGTTAATGAATGTTGTAGTTGGCCATGAAAAGGAATATAACACTAGGATTAAAGTTTTCAAAGGGGAGGGGCCTCAAGACATACCAAAAAGTCCAGTTCTCACTAATATCTCAAAAGAAACTCCTAAGAAAGATACATCTAGCAAAAGCCTTGTGTCCCCAAGCAGAACTGTTATCCCTACCCATGCTCAGACAATTAGAAATCCTTTGTTGTCTGCTGAGTTTCTCAGTCTTCCTCCAAATGTTTCCTTACCCAAATACATTCCTTATGAAATTTCCCATGTCTTGAGTCAGATCAAGATTTCTGTTCCAATTGTTGAGCTGCGTAAGATTCTTGCACACAAGAAAAGTGCCTTTGTGTATTTGGGATTAAAAGAAGATAAGATTACCCAAGGCAGAAATGTAAACAATGTTGAGGTTCCTCATACAATTGTAGATTTTGAAAAACCCCAAGTACTGGAAGAACTAAGTGATCAACCTAAATTATATTTGGGAACATCCTTGGTTGAGTCCTAGTTGAATGTAGATCCAATTTTCACTACTTTGATTATTAAGGACAAGCTATTACACACCTGTATGTTTGATTCTCAAGCATCATGCAATGTTATCATCTTCAGGTCATGAATGAATTAGATATCAAAGTGATAAAAGCTTATGCGAAGTGCACTACCATGGATTCTAGAGATGTTCCAGTGGTTAGATGTGTCAAGGGTCTGATAGGGCAACTTGCAGCTTACCCAGGAAAGAACTTAAAACTAGTTATTGTTGATTGCCCTGCGAAATGGGGAATGTTGTTATCAAGAAAATTGAGTTGCTAGTGTGGGGTGGTAGTGTGTAGATGGATATGTACTTTTCCTTTATACCTATTAAGGGAATCCTGGTAAAATTGTATGGTGAAAAGAAGATGCTCCATCTCATTGAGGATCCCAATAATTCTTTGTACAATGTGTTATACACTAACACTGATGTTGATAACTTTTTTGGATTTTCTTATGGTAAAGAGAAAAAAATTGATCAATGTAGGTCTCTTAATCAAGTAGGTTTCTCGTTGGAATTTGTTGTTTAATGGGGATTTCTCTAAATTTGGAATTGGTGCTGGTATTGTTCTGATATGTCTAGGCCAAGAAGAGTTTATTTTCTTATTTAAAACTCAAATTTTAGTGCACTAAAAAATATTGTTGTGTATGAAGCCCCTTCTCTTGGGTCTAAGGATTACATGGAAATATGACATTAGAGACATCATTGTTAAAGGAGATTCAGAGCTAATTATCAATTAGGTTAGAAAACTGTATGCAACAAAAAATTAGAGAATGAAGCAGTATAAGGATGCAGTCTAGGATTTCATTGAGATTTTTTGAATCCTTCAACATAATACATCATGATAGGAAGAACAATAATCTAGCAGAAAAATTGGCTGTATTGGGGTCCAAATTTGAAAATTATAATATATCCCCCTATTCTGAGTATAATGATGAGGTATTGACTAGGCCATCTTTTCTTGACAATGTTAACACACTAGCAAGTGTTCAAAGACAATGCCTGGGTGAATTTTTTTTACATAACCAAGGAGAATTTGATAATCAGCGTATAGTTCGGGAGCGAATGGTTTGTGTGGATGATGGAAAGGAGACTTTATTTGGTAAAGATATCATTCAGTTGAATGCTAATACTATTCCCATAGGTTTGGTAGAACTTGAATCAAACTTTGATAATGTTTATTGCATTATCAATAGACACATGTCAACCTCAAGGTATGTTCAAGAGCACGACCTATGCATGAAGAATAAACCACGTAAGATTTGGCTAGGTAGAAATCTGAACAAGGAAGAAAAGCATTCATATGTCCAATTATCGATGGAAATACTAAGACTGCTTAGCATGGTCTTATTATAAACTGAAAGCATACAGAGAGGATCTTTTCTAGCATGAAATTCTCTTGGAAGATTCTTCGAGGCCGTTTAGGTAGAAACAGAGGCTAATCAATGCACTCCTTTCCCTAAATATGCAATAAGAATTGAAAAAGTTGAGGGATGGAGGAACCATACATCCCACAAGGTACTCATCATGGGTTGCAAACTTGGTACCTATCAGAAAGAAGAACAGAGATATAACATTGTGTGTGGACTTTAGAAACCTGAATACAACATTACTGAAGGATAAATACCCTCTGCCAAATATGGACAATATGTCACAATTGGTTACTAGTTCGGAAATGTTATCCACCTTAGATGGTTTTTCATGATATAACTAGGTAGTTGTGAAAGGAATTAAAGTGAATCAAGACTTCCTTTACCACTCCTTGGGGAACATATATATATTTCAGAATGCCTTTTGGTCTAATGAATGTTGGGGCCACTTTCAAAAGAGAAATGGATGTAGCTTTTTCTAGCTATATTAATGATTTCATTGTTGTATATCAAGATGATGTGAGTGTTTTCTCCAAAAAAAGGAGTGACCACCTGCAACACTTGGAAAAAATGTTGTTAAGATGCAAGGAGTATGGTATTTCACTAAATCCCAAGAAGTGCAATTTTGGAGTTTAGAAAGAAAAGCATCTTAGACATATTGTGTCAAAGGAAGGTGTCATGATTAATCCTGAAAGGGTATAAGCCATCAAAAAATTCCCTATTCCAAGAACCAAGAAGGGAATTCAATCCTTTTTTTGGGTAGATTAATTTAATTAGGAGATTTATCTCCAACTTGTTTGAACTAACTATCCCAATCACTAGCATGCTAAATAAATATCAAAGTACCAAATGGGAACAAGCAGCTATTCAAGCTTTTTCTGGGATCAAAGAAGCATTAAAGAATCCCCATGTTTTAGCAGCTCCATATTATAACAAGGCATTCCAAATGTTTTATTTTGCTTCAGAAAGTAATATTGCATCTGTATTGTTGCAAAAGGATGATGAGGGAGCTGAAAGACCAATTTCCTTTTCTAGTAAGGCATTACGAGGAGCTAAGATAAAGTATACTATCATGGAGAAGAAGGTATTTTCTTTTGTAAAAGCAACAAAGGTCTTTAGGCCATATATTATGAGTTCCAAAATCATTTCTTATGTTCCCCACACCAAGGTGAAAGATATCCTATCAAAAATGGATGTTTCAAGCAATAGATGCCGATGGGTAAACAAATTGAAAGAGTATGATATGGATATCCAAACAAAAAAAATAATCAGAAGTTTGGGCCTTGCAAAACTTATGGCAAAGAGAAATCTACAAACAATTGAGGTAAATGAAGTTGAAGAAAGGCTGAATGTCCTTGAAAAAATGATAAATTATGAATGGTACACAGACATCATTTTTTATCTTAAACATTTTACAATGCCCTGAAAATTTGAGCAAGAATCAGAAAAGAGAACTTAAGTTAGCTTCCCAAAAATATGTCATTACTGATTTTGGGTTAGCTTGGAAGAATCTCGAGGGAGTTCTCTTAAGATGCATTACTGAAGATGAAGCCTGTACAATAATTGTTGATCTCCATGGAGGGATTTGTGGGGGGAATTTTACTGGAAGAGTTAAAGCTCATAAAATCCTAAGGGTTGGTTATTGGTGGCCAACTTTTTTCAAAGATACAAATCTGTTGGTAAGAAGATGTGAAAGTTGCCAACACTTTTACGGAATACTGAAAGCTTCAGGATCCCTTCCTTTGCGGCCTATATCAGTTAAAGCCTCATTTAGGAAATGGGGAATGGATTCCATTGAGGAAATTTATGATCCTTCAAGTGTAGGAAATAAGTGGATACTAGTGGGACACAGATTACACCACCAAGTGGGTGGAGGCAATCCCGACCAAGAAGGTAACTCAAAAAATTGTCATGGGATTTTATCTTGAATTATATCATCTACATATTTGGGGTACATGCAAAAATAGTTTATGATAATGCCATGAGCTTTCGGGATAAACCTTTGGTGGCCATGTGCCATGAATATGGGATCAATTTGACATATGCTTCCAATTATAATCACCAAGGAAATATACAAGAAGGATTCCATCAATAAATACATATTGAAGATAATTATAAGAACTTTGGAGTTGAATGAAAGGAAGTGGGGGTGAGCAATTGAAGTTTTTTTTGTGGACTTATCAAATCACTATTAAACAAGCTACTGGGAAAAGCCCATTTGAATTGGTGTATGGAACTCAACCAATGCTGCCACTGCATATGTAATTATCTTCATTTCAATTTCTTCAACAACTAGAAGATCAAGAGGTTAGTCCCTATGATGCTTGTATCAATCATATTGTTGAGTTACATAAAGAAAGAAGGGAATCACATCAAAGGCATGTAAAGTTTAGAGAGAAATTGAAGAAGTTGTTTGATAAGAAGATGACTCCTAGAGAGTTCAGTGTGGGATAACTTCTGTTATTATGGGATAACATGCACGAGGATAAGGGAAAACATGGAACATTTGTATGCATTTTGGATGGGCCCTTATTCAATTGACATTCGAATTGGTGAACATACCTTCTTATTAAAAGACTTAGATGGGAAATTTCTTGATTTGCTTGGTAATGGAAGACATTTGAAACATTTCATTGATTGATTTCTCAGAATTGAGGTATGCACCATTATATAGTGTATAGTCATTTGGTTTCTTTCTAGTTTCATGTTTTTCTATTTTGTTTTGTCTTGGTCCTTGGCGGCCGTTTTGTTGGTTTCTCTGTTCGTCCTTGGGGGAGTTGGTTATTATTGTTCTAATCTACAAGATTTTCCTTTGAATTTGTTTCCCAATGGTTTAATTTTGGAACTTGGTTTTCTATTTGTTCTTGGGGCACTAAAAGGGAATGCCCATTCGTGAGTCAGAGCTGATGTTGGTGGTTAATTTGATCTTGCCCCGTTTTTCCTTGAAATTATTTAGTTTGTGCGCTCTTTTATATTTTTAATCTTCCCATATTGATGAGTGAAAGATTTGTCCTTCATTTGGTTTCCATGATCAGTCCCTTCTTTTGGTGGAGGATCATTTTAAATATTGAATTTGTTTTCCATTCCTCTATCCATGTGAAAGAATTTATTACTTGGGCATAAACTCAGGTTTTTCCCCTTCCTTCTATTTTTCCACAATCACGTTCTATTTTACCTATTAATTTTTGTTCCAATATGTGTGGAAACATGGTCCTTTCTGATTTGATATGTCTCGGTGGATCATATTTGGGCCTTATATCATTTCCAAATTCTTTTTCCTTAAAGAAAGATTCATTTATGGGTGTAAATGGTGATTTCCATACATTCTACGGTTATATGAGTGTTTTTTCCACATCAAATTTATATCTCAGCATCTATGGAAATGTGGCCCTTTTTTATTAGACACGGTTCAATGAGGCACTATGAAAATCTAAAGCCCGATTCAACTCAATTTTTTTCCATGTGGAAGGTTGGCACTCATCTAAAAGTCACCTCTTTGTTTGACTTTTGGAGTTGTGCCAGAAAAACACGTGAAGTTTTCCACTTCCTTTCCTAGACTTAGACATTTTTTCATGTGGCCAACACAACTTTGACAAACCTTGGACACGTGGAAAGTTGGCACTCATTTTAGGATCCACCTCTGGGTCCTACCTTAACAGTTGTGCCAATGAGACACGTGGAGGCTTCCGCCGACTCCTCTCTATACTTAAACTTTTCAAAGCAATTTTCTAAGGCCTGGGACACGTGGATGGCCCATGCATGTTTGGGGACTTACTGCTATACTTTACTCTTAAAGAAGTTCTGAAGGAACACTTGGAAGTTTCCGCTCACTCTTCCCTTGTTTGGACTTTTCAATGACCAAGGAAAACTGTCTCAGTCCCTAAACACATGATGCCTTCTACTGGTCCTTCAACTTTTTCAAAAACTCTACCAAACTGAGACACGTGGTTAGCCCACACTTATTTATGGGCCTCCACTTTTGGGACCATCCCAAAGGTGCGCCAAGGAGACACATGGAGGCTTCTGCTAGCTCCTTTTATACTAAAAATTTTCAAAGGCCAAAAGGGGATTTTCTTGGGCCCATGGCATGTGGAAGGCCTGCGTTTGTTTGGAAACTTGCCTCTGTACTTATCCTTTGTATTTACACCAAGGAAACACGTTGAAGGATCTAATCTAAAGTTGAGAATGGGAAAAATTGACAATTGTTCTACATATCTTTTGGATTTTCTACCTATTTTTTATTCCAAGATTTCAAAAGGTGCGAATACGCATTATTTTTCTTACAAATCATACTCACAACGCAGGTATGTGGAATAATTTGTACGCGTGCACTAATTTTTTAGAGGCATGAATGTAGGCTTCTGTGCAGGGGCATTCACTTCTCAAGGTGTTGCCTCGGGGGTGAAAAGTATTTCCTAACAGATCTAGCGATACATAGCCACCAGAAAATGATTAAAACGGGGATTTCTCACATGACAGAGTAAGAATGATTAAAAGGATTGTCAAATAGTTGTGGCATGGCATCCCCGTCATCTATCGAGGGTTGAAGAAATGTCATCAATTCTTCATTTATCCACCTGATAGCTACGGGTGTAAATTTGTTAAACGTAACTTTTTGAGACAAATTGATAAAAAGCAAATGTTCCTTGAATATTATTATTTTTTTTTTGGGGGGGGGGGGAATTTGGGATGACTGGGTGAGTGAAATGTATAAATGCAATGAGAATACTCTTACAAAAGGTCAAGGGTTGAATTCTTAAGAGAAAATTTGACACAACCCATCATCCAAAGAGACCAATTCAAGAAACCTATTAATTTATTGTGTTTTATATTTTATTCACATCAAGTTGGTTACGAGTGTGTAACCATGGAAAAGATCTAAGACTGTTTAAAGAAACTTTCCACTTCTTATGAATCTAATCAATTTTGAATTAATATGTTTCAATCTTAGACCAATTTGTGTCTACTTTATTTCGGAATGTCTTTACGTAGTTTTTCTTATCCTTGTTGCAATATTGTGTTAAAGTCCCTCTGAATCGCATAGGATCTCACCCTATGACAATTTAGTGATATTTTCAAATTCATTTCAAGAAGACCCTTCATACTGTAATGAGATAAACAATTTAAAATCATTTTATTGTCATTTTTTAATAAAGATTGTCTATAATCCTTTGAGTGTATCTTAGGCATGAAGAACCAGGTCTTTGATGCTTAATTGAGTCTTTGGCTCAAGCCTTATGTTAAGTTCTTGGATATTGTGTGAAAAAGTGTAAATATGGGCCTCCATTGATGCACACCTTCTAGTGGAAGGAATATTTTAGCTATTCTAAAGAATTCTATCATTTAGTTTTCCAAATGTTGTGAAGGTTCTCAAATATTTGGCACAATCAATTTTATCCTACTTAATCTCCCACCAAAATTATTCAAATTAATGAATCCTACATGAACTACCCCTATTTTTCCTGTATGTCCACAAATGCATAAATTCTACTGCCAAAATAGGCAGAAGCAATCAAGATCCCATAATGTCTTTAGTAACCTTTAGCCTTGTTTAGAAAATATCACCATTATTTAGAAGTGACGTCTCATGAAAGTTAAATTTTAGTGCATTGGTCATATGTTCTTAGGGTCCCCTTTCAAATTTATGTAAAGAAGGATATCTTCATTCAACTTCACTTCTAGATGTTACAAAATGGGTCCTCTCACCCTGGTCAAAAAGCACGGCCTAAAGCAGTGAGGATAGATCAAATCCTTAATCAAGGTATTATCCATTTCTCCGATGCCCAAGTGACAAGGAATCAGAAAAATCCCCTCCCTAGCTACAAAATGATTCATAATATGATATGTCTATCTTTGATTGTTCTGCTAAATCTTTGATGCTACTCAGTTTCCAAGGGAGAATCAATTTAGATACCAACACCATAAATTAGCTTCCTCAGCTTCTTTTTCTTCATTAGATGGGGCATGTGGAAAGAAATTTTTTTCACACCACTCAATTTCATTGGTTTCTTCCACAATAGCAACTCTTACAGTCAAAGGATCAGACACAATTTTATTCTCACAGGCTTTGGGTTGTCTATTCCTGATCCCATGAGTCCTTACATCTGTCATTAGATCTCTGATCACCCCTAGGATGACCTGCAAATATTTCTTGACCTTGTTCTTTTTTATTGTCTTAGGAACCTTATCGAATCCCTTTCTCTGCTCTGGCTAGTTTATAGGATATTTCCTTAACAGCTACGGCCAAAGTTTTTACAACCTCCTCCAGATCAACAACTTTACTTGACTGAGGCTTCTCTAGATTGATCAGCTTGATTCCTTCCCTCTTACGAGGCTTACCAACTACCTTGATGTTATTTTAAATCTAAAATATCATTTTTGAAGGCCTACCTCAATGTTGATGGGTTCTTGTCTCTTAAATATTGGGCAACTTTCTTATCAAAAGCATCAGAGTATGTTTTCAAACAAGAAACATTTCTTGGCCTCAAGTTTATAGGTAACCTATTCAAGGTCTAATTGAACCTTGTATTGAAGTCATGAACAAACTCATTAGGATTATTTTTTATATTTTCAAATTGTTATAAGTAACCTAGGGTTTGTTTTATCTCCATACTACAATCTAAAATCATTCTTCATTTCTATCCATGAATCAATGGAGTTGTCTGGCAAAGATTTATACCAGTCTTGTGCATCCTCTTCTAAAGTATGAATAAACAATTTTATGTACACATCCTCAAATTCGATCTCAAAGTTTTCCATCATATTTACAAAAATATTTAAGTGTTGATCACCAGTAATAACATTGTTTCCTTGAAATTTAGGAAATCTATTTCTAACATCTTGGGGGACATCATTTGGATATCCAGCCATACCTCTAAAATGTATAGGACCAAAATTCTTCACAAAAAATGGAGGTCTGGGTTGGGGCTATGCCATTTTTTTTTTGGGGAGGTGATCTTATAGGAGAAACAAAATGATCAGAAGTGAGGGGTCTATGATGCACATGAATGCAATTCTTGGAATGAATGTTCTCTAAAAACTTTATTTCTTGGAAGATCCTATCATCTTTGGAGAACACAGGGAAAAAATGAGATGCAAATTTTTCAAATACAAAAGAAGGCCCCTCTCTAGATGGAGAATTTAGATTTACAAAAAGACTACCTGATTCAGAAGAACTTGAGGAAGTATGACAATCTTCAATGACAGGATGATTAGTTTCCACAATTGATAACTCTTTTCTTGATTCCTAATCTCCAATGACTTTCCAAATTCTTCTTCCTTCAGAATTTGTCTTTCCTATCTCTGGAAACAACTTTCTAGTAGGGTATTTAATGAAGAAAGATATTATTCCTTCCATCTTTGCTGAGATTAGTGATAAATTTCAATTGAAAGAGGTTAAGACACTCATATTTATCAAAAGCTAATTCAAAACGGAGTCGCCACTAAGGATTTTCACCTTAGTATTGCAAATGCACTAAAATTTCTCTGTCAAATGTTTGTCAACACTAAATTCATGCAAATATTTACAGATCTGACTTTCCTTTACCTGTATTTAATATTTTTGATGTAAAATTATTGCAAAAAACAAACACAAACTAGAAATATTAGACACATAAATCGTAACTTTTCTCAATTCTTACAAATCAGGACATAGGATGATGTTTCAAGAACATATTTACACTTTAAAATTTGTAAGGAGCATCTACCAGGGTCTATATTTGATTATTGATGCTTGTTCAAACTTTTTACACACCTTCATGTCCCCAAAAACGATGCCATTATGGAATTGGTATCCAAATTGATTCTCCCTTGGAAACAGAGAAACATCAAAGATTTAGTAGGACAATGAGAGATAGACAGATCATATTATGAGTAGTTTTGTAGCTAGGGAGGGGATTTTTATCACTCTTTATCACTCGAGATTTAGAGAAATGGATCAGCATCCTTTATTAATCTATTCTGAACTATGCCAAGGAGACAGGGTTAAGAAGATGCAAGAAAATAAACCTAAATTCAACCAGAGGTGATGCACCAAAGGAATGTTGAACACCTGTATCGGTGCAAGGTAAACGAAGATAACCATTAAAAATGTAATAAAACCACCATGCACAGATTTAACCAAGGATTGCAATGAGAGATAAAGAAGATACAATGAACATAAGAGAGTGTTGAAATCATCCACAAACTTATTTTTACTATCTACAAGAATGGTGATACAGTCCATTACAATGGCCAAGAGGTTACTACAAGACATTATGCGATCATAATAGCTTCTGAAATGAGAGGTTTTGGAACTCCAGAATTTATTCACTTGTAGACATATAGGGAAGAAGGAAGGGTAGTTCAAGGAAAAGATTGTCCAATGTTTTAGAATAATTCCCCTCCTTACAATATATCGGTAGAATTAGAGAAGGAGATAGAAGAAATCTGATTATTCCATTTCTTCCACCACCTTCACAAAATGTATTGAATTATCTTGCATTACAATGATGGGTTCAGACTAGCTAAAACCTATGCCTCCATGTCCTCTTTCTTGTTGGGAAAGAAAGGAAGCCCATACTTCATTATTGGGGTAGGTGGGAAGCTTGAGACAACCTCAAAAAATGGTGAAAATGAATTTTTTTTTCATTTTTAAGAACTCAATTCCCAGCTAATTTAAATATATCCAATAGTAGTTCCTCATACCTAAGATGCACTCAGAGGATTATCAAAAAAGTCATTTCTTGAGAAAATCTGAGTTCCCAGTCAAAATGATTATGGCCATCTGAATTGTCGAGGGTGTCATTCTGTAATAATGAGCGGACTGAGAGTTCTTGAAAGTCCAAAAATTGCAAATGCCACTAAAATATAATAGAGATTTCAGACCTTAGGTTTTTAGAGTTATTAGAAATTGAGGGGAGATTTTCATGTTTTGAGGTTCACAGACTATTCGAAACTCCAAAGTCTAAGAATCCCAAAGTACTTGTAGACAGTCTAAAATTCAGAGTTTCAGACCTTCAAGATTGGTCAAACTTTTTGACATCGCTTCTTTTCTGGCATTGATTAGCAAATTTTCCAAAACCCCAAAACCCCAAAGATTATAAATTTTAGAATAGTCTCGGAGCTTTGATATTTCAGACATTTCTACTCATTTTCGTAGCACAACTTCCCAAGGTGATTTGAAACCTCAAACACATGAAATTTTAGACGTTTGTCAGATTTTGGACATCTCAGGAAGATGGGCTAATTTTCCATCTTTGCGCATGAGAGTTCCGAAACCCCAAAATCTGGAACTTTAAAATTTTGGACTATTCACAATTTTGGGTTTCAGACATTGTCACTGCACTCATTTTTTTCCCTTCTTTTCTTCGAAGTGTCAAAAATGAAGAATAACTGAAAAAACTTTGAATCTCTTACTCAATTGCTTTTCCTCTTGATCTCTGATCTTTTTTGATGTTTCCTCAGCCATTGATTTTTTGGCCTTGGATTTCGATTTACGATCTCATCACGTAACTTGATTTTTGAAACCGAATGTGAGCTCACATGATCAAACCAACCTCTCCATTTCTCCTATGTAAGGTCATATTTGATCAATTTTTCCTGACGGGAAAAATTAGATAACACGTACTAGATATTAGACATTGCTAGATGGGAATCCTATATACTTGTCTTACTTATTTGATAGACATTATAGATGTGTTAGACTTGTGTCATGATGCCGACGTATTGTGATGAACTACAATCATGCCTCTGATTCATATATCAGTATTCAATGTTCATAAATTATTCCACATACCTATAGTGTAAGTCCATACTTGGACGTGATAAACATTATATATTCTTGCATTTTTTTTTATGTTGTGATCTTAGAACAAAAATTGATGGATTGGTAGAATATCAACTGTTATGAAAATGAAACAATTGGGGAATTACTTGATTCTAACACTAATCTCAACTTATGATATTCGATGATGTAACCATTGTCATGTATAAATGCACGTGTTTATGATTTCAACGTCATCAATATGGCTACGAGGCTAGAAAGGTATTGTTTCCAAATTTTGTAGGTATGCGCAATGTTTGCCTATCCAAATTTATTCTCCCTTGGAAACCGAGAGTAACACCACAGATTTAGCAAGACACTGAGAGATAGACAAATCATATTATGAGTCATTTTTTATCTAGTGGAGGGGATTCGTCATGACTCTTTGGCATCACCTCAGGCATGCTCAGAGAAAGTGGATAACACCTTAATTAAGGATTTGATCTATCCTCATGTCTACATTTCAGTCAGTGCCTTGTCGAAACCATTGAAGGACTGATGGAAGGACTCTATTAATAAATTTTGCACTTGCACAAAAATGGGCAACTCAAAACTTCTTCATTATGATTGAATGTCATAGGTGAAGTATACCCAAGCTAAAGAAGTTATGATGTTATTAGTTATTGCTGAATTAATTAATGATTAAGTGAAATCTATGCAATTATGTGTTATGTTACAACACGTAATAGATCACATAGTCTGTAATTTCATGCCATACCTTCAGCAAGAGAACACAAAGGCCCCAAAGGAAAATCTGTGTTGTCTTGATGAAGACACCGAATTACAGAGTAGGTGAAGTGTTGAGTTTTGAAGAAGTACAACAGAATATAAGTGCAGATATACAGAAAATTAGATTTCATTACTAGATGTTACAGGTTCTCATCGATGTTTCTTTCCTTTGTGATTAAGGCATTCAATTATGTTATTGAGTTGTTTAGTTCATCATACACTCCATGTACAGAGAAGCTTGAAATGTAGAAGGAAATACACAACTCAATTTTCGTAATTCAATGTTTTATTCACAAAGAAGGTCAAATGTTTCCCACACAAGCTATAGGATGTGAATGAAAAGTAAACTACATCTACTGAAGTAAGAGGTATGCGTGCATGAAATACAAAGAAAAGGAGTATGAGTGAACCCATAATTTCCTTTGTATATTCTTTCATTGTGCAGAGCATCTCCTTGCTAGCTCCTTTCATCTTTGTCTCCACAATTGTAGAAGGCAATGGTACCTGACAAAGAAAAAGAAAGGAATCATCAATAAAGAGCTCAGTGTTAATTCATATTCCTACACTGTCCTAATTACACACATATGGATCTCTAAGCAAGTAGGATTTATAGATTACTCGAAGATAAAACTACATAGCTCACTCAGAGATAAGAAGAAATAGAATAGAGGAAGTAAGAAACATGGACATAAGAGAGGCCAAAAATCCTAATTATTTTAAAACTATTTTCTTAAAGTGTGCAGATACAGGTTGCAGCTAAGAAGAAAGAATCATATACATGCTAAAAAAGGAGGAACAATGTAACTGAAATTCAGATATTGTCTACAAATGGAAGAGGATTACAGTACAGAACAAAGAAGATGCTTACAGACAAGGTACATTTTTCAGATTTCAGCCAAAGGAAAGGAATTCTGGGAAAATTTTTGACAGGTGGCTTCGCTCATGTAAAATGGATATTATACAATTTTTCCAATATCTATATCAAGATGAAAACAAAGAAATGTAGTAAAAGTAAAAAAATAAAGTATCTGAATCAAGGCTTATGCCTGATTATGACATCAAAATAGATCAAGAATTGCTTAAAATTACTACAGGTATTAAAGAGTGTAAGTGCAACTATAGGTTACAAATAGGCATTTCAAAAGTGAACTGAAGGAAGAGATGTACAAGCAACCAATTCATTTACAGATTTTATTAACATCATTCAACCTTCTAAACTCACATGAGGTCAATAAGTTGATCTAAGAAAGAAAAAGTAGATTATTGAAAATTGAGCCATGATTCAAGCTTGAGATGTCAACCCCATATTTGAAAACTTCACCAAATATTATCAGGATTCAATATAGAAATCCTCAAAGATGATTGAATGATGCTATAACTTAGTATCATCAAAGAAAAGAGATACTCATATATTTTCTTTTGCAATGAGCAAGTTCCAGTAAGAGAAATAAAATGTGTATGGAGGAATAACTCTAGGGTGAAGAATAACAATACTAGAATGTCAAATACAATGGATTTTACATATACAAGAACTCATTTTTGAAAGAAAGTGTAAATGGAAGAAATACCTATCCAGAAGGATCTGAGGTTCAAACTCTTTTAAAAAGTAATTTTTTGGAAAGTTATATAACACAGATCATAGAAGCAAATGATACTCAGAACACAAGATACACAGAGCTATAAGTCATGAGTGCAGGTTAAAGCCCCAAAATGAGCTCAAAGGTTTCACTATAAAAGAACAATGATCCATTTCTTAAGAAAACACAAATACCCATGATGGGAAATGAATTTACCAGTCATAAAAGTCAGGTTAAATTGATCTCCAATTCCAAAACATGAACAAAGAATCAGAGATACAAAGAGCTTCATATTCACTTTCCATGGCAGACCCAACCTAGTTCAAAGAATCATTTAACGTGTAAGGGGCCGCATTCAAAAGTAAACACAATGGTGAAGCACAATGATGCTCATCACACAGAGACCATTTTTAAGAAAGAGCCGAGCTCTAAAAACTCCAATGGCAGCCAAAGAGAAAAGGTAAAGATATTAAGAACCTGGAGCTCATTTAATTAGAAAGAAGAAGAGAAATATCATGCTCAAAATGATGAATTGAGCCATGACAACCATCAGAGTAATAGAACGAAGCTGAGCTATAAGATTACCAATGGTGGAAAAATATTAACAAATATTCCAAGAAACGATTAGCACACAAAGCCCAAAACAACTAGATCTCATGAAGGATGACCTAACAGAGCTCTGAAAACTCCAACAATGGTCAAACCTATCAAAATATTGCTCAGAAAGCTCTAAGAGAATATGCATATCCGTAAGGGCCATTGAAATGGTTTAAATCAAGTTTTAGAATTTTAGAGAAATGGCATCAGGAAAATTAACTAGGGCTTCGCCCACAAAAATAGATGCAAAGTGGATAAAATGAATAATGTTCAAGTTGTTTTAACTTACCTACCTAAACCACAACTAGAAAGAGATCAACTTTGGTCAATGGATCGATGATTGAAAATCAACAAACACATAGATCAATGCTCAAGAATCAATCTCCAAGTTCGAAGCAATCCATGGTTTGAGCCATTAAAACTCGTTTATTCCATGGCAGAAACCCTAAAATTATGCTTCATAGATCAACAATCGAAAATTAACGAGTACAGAGACCGAAGTTCCCAAACAATTCATAAAAATTGAGAAAAAAAGTCATCCAGTTGCAGTAGCGGTCGAATTTGGTCAAAATTCAAAATTTTAAAGTTGTTAAACTTTCACTCGCAAGCCCGTAGCCCCTCAAAAGTACACGTAGCATAACAATGCAATGGCAGAACAATGGAGGTTGGGAGTCACTTTAGTTTTCAAACTTTAAAAGTGCAAAGGTTAAAAGTCCCAAACATTTCACGCAAGCCCAAGCCTCCGTGATGAGAAAGTCAAAGCCGTGAGGAGAAGTCAAAAAACAATTCTATAGAACATTGGTGGAGTGGTGGGGTTTTTTTAAAATTTTGATACTTTTCACAAAAACATGTTAAAAATTCAAGTTACTGTTATAAAAAATTCACCCCTCAAGGTAATTTTGATAACATGCATCAAATTATTCAGTCCCAAGCAAGTAGATCGATTCAAGGCCCAAAATCATGTTTTTCGAGGTCCCCTCGGCCTTTTTCTAACTCTCCCATCCAAGAATAAATCCCAACGAGTTAGAAAGAATGGAAAAAATGCAAAAATATGGTTGCAGGACTGTTTTGAGGCATTTCGGCTCTGAAGGGCTCGGGTCGTACCAGTTCGGGTTGAACTAGGGTTCGTCGTACCAAACATGAGGCCGAAAAAATAAAGAAAATCAGCTAAGTCCTAGTCCAGGTGGTCTGCGGGATAGTTGGGACATCGGGACGCATGGGACGTGAAAAGCCGAATCGGCCGAAAGAGGGAAAAAATTGCCTAAGTCTTTTTTTGCGTGGTCTAGGACATCCGGACCAAAAGTATGCGCGGGACGCAGATCGGCCGGTTTGGCACAAGTCAGTCCATTTTGGGTGGTTCGGAGATATTTGTCCCAGGCAATCCAGGATAGTTGAGACAAAAGTACGTGGAGGACGCGAACAGACTGATTTGGCCGAAACAGGAGACTTTCATCCGAGACAGTTTAGGACATCCGGGACAAAGGTACGCGAGGGACACATGGGATGCGAAAAGCTGAAAGAGCCGCCATTGAATGGAATCTCACCACGTGTCTTCACCTCAAACAGGAACAAGGAAGCCCGAATCGGGCGGTTCGGAGATATTTTTCCCAGACAGTTTGGGACAGTTGGGCCAAAGGTACGCGAGGGATGCAAAAAGCCGAAAGAGCCGCCAACGAATCAAATCTCGCCACGTGTCTTCACCTCATCGGCCCGGCGGGAAAATTTTGAAATTTTTTCCAAAGGAAAAAACAAAAGGGAAATGGTCAGGAAGGGTCCGCGTCCAATGAAATCGTCCCATCAGGCACTTGAGTGGTGGAGCGCGGGGGAGAAATGGGAAAATTTTCCCAAAGTGAAAAATACCAAATTTTCGAAGGACAAAGTGCACCCCTCAGGCCCGAGCCAATAAAATAGTGCCACGTGTCCAAGTGGTAAGAAATTAAGGAAGGGCCCAAAAGAATTTTTCAAAGGATGAGCCCGTGGATGAATCAGAGTCCGACACGTGTCATCCAAGTGGCAAAGAGCAGGAAAAATTCAAATATTTTCCCGCCGATCCGTTTTGGCCTGTTTTTTCCCTAAATCTTCAAATCGCCATATCTTTCGAAACAGAGATTGGATTTTCACGTTCTTTATATCAGTGGAAATATGGTGAAATTCTCTACACGATTCAAGGGTCAATCTTGCATTTTGGTTCAGTTTGGAGAGAGAAAATCAAGAAACGTCTCTAGCGCATGGTAATGGCCAGAACTGACATTTCAACAACCAATTTTAATGCGAAATGGGTCGCATTCTTCTCCAGCACGGCCAAAAATGTCAGGGCGTGGGTCTGTCAAGACACCCATGTTGTTTTAATGCATCTGAATTTAATGAGGAATGGCTCCCACATTTTTATATGTGTTCTCTCCCCTGGGCTCGACCGATGTATTGTAAAAAAGCCAGATTTGGCTCATTTTTCAGAAGGTTGTTCATCTTTTCAGCTCTTCCCTCCCTTATTTTCTTCTCCAGGGTTGAAAATGGAGTTCAAAGCTCCTCCCCTTCTTTGTAATGGTATTTTTTCCTTTTACCATTAAAATGATGTTCTGTGCAAACTTCTGAAGCAACAAAAACGTGTTTCGTGATCCATCTGTCCATGCTTGCTCGTTCATTGCTTGTCTTTCTTCTTACCTCTCTTCAATGAAAGTATTTGTGCATTTTTTAATACTCATTACAGGTTTGGAGCTGTGTTCATGGAGTTTTGGGACATTTTCTGTGTGAAATCTATCCTTAGGCCTGTGATGTATCTATCAGTCCTTCCCATTGCTCACCTCTCCTTGTTCCATGGCAGTTTTGATAGATGTTCAACATTTTCCTTCTCTGGTGTATCACCATTTTAGTGTAGGCTCTGTTTTCCCCTTTTCTCTCTCTCTCTATCTCCTTGGCATGGTTAGATTAGGATTAGATTAGCTTGCCTGCATTGGAATAGCTTGTGGCAGGTAGTTTAGGAGCAAGAGCCAGCTTTCTCTAGAGGTCTATCTCAAGTAGCAAGTCCCACAACTTGGAGATAGTACCCATGTTATCCAATCACACCGTGAATTCAAGTATATGCACTTGTATAAACATAGGGGTGCTGTGATTCTGCCCTGATAGTTTTGGCACACCCCGGTGGGACCTTAGAGGTCTTCCGCTTCATCTTTTGTAGGTTGGTGTATTCCTGTGAACATTTCAGCCTTTGGAGGCACTCGCAAACACATCTTGCGAGTCCATCTGATCAGCAACCCATTTGTGAAGTTGCAAACCCGTTTTCCATCCATTTCCATCCATATTTCTTTCCATCTCTTTCATTCTTTTTCATTCATGAAGTTGTGCAATCATGACTTCATTTCCATCATGGAATTCAAATTTTCAGCAACAGCAACAATGTTTCCATCCTCCAAATAAGCATTTTAAACAAATTCAAAATCAGCATGCATACCCTTATGAGAAGTAATGCCAAAATCAGTTTGGCTATGGAGCTTTCCAAGAGCAAGAGTATGCATATAATGAAGACCATCAGATGCAATATGCTGGTCTGTTGGAGAAAATCCAAAAGATGGAGGTAAACATGGTGCAGTCCAGGGCTCAAGCACAACTGAAAGCATTTGGAATCGGTTATGGAGCACCCTTTCCATGGGTGGGACCTTTTCCAAGGCATTACAGCCCTCAAGAGAAGCTTGACTTCATGATTGTAACGCGGCCATTGCTTGCAAAGTGGATTGAAGAAATAGAGGTGTATGAGAGGAGTATTCAGCAACCTTGTCAACGTTTAAGCATGCCATCTCATGCCTTTCTTTTTCCTCTTTCCCAATCTGTTTTATCTCAGAAGTGTCAATTTTTAAACTCTCCATCTGCTATCCCAAGTGTTGAATCAATTTCTCCACCCCCTAGTCTTCCGCCTCATCTCAATTCTTTTGTCCTTTTTCCTTCCAAACAGTCATCCCCTCCACAAGAGCTAACAGAAATACCCCCTCCTCCAAAGAAACAAGAGTTTCTACCTCCACCACCATGAAAAATTGCCAAGCCATTTGAGTTATAATCCACTTCTCCTCTTGCATTCCCAAATCCATGTTAGGATGATGAAACTCAGAATGCCAGTCAAGGAAAACAAAAGCAAAAAGAGAAGCCAAACAAAGATGAAGAAATTCAAAGTCTAAAGAGTTGGGCTCTTAAATTTGGGATAACAAATATCCCCTTGATGGTTAAGCCTTTAGAAGAGGTTGGAGTTGTAGAACAAATGGTGGTCAGGACTGATTTTGTTGCAGCAGAAGAAGAAGTTCTTGTAGTCCCAACTTGTCCTCTAGAGCAGCAGATCGAAGAGTTTGACTTGACAAACTTCATGCTAGAGGAAGAGTTCAATCAAGAGCAAGATTGTATTCAAACATTGAAGGAAGGAGAAGCTGCTCCAAATCCAAAAGTAGAGGAGCACATCCCAGTTGTGGGGGAGAAAAGTGCAGATCCAAAGGCTTTCAGCACAAAGCAGGTTATAGAAGAACCTTCAGTTCTTCTTTCTACTTCATCTCTCTCAAGTTCTAGTACTGAAGAAGAGTTTGATCTCTCAAACTCAATGTTGGAGGATGAAAGAAACCATGGTGATCAAGTTGTAGATGAAGAGAACACCATGGGAGAGGTTGAACATTTGCAGCACGACAGTAATGAGGTAGTTTACCTGTCTGATTTGGAGGACTGTTTTGATGAAGAAGAACCAGTTGAGTTTCCACCATTCTCTCTTTCATCATCCACGTTCCAAACACAAGAGCCTGCTGTCATGGAGGAGAGCATTCATTTGCAACAGCCTGCATCTTATAGCAGCTCTTTGGAATCAAGATTGGAAGATTTAAATCTTTCATGTTCTTCATTAGAGGAAGAGAAAGGGAAGAAGGGTTCTACCATTGCTTCCACACCATCCATTCAAGAGGGTCTACAAGAAGACTCCATTTTTGGAGTTGAAAATCAGAGCTATGGGAATATCAAACAGATCAGACCTTGCCCAATCAGGTATTTGGCTTCATTGGAGCTAAAGGAGAAGCCACAACCTGTCATGCTTGCCTCTAAGCATGAGGATGATATTCAAAAGACCAAGGATCAGCTGTCATACCTCTTCAATTCAAATGCAGAGCAACTAAAAGAGGTATTGAATTTGCCTTCAACTGACACCTTGATGATTTGGGTAGAAGGTCAGCTTCTTTTTTATTTTCCACCCATCCTAGTAGCCACACTCAACTCCAAATCATTTGCATGGCTGCCAATTTTGAAGAAAGGAAGCTATTTTGCACAACCAGCTGCAGGGTTTGTTTAGCCCACTTTTGCTTCCGGTTAGAATAGAGTAGGTAGGTTTTATTTCAGTAGAAGAAGTGTTTGTGCACACTCTGCATGTTCCATTTGGACCATGTATGATTTTTAGTTCTGTACATAGTTTTTGTGGTGCTGGTTTTGCTCTTGCATAGTCCATTTCAGTGGCATTTTGGTGAGAATGACTCCATTTCAGTGGGTTTCCAAGTGGCTCAGGGAGGAGGTTTTCAAATTTCAGATCAGTTTCCAGGTTATAACTCATGACTCCATGCCCAATGGATGCTTCAGGCAACTGGTAACTTCATCCAGCAGGCAGATGACCCCGCTGAGTCACCAAAATTGTTATCCAAAATTCACCCCTCAAGGTAATTTTGATAACATGCATCAAATTATTCAGTCCCAAGCAAGTAGATCGATTCAAGGCCCAAAATCATGTTTTTCGAGGTCCCCTCGGCCTTTTTCTAACTCTCCCATCCAAGAAGAAATCCCAACGAGTTAGAAAGAATGGAAAAAAGGCAAAAATATGGTTGCAGCACTGTTTTGAGGCATTTCGGGTCTGAAGGGCTCAGGTCGTACTAGTTCGGGTTGAACTGGGGTTCGTCGTACCAAACTTAAGGCCGAAAAATGAAGAAAATTACCTAAGTCTTGTTTCGCACGGTCTGAGAAATCCGGGCCAAAAGTACGCGTGGGACGTGGATCGGCCGGTTTAGCACAAGTCAATGCATTTCAGGTGGTTCGAAGATATTTGTCCTAGGTAGTCCAGGGCAGTTGGGACAAAAGTATGTAGAGGACGTGAACCGGCTGATTCAGCTGAAACAGGAGACTTTCATCTGAGATAGTTTGGGACATCCGGGAGAAAGGTACACGAGGGATGTGTGGGACACGAAAAGTTGAAAGATCTGCCAACAAATGAATCTCATCACGTGTCTTCACCTCAAACAGGAACAAGGAAGCCTGAATCGGGTGGTTCGGAGATATTTTTCCCAGACAGTTTGGGACAGCCGGGCCAAATGTACGCAAGGGACACGCGAGACGCGAAAAGTCGAAATAGCTACCAACGAATGGAATCTCGCCACGTGTCTTCACCTCAAATAGGAACAAGGAATCCTGAATCGGGTAGTTCAGAGATATTTGTCCCAGACAGTTTGGGACAGCTGGGCCAAAGGTACGTGAGGGATGCGTGGGATGCGAAAAGCCGAAAGAGCCGCCAACGAATCAAATCTCGCCACGTGTCTTCACCTCATCGGCCCGACGGGAAAATTTTGAAAAATTTTCCAAAGGCAAAAACAAAAGGGAAATGGTCAGGAAGGGCCTGCGTCCAATGAATTCATGCCATGTGGCACTTGAGTGGTGGAGCGCGGGGGAGAAATGGGAAAATTTTCCCAAAGTGAAAAATACCAAATTTTCGAAGGAAAAAGTGCGCCCCTCATGCCCGAGCCAATAAAATAGTGCCACGTGTCCAAGTGGCAAGAAATTAAGGAATGGCCCAAAAGAAATTTTCAAATGATGAGCCTGCGGATGAATCAGAGCCTGACACGTGTCATCCATGTGGCAGAGCGCAGGAAAAATTCAAATATTTTCCCGCCAATCCGTTTTGGCCTGTTTTTTGCCCTAAATCTTCAAATCGCCATATCTTTCGATCCAGAGCTCATATTTTCACGTTCTTTATATCAATTGAAAGCTGGTGAAATTCTCTACACAATTCTAGGGTCAATATTGCATTTTGGTTCAGTTTGGAGAGAAAAAATCAAGAAACATCTCTGGCGCGTGGTAATGGCCAGAACTGACGTTTCAACAACCAGTTTTAATGCAAAATCGGTCACATTCTTCTCCAGCACGACCAAAAATGTTAGGGCATGGGTTTTTCAAGATTCCCATGCTATTTTAATTCATCTGAATTCAATGAGGAATGGCTCCCACATTTTTATATGTGTTCTCTCCCCTGGGCTCGACTGATGCATTGTAAAAAAGCCAGATTTGGCTCATTTTTTAGAAGGTTGATTATCTTTTCAGCTCTGCCCTCCCTTCTTTTCTTATCCAGGGTTGAAAACGGAGTTCAAACCTCCTCCCCTTCTCTGTAATGGTATTTTTTCCTTTTACCATTAAAATGATGTTCTGTGTAAACTTCTGAAGCAACAAAAACGTGTTTCGTGATGCATCTATCCATCCTTGCTCGTTCTTTTCTTGTCTTTCTTCTTGCCTCTCTTCATTGAAAGTATTTGTGCATGTTTTAATACTCATTACAGGTTTGGAGCTGTGTTCATGGAGTTTTGGGACATTTTCTGTGTGAAATCTATCCTTGGGCCTGTGATGCATCTGTCCATCCTTCCTATTGCTCACCTCTCCTTATTCCATGGCATTTTTGATAGATGTTCAACATTTTTCTTCTCTGGTGTATCACCGTTTTAGTGTAGGCTATGTTTTCCCCTTTTCTCTCTCTCTGTCTCCTTGGCATGGTTAGATTAGGATTAGATTAGCTTTCCTACACTGGAATAGATTGTGGCAGGTAGTTTAGGAGCAAGAACCAGCTTTCTCTGGAGGTCTATCTCAAGTAGCAAGTCCCACAACTTGGAGATAGTACCCATGTTATCCAATCACACCGTGAATTCAAGTATATGTACTTGTATAAACACAAGGGTGCTATGATTCTCCCCTAACAGTTTTGGCATGCCCAGTGGGACCTTAGAGGTCTTCCACTTCATCTTTTGCAGGTTGGTGTGTTCCTGTGAAGATTTCAGCCTTTAGAGGCACTCGTAAACACATCTGGCAATTCCATCTAATCAACGAACCATTTCTGAAGTTGTAGACCCGTTTTCCATCCATTTCCATCCATATTTCTTTCCATCTCTTTCATTCTTTTCCATTCCATGAAGTTGTGTAATCATGACTTCATTTCCATCATGGAATTCACATTTTCAGCAATAGTAGCAATGTTTCCCACCTCCAACATATTTTTTAAATCCTCCAAATCAGCATTTTGAACAAATTCAAAATCAGCATGCATACCCATATGAGCAGCAGTGCCAAAATCAGTTTGGCTACGGAGCTTTCCAAGAGCAAGAGTATGCATATAATGAAGACCATCAGATGCAAGATGTTTATCTGTTGGAGAAAATCCAAAAGATGGAGGTAAAGATGGTGCAGTCCAGGGCTCAAGCACAAATGAAAGCATTTGGAATCGATTGTGGAGCACCCTGTCCATGGGTGGGACATTTTCCAAGGCATTACAACCCTCAAGAGAAGCTTGACTTCATGATTGCAACGCTGCCATTGCTTGCAAAGTGGATTGAAGAAATAGAGGTGTATGAGAGGAGTATTCAGCAACCTTGTCAATGGGTAAGCACACCATCTCATGCCTTTCTTTTTCCTCTTTCCCAATTTGTTTTATCTCAGCAGTGTCAATTTTTAAACTCTCCATCTGCTATCCCAAGCGTTGAATCCATTTCTCCTCCCCCTAGTCTTCCACCTCATCTCAATTCTTTTGTCCCTTTTCCTTCCAAACAGTCATCCCCTCCACAAGAGCTAACAGAAATACCCCCTCCTCAAAAGAAACAAGAGTTTCTACCTCCACCACCACAAAAAATTTCCAAGCCATTTGAGTTACAATCCAATTCTCCTCTTGCATTCCCAAATCCATGTTGGAAGGATGAAAATCAAAATGCCAGTCAAGGAAAACAAAAGCAAAAAGAGAAGCCAAACAAAGATGAAGAAATTCAAAGTTTGAAGAGTTGGGCTCTTAAATTTGGGATGACAAATATCCCCTTGATGGTTAATACTTTAGAAGAGGTTAGAGTTGGAGAACAAATGGTGGTCAGGACTGATTTTTTTGCAGCAGAAGAAATTCTTGTAGTCCCAACTTATCCTCTAGAGCACCAGATTGAAGAGTTTGACTTGAAAAACTTCATGCTAGCGGAAGAATTCAATCAAGAGCAAGATTGTCTTCAAACATTGAAGGAAGGAAAAGTTGCTCCACATCCAAAAGAAGAGGAGCACATCCCAACTGTGGGGGAGAAAAGTGCAGATCCAAAGGCTTTGAGCACAATGCAGGTTATAGAAGAACCTTCAGTTCTTCTTTCTACTTCATCTCTCTCAAGTTCTAGTACTGAAGAAGAATTTGATCTCTCAAACTCAATGTTGGAGGATGAAAGAAACCATGGTGATCAAGTTGTAGATCAAGAGAACGCCATGGGAGAGGTTGAACATTTGCAGCAGGACAACAATGAGGCAGTTTACCTATCTGATTTGGAGGACTGTTTTGATGAAGAAGAACCGGTTGAGTTTCCACCATTATCTCTTTCATCATCCACGTTCCAAACACAAGAGCCTGCTGTCATGGAGGAGAGAATTCATTTGCAACAACCTCCATCTTATAGCAGCTCTTTGGAATCAAGATTGGAAGATTTAAATCTTTCATGTTCTTCATTGGAGGAAGAGAAAGGGAAGAAGGGTTCTACCATTGCTTCCACACCATCCATTCAAGAGTGTCTACAAGAAGACTCCATTTTTGGAGTTGAAAATTAGAGCTATGGGCATATCAAATGGATCAGACCTTGCCCAATTAGGTATTTGGCTTCATTGGAGCCAAAGGAGAAGCCACAAACCAGTCATGCTTGCCTCTAAGCATGAGGATGATATGCAAAAGACCAAGGATCAGCTGTCATACCTCTTCAATTCAAATGCAGAGCAACTAAAAGAGGTTTTGAATTTGCCTTCAACTGACACCTTGATGATTTGGGTAGAAGGTCAGCTTCTTTTTGATTTTCCACCCATCCTAGCAGCCACACTCAGCTCCAAATCATTTGCATGGCTACCAATTTTGAAGAAAGGAAGCTATTTTGCACAACCAGCTGCAGGGTTTGTTTAGCCCACTTTTGCTTCCGATTAGAATAGAGCAGGTAGGTTTTCTTTCAGTAGAAGAAGTGCTTGTGCACACTCTGCATGTTCCATTTGAACCATGTATGATTTTCAGTTTTGTACATAGTTTTTGTGGTGCTGGTTTTGCTCTTGCACAGTCCATTTCAGTGGCATTTTGGTGAGAATGACTCCATTTCAGTGGGTTTCCAAGTGACTCAGGGAGTAGGTTTTGAAATTTTAAATCAGTTTCAAGGTTATAACTCATGACTCCATGCCCAATGGATGCTTCAGGTAACTTGTAACTTCATCCAGCAAGCAGATGACCCCGCTGAGTCGCCAAAATTGTTATCCAAAATTCACCCCTCAAGGTAATTTTGATAACATGCATCAAATTATTCAGTCCCAAGCAAGTAGATCGATTCAAGGCCCAAAATCATGTTTTTCAAGGTCCTCTTGTCCTTTTTCTAAATCTCCCATCCAAGAAGAAATCCCAACAAGTTAGAAAGAATGGAAAAAATGCAAAAATATGGTTACAGGACTATTTTGAGGCATTTCGGGTCTGAAGGGCTTGGATCGTACCAGTTCGGGTTGAACTGGGGTTCGTCATACCAAACTTGAGGCCAAAAAAATGAAGAAAATTAGCTTAGTCCTAGTCTGGGCAATCTACGGGACAGTTGGGACATCGGGACGCGTGGTACGCGAAAAGCCGAATCGGCCGAAAGAGGGAAAAAAATTCCTAAGTCTTGTTTCGTGCAGTCTGGGACATCCGGGCCAAAAGTACCGCGCGGGACGCGGATCGGCCGGTTTGGCGTAAGTCAGTCCATTTCAAATGGTTCAGAGATATTTGTCCTAGGTAGTCCAAGACAGTTGGGACAAAAGTACGCAAAGGACGCGAACTTGCCGATTCTGCCGAAACAGGAGAATTTCGTCTGAGACAGTTTGGGACATCTTGGACAAAGGTACATGAGGGACGCGTGGGACGCGAAAATCCAAAAGAGCCACCAATGAATGGAATCTCACCACATGTCTTCACCTCAAACAAGAACAAGGAAGCCTGAATCAGGCGGTTCAGAGATATTTGTCCTAGACAGTTTGGTACAGCCGGGCCAAAGGTATGTGAGGGACACGTCAGATGCGAAAATCCAAAAGAGCCACCAACGAATGGAATCTCGCAACGTGTCTTCACCTCAAACAGGAACAAGGAAGCCCGAATCGGGCGGTTCGGAGTTATTTGTCCCAGAATGTTTGGGACAGCTGGTCCAAAGGTATGCGAGGGACGCGTGGGATGAAAAAAGTAGAAAGAGCCACCAACGAATCAAATCTCACCACGTGTCTTCACCTCATTGACCCGACGGGAAAATTTTGAAAGTTTTTCCAAAGGGAAAAACAAAAGGGAAATGGTCAGGAAGGGCCCGCATCCAATGAAATTGTGCCATGTGGCACTTGAGTGGTGGAGCGTGGGGGAAAAATGGGAAAAATTTTCCAAAGTGAAAAATACCAAATTTTTGAAGGACAAAGTGCGCTCCTCAGGCCCGAGCCAATAAAATAGTGCCATGTGTCCAAGTGGCAAGAAATTAAGGAAGGGCCCAAAATAAATTTTCAAAGGATGAGCCCACTGATGAATCAGAGCCTGACATGTGTCATCCAAGTGCTAGAGCGTGGGAAAAATTCAAATATTTTCCCGCCAATCCGTTTTGTCCTATTTTTGCCCTAAATCTTCAAATCGCCATATCTTTCGATGCAGAGCTTGGATTTTCACGTTCTTTATATCAATGGAAAGCTAGTGAAATTCTCTACACAATTATAGTGTCAATATTGCATTTTGGTTTAGTTTGGAGAGAGAAAATCAAAAAACATTTCCAGCGCGTGGTAATGGCCAGAACTGATGTTTCAACAACCAGTTTTAATGCGAAATGGGTCGCATTCTTCTCCAGCACGACCAAAAATGTCAGGGAATGGGTCTGTTAGGATGCCCATGCTATTTTAATGCATCTGCATTTAATGAGGAATGGCTCCCATGTTTTTTTATATTTTTTCTCTCCCCTGGGCTCGACCAATGCATTGTAAAAAAGCCAGATTTGGCTCATTTTTCAGAAGGTTGTTCATCTTTTCAGCTCTGCCCTCCCTTCTTTTCTTCTCCAGGGTTGAAAATGGAGTTCGAATCTCCTCCCCTTCTATGTAATAGAATTTTTTCCTTTTACCATTAAAATGATGTTCTGTGCAAACTTCTGAAGCAACAAAAACATGTTTCGTGATGCATCTGTCCATCCTTTCTTGTTCTTTGCTTGTCTTTCTTCTTGCCTCTCTTCATTGAAAGCATTTGTGCATGGTTTAATACTCATTACAGGTTTAGAGCTATGTTCATGGATTTTTGGGACATTTTCTATGTGAAATCTATCCTTGGGCCTATGATGCATCTTTCCATCCTTCCCATTGCTCACCTCTCCTTGTTCCATGGCAGTTTTGATAGATGTTCAACATTTTCCTTCTCTGGTGTATCAGCATTTTAGTGTAGGCTCTATTTTCCCCCTTTTCTCTCTCTCTCTGTCTCCTTGGCACGGTTAGATTAGGATTAGATTAGCTTGCCTGCACTGGAATAGCTTGTGGCAAGTAGTTTAGGAGCAAGAACCAGCTTTCTCTGGAGGTCTATCTCAAGTAGTAAGTCCCACAACTTGGAGATAGTACCCATGTTATCCAGTCACACCATGAATTAAAGTATATGCACTTGTATAAACATAAGGGTGCTGTGATTCGGTGATAACAGTTACCCCATGGGCCAGTAATTCCTCTAAAGCAAAGGATCAGAAGGACTTTTTCCTTCGAAGATCTTTCGCAAAAGTGTTTAAAATGCCAAATTTTCCTGAAGGCCTGAAGACTCACCAAAGTACATAAAGTCTCAGAAGTTTCTCGTAGGCCTGAAAATCTCAAAGGGGAAAAAAAGCCACAAAACATCCGTAGATCTGCAAAGGGCTTAAAACTTCAAAAAATCCTGAAAGTCCACAAAAGACTTTAAATTGCCAGAATTTTTCCTGAAGTCTCGTAAAAGCAAAGGGAGAATATTTTTCGTGCCATCTAAGTTATCTTTTTGAGATTTGAATTTCAAATTTTGAATTATAGTATAAGTTTTAAAAAAATATAAAGTGTTGATCAATGAAACATGCATGTATTAATCAAAAGATGGCCAAAATAAGGTGAAGTGCAAAGTGGTCCCCGTAGCTAATGTTTTTGTGGGTATTATAATTATTTCTGTTACCCATGAACAAAATTTAATTTTTACATTTTTCCACAAGAATATAGAACAAACAAAAGACAAGTTGCATGTTCAAAATAGGAAAGTCTTGCCTTACAAGCAAGCTTATTATTAGCAAATTATTTATTCTTGCTTTCTTAAAAATAGATCAGTCAACTTCATTTCACCAATTATAATCAAGGCTATTAATGCCTATTTGTAATTGCATGCTCTATTTTTTATTCCTTTATCTATTATTAAATAAAGAATAAAAATAGGATGCATGTGTGAGTACAAGCCTTAGGCTATTTTTAGGAAGGGCGTGAAATTTATTTTTCTATATATTGTGTTCCTTTGCAAAGAACAAGGGGAACTTATAGAGGAGTTTTTGGATATAGGAGCAATGAACGTTTTTTGCGAATTTTTCCTTCTGAGTGTGAAGAATTTCTACGTTCCCAATCATTTGCAGTCTTATGTATGTTTATATTAGTCCCTTGAATGTAAATTCCCTGATTAATCATCTTACCTTGTTAAAAAAATTTAGTAGTTTCTACATAATATTAATGTGCATGTTTAGCTTAGCAGTATTATTGTGATAATCTCCCTCAATACCTCCAAGTGTTTTGCCCTTAATATTCTGTAGAAGAAATGTTGCTTTATGCACCAAAAGTACTTCACATATCAATTGTGCATATACTCAGTCAAGGTCCTCATACAAATCTGGTGTATCACTTTAGTTTTAATCATTTTATAGTCATCTTTTACCCCTAAACCCCATAATCGATTTAGGATACATCAACAAGGAACAAACCTTGATACCGGAGACTAACCTCAAAATAGGTATACCTACAGACTTGAGGTGTTTCCATTGTATCTACAAAAGAGAGAGATCAAATTTTGCAAGCTTAGAAAACCCTGTAGCCATCTCTCTACAAGGTACACTTTTGAAAGATAAATAGTTTTTGGCATGCCCGGTGGGACAACGAATCAGATCTACATGCAAGTTATGACAGATCCACATCTAATTTACAACACTTACAAAGCCATTTTTTGGAGAAAGCTTCAACAATTTATTCTAAAGATTTTAAAATCTTTTAGTAACTCCCTTTACCTGATATCAGACCAGTATTGTAGCATGTTCCATGCCTAAAGTTACTATAAGATCATCGGTAAGAGGAATTCCTCCTGATTTTGTTTCTTTGCCCTCGAATTCTATTAGAAGGAGAATATTTTGTAATACTTTACCTTATAATAGACCTGGTTTTGATAACCCTCTTGATATTCCTTCACCACATATCAATTTCTCTTTTAACATCCCAATTTTTCAAATGGCTATTCAACCACCAAGGAATTTTGTGACTTTTACTAATGGTAGTCCATTAGTAATCCCAGTCTACCATGACATTCCTAATGCTGCCATGAAAAGTTTTCCATCATTCACGGGTGAAAATCAAGTTACACTTGCTGAACATGTCAAAGATGTTGTAGCCCTATGTGTAGTCCATAATATCACTCATGAGGACGTAGCTTTAAGACTTTTACCTACATATTTTAAAGGGTAGGCCTTGCAATGGTATAGAAACCTAGAAATTAGAATCATAAGAATGTGGGATAACTTAGGTGAAAAATTACTGAAACAATTCTAGGATAATTCAGATCATTTGTCTCTCATTGAATAGTTGTCTACTATCAAAAGAGCTCCCAATGAATTTATGTCCAGTTTAAATATCCATTTTGCTAGAACTTGGGAAATAATTCCAGCAAGTGTCAAACCTCAAGCTGATCATGCTTTCCTTTATTATCTTAGGGCCTTGAACAGTGATATCTCAACTATGATTTAGTTAATGGGTAAGAGACACTCCCAACAACCTACAGTATCGCTATCCGAGCTGAAAATATTCTTATTCAAGATGGAAATTGGCACCAAGGCCTTCAATGCCATTTTTGGTAGATTTAGCACCTATTCCTTAGCCTATTACAATCATAGAACCTATTGTTGTAGCTCCATCATATGATGTATTTAAAGCTTTGCAAACTATGGGAAATAAATTGATTTCGATTGAGAACAAAATTGCATTACCTAGAAAACCCTATCAGGATCCTTATTAGCAAAATAAACAAAATCTACAAAATAGGCAACCCTATAAACATAATCAAAATTATAGGCAACCTTACTAGAAAATGAAATTTGACTAGAGGGCTCCTAACTCATCTAATGGTTTAGTCCTAGTTAATATGGCTACAAAAGAGTGGTGTAAACCTTGCAATCAACCTCATACAACTTTAAGTTTCCCAAATGCTTTTTTGCATCTGAATATTATTGCACAACCTCAATTTGTAACATTGTTCATGCCTCAAACGGAGGGTGGGAAACAAGAAACTCATATTAAGAATGCACCTCAATAGAATTTAGTCAGTTTTAATGATGAGGATTTCATTGTACTCACTACTAGGGCTCAAGGGAAAGTTGTTGAAAGTCAAAAACAATAAAATATGCCTATCATGCCTACTGTCACTGATAAGACAACATCTAAAGTTCCAAAGTCAACCAACAACCCTGCTATTCCTCAAAAAACAACAAATGTTCCAATTGATAAAGGCCATCAAAAACAACTACAGCCTGAACCAAGAAGAATGTTTATACCTTAGCTATCTAAGGTAGCTGAAGCAAAATCAGTTTTCGCTAAGGCCTATTCTAAGACAATTGAATCCATATCTAAAATTTTTACTTCTTTTAACAGTGTTGATGTAATGAAAAATCATAATGCTAATATCTCAATGTGGGATACTCTATGTATTCCAGGATAGTAATATTTACTTTCTCATGAACTAGCTAAGCTGTAGGTTTCTTCAAATACAACAGAAAAGGAAGTTCAAAATACAGACATGGTCCTTGGAATGTTTGAACAAGACCACATTAAATAAGTCAAGTAGATGGTCCAAAAAGTTCAGAATGCTCATGACATCAAGAAACCACCACCATTTTATTTTTCATTGATTATAAGAGAACATTTAGTTCATAATTACATGCTGGAGAGTGGCACAAGTAGCGCAGTTACGCCAAAAGCAATTGCAAGAAAATTAGGTCTGCAGTATGAGCCTACAGAAAGGATTTTCTTACAGCTTGACAAAACTACAACTAATACAGTTGGTATAATAAAAAATTTAGAAGTGACATTACACGCTTTCCCAAATGTTTCTATTCTACAAGATGTAACTATTGTAGATTTTCCTCCATACTTTACTTTATGCTTATCTAGAGACTTCTCAGAAAAAATAGGAGGTTATCTCTCTTTAGATTAATCCTAATTTTTTACTACTTGTTACAGCACTAAACTTACTATGAATTCAGAGTTATTGGCCAGATTTCATATTGAGCCTCACTCTTCAAATGCAGTGGCTAATTATTCAACCCTAGATCAATCTGATTTTGATGAGGTAGCTCATGTTTCAACATTATATGGTGTTTCTAACATGTTTATGGATGAAAATATAGTGGAAGAACATGCTCATGATCCCTTTAAGGAAGTTTAAGAACACCGGTTTGGTGTGTATTGTATGCATGAAGGAAATACACCACTTCCCTTGCTGTCAAAAATAGAAGATTCATCAGAACGGATTTGGAAGCTTCATTTTGATGGATCTAAGAAAAAGAAAGCACATGGAGTAGGTTTGATTCTCACTTCCCCAATGAATGAAAGGTATTTCTAATCTTTGAGTTTCCAATTGTCAAGTACTTGTAATGTAGCTGAGTATGAAGCATTAATTCATGGCCTACTTTGGGCCAGAAAGAGAGGTATCAGTATGCTACAGGTTTTGGGTGAATCTGAGTTGGTTATCAATTGATTAAGAAATTTCAATGTTTGTAGGAATCCATTAATGAAGTCTTAAAGACATAGAGTTTTAGACTTAATGGAATATTTTGATGCTATTAACATTTAGTCTATTCGTAGAACTAAAAACAAGTATGCAGATAGACTTACAATAGTTGGGGCTAGTTTTGAAGTGCTAGAAAAATTTGAAAATAGCAAGATCCAGCCTCATATAAAGTTAATTTTCAGGCCCTCAATACCTGATAATGATTCAAATTGGAATTTTTTTGAAAGTGATGATCAAATCTACAGGTTTTTGTAGTAAGAAGCTAAGTTTTCTGCAGTTAATCAGGATAAATTACAACATTTATACAGTGATGAGATTGTTTAGCTAAAGAAAAATAAATTTCCTCAAGGTCTTGTCACATTAGAAGACATCTTCAACATTGATGATCAATTAAGAAAGGTGAAGACTAAAATGTCAACTCACATTGATAATTATGAAGAGATCTCGATTGATGAAGGGGAAAAACTTTTTCTTGGAAAGGTATGTTCCTTAACTGAAAAGTAATCATTTATTAATCTTTGCAAAGAGTTTAAGGATTTTTTTGCTTGTAAATACCAAGACCTGAAAGGATATTATTCTAGTGTAGCACAACATACAATTGAGTTACATTCAAATTCTAAACATGTTAGGTAGAAACAGAGGCTTGTGAATCCCAAAATAGAACCTCTGATGAGAAAATAATTATCTAAGTTGATTGAATCAGGTATTATCTTTCCATTTATGCATTCAAGTTGGGTAGCCAGTCTTGTTCCTATTAGGAAGAAGAATGGTAAAATCAGACTATGTGTAGATTTCAGGGATCTTAATAAGGCTTCATTAAAAGACCATTACCCACTCCCAAACATGGATCAGATTCTAAGAATATTCTCAGTTTCAGATATACTATCTCTTCTAGATGGTTACAATAGATATAATCAGATTTTACTCTCGGAAGAAGATAGATATAAGACAACATTTACAACTAAGTGGGGTACTTATGCTTACAAAAGGATGTTTTTTGGTCTTTCAAATGTTGGTACAACATTTCAACATGCAATGGACATGGATTTTCACAGCTTATTAAATAAATGCATCCTTGTTTATTTAGATGACGTTACTATATTTTCGAAAGATTTTGAAGAACATCTAATGCATTTAAGGTAGAATTTTCCATTGTGCAGGTAATTTGTAATATCCTTAAATCCACTATAGTCTATCTTTTCAGTACATCAAGTCAAGCTACTTGGCCATATTGTTTGTAAGAATGGTTTAGCAATTCATCCCTTGAGGATCGAAGCCATATCACATCTATTATTTATTGATTTTGGATCAAACTTGCACAGGTAAATCACTCAGAATAATTATATTATCTTTTTTAATATCTTGTGCAATACATTAGGCTAATATATAGCCAATATAATAGACAAACCTCTTCCTATAAAATAGGAAGTGTATCAAACAACTTACCCGTTTATAAATTTACGGGTACAACAAAACTCCATCAATAATATATTGTTGAAACAATATATTCTTTCAAACCTAATATTTATAATGTAAATATTAATAATTAATTTCCTAACATTATTGCACCATCATAAGAAGGCATTACAAAGTTTTCTTGGAAAAATCAACTTTGTTAGAAGATTTGTTCCATATTTTGCAGCATTGGTTAAGCCACTCACAACTATGCTAAAGAAAGAGAAAACTTTGTCTTGGACCAGTGAAGGGAGAGAAGGATTTGAATCAATCAAAGAAAGTATCTCTTAAGCTCCTACTCTTGCAAATCCAAATTTTGATAAGGATTTTACAATGTATGCACTTACAGGAGCTGAGACAATCTCAGCTATATTAACTCAAGTCAATGATGAAAATATTGAGGAGCCTATTGCTTTCTTTGGAAAGAGTTTGCATGATTACAAAATAAGGTACACATTCCTTGAAAATAAATTACATTCAGTAGTCAGAGGACTAAATAATTTCAATTATATTCTTTCGAACAATAATATCCATGTTCTTGTTTCTCACCCAAGAGTGAAATCATTCTTACTAAATAAGGAGTTGAATGAGAAAAGAGAAAACTGGGTAACGAAGGTCATGGAGTATGATGTTGATATTTGGGTTGCTAAGACAGTTTGAGCGAAAGGTCTGTGTGAACATATAATTACCGATATGGAAAAACAATAAGTTACAGAACCAAGTGATTCAAAACAACATGTTGAAACTGCGTATCAGCAAGCAAAAATTATGGTTCAAGCAGAAAATCAGCAACCTAAGTCAGTTCAAGAGTGTCAAGAATCAAGATGGATGGCTGATTTGATTAATTATCTACAACATGGCACTTATCCAGAAGGTATGGACAAGAATAAATGAAGGTATTTCAAATTACAAGTTGTACCTTATATCTTCATTGATAAGGTGTTGTTTAAAAGAGATATAAATGGAATCTTGTTGTGGTGTGTTGACTATGATAAAACTCAGAAAATATTTTTAGAATTCCACAAAAGACCTACAAGAGGACACTTTTCAACATGTACCATAGCCTTAAAAATTATGAAAGTTGGTTACTATTGGCCTAGCATATTCAAAGACTATTTTGAATGGATTAGAAAGCATAAAAAATGTGCTTTCTTTATCGGTAAAGAACTTCTAGCTTCACTACCTTTATAACCTATTTCAGTTGATCAACCTTTTATGTAGTGGGGTCTTGACTTTATCAGTATGATAAACCCTCCTTCTTCATAAGGACATAAGTTGATCTTAACTGCTGCATATTATTTTACATGATTGACTGAAGTAATGGCCTTGAAGGATGCTAATAAAACTTCAATACTATCCTTTTATGAAGGTATAGTTTGTAGATTTGTTGTTCCAACAACTATCATATAAGATAATGCTTTAGCTTTTCTTGGTGCTAAGATAACAGATTGGGCTGTCAACCATGGAATATATCTAAGTTCTTCATCTAATTATTACCCACAAGCTAATGGCTTAGCTGAAAGTACTAACAAGAATCTGTTAAGGATCATTAGAAGAAAACTTAAAGATAATCAAAGAGCTTGGCATCTGATGTTGAATTTAGCACTTTGGGCTAACAGAGTGACTCCTAAAATATCCGTTGGCAATTCACCATACAAACTTATGTATGGAAAAGAAGCAAGAATGCCTATTTCAGTTGATTTACCTGCATTGGATTCACTACATCAAATGGAGCTACTTGAGAATGAACCATTTCGGGTTCATTATGCAAAGTTAATGGAATTACAAGATCTAAGACATCAAGCTCATTTGAATATGGAAAAGAATCAGAAAAAAATGAAGAAGACTTTTTACATGAAAGCCAAATTCAGAGTCTTAAATGAAGGAGATATTGTGTTAAAGTGGGATGCTGATCACACAAAGCCAAGAAGACACTCAAAGTTTGATACACTCTAGAGTGGTCCTTACATGATTTCAGCTAGCAAGGAACACAATGATTGTTAAATTTTGAATTTGAATGGAGAGGAACTTACCATTCATGTGAATGGTATGTTTCTCAAATATTGTTATTGAATATATTACAGTGATTGTTAGAGTAGGATTTCCCTTCAATAAGTGTAGTCCCTACACATTGCATTGTTTTTCAATTCAATAAGTGCATTCGTGCACATGATCTGGTTTACCAGATCCTTTTCTAGTTTTAGTTCCATTTTGGAAGGCTTGGGCCTTTCAGAAAAAGACATATTTTGGTTATATGATTTGGACTCCATGCCCAATGGATAAGAGTAAGGAACTAGTCTTTAAGCTAGTAGGCAACTTTCCCCACAGGATCACTAGAAACATTGACAATTTTTACACTTGTGCAAAAATAGGAAACTTGAAAATTTTTCATTACGATGAAATTCATGGGTGAAGTATACCTAAGCTAAGAAAGTTCTGATGTTATTAGTTACTGCTGAATTAATTAATGATTAAGTGAAATATGTAATTATGTGTGTGCTGTTATAAAACATAACAGATAACATAGTCTATAATTTCATGCCATACCTTCAGCAAAAGAACATAAATCCCAAAAGGACAAATATGTTTTCTTGATGAAGACATGAAAAATTACAGAGTAGGTGAAGTGTTGAGTTTTGGGAGCAGGAAATATAAGTACAGATTATCAAAAAATCACGGTTCATTACTGAATGTTACAAGTTTTCATCAATTGTTGTTTCCTTCATGATTAAGACATTCAATTATGTTACTGAGTTGTTTAGTTCATCATACACTCCATACAAAGAAGCTTGAATGTAAAAGGAAATACACAACTCAATTTCAAAATTCAATGTTTTATTCACAAAGAAGGTCAAATGTTTCCCACACAAGCCATGGGATGTGACTAAAAAGTAAAGTACATCTACTGAAGAAAGAGGTACACATGCATGAAATTGAAAGTAAAGGAATATGAGTGAACCCATCATTACCTTTGTATATTCTTTGTTGTGTAGATTGTCATCCCCTTCCCATCTTATTTCATCTTTGTCTTCACAATTCAAAGCATGGTACCTGAAAAGTAAAAGAAAAGAAATCATCAATAAAGAGCTCAGGGTTAATCCATATTCCTACAATGTCCTAATTCATGCATATGAATCTCTAAACAGTAGGAGATATATATTACTTGAAGATCAAACTGCATAGCTCACTCAGAAAGAAGAGAAAGAAAAGAGGAAGAAGAAACATGGACATAAGAGAGGTCAAGAACCTAATTATTTTCTAACTATTTTCAAAAGTGTGTAGATACAGGTTACAGATGAAGAAGAAAGAAATATATACATGCTGAAAAGGAGGACCAATGTAACTAAAACTCAGATATTTTCTACAAATGGAAGAGGATTTAGTATGCAGAACAAAGAATATACTTGCAGACAAGATACATTTTCTAGATTTCAGTCAAAGAAAAGGAATTTTAGGAAAATTTTGATAGGGCTTCACTATGTAAAATGGATATTTACAAATTTTCCAATATCTATATCAAGCTAAAATCAAAGAAATGTAGTAAAAGTACACAGAACAAAGTATCTTAATCAAGGCTTATGCCTGATAATGGCATCAAAATAGATCAATGAATTGCTTAAAATTACTGTAGGTATCAAAGAGTATAAGTGCAACTATAGGTTACAAATAGGCATTTCAAAAGTGAACTGAAGGAAGAGATGTACAAGAAACCACTTCATTTACATATTTTATCAACATCATTCAACCTTGCAAACTCACATGAGGTCAATAAGTAGATATGAGCAAGACAAAGTAGATTATTGAAAATTCAGCCATGATTCAAGCTTGAGATGTCAACCCCAGATTTGAAAACTTCACCAAATATTATCAGGATTCAATATGGAAATCCTCAAAGATGATTGAATGATGCATATAACTTAGTATCATCAAATAAAAGAGATACTCATATATTTTCTTTTGCAATGAGCAAGTTCCAGTCAGAGAAATCAAATGTGGATGGAGGAAGAACTCTAGGGTGAAGAATAACAATACTAGAATGTCAAATACAAGGGATTTTACATATACCATAAACTCAGTTTTGAAAGAAAGTGTAAATGGAAGCAATACCTATCTAGAAGGATCTAAGGTTCAAACTCTTTTAAAAATTAATGTTTTGGAAAGTTATATAGCACAGATCACAGAATAAAATGATACTTAGAACACAAGATACACAGATCTACAAGTCATGACTGCAGGTTGAATCCCCAAAATGAGCTCGAAGGTTTCAGTATAGAAGAAAAATGATCCATTTCTTAAGAAAACACCAAATACCCATGAGGGGAAATGAACTTACCAGTCATAAAAGTCAGGTTAGATCAATCTCCAAGTCCAAAGCATGAACAAAGGATTAGAGATACAAAGAGCTCCATATTCACTTTCCATGGCAGACCCAACCAGCTCAGAGAATCATTTATGCAAGGGGGTCGGGTTCAAAAGTAAACACAATGGCGAAGCACAGTGATGCTCATCACATAGAGACCATTTTAAAGACAGAGCCAAGCTCTAAAAACTCCAATGGTGGCCAAGGAGAAAAGGTAAAGATCTTAAGAACCAGGAGCTCATTTACTTAGAAAGAAGTAGAGAAATATCTTTCTCAAAACAATGAATCGAGCCATGGCAGCCATCAGAGTAACAGAACAAAGCAAGCTATAAGATTACCAATGGTGGAAAAATATTAACAAAGATCCCAAAAAATAGTTTGCACACAAAGCCCAAAACAACCAAATCTCACGAAGGATGAGCTAACAGAGCTCTGAAAACTCCAACAATGGTAGAACCTATCAAAATATTGCTCAGAAAGCTCTAAGAGAAGATGCAGATGCTTAAGGGCCATTGAAACAGTTTAAATCAAGTTTTAAAATCTCAGAACAATGGCATCGGGAAATTTTCTAGGGCTTCACCCACCAAACTAGATGCAAAGTGGAGAAAATGAATAATGTTTGAGTTGTTTTAACTTACCTACCTCAACCGTGGCTAGATAGAGCTCAACTTTGGTCAATGGATCAATGATTGAAAATCAACAAAGACATAGATCAACGCTTGAGAATCGATCTCCAAGTTCAAAGCAAACCATGGTTCGAGCCATTAAAACAAATTTATTCCATGGTAGCAAAAACCCTAAAATTATGCTTCATAGATCAACGATCGAAAATTAACAAGTACAGAGATCGACAGTTCCCAAACAGTTCATCAAAATTGAGACAAAAGTTGTCCAGTTGGAGTAGCGGTCAAATTTGGTCAAAATTCAAATTTTTCAAGTTGTAAAACTTTCACTCACAGGCCCACAGCCCCTCAAAAGTACACGTAGCATAACAGTACAATGGCGGAATAATGGAGGTCGGGAGTCGCTTTAGTTTTCAAACTTTAAAAGTGCAAAGGTTAAAAGTCCCAAACATTTCACGCAAGCCCGAGCCTTTGCGATGAGAAATTCAAAGCCGTGGGGAGAAGTCAAAAATACAATTCTATAGAACATTGGCAAAGTGGCATGGGGTTTCATTAAAATTTTGATACTTTTCACAAAAACAATGTAAAAAGTTCAAGTTACCCCATGGGCCTGCAATTCCTCTAAAGCGGAGGATCAGAAATACTTTTGTCTTCAAAGCTCTTTTGCAAAAGAGTTTAAAATTCAAAATTTTCCCGAAGGACCGAAGACCCGCCAAAGGAATAAAGTCTTAGAAGTTTCCTGTAGGCCCGAAAATCCGAAAGGGGCAAAAAAGCCAACAAAAGGTCCGCAGGTCACAAATGGCTTAAAACTTCAAACAATCCTGAAATTCTGCAAAAGACTTAAATTGCCAGAATTTTACCCGAAGGCCGTAAAAGCAAAGGGAGAAGATTTTTCGTGCCATCCAAGCTATCATTTCATAGTTTTGACTTTCAAAATTTGAATTATAGTATATGTTTCAAGAAAATACAAAGTGCCGACCAATGAAACATGCATGTATTAATCAAAAGATGGCCGAAAATAAGGTGAAGTGCAAAGTGGTCCTCGCAAGCTGATGTTTTTGTGGGTATTATAATTATTTCTTTTACCCACAAACAAGAGTTAATTTTTTCATTTTTCCACAAGAATATAGAACAAACAAAATACAAGTTGCATGTTGAAAATAGGAAAGTCTTGCCTTGCAAGCAAGCTTATTATTAGCAAATTATTTATTCTTACTTTCTTAAAAATAGATCAGTCAACTTCAGTTGACCAATTGTAATCAAGGCTCTTAATGCCTATTTGTAATTTCATGCTCTATTTTTTATTCCTTTATCTATTATTAAATAAAGGATAAAAAATAGGATGCATGTGCGAGTACAAGCCTTAGGCTATTTTTAGGAAGGGAGTGAAATTTATTTCGCTATATATTGTGTGCCTTTACAAAGCACAATGAGAACTCCTGGGGGACTTTATTGGATATAGGAGTACTAAAGCAATTTGGTGCTAGTTTTTCCTTGTAAGTGTGAATAATTTCTGCCTTCCCAATTATTTGTAGTCTTGTGTATGTTTCTATTAGTCTTGTTAATGTAAATTCCCATATTAATCATATTATCCTATTGCAAAATGTAGTAGTTTCTGCATGATATTAATGTGCATGTTTAGCATAGTAGTATTGTTGTGATAATCTCCCTCAATACCTCCAAGTGTTTTTCCCTTAATATTCTGCAGAAGAACTTTTAGTTCATGCACCAAAAATCCTTCACATATCAATTTTGCATATACTCATTCAAATCCCTCATACAAATTTGGTGTATCACCTTTGTTATAATTATTTTATAGTCATCTTTACCCCTAAACCCTAGAATCAGTTTAAGATACACCAGTAAGGAACCAACCTTTTAATCCCAGAGACTCACCTAAAAATATGTATACCCACAGTACATGAGGTGTTTCCATTGTATATACGAAAGAGATAGATCAATTGTGCAAGCTTAGAAAACCAACAGCCATCTCTCTACAAGGTGCACTTTCGAAAGATAACAGTTTTTGGCACACCTGGTGTCAAGCCTCAAGTTTATCATCCTTTCTTTTATTATCTTAGGGAATTGAAGAGTCATAACTCTACTATGGTTCAGTCAATGGGGGGAGAGAAACTCTCAGCAGCCTACAATATCTCTATTCAAGATGAAAATAGTCTTATTCAAGCATTGAAAATTGGAACCAAGGCCATTCAATGCCATTTTTGGTAGATCTAGCACCTATTCCTCATCCTATTACAATCATAGAACCTAGTGGTGTAGCTCCATTAGATGAGGTATTTAAAGTTTTGTAAACTATGGAAAATAAATTGACTTTGATTGAGAATAGAATTACATTGTCGAGAAGACCCAATCAGGCTCCTTATCACCAGAATCAACACAATCAGCAAAACAGGAAGCCCTATCAATAGAATAAAAATTATAGGTAGCCCTTACCAGTAAAGACAATTTGACCCGGAGGGCTCCTAGTTCATCTAATGCCTTAGTTCCTAGTTAATATGGCTACAAAAGAGTGGTGGCAACCTTGCAATCAACCTCATTCAATTGCAACTTTCCCAAATGGCTTTTCTAAATCTTAATTTTGTTTCCCAACCTCAATCTAAAACATTGTTCATAGCCTCAGATAGAGGTGTGGGCAGCAAGGAACTCATATCCAGAAAATCACTTAAATAGAATTTAGTTAGTTTTGATGAGGAGGATTTCATTGTAGTCACTATTAGGGCTCAAGGGAAAGCTACTGAAAGTCAAAGAACAACAAAATAGGCCTATCATGTCTACTGTCACTGATAAGATAACATCTACAGTTCCAAATTCAGCCAACAACCCTATTACTCCTCAAAAAGCAGCAAGTGTTCCTGTTGATAAAGGCCATAAAAAACAACTCCAGCCTAATCTAAGAAAACTATTTATACCTCAGATATCTAAGGTAGCTGAAGTAGAATCAGTTTTCGCTAAGAGCCTACTCTAAGACAGTTAAATCTATCTATAAAACTAGTTGCTTCTTTCAACAGTGTTGATGTAATGAAAAAATCATAATGTTAACATCTCAATGTGGGATGCTCTAAGTGTTCCTTGACAACAAGATTTACTCTCTCATGAACTAGTTAAGCTATAGATTTCTTCAAAAATAGCAGAAAAGGAAGTTTATAAGGTAGACATGGTCCTTGGAATGTTTGAACAAGACCGCTTTAAAGAAGTTAAGTGGATGGTTTAGAAGGTTCTGAATGCTCATGACATCAAGAAACCACCACCATTTTATTAATCACTGATTATTGGAGAGCATCCAGTTCATAATTACATGGTGGATAGTGGCACAAGTAACACAGTTAAGCCAAAAGCGATTGTAGAAAAATTGGGTCTGTACAGTATGAGCCTATAGAAAGGAGTGTCTTACAACTTGATGGAACTGTAACTAATACAAGTTGGTATAATAAAAAATCTAGAAGTGATCATTACATTCTTTCCCAAATGTTTCTATTCTAGCAAGATGTTACTGTTGTGGATTTACCTCCATAATTTGCCTTATGCTTATCTAAAGACTTCATGGAAAAAAAAGGAGGCTATCTCCCTTCAGATTGGTCATTATTTTTTACTACTTGTTATGGTACAAAAGTTACCATCAATTTAGAGCCATTGGCCAGATTTCACATTGAGCCTCACTCTTCAAATGCAGTGGCTGATTATTAAGCCCTAGATCAATCTAATTTTGATGAGGTAGCTCATGTTTCAGCATTAGATGGTGTTTCTAACATGTTTATGGATGAAAATACAGCTGGAAGAACATGCTCATAATCCTTTTAAGGAAGTTGAAGAACACCTATTTGGTGTGTATTGTATGCATGAAGAAAATACACCACTTCCCTTACTATCCAAAATAGAAGATTCAGCAGAAGGGATTTGGAAGCTTCATTTTGATGGAGACTAAGAACAAGAAAGGACAGGGAGCTGGTTTGATTCTCACTTCCCCAATGAATGAAAGGCATTTCTCAGCTTTGAGTCTCCAATTTTCATGTACTTGTAATGTTGCTAAGTACGAAGCTTTGATTCATGGCTTGCTTTGGGTCAGAAAGAGAGATATTAGCATGCTACAATTTTTTGGTGACTCTGAGTTGGTTATCAAGCAAGTAAGAAATTTCAATGTTTATAAGAATCCATAAAGAGCTCAGGGTTAGTCCATATTCCTAGACATAGTCCTAGTTCATGCATATGAATCTCTAAACAGTAGAAGATTTTTATGTTATTGAAGATTCAACTACATAGATCACTCAGAAAGAAGAGAAAGACAAGCATGTAGAATAGACATTGACAGTAAGTTGTGGGCTAGAACCTGAAGTGTTGGAATAGATTGAAAATACAAAAATGTCAGCCTCATATAAAGATTACATTGTCAGGCCCTCAATAAGCTTGATACATGATTCAAATTGGTAAGACCAATGAAAGTGAGACTCAAATTTATGGGTTTCTACAACATGGAAGCTGAGTATTTCTACAGTACAATTAGGATAGAATATACTTGCAGTTATACAGATGACCAAATTGTTCTAGATTGAAAACAAATAAACTGCCTTGAGGTCTAGGTCACATTTTGGATAGACATCTTAGCACTAACAATCAGTTAAGAAAGGATCATTTACTAAAATGTCCAACTCATGCTGATTTCAAGCTGAAATCAAAGAGATCTCAGTTGATGTAAGAGGAAAAAGCTACTTCTGAGTAAAGGCTATGTTCTAGTTAATTGCATCAAAGCAGATCAAGAATTTATTAAAATCTATTGCAAGGATTTTAAGGATGTATAAGTGCAACTACAAGTTACAAATAGGCAATTCAAAAGTGACCTGAAAGGATTTGATGTACAATTTAGCACTTAATTCATACAATTGAGTTGCATCCAACATTCATTAAACTTGTTAGGAAGAAACAGAGGCATGTGAATCCTAATAACCAGAATCTTTGATGAAAGACAAAGTAGATTATCTGAAAATTCATTGAATCAGGTATTCAATCTTTCCAGATGTCAACCCCAGATTTGAAGTTCGGTCAGCCAAATCTTGTTAGGATCCTGTTATGGAAGATCCTCAGAACGGTGATTTAATCAGACATATAACCTAGTATGATTTTAGAAAAGATCTTACCCATATGGCTTATTTTGTAAAGAACAAGTTACCCACTCCTAGAGAAATCAAATGTGGATCAGATTCTAAGAACTAGTCACAGGTTTAGAATAGACTATACTGGAATATAAAATACGATGGATTATAGTGGATATAATCATATTTTAGTTTGGGAAGATAGATAGATATAAATGGAAGCATTTACCTATCCAGAAGGATCTGGGGGTACCTATCCTTATAAAACGTAATGCCTTTTGGAAAATCTATATAACATAGATGCACAGAAGTAACATGATTCTAACGTGTACATGATACACAGGCTTTTCAAGTCATGACTGCAGATTGAAGCCCCATAAATGTAGCTCGAAGGTTTTAGTTTAGATGATGTTACTATATTTTCAAAAGATTCATGAAGAACATCTAAATGCTCATTTAAGGCAAACTTTTTAGTTGTGCAGGTAATTTAGAATATTCAGGTTGAATCCATCTCCAAGTCCAAATCTTTTTGTACATCAAGGTCAGAGACTACAAAGAGCTCCATATTCACTTTCCATGGCAGAGCCAACCCAGGTCAAAGCATCATTTATGTAAGGGGGTTCAGGATCAAATCCATATCACAACTATCATTGCCCCATCATAATGAAGCTCATCACACAGAGACCATTTTGGGAAGATAGATCCAAGCTTTGTTAGAAGATTTGTTCCAGATTTTGTAGCATTGGTTAAACCAGCTCACAGCTATTCTAAAGAACCCAGAGAAAAATTTCTCTTAGACAGAATCAGAAAAATGAGAATGCTCAAATATTTTAGAATCCCGCCAAGGTATCCATTTGCAGTAACAGAAATCCAAACTCGAAGAAAGCTACTAACAGTGGCGACCATCTAATGGAAGTAAAATATTAGACCAGAATATACCACACAATGGTTCGCAGCTCATAGACTCTAAAGTCAGAGGAAATCTAAAGAAGGACCAGATACTTCAAATATACTAAGAGCTCGAACAATGGCATAACCTATCAACATATTTCTCAGATCAAGCTCGAAGAGAAGATGCAGATGCTTAAGGGGTCAAGTTTCAAATGGTTAGCCATAATGGCAAGTTTCAGAGCTTCACAAAGCAACCATCAATGGCATCGGGAAAAAATTCCAGGGCTTCATCCACAAAGTCAGATAAAAACTTAGATGAAAGTGATCATTATGGGCCAAGTTGTCCCATTTATCATGAAACATGACCTAAACGAGTGGCTAGACAGGAGCTCAACTACTGTTGAAATGATTCAACCATTGAAAATAAAGCATCAAGTATGATAGATCAACAGGCTTGAGGATCAAGATCTCCAGAGTCTTGAAATAATTAACCACAGTTTGAGTTTCCACTAACCATGCATTCAATGCATAGTCAGACACCCTAACCATGATGCTCCATAGGATCAATGGCTTAAGATCTAACGAAGTACACAGATCGATACGTTCTCAAATGGATCACGTCAAAATTGATGACAAAATTCATCTAAGTTGGAATGGTGGTCGAATTGATGGTCAAAATTTATATATTCAATGTTTTAAAACTTTAATCTCGCAGGCCTCGCAGCCCCTCAAAGAGGACATGTGTCATCACCATTGCAATAGAAGCAGAAGGCGAGGGTCGGTAGTCTCTTTAAGTTTTGAAACCTTAAAATTGCAAAAATTTAAAATTTGCAAACATTTCCTACAAGCCCAAGCCTCCGCGAGGAGAAATTCAAAGCCACAGGGAAAATGGAAAAAATTGATTCCATGGAACATTGGCAGAAGTGGTGGGATTTCATTATAACTTTTATATACTTTTCACAAAAATGTGGTTAAAACTTCAAGTAACCCCATGGGCATGCAATTCCTCTAAAACAGAGGATTGGAAAGACTTTTGTCTTCGAAGCTTTTTCGCAAAAGAGTTTAAAATGCCAAATTTTCCCAAAGGCCCGAAGGCCTACGCAAATGGACATTAAATCTCTAGAAGTTTTCCGCTGACCCAAAAACCTAAAAGGGGAAAAAAAGTCACAAAAGTTGTGCAGGTCCACATAGGGCTTCAAAACTTCAAAAGGTTCCGAAAGTCCGCACAAATGACTTAAAATTTCTAGGAATTTTTCCCGCGGGCCTGTAAAAGCAAAGAAGGAGGATTTTCCACGTGTTTTCCTAGCTATCATTTTAAGTTTTGATTTTCAAAACCCAAATTATAATGATATGTTTCAAGAAAATACAAATTGATCGGCCAATGAAACATGCATGTATTAATGAAAATATGGCCGAAATAAGGTGAATAGCAAAGTTGCCCCCACAGCTGGGTGTTATTGTAGGTATTATAATTATTTCTTTTACCCATAAATAAGAGTTAACTTTTGCATTTTTCCATGAGGACAGATCAGCAACAAGACAAAGTTTGCATGCCAGGAAGAAGACTTTCTTAGCAAGCAAATTCTTAGCCTTGGCAAATCATCCACTCATGGTATTAGCTTAAATTATTTATTACATGCTTTTCATTAAAATAGATCAGTCGACTTAAGTTGACTCAGTTGTAACCAAAGGCTATTAAGTTCCTATTTGTAATTGCATGCTCTATTTTTTATTCCTTTATCTATTATTAAATAAAGGATAAAAATAGAATACATGGGTGAGTACAAGCTTTAGGCTATTTTTGGGAAGTGGGTGAATTTTATTTTTTCTATATATTGTGTTCCTTTGCAAAGCACAAGGGGAACTTCTAGAGGACTTTTTGGATATATGAGTATTGAAGCAATTTTTTTCAGTTTTTCCTTCTGAGTGTGAAGAATTTCTACCTTTCCAATTATTTGCAGTCTTGTGTATGTTTTTATTAGTCTTGTGAATGCAAATTCCCTGATCAATCATCTTACCCTACTGTAAAATTCTGTAGTTTCTGCATAATTTTAATGTGCATGTTTAACTTATGCAGTGCTGTTGTGATATTCTTCCCTTAGTACAAACCAAGTGTTTTGCCCTTAATATTTTGTATAAGAACTATTCGCTGCGTGCATCAAAAATCTCTTCACATATCAATTTGTGCATTTACTCGGTCAAATCCCTCATACAACTTTGGTGTATCACCTTAGTTTTAATTACTTTACAATCATTTTTTACCCCTAAAACCCTATAATCAATTTAGGATACATCAATAAGGAACCAACCTTTTAATACCCAGAGACTCACCTCAAAATATGTATACCCATAGACTTAAGGTGTTTTCCATTGTATCTACGAAAAGAGAGAGATCAAATTGTGCAAGCTTAAAAAACCTACAACCATCTCTCTACAGGGTGCACTTTTGAGAGATAACCGGCCCCATGTGTCTAGGGTCTGAGATAGTTTTCCTTGGTCGTTGAAAATTCCAAGTGAGCACAGAGTGAGTGAAAAATTTCATGTGTCCCTTCGGTGCTTCTTCAAGAGTAAGGTACAGGGGCAGGTCCCTAAATAGGTACGGGCCCTCCATGTGTCCGAGGCCTTAGAAAATTGCTTTGAAAATTTTAAGTATAGAGAGGAGCTGGCAGAAGCCTCCACATGTCTCCTTGGCGCAACTACTAAGGTAGGACCCATAGGTGGATATTCAAATGAGCGTCATCCTTCCACATGTCCATGGTCCGTCAAATCTCTACCGGCCACATGAAAAAATGTACAATTTTTAGCAAGGTAGTGGAAACCTCCACATGTCTCCCTGGCACAACTCCAAAGGTCAAACCAAGAGGTGACTTTCAGATGAGCGCCGACCCTCCATGTGGAAAAAACTTGAGTTGAATCGGGCTTTAGAGTTTTATTGTTCCCCACAGAGATGCGTCTAATCAGAAAGGTCCATGTTTCCACAGATGCTGAGATATAAATTTGATGGGGAAAACACACCCAAAAAATCATAGAATGCAGGGAAATCACCATTTGCACCTGGAAATGAATCTTTCTTTAAGGAAAAAGAATTTGGAAACGATATAAGGCCTAAATGTGATCCATTGAGCTGCATCAAATTATAAAGGACCACATTTCCATAGATATTGGGACAAAAATTAACAGGTAAAATAAAATGTGACTGTGGAAAAATGGAAAGGAAAAAACCTGAGTGTACGCCCAAGTTAAAAATTCATTCACATGGATAGAGGAACGGAAAATGAATTTTTGATTTAAAATGATCCTTGATCAAAGGAAGGGACTTATCATGGCAACCAAATGAAGGAAAAATCTTTCATGCATCAATACATGGAGATAGAAACTATGAAAGAGCCCGCAAACTGAAGAATTTCAAGGAAAAATGGGAAAGATCAAATTGAGCACCAAAACAATGGAATAAGCATCCCTAAAAAAGTTAGGTGAGAATTAGGTGGGAATAGTTTTTAAAATGAAATGCATGTGGCAATTTTTAATGGGGCTACTTAAGTGGTGCAGGAGGTGAATTTATTTTATAACCCTAATGATTAGTTGGTGACTCTTTAAATAAAATCCTTGACCCTTGTAATTAATAAAATCAAATTTACTCTTTAGTAAGTAGACATTATTTTAATTAAATATTAAATTTATTTGTATTTAGTTTAATGGGAGGGTTAGTTTAATGGGAGGGTAAGTTTAGACTTAGCCCTAAATAATAAAATTATTAAAGGACATTTTAGCTACGTTATTAAATTAAATAAAGTTTGTAACTAGGGAATTTTAATGCCAAGATGGGGTATTGTGTAATATTAATTAAATGAATATTAAAAGAAATAATATATTAACCGAGAAATAAACTAGACCTAGTTGGAATTTACCCCGTTGTAACCGGTTTTAACAAAAAAATCTTCAATTTTATAATTTAACTTTTGACTTGTCTTGGGCTTCGTGTGGGAATTTTGTGGGCATTACACTTGGTATCAGAGTTGTGGGTTCAACACTTGGATCCTTGGGCACACTTGTAAACACAAATGATTAACATTGTATAATCTAAAACTAGGTCACACAACATCACTTAATTTATATATATATTTTTAAAAACTGGAGAAGACCGAAAAAAATGAAACAAAACCTATAATGATAAACTGACTCTTTCCTTAGTATTTGTAGGAAGCACAAACTAGACAGGGGATTCTTACATGTGGACCTAGTCTTACGACCCCCATATCAGGCAGTAGCAAACATATCACCTCATAAACTACAGACACTACAAGATGTTAATGTTGTTATACATGGGGTATCTTTAGGAGGTTGACCTAATAGACATGACTGAGATCCATCAGTAGAGGCTCGTGCATCTCCATGAAACAACGATGAGCATAGGTAAGATAAATTTCCATGTGGAGCCAACTATAATGAATTCACCTCAGAGGGGACATGGGGATAGGGTTTCAAGACATATAGAAAGATCTCAGAGCCCCAAGCCAAGGGATGAGCATTCAAATAGGAATACGGGTCAGTAACCAATAGTTTTAGATCATATTAGGGAGATCTTGAAGCTATATGCATCTCGTTATCCTTGCGATACAGGAGGTTATCAAGAAGATTGGTTAGTAAGCTTGAGTGGGTGATTCAAGCTTTTCCCATGTACTAGCAACATGAAGGCTCATGTTGCGATTCATATTATGAGGGATGAGTAAGTGTCTGGCTGAGGACTAAGGAGTAAAATATCCATGTAGATTAAAAGATAGTCACTTGGGAAATCTTCGAGGAGTGGTTAAGGAGAATATACTTATCCAAGAGCTTTATTTCGCAGAGGATAGATGAGTTCCATGACCTACGTCAGGCATCCATGATAGTGGAAGAGTATGAGAGTCAATTTCTACACTTGCTTCAGTATGTCGACTATATGTAGGATGAGCAGGTCAGGATTCATAGATTCATTAGGGGCTTGAACTTGGATTTGAGGCATGTAGTATGCATTCATTTCCCATAGACCTTAGTAGAGGTCATTTAGAAGGCCTACATTACAGAGGAGAGCACAAAGAAGACCTAGCAGGCCAAAGATAGAGTGTAAAGTTGTATCCAACATATGCATTATAATAAATCAAGGGGGTCAGCTCCTCCTCCTTGTGGCAGACATGTTTTTGCATAGTCTTCATTCAAGACACCACAACAGCCACCTCAATAGATATAGTAGTAGAATAGTCCACTATTTAGACATCAACATATGTTTGACACTAAGAGGGAATGAAGTATGGGGTCTTCCCCTAAGGGTCCCATAGGGAAAAAATATGCACCAAGAGCTCAGTCAGTAGGATCTCATTAGTAGTGACCACAACAGTCCATAACAAGAACATCAGGATCTATAACACAGACCACTAAAGTACCTACAAGATCTGCATCTCATTGGATGTGACCATGTAGTTGTTGTAGATGTTGTGTAGTAAGACATCATTAGAGAGAGTTCCCACAAAACCCTAATAACAAGGGTAAGCCACTGATTTCAGAGCCTACAGTTGGTGACATGGGACGTAGCCATCAGATCTATGTAGTAGTCGAGAACTAGAGGTAGAATTGGAGGTATCCCTACCTCTATTCTGTTATGTTCTTGCTGATATGATTATTTTATTACTCCATATTTAGTAGAGTGTTGTAGGCTAGTTGTAGTTAGGTAGGACCTTAGGATTTCAAGATGGATTATGGAGCCAAGATCTTAGTATACTCCTTAGTCAAGGAGTGCGTACTGGACCTAGGACCCTTCACCACTACCTTGGATCTTCGTATCCTTCATTTGGGTTGTTATGGAGTTATCTTAGGCATGGATTAGTTTTCTGCACATAGATCTATAGATGATGGTTATAGTAAGGTTATATCTTATGTACATGATTTGGGGGTTCAGTCGATGATAGATAAAGTTAGGAGACCCATCTTTATTCACATTATTTCTGCTATGCATCTTAAGCAGTGTGCGCGACATGGGTATCAGTTGTATGCTATTACAGTTAGTTATAGGTAACAAGATGGTGTTAGTGGACCTTTTCTTGATGATCAAACCATTTTCTAGGAGTTTTTAGATGGTGTTCCTAGTGATCTTCCAGGGTTACCTCCCCCATGTGAGATATACTTTCACATTGATTTGGTTCCGTGAGAAGATCGTATCTCACGTGCTCCATATAGGATGACCACCCTTGAGTTATGTGAGCTCAAGTTGTGGCTTGAGGGCCTTCTCAAGAAATTCCTAATCTATCTTAATGTATCACCTTGGGGTGCACCGGTGATTTTTGTAAAGAAGAAGGACATATCCTTGAGGTTGTGTGTGGACTACAAAAAACTGAATTAATTAACAATCAAGAATCGTTACCTTGTTCCTCGCATAGATGATTTTTTTTATCAAATGAAGGGGACCACAATGTTTTCCAAGATGGATCTTATGTTCAGTAACCATAAGTTGAGGATTGTAGAGACAGATGTCCATAAGATAACTTTCCATACGAGATATGGCCGCTATAAGTTAACATTTGTGCCTTTCGGTCTAACGAATGCCCCTGCAGTGTTCACGAGTTTGATGAACATGGTGTTTAGGAATTTAATGGACCAATTTGTACTCGTTTTCATTGATGAAATTTTTAGCTACTCACGTATGCATGAGGATCACCTTATATAGGTTTTGCAATGTCTTCATGAGAAAAAAATTTATGGGAACATGGAGAAGTGTGCATTCTTCCAGTAAGGGGTGCAATATTTTGGCCACATTCTTTTAGAAGAAGGTATTGTCCATTTGATCCTTCATATATTAAATCCATTATGGATTGGCCAAAACCTACTAGTGTGACTGAGGTGGTCAATATCACGGGGTTGGAAGGATACTACAGGATATTTTTTAGGTATTTTCTCATATTTTGCACCCCATCACTTCCCTTCAACGGAAAGCGAAGAATTTTGTTTGGTCAAATAGATGTGAGTAGGCGTTTAGCACACTGAAGGAATGCCTTTTGATAACACAAATTATTTTAGTGCTAGATCCACAAGGAGAGTTCTTATTTTACACTGATGCTTTTTTTACATGATTACGAGGTGTATTGATGTAGGAAGGACGTGTAGTAGCCTTTTAGTCTTGCAAACTCAAGGATTATGAGCTCAATTATTTTAATCATGACCTTGAGATTATAGTCATTGTGCATGTTTTGGTTCAATGGAGGAATTTCCTTTTAGGTAGGAGATTCATTCTTAGGACTGATAATTTGAGCCATCGTCACCTCTTACTGTTACCCAATCTCACCAACATTGGATAGAGTTGCTTTGTGAGTATGACATGAAGATATAGTATGTGAAGGGGAAGGATAATGTGGTTGTAGATGGCATGAGTTTTTGGAGACATTTGGTGATGGATACAACAATTGATACAAACTTGAGGACTAAAATTTTGCAACATCTTCCTCATGAAAATTTTTACGTTTTATTCAGAATGGAGATCGAGTCTCAGAGACCCCTTGAAGGGAATTTTGATGGATTTTATTTAGAGGTAGATGGTCTTCTTTGGCATAGAGTTCAGATCTATGTTCCCAGAAATGGAGGATTGATCCAGGATATCCTTGTTGAGGCACACTGTGCACCCTATTCAGCCCATCTAGGGGTGAAGAAGATGCATGAAACTTTGATAAAATTGTACCATTTGATAGGTCTATAGAGAGACGTGACTCATTTTGGTTCTCATTGTTTAGAGTGTTAAAAGGTGAAGGTTGAGCATCAACATCCAACTAGCCTTTTATATCCACATGTCATATCAGAGTGGAAATGAGACACCATTTCCATGGATTTCATTTTAGGTATACCTACATCGAGATACCACCACGATGTCGCCGTGGTCACAGTGGAGAGATTGACGAAAGTGACTCTTTTTTCTCAAGTAAAGACAACCTATTTAACTAGTGGCTCATTTTTCTTGGGAGAAATATCAACTTCAATTCAACTTATCACCCTTAAATAGATGGATAGACAAAGTGGGTGAATCAGATTATGGAGGAAATGTTTAGGATGTATGTCATGGACGATCAGCCAATGTGGGAGGAGTACTTGTATTTATTGCAATTTTCCTACAACAACGGTTTTTAGAGTTCGATTGGCATGGCTCCTTTTAAGTCTCTGTATGATAGGGAGTGCAGGACACCGCTGAGTTAGGACATGTTGGAGGAAGGGTTTATCTTGTGCTGACATTATTTTAGGATATGGAGAAGAAGGTTGTCATTATTTGATAGAGATTCCAGGAGGAATTCAAGTGTAAGGAGGGGGGGCTGTAGTACCCACTCTTTAAAACTGATATTATTATGAATTTTCTTATTATGGATTGGATTTTTAGACATTGTTATAACATTTTAGAAAATGACAGATGAACATTTTTATATTTGATTAGTTTATTTGATAGAAAGTATGGATGTTTAGACTTATCACATGATTTACATGATGGATTATATGCATGGTTTGACATATCAAAATTTGATGATCTTGCGTTATTACCATACTGACACTGTCGATTTGATATATAGATGTTCCTAGATGATTTATTTGTTTTCGTGATCTTATTGCTAATTATTAAATTAATAAAATTGAAATATGTGAAATTGTGAGCAGTTGGTGAATTACTTGTTTTAGTGATAATTTAGTTATGATATTTGATGATATGATTTGATATGTATATGTGTTCCTTTTATTATCTCGATGTCATGAATATGGACATGAGGCCAGAAAGGTGTTGTTTTGTTATTTGCATGCACTCACAACACAACAAACCAAAGGGGGATAGGAGACCAACAATGAAGGAATCTACGGTATTGGCAATAGGTCGCCTTGGAAACTTGTTTATATGTTTCATGTTATTGTTATTAGTTTATTAGAAGGTTCCTATTACGGGGTGGCCTCAAATGTGACCTTTGGTAAGCTGTGTTTTTTCCTTTTTGATTTTATTTATTTGTGAGTAATTGTATTTTGTTAGTGTTTTTGGAGTTACTTTAATTTTTTGCTAATTACTCCTTTTAAGTTAATTAAAATTGTTAAGTTAGTTCTAATTACGATGTAACAAAAGGGGGGGAAATAAATTTGAGTTGGTAGTCTTGGTTTGTGTTGGTTTTGAAAGAATTTAATTGATTTTGAGTGGTGTGCACTCAATATCACATGTGAATTTCGGATTTTGACTTTTTAGGTCATTTTGAAAACTTATGGGACAAGTTAAGCTTGTCCCACACCTCTTAAAGTCACCCACCCACTAGGCCTATGATGTGAGGGGCTTATTTTAGGCCCTTTTATATGTTTTAATGGAGAAAAATAGCAATTAATTTAACTTTTCTTACTAGCATCTTTAATTGTTTCCTTTAGGGGTGTGGGTTGGGCTTGAGTGTGTAAGAGGGTTGTCATTCCCTAAAAAACCCATTTTTTATGCTTTGAGGTTTGGGTTTGACCTTGGTGATGTGGAATAGAGGAGAAATGATTTGAATCCTAGATGGAGCCACAACACCTCTCTCTCCCTCTTTTATATTTATTCCAATTTGTTTGATGATTTGGGGGCCACTTGCTTTATTTTTTGTCTCTTGCCTTTGGAGGTGCTTGTTTTTTTAGAAATCTTGTTGGAGCTGGAGATAGCTTGGGATTACTTGAGCTTGGGATTGCTTGAGCTTAGAAAGGCTAGAAATTTCTGATGGATTGTGAATCTTGCCAAGGAAAGGTAGGGTATTCACCCTTATTTTCTTGCACTATTTTGGTTTGCATATGTTTGTGAATGAATGTTTAGATAGCCGTAGGTTATGTAACTGAGTGAAATGGGGATACATTTTTTTTGGAGGCATAAGAATTTTTATTGGGCATTACGTGGGGTGTAGTGTGGGGTAAGAGACCCTCCACACCTTTCCCCACATTAACCAATATACGGCCCACATACCACACAAGCTTCCAAAACATTAATACAATACAATTTTTTTTGTTTCTTTCTTTGTATTGATTATATATATATTTAAATTCATTATTTAACCAAGAAAAATACTTCAACTTATTTTTAATACATATATGTACATATTTAATATATTTTGTATAAATAAATTTATATAACTAAATATAGTCATAGTTATCTTCTCTCTTTTTTTGTGTTTGTTATATATAAATGAACAAAAAGTTACATAGTGCAGAGAAGAACAAGACAAGGCACTTTTAAATTTTATTTTTATTATTTATTTTTCTACCTATTCTAATAAAAGTGAAATTTAGAAATCTAATAAAGGTGGACTCTTTCAACCTACTATCTTGCAAAGGGAAGAATTTCCTTTATTCTAAGATTTTTAAACTACTACTTTCGTTTCTTCCACATACTAAGGAATATACCTAAAAGTTCAATATTTACCCATATAATTTCTTTCCTTCAACTTAACAATGAATGTGACTATAAATTTTAATATTTCCAAACATCCTTCCTTTAAATAGAACATCAACTATTTCCCTTTCTTCTTACAACAATTAAATGCCAACCATTTCCCCTAACAAGTGCATTTTAAGAAGATTCACAGTAATTTTAAAATGAAACATATCACACTTTGGAGGCAATGAAACAACTTAAATTGAAATAAATGCATTTCCATTTTATGCCCATTTCAAGTCGTGTAATGCATCTATCTAATGCAAAATTTGGTAGTTTCCTTTCACAAGAGGTAACTCATTTAATATGTAATTTTTCCATTCAAAGCACTCTTAGTAAGATTTACAAGTTAAAGGGATTTTCAAGTAATAAATGCAATTTTTTTTTTCTATTTTTTGATAGACACAAATTTGAAAATTTTGGTGCAAATCAACCATTTTACAAGACATGTACAAAGGATTGAAATTATTAAAAAATACTAGTTATAAGCACTCCACTCAAAATCGAGACAACATGGTAAATTTTTTACAAAGGGAAAACTTTCTTCTTTTATCCAAATTCAGCTAAGATCATCCTTCACTTGAGCCCCACCTTCTCCTCAAAGTGAAAACAAAACAATAAAAATGGGGGAGTATGCATCACTCTCCACCCAACCATTAATCTAATGAGGAAAAGAATCCTTCTTCATCATTGGCTCCTGAGCCCAAATAAGGAGGAAAGAGGGTAATTTGACAAGCATTGGGAACATAAATAGCATTCCACATTCAAATTCAAACCAAACATTTACACAATAAGAAATTAAACAAAAAACACTTCTAGAGACACAAGTTTCCCAACACAATGGCTCTAAACTCCATCCAAGAAGAGAAAGGAACATGGGGATTCTACTTGTGCCTCCAAAGGGTTTGAGTGCCCACCTTAAAACCTCTTAGAACTAAATCACAACCCACAAATATTTTTTGCCTCCCCAAAATAAAAACAATGCTTATGCCTCCCTCGAACAAATTCAACTCTTATGCCTCCCTCACTATTATGCCTCCCACAATAAGACAACATGATAATCACAAATTTAAATTATCACAAGGTGGGCCACCCCAGTCATACTCCCTCCTAAAATACCGAATACAATCTTATGTCTCCTTCCAAAGTAAACCCATTTACATTTTCTCCTACACAACCTAAGGCCATCCTAATACCCAAAATAAAAAATGCAATAACATTCATTCACAAACATATGCAAACAAAAATAGTAAAAGAAAATAAAGGTGAGCAACCTACCTTGCCATTGCAAGAGTTCCAATCCACAAGGAAGTTCTAATATTTCTAATCCCAAGCAAGCACAATCGAACTCCTAGCTCAAAACAACACTCTCAAAAGAAAATCCTCCGAGAGGAAAAGTCTCCAAATCAAACAAGTAACCCCCAAATCCTCAAACAAATTGGAATAAATAGAAAAGAGAAATGAGGGAGGCGATGTTGCTCCATGTAGTATAAAACATCATTTCTCCTCCATTCTATACCACAAGGTCAAACTCAATATCCAAATCACAATAAATTTGTGGTTGACAAAATGACAACCCTCTTACACACTCAAACCCAAACCCACACACCTAAAAGACACAATTAATTAATCTTGTAAGAAAAGTGCAATTAATTGCTCTTTTTATCCAATAAAACACACAAAAGGCCTAAATTTATCCCCTCACATCTTAGGCATATTGGATGGGTGAATTTAAGAGGTGTGGGACAAGCTTAACTTGTCCTACAAGCCTCCAAAATGGCCTTGAAATTCAAAATCCGAAATTCACTTGCAATATTGAGTACACACTACTCAAAATCAATTAAATTCTCTCAAATCCAAGACAAACAAAGACTACCTACTCACATTTATTCCCCCCTTTTTTCACATCCTAATTAGCACTAACTAATAAAATTTAATTAACTTTAAAAGAGTACTTAACAATAATAATAAAAGTGACTCCAAAATACTAACAAAAATACAATTACTCAAATAAATAAATCCAAAAAAAAAAAAAAAACAAACTTACCCAAGGTGACATTTGAGGCCACCCCTAATGGGGACCTCATAACAATCTAACAAAAAAAATCATAAATTTACACTAGTTGCTAAGGTGAGTTGTTGTCAATACCCCAAATTACTTCACTATTGGTCTCATATCCCCCTTTTGTTTGTTTTGTTACAAATTCTTGAAAAAATCAAAACAATACCTTTCTAGACTTGTGGCCATAGTAATAAAATCTAGAAAAAAAAACACATGCATATACATATCAATTAATATCATCAAATATCATAAATTAATCATCACTAAAACAAGTAATTCATGAATTTATTCACAATTCCAATATTTCGATTTCACCAATTTATCAATTAGCAATTAGATCACAAAATAAACTAAATCATCTAGCAACATCAATATATCACATCTAATGTGTCAGTACAGTAGTAGCTCAAGATAATCAAATAATGATATGTCAAACCATGCATGTAATCCATCCTGTAAATCATGGAATAAGTATAAACATCCATTTTTTCCATCAAATAAGGAAATCAAATATAACCATGTCCGTCTGTCAATATTTAAAATATGATAACAATGTTTATAACTGCAATCCATAATAAGAAAAATCATAATAATATCAATGTAGAATAGTAGTGGGAACTACATCCCCCTCCTCTTAGACTTGACTTCCTCCTGGAAGTAACTGGAATGAATGTGTGAACTGTGCTTTCAAAGCTGTAGCATCCTCCCATGTAGATGTTGTCTCATTGTATTGATCCCACTGGATGCCAACCTGATCAATCTCTCTACCTCAAACGCCCATGGTCCTGCGCTCTAAAATACAAACAGACTCTACCATGACTTGCCCCTGATCCTACACCTACAATATGGTCCAATCTAATACATGAAAAGGATATGGAATGTACCTCATAAGCACAGAAACATGAAAACCATCTTGGATTCAAGACAAGCTCGGTGGCAATGCTAGATGATAGGCTAAAGGATCGATACACTTCAAGATATCAAATGGACCCCCAAACCTAGGAGAAAGCTTATATCCTTTTCCGTAATGGATAGGGATATTATAATTCCTAACATGAAGAAACACCATCGTGCCCACCTAAAAACAATGATATGTCATCCGTTGATCTCCATATTTCTTCTGCCTATCCTGAGCTTCCTGTAATTTTTGTCAAATCATGACAACCAGTTGATCCATATCCTGTAATAATGGATACCCAAGATAAACCATTTCCTCCTATCTTTCCCAAGTCAGCTATGTCCTGCACTCCTTTAATGCCCCATTTGATTTCAACTTCCACCATTTCTTCCTTACCCTATTTATTAACACCGATTATTTATCTGAGTCCCTTTTTGATCGTTAAGCATTGTGGCCCTAGTGCAAAGTTATTTATAATATTTCTTTCCTTCTCTCATTCCATCACGCCACATCTATCTATTGTTAGTTGCCAAGGGTCTTTGGTAGCTTAGTTTTATAACATTTTTCTAGTGATCTAATCATTCCTTCGATCTATGGAATGCTTAATGTCATTTGTTAAAAATATTTCTAATGAATTATTAAAATATTTTAAAGTTATTTTAGGCGTAGTTATTAAAAGATACCTAGATTTTGAACCAAGTTTTAAAAAATAAAAAAATAAAATCAAACAATAATAAAAGGGATTTATCCCCCACCTAAACTAATCTTCTAACAACCTTGGCTGAGTGGTTTGCATAGAAGGAGAATTTTTTGTGGTGGTGAATTTTGGAAGGGTTTGAGTAATGTTATTTGAAGGGACTGATTTTAATGTGGGAATTAATATTTTACCTAACCTGGCTGACCTGGTCTCCATGGACGGTCTTCTAAACTTTTGAATTTATGGTGATTTGGACTCTCCCTCCAACCAAGTCTTCCATTCTTTGCTGGCACTTATTAAACTTGCTTGGCACATTTTTTTGGGCTAGCTGTGGATTGAATGGTAGCTAGTTGTGTGTTTGGATGGATTTTTGTGTAGAAGGAATAAACTTTTACATCTTTTGTTAAGTATTTCTCTTTCTTTGTTGTGCAACAACATTTTGCATACTTATCTACCAAGGAACTTGCAATTATAACTTTTGACAAAAATTTCTCCTCCTAATGTGTGTGTGGATGTCCTTACCCTATTTCAAAGATGTTGCCTTGGCACTGGCTTGGTGTATGTTGCAAATGGGAGATGAGTAGGTTGGACACCCGTTGGTTGCATATGGTGAAGCACGGTCATTTATATAACCCATTTTGTGCATATGCTACAATCATGGCAATTTTTGAGACCAGGGCTCTTTCAAGCAAATGAAACTCACAAATTTTTGGAGCCTCCTTCCCTTTCTACATTCTCCCTTCCTTTGTAATGTTGAAATGATTAAATTTTTTGCGCTCCAACAAGCTTGTGGACAAGAAATAAAACTCAGGGTTGTTGTTGCAGGCCTGCTAGGTGGATGTGCATTTAGTGCAAGCTCTAATCAAGAATGATAAGCCTAAATCTTGTTATGTTTTCTATCTTTAATAATTCCATGAAATGAGTTGCTCTCTTTCCTAAATTGGTATATTTTTACATGAAATGATTATTCTCCCTATCTTTATTTTGTGGTATCAAAATATTTCTATGTTTTAATTCTGGTAAGAAATCGTTACAATTATGAAACTGGGTTAGGAACGCTCTTCTTTCTTGTCCAAATCTGAAATAGTGTCTAATTCTCATAATAAGAGAACTATGGCTAAGAACGTATTAAAAAAATGGGGTTTGGGAAATATTCTTTTGGTGAAACTTTTCTTCGTTATTTAATTGGTGGAAATCTAGTTTTTTGGTTGTTAGTAAGACCTTGCGAATGGTTATGTGATATGATAGTTGAACCATGGTTTCAAAGGGCTTGGTTTTGAATCAATAATTACTTTTTTCAGTTCTATGTTGATAAACATGTGTTTATGAAAGACTAAATTTTGTAATATTATTCAACACTTTGTTCTGGGGTATCATGTTGGTGATATTATGACATCTACTAAAAATGGTTGTTGCAAGCTTGATGGGTCTGCAATTATAGGGACGATAAGGTTTAACTTATTATAATTATTGATTAACTACTTTTGTGTGGTTTTTGTGGAATTATTTTGTGGCTATGGGGCCACGTGTAGGGATTTGTTCATATAGATGCTCCCCACAACTACTGAGAGCTCTATGAGCCTAGATTATGGCTGATTGAAGGTATACCTTGAGGGGATTTTCTATTTTTTTTAATGGGTTGTTGGTAGAATTGGTTGCATGAATAGGTTAAGTTTATGAGTTATTATGTTTAAGGGTTTGCACTATGTTGCAAATTCAATCCTTACCTTCATTACAAGGTGCTAGGAAGTTATTATGCCTTATTATCTAATTTGAGTGGTTTGTGTAAAGTATTCTAAGTACATAAACTATTTGGCTAGAAGTACCATATTTTATTCATCCTATCTTGAGCGGAACTAGAAATTATAATGGTTTAAATATAAATTTAACAGCATACTATAATGCTGGAATTTTGACAAGTTTAGAGGGATTAAGAGTATCCTTATATATATATATATATATATATTGTTGATTCTTGATGGGAATTGTTGTCTCAATAATCAATTTTGGTGACAAATAAATGCATCGTTTAAGAGTGGTTTCGAATATGGAAACAAGCATTGTTTCAAAAATATCTCATGACGAGAGAGTGGTAATCCATTTTTTAAAAAAACTCAAACTATAAATTTATTAAGGAGGGTGATGAATCTATTAGTGCTATGAGACATGGACAGGTATTTATAATGCTATCTTGTATAAAGGAATTTGGTAGATATAAGGCATGTCACGGTCCTGTACTTGGATATATCATGTGACTTGGCTGCTTGACAATGCCCATTTAAGACTCTTGTTAGCCATTTTTTTTCTCTTATCCTTATCTTGTGGATTAACCTATTAGATAAGAAAATGTATATTGTTGGTTTGAATATATGTTTTCACCTCATATGATCACGTGATGGATTTCCATTTTTACACTCGATTGTTTGTTTCTAACTTTTAGGCCTATGGCCCCTCCTGGAATGAATGTTAAATTTTTTTTGGTTTTGTGTCTGTTGGTGCTCATTTTAATCTCACCCAATTTATACTTAAAAATCTTAAGTTTAGGCACTCTATCGTGTTTTCTATCTCCCTGTATTGATGTATGAAATCTTTTTCCTTCATTTGGTTACCATGATTAGTCCCTTCCTTGGTCGAGGATCACTTAAAAGACTAGAATTTGTTTTTTGCTCGTCTGTTCATATGAAAAGATCTATAACTTGGGTGTAAAATTGGGTTTTTTCCCTTCCTTCCATTTTCCATAGTCACGTTCTATTTCCCCTGTCATTTTTTTCCCAAGTATCTATGGAAACATGATTGGGTGTGGCTCAAAAGATCATATTTGGGCCTTATATCATTTCCAAATTCTCTTTCTTGAAATAAATATTCATTTCCGGGCTCAAATGGTGATTTTCCTAAATTTTACGGTTTTGAGGGGTGTATTTTTCCTAGTCAAATTCACATCTCAGCATTTGTGGGAAACATGGACATTTCTGGTTGGATGCGGCTTAGCGAGGAACTTTAAAAAATCTAAGTCTTGCTTTAACTCAAAATCTATCCACGTCGAGGGTCGACGCTCATCTCAAAATTCCTCTTTTGGTTTGACCTTCAAGTTGTGTCAGGGAGACATGTAGTGGTTTCTTTTGTCTTGCCAAGACTTAAACAAATTTTTCATGTGGCCGATATAGCTTTGGCAGACCATGGACACATGGAGGGTCAATTCTCATTTGAGGATCATCCTTAGGGTCTAACCTTAATAATTTGTATTGAGGAGACACGTGGAGGATTCCGCCGGCCCCACTATATACTGAAACTTTTCAAAGTAATTTTCTAAGGCCTAGGACACGTGGAGGGACCGCACCTATTTGGGGACTAGCCCCTAAATTGTATTTTGAAGAATTGCCAAGAGGACACTGGGAGGCTTCCACTCACACTTCTTTGCTTAGACTTTTCAACGGCCAAGGAAAACTGTCTCAAACCCTAGACACATGACACCTTCTGCTGACCCTTCAAATTTCTTACCAACTCTTCTGGACTAAGACACATGGTGAGCCCACACTTGTTTGGGGTCTATTTGTGCTCATTTTGATCTCACCCCATTTTTCCTTGAAATTCTTCAGTTTTTATGCTCTGTCGTGTTTTGTATCTCCCCATATTTATGCATGAGAACTTTGTCCTCTATTTGGATGTAATGATTAGTCCCTTCCTTTGTCGAGGATCACTTAAAAGTCTATATTTTTTTTTTGTTCCTCTGTTCGTGTGAAAGAATCTATAACTTGGGCATAAACTCAGGTTTTTTCCCTTCCTTTTATTTTCAACAGTCAAATTTTGTTTTTGTCCCTATATTTTTTATCCCAAGTATCTGTGAAAACATGATTGGATGCGGTTTGGAGGATCATATTTGGACCTTATATCATTTCCAAATTCTCTATCTCAACAGAAAGATTCATTTCTAGGCTGAAATGGTGGTTTTCCTACATTTTACGGTTTGGCGAGAGTGATTTTCCTCGTCAAATTTACATCTCAACATCTGTGGAAATGTGTCCCTTCATGGTTGGATGTGGCTTGACAAGGCACTTTGAAAACTCTAACGCTTGCTTCAACTAAGAACTTGTCCACATGGAGGGTTGACGCTCATCTAAAGATTAACCTTTTGGTTTGAACTTGGAGTTGTGCTGGGGAGACACGTGGAGTTTTCCACTTCCTTGCCTAGACTTAGAAAAAAATTTTCATGCAGTCGGTACAACTTTGGTGGACCATGGACACGTGGAGGGCTAGCACTCAATTGAGGATCTACCTCAGGGTCCCACCTTAATAGAAGCACTAGGAGGAAACTTGGAGGCTTCCACCAGCTCCGCTCTATACTTAAACTTTTCAAAGCAATTTTCTAAGTAGTGAGACATGTGGAGGGACCACACATGTTTACAGACTGGCCCCTAAATTTTATTTTGAAGAAACATCAGGAGGAAACTTGGATGCTTCCTCTCACTTTTCCCTTGCTTGGACTTTTCAACGGCCAAGGAAAACTGTCTCAAACCCTAGACACATGGCGCCTTCCTCTGATCCTTCAAAATTTTTAACGACTCTGCCAAATTGAGACACGTGGTGAGCCTACACTTGTTTGGGGTCTCCACTTTTTGGGACCATCTCAAAATGTGCCATTGAGACACATGGATGTTTCCACTGGCTCATTTTTTACAGAGACTTTTTCAAAGGCCAAAAGGCATTTTTATTGGGCCTTGGGTACGTGAAAAGCCTGTGCTTGTTTAGAAACTTTGCCCTTTACTTCTCCTTTGCAATTTTGCTAAGGAAACATGTGGAAGGATATAAAATATAGTGGAGAAGGAGAAGAATCAATGGTTGTTGTGTATTGCGTCTATTTTTCCTCCATTTTTTCTCCAAGACTCCTAGAGATGCGAATATGCACTATTTTTCATCATTTTTGATGAAATTCCTTGTCATTTGTTTCTGCAAATTGCCATTGATAGGATTCAAAACTTAATTTATGAGTCCAAGGATTGCTAAGATCGATATTTTGAATTTCAAATTCCTCAGGCACCTACAAAAACGTGAATTACCAAGAAGATGGATGTGGGGTAGAGCTACAAAGGAAAAAGAGGGAAAAGGATGAAATGATGAAGGTTGTAGGTGCAAAGGATGGAAAAGGTTTTTTGTCAAGAGAGAAAAGGATTGCCTATTAGATCATGTTGTGAAGAGCCTCTAGAGAATGATTAAAATGGGGATTTATCGCATGAAAAAATCAAAATGATTAAAAGGTTGCGGCATGGCATCCTAGTCATTAGTCGAGGGTTTAAGAAATGTGATCATTTCATAATTGGTCCACATGGTAGATTTTGTTGCAAATTTGTTAAACGTCATTTTCTAAGGAAAATTGGTAACAAGAAAAGGTCCCTTGAATATTCTTCTTTCTTGGGGGTAAATTTGGGATGAGTGAGTGAGTGAAATGTATAAATGCAATGATAATACTCTTGCAAATAGTCGGGGGTTGAATTCTTAAGAGAAAAATTTAGAAAATTCGTCTTCCTGAGAGAGCAAATCGAGATAACCTGTTAATTTCTTCTATGTTAGATTTTCTATCATGTCAAGTTGGTTACATATGTATAGCCATTGATAAGCACTGAGATTGATTTGGAAGCTTTACCTTGCTAATGAATTTAAGCAATTTTGAAATTAATTTGTGTCAATCTCGGAGCAATTAGTGTCTGCTTTGTTTCAGAATGTCTGCAAGTAGTTTTTCTTGTTCCTATTGCAATCTTACATTGAAATATATTTAAAATCACATAGTATCTCCTCCCTATAAAAGTGTAGTGGAATTTGTAATTTCATTTCAAGAAGAGCCTTCATCTTGTGATGAGTTAAATGATTTAAAATCACTTCACTATCATTTGTTGATAAATATTGTTTGTAAGTATTTGTGTGTACTTTAAGCATGATTGATCAGAGATTTTAGTGTTTAATTAAGTCTTTTAACTCAAGCCTTAGTGTTAGATTCTCAAAAATTGTGTGAAAATGTGATGATTTGGGCCTCCATTGAAGCACACCTTCTGGTTGAAAGAACGTCTTAATTATTTTGAAGCTATCTGTTGTTGAGTTTTCCATTATTCTGAAGTTTGTCAAACATCTGGTATAATCAACTTTATCCCGCTAAATCTCCCACCAAAATTATTCAAAAACCATGAATCCATCCTGAAATACCCCTTTTTTCCCTATATATCAACAAATGAACAAAATCCATTTTCTAAAATATGTAGAACAATCTGGATCTCATAATGTCTTCAGTAACCTTAGCCTTGTTTTGAAAGTATCTCCATATTTTAGAAGTGACAACTCTTAAGAGTTAATTTATGGAGTATTGACCATATTTTCCCAAGGTCATCTTCATAAAATTCAAGCAAAAGAAGGATATGTCCATCTCCTTCATCAAACAGAGGTTACACTATGGGTCCTCTCACCTTGGTCGAAATGCACGGCCTGAAGTAGTGAAGATAGGTCAAATCCTCTTAAAGGTGCTTTCCATCTCTCCAAAAATCTGAGAGACAAAGGGCTAGTTAGATCTCATCTTTGGCTACAAAATGACACACATTATGATCTATCTATCTGTAAGCTCTATGCCAAATATGTGATGTTGGTCAACTTGAAAGGGAGAATAAATTTGGATACCAACACTCGTGGAACCATTACCGGGGGGATTATTTGAGCTACGAGATCTATTTGTGCGGCAACAACACTCGTGGCTCCGTTCATGGATTATTTGAGGTATGGGATCTATTTTTGTGGCAACAACACTTGGGGCGCCATTACTGGGGATTATTTGAGCTCTCCAATCTATTTGTGTGGCAACAAAACTGGTGGCACTGTTGCTGGGGACATGAAGTTGTGTGCAAATTTTTAACATCACCAACAATGTATATAGACCTTGGTAATTCTTCTTAAAAATTATAAAGTGAAAATACATTGTTGAAACATCATTCTCTGTTCAAATTTATAAGAATTGTTCAAATTTGTAAGTTATGAGTGTAATATTTATAGCTTATACAACTATTACACTAAAGTTTGTATCATCATTGACAAATTTGGGGAGAAGAAGAGAAGATCTTGCAATCTTTGCATGAATCTGGTATTGACAAACATTTGATATGTCTTTCAAAGTGCATTTGCACAAACTAAGGTGAAAATCCTTAGTGGTGACTCTGTTTTGTTTAAATTATTAATAAATACCAGTATCTTAACATATATTAAGTAAGATTTTTCATCAATCTCTACAAAGATGGAAGGAAGAATATCTTTCTTCACTAGGGACCCTAGTATAAAGTTGTTTCAAGAGTTGGGAAATTATAATTCAGAAGGAATAAGTATTTGGAAGGTTGTTGGAGATCGAGCATCAAGAAAATAAATCTCCATTAATGAAACTAATCAGCCTGTGATTGAAGATTATGATACTTCGTCAAGTGCTTCTAAATCAGGTAGTCTCTTTGTTGAATTGAATTCTCCAACTAGAGAGGGTCCTTATTTTGTTTTTGAAACATTTTCTTCTCAATCTGCACCGGTATTTTCCAAATCTAATCGATTTTTCTAAGAAATAGAACCATTAAAGGGAATTCATTCTAAGAATTATATCCATGTACCACACAGACTTCTCAATCCTCATCTGTTTGCATCTCCTTCAAGGTCACCTCCTCAAAATAATATGTCTTAGCCTCCACCTAGACCTCCATTTGTTGTTAATACTTTTTGTCCCATTAATTTTAGAGGTATGGCTGGCTATCCAAATGTTGTGCCAAAAGATGTAAGAAATAGATTTCCTAAGTTTCAAATAAATAATGCAATCACTGGTGATCAGCAATTGAATATCTTTTTCAATATGATGGAGGAATTTGAAATAGAATTTGAGGATGTGTACATTAAATTATTTATCCATACTCTAGAAGAAGATGCAAGGGACCCGTATAAAACTTTTCCAGATAATTCCATTGATTCTTGAACTAAGATGAAGAATTATTTTAGAATACAATATGGGGATAAAACAGACCCTAGGTTTCTTTTATTAGAATTTGAAAATATAAGAAATAATCCTAATGAATCAATGCATGATTTCAATGCAATATTTAACAAAACATTGAGAATACTTCATGTTAATTTGAGGCCATATGATGAGTCATGTCTAATAAATTATTTAGATGCATTTTATAAGAAATTTTATTACTATTTGAGGGATAAGAACCCAACAACTTTGAGGCATGTCTTTACCATGGCTCTGCAAATCGATAGTAAGATTAAATAAGTTGGAAAACCTCCTAAGAGGGAGGGTGTTAAACTGATCAACCCAAAGAAGCCTCAATCAAGTAATGTTGTGGATCTTGTGGATCTTGAGGACTTTGGCTGGAGCTGTCAAAGAAATCTCTTACAAGCTAGTCAGGGAAGAGAAAGGAATTAGATAAGGTACTCAAGGTTAACATAGGCAACAAGGACGATAAAAATTTACAAATCATCCTAGAAATGATCAGATATCTGATGACAAAGGTAAAGGACCCATGGGAGCTAGAAAACCCCAAGCTACGGAAAATAGAGTAGTCCCTGATCCTCTAAATGTCAGAGTTAATGTTGTTGAAGAGACAAATGAAATTGCTTGGTGTGACAATTTTTTCTTACCCCACCTGCCATGTTAAGTAGGTCAACAAGTTGAAGAAGCTAATGATGATGATAACACTAATGATTATACATGCATGGTGGATTGCTCTACAAGCTCACAACAAGGAGAAACTTCAATTGAAGTAATAAGTGCAAGAACTAATAAACTTTTTGGGATTGCATTCACCAGGTAACATCTTCTTCCTCCCTCTCATACTTTATAAATAGATATGGTACAATCTTTTGAACTTCCTAATAATGATTCTGAGTACCTAAGATCTCTAATGATTAAGAAGTATGATGGAGGAATCACATCAGAAGAGGATAGAAAGATGTTAATGAATGTTTTTGTTTCCCAAGAAAAAGAGTGTAACACAAGAAGTAAAGCCATCAAAGGGTAGGGCATCAAGCAAAACCAAAAACCCCAGTTCTCACAAATATCCCAAAAGAAACTCCAAAGAAAGATGTATCTGGTAAAGGCCTTATTATATCAAGTAGAACTGGTATTCCCACCCATGCCCAAAATGTGAAAAATCTTGTTTCATCTGCTGAGCTTTTCAATCTTTCTCCAAACGCTTCTTTGCCCAAATACATTCCTTATGACATTGCCTAAGTCTTAAGTAAGATCAAGATTTCTGTTCCAATTGTTGAACCTGCTTAGTGTGTGCATGTATACTTTGCTTAATGCTAAATCAAATAAAACAAAAACTACCACCTAAAATAGTTCTACAATTTAGCTAAAGAAAAGCATAAACACCATCATGATAAGAATTAAACAAGGGTTAGATGCTGGAATTCATCAATACAAACTTTGAAACTAACAATGCTAAATATCTAAACTCCTCTATTCTCTAATAACAAATAAATGAATGGACCTAAGTAAGCTCCATGGCTATCAAAATAGTTGTCCTTAATGTTCCAAGAACCTAGGAATGGGGGCTAATCAAAGTTGGGCTACAAGACCCTTTTGACACCTCCCATATGACCCAAGCACTTTAAGAAAGAGGCTTACCTCTTTAAGATGATGAACTCTCAAAAGGGCAAGGTGCAAGCTCTTAGTCTCTTTGCTATATGCTTTGCATTTTCTCTCTTAGAAAGTTTAGGTGTGAGTAAAAAGGCAGGTGAAGGGATCTTTATATAGCCCAAAGGATAGAGGATTCAACACATTCTCATGAATGTGGGATAAAGATAAAACATGATTAGGAATGGATAAGGTTGCTTTATTAAAGGTAACCTTACTTTAGAAGGGTTTTAATACATGTTTAGCAAGTCATGGGAGTTGGGGGTATTTTAATTAATCAAAGGTGATTAATTAATAGGTAGGTGTAAGCTTATAGAAGCCAATTAGAGGAGTATTAGTGTGATTTAGGACTATTATAAGGGGGATTAAATCAATTAAATATTTATTTATTGGTTAAATGGAAGGGAAAGATAATTAATTACTAATAATTAATTAGTCTAGGTAGAAGGGGGGTGATTTATTAATGGAAGGTCGTTAATCAAGGTATTTGTTGGATAGGAAACTTAATTAATTAGCTTAGTGTAATTAATTAATGATGATATAAGGGAAAATGAGTGTTGTTGACGATATGTCATTGATTTGTGAGAAAGGGGATAATTAGCACAATTTAAGTATTTAAATTGCTTGGGCATAATTATAGGTGTTTACATTTGCCCCTCTTTGGGGTGGCATAAGTGATGCCACTTCAAAGATAGTAGACAAAAGAGATTTTGAAGGGATAGAAGAAAAATTAGTAGGAGGGAGAGATGCCCCCTCAAGTGTCGATGGGGTGATGAAGGAAGCCGATCGATGATCAAAAAACATGAGAAGTAGGTAGAAGAATGGGGACGAGGCAGGGATGCCTCGAGGAGAGGAAGAATTAGGGGTGAAAGGGAAGTGGTGTAGAAGAAATATGGATGAGGGGAGGAAAATAGCTTAACCTCTAGCTGCTTATTTGTTTGGAACAAATTTGATGTCATCATATTGCCATAGGAACTACATCATCGGTCCTTATGAAAAATATAAGCATACGACAAAGGTAGAATGACATGAAAAGCCATACTACAAACAATTTTCCATTACTAAAAGTACCAACTCCAAGCAACATACAATAATGCAATTCAATACGAGAAGGAAACAAGCTTATATAATAGGAAAAACAAGTACAAATGCATATATCCAACCCAACAATGGTCAAGACAATTGTACAACTGGTTTGTTATTAGTGCTGAAGAGATCCACAAGTTTGTGATTGATGACAAGGGTTAAAAATGATGCCCCAAGAAAGGATACATGCAAGGGGAAATGAAAATTGACACGGGGTCCATGAAAAGTGTTTGTGCGCAACGAAACAACACCATGCAACCAAAAGAGCCCCAGAGTACAAACGAAGCAAGCAACTAGCTTTTTTGAATGGTTGTGAATCTAGTGATCCACGAGTCGTATTAATCGGGGAAGATGTGAGACAAACCAACTGGATATGGAGGAAAATACCATGCGCAAGACACAAGTTTCAGCCGTAAGAAGCAAGTTACCATTTTATAGGGTGTTTTACTTTTTAGGAATTTTTTGAAAAAAATTTCCTTGTTTTTGGATTTTTTTAATATATATATATATATATATATATATATTGTTTTTGCTATTTTCTCGAAACAATGTTCTATTGTTTTTGTGTTTTGTGAAACAATTTTCTATTGTTTTTGTGTTTTCTCAGAACAATGTTGTATTGTTTTTGTGTTTTCTCGAAACAATTTTCTATTGTTTTTGTGTTTTCTGAAACAATTTTCTATTGTTTTTTGTAATTTCTGAAACAATTTTCTATTCTTTTTGTGTTTTCTCTCAAAACAATATTCTATTGTTTTTTTTTTTTTCTCGAAACAATTTTCTATTGTTTTTGTGTTTTGTGAAACAATTTTCTATTGTTTTTGTGGTTTGTGAAACAATTTTCTATTGTTTTTGTGTTTTCTCAAAACAATGTTTCTATTGTTTTTGTGTTTTGTGAAACAATTTTCTATTGTTTTTGTGTTTTCTCAAAACAATGTTCTATTGTTTTTGTGTTTTCTCGAAAAAAATTTCTATTGTTTTTGTGTTTTGTGAAACAATTTTCTATTGTTTTTGTGTTTTGTGAAACAGTTTTCTATTGTTTTTGTGTTTTCTCAAAACAATGTTCTATTGTTTTTGTGTTTTCTCCAAACAATTTTCTATTGTTTTTGTGTTTTGTGAAACAATTTTCTATTGTTTTTGTGTTTTGTTAAACAATTTTCTATTGTTTTTGTGTTTTCTCAAAACAATTTTTTTTTTTTTTTGTGAAACAATTTTCTATTGTTTTTGTGTTTTGTGGAAACAGTTTTCTATTGTTTTTGTGTTTTCTCAAAACAATGTTCTATTGTTTTTGTGTTTTCTCCAAACAATTTTCTATTGTTTTTGTGTTTTGTGAAACAATTTTCTATTGTTTTTGTGTTTTCTCGAAACAATTTTCTATTATTTTTGTGTTTTGTGAAACAATTTTCTATTATTTTTGTGTTTTCTCAAAACAATGTTTCTATTGTTTTTGTGTTTTTAACAATTTTCCAAAGCTATGTGTAGGTAACCAAGAAAGCATGGATGCCCCCAGTGTTAGGTGGGGAATATACAAGGGCAGAAGCCACGTGCTTATGAACAAGAAGGTGAAGTCGTTGAGTTTCCCCCAACGTAAGATGGGAAATAATGAAAGACCACGTCCCTTACAGACAAATAGAAGAAGGCAAAGCCAGATCAAGGTTGGACTAGATGGTGTGCACAAGGAAACTCGAAGGTAGAACCAGGTCCAGGACAAAGACAACTACCCTTCTAATACAGAATGCTTGTGAACAATGAATCCTCCCGAGGCGCCGGGAAACCATTTTTCACCCAAGGACTTGTCTAAAGTGCCACAATTGCGTGGTTTTCACTAGTGGATGACCTGTTTTCTCTTTTTCTTTTTCTATTTTTTTTTTTTTGATGTTAATATTTTTTTTTGTGATTGTTATGACTTTCTTGTGCCATGTTTAGGTATAAAACCTCTTAAGATGCATGGCATTCATGGCCTCCTGGAGCTCATCACCATTGGGGTGAGCCAACTTGTATGCCCCTGTGCCATACTTGGCAACTATGACATAGGGTCCTAACCAGTGTGGTTCGAACTTCCCTTTATTTTCTCACTCTACTCTGGTGTTGAACTGGTTCTCCTTCATAACTAAATCACCCACCTTAAACTGGCGAGGGATGATTCTCTTGTTGTAGTTACGGGAGATTCTGTGTTGATATACCTTCAGGTGATTAAGAGCACGAATGCACCTCTCATCCAGGAGCTCTAACTCAGCCAATCTTGCCACTCGATAATCTTCATCCTTATCCAAATAGTCCCGAAGAGAAATTCGTAGGGATGGGAGTTCAATCTCTAAAGGGATGATAGATTCTGTCCTGAATACTAGGGAATATGGTGTGGCACTTGTAGGAGTACGAATTGATGTTCGGTAGGCCCAAAGGGTTGGGTGGATTTGTAGGTGCTAGTTTCGACTGGTTTTGCTAACCATCTGCTCCATTATCCTTACCAAATTCTTGTTTGTTGCCTCAACTTGTCCATTACCCTAAGGGTAATATGGCATGGACCATTTTCAATCTGATTTGGAACCGTTGGCAAAGACCTTTCACAGTTTTGTTCTTAAATGACTTCCCATTATCTGTGACAATGGTTGCAGGGATACCATATCAGTAAATAATATGATTCATGATGAATTTAGAAGTCTGTGCTCCTGTGACATAGGTTAAAAGGACAACCTCCACCCATTTTGTAAAGTATTTTGTAGCTGTGATAATATGTGTATGACCATCAGATGAGGTAGGAGTAAGCTTCCCTATCATATCAAGTCCCCACTTGGAGAATGGCCACAGGGTAGTGATTGGTTGCAATGGTTTGCGATGGAGCATGGATGAAATTTCCATACTTTTGGCAAAGCACACATTTTCTAACATAATTACAACAATCAGTTTCCATGGTGGGCGAATAGTAACTTACTCTTAACAATTTCTTAGCCAAGACCATTCCATTTGTATGTGCTCCACATACTCCTTCGTGTACTTCTTTAATTGCATGGATTGACTCCGTCACATCCAGACAACGTAACAGGTTCCCATCATAGCCACGACGATAAAGTGTACCTCCTAAAAGGGTGTGTAACGGGCTATCTGGTGAATCAGGATTTGCTTTTCAGAATGTGAGATATTGGGAGGGAAAGTACTGTCCTTAAGATAGGTGAAAATGGGTTCGTACCACGGGGAATAGGGACCAACAACCTCACAAGCTAGGCAAGATTCCGGTACGTCATACACAGGCTGGTGTAGATTTTCAACGAAAAATGGCATAACATTATTCCCTACGGAATACGAAGCATAGATCCCACCGTTGCCATAGCATCTTCCGATCTGTTCTCCGCTCTTGGGATCTGCTCAAAGGTAATGCACACAAAATACTCCTTCAGAGTTTCCACCAACTTCTTGTAAGGTATGAGCTTTTCATCCTTAACTTTATACTCGTCATTAACCTGTTTGATGATTAGCTGTGAATCACCTACAACCTTAACATGTTTAATATTGCACTTGATGGCTAGCTTCATCCCTCCAATGAGTGCTTCATATTCCGCAATGTTGTTCATGCAAGGGAAGGCCAGGCAGAAAGCCTGTGGTATAGGATCACCCGGAAGGAGTAATAAGGACCACTCCTGCACCTGAACCATGAAACGTAAAAGATCCATCAAAATGTATCTGTCATATGATAGATTCTTCAATGTAGAGAAAATATGCATCTAGTAGATCTAGACTCAAAGGTTTTGTGCTTTGCAAAGGTGCTTCCGCTAGCTGGTCAGCAAGTACTTGTCCTTTAATTGATTTTTGATGGAAAAATTCTATATCAAACTCACTGAGTAGAATGATCCAATTAGCCATTCTACCTGTGAGGGTGGGTTTGGACAACAAATACTTGAGTGGGTCGACCTTGGATATGAGCTTGGTCTTAGTATTTAGCAGGTAATGGCGAAGTTTCTGAAAGGTAAAAACAACAGCCAAGAAAGCCTTTTCAATATGAGGATAATTACGTTCATAGGCGATGAGGGTGCGACTTAGATAGTACACTACTTTCTCTTTATGGCTAAGGTCATATTGGGCAAGTAGTGCACCAATAGCATATTGCGTAGTGGAAATATAGAGCAAAAGTGGTTCTCCTGGAGTGGGAGGCATGAGGCCAAGTGGATTAGCTAGGTACTGTTTAAGCAAAGCAAAGGCTTGTTGTTGCTGAGGTCCTCAGATGAAAGCGATGTCCTTCTTAAGAAAATGAGTGAATGAGTGACATTTATCTACAAGTTGGGAGATAAAGCGGCGAATGGCTTGAATTTTCCCTTGCAAGCTACAAAGTTTCTTGATATTCTCAGGTGGAGGCATTTCTGTGATGGCAGACACTTTAGCAGGGTCTACCTCTATACCTCGTCTTGACACGATGAAGCCTAATAGTTTCCCAGATAGCACACCAAAGACACACTTCTTTGGATTTATCCTAATTTTGTATTCACGCAGGCGTTCAAAGATAAGCCGCAAAATGATAGGATGATCCTCTCTTGTTTTGGACTTTCCCAGGATGTCGTCTATGTAGTCTTCCATGATGTCATGAATCATATCGTGAAATATTACTATCATGGCCCACTGATAAGTTTCTCCCACATTCTTAAGGCCAAATGGCATCACCTGATAATAGAAGGTGCCCCAAGGAGTTGTGAAAGCTGTTTTGTGTTGGTCTTCCTCAACGATCTTAATTTGATTATAACCCGAAAATCCATCCATAAGTGATAGCATTTTGTACCCTGCGGTCGAGTCAACAATCATTTCAATGTTGGGCAACGAAAAGTCATCTTTAGGATAAGCTTTATTGATGTCCCTAAAATCTGTGCAAATTTGGATACCAATAGGTTTTCTTCTGGGCAGGAACAATGTTTGATATCCATTCAAAATAATCAATTGGCCTGATGAATCCTACTGCAAGCAACCTTTCCAATTCTTCTTTAACTAACAAGACAACTCTTGGGTTCATCTTTCAAAGCTTTTGTTTGATAGGCTTAGCGTCTACGTGCACAACCAGGTTATGCATGACCAAAGTTGGATCTAAGCCGGGCATGTCTTTGTAAGACCATGCGAACACATCAATAAACTCTCATAGTAGCATAGTGAACATATTTTTTTCTCTGGCTAAGAGTGATGCTCCCAATTTTACTATCTTGGGATCTTCTTCAGTACCAATATTGACATCAATGGTTTCTTCAAATAACAATTTTGATAAATCCTCCATATGCGTAGGATCAGGAGGTAGGTTGAGATCTTCATCCAAGGATGTCTCTACGAGATTTTCATCCTTGGCATGGTCACTTTGTTTGTCCTTTGATTTTCTTATTTGTTTGTCAACCAATGCCTCAAAGAGGTTTTCACTGTGTGACTTGGACTTTGATTTTTTGCCAAGGCTTTTCTTTAGAACTCTTGCCCTCGCATATCTTTAAATTTTCCCGACCACGAAGTTCAGCCTCCTTGCCAAAGTAGGTGTAGGTGTCTAAGTCAATAAAGAAACCCTTCTTGTGATCTCTAATGGGAATTGTATCCCTTATGCCCATGAACTCTATAATAGCCTCATCGTTCTGGAATAAATCAAGTGGCACGTGATGTTGTTGGTCCCATTCAACAAGGGAGGGGTATACAAGGTCAAGGGTTGGTTCAGTGGGGATGATGGTTAGGACAACATTATTCATGAAAAGGTTCGTGGAGGCCAGATCCTCATATTGGCTACAACAGGAGTCCGTATCACTGTCTAGATAATCAGAGCTATCCTCATGCTCAGAACAAGTCACATCTTGATCGTTGGGGTGTGCTCCATAAGGACAAATCCCAATGCCATATCTTTCTATTTTGAAATGTGGAAGAGGGACTGGTTCTCTTTGTCCTTGTTCATTCCTCCCACATCCTAGGCCTTTGTAGCCCATGGAGTACATCATTCTGCTAGATTTTTCATATTCTGGGGTTTGATAACAAGATGGCTGAGTGTCCTCAGGGACCCAAGTAATAGGTGGATCAAGTAATTTTTCCTCAACTAACAATCCTCAAGGTAGGAACGAGCCAATAGTGTGTTCCTCTCTAGGTCTCCTAAAGTGGTAGTTGGATCGACCTCTAGTCTTGGGTGACAAGGAGAGGTCAGAAACCAAGATTGCTTGTTGTACATTATACTCCCCCACAGCCCATATTCTAGAATTTTCATCTCCCATGAATTAAATGGAGATGTTGAAGTAGATGCCCCATGAGTGTAAGAACTAAGAGAATTTGAATCTACTTGAGATTCCATGGCCTCAGAATGAAGAGGGACAGCTATATCTGTGGAGGGAAATGCGTATGTACCCTTTCGTGTAAAGCTATTAAGAGCTCTACAATGAGGAAAGGGCTTTAAGTCTCCAGGTATTGTTACTGTATGTCCCTCATGCTTCAGCTTGATGCATTGATGAAATGTTGATGGCACTGCTTACATGGCATGGATCCATGGTTGGCCTAGAAGCATATTATATGGAAGTTTTCAAGTCTAAGACGTGAAACTTTGTCTGATGGCAAGTGGGGCCCACCTCCATTGGCAGGGTAATAGTGCCTACTGACTCTCTTTCCGCGTTGTCGTATACGGTGATAGTGATGATATGGGACTCAAAATCTTCTTCCGTATGTCCCAATAGTTTGAGTAATTTAAGCGTGCAGATGTTCAATCCAGATCTGTTGTCCACAAACACCCGTTTTGATTTTCCTGTGGGGTAACAACTACCTCAATGTATAAGGGAAGATTATGTCTAGGATTCTCAGTAGGGACCTCCCTATGGTTGAAAGTGAGATGCTCACTTGGTGCAATATTTGCCACCGCGGTTTGAAGGTATGCCAGATCGACTTCTAAAGGCACAACCCGACCCCTGAAGAGTTTGATACAGGATGTCCTTAATGTACGTTGGAAATCTTGAGAAGGTCTAAGATCGAAATCTTAGCAAACGTCTTCTCAAGTTGTTCTAAAAGGTTATACTTACCAGTATGCGGGGTCGACGGAGAGGGGTCCAGAATTACGAGGCGGGCGAGCCTTGTTACCATACCACAGTCCTTTCCCTTAATTCGGATTGTGTTGGACACAGTCAACAGGGGAGCGAATACATCCGATAAGTGAATCGTAATGTCTATTATCTCTCTTGGTATACAAGTAATTCGCGGCTTTATAGGTTTGGGATGACTCTCCCCGATCCGGTTTTGCCTTTTATGACTTATCATGCTTGGGGAATGGTTCCTTATAAATCCCCATCTTCTCGTTAGGTGTTTGCATGTGGCTAGGGTTATCCACCTCTATCTCCCTGTTGTCAATGAGGTCTTGAATATAGTGGCGAAGTCACAAACATTTATCTGTTTCATGACCTTTAACATGATGCATTTCACAATATTCATGCTCCTTATACCATGAAGGTTTAGGAATGTTGTCATCAAATGGTTGTGTTGTAGGGTAGGTCATCATGTGGGCTTCATCCAGCTATTTTAGTATGACAGACAACGGCTAATTGAAGGAGGTGAATGTTTGTCGCTTTGGTGGTGGTTGAATTGGGCCCTTGGTCAGTTTAAAAGGTTGACTGGTTTGGACTATTTGAACACGTTTGGAATCAGTGATTCCATCTCCCATGATGTTTTTTTTTTTGTTAAAGATCTTCAGCTTGTCAGTGGGTTTGACACTTTGGTTGTCTTTAGATTGGGTTTTGAGGGTGCCTTTGGCAATGAGAGCCTTTTCTATTTGAATCCATTTCTCGATAACCTCCTCAAAGGTTTGGACACAATGCATCTGGAGGTGGAAAGCTATATCTGGGTTGAGATTAGGGATGAAAATACTGACCAGCTGCTTCTCAGGGAAAGCGCAAGGAAAGCAACTATCTATCCCTCTCCATCGTTGGAGGAAGCTAGCGAAGGTCTCATTTGGGCGTTGGTTTGTGCCGCACAAGTTTGCCATGGTGATGTCACTCTCTATGTTATACAAGAAATGATGCACAAATCTTTCCGCCAATTTTGGCCAGGTGAAAATTGATCCTCGTGGTAAGAGCGTAAACCATTCCAATGCTTGCCCTCCGAGACTCTTAGGAAAAATTCTGATGAGGTAATTATCACTATAAGATACCTCTTGACATGCCATGTAGAAATATTTAACATGATCCCTTGGGTCTCCCTTTCCTTTGTATTTGTCAAACTTTGGCATATCAAATTTCTTTGGAAACAGTTGAAGGGTCATTGTCTTGTCAAAAGGATACGGGCATAGTTCTTCATATTTGTATTTCCTAATACTCCCTATATTGCTTTCTTGTATGCTTGCAAGTGTTGCTTTCGTAGATTGCACTTCTTGTGCGAGAAATTTTTCTTTAGTGGGAGAAGCGGGGATGTGTACACGATGATACCCTATGTCTTCTTCTCCTTGGTTTTCTTGATGGAGTTCGTGGATCCTAAACTTAGGCTTTGACTTTTGAATGTTCTTGTTTGTATCTTTCTGTACCTAGAAAGTAAGCAAAGCTAGTTGTCGGCTCAGGTTACTGAGTTTTTATTAGATTGTGACTTGGTTTGTGTCTTCTTCTTCTAAAGGTTCTTCCTCTTCGTATTGTGGAGGTTCTTCCCCTGTCTCATGTTCTATCTTGTTTCTTTGTGGAACTTTGATGAGGGGTATTCTATGCCCTACCACTTTATCATTTTCTACGTAAGAAGTGAAAGCATGCCCACATGTTAAAATATATTCCATATTGATAAGGGGGCGTTCTTTGTTAGTAGTGTCATTTGTGGGAAATTTTGCCCCTAATTCCCTGACCCGTGCCAAAACTCTATCTTTATTTCTAAGGAGAAATTCATCTAGTAGAGTGGGATCAAAATCAAAGTCTGTGTGTGGTGATTCTAATTCATTTCCACTATGGTCAACCATTTCTTCTATTTCCTTTTCTGCCGAAAATAGTGGTCCTAGATCATGTCCGATAAATGGGTTTGACCCTTGTTTGTTAGAGGTTTCCCAAGCTTGCGCTTGTTGTTCCTCATATGTTTGTTTCTTTAAACCTAGACGCGTCTTGGGAGCCATGTTTTCGTGATAAGTTTCACTAAGGTAAGTTGTATATTTGTTTAACATTCAATGACTACCCCTAAGTGAAACACGAGATGTATGTGTTAAGCGTAAATTAACAGTGAGAATATCAATGTGATAGAAAGATAAAGTCACCAATGAAACAATCGTTTGGTACTAAAACTTAATCAAATGAAGTACTTCCTAGACTACATTTCAAAGTAATTTGCGATGCCAGATGATTAACAAGATGTCTCCACTTATTCCAAGTTCAAAGGAATGAACAAGACGTAAGTAAATACATGAAGTTAAATGCAATATCCCAATCAAGATATATGATGAGAAAGCTCAAGTCTGATTAAGACCTATATCTCAAAAAGTGCCAATTACAATTTGTGAATGACACAACAATATCACCAAGATATGTTAACCCACTTTGCAAGAAAGTGAAGTATTGATATCGAGTTGTTATTGATATAACATGCACAAATGGTAGTGCCTAGCACCTTTTGAAATCGAGGTAATAATAAAACCAAACAAAAAAATGCTCAAAGTATAGCTAGGAATAGTTAAGAATGTGTGCAGCGTAACTATACAATATAGGTATTTATGTCGAGTTTACAAGAAACAAGACGTAAATATCGAAATTGTAATGATACGAGACAAACAAGATAACTCCTCTATGGAAGTCTGCAGTGATGAACCACTCCTAACTACAATGATGATCTTGACGTGGGTATCAAGATCACAATGGCTACCAAATGATGTGAAAATGCCTCCACTCACTTTAGACGTTTAACTAACCCAGCCGCAAACATGGATGGGCGTAAACGGACATAAAAGTGAGGGAAACAGTCGAATGGAAACACAAAGGTAATCACACCTCTTTTGATCAACAAAGTGTCAAAAGAATATGAAGGAAATAAATTAAGAAAAAATAACAAAAAATGCTAGTCTCACTTCGGCAGAGTTTCACCTCGCCCTAAGGCAAGTAAAAACTAGGCAAAAGTAATACGTCACACGTTTCTCAAAAATAAGGTTCACAACTCAACACTGTTTTAAAGTGGTCAAAGTGGGATCCTAGCCAAAGTATATTTTCCTAGGTGGTTCTCTCGCCCAAGGTGTTACAAAGTTGCCACGAGCGAGCTTGATTTACCCAAAAAGTTGCACTGACTAGTTTGGGAGTATCTCGGCTTTACTTTACCCCCTTCAAGAACAGTAGGCAACTAGTGCGTCTACGTGTACTATCACTGGGGTCACCACAACGGACAACTTGTAACACTATCTCACAAAGGAAACACTAGTCAAGTAGGTAGTGCGGAGCACTTCCCGTTTCCTCCACAAGGTTCCCTCTTGCGTGGACTACTTTGGGGTTCCTGGAACCAACCCCATTATTGTAGCTTAAGGCGTTATGCCAAAGGGGTTATGTTCCAGTTGAGCGGAGATGGACGTACCCTTTTCTGAAACTTGCAATACAGTGTTTTGAATATGTTGTTATTTTTATCTTGTTTAATTAGGTGTGGTTTGATTGAATACCTTTGGAAACCTGTATAACAACTGTATTAGTAGTTTTTTATTTCGTTTTGATTCCTCCTTTCTTTGACAAGCATTTTTAGGTTCTGCACTTAAGCGTTAGTAGTTCTCCAAGAAAATCATATTATTTAAAATAGGATTAAGAGTTTCTTTTGATTCTCAACATCATCCAAGGATATAAGAGAAGAGCATACACAACAAATAATCCAACTAAAAATTAAAGAAAATCTTTTCAATCAATGAACCATACAAAATTCTTGATAAATGTTCATTCCTTTAAACCAAAAGTGAAAGATGAAATTTCCAATTTACCAAATGTTATCAAATGAAGACTAAAGTTACTTTTGATTCTCAAGATCACCCTAAGGTGGAAGATAAGAGCATACAAAAACTTTATCCCAACTATATAGAAATGGAAAACTTCAAATCAAAGGACCATTGAAAAATGCTTTGTAAAAGGTTCATTCCCTTAAGCAAAATGAATAATCAAGTTTCCATGTTTAATCCCAATGTTAACAAGATAGAGATCAAAGTTTTTTTTTATTCTCAAGATCACCAAAAGGTACAAGAGAAGAGCATACACATGCTTTGGTCTAAATCGAGTAAGCATGGAAATACAACATTCATCAAAACATTAGACATGTTAGAAAATGACAAGTTTTAAAATAACAGAAAAACCTGTAACTTTTGTAAGTATAAATCCCAAATTTATATTTTCATTGCATATTTAACTTCAATACCTTTCCAACTCAAAAAAAATGGAGTCATTTCGAGTTCAGGAGAAAAAGTTATGGCCTTTGGAATATGGGTTACACATATGCTCTTATGCTCATGGGTGTGCACTTGACATGCACTTAAAAAATGTCAAAAAAAACGTCCCTTAATCTACAAAATGGGAAAAATTTTCCATCCAAGATTCAATTTTGACAACAACCCATCACATTACTATATGAATAAAATACTCAACTCTATCAAACATTAACATACATGCTCAAGAATTTAAGATTTTCAAGAAATTGAAAAAATTAGCATGTAGAATGATGAAAAAGTAAGCTCTAAAAATGAAAACATGATGAAATCTTGAAATTTTCTCACCAAGATTTAAATTTTGACAAAAAACCACCACATTAATATGTAAATAGAAGACTCAGCACTATCAAACACTAACGTATATGCTCAAGAATTGAAAATTTTCAAGAAATTGACAAAACTAGCATGTAAAATGATGAAAAAGTAAGCTCTAAAAATGAAAACATGATGAAATCTTGAAATTTTCTCACCAAGATTAAATTTTGACAGCAACCCACCACATTAATATGTAAATAGAAGACTCAGCACTATCAAACACTAACCTACATGCTCAAGAATTGAAAATTTTCAAGAAATTGACAAAACTAGCATGTAAAATGTTTAAAAAGTAAGCTCTAAAAATGAAAACATGGAGAAATCTTGAAATTTTCCTCTCAATTCCAATTTTGACAGCACTTCACCTCCTTCATATCTACAAGGAAGACCAAACACATGCAAACTCAACAAAAGATGTGAAGAAAAACAAGTTAGATCAACATGTGTAAAAGAGGGTTAGTAACTAAAAATAAAACTTAACTACAAAAACCTGAAATTAAGTGCAAAGGACAATGGAGTATGTCCCACCGGGCATACCAAATGTGTGCACGTATAATTTTCTTAATGCTAAATCAAATGAAAGAAGAACTACCACCTAAAATAGTTCTACAATTTAGCTAAAACAAAGCATAAACACGATCATGATAAGAATTAAACAAGGGTTAGATGCTAGCATTCATCAATACAAAATTTGAAACTAACAATACTAAATATCTAAACTCCTCTATTCTCTAACAACAAATAAATGAATGGACCTAAGTAAGCTCCATGGCTATCAAAATAGTTGTCCTTAATGTTCCAAGAACCTAGGAATGGGGGCTAATCAAAGTTGGGCTACAAGACCCTTTTGACACCTCCCATATGACCCAAGCACTTTAAGAAAGAGCCTTAACTCTTCAAGATGATGAACTGTCAAAAGGGAAAGGTGTAAGCTCTTAGTCTCTTTGTTATATGCTTTGCACTTGCTCTCTTAGAAAGTTTAGGTGTAAGTAAAAAGGTAGGTGGAGGGCTCTTTATATAGCCCAAAGGATAAAGGATTCAACACATTCTCATGAATGTGGGATAAAGGTAAAACATGATTAGGAATGGATAAGGTTGTTTTATTAAAGGTAACCTTACTTTAGAAGTGTTTAATACATGTTTAGCAAGTCATGGGAGTTGGGGGTATTTTAATTAATCAACGGTGATTAATTAATAGGTAGGTGTAAGCTTATAGAAGCCAATTAGAGGAATATTAGTGCGATTTAGGCTATTATAAGGGGATTAAATCAATTAAATATTGATTTATTGGTTAAATGGAAGGGAAAGATAATTAATTAATAATAATTAATTAGTCTAGGTAGAAGGGGTGATTTATTAACGGAAGGTTGTTAATTAGGGTATTTGTTGGATATGAAACTTAATTAATTAGCTTAGTGTAAATAATTAATGATGATATGAGGGAAAATGAGTTCTTTTCACGATATGTTGTTGATTTGTGAGAAAGGGGATAATTAGTACAATTTAAGTATTTAAATTGCTTGGGCGTAATTATAGGTGTCTACAGTTAGGATTCTTGAGCACAATAAGAGGGCCTTCGAGTATTTGGGATTGGAAAAATATAGGAGTACCCAAGGCAGAAATATAAATAATGTAAAAACTCCTCCTTTAACCATTGCAGACCTAGAAAAACCACCAGCATTGGAGGAGATAGGTGAACCACTTGAATTTTACTTGGGAACATCTTTGGTTGAGTCTCAATTAAATGTTGATCCATTTTTTACAACGTTGATTATTAAGGAGAGACTCCTACACAATTATATGTTTTATTCTAGAGCATCATGCAATGTTATGCCTCTAGAAGTCATGAATGAATTGAACATTAAAGTGACAGCAGCTTATGGCAAGTGTACTGCAATGGATTCTAGAGAGGTGCCAATCGTAAGGTGTGTAAAAGGTTTTGTGGTACAACTTGCAGATTATCCAAGTAAGAACATGAAACTTGATGTTGTTATTGTTGATCGCTCTGCTAAATGGGGCATGTTGTTATCAAGAAAGTGGTTTGCAAGTTTTGGTGGAATCGTTCAAATGGATGTCTTTTTCCACCATTCCAATTGAAGGAAGCCTTGTAAAGATGTATAGAGAGAAGAATATGTTACAGCTCATTGAAGATCTTAATAATGTTTCTTATGAAGTGTTGTATGCTTATGGTAAAGAGCACAAGATTTATTAATGTAAATGTCTTGAACAAGAAGGTTTTCCTTGGACCTTGTTCTTTGATGGAGTTTGTTCCAAGTTTGGAAATGGTGTCAGTATTGTTATGATTTCTCAAGGCTAGGAAGAGTTTTATTTTTCTTTCAAACTCAACTTTGAATGCACTAATAACATTGATGAATATGAAGCATTATTATTAGGTTTGAGAATTACTTGGAATTATCGTGTAAAGGATATCATTGTCAGAGGACATTCAAAAGTTATTGTCAAGAAAATTAGAAAATTGTATGCTACTAAAAATTAGAGAATGAAACAATACAAGCATGCAATCTCGGATTTGATTGAAATTTTTGACTCATTTAATATTGTGCACCATGATAGAAAGTTTAATGTTGTTGCAGAAAAGTTAGCAGTGCTAGGATCTAGATTTGGAAATTATACAGTATCTCCATTTTGTGAGTATGATGTTGAAATACTAACAAGGCCATATGTCCCTAACAATGTTAAAAATTGGCAGGTTTTTTATGATGATGACCAGGTGAAATAGTTTCTACAGAGCCAAAGTGATTTTACTAACCAAAATATAGATTGGGAACCAATGGTGTGTGTTGCTGAGGGAAAGGAAACTTTATTTGGCAAAGACATCATCCAGCTAAAGACAAACACAATTCCCATAGGTTTGGTGGCACTTTAATCAAACCTTGATAATTTTGATTGCATTATTAATAGAATTATGTCAGTTTCAAGAGATGTGGAAGAGTGTGACGTAGGCACAAAGGAAAAACCACGTAAAATCTAGTTAGGAAGCAATATGAGTAAGGAAGAGAAACAATCCTATGTTCAATTGTTGAAGAAATATGAAGACTTCCTTGTTGGGGCTTACTCTAAGTTGAAGGCATACAGGGAAGATTTGTTCCAACATGAAATTCCTCTTCAATCTAATGCCAAGCCTTTCAGGAAAAAATAGAGGTAGATTAATCCACTCCTTTCCTTGAAGATGCAAGAAGAAATTAAGAAGTTTATGGATGGAGGGATCATTCAACCCACAAGGTACTCATATTGGGTTACAAATTTAGTACCTTTTAAAAAAAATAATGGTGATATAAGGTTATGCGTAGACTTTAGGAACTTGAATAAAGAATCATTGAAAGATAATTAACCTCTGCCAAAGATGGAAAATATGCTACAATTGGTAACTAGTTCTAAATTGTTATCCACGTTGGATGGTTTCTCTAGCTATAATCAAGTTGTGAAGGAGTCAGAAAGAATAAAGATTACCTTTACCACTCCTTGGGGAACTTACGTCTATGTTAGGATGCCTTTTGGCTTAATTAATTCTTGAGAAACTTTCCAAAGAGCAATGAATGTAGCATTTTCTGGTTATATTAATGATTTCATTGTTATTTATCAAGATGATGTAACTGTGTTTTCTAGCAAAATAAATGATCACTTTCCACACTTGGAGAGAATGTTGTTAAGGTGTAGAGATTATGGCATATAATTAAATCCCAAGAAGTGACATTTTGGAGTGTAAAAGGAAAATTTGCTTCGTCACATTGTATCAAAAGAAGGGGTCATGATTGATCCCAAGAGAGTGGAAGCCATCAGCAAGGTTTCAATTCTAAGAACTAAGAAGGTATTTAAATCCTTCATTGGACAAATAAACTTTATCATAAGATTTGTGTCTAAATTTTTGGAGTTGACCATCCCCATTACTAGCACGTTGAAGAAGGTCCAAGTTATAAAATGGGAAGAAGATTTCATTCAAGATTTCAATGGGATCAAAGAATCATTAAAGAATGCCCCTGTTTTGGTAGCTCCAAATTACAAGAAACCTTTTCAAATGTTTTCTTTTAGCTTAAAAAACACAATTGCATCTCTCTTGTTGCAGAAGGATGATGAAGGGGATGAGAGACCAATCACCTTTTTCAGTAAGGCATTGCAAGGAGCTGAGTTGAAGTACACTATCATGGAGAAGCAAGTGTTTTCCTTGGTGAAAGCAACAAAGGTTTTCAGACCTTACACCTTGAGCTATAAAGTTTTTTCTTATGTTCCCCACACCATGGTGAAAGATATCTTATCAAAGATGGATGTCTCAAGAAAAAGATGCAGATGGGTAAACATATTTCATGAATATGACATGGATATCCAGACCATGAAATTGATGAGAGATTTGGGCCTAGCTAAGCTTATGGATGAGAGCAACTTGCCAACTATTGAGGTGAATGAAGTAGAAGGAGAAAGGTTGGATGACCTTCAAAATTTGGTAAGCTCTAAATGGTACAAAGATATAATATTTTATCTCAGACATCTATGTTGCCCTGAACATTTGAGTAAAAATTAGAAAAGAGCTCTTAAGTTAGCCTCTCAAAAATATGTCATTACTGATTTTGGGTTAGCTTGGAAGAACCCGGAGGGAGTGATCTTAAGATGCATTGCCAAGGATGAAGCCCCAAAGTTAATTCCTGATCTCCATGGAGGAGTTTGGGGGGTACATTTTGCTAGAAGAGTTACATCACATAAAATATTGAGGGTTGGTTATTGGTGAAAAACTCTCTTCAAAGATATAACTTTATTGGTTAGTAAATGTGAAAGTTGCTAGAATTTTTGTTGAAGAATGAATGCTTCAGGATCCCTTCCTTTGCATCCTATGTCAATTAAAGCCCCATTTAATAAATGGGGAATGGTTTTCATTGGAGAGATTTCAAATCCCTCCAGTTCTGGTCATAAATGGATTCTTGTAGCCACTGATTACTTTACTAAGTGGATAGAAGCAATCCCCACCAAGAAAGCAACACACAAAGTCATCATGGACTTCATGCTAAATCAAATCATATGCATATTTGGAGTGTAGACTAAGATTATTGCTGATAATACCATGAATTTTAGAGCCAAACCTTTGGTGGAAATGTGCAAAGAATATGAAATAAATTTGACATATACTTCTAACTAAAATCCCCAAGGAAATGGAAAAGTTGAGTCCAAAAATAAAAAACTATTGAAGATCATTAGAAGAACCTTGGAGTTGAACAAAAGGAAGTGGGATGAGAAAATGACATTTTCTATTTGGGCTGACAGAATCAATGTCAAAAGAGCTACTAGTAAAATCCCATTTGAGTTGGTATATAGAACTCAGACTTTACTTCCCCTTCATTTTTAATTTTCTTCATTTTAGTTTGTTCAACAAATTGAAGATCAATAATTTAGTCCATATGATGCTCAAATAAATCAGATTATTGAGTTAGATGAAGAAATAAGGGCATCCCATCAATGCCATGTGAAGTTCAAAGAAAATTTGAAGAATTTATTTGACAAGAAGGTGACTCCAAGAGCTTTAAACATTGGGGATCTTGTGCTATTATGTGATAACAGACATGAAAATAAGGGCAAGCATGGTAAATTTGATGTACTATGGATGGGACATTATTCAATTGACATTCAAATTGGTGAAAATAAATTCTTCCTAAAAGACTTAGAGAGGGAACTGCTTGAATTACCTGTTAATGGCAGGCATTTGAAACATTTCCTTGACTGATTTCTAATAATCAAGGTATACTCCATTTGTATAGTGTATAGTCTTTTGGTTTCTTTCTAATTTCATGTTTTTCTTTTTTTTGTTTGTCCTAGTCCTTGGTAGCCATTTTTTTGGTTTCTCGATTCGTCCTTAGGGGAGTTGGTTATTATTGTTCTACTTTGCAAGCTTATTCTTTGACTTCATTACCCAATGGATTGTTTTTGGCACTTGGTCTGCTATTTTTTCTTGTGGCACTCACAGGGAGTGCCCATCCCTTAGTTAGAGCTGATGTTGGTGCTCATTTAAATCTCACCTTGTTTATCCTTAAAATTCTTTATTTTGCGGGCTCTTTCATGTTTTCTATCTCCCCGTATTGATGCATGAAATCTCTGTCCTTCGTTTGGTTGCCATGATCAGTCCCTTCCTTGGTCAAAGATCACTTAAAATTCCATAATTTTTTTTTCGTTCCTCTGTCCATATGAAAATATTTGTATCTTGGGCGTAAACACAAGTTTTTTCCCTTCCTTCCATTTTCCACATTTACGTTTTGTTTTCCTTGTCATTTTTGTCCCAACTATCTATGGAAATGTGATTGGATGTGTCTCAAAAGATCATATTTGGGCCTTATATCATTTCCAAATTCTCTGTCTTGAAAGAAAGATTCATTTCCGGGCTCAAATGGTGATTTTCTTGCATTTTACGATTTGACAGGTGTATTTTTCCCTGTTAAATTCACATCTCAGCATCTATGGAAATGTGGCCCTTTTTGGTTGGATGCGGTTCGGCAAGACACTTTGAAAACTCTAAGGCTCACTTTAACTAAAAATTTGTCCACGTGGATGGCCGAAGCTCATCTGAAAATTCACCTTTTGGTTTGACCTTGGAGTTGTGTCGGGGAGACACGTGGTGGTCCATTGCCTTTCCAAGACTTAGATAAATTTTTCATTTGGCTAGTATAGCTTTGGCGGACCATGGACACGTGGAGGGTCGGTGCTCATTTAAGGATCAACCTCATGGTCCCACCTTAATTGTTGTGTCAGGGAGATATGTGGAGACTTCTGTCGGCCCTGCTCTATACTTAAACTTTTCAAAGTAATTTTCTATGGCCTGGGACATGTGGAGGTACTGCACCTATTTGGAGATTGGCCCCTAATTTTTTTTTTTAAGAAGCGCTAGGAGGACACTTGGAGGCTTCCGCTCACTCTACATTTGCTTGGACTTTTCAACGGCCAAGGAAAATAGTCTTAGACCCTAGAAACATGGAGCATTTTGTTGATCCTTCAACTTTCTTAACAACTCTACCGAACTAAGACACATGGTGAGCTGGTGCTTGTTTGGGGTTTCCACTTTTGGTGATCATCTCAAAATGTGCCATTAAGACATGTGGAGGCTTCTACTGGCTCCTTTTTTTGTGAGACTTTTTCAAAGGCGAACAGGTGTTTTCCTTAGGCCTAGGACACGTGGAAGGCCTACATTTTTTGGAAAATCACCATTGTATCTCACCTTTCATGTTACGCTAAGAAAACATGTGGATGGATCTAATATAGAGTTAAGAAGAGGTAGAATCAACAGTTGCTATGCATTTTACCTGTTTTTCTGCCATTTTTTCTCAAATATTCCTGGAGATGAGAATACGCACTATTTGTCATCATTTTTGATGAAATTCCTTGTCATTTTTGTCTGTAAAGTGTCATTTAATGGATTTATAACTTAATTTGTTATTCTAAGAATTGTTAAGGTTGATATTTTGAAATTGGAATTGCTTGGGCACTTGCAAAAACATGAATTACCAGAGAAGATGGATGTGGGGAAGAGTTGCAAAGGAAAGAGAGGTAAAAGGATGAAATGATGGAGGTTGCAGGTGCAAAAGATGAAAAAGGTGTTTCCTCGAGGGCAAAAAGGATTTCCTATCAGATTGAGCTTTGCGGAGCCTTAAAAAAATGATTAAAATGGGGATTTATTGCATGAAAAAACTAGAATGATTAAAAGGATTTTCATAAAGGTTGTGGCATGGCATCCTATTCATTAGTCAAGGGTCTGAGAAACGTGATCATTTCATAATTGGTCCACTTGACGACTTTTTTTGCAAATTTGTTCAACGTCATTTTTTGAGGGAAATTGGTAACAAGCAAAGGTCCCTCAAATATTATTCTTTGTTAGGGGGAAAATTTGGGATGAGTAAGCAAGTGAAATCTATAAATGTAATGAGAATACTCTTACAAAAGGTCAAGCATTTAATTCTTAAGAGAAAATTTTGAGAGAACCCATTTTCCTGAGAGACCAATCTGAGAAACCTATCAATATCATGTGTTTTAAATTTCAATCATGTCAAGTTGGCTATGAGAGTACAGCCATTGATAAAGCTTTGAGAGTGTTCAAAGAAACTTTCCCCTACTAATTACTTTAATCAATTTTGAGTTAATCTATGTCAATCTTGGAGAAATTTGTGTCTGCTTTATTTCAAAATGTATGCAAGTAGTTTAATTGTGTCTGATTTTTGTCTTTGATATTTAATTGACTCTTTTAGACTGGGCCTTCATGCTAGATTCTAAAAGATTATGTGAAACCATGTGGATTTGGGCCTCCATTGAAGCACACCTCCTAGTTGAAGAAACATCTTAGCTATTTTGAAGCTTTCTGTCATTTAGTTTTCCAATTGTTGTGAAGTCTCTCAAAGATATGGTAAAATCAACTTTATCCTGCTCAATCTCCCACATAAATTATTGAAAAACCATGAATCCATCCTGAACTACCCCTGTTTTCCCTATATATCAACAAAGGAACAAAATCTATTTACTAAAATATGCAGAACAATCAAGATCCCATAATGTCTTCAGTAACCTTAGCCTTGTTTTGAAAGTATCTCCATATTCTAGAAGTGACAACTCTTGAGAGTTAAATTATGGAGTATTGATCATACTTTCCCTAGATTTTCATCATAATTTTTTTTCAAAAGAAGGATATATTCATCTTTATCATCAAACATAGGTTACACTACGGGTCCTCTTACCCTGGTCAAAAGGCATGACCTAAATTAGTGAGGATAGGTGAAATCCTCTTGAAGGTGCTATCCATCTCTCCAAAAATCTAAGTGACAAAGGACCAGTTAGATCTCATCCCCAGCTACAAAACGACACACATTATGATTTATCTGTCTCTAAGATCCATGCCAAATATGTGATGCTCCTCAGCTTGAAAGGGAGAAAAAATTTGGATACCAACACTTGTATCCAAATTTGGTATCCATGAGTGTTGCTATCTAAATTTGTTCTCCCTTTCAAGCTGAGAAACATCACAGACTTGACATGGAGCTTAGAGATAGATAGATCATAACGTGTGTTATTTATAGCTTGAGATCTAACTGGCCCTTTGTCACTCATATTTGTGGAGAGATGGATAGCACCTTCAAGAGGATTAGACCTATCCTAACTAATTTAGGCCATGCCTTTCGACCAGGGTGAGAGGACCCGTAGTGCAACCTCTGTTTGATGAAGTAGATTGAGCTATCCTTCTTTTGCATAAATTTTATGAAGAAAACCTTGGTAAATTATGATGAATACTCCATAATTTAACTCTCAAGAGTTGTCACTTCTAAAAGATGGAGATACTTTCAAAACAAGGCTAAGGTTACTGAAGACATTATGGGATCCTGATTGTTCTACATATTTTAGTAAATAGATTTTGTTCCTTTGTTGATATACAGGGAAAACAAGGGTAGTTCAGGATGGATTCATGGTATTTGAATAGTTTTTGTGGGATATTGAGCAGGATAAAGTTGATTATACCATATCTTTGAGAGACTTCACAACAATTTGAAAAATAAATGACAGAAAGATTTGAAATAGCTAAGATATTCCTTCAACTAGAAGGTGTGCTTCAATGGAGGCCCAAATCCACACGGTTTCACACAATATTTTAGAATCTAGCGTGAAGGCTTGAGCTAAAAGACTCAATTAGACATCAAATATCCCTGGTTCCTCATGCCTAAGATACACTTGAAGGATTACAAACAATATTTATCAACAAATGACAGTGAAGTGATTTTAAATTATTTATCTCATCACAATATGAAGGCTCTTCTTAAAATGAAATTGCAAATGCCACTAAAATGTCATAAGGACAAGATCATGTGTGATTTGGAGGGAATTTAGCATAAGGTTGGAATAGGAATAAGAAAAACTACATGCATACATTTTGAAATAAAGCAGATAAAAATTGCTCCAAAATTAACACAGATTAACTCAAAATTGCTTAAATTCATTAGCAGGGGAAAGTTTTTTTGAAAAGTGTTAGAGATTTGTCAATGGCTATACACTCACAACCAACTTGACATGATTGAAATTTAAAACACATGATATTAGCAGGTTTCTTGAATTGGTCTCTCAGGAAGACGGGCTCTCTCAAATTTTTCTCTTAAGAATTCAACCCCCGACCATTTGCAACAGTATTATCATTCCATTTATACATTTCACTTGCTCAATTTTCCCCCCAAAAGAGAATAATATTCAAGGGACCTTTTCTTGTTAACAATTTTCCTTAGAAAGTGATGTTTAACAAATTCACGTCTGAAAGTTTCCAGGTGGACCAATTATGAACTGATCACACTTCTCAGAAACTTGAATAATGAATAGGATGCCATGGCACAACCTTTTTGACAATCCTTTTAATCATTTTAATTTTTTCATGTGAGAAATCCCTATTTTAATCATTCTCCATAGGCTCTACATAGCTAGATCTGACAAGAAATAATTTTCTCTCTCAAGGGAACACCTTTTCCATCCTTTACACTTGCAACCTTCATCAATTCATCACTTTCACTCTTTTTCCTTTGCAAATATTCCCTACATCCATCTTAATCTACTAATTCACATTTTTGTAAGTGCCCAAGCAATTCCAACTTCAAAATATCGATCTTAAAAATCCTTGGACTCAAAAATTAAGTTCTAAATCCATTTAATGGCACTTTATAGACAAAAATGATAAGGAATTTCAATAAAAATGATGAAAAATAGTGTGTATTTGCATCTGTTGGAGTCTTGGAGAAAAAATTGCAGAAAAACAGACACAATTCAGAACAACCTCTGATTCAGCCCCTTCTCTACTTTATATTATATACTTCCATGTGTTTCTTTAGTGCAAATGTAAAGGAGAAGTATAGGGGAAAGTTTCCAAACAAGTGTGGGCCTTCCAAGCACCTTGGGCCCAAGAAAAATGCCTTTTGGTCTTTGAAAAATTCTTAGTAAAAACAGAGCCAGTGGAAGCCTCCACGTGTCTCAATGTGCATTTTGAGATGGTCCCTAAAAGTGAAGACCCCAAACAAGCGAGGGCTTACCACATGTCTCAGTCTGGCATAGTTGTTAAGAAAGTTGAAGGATAAGAAAAAGGTGCCATGTGTCTAAGATCTGAGACAGTTTTCCTTGGCCATTGAAAAGTCCAAGAAAAGGTAGAGTGAGTAGAAGCCTCCAAGTTTCTTCCTAGATCTTCTTCAAAATAAAATTTAGGGGCTAGTCCCCAAACAGGCATGGTCCCTCCATGTGTCCAAGGCCTTCAAAAGTTAATTTTAAAAGTCTAAGTATAGAGCAGGGCCGGTTGAAGCCTCCACGTGTCTCCCCGATGCAATTGTTAAGGTGGAAACTTAAGGTTGATCCTCAAATGAGTGTCAGCCCTCCACATGTCTAGGGTTCACCAAAGTTGTACCAGCCACATGAAAAGTTTTTCTAAGTCTAGGAAAGGTAGTGGAAATCTCCACGTGTCTCCCTAGGGCAACTCCAAGGTCAAACCAAAAGGCAAATTTTTAGATGAGGGCTGACCCTCGACATGGACAAGTTTTGAATTTAAGTAGACCATAGAGTTTCAAAGTTCCTTGATGAGTTGCATCCAACTACAAAGGGACACGTTTCCACAGATGCTGAGATATGAATTTGACTAGAAAAAATACACCCGTCAAACCGTAAAATGCAGGAAAATCACCGTTTGTGCCCAAAAACGAATCTTTATAACGAGACAGAGAATTTGGAAATGATATTAAGGCCCAAATATGATCTTCCAAAATACATCTAATCATGTTTCCATAGATACTTGGGAAGAAAATGATAGGGAAAAAAAAACGTGATTGTGGAAAATGGAAGGAAGGGAAAAAACCCAAGTTTTCAACCAAGTTACAGATTTTTCATATGGATAAAGGAATGAAAAAAAAATTCTAGACTTTTAAGTGATTGTTGATGAAGGAAGGTACTGATCATGACAACCAAATGAAGTACAAATCTTTCATGCATCAATACGGGGAGATAGAAAACACGACAGAGCCCGAAAACTAAAGAATTTTAAGGATAAATGGGGCAAGACCAAATTGATTACCAACAGTGTCTATGATTATAACTAGTATGTTGATAATTCTCAAGATTTTAGAGATGCATGGATTGAGTATTACATTTCAATCATGTAATCTATAGTATTACATCATTAAAATCCCAATACTCTTGACTTTTTGTTTCTAACTTATAAGGCCTGCAGTCTTCCCTTGGTTAGTTGAGTTTTTGTTCATAACTAGAACATTTGGATTCCTTCTTAGTTGGTTGGTGAATTTTTTTTATCTCATGTTATGAAGTTATTTGGTGGTTTCAGCTCGATCCATTTCTTGAAATAGATTGTTTCCATTCATGATATTGTTAAATATTAGCATACTATTTCAATGTGTAGTTTTTTCATGCCCAGTTATCGTGAACTGACTCAAGTTAATACTTGTCCAGATGGATTTTGTGAGTAGAAAAGGAAAGATTTGTAGAAGTGCATTGGTTTGATTTATGAAGTTCCTTGTACGAATGTTTAATGTTTTGTAGCTCTTGGGATGGTGCTTGTAGAGAAGTTTGAAAGGCCTCCTATGTTGGGTTTTCTATAATTGTGATGTAAGGTTGTCTTAACCAGTTGTAACAAAACTTGTAAATTCTATTGCAAAGAATATAATTTGATCACCACTTTGTTATGGCTATTTGTATGATACTTTAGCAATCTTTAAAATAGTGTAGCATGACTAGACCAATTTTGTTACTTTCTTATTCCCTAGTCAAGTTATATCAAATCTTTTGACACCTTTGGTTATGTGCCATCTTGGATAGAATTGTTGTACCCATGTATAATTTTCTCTATGAGTCATGGTAAAATCTTCTTTTGAGTTATAATTTTTTATATTCACCCTTCTTGGTAATGGCATCAGTGCATTTTATAGGTATACTTAATAGGGTTGGTAATCCTTTTAAAAGTTAATCAAAAAATAAATAAAATAAAATGAATCAATAGATAAATAAATAAATAAAACAATAATGAAGTTATGATATTTTAGATAAAATCAACAGTCTTTAAGTGGAACAGAAGGGAGTTATCTACTTGTGTAAAAAATAATCTACCCTTGCTAACCTTAAGCTATGAGTTAAACCTTACCTTTTTTTGTTGTGAGACGTTAATTAATTTTTAAGTAACATCTTTGTTTGGATTTTGGGAAATAGTTAGATCTTTGTACGTAGGGGTGTTTGAATAAGAAACCACTAAGTCTAATGCTTCCATTTTCGGAACCACATGTGTATCTTTTTTATGAACTTAATCAAGAGATTGCTAATTGAAGCTTTTACCCAATTGAGTTAAATTCTTAATTCTCATTAAAATACTAGTTTATAACTAATGAGATCATGAAGATGAAATTAATTTGACCTTATTACTCTAACATTTTCCAAGGTACATAACAATATTATCTTTAGCATGGTTATTTTTTTACCCTTGTATAACAAGGATTTAGTTCCAAACCTTAATGGCACTCCACTTCAATTAGAGATTACACTCGTCTCCTAGTAAAATGGAGGTCTCAATCGAGTTTCTATAATGTGGAATTGGATAGATAGAGTTGTGGAATTGTATACCTCCCTTATTAAATACAAAAATTAATCAAGTAATTTGGAATTTTATAGATGATTCTAAGATAATTAATCCCTATTTTAAAAAGAAGAAACCTAACTTCTTTTAGAAGAATTGTGCAAATCATAATCTGAATCTCCTAGAATATAAGTTAAATATTGAGATATGTTTTTACTAAAATAAGTAACCTTAAAACGATTTTCACCATGGGAGGCCCCTAACTTTAAGTGTGTTATGTGGTTGGACTTATTTATAGTGTTTTTTCTAAAAGAAAAGGGAATTGGTCATGATGGGTTTCCTATGTTCCCTTGTGCCTAGGTGGTCAGTGTTGTGTCAACCTTATCGTGAGTTGGTTGTAAACCATTGTGATCACATGTAGTGTCGTGTAAAATTCAATCAAGTCAAAAAAAAAAAAAAAATCATGTTGTATTGTTTGTTTCTTTAAGTGGATGTTACAACTCCCTACCATACAGTGCCTGTAATAGAGCCATAGCAATCGAACTCTCAAAATTTTTGTTGTAGGAAAACTCCACTAAATACAAGTAGTCATCCCACCTCAACTGATGGTACATGACGTATATCGTAAGCATGTCCTCTAAGATACGATTCACCCACTCTTCCTGTTCATCTATCTTGGGGTGATAAGTAAGATTGAAGTTGATATTTTTCCCAAGGGAAAGATGCATGGTAATCCTAAAATGAGAGGTATACAAGGAATAGTGGTCACAAATGATCCTCCATGAAATCTCATGAAGTCTAGCAATATCATATAGATATACTCATGCTACTGCACTAGCTGTATAGGTGGTCTTTACCAGAGAAAAATGAGCCACTTTCATCAATATATCCACCATGACCATGATGGCATCATGGTGGTATCTCAACGTAGGTAGCCCTATAATTAAATACATGGAAATGGTGTACCTTTTCCACTCCTGTATGTCATGAGTATGTAGAAGGCCAACTGGATGATTATACTCGATCTTCACCTTCTAGAACTCTAAAAAATGAGACACAAAATGAGCCATGTATCTCTGTAGCCCTCTCTTATGGTACAACTGTATCAAAGTGGCGTGCATATTCTTCACCCCCAGATGGGCTAAACAGGTTACATGGTGTGCTTCAACAAGGATACCCTGCCACAATCCTCCATCTCTTGGAACATAGATCTGACCTCTATGCCAAATAAGACCATATTTCATTAATAAAAATCCATCAATCTTCCCTTCAAGGGGTCTTTTAGACTCAATCTTTGCTTTGTTCAAAAGGTAGAAGCTATCATGAGGAAGTTGATACAAAATCTTGGTCCTCAAGTCTATACCAACTGCAGTAGCCATAACCAAATGTCTCCAACAACTCAAGTCATTAGCAACCATATTATCCTTCCCCTTCACATGCTCGATGTATATTTCATACTCACAAAGCAAATCCATATAAGGCGACTGAAGAGTGTTGAGATTGGGGTGTGTGAAGAGGTGAAGAAGACTCAAGTGATCAATCTTGAGAATGAATCTCTTGCCTCAAAGGAAATGTGTCCACCAAACCAAACTATCCACAAGTAATGTAGGATCAAGGTCAAGAGTCAAATAATTGATCTCATAATCGTTGATTTTGCAAGACTCAAAGGCTACTACAAAACCCTCCTACATCAATACACCTCCTAATCTTACCAATGAAGCATCTTGCAAACGAAAAACTCTCCATGTGGATTTGGCACTGCAAGAATGGGTGTTTTCATAAGGCATTCCTTTAGTGTCATAAATTCCTCCTCACATCTATCTTACTAAATGAACTTCTTCCCTTTCCATTGAAGACAAGTTATGGGGTCCATAATCTGAGAAAATTCCTGAACAAATCTCATGTAGCACTCTAACAAACCCATGAAACTATGCACCTCAGACACAATGGTAGATGTTGGCCAATCCATAATGGATCTAATCTTGTAAGGATCCACTGCAATAGCTTCCACAGAAATAATGTGGCCGAAATATGACACCTCTGACTGGAAGAATGTATACTTATCTAGGATCTTGTAAAGTTGCTTCTCATGAAGACACTACAGAACCTGACATAGGTGCTCCTCACACATATGTGAATAGATCAAAATCTCATCAAGGAACACAGATGAAAAATAGTCTAGAAAATTCATTAACACCCTGTTCATCAAACTCATGAATACTTTAGGTGAATTTTTCAGACGGAAATGCATAACTGTGAACTCGTACTGGTCATATCTCATATGGAAAGTTATCTTATGGACATATTCCTTTGCAATCCTCAATAGATGGTAACTGGACATAACATATATCTTGGAAAACATTATGACCCCCTTAATCTGATCAAACAAATCATCAATGTGATGAAAGGGGTAATTATTATTAATTGTTACTTTATTCAGTTGTCTGTAGTCCACACACAACTGAAAGGATCTGTCCTTCTTGTTTACAAAAAATACTAGAGCACCCTAATGGGATACAGTAGGATAGATTAGGAATTTATCGAGAAGGCCCTCAAGCCACAACTTGAGCTCACATAGCTCAGGGGTGGTCATCCTATATGGAGCACGTGAGATAGGCTCCACTCCCAAAACCAAATCAATGTGAAAGTATATCTCACATAGGGGAGGCAACCCTAGCATCTCACTAGGAAATACATCTAAAAAATCTTGCAAAATGGGTCATCAAGTAAAGGTTCACTAGTCCCATCCTACGAAATATCACTAACTATAATAGCATACAACTAACACCCACACCGCGCACTCCGCTTAAGCTACATAGCATAAATAATGTGAATAGAGATGGGTCTCCTAACTCTAGCTATCAATGACTCAACTCCCAAATCATCCGTATAAGATATGGCCTTACTGTAATAGTAAACTATGGTTAGGGGTGCAGATAACCTATCCATCCCAAAGATCACTCCATAAGAACCCAATGGAATGATATGAAGATCCAATGTAGTTGTGAAGGGTCTTAGGTCCATTACGCACTCCTTGACTAAGATTTATATTGATCTCTTACTACCATAAGCCATCTCAACATCCCAAATAAGGCCCTTGCAAACTGCCACCAGTCTATAATTCTCTACTAAAGATGGTGCAATAAAATAATTAGACAATCTAGAATAAAATGAAATAGAGGAAGGGATACACCCAATGCTACCTAAAGTCTTAATCATTGTGCTCTAATGTTCATCCTAGTGGTTCTCAACTACTGCATAGATCCAATGGATATGTCTCCTGTCACCAACTGTAGGATCTTATATTGGTTTCTTACCCTTGTTATTAGGGTTTTACAGGTACTCTCTCTAATGGTTTCTAAGTACATCACATCCATAGCAACTACCTTGTCCCCTCTAATGACATGCAGCTCGAGTAGGCACTCTAGTGGTCTATGTCATGGATCCTCATGATCCAATTATGGAATATTGTGGTCACTACTGATGACCTCCTACTAACTAAGCTCTAGGTGTTCCTTGTGTCCTAATGGGATCCCTGTGGGGAGACCCATACTTTTTCCCTTCTGAGTGTCAATTCTCTGTGGAGGTCTAAATGGTGGATAGTATACTACTGAGGGAGCTCTTGTGGTGGCCTGAATGAAGACTATGTAGAACCATGTCTGCCACAAGGAAGAAGAACTAACCCCCTCTACCTACTATCCTACAGCTACTGAATACGGATCCGCAGTCTATCTCTAGCATGCTACGCCTTCCCCCTAGTCTCCTCTACAATTTCGGCCTCATCTAAGGTCTTCGTGACATGAATGCATACTACACCTCTCAAATCCAAGTGTAGGACCCTAATGAACATATGAATCCTAACCTGATCATCGTACATGTATTTGTCATACTCAAGCAAGTCCAAAAAAAACATCTCATACTCTGCTACTGTCATGGATGCCTGATGCAGGTCTTGTAACTCATCTATCCTCTACTGAATAGAACTCCTGGATAGGTATCTTCTCCTAAACCACTCTTCAAAGAGCTCCTAAGTGTCCTTCTGTAAGTCTACATGGAGCTTCTAATCCTTAATCCTCCACCACATGCATGGTCCATCCCTCAGAAGATGAATCCTGACACAACCCTTCATGTTTCTAGTACATAGACAAATCTTGAAGTACCCGCTCAAGATCACTAACCAAGCCTCTTCCTGAAAACCTCCTATATCGTAACAATAATGAGATGAATTAACTTTAGAATATTCTTGATATGATCTACAATTGATGATTTTTGACCCCTAGGTCTCTCTGGATGCTCATCCCTCGGCCTAGGGCTCCTAGATTTAACTTTGTGTCTTGAAACCCTATCTCCATGTCCCCTTTGTGGTGAATCTACTCTAGATGAATCCATCTGGGACTTTTCTACCCTATTCTCATCACTGTGCCTCAAAGGGTGTTGAGCCTCATGTAATTGCTCTCTATAACACTGACCAAGTCATGCCCAAACTGCTCCACCCCATATAGCTGCATTAACATACTACAATGTTTGTAATATCTAGGGTTGTATAGTGGATACTGCATGCTCTGTAGGTGGTATATCTAACTCCACATGAAAATTTCCCTCATTTTATTCACACCTCTTGTAAAAATCAAGATGGGAGTTAGTTTACCGTTCTAGATTTTGTTTCAATTTTCTAGGTTTTCTACATTTTAAAATAACATGCAAGTTGTGTGATCTAGTGTTAATTTGTACTAGGTTAATTGTTTGTGTTTACAAGTGTACCTGAGGGTCCAAGCGATGAACCCACAACTCTGATACCAAGTGTAATGCCCACAAATTTTCTGAGATAGAACCCAAGACAACCCAATAGTTAGATTTGAAAAATTACCGAATATTTTTTTTGTTAAAACAAGTTTCATTGTTTAGTTTATTTCTCGATTAATATTTTATTCATTTTAATTAATATTATTTAATTATCCAATTTGGCTTCCCTTATTATCATCCTTACTTAATTGAATAACATAGTTCAAATGTCATTTAATAATTTACTATTCTAGGGCTAAGTCTAAACTTACCCTCCTATTAAATAAATACAAATACATTTAATCCCTAATATAAATATTGCCTAGCTACCAAAGAGTAAATTTGATTTAATTAATTTCAAGGGTCAAGGGATTTTAATTCAAGAGTCACCAACAATACATTAATGTCACAAAATAAATTTACCTCCTACACCACTTAAGTGGCCCCATTAAAAAATTACACATGTATTTTAATTTAAAAAACTACTCCTACCTAATCATCACCTAACTTTTGTAGGGATGATTCTTAGCCATTGGATGTACTAACACTAGACCCTTGGATCTAGGGATTCAAGATGACCTTAATCCTCTTTTAAAATGATTGTATTCATTCTTTTAATTTATTTCTTCATTTTTGTTTTGCATGTTTTTGGGAGGAGAAGATGGAGAAGGAAGCCATGCAAAGATAATGGAGCTCAACGATGCATACATAAAATTTCATTGTTTATTCTATTTTTAATTATTTGTAGGGTTGAGTTACAATTTTATTTTTGGTTGAGCAATTTCATTGTTTTTTTCCCTATTTGGGTATATGGGTATTTGTCCCATTTTAAAAAATTTGGCTTCGAAATACCATATATATACTTGTTGTTAGGTAGATATACACATATATATATATATATATATCCCCACATATATATATATATATATATATATATATTTCATTATAGAATACCTAAAATTCCAAATATAAATATATATAATGTTGTCTATTTAATCCGGTTGCGGTTTCCAAAAAATATAGGCCACGTTAAACTTATATGGGCTGACTGTTTTAAAATACTAGAAAGGGTTTATAATGGATACGTTTTATTTGTATTGGAAGGAGGGTCGCTGACCCCATCACTATCCCATATAACTATGGGGTGGGGGTGGGGTCGGCGACCCTCCTCCCTTTCCCCATATTAACAAATATATAACCCAAAGGCCGCGCGGGCTTCCAAAACATTAATATAATAAATACATACATACATACATACATACATACATACATACATACATACATACATACATACATACATACATACATACATATATATATATATATATATATATATATATATATAATTTAAATTCATTATTTAATGAAGAAAAATACTTCTACTTATTTTTAATATATATACATTTATATAATTAAATATAGTCATAGTTATCTTCTCTCTCTCTCTCTCTTGTTTGTTATATATAAAGGACCAACAAGTTACATAGTGTAGAGATGAACAAGACAAGGCACTTCTAATTTTATTTTTTATTTTTTATTTTTCTACAAATTATAATAAAAGTGAGATTTAGAAATATAATAAAGGTCCTCTTTCAACCTACTAGTTTGCAAAGGAAAGAATTTCCTTTATTCTAATAGTTTTAAACTACTACTTTACTTTCTACCACATATTAAGGAATGTAGATAAAATTTCAATATTTATCCATATACATTCTTTCTTCAACTTAACAAGGATTGTAACTATAAATTTTAATATTTCCAAAAATCCTTCCTGTCAATAAAACATGAAATCTTTCCTTTTCTTCTTACAAGAATTAAATGACAACCATTTCCCCTAACAAGTGAATTGTTACAATATTCACAATACTTTAAAAATGAATCATATCACACTTTTGAGGCAATGTAAAAACTTAAATTGAAATAAATGAATTTCCATTTCATGCCCATTGCAAGTTGTCTACTTAAACTATCCAATGCAAAACTTTGTAGTTTCCTTTGGAAAAAGCTAACTCATTTAAAATGCAATTTTTTTCATTCAAATAACTCTTAGTAAGGTTTACAAGTTGAAAGGATTTTCAAGTAATAAATGCAACTTTTCTTTGTTTATATTTCCATTAACACACATTCAAAAAACTTGGTGCAAATCAAAAATATTACAACAAATTTACAAAGGATTGAAATTCTTTAAAAAATACAAGCCCTCCATTCAAAATGGAGACAACATGGTCAAATATTTACAAAGGATAAAATTTCTTCTTTTCTCCAAATGCAACTAAGATCATCCTTCACTTGAGCTACAACTTCTCCCAGAATTCCAAACACAACAACTAACATGGGGGAGTAGCAAACACTCTTCACCTAACCAATAATCCAATGAGGAAAATAAGCCTTCTTCCTCATTTGACCCCAAGCACCAACAAAGAAGCAATCAGGGGTATTTGACAACCATTGGAAACATAACAAGGCTTCCACATTTACATTCAAATAAAACATTCACACAATAAGAACAATAATAAAAAACACTTCCACACACACAAGTTTTCCATCACAATGGTTTAAGAATCAAGCCAAGAAGATAAAGGAACATGGGGATTCTACTTGTTCTTCCCAAGGATTTTGGTGCCCACCTTAAGACAAGAACTCAATCACAACCAAAAAATTTCTTATGCCTCCCTCAAAGAAAAAAAACTCTTATGCCTCCCTCAATAAGAAAACATGATAAGAAAAAATTTAACTTATCATAAGGTGGGGCACCCCAACCCAACTCCCTCCTAAAATACCAAATAAACTTGTATGCATCCCTCACAAGTATCCTCGTTTACATTTTCTCTTACACAACATAAGGCCATCCTACTTCCCAAAATCACACATGCAATAACATTTATTCACAAACATATGAAAATAAAACAAGCAAGTTGTAACCTTTCCAATCCCAAGCAAGCACCTTCCAACTCCAAGCTCATAACAACAATCTCAAAGAAAGGTCCTCGAAAAGAAAAATTATCCAAATCAAACAATTAATCCCCAAATCCTCAAGAAGAAACTATAACCATCTAGAAGAGATAGTATATCAAAACTAGAAACTGTACTCAAAATATGATCCATATTGGGCAATGGATAATGATCTTTTAGTGAATATTTATTAAGATCTCTATAATCCACACATAATTTGATTTCTCCATTCTTTTTCTGAACAGGAACAAGATTGGCTACCCAATTTTAATGCTTAACTAGAAAGATAATACTTGATTCGGTCAACTTATGTAGTTGTTTTCTCATTAAAGCCTCTATCTTAGGATTTACAGGCCTTTGTTTTTGCCTAACTGGCTTGGAATTTGGTTCTAATTCAATGGTATGTTGTGTCAATCTTGGATAAAACAATTTAAGATCTTGGTATTTCGAATCGAAAACATCCTTCAATTCTTTACAAAGATTGATAAAGGAATGTTTCTCAGCTAAGGAACATACCTTTCCAAGAAATAATTTTTTCCATCATCAACTGAGATATTTTCATAATTTTCTATATGTGTTGACGTATTTTTTTTATTTCCTTAACTGATCGTCAGTGTTGAAGATTTCTTCCAATGTGACTAAACCCTGAGGTAGTTTATTTGTCTTCAATTAAACAATCTGGTCACCATATAAGTGTTGCAATTTCTCTTGATTTACTGTAGAAAATTCAGCTTCTTCCTACAAAATCCTACAAATTTGTTAATCATTATCAAAAACCTGCCAATTCAAATCATTATCGGGTAGAGAAGGCCTGATAATCAGCTTTATGTGAGGCTGAATCTCTATGTTTTTAATTTGTTCCATCACTTCAAAAATAGCACCAATTGTTGCAATTTTATCGGCATGCTTGTTTTCTATTCTTAGAATGGATTGGATATTAATAACATCTAAATATTCCATTAATTTTGAAACTCTATGTGTATAATACTTCATTAATTGATTCTTACAAACATTGAAATTTCCTACTTGATTGGTAACCAACTCAAAATCACCAAAAATCTGTAACATGTTAATACCTCTCTTTCTAGCCCAAAGTAAGCCATGAATTAACGCTTCATATTCAGCTACATTGCAAGTACACAAAAATTGGAGACTAAAATATGAGAAATACCTTTCATTCATGGGGGAAGTGAGTATCAAACCTTCTCCTTGTCCTTTCTTGTTATTATCTCCATAAAAATGAAGCTTCCAAATCCCTTCTGTTGCATTTTATGTTTTGGACAACAAGGGAATTGGTGTGTTTTCCTCATGTAGGAAATACACACCAAACAAATGTTCTTCAAATTATTTGAAAGGATCATGAGCATGTTCTTCATGTTCCTTTTCATCTATGAACATATTAGAAACACCATCTATTTTGAAACATGAGTTGTATTATCGCAATCAGACTGGTCTATGGTTGCATAATTAGCTAATGCATTAGATGTATGAGGCTTGATATGAAATATAGCAAATGGTTTAGAATTGATAGTAACTTTTATCCCATAATGTGTACTAAATAATAAAAATAGATCAATCTAAAGAGAGATAACCTCCTTATTTTGTTGTGAAATCTCTCGATAAGCATAAAGTAAAGTAAAGAGGTAAATCTATAACAATAACATCTTGCAAAATAGAAACGTTTGGAAAAGAATGTAATGCTACCCCCATATTTATGATGACACCAACTATATTAGTTACAGTCCCATCAAGCTATAGCATGCTCTTCTCTGTAGGATCATACTGCAAGCCCAACTTTTCTACATTTTCTTTTGGCATAATTGTGCTACTTGCACCGCTATCAACCATGTAGTTATGAAAAAGATGCTCTCTAATAATTAGAGACATATAAAATGGTGGTGGTTTCTTAAAATCATGAGCATTTAAAACATTTTGAACCATCCATTTAATTTCTTTAATGCGGTCCTCTACTATTGTTCTAAGGACCATGTCTATTTTCTAAAGTTCCTTTTCTGTTGTTTTTGAATAAATTTGCAGCTTAGCAAGTTCATGAGAAAGTAGCTCCTATTGTCCTAGAATACTTAGGGCATCCCACATTGAGATATTAACATTATTCTTTTTCATTATATCAACAATGTTAAAAGAAAAATCCATTTTGGAAACAGATTCTACTGTTTTAGCATAGGATTTAACAAAGACCGACTCTACTTCTACAGCCTTTGTGATCAGAGGTATGAAAAGTATTCTTGGATCAGGTTGTAATGAATGTGGTTGGTCCTTTTTAAATGTAAAATTTTTTGTATTCTGAGGCACAGAAGGATTACTGGCTATTTTCTAACATGCAGTTGCTATTTTATCACTGATTGTGGGAAGAACAGGCCTATTTCACTTTTTTCCTCTCTCATGGGACTTTTCTTGAGCTCTAGTCATAACTGCAATAAAATCATCTTCACTAAAACTGACCAGGATTTTTTCAAGTTCTTTCTGCACATGAGTTTCTTATTTCCCACCCTCCATTTCAGACATGAACAATGTCTCAGGTCGAGGTTATTCAACAAGGCTTATATTCAGGAAAGAATTTGGGTAACTTGCAATTAAATAAGGTTGATTACAAGGTTGACACCATTCTTCTGTAGCAATATTAACTGGGACTAAAGCATTAGATGTACTAGGATCCTTTGGGTCAAACTTTCTTTGTTGATATGGTTGTCTATAATTCTGATTATGTTGATAAGGATACCAATTTTGTTGGTTTTGTTGATAAGGAGCCTGATAAGGAGCTTGATAAGGCCTGCTAGGTAATGCAAGTCTATTTTCAATCAAAGCTAGCTTGTTTCCCATAGTCTGAAAATATTTAAACACATAATCTAATGGGGATGTAATAACAGATTCCATAATGGTGATAGGCCTTGGTGGAAACTTTCCGACTTGAATAAGACTATTTTCAGATTTTATGGCAATATCACAAGCTTCAAAGAAGGTGTCACCTCCCATGGACTACATCATAGTTCAAATATCATTGTTTAAGGATCTGAGGTAGTATAGAAAAGCATGGTTGTCTTGAGGCTTAACACTTGTTAGAATTCTTTCCCAAGTTCTAGCAAAATAGATATTAAAACTAGCCATAAATTCATGAGGGGCTATTTTAATTGTAGATAGTTTTTCGATGAGAGATAAATGATCTAAGTTATCTTGAAATTGTTTCAGAAATTTAGCACCTAACTCATCCCAAGTTTGTATACTTCCAATCTCTAAATTTCTATACCATTGCATGAACTTCTCTTTAAACGATGCAGCTAGAAGTCTCAAAGCTACATCTTCCTGTGTTATATTATGGATTGCACATAGGGCTGTAACATCTTTGATATGTTCTATAGGTGTAGCCTGATTTTCACCAGTGAAGGTAGGTGAAATTTTCATGGCAACATTATGGATATCATGATAGACTGGAATTACTACTAGGTTCCCATTAGTAAAGGTCACAAAATTCATAGGTGGTTGAAAATCCATTGGAAAAACTAGGATCTGAACAAAGAAATTGATATGTGGTGAAGGAGGATTAGGAGGAGGAGGGTTGTTACAACTAGGACTATTATAAGGTAGGGGGTTACTATCTCTTCTTCTTCTTGAAGAATTCAAAGGTAAAGAAATAAACTCAGAAGTAATTCCTCTTACCGATGATCTTGTAGTCACTTTACACATGGAACATGCTGCAAAAATGGTCTGAAATCATCCCAGCAGAGTTTGCAAATAAATCTTTTAATCTTTAGAATAAATTTCTACAGCTTGTTTTCCTAAAAGTAACCTTTCTTGTTGTGAATCTGTTGTAAATTATTATAATCTACTCGCATATCTGATTCATTGTCCCACTGGGCATGCCAAAATCAATTGTCTCTCAAAATTGCACCCTGTAGAGAGATGGTTGTAGGTGTTATAATATTTCTGTATATCTCTCTATTTCATAGATACAATGGAAACACCTCAGGTCTATGGGTATACCTATTGTTCAGGTGAGTCTCTAGTATCAAGGCCGGTTCCTTCTTGATGTATCCTAAACTCATTTTTTGATGTTTTGAGGGTAATAATATGATTGTAAATGAATTGAGAGATGGGGTGACGCACCAAAATTGTTGAGGTCTTTGATTGAGTTAATGCACAAATATCTAAGAATGGATTCTAGATGTACAAACCAATAGTTTTTCAATAGAATATTAAGGCAGAAACTTAATGTATTGAGGGAAAAATTCACAAAAATACTATTAAGATACACATGCACACTAATATCATGTAGAAAATAATAAATTTGCAACTGGGTGGGATTTTTTATTAGATTAGGCAAAAAATAGGGATTATCTCCCAGGGGCAAGAACAAAAGAGAGGAACACAACTAGAAACAAAACAAGAAAAAAAAAACCAAAAAAGGGTCCAAAAAAGATGAGTTAACTAGGATTAAATCTTACATTGCATGATCTAAACCCCAGAGAGGACAAAAAAAACCAAAAAGAAACAGGACACCATAGTTCGCTAGCAGTCCGCACATAGTTCAGAGAATAAAAAACCTCCGCAACAAACAAAAAAAAACCATCAGAGGCCCCAAGCTAACAACAACTATCCTGGATTCCAAAACCATCCATCACCTACTCCTCCTCCAAGCTACTTATGCAAAGGTTGAATCTCCTCCTTTCCTTTTCCCCTTCAATCCCCTCCACTCTGTCAAGTAGAAAATTTAACCTAAATCTCTAGCTTCTTCATTATGTGTTTTATCTAGACCTGATCCACAACCATCTTCTTCAAAATGTTGATTATGTTCATAATGGACTCCCTTTGCCCCCTCATTCGTGTCCTCCATGGATTTTAGGGCCCCTTATAAATACAACATCTTCCTGTGTCATTCTTCAAATACATTTGGGTCTCCCACACATTCATTCTTCCTCGAAGCACTAGCTTCACCAACACCACCTTCAGTTTTGACTTTATCTTTCTCATTCCCCTGGAGGATACCCTTACCTGATTTCATTTTAGTTAGACACTCCGTAAGAGTAATATCATCTTTCTCGGCTTGCTCCTCCAGGATCGTTGTCAAAGGATAATCCAGAACCGACTTTCCATTCTCAACCAGAAGAAGAATCAAGCCCTCATGGAGGGGCAACTTAGCTTTCTCATTCTAGAAATCCATCAGCGAATTTGAAAGAGAGGTGGCAAGAAAAAAGGGAATACTAGCCATAAAATTGTGATGGAACATGTTGAGGAAGGTCATGTGATGGGTATAGATTTTTCTATACTTACCCTCCAGCGTAATATATTCCATAACTTGAAGGAAAACATCCTTCCAGACCCCAAGAATGCACGAACACACAATACCATCCATGCAGAAGTAACATTTCTCCTTGCCAAAGAAAAATTAATCAATCTGAAGGTCTCTACGAGTTCTATCCTTGTAGATCTTTAACCCTTCCATCTTCATATCAGTCACCCTGGCAATATTGGACTCTGAGACATCAACCTCCACACTGCAGATAGTAAAAGCCCCCCTCTTTCCAGGATTTTCCAAAGTCCTTTGACAGAGATGGGTCATGACCATGTAATTTAGCAATATAATTACTAAATCCTCTAACTTTAAGCTTGTTCCAAAGATCCTGGTTACTCTCCTTCATGTTCTAACTGGCGGGTTCCACCTCGAATCTTGTCTCCACCCATCTGCACATTGCCAAAGTTTCTATCCCAGCAAAATCTTTCCACAACCAACAAGTTGTCCACCCTATCAAAGGCCGAATAGAATCAATGATTTTTGTAAAAGCTAGCATGGTACCTGGAATACTTTTCCCCGCTTGTGTCGGCATCATTTATCCTAGCACATTCTATCCTTAATGATTTCATCATTAACATTAGAGGGTAATCTCTCTCCTTTGCACCAATTTTTTTACTCATTACTAAGGACTCCCACATTGGCCATCTTGTCTGCACATTTATTTCCCTACCTCAAGGTATGATTGATAGATATCTTATCAAAATACTTTAGCAATTCCTTGATATCTTGAATGATAGTTTTTAACGACCAATTGATCTTACTCCTATTAAGGAGAGCATTTATAATAATTAAGGAGTCATCTTCAATATAGATGTCCTTAAGGCCTTTTTCCTTAGCAACCAAAATACCCCATAGGAGGTCTCTAGCTTCATCCATGTTATTAGTCTACTTTCCCAAGGGACCTGTTGGTGTAGAATCACAGCACCCCTGGGACTCTGCAACTCGATGGGTTGAGAATCTCAGTGCGATTACACAACATGGAGCTTTTCCCAAGTGTGGGACCTCGCGAAATCGGAAAAGCTTCTCCGGATGAAGGACCGGCTCCTATTCCTCTGTTCAGATGCACCAATGAAACACAGAGGTTTACCCAAAAACCTAATCTAACTACCAAGGAGACAGGGAGAGAGAAATGCATAAAAATAAACCTAAGCTAAGGAGGTGATGCACCGAGGAATGAAGAACACTTGTCTTGCCAAATAAACACAGACCATTAACATGCAATGCAAGATCATACACAGATAGCCAGATTCACAGTGAAAGATCAAGGGGACGTAAATGAATACAGAGAGGGTTGAGAATCATCCACATACATGTATTAATTTGCTCCAAGGATTGATACAACACACTGCAAAATGCCAAGAGGCAAAGCTGCATTACAGTTTTAAATGGGAGGTTTGAACTCCACAAGTTCACTTGCCAAAGAGAAGAAGGGAGGGGCAAAACAAGAATGTCCAACTTTTAGAAAGAAGCCCCTCTTTACAATTTATAGGAAGAATGAGAGAGAGAAGAGAGAGAAAGTCCAAATCTACCCCCAACCACCTCAGGTTGTATCTAATTCATCTCATTATGGTGGTAGGTGAGGACCATATCAAACCCCAAAAGTGGCAAACTGTATTTGTATTTTTAAGAACTTGTTCCCACCCAATTAAAGATATCCAGTCGTAGTTAGGTAGAGGACAGTTCTCCAAAATATGAAAATGCTTTCACGAAAATGTTCCATACCTTGCACAATAATGAATCGGAGCTCCCAGTCAAAAGTATAAATATAGATGCCATACACTTGTAATTAAGGTCTGAAGGTCAGGAAGTCTGCTTCCTGTCAACGCTGCAGGGGAATGTTGCATGCACAAACTGATATTTTATTGCTTCCTGATAGGCGCAGTTCCATATGTTACATGTTGAGGGCCTAGATCACTTTTCAAGTGCGTCCAATACAAGGGCCTACAATATATGTTTGTGTCGACAAAGAAATTTTGACAGAGATGTGCTACCAGAAGGCGTCCCCCCGTTTGCAATGAGCCCAACACTCCAATTTATCTGAAAAATAGAAGCCAGAGAGAAGCGCAAATATAGTTTATGTCGACACATGTTTACGTGCAACCACTTTACCTGAGGCACTAAATGGAGTGAAACTGATTGTATGTTACTTAAATAAGGCTCCCCATACTATTCCAGGTGCTGCAACAGAGAAGGAATGATGAGCATTCCTTTCTAATTGCACTGCCAAGGGTACCAAATAAAACTACTTTCTATGAACCTGACCATCATCCTTCTGAAAAATGCGCCATTGATTTCTCATAAAATATAGAATTTTTGTCGACATCCTCTTATGTGTTGCCATTGGATCGCAATTTTTCCAACTGTTGACACTCATTTTTGTGCGCCATTTCCGTGCGCCAAGGGCGCATCCTTTATGGCCATCTGAGTGCGAGCATCCATTTCTGTGTCTTGCCAGGCATTTCCTGCCGCCTTGGGCTGAGGTTTGAATATTCTTTGGTTAGAGCCGAATATGTCTTCCCGCTATGTACATATATCTACCCGGGGGAAGATATATCTACATACAGGACCCGCATAGACAAACATTCCAGATCACCCTCACTATTCCTTAAGAATATCAGAGCTCCCCTAGCTTGACCAGTTATTCCCCTTTGAAGTTCCGAGACATCAAACTTTGACTTTTCCTTTGAATTACGGGTATTTCAGCAAAATTGGGTCCACGTGTCCTAAGTGTCCTAGTAAACATTCTTATACATCAGATGATTTAGGCCTTCTTGATCGGAATATAGGAGAACTTTTCATCCTTTCACGTCTCGCACGTACATTTGTCCCGACTGTTCGGGACAAGGAATTTTTGTTTTACCCGCTTTAAACTAGTTTGAGTATTTTCAGCTGATTCATGGTCCCGTTAGCATATTTTCTTTTTAGCCATCCACAATCAGAGGTTTCTGATCTCTAAAAACTTCCACTATCATTCCTTATTTTCCACAAACCTGTGGCCATAAGAGATGAGGCAGAGTAATCTTCTAGGCCTAGGCCAGATAAGGGAACCTAAAAGGGTTCTCCCATTGAGTACAACAATCCTCCATATTCGAAGGCATAATCCATTGCATGTTGAAAAGTTTCAAAATCACTGTACGACCCACAACCTTTAGACCCGAAATGGAAATGTAAAAAAAGCCTGCGAATTCACATTCTCTTCCCCTCTCTGACATTTTTTCTAACCTCATTTGGGATTTGCATTCCTCTTGGATGGGAGAGTTATAGAGATTTTCAAAGGGGCCCCAATAAAAACATGATTTTGGGCATTGAATCAATCTACTTGCTCGGGACTGATCAATTCCTTGATCCATAACTTACCACCAATACTATTACCTTGAGGGGTGAATCTTTGGATGAAGTGTAAGCTAGAGGAAGATTTAACAAAATAGTTTCTAGTGTCTTCCTCTTTTCTAAATGATGGAATCCTCCTTAGTTTGGAAGATGGGGATGTGGAATTCCCTAAGTTTCTTATTGAGATCTTGAAAATGTTTGATATCACCATCATAATGAGGAGGAGGGGCTATGGTTTCCCATTGGACCTTATCATCATAACTCTAGAAATATCTTATCCAGATTTTACCATTATCCTCATAGAAATGAGCAACCTCCTTCCATATATCCTGATCTAGCTAAAGGGGAATCTTCAATCCAACTATCTCACCAAAATCTGATCATGCTCCCCTTTCCAATCTCCCATAAGGATCTCCCTTTTAGAGGATATATTTTGATTACAATAGAGAATTCCAGAAGAAGGATCCTCTAGGGAGATTTTCATGAAAGAAGAACGAAGTCAATTCTGCCTAAATTCTACAGGTATTTCTTTTTTATTATATCAATCCATAGACTTTCCTCTCTAGCAATTCTCTAGCCAGACTTTAGCAACCAAATATTTTTTCATGATAGGTATTCTTTTCAAACCTAGACCACCACACATCTTTGGCCTAGTGACCTTCTCCCAGGCCACCAAAGGGAATTTAAAATTTTTTTGAGGCCACAGCCCATAGAAATATCTTCTGAATTTTTTTTGCAGAGCATCAATTATTTTGGCTAGAGAGTTTAAAGAGAGACATAATGTAAATGGGGACACCTTGAAGAGAGCTCATAAGGAGTTGAATCTTTCTAGCTTGTGAGAGAAGGAGACCTTTCCAGGAGGAAAGTTTCTTGTTAACTCTTTCCAACAGGGCATTCCAAATAGATATGCCAGGCCTTTTTGTAGATAAGAGGCATTCCTAAGTAAGAGTCCTGGAAAACACTTGATTTTACAACCCAAAATGTGATCTAGCATTAATTGGACTTGTTTATCCACATTAATAAATTAAACATCACTTTTGATAAAATTAACCATCTACCTCAAGACCAAATCATAGTCCTTGAGAGCAAGTTTGAAGTTGGTGGCTTTTTAGCATAGAGGTCTTTCCCATTAGGAAGTTATCATCAACAAATTGGTTGAGGTAGATCGGAGGGAGACCATTAGAAATCTTGATTCCCCATGAATACTCTTAGAAAGAAAATCCTGCTTACAAATTCTACACAAAGATTCAGCCATTATAACATAGAGGAAAGGAGATAGGGGGTCACCTTATCTCAAGCCTCTACCAGCTTTGAAGAAACCCTCCGGGCTGCCATTAACCAAGACCATGAATAACTAGCAGTAGATATGATAAGTCATAATCATTCTAAATAGATTATTATCAAAGCCCACTTTACTCAGGATGGCACTAAGGAAAGACCAAGTAATCCTGTCATAGGCCTTGTGCATATCTAACTTAAGGAACATAGCCGATCTATCAGAATTAACAATGGAGTGGATGGCTTACTTGAATCACCACAATACTATCAGTAATCTACCTACCTGGGACAAAATCACCTTGATTTTCAGAGATATAAAATGGGAGAGAACCAATCTGATTCTGCCAGCTAAGATTTTAGTCAAGATTTTATAACTCATGTTACAAAGACTGATCAGTCTAAAATGTTTGACTTCATTGGCCCCTGCAATTTTCATGGAATAAGGACCAAGAAATTATTATTAAGTTGGATAAGAAGCTTCCCATTATTGAAGAAATCTTGGACCATTTCAATGACTTTTTTCTTTATCAGCTCCCAAAATTTCTGGTAAAAGAAAGCTTGAAAACCATCAGGCCCAGGTGACTTGTCAAGTTCCATATCAAAGACCACAAATCTAATTTCCTCCTTAGAAGGGATCCTTAAGAGCTCATGTTATTTTCTTTAGGGGAGATGACTTTCTGGAACAGGTTCAAGATATTGTTTTGATTCTGCTCCTCAATCCCTTGACCTTGCTGAAAAAGATCCTTGAAATAGTTTATGATGACTTGATTTTATTTCATTTCTCTCCAAAAGGATCTCACCATTCTCATTATTAATTTGATTTATCTTGAGGAGGTTTGTCCAGGAGGTGGCTGAGAAGTGGATAGAAATTTGTATTCCTTTCCCCCTCCCTAAGCCATTTCACCCTCGACTTCTACTTCCAATAGACTTCTTCCTTAGCCAAGATATCATGATACTCAACAAAAATATTTTTTTCTTGATCCTTTAGACCCAGATTAAGACCATCAAGATCGATAAGTTCCTCAATATTCCTTAAATCTTCATCCACTCTACTTTTTCTAGGAAAATATTACCAAAGACCTCTTTGTTCCAATTTTTGAGACAACGTTTGAGATGCTTTAATTTTTAACTAATTCGGTAACTAGCCATCCCAAAGACCCTAATATTCTACCACTCTTGTATTTTATTAAAGAGGTCAGGGTGGTCTAACCAAATATTTTCAAATCTAAATGGTATAGCTTTCTTAACCGGATTTAGACCTAGATTAAGGAGGATAGGATTATGATTAGAGCCAATTCTAGGGAGAGTCTTTGAAGAGTAAATTTGATTGATCATACATAGATGAATTACAACAAACCTATCAAGTCTCATTTGGATAAGCTCCGTCCTAACTCTCCTATTAGCCAAGGTGAACTTAGAACCTTCCAAATCCAAATCCACTAGACCATTATTGTTAAGGAACTCAGCAAGGTCCTCCATACTTTCAATAAAGGAAGGGATGCCCCCCTTTTTTCCCCTGGAGAAAGGGGGGTGTTGAAATCTCCTCTAATAATCCATTCTTTATCTTTGAATAAATTCCTGAAATTAGAGAGATCTTGCCACAATTTTCTTCTCTCACTTACTAGATTAGAAGCATAAATGTTGGAGACATACCAGGATTTCTTTGAGGTCATATTTCATAAGGAACATCACCACATGCCCTGGAACATCAATTATAGGAATACCTTGCACAATGCTCAGATCCAAAAGTGTGACTAATCCTCCAGAGGCTCCCAACAAATTGCACCCCTTCCCAATAACTATCTTTCTAAATAGACCTTCCCACTTCTTTAAATCTTTCCATACTCATTTTAGTTTCTTGAATGATGAAAATATCTGGTTTATTTTTTAATCTAAGATCCTTCACTATTCTATGTTTGTTGCGGTTATTCAACACCCTAATGTTCTATGAGAGTAGAATCATTTAACATTTCTTATTACTGGGGAACAAATTCCCTAGAGTTTTCTGAATACCTGCATACGCTTCCTTTCTTGAACTTATCTCCATTACTTCCTTATTACTTTTCTTTCCCTTTTGGCTGGAATCTTTACCAAAGTCAGGTTTAGAGCTACTACGAGTGACATGTTTGGATTTACTCATGGGTATTTTTGGTGATCCTATCAACTCATAGGTATCAGCTACAAAATATGTTAGGAACCCAAACCCATTTGACATTGTTAAATCTTCTTCTTTTCTTTGTCCAAAGGAGCTCTGTCCTATAGATGAAACTTTTTCCAACAATAATCTATCAGCAACTTGTAGAGAAGGTTTTTTGCCTTCAATATCTTTGCTTTCCCTGTCCTTGAAATATTGGATTTCTTCTTCCAACACCTGATGAACAGGCTCATCATCCTTTTCTTTACTTTCTTTATTGGTACTTCTTTGTTGTTGAGTACTAGTCCCCACTTCTTCCTCTTTGGTTTTGATAAATAGATTCAAGGGCTCTACTTCAGGGTTTATCTGGAGAACCTCATGTTCCCTTGATTTCAACAACCCTTCCATTATTCCCAATCCTTTTCCATTCCTTTGCCTCTTTTTAAGTCGCCATATTTTTAAGGCATGACTTTTACTTCAAACTTCTTCTCTTTGAGATTTGGACAAGAGCATTGTTCATGACCCACAAACTTGTAACTTTTACAAGCAAATGAGGTAGAGATCATAATCAAAACGCTGCACCCAATCACCCTCACGGGTCATAAGCTTAATATTACTTTCCAAACATGACTCTTGACACATATTCACACATAATTTGTCATGAGTGAGTCTAGTTTTAACTTTAGTTAACAGATCCAGAGAAATAGGTTTTCCCAGAATTTTCGCAAAACCAAAGATGACCTCACGGTTCCCAGAATTCCAATGGTAAGCCTGATAGGTTGACCCATCTTGGAAACTCCATAACAAGATTCCTATAATTATTGAAATTCATCTCCCATTTCTAAACAAATATATGAGATTTTCTAATGAACCCATGGTCCTTCTACCAAAATTTTCACCACATGATCCTTACTAGGCAGAATAGCTAACAAGTACCCATTAGCATAAGCTGAGACCTCAAAGGTGCCATTAGCCATCCAACGTTTCTTTTCCCAACCTCTAAAATAATCTATATTTGGTCTAAATCCCATACAATCTGCAAAGATTTCCCCTTCCATGGAAAATTTAGTTTTGGACAGAAAAGAGGCAGGAATTTTGAGGGATACATTACCTTTTTCTTTATCTGGTTCCAGATTCTCTGAGACACTTGGATCCTGATTTTTCCCCCCCAAAAGTTTCTCCCACGTTCTTGGTCTCCCATCCTTTTCCCTATTTCCAATGGGATCCATGATGACATGATCCTTTGCCAAGTTCTGCTCCCGTTCTCCCTGTAGATTCGTCTCTGGAACATTCCCGCTCTCTTTCAAATTTTGTAAAATCCCACTCCCGTTACATCAGAAGTTTTTCTCATAAAGACTTCCACAAGGTTAACATTGGAATATGACATTCATAAGGATTAATAAGACATACACAAGACTACAAATTATTGGAAAGGAAAAATATAATTCTCATTCAAAGGGAAAACTGGCAAAAATTTGCTTCAGCACTCCTGTGTCCAAAAAGTCCTCCTTTGTGTTTTTCCAATGCACAAAATATATAGAAAAATTATTCATCCCTACCCTTACTAAAAATAGACTAAAGTTTTACTCACCCATGCATCCTATTTTTATCCTTTATTTATGGATAAATTAAGGAATAAAAATAAGCATGCTAATACAATGAGGCATTAATAGTGTTCTTTACAAAATACAAATTTGTCAAACTGCAGTTCACTATTCTCTTTTTTAAAATTGTGGATGAATAATTGTCTAATAATAACACCTTCCTTGTTGTGCAAGTATTCTCCAATGCATGCAATCTTTGTTTCTGATAAATCTTTATGATCCAGTATAGTCCTATTTTATCCCTGAATCAAACATGCAAAACTAACACTGTACAAAGAACATGCCACCTCATCTTTGCAAAGTCACTGCTCTATCTGAGGATAAACTCCTTTTCCTTAGCATATAATTAGTCTTCAAAAAATAACCACTCCATGTCTTAGGGGTATAGATTATGCCTTATGATATTTTGACTTGGTTGCAAACTTTCACTAAATAATAATTATTAATAATAATCATAATTAAATGATTATTAATATGATTTATCTTGTTTAAGTTTCTTAGACCTAAAAAGGTCAAAAGATGGAATTACATATAAAGGAAGTTCCCCTTTTACATGGGCTTGACCCCTTGTTTTGAAATCACCACTCCTTGGCCTTGTTTGGTATAAAATTATGACTTACAATAACATGGGGTCATTTTTAAACATTGCCATATCATATTATTAGCCACCTTTTTTCATATCATTTCATTATACACACTATCGATATTTTCTTATTTCAGTTTTATAAGACATTACCCAAGGTCCAATGTAATTATTTTTTTAAATGATATGGCACGGCCCCCCTCCCACCGGTGAATCACCCCTTCACTTTTATCAGTGGCATTACTAACTCAGGTTGAGTTAGGTTTTCTCTAGAGCTTAACATGTGTATTGTGTTTTACCATGGTTGAGTTATTATTTATTGTGGTAGGGTTTGTGTTGAATACACTACATTTCTATGAACCGTCGATCTGTAGTACCTATCGATCTCAAACCATTAATATTTATGGGTTTGTCTTGATCTTGAAAACTTCTCTCTAGACATTGATCTTGTGTACTATGGTCTTCTCCATCATGGATCTTTGAACTTTTATCGGCATATTGGTTGGATATGGTTTTTATTGTTGACCATCGATTGTTGTATGACTTGATCTTAGTTGTTGATGATAACTCTGGATGAGTTAGGTTGTTTTAAAATCTCTATGATTTTATCATTTTTCCTTCTCACTTGCTCGTTCTGAGCAGTGAAACCCTGGCCAATTTTTATCATGCCGCCATTGTGTATTTTTATGAGCTCAGTTCCTCTACAAATCAGTCTTCCAAAGCTTTGAATATTTGTATTTTTCATTTCTTTGTGAGGCTCTGTGACTTCAAATCTTGTATAATTTTTTCATTTCAGCTCTTTCTGAGGTCTTTGAAATATATTTTGGTCATGGACACTATTGAAAATGATTTCGAGATCTAATTTATTATATAATATGTCTTCTAAGTTTGATCTCGTTGCATCTTCTGATACTCTTTTAATTCTAGAAAATGGAAACTCTACAAGTTTGGCATTGATAAGCCCTCTGCGTGCATGTGGTATTCTTTCGTCCCTTTTCCTCCATTCGACCTCACTGTGGATCGTTAGTATAACTGGTTGTCGTTTGAAGGTAAGATTTATTTTTTTGACTAAAAAAACTTCGTTTTTTTCATTTTTCAAACTTCTATCTCTACCTTTGATAGTAATGCAAACCCTATTTTGTTTTGTTTTGTTCTTTGGTTCTATCTTTGTGATCTTTGAGCTAAAAATGGGCTTGGGTGATTTCAAAACCCAACTCTGTTGTTCTGCCTTTAAATAGTTTTATTGATTCCACCTTGAAAAGGTGAGTTATTACTCGATTGCTTTATCTTTTCTTGTATTTAAATGGAAACGTTATTCTGTTATGTGCTTCTCTTTTTCGAATCAAATCTTGTAGAAACTCTATATTACCTGGATTTTTTTCTTAAAGCTCCATGATTCAATTCAAGTTTGTTTTGAGCTCTAAATTTTCTTTATGGGTTTAGGTGATATCTGTTTAGAGCTTCTGATTCAATTTGACTCCGCTCAAAGGGTTGCATTTTACACATGCAAGTCCTATGTATTTTGATATCCTGCCTTCTGTTGAGTTCCCAAATTAAGAAGGTAGACTTATATTTTCCAACATCTTTTCTACCATGTTACTCATTGTACTACCCACTGTGAGATTTCATATGATTTTGTTTCCAATCATGGTCTTTAATTCCATATTCAAAGCTTCACAAGTGATCAGTGCTAGTTTCACTTCTCTGCATAAGCATCATGTTTTCATTAATCCTGGGATGTTTTATCTATATTGTAATACCCAAGTTGTGGGTTTGTGTCTAGGCTCACCATGGATGATTCTGTAGCTTCATATCTCTGTATTTATTTTTTGAAAGTTGATATTAAACTTATCCATTGTTTTTGAATGAGTGATTCAAAGCTGAATTTATTTTTTACTTTCCCTTGATATATGTTATGAATATTTGCAAACTTTTCACCTTGTAATGATGCATTTCTTTTTTGTTGAGGAGTGTGATTTTTGAGTTGAGTTGTAACCTTATATTTTCATTTGTATTATTTTAATGACTTGAATCTTAGATTGTAGCATCTTTGATTTGTTTCTGTACTTGTGTGTTTTATTCACATCCAATGTGATATCTGAGATCATTCTAGCACCTGTCTGGTAACCTTATGCCTTCTGTTACTTTGACCCATCTATAAAAATTTGTATATGAACATACTTAGCATGTATAGTGGTCCTCTAAAAGCAACTATTCTTTTGATTTCTTGATCAAGTTCTTCATGCATTGAGACTTATGTCTAAGCTAACTATACTTTTGAGAACATTTCAATATGATTTTATTCATAATAAGACACACCTAAAAATTTGTATTTCCTGACTATATTCTTTTAGTGACATGGTGCTTGATTATAGCACCCTTTTATTTGTTTCATTATTCCTCGTACATCTTGTAGTAGCTCCAAAATATTGCCTTATGAACAGGAACATGTTACCTAAATGATAGTTTTGTTAAAGTTGTAATTTGTTTCCTTTGTGCAAGATGTATCTGTAAATCTATACTTCAGAAAGCTTGAAAAATGTACCCTTTGAAAAATTTACTCTACAAATTGGTTTAGTGTTGTCATATTGAAAAGAAGACTTTATTGTTGTTTGTGTTCTGCAACTCCTATTCCTGGATCAGCTATTGGACGTTCCCATCTTGATCTATAACTCTGAATTTTTTTTTACCTTTTGAATTACAAAACCTTTATCTTCACTTCTTTTATAACATTTTCATGACTATCTAATTCATTGATGTTTGATAAATTTGTCTAAGTATTGAGCTTCTTGATTCAATTATGTATTTATTGTACTTGATTATCTTGAAATGATTGCATTACTTTGATTTATCTTTACAGAATGTGGTACCCCTCTTATCTAAATGTTTCAAACTATGCAGTGGTTTGGAACTCTTTTCTTGAGACTATGGAAGTTTATTTCTTTTGATGTCATGATTATCTAAAGTTGATCCTATAGATGTCCATTGAGCTGATTACATTGTGTACTATATCTTTCATCATGAATTACCCTCTGCATCCTTATTTGTATTGTATCATGAAGTAACTTGTACTTATCTGAATCTATATCTTTGACTATACCATGCATTATCTCCTTTATGTAGTAATATTTTATTTATCTACCAACTTTTAAGCATGTATTAGTTTTGAAATAACATGTTGGACAAGATATATAATGTCCATTTTCCATGGCAAAGCTCTGTCAAAATTTTCTCAAATTCTATTTTCCATTCTATTTCAGCTATAATTTCTCTTATTCCAGTTGTTATAACATTGCAGCACTAAACTTGCATATCTTTTATTAATTAGTACAACAGCATATCTTTGTATACTTCAGCCTTTAGTTTGAACTGAAATAAATGTACTTTTTTTATTCAAGTTGTAGAATGCAACACTTCTTTCTTATTATTCGTACCTACATATTTAGATAAAACTAGTTAGAAAACATTTGTCTTTTTGACCTCTCTTTTATTCCATAGTTTTTATATTTGGTTCTTTCTGAGTGAATGAGTTATGTATGTTGTTACAAAATAGTGCTTTTATCAGTTATGCCTTTGATCTTCATGTAACTTATACCTCCTGATGGTAGGAGATCCACTTGCATGAAATCGGATAGTATAGGAATATGAATCAACCCTGAGCTTGTTACTGTCAATATTTTATTTTCTTGTTTTCAAGAATAGTGCCATTTGCTAAGAAGCGAGGATGAAGATGAGAGAAAATTTGGAGCTAGAAAATGCATTAACTGAAATGAAAGAAACCCTAGGAAATGATGGGTTCTTTAATACTCCTTTAACAATTTTTTTCATGCATATGTACCTCTTACTTCAGTAGTTGTAATTTACTTTTGAGTTACATCCCAACGGCTTGTGTGTGAACATTTGAAATTTCTTATGAATAAAACATTGAATTCTGAAATTGAGTTGTGTATTTCATTCTACATTTCAACTTTATATATGGATTGTATAATGAATTAAACAAATCATTAACATTATAGAATGTATTTAATCATGAAGGAAAAACCTTTAAAATACATGTAACTTTAGCAATTAACTTTGACTGTTGCAATCTGCAACTATGATTATTTTACCAAAACCTAAAACTTCATCTATTATGTTTTTTTTAGTCTTCATCAAGATTACACATCTGTCCTTCGGGGCTATGTTTTCTTTTGCTGAAGACAATCATGAAATTACAAACTATGTGATCTGTTACATTTTGTAATAGCAACACATAACTGTAAATTACATGTAGTCCTTAATTAATCTAGAAGAAAAAATATTGAATTAATAGAATCTCCCCTAGCTTAGGGTCACTTCACCAATTTCCATCCATTGTAACAAATTTTTGATTTTTCCATTTTTGTACGAGTGGAAAATTTGTCAATAGTTGTAAGGTAGAAACTTTCATGAGGAAGTTGTCACAAAATCCTTCTCCACAAATCTGTACCCACTGAAGTATGTCATAGCCAAATGTCTCCATCTACTCAGTAGCATCAAAAACCACATTCTCCTTCCCCTTCACATGATCTATCTACATGTCATACTCATATAAAAACTCCATCCCAACACCACTGATGAGCGTTGAGATTGGGTTGCATGAAGAGGTGACATAAGCTCAAATGGTATATCCTGAGAATAAATATCCTACCCAAAAGGAAATGTTTGCATTGAACCAAAGCATACACAACTATTGCAAGCTCAATGTAATGAGTCAGATAATTGAGCTCATGAACCTTGAGTTTACAAAACTCAAATGTAACTACACGGCCATCTTGCATCAATACACTACCTAACCCTGCCAAGGAAGCATCCATACGAACAAAAAAATATCCCTCTAAGGGTTTGGCATAGTAAGAATCAGTATTGACATAAGGAATTCCCTTAAGTTTACTAAAGGCCTACTCACATCCATTAAACCAAACCAACTTCTTTCTTTTTCACTGAAGGGAAGAGATGAGGTGAGGCAATCTGGCAAAAATCCTGAACAAATCTCATGTAGTAACCTACCAACCCCATCAAATTTCCCACCTCAGTCACACTAGTAGTATTTGGCAAAGTCCATAATATCTCTAATATTGGAAAGATCTACTATGATACCTACCCCTAAAATAATTTGACCCAAGTACTGCGCCTCTAATTGAAAGAATGCACACTTGTCTAGGTTCCTATAAAATTGTTTCTCACGAAGACACTAAAGAACCTTTCAAAGGTTCTCCTCATGTGTGCATGAGTAAATAAAAATGTCATGAAGAAATATGGGCACGAAGGGATATAAAAATATCAGGGATACCCCATTCATCAAACTCATGAATACTTCGGGGGCATTTCGTCAAACCAAAAGGGACTATCGTGAACTCGTAATGGCCATATCTCATATGGAAGGTTATCTTATGAATATATACCTCCATGATCCTTAGCTAATGATATCTAGTCTTAAGATCTATCTTGGAAAATATTGGTTCCCCCCTTCATCTAATCAAAAAAATCATCAATACATGGAAGGGGGTAATGATTCTTGATCGTTACTTTGTTCAGCTAGTAATAATCGATACACAATGGCAAAGATCCATGCCTATTCTTTACAAAAATCACCGATGCACCCCAAGGGGATACACTAGGATGGATTATGCCTTTCTCAAGAATGCCCTCTAGCTACAACTTGATCTCATAGAGCTCATAGGTAGTCATCCTATAAGGTTCTCGTGAGATATGCTCTTCTCCTTGAACCAAATCAATGTAAAAAAATCTCATGTGGGAGAGGTAACCATGGTAGATATCCTAGAAAGAAATCTAAAAAATCCCTCAAAATATGATGATCATCAAGTGATGACCCACTAGACTCATCCTATGATATTTCACTAACCATTACCACATACAACTGGTAACCTTGTTGTGCACACACCTCTTAAGCTACATAGCAAATATGGTGCGAATAGAGGTGGGTCTCTTAACTCCAACTATCACTATCTCCACTCCCAAATCATCTGCACATGATATTACCCTTACTTTAGCAATCACCTCTAACTATGTGTGTAGATAAGAAATCAGTGCCCAAAATAGCCACATAGGAACTCAAAGGAAGCATATGGAGATCAAAGGTTATGGAAAAGGGTCCTAGGTAAACTATGTACTCCTTGACAAAGGATTCCACTATGAGATTGGATCCAAAAAGCAATCTCCACATCCTAACTATGGCTCTACCTAACTACCACCCAACCTACATTACTCTACTAAAAATGGAGAAATAAAAGAATCTTAGGAGACAAAATAAAATAAAATAGAAATATAAATGTCATCAATGCTACCTATAGTCTCAATCATCATTCCATAGGGCTCTACATAGCAGTTCTTAACTACTGCATATATCCTATGGCTCCTAGACATATCACATAACGTAGGCTCTTAAATTGGTTCCTTACCCTTGTTATTAGATTTTGTAGGGCACTCTCTCTAATGATGCCCAAGTACACCACACACCCGTAGCAACTACAAGGTCCCCTCCAATGAAAAGTGGCTCCTTTAGGTACTCTAGTGGACTATGTCATGCATCTTGATGATCCTGATGACTAAGCTATAGGTGGTGCCTTAGTCCTGACTAGTCCCCTAGGAGGAGGCCCCATATTGTGTCCCCTATGAGAATCAAATATCTTTGGAGAAACTCAATTGAGGATGAGCCTGCTGCTACTACTATTAAGGTGGCTACTTTGGTGTCCTCAATGAAGACTGTACAGAACCATGTCGACCACGAGGTGGAGTAGACCCCCTCTACCTATTATCTTGTATCTACTAGATATGGCTACGAACTCTATCTCTTTCCTACTATGTCTTCCCCATGGTCTCCTCTACAATGTAGGACTTCTTAATGACCTCTACTAATGTCTGCGGATAATACATGTGTATTTCCCCTCCTAAGTCTAGGTTCAATCCCCTGATGAACCTATGGATCCACACCTGCGCTTTTTACATGTAGTCGACATACTAAAGCAAGTCCAAAAACTAACTCTCATACCTTGCAACTATCATGGATGCCTAACATAGGTCATGGAACTCATCTATCCTCTACTGAATGATCCTCTTGGACAAGTATCTACTCCTAAACTATTCCTTAAAGATATTCAAAGTGACTGTCTCGGAATCGAAATGGAAACACGATCCTTCATGTTACTAGTACATGGAAATAACTTAAAGCATCCAGTCAAGCTAACCAACCATGCCTCTACCTGAAATCCCCTAGTGTTCCCAATAGAATGAAATGGATGGAGTTTTTAAATCTCTCTAATGTGATTGTTCGTTGTAGACTATCTTCCTCTAGGTCTTTCAACACGATCATCACACTTACTAGGGCTACTAGATTTGTCTCTATTTCTTGTAGCCCTATCTCCATGACCACGTGGTGGTGAATCTTATCTAGCTGACTCCGTGTGTGAGTTCTCTACCTTATACTCATCACTATGTCAGGAAGGTGCATGAGCCTTTACTGATGGCTCTTTGTCCTGTTTTCTAGGTCTCCCTCCTCAAAATCCTTTACCTATAGTGGCATTTTTTGGTGCTCAAAATAGTCTCACCCCAGTTTTCCTTTGGAAATCTATCAATTTGTGGCATATGTCACTTTCTTTTCCCCGTGTTGTGCTTCATTAATCTTTGTTGCCATTTTTAATATGTTCCTGGGTCATAGATTAGTTATGGGTCCATGGTTTGTTCCTTGTTTCTTTGTTCCTCCTGATAAGGTTTGTAATTTGGGTCTCCCATTCTTTGTTTGTCTAAAAAACTCAAGTTCTTCCATATTTTCCATTCTCCACGGTTGAGATTTGTCTTCCTTTTCTTTTTTTCCCTAAATAATTGAAGAAAAATGAATGGACGTATCTTTGAGAAACATGTTTGAGCCTTATAACATTTCTAATTTCTCTTTCCTTGGAGAAATTTTCATTTTCGGGCTCAAATGACCATTTTTCTATATTTTAAGGTTTGACGGGTGTTTCTCCTTGTCAAATTTACATCCATGCATCAATACGGGACATGGAACGTTTTGGTTGGAAGTGGCTCAGCTAGGTACTTCAAAAATTTCATGGAAAGCCTCAACTCAAAAAATTTCCACGTGAAGGTATGAGGATCTAGTTTTTGGTTTGGCCTTAAAGTAGTGCCAGGAGGACACGTGGAGATTTCCATTACTTTTCCCGGACTTTAACAATTTTTATATAGCTGGTACAGTTTGGCAGAACAGGGACACATGGCGAGCTTGCACTCATTCAGGGTCTCCACTTTGGGCGCCATTTTGAAATTGCACCAGGATGACACATGGCTCAGGCCTCTACTTACTCTACATTTTTCTTATACTTTTCAATGGCCAAAGGATATTTCCTTAGAGCATGACACATGGTGCCTTTCGCTAAGCTTCAAACATTCATACAAAATTTATCGGGCCAGTACATGTGGCAATCCTACGCTCGTTCAAGGTTTCAAATGTTTGGGACCATCTCAAGGTGCGGCATGGTGACATGTGGTAGTTTGAAATTTCAAAGGGGTGGGGAGGCAGACCATCAGGGGCAATTTGAATTTTTTGTACCTTAACATGCAAATGACTAAAAACATAAAAATGGCCCACGGGTCTGATAAAGGAAAGGTCAAAACTTGCTTGGATCAATGGCGGAGGTGTGGACTCTCGGGGGAAACTTAGAAAATTTTCCTTCTGGGAGAAAAGAGTTAAAAGTAAAAGAGGACACATGGTTCCACTGGAACCACATTGAGACACGTGTTAGGCTCATTTTTCAAGGGCGGAGCTATGAGGAAAACTTGGAAAATTTTCCTTTCTCCAAAAAGAGGGTGAAATGGAAAAAATTTATCTGTGGTTCCTTTGGGACCCACCTCAGGACATGTGTCAGACTCATTTCCCAAGGACGGAGGTACAGAGTGACATGGAAATTTTTTCCATTTTTTCAAAAGTTGAAAAAAATCAAAGAAATCCCACAGGTCTATTTTTAAGTTTGAATATTCCACATAGACGACTCAAATTCAAAGTAAAGATCAATGACAACTGAGAGTCTAAATCTAAATTTCCCCCAATTTTACTAAAACACCGCCTGGAAGTGTGATTTTTCATGATTTCTTGGTGTTTCCTACATGCCAAGCAGAGATGGGAGTTAATGTTGATATCTGAGTTTGGTGGGAAGATACTGGAGAACATCTTTCGCCATATAAAATGGTCTAACTATTATTCTAGATAAGGTTTTCCTTTTTTCTTCTCCCGAGCATGGAAGGAGCCAGATTTGATAGATTAGGGGAAAAATTGGTTGGAAAATTAAAGAAAGAGTGATCTGCCAGAGGAAGGAGTTGAATGCAGGAGATATTCGATGAAATCTACCCCCTCAAGCACCTAGACACCTTTTTGCAAATATGATTCTGAGAATCGTGATCGAAATCATGGCAAGTGCTAGTGCATTTAACGTATATGTCTTTTGGGGAAGAAGGTGTTCTATGTAAATGTTATAAATGGCACAAATTTATTGTGCAAATGGTTGGAGGTTAGAGTGTGAGGGGTTGGGACTGAATTTTATACTAGAAAAGGTTTGACAGAGGCCATCATTTTGAGAAGACGTTTGAGAAACTTGTGTATCTCTTGTTGTATCAAATCTAATCGTGTCAAGGTGGTTGTGAGTGTATAGCCATTGACAAGCTCTGAGATTGTTCTAGAAACTTTCCCCTACTCATAAATTTGATCAAATATGAGCTATTTTGTGTTGTCTTGAGAAAAATGTGTTTGTTTTATTTATGAATGTAGGTGAGTAGTTTTTCTTGTTTTTGTTGCAATATTGTATTAAAATTTGATTAAATCACATAGGTCTCAAACCTTGTGATAGTTTCGTGGCATCTACAATTTCATTTCTTGGAAGAGACTTCATTTGGGAATGAAATAAATGATTTAAAATCACTTCTCTTTCATCTGTTTGACAAAGATTATCTGTAATCCTTTGGGTGTATGTTAGGCATGATTTGGCTAAGATCTTGCTACTTTTTTGGGTTTCCTAACTCGAGCCTTCATGTTAGATTCTCATAGATTATATTAAAAAGTGCTAACTTGGGCCTCAATTGAAGCATATGTTCTAGTTAAACAAAAAAATTAGCTATTTTGTGGCTTTCGGTTGGTTTAACCTTCCATTTTGTAAGGTTCCTCAAGGATCTGGTGAATCAAGTTCACCCTGCCTCACCTCCCACCGAATATTCATTCAAAAATAACCAATCCTACATGTACTACCCTTGTTGTCCTATGTGCACATAAATGCATAATCTCTATTACCAAAACATGCAGAAGTAGTCAGGGTCTCAAATGTCCTTAGTAACCTTTTCCTTGTTGTGAAAAGATCTCCATGATCTAGAAATGTTAACTCGTGAGAGTCAGATCTGGTGTGTTGAACATATTTTCCCAAGGTCTTCTCTATAAAATTTATGCAGAAGAGGGATTTATCATTGTTCTTCAATAAACAGAGGCTACAAAATAGGTTCTCTTACCTTGGTTGAAAGGCACAACCTAAAATAGTGAGGATAGATCAAATCATCTTGAGGGTGCTATCCATTTCTCCACATTTGATTGACAAAGTGCCAATTAGATCTCATCCCCAGCTACAAAATGACTCACCATGATCTAATCTGTCTCTAAGTTTCCTATCAAACTAGTGATGTTGCTCAGAATTTTGAGGGAGAATCAATTTGGGGATACCAACACCTAAGTGGTGCCATGGCCAGGGATTTCAGTTCAAAACCAAGACCCTACTAAAACACTTCTTTCAATTTTCACACGTAGTGTACTAGCTTTCATTTGATAAATATGGGTAAAGAAAGTTTAGAATCTTTCTATTTCCAGTTTCTAGCATTAACAAACATTTGATAGATCATACTTAGTGCATTTACACAACTAAGGTGGAAATCCATAGTGGCGACTCCCTGTTGATCTATGTTTTAATGAGTAACAGTGTCTTAGAACTTTGTCAAAGTCAGATTTGTTACTAATATTTGCAAAGATGGAAGGAAGAAGATCTTTTTTTGTTAGGGATCCTACTAGGACATTGTTTCAAGACTTAGGAAAATAAAAATTAGAAGGAAGAAAATCTTGGACAGTTATGGGATAATGACAAACAATAAGAGGGATCTCCATTAATGAAATTGATTGGCCTATCATTGAATATTACCATTCCAGTGACTCTGAATCAGGAAGCCTCTTTGTGGAATTGAATTCTCTAGCTAGAGAAGGGCCTTCATTTGATTTTGAAAGGTTTTCTTCACATTTTGTGCCTTTCTTTTTTGAGGTTGATAGGAATTTCCAAGAGACAAGGCCTTTTGGGGGTATCCATTTTGAAAATTATGCTCCTGTGTTCCAAGGACCCTTAGCCCCTTATCAATTTGTCACCCCTCTAGGGTCACCTTCTCGAATCAACATGGCCCAGCCCCCAGCCAGAACCTCTTTTGTTGTAAACACCTTTGGACCGATAAATTTTGTGGGAATGGGTGGATATCCAAATGTAGTGCCCCAAGATGTAAGTAACAAAATGGCAAACTTCCAAGTAAACAATGCTATTACTGGTGATCATCATCTAAATCTGTTTATCAATATGATGGAAGACTTTGAGATTGAATGTGAATATGTATATATTAAGCTATTTATCCATACCTTGGAATAGGATGCTAGGAATTGGTATAAAGCATTGTTAGATAACTCTATTGATTCTTGGACTGAGATGAGTAATGCATTTATATTACAATATGGTGATAGAACTAGCCCTAGGTTTCTTTTGACAGAATTTGAAAACATAAAAAAGAACCCTAATGAGATGGTACATGATTTCAACACAAGGTTTAATAAGACCTTGAGGAGATTACCTGTTAGGATAAGGCCTTGAGATGAATCATGTTTGATCAAATACTATGATGAATTTGATAAAAAGGTTGCATATTATTTAAGAGACAAAAAACCCATAAATTTGAGGCAGGCCTTCACTATGGCTTTGCAAATCGAAAATAACATCAAAGCAATTAGAAAGCCTCCAAAGAGGGAGGGTGAAAAGTTGGTTAACCTAGAAAATCCTCAAACAAGCAAGGTTGCTTATTTGGAGGAGGTTGTGAAAACTTTGGCAGGGGCTGTCAAGGAAATTTCCTACAAACTAACCCAGGCTGAGAAGGGAATTGGGAAAAACTCACAAGGTCAACACAAGCAACAAGGCGAAGAAATGTTCACAAATCAGCAAAGATCTGATGAGAGAGGAAAGGGACATGTTGGATTTGGAAATAGACAATCCCAAGCTAGGGATAACAGAATGGTATCTGATCCTTTGGCTGCCAGAGTTGTTGCTGTAGAGGAGACAAATGTAATTGATTGGTGTGACAAATGTTTCATGCCTCATGCTCCATGTGAAGAAGATCAACAAGAAGAAGAAGAAGCTGATGATAATGATGATGATGTCTGCATGATGAGTTGTTCCACAAGTTTACAACAAGAGGTAACTTCAACTGAGGCACGATAAGTGCCCAAAATGCTGCCACCTTTCGGGACTACATTCATACGGTACCTATTCTTCATCCTAATCATATTTTAGAAGTAGATATTATACATGATTTTGAATTTCCCAATAATGAATTTGAATATTTAAGGGCTTTAATGATAAATAAGTATGAGGGAGGAATTCCATCTGAGGAGGATAGAAAGTTACTGATGAATGTTGTTGTTGCTCAAGAGAAGGAATATAACACAAGAAGTAATGTTGTCAAAGGGACAGGGCCTCAAGCCAAGCTAAAATATCCCTTACTTTCAAACATTCCTAAAGAGGCTCCTAAGAAAGATGTATCTCCAAAAATCCCTGCATTTCTAAACAAAAATCATATCCCTCCTTATGCCCAAGTTATCAAGAATCCTATACAACCTAGTGAATGTGTTGGCCTTCCTTCCAATATTGCCTTGCCAAGGAATGCCCCATATGATACTTCCCAAGTTTTAAGTCAAATCAAAGTCTCTGTTCCAATTATTTGACAGCATTGAGTCTTCTATTCATATATTAATGTGATGGGTTGTCAAAATTGAATCTTGGTTGGAATTTTTTTCCCATTTTGCAGATTAAGAGACGTTTTTTTGACATTTTTTGAGTGCATGTCAAGTGCATACCCATGAGCATAAGAGCATATGTGTAACCCATCTTCCGAAGGCCATAACTTTTTCTCCCGGACTCAAAATGACTCCATTTTTTTTGATTTGGAAATATATTGAAGTTAAATATGTAATGAAAACATAAATCTGGGATTTATACTTACAAAAGTTGCCGGTTTTTCTGTTATGTTAAAACTGGTCATTTTCTAACATGTCTAATGTTTTGATGAATGTTGTATTTCCATGCTTACTACATTTAGACCAAAGTGTGTGTATTATAATCTCTTGAACCTTTTGGTGATCTTGAGAATCAAAAACAAATTTGATCTCTATCTTGTTAACATTAGGATTAAACTTGGAAACTTGATTATTCATTTTGCTTAAGGGAATGAACCTTCTACAAAGAATTTTTCAATGGTCCTTTGATTTGAAGTTTTCCATTTCTATATAGTTGGGATAAAGTTTGTGTATGCTCTTCTCTTGCACCTTAGGGTGATCTTGAGAATCAAAAGTAACTTTAGTCTTCATTTTATAACATTTGGTAAATTGGAAACTTCATCTTTCACTTTTGGTTTTAGGGAATGAACATTTATCAAGAATTTTGTATGGTTCATTGATTGAAAAGATTTTATTTACTTTTTAGTTGGATTATTTGTTGTGTATGCTCTTATCTTGCATCCTTGGATGATCTTGAGAATCAAAAGCAACTCTTAATCCTCTTTTAAATAATGTGATTTTCTTGGAGAACTACTAACGCTTGAGTGTAGGACCTAAAAACGCTTGTCAAAGAAAGGAAGAACCAAAACAAAATCAAAAACTACTGATACAGTTGTTATACAGGTTGCCAAAAGGTGTTCAAGCAAACCAGACCTAATTAAACAAGATAAAAAGAACAACATATTCAAAACACTGTATTGCAGGTTTCAGAAAAGGGTACGTCCCTCTCCGCTCAACTGGAACATAACCCCTTTGGTATAACGCCTTAAGCTATAACAATGGGGGTGGTTCCAGGAACCCCAAAGTGTTCCACGCAAGAGGGGACCTTGTGGACAAAATGGGAAGTGCTCCACACTACCTACTTGACTAGTGATTATTTTGTGAGATAACGTTAGAAGTTGTCCGTTGTGGCGACCCCAGTGATAGTACACAGACGCACTAGTTTCCTATTGTTCTTGAAGGGGGTAAAGTAAAGCCGAGATACTCCCAAACTAGTCAGTGTGATTCTTTGGGTAAATCGCGCTCACTCGTGACAACTTTGTAACACCTAGGGTGAGAGAACAACCTAGGAGAATATACTTTGGCCAGGAGCCCACTTTGACCATTTTAAAACAATGTTGAGTTGTGAACCTTCTTTTTGAAAAACATGTGACGTATTAATTTTGCCTAGTTTTTACTTTCCTTAGGGTGAGGTGAAACTCTGCCAAAGTGAGGCTAACATTTTTCATCTTTTTTTGATTTACTTCCTTCACATTCTTTTGACACTTTGTTGAGAAAAAGAAGGGTGACTACCTTTGTGTTACCAATCAACTGTTTCTCTCACTTTTATGTCCATTTACGCCCATCCATGTTTACGGCTGGGTTAGTTAAACGTCTAAAGTGTGTGGAGGTTTTTTCACGTCATTGGTAGCCATTATGATCTTGATACCCATGTCAAGGTCGTCATTGTAGTTAGGCGTGGTTCATCACCGCAAACTTCCTTAGAAGAGTTAGCTTGTTTTTATTGTATCACTACAATTTCGATATTTACGTCTTGTTTCTTGTAAACTCGACATAAATACCTATATTGTATGGTTATGTTGCACACATTTTTAACTATTCCTAGCTATACTTTGATATTTTTAGTTTGGTTCTATTATTACCTCGATTTCAAAGAGTGCTAGGTGTTACTATTTATGCATGTTATATCAATAACACCTCGATATCAATACTTCACTTTCTCGCAAAGTGGGTTAACATATCTTAGTGATATTGTTGTGTCATTCACAAATTGTAATCGGCACTTTTTGAGATATAGGTCTTATTCAAGTTTGAGCTCTCTCATCGTATATCTTGATTGGGACATCGCATTGAATTCTTTTTTTTACTTACGTTTTGTTCATTTCCTTGAACTTGGCATAAGTGAAAACATCTTGTTGATCATCTTTGCATCACATTTTCATATGGTGTATTTCCTTGTTGATTGGTTTTCGGTTTCACACTCGCATGATTATTCCTTGTAATTATTCATTCAGAAAACTTATTTTCTAGGACAATCCCTTTTTATTTCATCGATATTGCATCATCAAGATGTCTATTTTCCTTAGACCTTCGAAAAATCATGCACACATCCCCATACTTACACAATGTCTAGTTGGTTGTCTTTATGCTACCCAAATTGACATGTCACTTCCTTCCCTTTGAAGGAGTTCCATCACACTATCTATATCTAAACATTTGTGCTTAAAACATCCCCAAAAATGACTAATTATCATGCGGTTCCCCATACTTACAAAAATACAGAACCTAGGTTCAGCAATTCAAATCATAGGATTCCCATCACAACTAAACCTCGTTTGGCTCTTCATGCTAGAGATCCCATATGGGTAACTCATTCCCCACCTTCATCTCATAGTCGGTGGTATGATTTGGACACATCTGATCCAAATTATTATTCGAGTTCCCCCACTCTTCTTCTAATTCTAATCTAAACATTTCCTCTTCTTCTGAGGATTCCAATCCAAATATTTCCTCTAACTCTTCTGAGGATTCCAATCCAAATATGTCCTCTGACTCTTCTGAGGATTTAGATCCAAACTACTATTTGGATTCATCTAATTTGAGTCCTAAGTCATCTAATGTGACTCTTATGTCGCAGTCCTCCCTTTCTTTGCAGGACCCCTTTTATCAGTCACCCTAACGACATCTTCTTCCTTTGAAGATACACGTGACTCCAAATCCCTCCAATCAGAAGTATAATATAATTTTTGAGTCACGGTCCTCTCTTTCTTCATAGGACCCTTTTCATCATTCATCTAATGCGATGCTTGAATCACAGTCCTCCCCTTCTTTGTAGGACCTTCTTCATAAATCACCCCCATGGAATCTTCCTTCTTTGAAGATTCATGTGACTCAAAGTCCTTCAAAACAAACATCTGACTTGACCCATGCATCACAATCTACAGACTTAATCCTACTATTTTACATACGGCATACCATTGTATAGGTAGGTCCACACCACCTTCTTCTATACCTGAGAGATCTAGCTACACATATTCTTCATCTCTCATCTCATCTTCTTCTATCAATAATCATCAAACATCTTCTAAGTCTTCCACACCAAGTGAACCTATTTCTTCCAATAAACCCCTAGGGATCAATCAACAACTCATGCCGATTGATCTCTTTCAGAATGAAGAAACAATCATGGCATTTATAGGGGCATATGAAGATATTCCTATAGTAGATTACAAAAAAGGATTCTCTTTAGATTTTGATGCATCTGCATATTGTGAGGAAAAGGTTGATTCCTTTGATCAAGAAACGAAGGAAGAGCCTCAAATCATGCAACTTGATCCTCCTCTTTTTCTTCCATCTTCACATTATTCATTATGTGATGAAACTCCTTGGTATTGCATAGATCCATGGCCTATCTTATCATCACCCAATAACTCTTCATCTATCATAATTCCTCAATCAAAATATCTGGTGGGGTTAGCGCCAAGTATCCCTTCATCTTCATCTAGGTGTGGGTCACATTCTAGCAGCCCTCTCTCTTCTATTTGTGGGAAATTTTTGAGTAGCCCACTATCTTCGATTATTGGGGCACATCCAACTAGCCCCTTATCTTCTATGTATGGATCACCCCCTGGTAGTCCATCATCTTCTATTCTTGGGCCACATCCTGGTAGTCCATCATCTTACATATATGGGTCACGTCCTAGTAGCCCTTCTTCTTCTATTCTCGGGCCACATCCTAGTAGCCCTTCATATTCTATTTATGGGTCACATCCTAGTAGCCCTTCTTCTTCTATTCTTGGGCCACATCCTAGTAGCCTTTCACCTTATATCCGTGGCTCACCTCCTGGTAGCCCATCCTCTTCAATTCTTGGACTGTATTCTTTTCATCTATCTCATATTTCTTCTATCAATGGTTGTGGAAAGCCCACTACCATTTCTATCATTCCTATCATCAATCGTAAATGTTCACATTCTTCTCCTTCTCGAGGTCAGAAAATTCAAGCGTCAACTTATAAAAAACCCAAATAGGTTCATTATCAAGCTCAGGTCAAAACTTCCAAGAGCTCAAAATCCCCCAACAACTGGAACAATCTCAAAGTTGTAAATCAAGTGTGATTCAAGAACGCACATCAACATAACCATCAAGTATGGCGTAAAGTGCATAAACCTTTGGATAGGGAACTCAAGCTTCCGCATACAAAATCCATGTTTCAGGATAAATCACAATCCTTTGTTGAATGTGAACTCACCATGATTATCGAGATTGGGGAAAACATGACTCTTGATAAACAAACATGCTTAGTCTCCCTTATCAAGGAAGTCGCAAACATCGTTGTTGGATCCTATCACATAGAGCGACTTTGTTAGTAACAATGGTTCAAATATATATATATATATATATATATATATATATATATATATATATATATATCAAAAATCTAAAAATAAAAAAACAATTCAAAAATATAGAAAACATTGAGAAAACACAACAAAAATCAAAGGTACAAAGATCAAACATTTCAATCAGGTGTTGCGTACACATGGATATTTCTTTCTTATCTTCCTTGCTATTCTTCTGTAAGTCTTCCTACCATTCTGATCCCTTCGGTGATATTTTTGTTAGCTTATTTGCATGCATTTTGTGAAATTTATCTATATGGTATCTGTTTTCCCCTAGTATTTTATCACCTTGGTAAATTAAAGAACGACTGACCTCATGGAGATCCTATCACATTCAAACATCTAATAAAATTGTTGCAAAGAAATTTTGGACATATTTGTTGACACTAGCTAATGTCGTCATCACAATCACTTCCATCTCCTTCCATCAAGCCATCAGTGGTTCTTAACCCCTTGTCAAACAAGAGAGCTGAAATAAGTTTTCAGAAAGCAATAGAATCAAACAAAACTCAAAAGCTAAAAGCTACAAATCAAAAGAAAATTAATATATAACTCTCTCTTGGGGTATTTCCAATAATCTCTATCGGGGCTATGGATGCCTGACTGGTAATAGAACAATGTTGTGATTAGAATCAACTACATCTCTGTCGGGGCTATGGATGTTTGGCTGGCAGCAGACCAATGTACGGCTATCCTTTCACCCTCCATTCACAAAATCACTTATCAAAATAAATTATTCCTACACATTGGCTAGGGTCTCTTCACTTGTTGTCTGTTAAATCTTCACTTCAAGAGGTAATAAAATCCACGTGCACACACTAGATATGTATGAGTAAACAGGATTAGTATGTTACCAAGTGTCTTTTTTGGACCTTGTTCAGACTCTTACTCTAGTCCATATCTCGTCTCATGATTTATGCTTTTGGCTAATCACTTGTTCATCACTAGGCTTCTAAGCTACATTCATATCATTCACATCATTCTTCTACTTCATTCAGAACATCCATGTGTATAATATTACTTATTTTCCATGTTTGTGGAAACCTTTGTCCCCTTCCAAAAAAAAAAACAATCTTCTCCTTCCTTTTTATCATGTGCTTGTAGGCCAACTTACACTAGGGGCATCCTTGCTTCTTCCCAGCACTTCATTAGTTTACGTTCACCATCATGTTGAACCTATCCATAATGGCCTTGGATCCCACTTCTACCTTTGAAGAGTTTACCTTTGAATACTCCCACCTAATCATTGGGGATTTTTTTTTACATATTCACCTTTTTGGTACGCACGTGGCCTTATGCCCTTGTACATCCCATCTATCGCTAGGGGCATCCACGCTTTCTTGTCTTCCTATACATAGTTTAATAAAACTTTTAAAATCAGCCAAAACATTCAAATATGTTAAAAAAAAACAAAAAACATCAAAAAACATTCAAATATGCTTCAGAAAAACTTCTAAAAATTTAAAATCATCCTAAAAAACGTCACTCTTTGGTTCTCACTTGTTCATGTGTGCGACATGCGGATCATCTTTATCTACCTCCATTAGCAAAAGCTAGGCTGCTTACTTTGTCCATACTTTGGGGCACAATGAGTTGTCTGGTACTGTTTCATAGTGCACATTGCTTTTCCATTGGACCCAAGTGTCCTCTGTTATTCCCCTTGCATGTATCCTTTCTTGGGGCACCATCATCAACCCTTGTTGTTAAATTGTATAGGTCGTAACTAAAGCTCGATAATAAAAAAATTATATTATTTTTCTCTGTTAGTTTAGCTTGTTTACTTTCTCGTATTGCATTACATTTTGTATGTTGCATTGAGTTAGAAATCTTTCACTTTCTCGTATTGCATTGCATTTTGTATGTTGCATGGAGTTGGTGTTTTCAGCAATGGACAATCGTTCGTAGTATGGTTTTTCATGTCGTTCTACCTTTGTCGTATGCTTGTATTTTTCATAAGGACCGATGATGTAGTTCCTATGGCAATATGATGACATAAAATTTTTTCCAAACAAATAAGTAGCTAGAGGTTAAGCTCTTCTCTCCCCTCATCCATATTTCTTCTACACCACTTCCTTTTCACTGCTAATTCTCCCTCTCATCGGGGCATCTTGCCTCGTCCCCATTATTCTACCTACTTCTCATCTTTTTCGATCATCGATCGGCTTCCTTCATTACTCTATCGACACTCAAGGGGGCATCTCTCCCTCCTACTAATTTTTCTTATATCCCTTCAAAATCTCTTATGTCTACTATCTTTGAAGTGGCATCACTTACGCCACCCCAAAGAGGGGAAAATGTAGACACCTATAATTACGCCTAAGGAATTTAAATACTTAAATTGCGCTAATTATCCCCTTTCTCGCAAATCAATGACATATCGTCAAAAGCACTCATTTTCCCTCATATCATCATTAATTAATTACACTAAAGCTAATTAATTAAGTTTCCTATCCAACAACTACCCTAATTAACGACGACCTTCCATTAATAAATCACCCCGTCTACCTAGACTAATTAATTATTAGTAATTAATTATCTTTCCCTTCCATTTAACCAATAAATAAATATTTAATTGATTTAATCCCCTTTTAATAGCCTAAATCGTACTAATATTCTTCTAATTATCTTCTATAAGCTTACATCTACCTATTAGTTAATCACCTTTGATTAATTAAAACACCCCCAACTCCCATGACTTGCTAAACATGTATTAAACTATTCTAAAGTAAGGTTACCTTTAATAAAGCAACCTTATCCATTCCTAATCATGTTTTACCTTTATCCCACATTCATGAGAATGTGTTGAATCATTTATCCTTTGGGCTATATAAAGAGCCCTCCAACTACCTTTTTAGTTACACCTAAACTCCTTAGAGAGCAAATGCAAAGCATATAGCAAAGAGACTAAGAGCTTGCACCTTGCCCTTTTGAGAGTTCATCATCTTGAAGAGTTAAGCCTCTTTCTTAAAGTGCTTGGGTCATATGGGAGGTGTCAAAAGGGTCTTGTAGCCCAACTTTGATTAGCCCCCAATTCTTAGGTTCTTGGAACATTAAGGACAACTATTTTTGATAGCCATGGAACTTACTTAGGTCCATTCATTTATTTTTTATTAGAGAATAGAGGAGTTTAGATATTTAGCATTGTTAGTTTCAAAGTTTGTATTGATGAATGCTAGCATCTAACCCTTGTTTAATTCTTATCATGATGGTGTTTATGCTTTGTTTTAGCTAAATTGTAGAACTATTTTAGGTGGTAGTTCTTGCTTCATTTTATTTAGCTTTAAGCAAAGTATACATGTGGGAGCCCATGAATTCCATGCATATTAAGAGGTTTTATGCCTAAACATGGCACAAGAAAGTCATAAAAATCACAAAATAAAAATAAAAATACACAAACATAAAAAATAAAATAAAAATAAAATAAAAATCAGAAAAAGAAAAAGAGAAAACAGGTCATCCACTAGTGAAAACCACGTAATTTTGGCACTTTGGACAAGTCCCTTGGGTGAAAACTGGTTTCCGGTGCCTTGGGAGGATTCGTTGTTCATAAGCATCCTAGGTAGTTCTCTTTGGCCTGGACCTGGTTCTTCCTTCGAGTTTCCTTGTGCACACCATTCTATCCAGCCTTGATCCAACTTTACCTTCTTCTATTCATCTGTTAGGGATGTGGTCTTTTGTTATTTCCCATCTTATGCTCGGGGCAACTCAATGAGTGCACCTTCTTGTTCATTAGCGCGTGGCTTCTGCCCTTGTATATTCCCCACCTAAGGCTGGGGGCATCCACGATTTCTTGTTTACCTACACATAGCTTTGGAAAACTGTTAAAACCATAAAAAATATATAAAATTGTTTTGAGAAAAACACAAAAACAATAGAACATTGTTTCGAAAAAAATCTAAAAACAAGGTAAAATTTTTTTAAAAATTCCTAAAAAGTAAAACACCCTACAAAATGGTAACTTGCTTCTTACAGCTGAAACTTGTGTCTTGCGCATAGTATTTTCTCGATATCCTATTGGTTTATCTCACATCTTCCTCGATTAATATGACTCGTGGATCACCGAAGTCACAATCATTCAAAATAGCAAGCTGCTTGCTTTGTCTGTACTCTAGGGAACTTTTGGTTTCCTGGTGCTGTTTCGTTGCGTACAAATGCTTTTCATGGACCTCATGTCCATTTTCATTTCCCTTTGCATGTATCCTTTCTTGGGGCATCATTTTTAACCCTTGTCATCAATCACGAACTTGTGGATTTCTTCAGCACTAATAACAAAATATTTGTACAACTGTTTTGACCATTGTTGGGTTGAATATGTGCGTTCATACTTATTTTCCCTGTTATATGAGCTTGTTTCCTTCTCGTATTTGCATTGCATTATTATATGTTGCATGGAGTTGGTACTTTCAGCAATGGAAAATTGTTTATAGTATGGCTTTTCATGTCATTCTACCTTTGTCGTATGCTTATATTTTTCATAAGGACTGATGATGTAGTTCCTATGGCAATATGATGACATCAAATATTTTCCAAACAAATAAGGAGCTAGCGGTTAAGCTCTTCTCTCCCCTCATCCATATTTCTTCTACACCACTTCCTTTCACTGCTAATTCTCCCTCTCCTTGGGGCAGCCTGCCTCGTCCCCATTCTTCTACCTCCTCATATTTTTCGATCGTCGATCAACTTTCTTCATCACCCCATTGACACTCAAGGGGGCATCTCTCCCTCCTGCTAATTTTTCTTCTATCTCTTCAAAATATCTTCTACCTACTATCTTTGAAGTGGCATCACTTACGCCACCCCAAAGAGGGGCAAATGTAAACACCTATAATTACGCCCAAACAATTTAAATACTTAAATTGCACTAATTATCCCCTTTCTCGGAAATCAACGACGTATCGTCAAAGGCACTCATTTTCCCTCATATCATCATTAATTAATTACACTAAGCTAATTAATTAAGCTGCCTATCCAACAAATACCCTAATTAATGTCCTTCCATTAATAAATGACCTCGTCTACCTAGACTAATTAATTAATAGTAATTAATTATTTTTCCCTTCCATTTAACCAATAAATAAATATTTAATTGATTTAATCCCCTTTTAATAGCCTAAATCATACTAATATTCCTCTAATTATCTTCTATAAGCTTACATCTACCTATTAGTTAATCACCTTTGATTAATTAAAACACCCCCAACTCCCATGACTTGCTAAACATGTATTAAACTATTCTAAAGTAAGGTTACCTTTAATAAAGCAACCTTATCCATTCCTAATCATGTTTTACCTTTATCCCACATTCATGAGAATGTGTTGAATCATTTATCCTTTGGGCTATATAAAGAGCCCTCCACCTACCTTTTTACTTACACCTAAACTCCTTAGAGAGCAAATGCAAAGCATATAGCAAAGAGACTAAGAGCTTGCACCTTGCCCTTTTGAGAGTTCATCATCTTGAAGAGTTAAACCTCTTTCTTAAAGTGCTTGGGTCATATGGGAGGTGTCAAAAGGGTCTTGTAGCCCAACTTTGATTATCCCCCATTCCTAGGTTCTTGGAACATTAAGGACAACTATTTTGATAGCCATGGAGCTTACTTAGGTCCATTCATTTATTTTTTATTAGAGAATAGAGGAGTTTAGATATTTAGCATTGTTAGTTTCAAAGTTTGTATTGATGAATGCTAGCATCTAACCCTTGTTTAATTCTTATCATGATGGTTTTAATGTATTTTTTTAGCTAAATTGTAGAACTATTTTAGGTCGTAGTTCTTGCTTCATTTAATTTAGCATTAATTAAATTATACATGCACACACATATACTACCCTTGTCTATCCTGTGTGCACACAAACACATAATATTTGTTACCAAATTTTTTTGAAGCAGTCGGGGTCTCAAATGTCTTTAGTAACCTTTGCCTTGATGTGAAAATATCTCCATGATTCGGAAGTGACAACTCGTGAGACTCAGATGTAGTGTGTCGATCATATTTTCCCAAGGTCTTGTCTATAAAATCTATGCAAAAGAGAGATTTATCATTGTTCTTCAATAAACATAGGTAACAAAATAGGTTCTCTTACCTTGGTTCAAAGGCACAACCTAAAATAGTGAGGATAGTTTAAATCCTCTTGAGGGTGCTATCAGTTACTCCACATTTGAGTGATAAAGGGCTAGTTAGATCTCATCCTCGGCTACAAAATGAATCACCATGATCTAATATGTCTGTAAGTTTCTTGTCAAACCTGTGATGTTTCTCAGACTTTTGACGAAGAATCAATTTGGATACCAAAAAAATTAACATCCATTAGTGTCTTAATTATTTGAGGTAATATGCCTATTACTGCTTGATCTTGGGGTGATAATTCTAGGTCTATGTGTAAGAACCCCCTGTATAGTCCACACCTCCTGCACAGACCAAGCTAAGATTTATTTTATCATTCCAAGTTTTGTTTCCATTTTCTAGGTCTTCTACATTTTAAAATATCATGCAAAGTTGTGTGATAAAGGTTTAAAGTTGCACCCTTCAAGATCATTTAGATATTATTCCATTAAGCCAGCTGGAAACCAAGGATGAGTTGGTTTGTAATAATTTCCATGATGGGAACTACTCAGTCAAATCTGGTTATATCAATCTCTTTCATAGTAATCAATCTGATTTTAATTGGAACAAGATTTGGGTGTCTGAATTAACTCCCAAAATAAATTTTTTCCTCTGGCTGGCCATTAGAGGTAGAATTCTTACCACTGACAATTTGAAGAGAAGAGGATTTATAATTCCTAATTGGTGCCATCTTTGTAAAAATGACTCTGAGGATATCAGCCACCTATTCATACATTGTGATTATGCCAAAAGAATTTGGAACTTTGTCCTTTCTAAATTTGAAGCTCTCTAGGTGATGCCGATGAATCTTAATCAGCTATGGAATCAATGGAACCCACCCTTCAGACATTGTGTTATCAAAAGGATCTGGAAATTGGTTATCCCACATTTAATCTGGAGGATTTGGAAGGACAGAAATTATATCATCTTCAGAACTAAGAAGAAAAACTATAAACTCAGTATTGGCAAGATTTCTAATGGTATTAAAGAGGATATTGCTAGATTTAAACCTCCCAAGAACAAGATTTATCCTGAGAATGAAGAGTACATCTTATCCAATTGGTAGATTGGAAATTGGAGCAATCCCGAGAATAGTATTGATAGATCTTCGATCAAATGGAATCCTCCTGATTCTAATTGGTACAAGTTGAACTTTGATGGGGCCTCTAAGGGAAACCCTGGGATAGCGACAGGAGGAGGAGCAATACGGGATCATAATGGTAATCTAATTATTGCATATGCTGGAAAAATGGGAGTTCAAACTAATCATTTTTTTGAAACATTATCTACTCTCTGGGGCTTGAGAGTTTCCCAGGATAAGAATATTAAGAACCTAGTTGTTGAAGGGGAATACCTCAACATCATTAAACTTCTCAATCAATCCTCATCTCCTAGTTGGAGTATTAAGGATTTTATCTCTGAGTCCATAAGCATCAGTCATACTTTCAATAACATCAGAATCAGGCATACTTACAGAGAGGGAAATAAATTGGTGGATGCACTGGCCAATTATGGCATTAATGTTAATTTCACCGTCTGGGATAATAACAACATCCCTAATCAGCTCCACAACAGCATTCATGTAGACTTCTATACGCAAGCAATCCCTAGAGATGAGACATAATCTTTGGATGAGGATCAGCATCAATAACACTCTCACATGTGTTGTCTTAATGAATATGATGATGCAAAAAATATCAAATATTCATGATAGTAAGAATTATTTGGGGAACTCCAATTGGAGTTATGTTGATTTGAAAATCACGCATGCGGGATGTATTACAGCTGTTAAAACCCGGATTCATAGCTCCTCGGAAACCGATGGAAGTTGTTATGTGATTGTTGATAGAGAGAGAGCTACTCACACACGCGACTTCCTGCAGGCTCAGTTCAGCAGTCACGCAGCCGTTCATGGGAAGAGCAACGGCTATAGTTTCCAATTTTGTGCAGTCTACAATAGCAAGAAGTGGACAGGTCTCTACGCACACAGACATCTGGGAAATTGTTGTAATCAGTATTTTATAGAGAAGATGGGAGGACCTCCCTGCCAAATTGAGCCATGCGCGGACCCCGACTGGAAGGAAAATATCGAGCTTTGGAACATTCTCAGCAAAGGTGGCTTCACCAAATTCATGGAAAAGGTGCAGGGACATGACCAAAGCATTTCTGTGTGTTTTGCTAAGGAATGGAAGGAGCAGACTGTCGACTATGGGGGACAGAAGATATTGGTCAATGAAGATCTTATTGCTGAAGCTACCGGTCTTTGTTTGGAGGGATACCGCTTCTTCAACAAAAGGGTTGATAGAGATGCTCAAGAAAGAAGATTTGTGGAGGGATCTGAAAAGATCACATTTGGTACAGCGGGCCTACTTGTCAGCTCAATTCCTCCACCCTATGATGAGGTTACTCGCATGATGATTCGATTCATCTCCTTGGAAGGTAGGTTTGTCACTGTCCCTGCTAAACATCTTATCTTTCTAAACCACTTCCGTAGGAATCGATTGGTTTGCTTTCCCCATTATCTACTGAACTCCCTTGAACACTCCATTTTGGAGTTTCAGAAGCACACCCATGCGGTTCCCTTACATCAATGACTAAATTTTGTTGATTCATAAATGTTTCCTTCTAAAATACCCTGGGCTTCCTTCCTCTCCTAGCCCGGCTACACCTTTGATGGGATGTGTTGCTGTCAGCCCTATTTCTCCTGTTGTCCCTGTCACCGCTACTGTCACCCCCCAGCCGGCTGCTCTAGCTTGTCCATCCATTCCCCCTGCTACTGCTCCAGCCACCCACCTTGCCTCTACCTCTAAAAGACCGGTCACCAGGGCCTCCAGGAAGCTCAACCTTGAGTCTCTTGCTGTGGAGAAGGAGCCTTTCGAACTTGAGAGTGCACATGATCTTCTAAATATCATCAGTGCCAGTCCCTAGGAAGTGTAGTTGGATAGCTCTTCAAAGAGGTTGGAGGTATTAGAGGTTGAGATGAAACTGTTGAAGGATGAGGTCAAAAAGCTAGCTAAACAGAAAGGCAAGAAAAGCATGGAGGGGGAGGAGAACATTGATAGTAGTCAGATTGAGGACATATATAAGAAGCTGACCTCCTTTGACTCCCGCTTAGGGATGGCCAAAAATAGACATGATTACATCATTGCCACCCTTAGGGAAATTGAGGAGTTCATTGAGGGCCATGCCAAGAGTGTTTCCAACCTCAGCGGTGTCCCGGCTACACTTTCGGGCAACGAAAAAGAGAGCAAAAGAACAATTGAGGAGCTTGATAAAACTGATGCTGCCCACACGACTACTTTGGGTATGTTTCACACCTGGAAGAGAGTCAAGACCAACATCGAAAAAGCTACCAAGAAGTAGTATTGGTTGCTTCTGCTGCTTCTGTTTGTTTTTTTGCTGTTTTTTTGCAGTGTCTTTACTACTTTTTTGCATTTATTTTGCTGTTTTGTCTCGTTTGAGTAGCTGTTTCTGGGATACTTCAAGCTTCATTGTAACACTCGGATCTTGATCCATTCTCTCTGATTCTCACTCTTATTCCAGCTCTTAGGCCTTCTTTTGTTCTCAAGGGTATAGTCCCTTTCAAAAAACTATTTGCCAATAATAACAAAAAAAAGGTTTAAAGTTGCACTAAGTTTTCTTGTTATGTCTTCTGTTTCCAAGTGTGCCCGAGTCCAAGCATTGAACCCATGGCTCTAATACCAAATGTAAGGCCCACAAATTTTGACGTTCTAAAAACACATTAAGCCTTAAATAATTGTCTAGAAATTTGTGAATTTTTTTAAAAAAAGATTGTAAGGGTGTCAAACCCTATAATACGTTCGATTAACTCCTATCACCAACTATTAGATTACACTTGATGGATTAGGTCTAGATTAATAGTTAAATATTATTAACTCATTTCTAAAATAAATTTTAGTTATAATCTTCAAGAAATGTGTCCATTAATTCTTTTACTAAAACATAGTAGGAGATTTACATAATTTACTTAACATAATAAGGTATTAAGAGGCCCCATTTACCCATTTTCACGTACATTTAAATTATTTAAACACCCATACTATATATATATTCTTACCTAACAATTGTAGGGTTGATTCGTAACCCTTTGATCAAATCAATTGTGGCCACTACATCTTAAAGTTCCCAACTAACCCGAACCATCGTTATGAAATTTTATTTAACCTTTTTCCCTTTCCCTAGCCTCCTCATTTGGTTTCTTTTATTTAATTTGAAGGATGGAGGAATGGAAGCCATAGAGGGATTATTTTGGATTGAGCTTAGTTTAGTTTAGTTTATGGATTTTGTATAACAATGTCTTCTATTTGTTGATTGAAGAGGATTCCTCCCTAAATATGGAGTAGTTATTTATTTATATCGATTCTTGATATATTTTTTGGGTAAAACTCTACTTCCATTTAATATATGAGTGTTAATAGATTTAAATTCCCATTAAAGGATTGAACTTCTAAAAACAATTAGTGTATTCCCTTATGGTTTGTTGATGGTTTCCTTTTTACATTTTATAGGCTCATAGTTTAATTAAATAAAGTTCAAAGTTACACAGTCACAGATTTTATTGTTCCACTGAAAGTGATGAAACTGTCGCCTTGAGAAAGCCGACAGTCCTAAGACTATCGCCCTACCTGGGTGATGGTTCACAAACGACCACCCTACCTGAGTTGCGGTTTATAGACCGTCACCCTGCTTGGGTGGCAGTTCAGAGACCACCGTTCTAATCAGGTTAATGGTCTAGAGAATGCTACTCTGCATAGGGCAGTGGTCTAGTTCTTCGAAAATAGAACCATCATTTCAAGAATTTTTCCAAAAACAAATTTTACTAAGGTGATTTACAGTTTAACCTTAACTTGATTATATATACCTAAAGTCACAAGTTCAAAGGTGAAAAAAATTTATTCATTCCATGACTTAAATCACTAATTGCATAAATTTTATATTTTAATAGCGTATAAGGAAACAATTAAAATGATAATTTTCCAATTAAATTTCTTTAGGGCTCAAATGAAGAAATTAAATTCCATCTATTTCTAAGTATCATTTCTTTCTTTTCTACAATAAGAATGTAATTTCTTCAACAAGGTAACTCACTATAACTTAGTGCATTCTTCAATTACAAACAAAACCAATTATTCAAATAAAGCACAAGCAACTATATTACATTTCATATTTTCTAATACTATATTCTCAATAATTTAAAACTTCTAAGTCCTCCTTTCATTTTTACAACGAGCCAAACTCGTACAAGTAACAATGAACTTTCCTTTTTTTTTAGCATAACTAATTTTCTTACAATGTAAAAATATTTCTTTCAAACAATACATTACAACTTGATAAATAAAACATACAATAAAACCTTTTTTTTTAAAATTCAAGACTACTAGCCTTCTACCTTAAGTGGGAGTTACATGGAAGGTTTTTACAATGAAGGATTTCCTTTTAACTTGTACAAATACTCCAAGTCCCAAATCTTCAACAAGAGCTCCACATTTTCTTCACTTCAATCACAAAAAAAATTATGGGGGAGTAGGAAACACTCTCCACCCAACCAATAATCCAATAACGAGAAGAAGTTATCCTCCTCATTAGCCCCCGAGCCCCAAAAAAGGTGCAATAAGAAATGGAGACAACCATGACAACTACACAATTCTTCTACATCACAATAAACATTTCTCACATCTATTTAAAACACATTCAATCAGAAATATAACAATCGCAAGAATGCAACTTTCAAAATAAATAAGGCTTGACAATTCAAAGCCAATGGAGAAAGGAACTACGGGGAGATCACTTATGGCTCCCAATGGGATTAGGTTCCCACCTTAAAACCCTACAAAACATAACTAAAAACCCCTACAAAAATATTATACCTCCCTCAAGATCCTCTTATACCTCCCACATTTGCTTATTCCTCAATATAATCTCTTATGTCTCCATCAAAAGAACCATGTAATAAAAGCAATCATTTTTCTTATCAAAATAAGGGGCACCCAAGCCAACTTCCTTCCAAAACATAAAACAAAACTGTTATGTCTCCCTACAAAATAAAATCCCAGTAGTATTCTCATACTCCACACTTAGGCATTCTACCCAATATTAAAACAAGCACACACACCATTCACTACTATGCAATACACACATAGTAATAAAACAACTAAAACAAGGGTGTAGTTCCTACCCTTACATAGTAAGAACTTGCTCAAATAATCACACTCCAAGCTCCTTCAAGCTATAACACCCACTAAAAATTACCACATGAGACCCATGAACAACCTAGTTTAAGCTAGAAAAATTATGGAATAATTTTCATTTGTTTAAAGAAAGAGTCTACAACCAGGTTACAAGACAACAGTTGTCACAAGCAAGTTTCAAAGCCAAATGCTATTAATAGCTTATAGTTTTATTAATACGACAATCATAAAAGATCACAAGGTCCAAACTTAGGGTTAGATTATTCAATAAAAATAACAGGGTAAATTATCACTTACACACTCTCAGAATTCACTAAAAGTTTCAACCTGATTTTTCACATAATTAATGCACTCAAAACTTCCTAAAAACATTCCCATTAGATAGTAAATTTCCTCACCTTTCCATTGATATAAAGAAGTCCTCCTAACTCCTTATATTTCTCAAGTTATGGGCCGGTGAGCCTTGGGGTGAAAATTTTCCCAAGAACGGGCTTGCGGGCCTAGGGAGGAAAATTTTCCCAAGGGCGGTCCTATGGACCACGGGGAGAAATTTAGCCCGGAGAAGGAATCGCAGAGTGGCGGAGTGAAATTTTCCCAAGCACAGGCTGGCGGAGCGAGGAAGGAATTTAGCACTTTTGCCCTTTTGGGACAAAGGCACAATTTACCTCCGCGCGCCCGCGAACCTGAAAGGGGAAACATGTCATCATTTCAAAGTCCCCACGTTTCGATCCTCAATTCATGTGGGAAAAATAGAATTACAGGGAAACACAATAATTTTAGACTTTGATTTAAAAAAATGCAAGGGTTAAGATTTACCCGCATCTCCACCGACGCCAAAATGCTGCCACGTGGCATGATCTCATTAGTTGCGGGTTGGAGGGCCATAGGAGGGACTTAGAAAATTTAGAATTTACAAGAAAAAGGATACAAAGTGTTAAAATGCTCCGCGCCTCCGCCGATGCCTAACACTACCATGTGTTAGCCAACCATTGGGTGCAGGGCTGCAGGACGACGGAGAAAGTTAAGAAAGTTTGCCAAAGGGTTTTAATAAAAAAATTAAATTGAACACGTGGGCCCACGCACCCACGAATGTACATTTCCTATGCAAGGATGGGGATGCGGGGGCCACGAAGAATTTTCAAAAAATTTTCCAAAGTTATAATCAAAAGGGTTAAGTTAAAGCGCGCACTTGCGGGAACACATTTCAAAAGCAAAGGGTGGGGCGGGCAGGGACATGGGGAAAATTTTCCCAAATTTTCCCTTACCAAACTTAGACTAATTTTGATAACAATGAGGTTTGTGGGCTAGCAGGGCAGCGAAAAACTTCGTAACTTTAGCGCTTTTGGGAAAAAAGCGCAAAAGGGAAAGCTTAAACCCGCGGGTCTGCCAGTGAATATTTTAATCATTTAAATTTGACAGTTAGATTGTTTTTTAGGCCAAAAATGAAGTAAAACTTTAGAAGACTATAACTTTTGATAGGGAACTCAGTTTTTGGAAAACGAGGACTTTCTAGAAATCTCTTGACGCCCACTTTGCACAGAATCCTTAAGAATTTAATTTTGATGATGTTTAAAGTTGTCAATTTTGAGAAAACGTTTTGTTGTCACTTAAAAAGTGAACTAGTCATTTTAACTTGTAAAGATTTTGTTCAAATTTTGTCATTTTCTCTTTCTCAACATGCCTACCAGGCATGGAGGATTTCACTAGGAAGGTTTTGGGATAGATTGCAAGGTTAAATTTATTTGATTGAGTTGCATTTCAAAATTACTAATTTTTACAACAAAAAGGTCTGCAACTTTTTCCTTTGCTCGATTTGAAAGTTTCTTTAAAAATTTATTAAGTGTTTTAGTTTGTTTGGTGTCATTTTTCCTTTACAAATATACACATTTATATTTAAATTTGTCTTTTAGATATTATAGTGTCATGTTGTTAAATGTTTTATTAATATTTGTTAGTAAGAAAAAATTACCTAACAAAACTTCATATTCGAAAAGATTTGGTATATTCACCAACTTAAAACTATGAATTCATTCCATGCTAGTAAGTTGTATATTTCATCTTTCCTTCAATCCAAAGCATAAAAACACAAATGCAATTTATATCTTTTTCCAAACTCAAACATTTCAGATCAAATGGATTAATACATTTCCTTCATACACATTTCACCCCTTTTTTTAACTTTCCTACAAATAATTCATAGTGCATTTGAATGATCAGATTTCAATATAACAATGCAATTATGAAACAAAGTAAGAAAACATTCTATTATTTCCATGAATCCTTTACAACCCCCCCTTTTTTTCTTTCATTTCTCAAATACGATATACAAAATACAATTTCTTTCACATTTCTTTCAAAGACAGAAACATAGAGTATATCTCTTTCACATTTCAAATTTACAATTTTCATAGACGATACAGAAACATATTTCCATCACAATAAAAATACATGGTCATCCACTTCAAAGTGAGAAAGGGTCACAATAAGAAATAATCTCAACAAGAATTGTCAACACTGTATTATTTCTTTATTTTTCCTTTACTCCTAAATCAGCAACATGCAGTTTCTCCATTTTCTTTATTTCGACTTTGATCACAAACAGAACAAGGGGAAAGGCAATGCTCTCCACCCAACCAAGACATCCAATGAAGAGGAGAAGTCATCATTCTTAATTATCCCCCGAGGCCACGACCATAATGCAATAGAAGATGTGATTCAACTCATGACAACAAGGGCTTCCACAACACACAAGCAACATTTTCACATTTAAAACATCAATCCAAAATAGAATGTACTTTACAACTACATTAAAACATAGACAAACAAAACTTGAGGCTTCATCATGCAAGCCAAAGAAGTAAGAAACTATGGGGGATGCTACATATGCCTCCCAAAGAGGAAATGGGTATCAGCCACCTGATTTCAAACCGCTAAAATATAGTATATCAAAGCCCTGACATGCCCTTATTCCTCCCCCAAGTACCCCTTATTCCTCACATTTCCTTATGCCTCCCTAGCCTCTTATGGCACCCCATAACGAGTAAAGAAATACAAGCTATTTCTTTGTAAGGTACGGAACCCAAATCCCAACTCCCTCCACGCTTATACCTCCCCAAAACACTTTTGCCTCCCACAAAATGAACCCCACAGTCTTCTCCTACACCATACCTAGGCCATCTACCCAACATCCCACAAACATGCCAACAACATTCACAACAATAAAAATTTCATAAATAGAAAGGAAGCATTACAAAATCCAAGCTCCTACCTCTCCATGATGAATTTGTTCCAAGTTCCAAAACAAATAGCTTTATCCCAATGCAAGCAATCCAAATTAGCCAAGCACAAGCATTCAAAAATCTTCCAAAAAAAAACCTTTTCCAAAGCAAGAGCTACAGAAACAGCTAAAGAATTCGGCCTTAACATGAGTTTCCAAAAGTGAAGCAAACCCAAAACAAGGCAAGCAATTCAAATTTTATAGAAGAGGGAAAAGAAGAGGATGAGGTGGATCTATGTAGGATGCCACATCACATATCCTCAACCCCAACCCCAAAAGTCAAATTCATTCTCCAAATGCATAATAAATAGGTGGGTGAATAATATGACAGTTTACTTACATACTCAAATCCAACCCACACCCCAAAGGACTGAAATTAAACCATGTAAGAAGAAGTGAAATTAAAACTTACAATTTGTCTTCTCAAACATGCATAATGAAAGTCTAAATTCAACTCTCCAATCATAGGTATGGTTGGTAAATAAATTTAGGAGGTATGGTAAAAGTTTAACTTGTCCCACAAGCCTCCAAAATCAGCCTCCAAGGACAAATTCGAATTTCCAAGAAGGTGGAGTATTTCACACTCTAAAAGTTAACTTACACATTACTTACTCATCTCTTACAACACTTTAAATCATATAACCAATAACTCATATTAATTACATTCTCATGATATCTTTTAATTAATTAATTTAACAACATGATTACTCAAAATATTAACACCACATTAAATAAATAATGAAAGGGGTAAGTGCACCACATAAAACACATGCAGACATTAAACAAAAGGGACCAAATAAAATAAATACAAATAAAATCCATTGGTCACATTAAAAGGTGATCTCCACCGAAGGGAATCCCTAACACAAACAACCACACACAAACAATACAAGTTGGCATGGTGACCTTGTTGAATTCATCTAGAATTCCAATGTGGTTGGTCTCCAATCCCCCAATGTTTGTTGTTGATTTTTTTACGTGCAAAACACAAATACCTCCTTCGGCCTCGTGGCCATATCAGAACATCCAAAATAATAGAAATGAAATTTCAAAATCATCTAGATATATGAATCACAACAAAATTCAAGAAACCAACAAGATCATTTGACAATTTTACCCAACAGATATATCATCATCAAATAATTTCCATTTCTAGGTATACTCACAATATCCAAATATCACATGTTCTGAACAACATCCATAATATAACCATGTCAAATAGTATATCATCATCAGATATACAAAGTGTCTCTAATAATCATCATGCATCATAAATGAATCAAATTCAACCATAATCCATGATCTAATATCTAACATCACACTAAGCCAAAACTATAATAACGTGCATAATATAGTCAGCAGTATCATGATCAGTAACAAAAGTGTCGAAGGGAAGTGGGCACTACATCCCCCTCTCCTTAGACACGACTTCCTTCTTGGAAGTCGCTGGAACAGATGTGGGAATTGAGCTCGTAACATAGTAGCATCCTCCTAAGTAGTTGTAGTCTCATCATATTTTTCCGAACTGTACTCGCAACTGATCAATCTCTCTTCCTTGAAGGCCTAGGGTGCTGCAATCTATGATGCAAATGGGATCCACCATCACCTGCCCTCTGATCCTGCACCTATCAATGATGTTCAATCTAACACATGAGAAGGATTTGCAACATATCTCCTAAGAGCTGAAACATGAAACACATTATGTATGCGAGACAAACTAGGTGGCAACATGCTAGACGGTAGGCCAAAGGGCCGATACACTCCAAGATCTCAAAAAGACCCACATGAATCTAGGAGATAACTTAGAACCTTTTCCATAACGGATAGGGCTCTTATGTAGGCCTGACACATGAAGGAATGCACTTTCATTCCCACATCAAAACTATGGTTGGTCCTATGTTGATCTGTGTACTTATTTTACCTGTCTTGTGCCTCCTGCAGTCTCTTTCCTGATCATAACCACCTACTGTTCCATGTCCTGCAACAAATTCTGGTCTAAGAGAAACCATGTCCTCTAACCTTGTCCCAACTAAGAGGTGTCCTGCACTCTTTTCCATACAAGTTCTGGAAAGGATCCATGCCTATAGAACTCTGAAAACTACTATTGTAGGTAAACTCCACCAAGTACAGGTACTCCTCCCATCTCACCTAATGATCTGTCACATACATCCTAAGCATGTCCTCTAAAATTTGATTCACCCACTTAGTTTTTCCATCTATCTCTAGGGTGATATGTTGTGCTGAAGTTTATTCTTGTCCTGAGGGTACACCGCATGGTAGTCCAGAAATGGGAAGTATACAAAGGATTGCGGTCACAAATAATCTTCCACGGGATGCCATGTGCAACCTGACAATCTCATCCAAATATACCTGTGCCACTGCACTAGCTGTATAATTGGTCTTCACTAGAGAAAATTAAGCCACTTTTGTCAATTTATCAACCATGACCATGATGGCGTCACGGTGGTATCTCGACATTGGTAGCCCAAAAATGAATTCCATGGAAATGGTGTCCCATTTCCACTCCGGTATAACATGAAGGAAAGAGAAGACTAGCTGGATGTTGATGCTGGGCCCTTCACTTTCTGGCACTCTAAGTAGTGTGACACAAACTGAGCCACATCTCTGCGAAGTCCTCTCCAGTGATACAACTATCTCAAAGTAGCGTGCATCTTCTTCACCCCAAGATGGTCTGAATAGGGTGCATGATGTGCCTCTGTCAATACGTCTTGCCTCAAGCCTACATATCTGGGAACATAAATCTGACCTTTGTGCCTGAGAAGGCCATCTACCTCTAAATAAAAACCATCAAACTTTCCCTCGAGGGTTCTCTGGGACTCAATCTCTTCTCAAACTAAAATGTAGAAGCTATCAAGAGGAAGTTGTTGAAGAATCTTGCTTCACAAATCTGTCCTCACTGGGGTAGCCATAGCCACATGTCTCAATCTTCTAAGAGCATTTGCATCCACATTATCCTTCCCTTTCACATGCTCTATCTCCATATCATACTCATAAAGTAGCTCCATCCAACACCGTTGGCGAGCATTGAGATTGGGCTGCGTGAAGAGGTGGTGTAGACTCAAGTGATTTGTCCTGAGTGTGAATCTCTGGAAAAGCAAAAAGTGCCTCCATCAAACCAAAGCATGCACAACTACTGCAAGCTCAAGATCATGAGTCAGATAATTAATCTCATAATCTTTCCACTAATCTGGTAGATAATGAGGCATATAACTCAAAAGCCACTAATCTACTCTCATACATCAACACACCTCCAAGCCCTGCTAAAGAAGCATCTGTGCAAACTAAAAACTCACCTTATGGATCCGGCACTGCAAGGATAGGTGTTATACTAAGACATTACTTTAGTTTCTTAAAGGCTTGCTTGCACCTGTCCGACCAAACAAACCTCTTCCCTTTCCGCTGAAGGGAAGTGATGGGATGGGAAATTCGAGAGAAGTACTGAACACATATCCTCTAGTAACCTACTAATCCCATGAAGCTACACACCTCAGTCATAGTAGTGGGTGTTGGCCAATCTATAATAGCTCTAATATTGGAAGGATCGATGGTGATACCTTCCCTAGAAATGATATGACCCAAATACTACACCTCTGTCTGAAAGAATCCACACTTCTCTAAGTTCCTGTAAATTTGTTGCTCTCAAAGACACTAAAGAACCTGGTGAAGGTGCACCTCGTGCTCCTTACGCGTATGTGATTAAATAAAAATTTCATCAAGGAAGATGATCTCGAAGCAATCTAAGAAACTCCCTAATACCCCATTCATCAAACTCATAAATACTGCAGAGGCATTAGCCAAACCAAAAGTTACCACTATGAACTCGTAGTGTTCATATCTCATACAAAAGGCAGTCTTATGAATGTCCACACTCCGAAATCCTCTACTGATGGTAGCCTGAATTAAGGTCTATCTTACAAAAATTTGTGGCTCCCTTCATCTAATCAAACAAATCATCAATGCGCGGGAGGAGATAATGATTCTTGATCGTTACTTTGTTCAGCTAGTTGGTAATCAATACACAACAGAAAGGATCCATCCTTCTTCTTTACAAATATCGTCGGTGCACCCCAAGGGGGACACACTAGGATGGAATAGGCCTTTCTCCAAAAGGCCCTCAAGGTGTAACTTAAGATTGCAAAGTTCTAGGGTGGTCATCTAATAAAGTGCTTGTGAGATAGGCTTTGCTCCTAGAACCATATCTATATGAAAATCAATCTCACATGGGGGTGGTAATCCTTGTAGCTCCCCTGCAAATACATTTCCAAAGTCTCTCAAAATGGGATGATCACCTAGTGATGGTCCACTAGACCCATCCTTTGATTTTTCACTGACTGTAACAGCAAACATCTGATAACCTTGTCGCACATAATTCTTAAGCTACATAACGGAGATGGTGGTGAATAGAAATGGGTCTCCTGACCCCTAAAATCACCAACTCAACTCCCAAATCATCTGCACAAGATATGCTCTTATGGTAATAATCCATTCTAGCTCTGTGAGAAGATAACTAATCCATACCCAAGCTAAATCCATATGAGCCCAAAGGAAGGATAGGAAGATCTGAGGTAGTGGTGAACGGTCCCAAATCCACTAAACATTCCTTGACTAAGGAGTCTATATAGATCTTGGCTCCCAAAGCCATCTCAACATCCCAACTAAGACCCTGCCTAACTACAACCAGCCTACATCACTCTACTAGAGATGGTGCAATGAAAGAATCAGAAGAACCAGAATCAAACAAAATGGAGGTAGGAATGCCACCAATGTTACTTGTAGTCTCAATAACTATGCTATGGTGCTCGGCCTGGTGGTTCTCAACCCCAACATAAATCCTGTGACTGGCACCTCATGTCACTAACAGTAGGCTCTGAGATCTGTGCCTTACCATTGTTATTAGGGTTCTGTGGGTAGAATATCTAAAATTGTCCAATAACACCATAACCAAAACAACTACCTGATCCTCTCCCCTGTACTCTAGAGGTATGTTCGCATGGATCTTGATTATTCAGTTGCGGTCTGTTGAGGTTTCTGTTGGTGAGCTCCTACTGAGTGAGCTCTTTGGGCACCCTGTGTCCTTATGGGACCCCTATGAGGAGGCCCCATACACTAACCTCTCTGTGCATCAAACCTCTGTGGAGGTCTATAAGGTGGACGGGACTGTTGTTACTACCGCTATGGTCTAAAAGATGACTTTTTTGAAACCTATCCACCACGAGGAAGAGTTACTGACCCCCTCGATCTGATGTCTTGCATTTGTTGTATGCGGCTACGGAATTAGTCTCTAGTATGTTGGGTATTTCGCCAAGTTCCTCTACTATATAGGCCTTCTCGACGGCCTTAGCTAATGTCGGTGGAAAATGGATCCATATTGCACCTTCAATGTCTAGATTCAGAATTGGATAAACTTTTGGATCCGTACCTACTCATCCAGCATGTGCTCAACATACTTGAGTAGATTCAGAAACCTAATCTCATACTCAGCTGTATGAATCTCCATGACAAATATCTTCTCCTGAATCACTCCTCAAAGAGCTCCCAGGTAACTAACTCATAATCAACATAGAGCTTCTGCTCCTCTTTCCTCCACCATATGCCTGCTCCATCCCTTAGTAGATGGATTGGAACACGAGCTTTCGTATTTCTAGAACAAGGATAGAGCTTGAAGCATCCACTCAAGATCACCAACAAGGCCTCTACCTGAAATCCACCTGTGTCACCGGAATAATGTGATGGCCAAAGCTTCAGGATCTCCCTAATGTGGTCTACAGTTGTGGTCTGATGGCCTCTAGGCCTCTCTGTTTGCTCATCCTCAAGTCTAGGGCTCTGAGTCCTCTCTCTATGTCTTGAAACTCGGTCTCATTATCCCCTTTGTGGTGACTCTGCTCTATTTGACTCCACATGAGAGTTCTCCACTCTTTTATCATCATTGTTTTGAGAAGGTTCCTGAGCCTCATTTGATGGATCTCCATCATGTCTAGTGGCATGTGCTCCCATAGACCCTCGGCGTAAGGCAACATTAATGTCCCAGAGTGTCTGTAAAATCTGTGGTAGGATGGTTGTTATAGCATGATCCGGTCATGGAAAACCCAAGTCTATGTGAAAAGGTTCCACATCATGTCTACATTTCATGTACAAATCAAAATGAGAGTTAGTTCCTTATTCTATGTTTTACTTAGTTTCCGCATTTAGAAAAATATGCAATTTCTAAACTAAGTTGTTTTCTATATTTATAAGTGTGCTAGGTTTAGAGTTCATGTCTCAAGTATTATAGTGTGCCCAAAGGCCCAATATTTTGAACCATCACTCTAATACCAAGTGTAACACCTACTAAAAATTACCACATGAGACCCATGAACAACCTAGGTTAAGCTAGAAAATTATGGAATAATTTTCTTTTTTTTAAAAGAAAGAGTCTACAACTAGGTTACAAGACAATAGTTGTCGCAAGAAATTTTCAAGAAAAAATAGTTTTAACAGTATCCTTTTTCCATTATGAAAATTAGTAAAACCAAACCTAGCTCAAAATCTCAACAGGAAAGTAATTTACAAGGTCAAAACATAGGGTTAGATTAATCAATTAAATTAACTGGGTAAATTCTCACTTACACACTCTTAGAATTCAATAAAAGTTTTAACCTAATTTTCACATAAGTAATGCAATCAAAACTTCCTAAAAAACATTCCCATTAGATAGGAAATTTCCTCACCTTTCCAGTGATATAAAGAAGTCCTCCTAACTCGTCATATTTCTCAAGTTATGGGCCAGTGGGCCTTGGGGTGAAAATTTTTCCAAGAACGGGCCTTCGGGCCTAGGGAGGAAAATTTTCCTGAGGGTGGTCCTTTAAACCACGGGGAGAAATTTCACCTAGAGAAGGAATCACGGAGCGGTGGAGAGAAATTTTCCAAGGTGCGGGGTGGCAGAGCGGGGAAGGAATTTAATTATTTTTCCCTTTTTGGGACAAAGGCGCAATTTACCTTTATGCGCTAGCGAACCCGAAAGGGGAAATGTGTCAGCATTTCCGAGTGCCATGTTTCGATACTTGATATTCACAGGAAAAATGGAATTACGTGGAAACATATGAATTTTAGAATTTAAAATAAAAATGATACAAAGGGTTAAAATGATCCGCACCTCCACCGATGCCTAAGGCTGCCATGTGTTAGGAAACCATTGGGTGCAAGTGGCGAGTCGGCAGAGTAACTTTAGGATTTTTGCCAAAGGAATTTTTAAGATTTTTAAAGTTAAGAAACTCTCCTCTCCTCCATCATTGCCTCGTGAGGCCATGTGTCACACAATCATCCGCCAATGAATATTTTAATCATTTAAATCTGACAATTAGATTATTTTGAGGGAAAAAATGAAGTAAACCTTCAGAAAGATATCAATTTTGATAGGGAAATCATTTTTTGGCAAACGAGGACTTTTTGGAAATATCTTGATGCCCTCTTTGCATAGAAACCTTAAGAATTTAATTTTTATGAAGTTTAAAGTGTCAATTTTGAGAAACCGTTTTGTTGTCACTTAAAAAGTAAACTGGTCATTTTAACTTGTAAAATTTTTGTTCAAATTTTTCATTTTCTCTTTCTCAACATGCCAACCGGGCATGGAGGATTTCACTCGGAAGGTTTTGAGATAGATTGCAAGGTTAAATTTATTTTATTGAGTTGCATTTTGAAATTACCAATTTTTATTGGAAAAAGGTCTACAATTTTACGTTTACTCGATTTGAAAGTTTCTTTAAAAATTTCTTAAGTGTTTTATTTTTTTTGGTGTCATTTTTAATTTACAAATACAAATTGATATTTAAATTGGTCTTTTAGATATTATAGTATCATGCTGTTAATTTTTTTATTAATATTTGTCATTAAGAAAAAATTCCTAATAGGACTTCAAATTCGAAAAGATTTGTTACATTCACCAACTTAAAACTATGAATTCATTTCATGCTAGTAAGTTGTATATTTCATCTTTCCTTCAATCCAAATCATATAAACACAAATTAAGTTTCTATCTTTTTGCAAAGTCAAAAATTTCAGACAAAACAGATTAATACATTTCCTTCGTACGTATTTCACCCCTTTTTAGAAAAAAACACTCCTATGGATAATTCATAATTCATTTGAATGATAAGATTTCAATATAACAATTCCATTATGAAACAAAGTAAGAAAACTTCTATTATTTCCATAAATATTTTACAAACCCCCCCTTTTTTTTCTTTCATTTATTGAATACAATAATTAGAATACAATTTCTTTCACATTCCTTTTAAATATAGAAACAGAGTATATCTCTTCCACATTTTGAATTTGCAATTTTCATAGATGATACAGAAACATATTTCCCTCATAATAAAAATATATGGTCATCCACTTCAAAGTGAAAAGGGTTACAATAATAAATAATCTCAACAAGGACTATCAAACTGTTTTCTTTTTTTTCTTTTTCGTTTGCTCCAGAACAACAACATGTAGTTTTATCATTCTTCCAATTTTGATCACAATAAGAGTAGGGGAAAGGCAACGCTCTCCATCCAACCAAGACATCCATTGAAAAGGAGAAGCCATCCTTCTTTACTGGCCGCTGAGCCCCAACCATAATGCTATAGAATATTTGATTCAACTCATGGCAACAAAGGCTTCCACAACACACAAGCAACATTTTCACATTTAAAAAACCGTTCAAAACAAAATGTTGTTTACAACTACATTAAAGCATGAAAAACAACACTAAGGCTTCATCAAGTAATACAAAGGAGAAAGAAACTATGGGGGATGCTACTTATGCCTCCCAAATGGGAAATGGGTATCACGACCTAATTTCAAACCACCAAAATATAGTATATCAAAGCCCTAACATGCCATTATGCTTCCCCTAAGTACGCTATTTTACTCACATTTCTTTATACCTCCCCAACCTCTTATGCGATCCAATAATGAGTAAAGAAATGCAAGCTATTTATTTATAAGGTGGAACCCAGATCCCAACTCCCTCCAAACTTATAGCTCCCCAAAACACTTGTGCCTCCCACAAAATGAACCTCATAGTCTTCTCCTACACCATTCCTAGGCCATCTACCCAACATCCCACAAACATGCCAAAATATTCACAACAATAACAATTTCATAAGCAGAAAACAAGCAATACAAGATCCAAGCTCCTACCTCTCCATGATGGAGTTGTTCCAAGTTCCAAAACAAAAAGCTTTATCCCAGTGTAAGCAATCTAAATCAGCCAAGCACAAGTATGCAACAATCTTCAAGAACAAAAAAAAATCTCCAAGAAATAGCTCCAAAATAGCAAAAGAATTCACCCCCAAAAGAGTTTCCAAAATTGAAGCAACCCCAAAACAAGGCAAGAAATTTGAATCTTATAGAAGAGGGAAGAGAAGAGGATGATGTGGACCCATGTAGAATGCCACATCACACATCCTCAACCCCAACCATAAACTAAAATTCATTCTACAATGCATAATAGTTAGGTGGGTGAATAATATGACAGTTTACTTACATCCTCAAATCCAACCCACACCCCAAAGGAATGAAATTAAACCATGTGAGAGAAGTGCAATTAAAAATTACAATTTGTCTTCTCATCAATGCAATATAAAAGTCTAAATTCAACTCTCCAACCATAGGTATGGTTGGTAAATAAATTTAAGAGGTATGAGACAAGTTTAACTTGTCCCACAAGCCTCCAAAATCAGCCTCCAAGAACAAATTTGAATTTCCAAGAAGGTGGAGTGTTTCATACTCTAAAATCAACTTACACATCTCTTACAACACTTAAACCAAGACCAACAACTATATTATTTACGTTCTCATGATATCTTTTAATTAATTAACTAACAACACGATTACTCACAATATTAACACCACGATTTATTTAAATAAAATTGATAAACATGTCACTTAACAAACACATACAAAAATCAATAAAAAGGAAAAAAAAAAAAAAAATACACATAACCCTTGGTCATGTTTAAGGGTGATCTCCCCCATGGGAAACTCTTACATAATCAAACACACACAAACAATACAAGTTGTCATGGTTACCTTGTTGAATTCATCTAGAATTACAATGTGGTTGATCTCCAATCCCCCGATGTTTGTTGTGATATTTTAAAACTACAAAATATGAATACCTCCTTCGATCTCGTGGCCATATCAGAACATCCAAAATAATATAAATAAAATTCCAAAATCATCTAGATATACAAATCACAACAACATCCAAGTAACCAACAAGATCATTTACAATTTTACTCAATAACTATATCATCATCAATTAATTTCCATTTCTAGGTCTACTCACAATATCCAAATATCACATGTCCAAACAACATCCATAATATAACCATGTCAAACAGTGTATCATCATCAATATATAAAGTGTCTGTAATAATCATTATGCATCATATATGAATCAAAGTCAACCATAATCCATGATCTAATATCTAACATCACATTAAGCCAAAACTATAATAATTTCCATAATATAGTCAGCAGTATCATGTTCAGTAAAAAAAATTTCAAAGGGAAGTGGGCACTAATCAAGCTCAATCCAACTCAACAAGCTCTAAGAATTCAACAAGCACTCCAAAACTCTCTAACTCAAAAAGACAAGTGCACAAATAAAATGAAGCACGCCCAAACAAAAAAATAAACTTACATATATAGAAAAAGAGAATAGGAGAGTGAGGTGGCTCTATGTAGGATGCGACATCACTTATCCTCAACTCCACCTCACAAGTCAAACCTCAACCCCAAGGCACAATAAATTGGTGGTTTAGAGAAATGATAATCCTCTTACACACAAAACCCAAACCCGCACCCCGTAAGGACTCCACTTATCCTCAGCTCCATCTCACAAGTCAAACCTCAACCCCAAGGCATAATAAATTGGTGGTTAAGAGAAATGACAAGCCTCTTACACACATAATCCAAACCCACACCCCCTAAGGGCATAATTAAAAACTCATGTAAGAAAACTGCAATTAATGTTACCTTTTTCCTTACAAAACACATAATGAGGTATATTTTTGACCCCCCAACCCATAGGTATATTTGGTATATGAAATTAAGAGCTATGGGAAAAGTTTAACTTATCCCACAAGCCTCCAAAAATAGCCCTTAAGCCAAAATCTAAATTTCCCAAGCAAGATAGAGTGTACCACACTCAAAGTCAAATACACTCAACTTAAATCACAAGATCCAAAAGACCAACTACTCTAATAAATGGACCCTATCCTCACATCCACAAGTAACTTAATAAGCATGATTAATCCACTTAATTAAGTCACACTAATGAACAATGATTAAATGAATAATATCACAAAATAAATCACATTACAAAAGTTTCCATGGTGACCATCATTGTATCCATCCAATATTCTGTTGTGGTTGGTCTCTTAGCCCCCTTTTGTTTATTGTGATACAATTAATTTTAAAATCACACAATACCTCCTTCGGCCTCATCGCATCAAATATATCAAAATTAAAATATACGCACATTCATCAATAAAAATCCTCATATAACTAAATCATCATCTAAACTAAACAGTGCTACCATTTGTTTAATAATTTAAACAACATTTCAATTCTACCATTTCATCGATATCAACGAGATCACGAGATTATTTCAAACTCTAAATCATAGTCAACATGACGAGAATTTTGAATGTCGGTAAATATATATGCTAACAAGACATCATCATCATCAATATAAAATTTCTCTCTATGTCTCTAAGAATCCACACAATCATACTATGAATCACAACCCATCAATAGTCATAATATATCTATCATCTAACATCATGCTAAAGAAATGATATGATAATATCCATGTCTATAGTCAACAATAATCGACATAAAAATATAGTAAGTATCGAAGAGGAGTGGGCACTATAGGTTGTGTGGATTAGATAATACTCTCAATTCAATTAGATAATACTTGAAGGAGGTTTTAATTTTTTATTTATTTTTTCAAAAAATATTGTGTGGATTAGATAATACTCTCATTTCAATTAATGATAAATTAACAATTATTTCAAACAAAACATATGTATCACACATTTTAATAAATTGAAAAAATGTCTATTTGTGGTATTGTTAAGAGATTTACGGTTAGGAAATTGATGAAAATTTTATTTATACGACTTAAATATTAAAACATTTCAATAGAATGATTATTTCTTTTATATATAAACATATCATAGTCCCTGTGCCAAATATAAATTATTTTTTGGGTTGCAAGTCTGCTTAATCATGACTTGTATTCATATCTGGTTCCCTTTCTATTTTGCAGTAATCCGTTCTCGAAGAATCTTGATACCAGCATACCTAAAAAATCATTGCATATCCATTTTGATAATACACCATTAGGAAGTGAAATTATATGTAATAACAAAAATTTTAAAAAGAAAAGTGAACCAAAATACCTTCCAAGCATCATGGTAGTAGCTTGTGGATTTGTTCCAGGGCTGTCATTGAATGTTGACCCATCCACAATCCTTACACCATCAACACCTTTCAACTTGTACCTCTTGTCAACCACAGATTCAATTTGACAACCTCCATGAAAATGCCACATTGTGTTCAGTGTATCTCTGCAAAACTTGGCCAAGGCTTCATCATCTGAGTTCTTCATATCTGGAAGAGGTTCACCAATGAAATGAAGCATAGTAGTGTTGTTTGATTTAAATGAAAAATATTGAATAGAGGTCGTCTCAGTGAGCTTGGCTATAACTTTCACACCATGGATGCATGTGTGTAGATCTTGAGGGTGAGAATAGTAGTTATATCGAACTGAGGGGTTATCTCGAGGATCTTTATTACGTAGCCTAAGCTCTCCCCTGGATAAGGGAAATGCTTGTTTCTCAAAAATATTTCCATAATATTGGATGGTGTCATTTAACAACTCAAAATTGCTACTGGACTCGATGTACACCTGAGAACCATTAAGTATAGCAACTGCCTGTATACTAGAGATTTCAAGTCGTATAGGGGACTCTAGAGCTATGGTTGCCCTAGGATTATCTTGTATCCCTTTTCCTACTGAGGGAAAATTAAGAAGTACGGGAATATTTAATTGTTTTAGTTGTTGGGAGGGACCAATTCCACTTAAAAGGAGTAATTGAGGGCTTCCCATGCTTCCTGCTGATAGTATTACTTCGTTCAAAATAGATGATTCATTTAATGACACTTGAAAAGATCGACCATCAATTGAGTTCATGAATTCCACACCACGAGCCTTTAACTTTCCTGCAAAATGTCATCATTTATTCAACCAACATCATTTTTTTTTGTTAAAGAAAGTTACAAAAAAAATATATATTTGTCAATCAATTGTACTTCTTTTTTGTTATTTAGTTTTGCTATTTGTCTAGGGTAATTTAATATAAAACACACAATTAATAGTCTTGAAGCGAACATAATAAATACTAAAAAATTTCATTATATTTTTTTTGTTTGGTAATAAGTAGATTTTACAAAGATGCTCAAACCTTATACATATCAACAAAGGATAGGACATTAACACCCTTTTGAAACCCTAACATGAAACATAATCAGATGTAGTTGATTCACCAACCCTAGACTTTAAAACAGGTTCAAAAAAACCCTATACATCCACCACCTCCAATATCAATTCAAAAGCACACTAATACAAATAGTAATAATGAATAAATAAAATGCTTTTTTGATGATGGATTATATGTAGTATATGTATATTTAGTTTTTTTAAAAAATTAATTAAAAATATAACAGTCTATTTACTAATATCATAAATTGCAAACAAACATTAAATGTTCAAGAATTTGTATTCGAGAAAAATCTACAACTAATCTAGATGAATTAACTATTAAAATAGGTTTTTGAGTGGTTTGTTAAAATTGTGTTAGACATAAGGGAGGGTGAAGAAGAACTTATATAGTAGGTTCATTTAGTCTATCTAAGAATAAGTTAAAGAGTAGGTAGGCTTGCTTTTATCACTTGTTAATCTAATAATTTATTTTTGTCCTTATATATAATTAGCATACCTATATTATATAAATATATGTAAAATATGTCAAGATGTATAAGAACCTCGTGAACTATACCTCTCATAGGTGAATTAGTTTGCACATCATTATCAACTAAGTATTTATTTACAATTTTTTACATATGTATTATATGTATCCATTTATTTATCTAGAAATCCACCTCCTAAATGATATATTAAACTTATTTACATATTTAAGTAATTTAGATATTTGATTTATCATGAATCTAAAATTTAATATACACTATGTATCTATTTATTTATCTAGATATTCACCTCCTAAATAATATCTTAAACTTATTTAAGTAGCCAAGTAATTTAAGTCTTTTATTTATTATCAAATATATTTATCTATGTATTCACCTTATTTACAGTTTTTATTAATCTTTAAAGTGTGGACTATTTTGTATTCATTTTTAGTTTTATTTATTTATCTAGGAAGATGCCTCTCCCCATAATTATAAGAAATTAAATCTCCCAAAAAAAATTTTATATATTTATATTAAAAAAGTTATAATTTTCATTAAAAAATAAATAAAGAGAGAATTTGTAAATATGTTATTACACCTCATATAAATATTTTGATATAGATCTACAAATTAGTGAACCCACGATTAAATCCACTAAAAAAGACATGGATTAAACCAAAGCAAAATCAAACCTACATCTTCAAAAGACAAGCTACAATAAGTCAAAATACATTTTTGGCAAAGACATATTTAGAAGTTAACTTGCTCGATTTGTTTCCCACATTTCTTTTTCCTTAACTAATTGTTCAATTTTTTAATTGTATTTTTGTTTCTTAAAAGTGTGTTAAATCTTATTTGAGGCCACTTATATACGGTAGCATGAAGCCTGTGTACATTTAGTGAGTCGAAGGAGAACACGCAGGCTCTTTACCGAGCTGAATTGCAGCCTGCATCTAACCAAAATAATGAAAATCCATACCGGTAAACCTACTACCAATTTAAAAACATATAAAACTAATTTTAAAGAATCTGAAATATGAGATTTGATCTATTTCTTGAAATACTAACCTGATACCGAATGGAAGATGATTCTGCTCACAGTAGCATTGAGAAGAACCACTATATTATGAGGATTCGCATGCTTGAAAAAATCTGCTGCTGTGTGTCTCTTGCCATAACTGTCGAAGGTCGATGCACTGATCTTTGTACCCTCAACATGATCCACAGTATAACCATTATAAGGAAGCACTCCAGCTTCCAAAAGTGCGTCTCTGAAAGCAGAATTCCAAATAGAGAGTCGATATGGTCTGAAGGCAACTTCTTTTTCGATCCATTCATATGACTCATTCACAAGCTTTTCATCCCATCCGATACTTCGAATGTGTTGCAAGCTCGCCCTGCTATAAAAACCAGCATTAAGAGCAGTTCCGCCACCAAGAACTCTCGCTCTGGCCAACTCCACTCCATCCTCGGTTAAAACTGCCTGAGCAATAGAAGTATATTCATTGGTTTCATTCAATGCTTTTCCGAAAAGGGTGGCGTCCTCGATTTCAGGATTTCCATAAGGGGAGCCTCCTCTCTCCAAAACCAAAACAGAATGGTGGTGTGACAGGGTTGCAGCGAGGGGGCACCCGGCTGTACCTCCTCCAACGATAATGTAATCATATGTTCTTCCTATTGCCTTTTCTGCATCTGCAGTCATAAATGGATATGGAAATTCTGCGACAAATACCAAGTTTATAAAACATTCAAACATGTCTGGATAAATTTAGGAAGGGATAAAAAGACTATACATTTGCCTAAAATCGATGAGAAAAATTGAATTCATCTATCAAACACCTGCTATACTTCGTAGAATTCTGCTTACCAGACACAGTTGCTGCTGCATCCAAAAAGGAGGTTTTACTGGTGGTGAAGAAGACCAGAAATGGAATAAATGCCAACAGAAGTTCCATTCTGCAAAATTCAACTTCTCTGGCCTTTTCCTATTCTATTTGATATGAAGTGGTAATTCTATTTGATTGTTTGTTTTATAGACAATTCAATTGAAACTTGTTACTTTCATTACATTTCAGTTGTTTCAGGGTTCTCTGGCCAATGTGATATTTACTTTCGTGTTCGAGACATGCCTTGAAGTTATATGTAAATTCTGTTCTCGTCAAAACGTGAAACGCTGGAAAGATTATACGTGAAATTACGTAATTATCAGGGTTACTGTTTTCGTCATGGTTAACTAAACATATATTTCATCGCATGAAATTACGTAATTATCAGGGTTACTGTTTTCGTCATGGTTAACTAAACATATATTTCATCGCATGACAAATATATATTCAAACACGCAATCGTTCTATGTATAGGTTTTTTCGAAGTTGAATTAATTAAGCTATATGAGGGATATATTTTTAATATTTGCTTTCACTTCTATGCCTAACTTTGTTTGACGTACGCTTGTTTTTTAATTAATTTACTTTCCTTGTCTATTAGGAAGAGACTTTGCCTAGGTACACATGTTTTTCATCACTATGACATTGTTTGAGGTTGACTATTTGGTGAGGTATAGTGGACACGCTTTGTAATTGGGTGGTTTTCTAGTGAGTCTAAGCTTGTTGGACATTTTGTTGGAGTGTAAGTTTTAATTACATCGAAAGGTGTTTCTACAATGGGGGAGGAGTGCTGGGCTCTAACACAGACTCTTTGAGGTTGACTCTTTTGTGAGGCATGGTGGACACGCTTTGTAATTGGGTAGTTGTCTAGTGAGTCTAAGCTTGCTGGACATTTTGTTAGGGTGTAAGTTTTAATTACGTCGAAAGGTGTTTCTACAATGAGGGAGGCGTGCTGGGCTCTAACACAGACAGAGATATCAACGCACAGGATTGATTGGTTGACGAAACACAGATGAGTTTTGGGCGTTGGATATGAGATGTCCCTGATCCTGTGGCATTGCATTCAACATGCAAAGGAACTATATGCGGCCATGCTGGCTAGCCGTAGAGCTTGCGTGTGGCAGTATTTCATTATGGCCGACACGCCTCCCCATTCCCCTTGGACATATTTTTTGAGGTTGGAAAAACTGTAGATATTGTTGATGTGGCGCCACAAGGTTGGTTCAAGTAAGAGTACGAATAGTGTAAAGAGCCTGCGATTTTAATGTGAAGAATGAAAGGGCATGACTCGCCAATTAGGAAAGATGGAGAAATGGTAGAACAAAGAAAACAGGGGAAAAAATGGTAGCGACCGGGGCGGCGGAAGGAGAGACGACGGGTGCTACACAACTGCTAAGGAAGGAGGCATGTTCGGTAAGGCGATCTAATCTCATTGCGAAATTGCGTTATATCAAAGGGTATTATGGTTCAAGATCTTTACAATTTGGGTGGATGCAGGAAATGGACAAGAGTTCGAGTCTGGAATCAGAAGAAATGAGCAGCGCTTCTATTTCAACTCCGATTATCAGTTGCAGGAGAGAAAGTGGCGAAATGCTTTATCTGGATCTCTTTCTGTTGCCCTCCACACACTCATTCCCTACTCAATTTCATATCGTCTCTCGTCGAGGACCTTCTCCCTCAAATGTAAATTCTTTCAGGTATTGCTATTATTTTGCCCTTTTTGGCTCGACTTCCATGGAGAAAGGAATGAATGAAAGACTGACTTTAGTAATGTATATCAGACGGAATAATTCGTGGGACGGACAGCTATAGCAAGACCAATAAAAAACAGTTGTAGGGTTGTCTCATTCCTCTTGTCAAATGTCCATTCCTTCTCTGATACCCGATCTTACTGTAAATTATTTATTATTTGTTCTCTCGCCTCCTTAAATTATCCATTTTCAATTCATATGTAAATCTCTCATTGCCTCAAACTTAACACTATATCCCTAAACCTGACATATAGTATTATGTAGTTGTTTTCTGGTTGGCATGCGAAACTTGACACGCATGGTCACTTTCGCTCCTATCTCTTTCCAGTATGGCAACGCTGGGTTTTTATGGGGATATTTTTTCCACAGACAAAGCAGATTCAGTGCTCTCCCACACACCCAAACAGATTATCTCTTCCCATCGAGGGAAACATAGAAATTATAGGACAACATTCCTTTGAAGCAGTTAAAATAAGCTCTGGGAATGACGAAGCGGGAGTACGAAAGCACATCCTGTATCTTCCAGTTGCAATATATTTTGTGTAAACTCACAATGTCGGCCAATAAGAACTGTGAAAAGGGGATGCCTTTCCTTGTCTGTTGGGAACTCATGCGGAACGACCCGAGTCTACTGTTCTCACCGCACACTTCTATCCCCTGGGAAATGCCGCTCCCTGAGACAACCTAGAAAATTATTATTTGAGAATCTTGTAGTTAAAGAAACAATGTGGGTGACCAAGTACATGCAAACGAAAAATGAAGCCTTGCTCAGGGAGATTTAAAGTGGAATTGTCGACTTTTTGGGATCCCCCTTTGCTTACTGCAACAACAACAACCTGTATATAAACAAATTTGGGCGTCGTTATATAAAAATTCATAAGATACAAAAAAAAATGGTGAATAATGAAATAAAAAAAAAGCAATACATATCGAGACCTGTGAGAATGGTGACATTGATATTATGTGAACCTTCGAGCATGGCAGCAACTACGGACAAGTGTAGCACTGCATGGTCCATGTCTCAACCCTGGTGGCCGCGTCGGGCTTGAATATGTCTAACAAAACACTCCTTCTTTGGCCTTGGCTAAATTGGGTTAGGGCAAGCTGTGTACAAAAAAATATAATCTGGTTTATGTCTCAATGTCGAGCGCCGAGATGAATTTGGACTGACAGTGCAGATTTTGATGTAGCATTGGTATTTAAAGTATGTAATTCCTGCAGAAGATTGCGCGTGGGATAGTTAGCACACATTTTTAGAATCTTAGGAATGTAAAGCATTTCACCAAGAGTGACGCACTTTCCAATTCAAAAACATAAGTTACACATGCCAAGTGAATATGTATTTGAAGTTTTAGGTATCTAAAAGGCGTACTTAATAAAAACTATAATCAGGAAAGGAACCAATTCCGTACACTTGCTCCCACAAAAACATGTGTATATTTCTAGTCTCAACTCTCATTTAAGAAATACAAAAATCATTTTCAAATTTTAACTAATTTTTGTCTTTTATGTCGAAAGACATTTAACAATGGGAAAGCTTACCCCTCTCTAACAAAGTTAGGTTGTACGAGAAAATGCAGGCATAGATGTGTAGGACTATATCAACGTCATTTGAAAAATTGGAGCCGTCAATCTGATCCCATCGAAATGTGATAGTGTGGAAATTGTGTTGTCACTTATCAGTTGAATGTAAGCAATGTGGAACTTGTTTGGTTGGTTGATCTCTGATTGTACTCGGTGTGGATTTTGAAGGCCCGTGCACATGAGCCAAAAAGTTGAAGAAATGTGCACTCGAGGGGACCCTCCAACAACTGATGCACATTATTGCAACAGTACTTTTTGATGCGGAGGTTATTGGAAAAGTTAGGGAGGGTCGTCCACATATATGTCACACACGTACAATTTTTAATATTTGATACAACATCTCAACCTTATACAAACTAACACCTGCTTTTTATATTTATATTTTATTATAATATTTTTTTAAAAAGGAAGACTCTAGATAGGGCACTGTAATTGTATGTAAACCAATACATAGTTTTATCCCTCCCACGCCAACATTGGGCGCCCTTCCACGGATGCCCATTTTTCCTCATGTACACGGGCTATGAATAGATATTGTTGATATTTTGTTGACTTTAAAAATGACAACACGACACCCGCGTCCATCTGGTGTCCTTGAATTTCCTACTGAAAACAAATTCTTCCCACAAAGTGGTGACATTTATGTTTGTTAGTTTGTGTCTGGTTTTCAGTAGAAAAATCTAATTTAATAATTCACATCCATTGGGGAAACATTTTACTATGTGTTAGGAGTTATAGCAAAGGTTGTTGTTGGTAATAATGTGGATTCTTCATAATTAGGTGTATATGTTCTTTGGTATTGTCCATATAAACATTATATACGTATGAGTACATATTTATAGAATTTTGTATTTATGTAAATTTACATATCTATTCATTTTTTATGTTTTGTAGATAATTTTTTGTTAAATTTTTTTTAATTTTTACAAGAGTTTTAGTTTAATAGTTTAGAATGATGTCTTGTTAATCTATTCACCAGAGTACAAGTCCCTCTAGATACTTAAGATGGAGAGTGAAATAGATAGGGACAAGACCATGCTCCGGGTGACTTTGACAGATTAGATGCCCCTTACCTGTCACTACTTGGCTAAAAAATGACTTCAATATAAATATATGCTCACTCAAAAAGTGTATATCAATTAAATATAATATTTCTTATAACAATTAATCTGTATAAAATTGTTGGTTTGTCATTAAAAAATTTTTAAAAAAAAACAAAATTCTAAATAATTTTGGAGTTGTAAAAACTATTCTAAGAAGTAGATTGTGAGCGTTTGCATACCTTATTTCCTTCAATTAACCGAGTTTAAAACTAGAAAGGGGGCCCTATAAAGTGCTACCAAATGCAAGCATTGTGGTTGTGTTTCGAACCTGGAACCTATTGGATTCTCCCCATTTTTTATTTTAGCATACATAAATCGCATTGGCTTAAACAATGTGACTGAAACCTAGATAATAAGTTGCAAACACATATCTTTTCTGGCCATCAAAAACCTAAGCCATTGAATAGGTGTCGGAGAAGTCATAAAAAAAAATGAAAAGAATATCGTAGTCCCTTTCTTTCTTATTTTCTCAAAATTTTAGCAAACAAAAACAACTTTAATAAAAATTCAATATTTGAAAAAAAAAAGTATTTTTTAAATTTATAGTTATGCAGACATGCATGTTTACACAAGTAGAAAGCCCAAAGGGCTATGGCAACATATTGTAATCACCACCATTTATATGTTGGTTTGTATCAACAAACTTGATAGTAATCACCATTATTTATGTATGCTGGTTTGTAAGAAAGACCATATTTCGATTCTTGCATAGTGGAGGGATATATCAGTCTTATTTTTCACAGAGCTGAAACATAAATACATGTTGGCTAAGAAGTGGCTTGTTTTCAGACAGAAAGGTGAGGAGAGGACAAATAATTTTCTTGAGATCCTCGTTAAAGGTTCCCTGAGAAGGCAAGTAAGAATTCCCCGACGCATAGGTCACATGGGTGGTGGAGATCTTTATCTTGTGCAAATTGGAATTCTTCACTGCCCTTTGAATGTTCTGCATGGTGGGAATAATATATTGCACATATTTCTCATTTACATGGTACATCACCGTCATTTCCCATAGAAATTTATTTAATGTTTTTAGTATGATAATGACTATGTAAGTTGTCACTACCTGTAACGCCTGCTAAAAACAACCCACTTGAGACCCAAGAGCAACCTAGGATTAATTAGGAAAATTATGGAATTTTTTTTTTGTTGATTAAAAGAGTCTACAACCAGGTTAGAAGACAACAGTCATCGCAAGAAAGTTTCAAAGCCAATATACTATTAATAGCTTATATCTTTGTTAATATGACAATTATAAAAGATCACAAGGTCTAAAGTTAGGGTTAGATAGATCAATTAGGTTAAGAGGGTACTTTCTCACTATACCACATTCTAACATGCTTAAAAGATTCAACATGATTTATCTCAAAATTAACGCACTCAAAACTTCCCAAAAACATTACCATTAGATAGAAAATTTCCTCACCTTTCTGGTGATCTAAATAAGTTCTCCTAACTCCTCGTATTTCTCAAGTTATGGGCCGGTGGACCTTGGGAGGAAATTTTTTCCAAGAGCAGGTCAGCGGGCTTAGGGGAGAAAACATTCCCATGCACAGCCCTGCGGACTTCGGAGAGAATTTTCAACTAGAGGAGGAATGCAGACCGGCAGGGTGTGGAAGCAAATATTTCCCATGAGTAGGCCAACGAAGAGGGGAAGAACTTTAGCGCTTTTTCACTTTTTGTGACAAAAGCGCAATTTGCCTTTGCACGCCCGTGAGCCCAAAAGGACACGTGTCAACATTTCCCAACTCTGGCCGAAACTTGGGCCGCCAGAAAATTTTTAGACTTTTATCCTTTTTGCTGAAAAGTGCTAAGGGATCAAAATGATCCGCGCCCCCTCTGACGGCGAAGGTGCCACGTGTCAGCCATCCGTTGGTTGCAGGTCAGAGGGTTGGTGGGAGCACATAGAAAAATTTACACAATTTTTTTTTCAAAGCGCTAAGTTTTTTTAAGGGATCTAATTTTTTGCCAACGGCCCATGGTACCATGTGGCAGCACCTGATTGGTTGTGGGCCAGTGGGGCCATGGAGGAAACTTAAAAATGTTTCCCAAATTTTTTTTGAAGCGCTAAGTTTTTTAAGGGATCCGCTCCTCCGCCGATGCCTCGTCATGCCACGTGGATGTACCTAATTGGTTGTGGGCCGACAGGGCCATGGAGAAAACATACAAAATTTTCCATTTTTTTTTTGACAATTAGAATTATTTTTGAAGCCAAATGAAGGGAAATTTCAGAAGGCCATAACTTTTGATTGGGAAGTCAGTTTTGAGAAAATGAGAACTTTTCAGAAATCTCTCAACGTCCTCTTTGCACAAGAATTATTATTTTTTCATTTAGATAATTTTGAAGGGGACAATTTCACAAAAATGATCTGCAAGCTTTAAAAAGGCAAACTGGTAAATTTTAACTTATGAAAATTTTAATCAATTGATCTTCTTCCTCTCTCAACATGTCAATTAAACATGAATAATTGTTCTTAGATGGATTTAGCATTGATTTGGAAGGTAATTTTTTTAATTGACTCCCAATTTAAAAAATACAATTTTTCCAACAAAAACGACAACAATATGGTTTGAGCCCGATTTTGCTAAGATTTATAAGGGATTCCTTATGTGTTTTTGTCTAATTGAATTCGTTTTGGGCATACTACTTCAATTTAAACGTTTAATTAATTATTTCCTTATTGCAAGTCTGAACTGTGCATTTTTGGTTAAAGTATTTGCCAGTTTGAGAATACAAAACAGAGATCAAATTTTAAAGGATCTATTTGTCGTTTTATTCTTCCAAGTATTAGAATTCATTCGAATTCTAATCTAATATATTTTTTTGATTCAAATCAAGCTATTCAAAATGCGAATAAAATTCTGATTTCTAGTTTTACACATTTCAAAAGACAAAGTTCTGTCTTTTCCTCACACACATTTCTTCCATTCAAACAAAGATTTCAAATACATTTCAAACTCATATTTTAGACAACAATATTTCAAATTGTGGAAAGGAATGTAACTTTTATTCAAAAGACAAGATTTCCCTCTTTTGCAACTTCTCTTTTATGTCGACTTTCACAATACAATATACAAAATACTTCTCTTCTTTCACAACAAAAACAGAGTATATCTCTCTCTTTTACATTTCAAAATTACAACTTTCATATTCAATACAACATATTTCCTTTACAAAACATATACAAGCTCATCCACTTCAAGTGGGAAGATTACAATAAGATTTATCTCAACAAGGGACTATCAACTATTTTATTTCATTTTCCTTTGCTCCAGAACAACAACATGTAGATTTATCATTCTTCCAATTTTCATCACAACAAGAATAGGGGAAAGGCAACGCTCTCCACCCAACTAAGACATCCAATGATAAGGAGAAGCCATCGTTCTTCATTGGCCCCTGAGCCCCAACCACAATGTAAGAAAAGATTTGTTTCAACTCATGGAAACAACATGCTTCCACAAACACACATGCAAATTTCACATTTAAAACACAGTCCTAAATAGAATGTAGTTTGCAGCCACATTAAAACATAGCAAACAAAACTCAGGGTTTAGCATGCAAGCCCAAGGAACAAGAAACCATGGGGGATGTTGCCTATTCCTCCCAAAGGGGAAATGAGTATCACCACCTGATTTCAAACTGCCAAAATAAAGTGGAGGTTTCATTCATGCTAGCTCTCATCTGATTTCGAAGATCAAGTACAGTTGAGCTCAAAAATAGAAAAGTAATGGCGGCAAGGGAATAATGAAAAGATGAGAGATAAACATGGAAGAAATGGAGAAAATCTCGATGCTTTCCTACCTTCACATTTTTTTTTGTGCTTCAGGAAAAAAACAGGGAAATAGAGCCAAAAAGTCTAAAATTCCGAAGTCCAAAAGTCCAAAATTTTGGACTTTCGGGTTTTGGAAAATCTCAGGCACGAAGTTGGAAAATAGAGCCAGAAAGTCCAAAAATTCAAAGTTCAAAAGTCTGAAATTTTGGACTTTCATGTTTTCAGGTTTCAGAAAATCTTAGGCAAAAAATGGAAAAAACTCACATGAAAATTCTGAAATTCTAAAGTCTGAAAGTTGAAAATTTTAGACTTTCAGAACTCTTAGAGAACTTTGATGGATGAACAGTGTTTTTTTCTCTGAAATGAAAATTTCTGAAATTTTGAGTTTTAAGATTTTGGAGGTTGCATGCGTTTCAGACTTATGGATTTTCAGAACTCCATGCCCGCCATTTTTGCAAAATGCACTTCGACCTTCAGATGGCCATAAATTTCAACTGGGATCTCAAATTCACACAAGGGAGGAATTTTAAGAAAGCTCACCAGGTTCTTTAAATGAGTGAGACTAAGTTTGTAAAAATGAAAAATACATTTCGCCATTTTTTAGGGTTTCCAAGGTGTCTCACCTACTGCCATAATGAAGGAATGAGCTTCCTTCCTTGCCCAACAAGGAACAGTACATGTAGGTATGGGATGTGTCATGGTTCCCATCACTGTTGCAGAAGAATTCAATGTATTTTTGAGGTGGTTGGATGAGGATTTTGAATTCTTCTATGTCCTTCTCTCAATTCTTCTACAAATTGTAAGGAGGGGCATTTTTCTAAAGGTTGGACATTTCTTCTTTTCCCCTCTCTTATTCTCTTTGGTAGGTGAATTTGTGGAGTTCAAGCCTCCCCATTTAAACTGTAATGTAAGTTTGTGTCCTTGGCCATTGTAGTGTTCTGTATCAACTTTTGGAGAAAATAATGCATGTCTATGAATGATTTTCAACCCTCTTTGTATTCATTGTCTCCATCTAATCTCTCATTGCATTTAGGTTATCTCTGTTAGTGGTTGTATTACAATTTTATGGTTTGTGTTTGATGGAAAAGTAGGTGTTCAACATTCCTTTAGTGCATCACCTTGTTAGTTTTAGGATTTATTTAGATGCATCTTCTTAACCCTATCTCCTTGGGAAAATAGAGTAGGTTTTAGAGTAGATCCTCTACAATATGAATGTATGCACCTGAACAGAGGGATAGGAACAAGCCTTCATCCAGAGATTTTTCCAAATCCTAAGGTCCCACACTTTTGGAACCGCTCAATGTTATGCAATCACACTAATAGTTTCAACCCATCGAGTTGCAGACATTCAGGGGTGTTGTGATTACACATCAACAATATCAACTTCTATCTCCTTTCAAATTCAATTCTTCCTAAACTGACACTTACTTGGAAGTTATTTTATTCTATAAGAGCTTAAGTAATGCGAACTTGAGTGTAGTGCATGTAAGTGGAATTACTAGACTGATACCTTTATTTATAATGTTGTATGATTGGTTGTTCTTGATGAAACACAATAATGGTTTCTCTACTAAAGTTGTATAAATGAATTAAGGGGATATGATATTTCAGTCATATTACAATGGGATTATATGACTAAAATATTATAAATCTTATAATTATCTTTATCAATAAGATATTTCTTGATAGTTTTATCTAACTAAAATTTAGTGATTAAATGATTAAGTTATACAACTTGTTAAGCAAGATAAATTATTACAATCATATGAAAATGGGATTATATGACTGAATTCATTTTACTATTGTACTTTCTTCTAAGCCTTAGAATAATTTCATTTAAAAGCAGTGTTCATTTTTGAAATGATTAAGTAAAAGCATGTTTTTCCTAAAATTTAGTACCTATCATGCTACGTTCACGTATATTGACTCATGCTAAAAAATGTGTAGATGGATTTTGTGAGTATTTAAAAGAGTAATACTTATAGAAAGTTGCATCTATTTTATTAATGAATTTCATCTTACTTCGAATTCTTAAATATATTGAAAGGCTCTTGAATGGAATTTTTTGGAAAATATAGGAGGACATAGTGCCTTAGTATTTTGTAATTGTTGACTGATGTTGTCATTATTGACTAACAAACTTATTAAATATTATGGTGGATGGAATAAAGTGAATTATGCATTTGTTATGAGTATCTTATTGTATGATTAGAAATTTGAAATGTAATTTATCTTCGGACATGATCAATATTGATTTTCCTATCTAATCCTAAGTCAAAGTATATAAGACTTATTATATACCTTTGGATTATGTGTTGATTGGATAGGAAACTATATATATATATATATATATATATATATATATATGTCTATTAATCTAAATAGAGAGAGAACAATAAACTAAATTGAGTTATAATCTTGATTTTTTAAACCTTACTGGATTGTGACAATAATGTAGTTTTATGTGGTAGAAAAGGAAACTTTCTTACTGTCTAAAAAGGGACATACTTCATGATCCTCAACTTATTCTGGTAATTATCTCCTTAATGTTGATGGGATATAAAATTATTTACAAATGGAAACAAATGTATGGTAAATTGGAAAGATAACAAGGTTACGCTAAGATGAGGGATAAATGATGAAGAATTCATCAAAAACTATCTCAACCATTATAAAATCTGACTTATACTCATTGGTGTAATGAAATAAGTGAGATTTAGGTGATTTCCTTTATTTTATAATTCATATTGAATCATAAGGCTGAAGGAACTAATGGTAAATGAATAATGAGTTCATAAAGATGAATGCATAATTGACCTGCATACCTTCAAATTATGTGAAGGTTCATTATGATCCTTTCTTAAAGGATTAATAGATATATGTATTTCTTTGTGTAGTTGTTACCATATACTAAACACAATATAAATGAAACCATGGCAATTATTTATTTATATGCAAAATGGAAGCCTAATAATTGAGCAAAATGCAGTCTGTAACCTACAATCCTACACTTAAGTGAATTTCTTTTTACGATTCTTGCATGAAGGAATATTAGTTCCGAATCTAAATCATATTTCACCTCAATTTTGACTTACGTTTGTTTAATTGTACAATGGAGGTATGAAAAATGATCCAATATCTTGTGTGTAGGTATATAGAATTGCGTTTAATTAAATATCCTATTAACAAACGAATGAATTAAAAAAGTAATTGAAATAATGTCAATGATTCTTATTAAATGGGATACAACGTCAGTTATATGTTAACAATATGGAAGAAATCTAGCAAGAAAAAAAAATTCTAATTCACATATCATGAACTTTTTACAACTTAAGTTAAGAATTTAAAAATAATTATAATAAATGTGTAATATTAAAAGATCGTACTATGGGAAGACCCTATCTGGAAGTGTGTATTGTAGTTGGACTCTTATGTTTTACCTTGTTAAAAAAAGGGGAGAAATGGTCTTGATGTGCATCACATGTTTTCATGTTATATATGTGGGTTAATGTTGTGAAAAACTTATCGTGCCTTGTACATAGTCCTTAGAGAAAACCTGTACTGTCACGTGAACAAAATTGCACTTAAAAAAAAGAGTTAATTCAATATTTTTTATTGTTAATTACGGGTGTTACACTTCGTATTAGAGCGGAGGTTCATACTCTCAAACCTCTGTGACATATTGGAGTTTTGATGGTTTTGCATGGTGGTGGTGGTGGATATTGGAAGAGTAATGTGATATAAGTGTGATGTAAACAATGTTGTAATTTTGATATTATGAACACATATGTTGTGCATATCACTAAGTGTGTATTTTTTATCATGTTGGTGTGTTGTAGATGAGAGTATTCTATCTCCTTTTCATGGATTCAATGAGGAATTGGTGTGTGATGTACCTCCTTTTTGTGTGTGAAAGGAATGTTACTATGGATTACAGAGTGTTGGAGTATTTTGGCATTTTGTGATATGTAGGTGTGTTGAGGTGTTGTATGACAAGATTGGTTCATAGTGAATTAGATTATATAGTGATGTTGTCACAGTGTTATGAAGAAACTTGTGTATCACCATGTTTTATTGCAATTCATTATATGTTGTAATGTTAGACATCATGTTCATCATAGGTATAATTCGTGTAATATGTGATGGTTGATGTCATGATTTACGGGCATATGGTGAACATATGATCCTTATTGTGTAGTTCTTGCACTTTGGGTGTAGTATTTGGTAACGTGATGTATTATAGCCCATGAATGTAATGATTGTGATATACCCTTTATATGTACCATGCTCAAGACAATATGGTAAATGTGCGTGAACTACCATTGTGTTATTGATGCAGTTATGTGTTTATGTTGTGAACCTTACACCAACCGACCCTAAGGAAAATTGATAAAGTTGTATGTTTGGAGTGAGAAAATGTGTACCATTGACCATTCACTTGATCCGACCTTAGGCTCAGTAAATGGCGACCTATAGTCCTTTCTCTCTCCCTATCTAGTTATCATATGGATTCAACCTACCTATAGTTATGACTATGTTGAGCCTTGTCGAAATAGTGGCGGGATGATTCAGACAGAGATGATGGACGTTGTGTTATTTGATATGTTATTTTATGAGATAAGGTGACAAATTTCTAAGTACCAACAACTCATTGATTACCCATTTTATTTTTAAATTGAACATTTTCTATTTTCTTGCAAGAACCAATAGTTTTCTTGATTGATATGTTCTAATAGTTTTGGCATTTTATTTGGTTGTTGCACTAACATGCATATTTTTGCACTAACTTTGTATATTTGGCCATTTTTTTGCTTAGATTTAAATTTTTATAGGCTATTCCAAGGCTTGGGATTGTTTCCACTTGTCATTTGATACATATTTTTATGCTAGCTCTAATGTTGTAATGTGTGGGATAGGGTCATGGGATGAACCATGGAGTGGTTGAACCTACGGAGCTGCTTTGTTGTATGGAGGTACACCCCAAGGAGTTACAAATAACTAGTGGGTTCTCAAACCATAAGTTATTATGTCACTTGGGTTGGGGGTGTCTAGAATTTATGGGCCTAGGGCCATAGGGTGAATGACCTCTTTTGGGGAGTGAAAAGGAAAATCTTTATTTTCATATTGCTTGAGGAAGGCATAAGAGACTTGAGGGAGTAAGATACTTGAGGTAGGCATAAGAGACTTGACGGAGACATAAGATATTTGTGTGTGTGAGAGTGATGCTTGGGAGTTATGTGGAGTTGTTTTGTGATGCTTTGGGAGGTGTATGGAGTTGGATTTATGATGCATCTGTACTCATGTGAGTCTGGCTATGTTTTGTGATGTTGATGATTGATGATTCTCATTGAGGATACGGTTTTTATTCACATTTGACACTCTGTATCTTCAATTATTGTTGTGATTTGTGTGAAGCCATTATTTGTGTACCTATTAGGAATCTCATGTTGTTATAGTACACAGATGTTTGAGTATTAATGTGTTAGTCAAATATGTGTGATAACTACTATGTTATGTGGATCATGTATGTTCCTTCCATGGTTTGGTTGTATTCTTATGGTTTCATTCAGTCATAGAAGTAGGTAGAAATATGCCTATGAACCATTAATTTTTTATATGGCCTTGGTATGGTGTTGTGAAGTCAGTTCGTACTAGGCACCCACAAGAATAAATAAACTGAAATCTTACAAAAATTAAATATTAAGGAATTGAGTTTTATGAGTAATTGAAAAGAAAAATATTATTTAAAAAATGAAATAAAGGAGAACTTCCAATCTTTACAGAACATTAAAAATTTAATAAATTACTAAACCTTCTTTACTTCTCTATGGTCGTACTCGAACGACATAGATCCTAGCCCTAGACATAACTTTTCGTCATTAGCTTTCCTTTATTTCTCATCCATTTTTCTAACATTGGCGTTATGTTCCATCGAGGATGATGATTTTATAAGTGGAGGAAAATGTAATTCCCCCTTCTTTTTTGTTATCCTAATCTATGTTAATTAGGTTGATAGGCCTATATAACTTCACTCAATCATTTTGGACACCTGTCTTGTAGTTGTTTTCCACATAGCGGTTGACACATGTTGTATTTGGTAACTGACAGCTAGATAAATCTGGGTAGATAAATACAAAAAAAATAAAATATTATTTATGTGAAAAACTGCTCAACCGTTTAGTGCCCCATGCAATAAATATTGTCCAATAAAAGATGGAATCAATGCTTCTAATTAATTAGGTGTCATTCATGTATAGGAGTAGTTACAGAGTTGAAGCAATCATTAGTTAATTTGATGGCAGCCAGAAATACATTTTCTTGAATCATCAGGTAATTGTAGCAACTTTGTCATTTTGTGGCAATTTTTAATTGTTAGTTATTTATTTCGTATTTTATGTTACAATTTTTAGTATGCTTGAAATTTATACATAGCCACTTGATTTATTAAATTTCAATTTCAGCTATTGTTTCCTCTATCACATGTTTATGGAGGTGTGCAATATATTATAGTTTATGAAGCTTCTTTTGGTGTATAATCCTTGCATATCGTAGGATACATCTATTTTCTCACATAGTTACAGTCAGTTGTTGGAATAATAGTTTAATTTCTGAGACATATCACTTGCGTACAATAGACTTTTAGAGACATATCACCTATGGAGAGATATGTAATCTTTATTTCCTACAGATTCTTATAATAATTCATCCTTTCCAACACCCAAAAGTGTATTGTGGAAGCCTTTGTTTAAGGATTTCTATCTTTGCAATTGGAATTATAATTGGGTTGGAAACCAGAGTTATTATTGTGTGTCATTGTCACCCAATATTGATAAGGGAACCACTACACCTACTTTTCCTGCACACTACTTAAAACATAGAAGCTAGGATAATAGGAAAACAAGTCAGGCCTTGTTTCGTTTCTATCATGGAATATGAGTATTTCATGGAAGTATAACTTTATTTACTAATTTTACACTAAAATTCCATGTATTATTTATATATTTCTTAAAACTAAAATTTTATTCCTTTTCTGTTACTTAATGTGATACAACAATTTCAGTGAAAATGGCTTTTGTAAAATAATTGGTTTTTACATTTTCAGCATTTTTCATTTTGTTAAAAGAAATGATTTGTTTGGTTTTAATATTTATGATATTTATCTATGTTACATTTCTTTTTACCGTGCTTATTTAAAATAATTAAGGAAAAGGAACATTTTTGGAGTATTTAAACTTCATGTTTAAATTATTGGCATAAATTTTGTAAAATTGTATAATTTAACCCCAACATCAATCCACACCTAAATCATTTTTTGATGGGAATGAAAAAAATTTAAATTGTGAATATCCATTTTAACACACATGGGCTTTGTTAGATTACAGTTCAGAACAAAGAGCTTTGAGAACAACCATGGTATCTTTTAAATTTTAGTTCATAAAAATTCAAAGTATTGATTGATTTATTGTTTCCTTCATATATGTTTATCTTTAGATAGACATTACATTATCTCTACAAGAGGGTACAAATACTTAAGATTTAGCAGGGAGTTTAGATTGTCAATTTCCAAACATGTACACCTAATAAGAACAATTCTAACCATAGTTAAACATGAGGGTATTGTTAATAATAGTTCAGAAAAGAAATCCAACTCTGTGATTCATTGTAAATGAAAACTAATGTGTGCAGTTTACTACCTTACTAAGCGACAATTTTTTGACATAATAGACAATACCTTTTATTAAAAAACTACATTAAGAATTGTAATGTTTGGAGTTTTTTTTCCTTTTCTGATGCCTGTATGGGCACATTAATTCTCGGTATCTCAAAATATCTTGATGGTATCTGCAAAAGACACAATCCTGGCACTAAATATTTAATTCTACTTTAGTCTTATCATAAATTTACTATAAAACAATTTTTGTAAAATTATATAATTGTATAATTTAAAATAGAAATTATTTTGAGCTGGGAGTGGTAACTAGAAGGTCTTTTGTAGAATAATTCAACATTTTCTTTTTGTAAATAAAGTTCTTATCATGTCTATGCAATCTTGTCTATGGTTGGAATCCAAAAATATTCAGCAGTTATCTAGAGTTAGTGGCAGTTCATTGTTGGATATACACACGCAATCTAGGTATTTTAATCATTTATTCTTAGGGATTCAATAATTTGATTATGATATTTTTATATTATACATTGAATTTGGTATTCGTTTTATTGCTGTGAAAAAATATGAAAAAATTGTAATGAAATATTTAGTTGACATATACCAAAAATACCAAATAAAACTCTAAATTTATATCTATGAACATTTTTTAAATAAATATTGTTAAAACATTTATATTGATATTAAATAAATGTAAACCCATAATTAGACCTGGAATCTATTCGCGTGCATAAAAAATAGGCAATAATTTTTTATATAAAGAAATTTTAATAAAAAATAAAGTTTTGTGAATCTTCAATTGAGTAAATAATTAAAAGTTAAAAGAAAGAAGTATATGTGTTAATCTTTTGCAAATAACGAGATTATTTTTTGGATATAGTCTAAGTTAATTGTTTTTGAAAATGATTTATTATGTAGTTTGTTATGAGTAAAAATAGTAAAATTAATAAAGTTTCCCATTTTATATTGTTTCCAAATGACATTAGGAAGAAGAATGTGAGTGCTTTTATTAAAATTTATTTTTTGTTATATAGATAGTTTAACATCTCAGTGTGTTGTGTATTTCAAAATTGAATTTCTGTAAATTTATAATTTGAACACATTGACAAATATATATTTGATAGCAAAAATAAATGTGTGTTTATGAGAAATAATTGTATGTGTATATATATTTTTACATCATTTTCATTAGGGATCATTTGCAGATATTTTTCCAACTCAGAATGTAGCATTGCAATTGCCTTTTTCAATACCGGGAGCTAGGATTTGCAAATGGGATGTTTCCTGTTATGCTCTCCTAGCACATCCAAATTTGGATGTTAGCCAGTGTTTTTGAAGAAGGTTTTTAAAGAAATGTAACGAGGGATTCCCCAATATATTTTGAGCATATGATTTTTGTGATGATATGGTTTTTCTATAAGAAATGTCAAACATAAATGTTTTACATTTGTATAAAATATCATGAAATCATATTTTGTGTATGCTTGGCATAATGTTTTTCTATACATATCATGAACTATGGTTGTAATGCATTGTTTATCATTTTCATGAGTGGATGATATTTTATTTAATTTACATTTCTATATTTTATTTTTTCAAGCTATGATTAATGTGGAAATGTGCATTTGATAAATTTTTTACATGTGGTATGAGTTTCTTTCGTTGAAGAACATGGATATTGTTTATTTTTTAATACACAATTGAGATTTCTTCATTTGATTATTTTGTGTTTCAAATTGTATTATTTAAGAGAGGAATATTGTTCAATGTTTACAAATTTCTGGAATAACAATGATTTAAACAATGATGTCGATGATGACTTGTTGTGTTAACACGAAATTGATTACTGTTTGCTTTTTTGTAGATGTGATCATTTGTAAAATTAAAAATGTGTTTTGGTTTTATTTATGTAATGTTAATTAACTTGATTTGAAGATCTAATGTTATGCGTTCGTATAAAATATGTTTTGAAGATGTAATTCGCGATGAAAGTTTGTGATTTGTTGTTGGGATGGATTTAATTGTATTTCTATGTATTCATATTATTCTTGTAGAATAAATTGTTTTCCATAATATTGTACGTTTTTTTATAATACTCTTCACTTTAGATTATATTGTGTTGGATTTTGCGTGGTAATTAATACCTTCGTTCAATTTGATCTATAGATTAGTAGGGAAGAATGGATCAAACTATTTAGAAGCATCTTCCCATGGAGATTTTTTATTACATTATTTCTAAGTTTCCGCTTCAAAATCTTGTTATATTTCATTTATTGTGCACAAGAATGAATGCAATCTTAAGCAACTTATATTTTTTGGCTACATGTGGAACCATGGTCAATCGTTGCGTAGGATTTTTGTTATATCGACCCTTGACATTGGCAAATGTGTTGAACCCTTTGTATGTCACACGTGAAGGTGAAGCTATATATTGACATGTTAGTTTGAGAGGAATGAATGAAATTACATTTGAATGTGCTATTGGATCAATGCTTTGTGTATCTTCAGCAACTGCAAATCGAAGCATACGTTCATATGTAATTATAAATCCTTTTACTGGGATATTTGTGAAAATGGGTGCCATTCATATCGGTGAGAGGAATGGATGGTTTAGGATATGTCAGGGTTTGATAGGGTACAAGTATGATTGTATTTTCGTCTAATATGATACATATGCTACAGGTGTGAGTGAGATTCAAACTTTTGATAGATATTTCTATGTGTAGTAACCTTCATCATGTTTGGAGTCCAATTGTAATTCCGGCACGTCTTCAAGCTCCAAAACATGTTGTTGTCAATGGAAAAATGTATTGGCTAAGTTTGGATCTTGAACAAAGTGGTGATTTTTTATATGGCGGTGAGGTTTTGTGTAACAACCCAAAAAAAACCTGACACATACAACACAGTGAAATACAGGATAAATTTTTATTTTTTTTGACTTCACATGCTTGACACATAACATGACGCAACATGCCATCACCAAGGATACAACTAACACTGTGGAAAACTTGATACAAGAATGGCCATAAAGGCAACACGGAAACGTTCACACCTATCAAGGACAATACATACATTTTTTTTTCTTCTTTTTGACAAGACAACATGGAAGTCCAACCACATGACACACTTACATTTAGGGCATCCCATGAGGAAATTCTTATTAAATTTTCTTGTTTACTAAAATGTCTCTTAATTCTTAACTTACGTTCTTATAAAATTTCATGTAATGATTCACACAATTCCTTTCACAAGGGAGAACTTGTCTTTTCAACTACTGACTAAATAGCTTAATGCCAAGCTTTCTAAACTAGGATCATCAATTTTATGTCCAAGGATTTTTTTATTCATTTGATTTTAGAACATTTTCCATTTCTTACAAGGTTAATTAAACTTACTCAAGTCACTAACACATGTTCCACACCTCTATTGCACGGATGAAGGCATAAGCTCCAATTGAGTGGAAAGTACCACTTAGGGTTCATAACAACGACCTTCTTGTTTAAGGATCAAATTTTGACCTTTCTTAAGAAATATCACCATGAATCAAGGCAAGGGTTAACAGAACAGGACAATAGAATTTAGCTTTAGGGTCACATTGTTTACTATCAGTCTTTCATTGAGGTTAAGAGTTTATCAAGATTGGTTAAATGTTCCATCTAGACTTTACTTAATTATGTTTGACAAAGGAGAACATTTCAAATGATATAGAAAATTTATGGTTTTATTAATCAATTTCCCTCCTACTTATTAAACCCTATCATCTTCTAAAATCTAACCATTGATTTCACCATGAGATCATTTAAGGTTTCACCAAAAAAGATAGTGTTTATTAGTTTAGCTCGGGGGAAAAGCAAGTAATCATATTTTGTTACAAAAGATAGATTCCTCTTGATTGTTCCAGGTCTCAAAGGTTTCAAGTGGTCACATCTACATTAATATGTTCATATACATAAATTTTCGTTTAACTTTTATAAGGACTATCCAGTCCACTTTATAGTGCTTACAAACTCATTGGTACTATGCCTTAGTAGGATTTACAACTCAACATTTTAACTCAAGAGAAAAGTTTGACAATTACAACAACAATATTCTACAATACATTTACTAAGGCACTGACCCTTCTTCTAAAATTTTTCCACTAGATGCTATCAATAGTTTAACCATAAAAGACAACGTACAAGCACCAAAGTGGATATCATCTACGCAACTACAATGGCCACTTCTTTCATACTTGAGCTCGGAAAAACAACCTGCAAAAACATGTAAGCTTTTGTCAGTTCAAAAGAACTGGCATGAGCATGCATTCCCTTTTCCTAGATATTTCATCAAAATTAATTGAATGACTAGAGCATGATTTCCATTCCAAGGCATAAGCAAAAGTAATTTGTATGAAGGTAAACAAAATAGATATCTAGTTAACAAAAGGCACACTGCAGAACATATGAAAGCCAAAATTGTGCATTTTCTATCGAAGGTTACCCTTACACCCTACATTCTAAATTATAACAAATTTCCCACATAATACACCTTTTTATTTTCCTTAAGTAAGATAGCGATAACAGCTTCACATTCACAAAACAGAATAAAGGAATCGTACTACAACCACCCGATATAGAAATAGTAAATTCTCCTGATAATGTCAAAAAAAAGGTAACAAGATTTATTATTCCGAACATCCCTACTCAGAGCAAGAATGCCACACAAGTCCACTAAAACTCATACAGCCTATGAGGGGGGGTTATGGCCACTCAAGGACCCAATTCAAAGATCATGTAAAAAGGAATGCATTGCACTTGCGTACACCTTAAAGAGTGTAGCTGACAATTTTGATTGCTATACCCAATGTTTAATTATATATTCAAGATTAACAACGTCCACGAATGATAAGTTGAAACTTTGAAAGCTCTCTTAAGCCACAAGTGCCAACTCCGCACATCCCTCAATGAAAACCCCTTCATTCCCAACATAATAAAATATTTCAATGTTATACACTACTAACTTACTGATATGACGAAGAAGGGTCTCATAAAACATTGTTGCTTGGGGGGTGGGGGGTAAATGTAATTTACCTTTCACGGGTCCCCGAAAGCATCTCAAGCCTCAGACTTAATTCCATGTTCACCACATCTGACATATACTTGATTGTTTGTTGCTTGGAAGGGGTAAAACACTGTTCCTGCACTCACTACCGTGGGGGCGTCTGATAAGGAAAGGCTTTTCTTATAATAATAGAAAGATTTAAGTAACTTACACAGTTATGTTGGGCGCATAGGGTATCCCATGTACAAAATGAGAGTCCCTTGAATACTTTAAGTATTTTCTCCAAAGGTTTGAGTAAGGTTTTCCTTATAACAAACCCTCAAATTTTCCATCTCAAAGAAGCCGATGGACCTTTCATAAGACCACTTAGGGAGGTAATACAAATGTAGGACTGACGAGGATATCCCTTGTCTAGGGTACTAAAATTTTTAAGGTCATCATAAGCTAGGTAAGTAAGTTAGATTTGGCCAAAACATGTTTGCATAAGACGGCGTCATAAACCCACTATCTAGTCATAGCCAGTCACATCCGACAAGCATAATGCATAGTTCGTTAAAGCTTCAAAAAGGAAATAGAAATTTACATTGTTCCAACCTTGTAGTCGACCTCCCAGGGATGAAATTGGGATGAGATTATACCAAATTAGATTGCTAAAAAGAAAAGGATGAGAAAGGGTCGCTCTAGTATCATTTCCAATACGAATTAATATTAGACCGTGATAACAACAAAAGGGCAATAAATACACTTCTTCTCCAGAGGTAAATAGTTTTATTCATTTATCACCTGCTCTCCTCTATAACCATAGGGATACATAATGGAGGTAAAAACAAAATCACATTTTTTTTGTTTTCTAAATAGGACAGCACTTAAACAAACAACTCCTCATTGCCATACTGAGGAAGTGTTGTCCACTCAAAATTCCCTACTCTTAAAGAAAGTGAAATTTCAAAATTTTGAGTTTAAGTGTTTTCTCTAATGTAGTGTGAAAAGGTCGTGAGATTGAGAAAATCCATAGTTTTGGGTCATTTTGTATGTATTTCAGGCCTGTCAGACATTTTTGTCCTGCGTGTCCCAAGTTCCGAAGTGCGCTCTGTTCCCCGATCGGCCGAAATCCCCGAAGTTGTTCCATTTTCGGGCCCGTCGGAACTTTTCGTCCCAAGTGTCCCAAACTTTTCGTGCGAGTTGTTCAATTTTCGGCCGAAACACCAGAACCGCGTACTTCGCACGTCTTCGTCCCGAATGTCCCAAACTTCTCCGAACCTATTGTAACATTTTCACCCGAACCGCCCGAGTCGCGTACTTTGGATCTTTTCGTCCCAAGTGTCCCAAATGGAATTGTGCAAGTTGTTCCATTTTCGGTTTTCACCCGAGCCGCGTACTTCACACTTTCATGTTCCAAATGTCCCAAAGTTAATTCTGCAAGCTGTTCCATTTTCGGCCAAAACGCCCGAACCGCGTACTTCACGTACTTGCATTCCAAATGTCCCAAACTTTTCCGGACTCATTGTCACCTTTTCAGCCGAAACGCCCGAACCGCGTCCTTCGCGCGTTTTCGTCCCAAATGTCCCCAAAATGCATTTGTGCGTCTTCTCCCTGTTTCACCCGAATCGGCCGAGCCGCGTGTTTCGCGCATTCGCGTCTCACATGTCCCAAGCGAACCAAATGCCATTCATACTTAGTTTTTCCCACTCTACCCGAATATGTTGTTTTTCAAACTGATAGATATGAATTTAATGCGCATTGATCACCCTTCTCTCTCCTCAACGGCTATATAATGAGCAAGCCACCTTTGCAATTCTTACATTGTTTCCATGCTACCCTTGCTCGAACCCTTGCAACCTAATTCCCTGCGCGTGTATCCCTTTTCTCTGTAATTCCTCCCCGAATTTAGGTTGCGGCTCTGATACTATCAATATGAAGATCGAAGTCCTGGAGGAGGCTTTGGGAGAACTAAAGAACAGTTGGCAGAAGGGCGAAGCTTTCAAGACACTGGTTGTCTCTGCTTTCAAGGATATACACTGTCATCTTCAGGATGAAAATTCTGGTGTTTCCCTTTCCTTGCAAGAAATCAAAGCTCAGTTCAGAGCTTTTGTCAAAGATAATCTATTCAAGGAAAGCTCAATCTCCAAAGAGAAAATGAAGGAAATCTGCTCTCTTCAATCTGCCGTTGGAGAAGCAAATAAAGATTATCATACTCATGTCGAGTTTGATAAAGAGATGGAGAAATGTCTTGGATTTTGGACTCAGTCTACGGCCAACACATCAGTCCCTCGTGGCAGAGACATAGCTGAGGCATTAAAGAAATTCAGGCAGCGGATTCTGAAGTCAGTGGGTCCCTCTCAGTGACTGGCCACCTGTCTTCTTCCCCATTCTTTTCTCTTCTTCCCTTTCTTTTCCGTTTTCTTTGTAATAGGTTGAGGTACTGTGATTGGCGGTCCTTAACTATTCTTTAGTTAAAAGAAATGGTTACGAAGAGTAACTGAATTGTAAGCTATATAATGGCCTTCTTTACGCCATTCTAAAGGAGGAAGAACTTGGCATATTTTCTGAAAGTGTAAATAGATCATAGAGAAATCAATACAGAAGGACTTTCCATTCTTTGTCTATCTGATCTCTGTTATTCCTAAGCTTTCATTTATTTTCTTTGTGAAGATCATTTGTCTCAAGTTTATTAGTCTTGCCGATTGCATACTCTTCGACTTTGCAAGCATGGTGATCTTGTATAACCAAGAAGGAACTTTGTGTCCTTGATTAATGAATCTGTGTTATGTTAAGAAACTTTGTGTTCTAGCAGATGTTATTTACAGAACTTTGTGTCTTTGAATTCCATCTTATTTATCCGATACAAATGATCTTGTTTCAATTCACTGTGACTTCGCATACATAAAGAATTACTCTGATATCTATAATTCTGCATGTTGCCTTTCTGCTCTTTCCCGTACTCTCATTTCCTCAGTCCTTTTTGTAATTGATGATCTTCATAGAAAACACTTTCGTAATATCCAAGTTTAACCAACAAATCATGTCTTGTACATTTGTAAATAGGTTCGTTTCTGAATAAGGGAACCTCTCCCATTAAAGAGGAGGGACTTCTTGTCCCCTGACTGTTGCTCTTCTTAAAAGTCCTATTTGACGACCAACAGTTTTTGGCGACTCCGCTGGGGAAAATCACATTCCAGTTCTGTAATTTTTCGATCATCCTTTGATCTGGTGACTCCGCGTTTTACTCGAGGGAGGAGGGCCCTTGGTGTTGAAGATTCTCAGTTTCAGCTTTTGGAGCAGCAGGGTTTTCCTTTCCCTTCAAGAAATAGAAGGACTCGTTCGACAAGCACTCCACCTGTTCAAGACAGAATTCCCACAGGTGGTTTTTCTTCAGAGCCAGCTAGCCCTAATCTTCAAGCTTTGATTCTTGCTGGTGTTGCAGTCCCTCTCCAAGCCATTTTTCCAAGAATGGCGGTCACCATTACCATGGGGTCATTGTGTCGGGCCCCTTGCTCTTCCTCAGCCTTTGCATGAGTTACCCAGAGGTAACCGGAAGAACTTCCCCAAATTCAAAGGCGATGGCAAAGTGCATCCTGATGAACACATCGCAGCCTTCATTGTTGCATGTGGAGTTCTGGGAGTCGAACATGAAGACGTCTCCGTGAGACTGTTCGTTGAGACTTTGCAAGATAATGCTGCTGATTGGTTCTACCACCTTCCGGCTGGCGCTATCACCGACTGGGACACAATGAGAACTCAGTTCGAAAACCGTTTCAAGCCGGCAGAAGATGTACATGCCTTGCTAGCCCAAATCTCTCAGATAAAGAAAGATTCACAAGAGCCCATGAGAGAATTTGTGGCCCGATTCAACAAATTGATCAATAAAATTCCGCAGCTTACCCGACCTGTTGATCAAATTCAAAAATGTTTCTTCCTAAATGCTCAATCGCCCAAAGTTAGTTATGCACTAAGAAGGGCTAATCTCGCAACATTGGTCGAGGATCAAACCCTCGCTGTTAGTATCGAGGATGACTTGATCATGTCAGGGAAGTTGAGAAGAGACCCTTCCAAATCTAAGTCTGCTGCTTCTTCCTCTTCCACCCCTGGGCCTAATACTGATCCATTAGTTCAAAAACTTGCAAATGATCTTCTTGCCATAAAGAAACAATTAGCTCAGCATGCTCCTTATGCAGACGTTCCGAGGAGAAATTTCCAGCCCAGAAATTGTTTGCCTACTTCTCAAACAAGACTAGCACTTGAAGGACCTCCTGTTAAGGTTCCTGTGAATGCGACCTGCGAAGTTGAGGAACCAGATGATGATGAAGATAACGAAGCTTGCGAGGAGCTCGTTGAAGAAGAAGATGAAGTAGATGAACTTGAGGGATCTCGAGTTAATTTCTTCACCACTGAAGGCACTGATGATGGTGATGACTATGATGAAGTAGTAGCGGACATGAACAGCGAATCATTCGCTGTCATGACTCGAGAGCAGACACGTCAGAGGGAGAAAGTGACACAGCCCATCAAGAAATCTAAGGAGCAGTCGACAACTATTCCCGTGATTGCAAAAAGAGGATCTCCTATCCCTACCTCATCTACACCAAAGGTGAGTCCTGTTAGTTCTGCTTCAAAAGTTTCTCCTTCTTTTTCTCCTAAAGTTGATAAGCCTAGAATTTCAAATGATGATGGCCCGTCCACTTCTGGGTCTTTTGATATTATTGATCATCTGAAAAAGACTAAGGTTCAAATCTCAGAGGCCGAGTATTATCAAACTCATCCCAAAGCTTTTGCCAAAATGATTCAATTTGTTAATTCCCATTCCAAAACCACCTCTAAAGGTCTTTTACCTACTCCTTCTTCTGCGCCACAGCCTAGTCTGGTAGCTGCTGTCACCTCGCCTAATGACAAAATTAAGCCTTTTTATGTAACACTCCTTATAGCTGGCCATAGGCTCAGTAATTGTGTCATTGACTCAGGAGCCTCAGATAATGTGATGCCTGCTAAAGTAGCTCATGCTTTAGGCCTAACTCTCACACGCACTTATGGATCTTGTTACTCCATGGAGAGTAAAGAAGTGCCCTGGTTGGAAGAATTAAGGATGCACAAGTGGCTTTTGCTGCTTTGCCTGAAAAGAGAGTTTTGGCTACCATCTTAGTTGCAGATATTCCTCCTTCATACGGGATGTTGTTAAGTAGGAACTTTTGTAAGGACGTAGGTGGAGAAATCCAAATGGACTGGTCACATGCACTCGTGCCTGTCAATGGACAAATGAAGAAGTTGCTGCCTGAGAAGCAGTCTGAGTATATTGTGCAGAAAACGGATGATCCTAAAGCACAAATACTCTACGAGGATATGGGGCATGGTAACTACATGATTATGTCCCCTGATGAAATCCAACCTCCCAAAGTGTCTCCTAAAGATCCTAACGGGGTTTGGATTTTAGAGTTTGATGGAAGTTGTTCCTCAGCTGGTTCTGGAGCTGGTGTCCTGCTGGTGTCACCTGAAGGAAGCCTACACCCCTTTTCATTTAAGTTGCAGTTCGAGAATACTAATAACACAGCAGAGTACGAGGCTCTCATTCTCGGATTGCAAGTGGCCAAAGAACAAGGTGTAAAGAATCTTCTGGCTCGTGGTGATGCAGAGTTGATTGTAAAGCAGGTCAGAAACCTTTTTCAAGTAAAAAATGGAAGGCTGAAACATTACCGGAATCAGGTTTGGGATTCCATTGAATTCCTTGATGCTTTCTCTATCGAAGCAATGCCTAGGGAGAAGAACAACAGGGCTGATTCGTTGGCAGTCTCAGGGTCACTACTGATTCCTCATCCTGATTTCTCTCAAGACAAGTTCACCATTGAGATGGTCCATCGGCCTAGTGTACCTGATAATACCAATAACTGGCAAGTTTTCAATGATGATCATCATTTGCTTTCCTTCCTGGAACTCAAGGGTAATTTCGAACAACTGTATTTTGAGGGAAGTGACAACCTGCCTCGTGAGAGTGTGCCCTTTGACAAAACAGTCACCCAAGGGGAAGAAACAGGTCAGGATGGTTGCATTAAACTCAAGGGGAATAAGATTCCTAAAGGATTGGTAAGCTTAGAGGAACTATTTGATAAACATGACAGGTATGTGAAATCTAGAGCTTCTACTGGACCTCAACAATCAGCTGAGTATGACAAGATTGATATTGGGAGTTCTACTGACCCTAAGCTCGTGAACATTGGAAAATGTTGCACAACAGAGGAGAGGAAGAAAGCAATTGCTCTTTTAAAGAGGTATAAGGATGTTCTTGCTTATTCTTATGAGGATCTAAAAGCCTTCAAGCCAAAAGATATGCAGCATTCTATCCCTCTCAAACCAGGAATTAAACCTTTTAAGCAGAAACAGAGGCAGTATAATCCCAAAATAGCTGACACCATCTTTCAGGAAATTCAGAAGTTGTTGAAGGCTAAAATCATTTTTCCCATTCACCATTCAACATGGATTGCAAATATTGTGCCTGTTAGGAAGAAAAATGGTGAGATCCGCATCTGTGTTGATTTCAGGAATCTGAATCAGGCTTCTCTGAAAGATAATTATCCTTTGCCTATGATGGATCAAGTATTGCAAGCAGTAACAGGATCTGAGATGTTATCCATGCTTGATGGATTCTCGGGATATAATCAGGTAGAGGTTGATACTGTAGATCAACACAAAATAGCTTTCACTACTCCTTGGGGTACCTTTGCTTACAAGAGAATGCCTTTTGGGCTTATTAATGCTGGTGCCACTTTCCAGAGAGCTATGGATCTGGCTTTTGGAAGTTTGAAAGGGAAGTGTATTGTCATATATCTTGATGACCTGACTGTATTTTCCAAGACAAGAGCGGATCATTTTGATCACCTGGAAACAGTTCTGCTAAGATGCAGAGAGCATGGGATTTCTTTGAATCCTAAAAAATCTGTCTTTTGTGTCACAGAGGGAAAGTTATTAGGGCACATCGTTTCCAAAGATGGTATTAAGATTGATCCTGAACGAGTACAAGCTATCCAGCAAATTCCTCTCCCAACAAGTAAAAAGGGCGTGCACTCTTTCTTTGGTAAGATCAATTTTTTAAGAAGGTTCATCCCTGATTTTGCAGAGTTAACTTTGAATATTTCTCAGATGATGAAAGGGAAGAAAACATTCGGTTGGTCTTCTGAAGGAAAGGAATCCTTTGAAGGTATCAAGAGAGCTATCGCTAAAACTCCTGTTTTAGCCTGTCCTGATTTCAGCAAAGATTTCATCATCTATTGCTATGCTACAGATAATACCTTGGCTGCTGTGTTAACTCAAGAAGACTCTAATGAGCATGAAATCCCAATTGCATTCATGAGCTATATTCTGAAGGATCATGAGTTGAAATACACCATGATGGAGAAACATGCTTTTGCAGTGGTTAAAGCTGTCAAGCAGTTTCACTTTTACATCCTCAACTCTCATTCCATGGTATTGGTCCCAGATACAACTGTCAAGTCGATTCTCACACAGCAAGAATTTGGATCCAAGAGAGGGAACTGGGTTGCTAAGGTCCAAGAGTATGACATTGACATCAAACCGACCAAGCTGGTTCGTGGAAAAGGCCTTTGTGAGCTCATTGCTGAAGGAGCCAAACATGAGTTGCTGGAGGAGAAAGTTGACCTTCCTACCGTTCTGTTCCTTAGCTCAGTTGATGAATGGTATGCTGACATTGCCCATTTTCTCACCTATGGGGAATGCCCCTCTCATTTAACTGCCAAAGAAAAGAGGACTGTTAAATTGAGGTCAGTGCAATATGTATTGTGGGAAAATGCTTTGTTCAAGCGTGGCTTAGATGGGAGATTTTTGAAATGTGTGGACAAAGAACAACAGAGAAAGTTGCTCTCAGCTTTTCATGATCAGGCATGTGGAGGGCACTATTCATCAACGGTCACTGCTCACAAGATACTTCGTGGAGGATATTACTGGCCTTCCCTATTCAGAGATGCGTCCAGATGGGTGGATAAATGTGAGGCTTGTCAGACCTTTGTGGGAAGACCTAAATTGGCTTCTTTGCCTCTCAAGCCAGTTGTGATTGAGGAACCATTTCAACAGTGGGGTTTGGACTTCATTGGAACACTTAATCCTGCTTCTAGTGCTGGTCACACTCATGTGCTAACTGCCACTGACTATTTCACCAAATGGGTAGAAGCTATTCCAGTCAAGAGTACTACTTCTGAAGTGGTGTGCAACTTCATTAAAGAGAACATCTTGGTAAGGTATGGTGTACCTAATAAGATTGTAACAGATAATGCTTCGAATTTCTCTTCAACTGAAGATAATGGATTTCTGCTACGGGTATGGCATCTCCTTGGCTCATTCTTCAGATTATTACCCCCAGGGAAATGGACAAGCAGAATCCACTAACAAAAATCTGGTGACTATTATAAGGAAGTTAGTAAATGAGTCTCAACGAAACTGGCACAAGAAGCTCTATGATGCTCTTTGGGTAGACAGGATTACACCAAAGAGAGCTATTGGAATGTCTCCTTTTCAAGTGGTATATGGAGTAGAAGCTCAACTGCCAGTAACAGTGGAACTGCCAGCCTTGCACCTAATGAAGGCCATTGAAGATACTAGTTTCAGAGATGCTTTGGACAAGAGAATTATGTACCTGCACAAACTGAATGAGGACAGATTGGTGGTTGCTGATAGGATATCTGTTCACCAGCAGAAGGTAAAGGTCCTGTTTGATAAGAAAGCTAGGTTTAGGGATTTCCAAGTTGGAGATACCGTGTTGTTATGGGATAAAAGGCATGAACCTCGTGGCAGCCATGGAAAGTTTGATTCCCTTTGGCTCGGACCTTTCAAGATCAGACACTTTGCTGGTAAGAATTATTTCTACCTTGATTACATGGATGGTTCTCCTCTCCCACTTCCTTATAGTGGGTAGTATCTCAAGTTGTTCAAGTCCTAGGTGATTAGGGGGTCCCTTGTATATTCTGTACAGTGTTTTTGTTTTTCTTTCCTTTTTGTTCTGGTGTGTTGTTCTCTGTATTGATCTGCTTTTTGACTCCATTGCCCAATGGATAAGGTACTGGTTTACTTCCCCTGAGTTTGTCTAAGTTCTTGCCTTGTCTCATTCCTTGAATTCATGCCAAGTCATCCCCAGAAGGAGCCAGCTGTTGTCCACTCAAAATTCCCTGCTCTGATGAAAGTAAAAAATTTCAAAATTTTGAGTTTAAGTGTTTTCTCTAATGTACCAAAGGTCGTGAGATTGAGAAAATCCATAGTTTTGGGTCATTTTGTATGTATTTCGGGCCTGTCAGACATTTTTGTCCCGCGTGTCCCAAGTTCTGAAGTGCGCTCTGTTCCCCGATCGGCCAAAATCCCCGAAGTTGTTTCGATTTTCGGGCTTGTCGGAGCTTTTCGTCCCAAGTGTCCCAAACTTAACGTGCGAGCTGTTCAACTTTCGGCCGAAACACCCGAACCGCATACTTCGCGCGTCTTCATCCCGAATGTCCCAAACTTCTCCGGACCTATTGTAACATTTTCACCCGAACTGCCCGAGTCGCGTACTTTGGATCTTTTCGTCCCAAGTGTCCCAAATGGAATTATGCAAGTTGTTCCATTTTCGGCCAAACACCCGAACCGCGTACTTTTTCATGGTCCCCGAAACGTTCCATTTTCAGCCGCCCAAACCGCGTACTTCACGTACTTGCATTCCAAATGTCCCAAAATTTTCCGGACTCATTGTCACCTTTTCGGCCGAAACACCTGAACCACGTCCTTCGCGCGTTTTCGTTCCAAATGTCCGAACATGCATTTGTGCGTCTCCTCCCTGTTTCGCCTGAATTGGCCGAGCCACGTGTTTCGCGCATTCACGTCTCACGTGTCCCAAGCGAACCAAATGCCATTCATACTTAGTTTTTCCCGCTCTACCCGAATATGCTGTTTTTCAAACTGATAGATATGAATTTAATGCACATTAATCACCGCTTCTCTCTCCTCAACGGCTGTATAACGAGCATTCCCCCTTTGCAATTTTTCGCACTACTTTCCATGCTATCTTTTGCTCGAACCCTTACAATTTGAATTCCCTGCGCGTGTGTCCCCTCCCTCTGAAATTCCTTTCCGAGTCTAGGTTTGCGGTTCTGTCCTCCTAGTTGCTATCAATATGGAAGATCGAAGTCCTGGAGGAGGCTTTGGGAGAACTAAAGAACAGTTGGCAGAAGGGCGAAGCTTTCAAGACACTGGTTGTCTCTGCTTTCAAGGATATTCGTTGTCATCTTCAAGATGAAACTTCTCGTGTGTCCCTTTCCTTGCAAGAAATCAAAGCTCAATTCAGAGCTTATGTCAAAGATAATCTATTCAAGGAAAGCTCAATCTCCAAAAAGAAAAAATGAAGGAAATATGCTCTCTTCAATCTGCCATTGGAGAAGCAAATAAAGATTATCATACTCATGTCGAGTTTGATAAAGAGATGGAGAAATGTCTTAGATTTTGGACTCAGTCTATGGCCAACACGTCAGTCCCTCATGGAAGAGACATAGTTGAGGCATTAAAGAAATTCAGGCAGCGGATTCTGAAGTCAGTGGGTCCCTCTCAGTGACTGGCCACCTGTCTTCTTCCCCATTCTTTTCTCTTCTTCCCTTTCTTTTCCGTTTTCTTTGTAATAGGTTGAGGTACTGTGATTGGCGGTCCTTAACTATTCTTTAGTTAAAAGAAATGGTTACGAAGAGTAACTGAATTATAAGCTATATAATGGCCTTCTTTACGCCATTTTAAAGGAGGAAGAACTTGGCATATTTTCTGAAAGTGTAAATAGATCATAGAGAAATCAATACAGAAGGATTTTCCATTCTTTGTCTATCTGATCCCTGTTATTCCTAAGCTTTCATTTATTTTCTTTGTGAAGATCATTTGTCTCAAGTTTATTAGTCTTGCCGATTGCATACTCTTCGACTTTACAAGCATGGTGATCTTGTATAACCAAGAAGGAACTTTGTGTCCTTGATTAATGAATCTGTGTTATGTTAAGAAAATTTGTGTTCTAGCAGATGTTATTTATAGAACTTTGTGTCTTTGAATTTCATCTTATTTATCCGATACAAATGATCTTGTTTCAATTCACTGTGACTTCGCATACATAAAGAATTACTCTGATATCTATAATTCTGCATGTTGCCTTTCTGCTCTTTCTCGTAATCTCATTTTCTCAGTCCTTTTTGTAATTGATGATCTTCATAGAAAACACTTTCGTAATATCCAAGTTTAACCAACAAATCATGTCTTGTACATTTGTAAATAGGTTCGTTTCTGAATAAGGGAACCTCTCCCATTAAAGAGGAGGGACTTCTTGTCCCTTGACTGTTGCTCTTCTTAAAAGTCCTATTTGTATCTAATAAGACCCCTCACACATCTAGCAAAAGCAAGAAAATAAACTCTTGGCGGGGAAAGTGTGCAAAAGCCACACAACATTTCAAATGATAAAAATCTCACGCAGAGCTTATCTCAAACCAACACAGCACACAATTACCAGGAGAACAAGCAATAATCATGCATTTAATTATAAAAGGAAATAGCTGGAAAAAAGGGAAAAAGCAGCTCATGCCTATTCCTTCTGATTCAACATCACTCCTGGCTCTGAAAGGCATCTACCGCAATGGTAATTAAACCTTTTCCTTCATCAGATTTGAGGACAGCGTCAAACTGTCGGTGTAAAAACTTCAGTTGTAGCTTGTAAGGTGTGATAATTCCAACAGAAACCTTTATGCCTGCCAAATTAGTGACTCGTTGAAACAGCTCATAAAATTGCATGGTAAAACGTGCTTCATGAATAATCTGATATGAAACAGGTCGGCCTCCATGAGGTTCTCTTCCATGGGTTACGTCGTAAAACAAGCAAGGTCTCAGTAGAGAATCTCTGTAATAAATTTCATCAGGTCTGCTGGTAACACCCTCACTGTCCAAGGTCGATTTTGGAGAAACAACTCGGTACAGGATTTGGATCTCAAAAAAAATATCTTGCTACCTTCATCTCCCAAGACATTTTCTCCAACTTTGAAAAGATCTCCGATTCCCGTGGGTGTGATCTTCCACTTACACAAAAGCATGCACCATTTTATTGCCTTTAAACCAACTACATCCGAGTTTCTTTTTAATTCCTCTATCCTTCATCGATCTCTTTCCTACACCCTCTCTTTCCTTTCACCCCTCAACATGAAAGTCTGCCTACTTGGTGACTCGATGAAGAAGTTCATATAATAGCAAGAAAATCGTGCTTCATGAATATACTAAAATGAAACAGATCCACGCCTATGAGATTCTCTCCCATGAGTTACATCGTAAGACAAGTAAGAAGCAATAGAGAATCTTAGAAATAAATCTCATCAGGGCTTCTGGTAACACTCCTGCTATCACTTAATTGATTTTGATACAAAATATCTTGAAGGAGAATCCCGACTTTGAGGATGCAGTCGAAACTAAACAGATAACATCATAGTTGGACAACCTGCTTGTTGGAGGCGCTCATGAAGGCTTCCACTATACTGTAGCATGCCTGCAGCCAGGCTGGAAACAGCGGTAGGTCTTTGCTATGGATCCCTAACAAGAACACATCTCACCGCGCCCCAGGAAGAGGAGGAACTACGCCTACTGCACTTGCTGGTAGATGTGCGCGGCTAGGAGAAGGGAAACAGGCGTCCTTTTCACCCGAAACACCTTAGGAAACAACAAGGAAACTCCATCCAGTCTCCTCATGTGGCCCGGCCGAAAGGAAACCATGGGCAGACCAAACAAGGGGCGGGGACAGAGGACTGCGAATCCTTTTTGCAATAAACAGACCAAGATGCGACCTGGAGCTGTCGGCACGCAAGGGGGAGGAAACTTTAAATGTTTTTTTTTTTTTGGCAGGTGTTGGTTGAGCCACCCACCCCCAACCATGATTTCCAACCTAAATCCTTTAATGTGTCTCCACGTAACATAAAGGTAGTTGTTGGGCCAAAGTGAACCGCACAATGAGAAAAGTTCAAAGTTCAAAACCACTAACTCAAATAGGTGCAAGTTGATTGATAGTGATTGAGCAGTGTGAACGGATGATGTCGGTTGTGGCCGGAGCAACAGCCACAAAAAACCAAGTTTGAAATGAAATCATTATCTAAACCTGAAGAGGGGATTTGGTTCTCACATCGAATTGCTTTTCTTCGGCAATCTCGCCAGTTTATCACAAAAAAAACACAACTTGAAGCGGAAAAATTGATATGTTATGGGCAATGCATGACCAGAGCACTTACTTGGAGGAAGCGGGTAGGGTACTCTTTATCAAATAAGTGAAGAATTTTTCCCATTTACCTTAGATTACCAATGAAATATTTATTAATCTTCTTATACAAGGATAATGATCGATCTATACAACGTATCATTAATTACCTTTAATTCTTTTAAAGAATTTCTGAATACCTTAACCTTATCAAAGAAAATAAGATCATTTTCATTCTATCGACAAGAATGAAAACCATACCCTTATCCCTCGAGAAAATGTAATGATTATACAATGTAAAGGCAGACATATCAATGACCCTATACTGAGCAATAGTTGGTTTCATCGCCTTCCAAACGCACAGGGAACAAATTTCCTCTAAAGATTCATTAATAGATAACAGAATTCAAGCCTTCGCGAGGCTTACCGACCCATAATAGAATTCTCTATATATTTTAAAGTAAAGCACTCAGCCTTTTACATAAACCCTCAACATAAAAGCACACTCAGAAGTCAGAATTTCACCTTCCCATTGGAGTAACAAAACCCACATAGAAACCAAGGATCAAATGCTAATTAGAATGGAAAGAGTACCCAAGTTTTTAAAACTACTGGAAAACGACAACACCCAAGAATACTTGTAAATTTTAAATCCATATTATTTTTTTATTTTAATTTTTAATTTTTTTAGGAAAAAGAAATAAACACAAGAACCAGATATATCACAGTGACTCGTTTATTCACGGAATTTACTCACGCATTCAAGTCGTTAACCCATATTTTATTTTTACTTTACAGAATAGGTATAACCCAAATACCCAACGACAAACAAAGAATTTCTGTTCATATACTCATTATAATCGAAATGAGCAGCAAAGAAAAGGAGAAGGGCAATCCATGCTTACCACTCGATTCAGGATGAACAGGTGTGACATAGAATAGGGCATTACATTTTGACTTATTTGATTGTATGTCTCGATGTTGTTCATGTGACATGGAAGATTTGCCATTCTCCAGCTCCAAATTCTACTGATTCCATGTGCCTTATTATTTATGAGGATCAAGTTTGGTGTGTTGTCAATTATGTGAGCTGCATGCAGTTGTGGAAATTGAATAACGATATGAGTTGTTATGATCCATATCTTGGAGAGGCCAGTGTTTTTTGGTCTGATATAGATTGGGAGTACATGGAGATCGAAAGTGGCATGTTGTGGCATTGCTTTCCTGGGTACAAGTGTGTTTCCTGGTGCGATGGTTCATGTTGATATGTTAATATGCACATGTGCCCATCCTTTATTGTGAATTGAGCACCTTAGTATGTTATTATGGCTCTTTAGGTTCATACATGGATATACTTTCTAGATGTGGATTTTATGATGCTTTTTTTGGTCGTTCGAATGAAGACTTTAATGGTTTGGCTATTTCAAGGTTGCTTGAAAGTGGTGATAATCTTGAGGAGATACCGAGATTTTTGGGAAACATGATAGAATGAGTATTTTATTATAGATGTAAATATTTGTTTTTAAGGCGGTGAAATTTTGCTTAATTTGAAGTAGTTTTTGTTTTATGTTATGGTGCATGTTATCGTTTCTTGATATATGTTTATATATAACTTTTGTGAGTCTTGTTTGTGCATTTGCATGATGACTCTTCTTCGAGATTTTTTGAAGTTGGTTCATAAATGTGTTTAAATTTTGCAGTGCGTTATAGCTATTAATGTTCTCCATGACAGATTTTATGTAGTTATGTGAATTTTAGTGTATGTTTGACGTGAATATTGATGTGGGTGTGTTTGATTTTGTAGGTTTTCTTTTGTATTCATGTTTATGGATCGTTCAATGTCACCACGATTCCCTTCAAAAATAGATTTTAAGCACATTTTTCCATGAATTTCTTTTGTTGTGTTTGTTTGTCTTCACCTTGTGTGTAAAGAATGGAATGAGATGCTCTCTCCGTCAAGTGCATTATTTTAAAAATGTTTTCTTATTCGTGGAAAATTTTGTTTCTTCTTAGTTGAAAAGTGGCATTCCTTCTTGGACTGTATAAATGTTTAATTTTTGAATGATTGAGGTAGAGTAAGTCAATTGTGTTCCAGGATCATCGGAAGCCCATACAGAAAAGAAATAATTTATTCAATGGGCCCATTCCTAGTTTTGGAAGCTGAGAAATTTGGTATGAATTTATTGGATGAATTCATCCTTCATCCATTTACGTCCGAGGGAAAAAATCTGAGAACGATAGAATTTGGGATACGTTATTGGTTTGTGTTGTGTGGAGATGCTTTGGCTCAAAACTACAGATGGGTTGCACTTAAAAATTGTGATGAGGTATCCAGTGGTACGTGTTACATAAAAAGTAGTTTCAATAACAATTGGTGTGTAACAAAAGCCCCTGTAGGTGTTCCTGTGCCTCATAATGCAATTTGTAATGGAGGGAAGATATATTGGTTGGATGCGGAATTTTATGATCACGATACCTTCGTTTTATAATTTGTTTGTGTTTGATGTGTTTTGTAATAAAATGGTATGTGTTTGTGCCTCCATTTTTTGGTGCACATAGTATGTGTTTGGGTGTTACATGAGAATCATGTAAAATGTATTCTTGATGACTCATTGTTGAGTGTCCTGGTTGTTGAAAAGAAACATATGATTCTATTGTGTGTCAGTGGGAGATATTGTTGGAGCATATATTGGATGTGAAAATTGACATCAATAAATTTTGCAATGGGTACACGCCAGAAGTGAGCATGGGACATATTGCATTATGTCATATAAAAAATCATGGGCCATCTATTTTGTATTATGATATGAATAAGGGAGAGTGTGTACAATGTTCTTTGTCAGGTTTTGATTCGTGTGTAGTATATTTTCCTACATTTGATGATATCTCTGAAGAAATTATTGGTGGAAATTTCATGGCACTGATGTGAGGTCTCGACAGTGTTGACCTAATTTTAGACATCAGTGTTCCTCAAACGTTGGTGTTTATGGGAGACTTTTGTAAGGCATTTTTGTTTATTAATGTTTATGAGTTATTAATTTTATCATATTTTTTTATCCTTATGTTGGTATTAAATTACGCACATGATAAAATATTGGATTCCAATTCGAATGTTTAGTTTTTCTTGAATTATATGCATGGAATTTAAGACACTTATCTACATAATTTTGTAATAGTGATTTTTTGTGTGTGTTTTGACTTGGAACGTGATTCATCTTACTATATGAAAGAAAGTATATTTTTTCTGAGATGTTACATTTTTGATTTTAATGTATTTGAGTGGTGTTGTGTATCACTTTTGTACGAGATGTTCTGAACGTTCTTGTTTGATAATAGAGCACTATTAGAAATGAAAATCTGGAACTCGTGCCACATTACCTATCAATGTCATGAAGAAAATATTTTTGAATTTATTCTTTTAGAGAATTGGTGTGTATGCGGATTGTTTGCAAGTTGTGGAACTTTATATTAGATTCATTGAACTTGTATTATAATGTGGAAGATCTGACTATTTGGTGCTTTGGATTTTTGTTGCGTGAATGGAGGGATATTACGGGGTTCTATGGCCCTTTGTACTTGGATGACGATGGAATATTTTCACAGCTTGTACATAAGTGGGACCCCCTTTGAAAGAGATAGAGGATACATATGATGATTGGATCTCTTGTTTTGTTATCCTTTCTAATTTATGAGTTTGGAGCTTGACAATATATTCTTGCATACCCATTCATAGGTGGAGTGATGCAAATCGGGAGTATTGACGCAGGAAATGATGGATGTGTTTCTTTGTTTGAAGTTATTGATGATGAAGAGTACGTATTCATTGCATTACAATGTTTTCTATCTTCTAATTTTGTGTACGAGATCTATTATAACAGCTCTCGTTGTTAGAGTGTGTTGACAATGCCAACACATACTATCATTCAAAAAGTGACTCCTCCTATTAGTGCATCATGTTGTGGTGGGAGGATGTATTTGGTGAAGGAAAAGATTAATTGTTTCTCTAAAATTGAGTACACCATTTTCTTGTTGGATGTTGTACGTCAGAAGTTAATCTTTTGTTGCATTCCTTTTAGTGATGTAGTGTCATTGTGTCTGGGTTTCCATGAGAACAGTTTGTTTAGCATCGTGAGTATGGGTGAAGTTTGTGTGTGGTTGCTTTAGGATGCAAAAGCAATTTCAGGTGAAGAACAAGAGATGGGTTTCAACTGCGATGAGGAGAATGTGTTTGAAGATGGATTTAGATTTGTGTGGAAGTATTTGATGGAGTTTTCATGAGATATTAAAAAAAAAATTTCCAGGGTACGTGGTTGTTCGATCGGTTGGATCCATCATCCTTATGTGAAAATATAGCATAAATCTCGTACATGTTTTATGATTTGAATAGAAAAATTTGCGTTCCATATTTTAGGAAATTGTGCACATCATAACATTATGGATGTTATTTCCTGACAAGAGAGGATTGTAGAGATGTAGTTCTTGTTGTGAGTTTCGTTAGCCATTGATTCTTGGTTGTGAAAATATTTCTCGACTATGTTATTTGAGTATTGACTGATCTTTTTTTCTTCCCTTGGTTGAAAAAATTTACATGTATCTCATGTTCATGTGGAAGATCTCACATAATTAAATGTGTTATCTTGAAATTTTTATGTTTTGATGTACATGTATTACTGGTTTAATTGTTGAATATTTTACCATCCATGTTTTTCATAGTGCATTATTCAATTAATAATGATTAGGTTTTGGAAATTTTGTATGTTAAATGTTTAATTTTATTGTAGATGATGGAGGAACGAAAACATGTGCGTACGAGAAATAAAAATAATGTGCTGATAGAATCGTCAAGTGATATTAATCAATGCCGATTTCATGGGCCACAATTCTGTGATAAGAGACTTATGGATGTGATACTTCCTACGGGTTATGAATGGTTCTAGGTGAGAGTAATGTTGCATGAAAAACTCTTTTGATGTCTGACATAATGAGAAGATCGACTGTTGTGATTAATCCCGTAGGGGATTCACACTGGGAAAGGGGTTCATTGTTGTGTAATGCAAAAACTGTTACCAATCCTGTTATGTTGCATTTTTTATTGTTTAATGTCTTTGTTACTTGTTTAATGAAAAATTATGTCTTTCATGTGTGCTGATGATTGTTTTTTGCAATATTTTTTGTTTTGTAGTCATTGAGTGAGAATGCCAGCATGCACACACATGAGGAAATAGATTCACCTAGAAATTCTCAATGGGAAACTGAGTGTCATCATTTTTTAAGGTCACAAATTAGACAACAATTGAGAATGAAAGGGATGGGATGTCAGGGTTATATGTATTTGTCAGGAAAAAAATTTAGTGTAGATGTTTTTCCATCTTCAAGGATTAGGAGAGAAATAGATGCGACATAGGAGGTGTGTTTAGATAATGTGAATGCTAACTCCTCTTTGGAGAGGATAGAAACATCAAATGAATATCTCCGAAGTGATTATGTTGGAGAAGAGATGCATGTATTGTTGTCATGTGATGACATGGTTAGTGTTCATGTTTTACTATTAAGTGTAATATATTATTTGATGTGTTTGTTCCTGTATTTTTAAGAACTAGATATTTCATGCATATGTAAATAAGGTTGTTTTATAGGTAATGAAGGAACAATCCCCTATTTGTAGCAGTAAGAAACAAAAGTCTCTTGTAAAATGTTAGAGGGACAGCGATAGTCATCATTTCCTTAAGTCACGGGTTCAAGAGAAAGATAAAATGAAGGAGATATGTGGTCAGCTTTGCACACATTTTTTGGTTGAACATGTCATTGCAAACCTTATACACTATTCAGATGTTAGAAGGGAGTTACACATCGTACCTAGGTTAGGTGTACAATCATGTGAATAATTTTCCTTGTCGTATGATAGAGTAAGAGTCATGCCAGATGTGCATGTTTGACTTTAAGATCGAGATGGTCTGATAGGAATTATTAGAGACATAGATAGAGATTACTCTTTGAATGTGATAACTATGTCGGCTAATTTAAACCATGAAATATATTATTATCTTGTATATTTTTCAACAAATAATGGTTACCATGTATGCACTGTGTATGATGTAGTTGAGACAGGTGCACAACCCATAAATGCGGAGCTAAGTGGAAGTAGCTATGAGAGAGGTTCATTGCAGGATATTTTGTTGGAATATTTTATATTCCTCATCCGATGTTAAAAAAAATATCACAACAATGACACAACAACTTAGTCGTGACTCGATGTCCAGGTGAAGTTTTATTCATGATATATTTTTAAAAATATTTTAAATTAAAATAATATGAGACGTCCGACATGGTTTGTTTTTATTGTCCAATTTATAGATTCTCTACCAAAGTTTCAAATTTATGAGTTGTTGGATTTGGTCGGATTCTTGTTAACGAATATATCTTTGCATGTTATGTATAGCTGAATTTTTTGAAATTTTATAAAATATCTCACAAGGTGAAATCGTTATACATAGATGTAGGACTAAGCGAGTAGCTATGGTAGAGGGTCATTGCAAGGTATTTTTGTTGGAATATCTTATATTCCTCATCTGATGTTGAACAAAATCTCATGGCAACAACATAAAAACTCGGTTGTGAACCAAACTACAGGTGAAATTTTATTTGTGGGATATTTTTTTAAATGTATGCATCAACATAAGTTATGACGTTAGAGATGGTGCATTTTTATTCTCCAGTTTATAGATTCCCTGCAATAGTTTTAAATTTATGACCTATTGGAGTTGGTTAGATTTTTGTTAACCAAAATGTCTTTGAATGTTATGTATATGTGAATTTTCAAAAAAAATTTAAAAATGTCTCACAAATTGCTATTTTTATACATAAACCTAGGAGCAAGTGGAAGTAGCTATGGGAGAGGTTCATTGCAAGATATTTCTATTGGAATATCTAATATTCCTCATCTGATATTGGATAAAATGTTATAGCAACAATAGAACAACTAAGTCGTGAACCGAAGTGTAGGCGAAATTTTGTTTGTGATATATATATTTTAATCTATGCATTAAAATATGATGCAACATCAGAGATGGTACATTGTTCACTTATTAGGTCTTTAGGACTTGGTATTTTTGTGTGTAGGTTGTTAAAGAGATAAATCATCCAGAAGTCTTACGTAAAATGGAATGGAAAGAACATGTCCAAGAGCATCAGGTTCATGTGAATTGTGTGTTGGGATCCAAAGTGATGTACGTGAGCATTTGATGAATAACATGAACGCCTATAATCAGAATTTACCTGGGTAAATGAACTATATGTATTATTTTGCAAATGTGGAAAGTGAGGGTGGGAGGTCTATAAATAAGGAGAATATGGAGTGTCATGCAACACATTCAGTAGGGAAAAACAACAGCCAGTATCCTAATGATGGTGAGCATGATATTGAGTCAGAACAGGACATTCGAAATCGAAACTTGCATTTAGTAAGCGGTGTGAATATTTTCACAAATCAAAGTTACACATATTTTTACTCGTCCCATTATGGTGTACAATTGAATAGAATGCTCCAGTCTCATCGTGAATTTTTGAAAAGGATTGATACGTTGGATGTTATTTAGATGTGTGGTATATGTACAGAGTAATATCCTGGTATAGTTGTGACACTTTTAGTGGAAGGACCTGTTATCCAAAATTCACCCCTCAAGGTAATTTTGATAACATGCATCAAATTCTTTATTCCCAAGCAATTATATTGAGTCCAGACAAAAAGTCATGTTTCTAGGGTCCCCTCATATTTTTCTAACTCCCATGTCCAAGTAGAAGAGAGCAAGTTCTGAGGAAAGGTAAGAAAAATTGCAAAAAAACAGGCTCGGGCCAGAAAAAATCATAAAAAATGGCTAAGTCCTAGTCCTCGCAACAGTCGGGACAGTTGGGACAAAAGGGTGCGAACCGGCCGAAAGGCTGCCAGGTGGTTTGCGTAGCATTTGGGACATTTGGAACAAAGGGACGTGTGGGACGCAGAAATCCGAACTGGCCGAAAAGTTGAAAAAATTGACTAACTGTTGAAACAGGCAGTCTAGGACATCTGGGCAAAAAGTACGCGAACCGGCCAGATCAGCCGAAATGAGTCAAGGCAGCCCGAAACAGTTGGGTTGAAGGTACGTGAAGTACGCGAACTGGTCAAATCGGCCAAAATGAGAACTTTTAGTTCGGGGTGTGAGGGACAAAAGTACGCAAACCGGCCGAACCGGGCGAATCGGAAAAATTTGTCCCAGACGGTCCGAAAGCAAATGGGACATCTGGGCCTCGAGTATGCGAACCGGCTGGTTCGGCCAAAATAGGGAACTTCAGTACTGGGACAAAGGGACGCGTGGGACGCGAAAAGCTGAAGCGGCCGAAGGCAGAGGAGAAAAGTCAACATTAGACCCATGGAACTTCAAACGGCCATAACTTTTGACTCGAGCTCCGATTTTCACAAAATTGGACTTTCTGGAACAAGCATGACGTCCTCTACGCCACATTTAAATGAGGGTATATATATTTAAATAAAAGAAACATATTCGGCTCCAGTCAGTCAATGCTCATTCCCGTCAAATGATAGAAAACGCTTGCCAGACCCAAAATAGCTGCCCGCACTCAGAAGGCCATAACTTTTGCATTTTTCAACAAAATCACACAAAATTGGTACTGGTGGAATTTTGGTTCCGAGACCGATGCAAAGAAATCAATAAATTCCATATTTTATTAGAAATACATTGAGAGTTTTAAGAAAACGTGGCCGGGTTCAGAATAGTGTTTTATTTGGTAGCTGGGAGTGCAATTAAGAGGCATGGTCATCATTCTTTCTCTGCTGTAGCACATGGGATAGTATGGGGAGCCTTTTGCAAGTAATTTATAACCATTTCACTCAATTTTATGCCTCTTACAGGTGGTTGAAGGACAGATTTCGGGATTTCCATTTTTCCCTTCTCTTTTCCTTCTCATTTTTCTATAAATTGGAGTGTTGGGCTCATTGTAAAGGAGAGAGTTTTTGGGTAGCAAAGCTCGGCCAAAATTGCTTTGTGAAGCCAGTGTGTTGCAAGCCCTTGTAGTGGACTCCTTGCATGGTGATCCAGGCCCTTATCTTGTAATAGACTGAACTGTGCATACCAGGAAGCAATAAAATACAAGTTTGTGGATGTATCTTCCCCTGCTATGTTTTCTTGCATTCTTCTTGCCCCCTTTATCTTTCTACAAGAATATTGTGTCTATTTATTATGTTCTTGCAGGGATTCATTAACATTGTGTATGCTTGGAATATTTTTGTGAATGTATTTTGCTAGATTATGGTGAACTGTCATCACCTCTTCTAGTGTGCACTTTGCCTCTGTATTTCACACATTTGGAGATTACTCTCACACCCTCCTTTTCCGGTGTATCACCGCTTTAGTGTAGGCTTTCATTTTATGCATTCTCTTTCCCTGGTCCCTTGGAATTCTAGATTAGAATAGCTAGTTTCCCCAGCATTAGAGTAGATTGTGGCAGGTAGTTTAGGAGCAAGAACCAGCTTTCTCTGGAGGTCTATCTCAAGTAGCAAGTCCCACAACTTGGAGATAGTACCCATGTTATCCAATCACACTGTGAGTTCAAGTATATCTCTAGGGGTGCTGTGATTCGGTGAGAACAGGACCTATTTGTAAGAGATGCAAGTGTGAATGAGGTGGTGATCAATATTGAATGTGGAACATTATGGATCCCGAGGATCAGCCAAAAGTTTTGCATGTGCTGACACAAGTGGAAGAAATGTTGATAGCCCAAGTGAATTCCATATTACAGGTAACTCATGCACATAGTGGCTAGTAAAAATATAGTGGAAAAACTATTTTCTTTCCCCAAGGCGTATCTTCTATTGCTAGATTACTTCCTCATTGAATAGAGGATGTGGATATTCTTACAGTGAAAATAAAAAATTCTAAGAAGAGGGAGTATGAATGTATTGTTAGTCTCTTGTGTGTATTATATGCTTTGCATTACAAAATTCGTAACAACGGGTATTACAAAGACGTGGAGATAGACTATGCGGATTTAGAAGATCTCCTACAAGTAGAGGGAGATGTATTAGAATGAATTCATTTGGTGGAATCTGAGATACAAGATGAGCACTTCCGGAGAGAAGGAACATAGGATATAGTTTGTTTCGAAGAAGAACATGTACAAAATCATATGTTTTCATTTTCTTTAAGGCTACCTAATCCATGAAGGGATATGAATGAAGTCAGATTGTTTGTTGAAAATACGGATTTGAGGTCAGTCATTGTTTTCGATTGGCCACCAATTGGATTTTCACCAATCAATGAATATTACACAAAAGGCATGTTGTCCATGGTTTCCGACCCTCTTTCCTTTGGGAGATGTTGAATGATTGCAGCTGAGGATTAGAAGAGTACAATTTCATGATTATGTGAAGCATTTGATAAGGTATCATGACAATAGGTTTGGAAGGCACCCAAGATTTAGATATTGTGCACATAATAGACAAATGTGGCACTTCAGTCAAGCCACAACTTCTATTTTTGTCAAGAAAAATTTAGAGGACAATGTTCCCACGACTATTAAAGACTTGTGTTGTCACATTAATAATGTGACTAATGATAAGTTGGCAGAACAGGTGATGCGTTTTGGAAAAAATCTTCGTGGGACTAGATCTTACTGGTACTCATGCCATAGTGAGCAGATGGATATGATTGTTCAGTTGGGTAGCCCAAACTTTTTTCTTACACTTTCTGCAAAAAACACAAATTGGTTTTATTTGCACCAGTTGATGCCTGGAAAACCTCCTCTAAATTATTTGAGGGTGTATAAATGAAGGATTGAGAATGTGATAGATTATCCTCAGATCGTTGCAGCTTACATGCACAAAATATTTGAGATATTTTTTGAAGAGGTGATATAGAAACTAATTGGTGCAAAGGATTACTGGTATAAGTTTGTAGTTTTTTGTTTGATTGAAATTTATTTGAATTTGTGGAATGATCTGATGCATTTTCAATATTGTGAAAAAATGGTTTTGTAATCCGTGTGTTTTTCTGGCATGGTATTTATAGGTTTGAGTGGCAACATCTAGGATATGCACATGTCCATGGATTCATGTGGGTTCCCGGTAGCCTTTGTATGGAAACATTGGATTGGAATGATGAGAATCAGGTAATGAATACGATATCATTCTTTAATAGATACGTCACTTCATGGAATCCTCGTGACAACCAACATTTAAATGTTATGCTTGGTCGGTCTAGAGACAAATATCCTTACTCAATGAAGCCTTTGTAGATATTATAGCGTGATCCACTTTATGACTATGAAGAAATTGTCAACCATGTGCAGAGGCACACTAAATGTAGAGAGAAGTCCTATTTGTGAAACAAAGGATCATCCATGGTTTGTCGTTATAATGTTCTGTGGGATCTCCGGGATGATTCAGAGTTGTTTGTTGATGCAGATGGTTAGAAGAGATTTGAACCTTCCTACAATGATGCAAGATTGAACCTTCACAATTCGGACATGTTGGCCATATAGCGCGGTAATATAGATTGCCAGCATGTTGTTTCTAGACACGCGGTGTTAAAGTATATAGAAAAATATGCTTCAAAGGTAGAGAAGAGGCTAGAGAGATTTCATGACATGTTGATGAGGATATCAGATGATGTGGAGGGGGAAGAGTCTACAATATGCATATACCAGAGGATTTTAACAAAAAAAAATTGTGGAACATGATATTAGGGCGCAAGAGACGTGTCACATGTTGTTGAAGTTGCCATTGGTTCAATGCAATAGTGCCTTTATGACTTTGAATGTTAGTCAAAAGGTTTTCCATAAGGTGAGTATGAAATCTGGAGAGAATGAAACTAGATCATGTTTCATCGATGCATATAAAGATCGACTGGTACAATTGCAATGCATCTCATTGATTGATGTTGCGAGATAGTGGTCGATTAATGTGAAGAGAAAGAATGAAAAATAGAAGCTGAGCGATACAACCGTTGTCATATGCATATGGCTGTGGTATTTCTCTATTCTGGAAAGTGGATCAGAGGATCATGAGAACTTTTGCTGGTGTGAGTTGTTGTTGTATAAGTCCTTTTGTCATATACAAAGGGACATAGGTAGTACTAAAGAGGAAATTTTACAAAATTGGGAGAGAATTAAGAATACGTATCGTGCATGACATGTTGACCAAAAGGATGTAATGGAGGAAGAAGACACCGAGGACAATGAGACAAAAAGTTTTGTGGGAGTGGATGGAATGGATTAGTGGGAGTTATTTTTTGGCATTGTTCCTCCAAATCAGGTGTATTTGATTGATATTCATATGCTTGGAAGATGGGATTTTTATTCGAACCACGTTTTGGATACAGAGGAGGACGATGATGTATAGGATGCATCAACATGTTTTATAGAAATGAACAAATCCATGCAAAATGTGTTGGATGCTTTAGAAAATTTTGTATAGGGTGTGGACATGTTGTCGAGAAAACAATGTATTGCTCTAGAAACTATAGTCGAACATTCTATAAAGGGCCCCAAGGAATCTCCACTCAGAATGATAATACAAAGTACTGCCAGGACAGGGAGATCTTTCCTGATCAATTGCATTAAGAATATCTTAGAAAATAGTGTCATGACAGGTAGGAATCCTCTTCTTCTTTTAGCACAGACAGGAGTTTCAACTTTCAACATCTGTGCTACAACAGTGCATTCATCGCTGAGAATTCCATTATGTGACATGAGATGTTTGAATAAACAGGCGCTGGTTGTATTTAAAGAGTAGATGAGACATTATAGATACATTCTTATCGATGAGATGAGTTTCGTGTGTCCAAAATTATTGAAAAAAATTGATATTCACTTGCGAGAAGAATTCCCTTCACACGAGAATGTCATATTTGGAGGTAGGTCTGTAATTCTTGTTGGAGATCTTACCCAACTCTCCCCTATAAAGGAAATACCAATGTATGCAGGAAACATGGAGGGAAAAAAGTTATGGAGATATTTTTCTTGTGTCGTGACTCTTGACATGATTTTTCATCAAGAAGGGGACAATATGGATTAGGGGAAGTTTCGAAACTTGTTATCTAATTTGAGAAATGCGAATCCCGCAATTGAAGATTGGGAGTTGTTGATGTCCATAACAGATTCATCCTTTGGTATAGAGGAAATGTCGATGTTTTACTCTTCTATTCATTTTCTTTTACGAATGTACAAGTGACATTTAATAATAGGATTATGCTTAATTGAATGTTCTTGTGGTGCGAGTTGTTGCAACTCATATGAGAAGAGTGACATATGGAGAAAGTGACGATGACTAGTTGGAGAGTGAGGTGTTTCTTTGCAATGGTCAATATGTTATGTTGGTATGTAATTTTTGGGTGAAGGTGGGTTTCGTTAATGGATCTCTTGGACAAGTGAAGAACATAGTGTATTTCCCTAGGAAAAAGCCTCTAGATTTTCTGATATTTGTTGTTATGGAGTTTCAGAATTACGTCGGCGTCCCATGGGATTTGAGTCATCCAAAATATGTACTTGTTCCTCCAGTATTGAGGGGATGTCACAAACAAGTAACTTTGAAGATGTCATGGGATCTTATAATTCACAAATCGCAGGGACTCACTCTTGACAAAGCATCAACTGACATAGGTAGTAGGGAGTGACAGGGGTTGACATTCACAGTGATATCAAGAGTGAAGTCTCTTGATGGTTTATGCATATGTCCTCCTTTTTCTTATGAACATTATTCTAAGATGAAGGAAGGTGCATATGTTTCTATTAGGAAGAGGGAGGAAGCTTGTTTGTTGAAATGTGAAAAAACATCATCATGAAGGACATTAGTCACTCATCCTTGAATACTTAAATATGTGTCTTTCTAATATGTTGATATTTAAATGTTTTCTGTAATTTTGTTCAGTGATATTGGTGATCAATTTTTCTAAAGGTGAATCAGTGAAAATACATTGAGGTTTATTAATTACGTGTGATATACATTTTGATCTTGTAATTTCACATTTATTTCTACATTTTTATAGTTAACGTTTGTATGAATTTAATTTATTTGATGCAATATGAGGAATTTTACATTTTATGGTGTCTCACAAACTCATCATTTTGTCATTATTAGTTGTGAAATAATATGCAAAGAGCTTTGTATGGAAGGAAACTCAACACTTTAGTTTTCATTTATGAACGTAAATAAACACGTGAAATTAGAGAACTAGAAACTATGTTTCAAAAATATGGTTGACATTTCGTAAGTGAGCTAGGTTTTTTAATTTGACATGTGTTACTTTATATATTTAAATATTAAGGCTTTGAATGTATTGGTGGTGTGAACTTTAATATTATGATATTTATGAGGACGATGAAAATTAACGATAAAAATAAATTTTAATGAAGATGATGATGATGATGATGATGACAGTGACGATGATTGATGATTATGAAGATAGTGGTGATGATAATGACAACAACAGTGATCAATGATGGTGGTAATGATAATGGTAATGACAATGATTGAAGATGGTGGTGATGATATTGATGTCGACAATGATTAGGAAGATAATGATGATGATTATGATGACGATGATGAGGAGGATAATGCAAATAACAGTAAAAAATTTGATGGGGATGTGAATGATGATGTTGATGATGATGATTTGATAGAGATGATGATGATGATGATGACAATGGTGATGATGATGACAATGACGATGATTGGTGATTATGAAGATGGTGGTTGATAATGATGAGGATGATGAAAATAACGATAAAAATAAATTTTAATGGAGATGATGATGATGATGACAATGATGATGATTTATGATTATGAAGATACTGGTGATGTTAATGACAACAACAGTGATCAAGGATGGTGGTAATGATAATGTTAACGATAATCATTGAAAATGGTTGTGATGATATTGAGGATGACAATGATCATGAAGATAATGATGATGATTATGATGATGATGAGGAGGATAATGCAAATAGTAGTAAAAAAATTGATGGGGATGAGAATGATGATGACGATTTGATGGAGATGATGATGATGATGAATATGATAATGATAATGAAAATTATCGATGATGGTGGTGATGATAATTGTCAACGACATTGATCAATGATGGTGGTGATTCTAATGATGATGACATTGATCAATGATGGAGGTGATGATGATGATGATGACAATGATCGATGATGGTGGTGATGATGACGACAATGAAAATTATCAATGATGGTGGTGTGAGTATGACAATAATAATGATTGACAATGGTGGATTGATGATGATGATAACAATGATTGAAGATGGTGGTGATGTTAATGGTGATTAATATGATCCATGATGGTGGTGATTTTAATGATAATGATAATGATTGATGATGGTGGTGATGATAATGATGACAAAAATGATTGATGATGTTGGTGACTATAATGATGACGAAAGTGATCAAAGATGGTGGTGATTATAATGATGAAAATTTGATGGAGATGATGATAATGGTGACTATAATGAAAACAATAGTGACCAAAGATGGTGGTGATGATAATGATGAGAATGAATGGCGATGGTGGTGGTGATAATGACAATGACATTGATTGACTGATTATGGTGGTGATGATGATGATGATGATAATGATCGATGATGGTGGTGATGATGATGATGAAAAAAATGATCGAAGATGGTGGTGATGATGATGACAATGAAAAATACTGATGGTGGTGGTGATGATGATGACAACAATAATGATTGTTGATGGTGGTGCTGATAATGATGATGATATTGATTATGAAGACAAAGATGATGATAACGACGATGATGAAAATAATGGTAAAAACCCTGATGGGGATGAGAATGATGATGTTGATGATTTGATGGAGATGATGACAATAATGATGATGATGATGATGAAAATGACGATGATTGATGATTACGAAGACAACAATGATGATCATAATGATGATGAAAATGATCGATGATGTTGGTGATGATAATGATGAAAATGATGATCCACGATGGTGGTGATGATAAATACGATGACAATGATCAACAATGGTGGTGTTGATAATGTCGATGACAATGATCGACGATGGTGATGATGATGATGATGAAAATAATGATCAACAATGGTGGTGATGATTGTGACGATGACAATGACTGACAATGGCTATGAGGATAAAGATGATAACAGTAGTTATGAAGGCAATGATGACGATGTGGTGATGATGATGATGAAAATGAAAATAATTGTAAAATTTTTTATGTGGATGAGAATGATGATGTTGATGATGACAATTTGATTGAGATGATGATGATGAGAATCATCATCATAATGACAATGACTATGATTGATGATTATGAAGATGGTGGTGATCATAAAGCCGACAATGATGATCAATGATGGTGGTGATGATAATGATGATGGAGATGATCATCATTAGTGGTGAGGATAATTATAATGATAATGATTACAAAGATAATGATGATGATGATGATGATCATAATGACGAAAAAAATAATGGTAAAAAATTAGATGAGGATGAGAATGATGATGTTGATGATAACAATTTGATTGAGAAGATGATGAAAATGATGATGATTGACGATTATGAAGACAATAATGATGATGATGATAATGACGAAAATGATCAATGGTGGTGGTGATGATAATGACGATGAAAATAATCAACAATGGTGGTGATGATAATAATGAAAAAATGATCGACGATAGTGGTGATGATAATGACGATGACAATGATCAACGATGGTGGTGATGATGATGATGACGAAAATGATTGACAAAGGTGGAGATGATCATGATGAAGATAATATTTGATGATGGTGGCTATGATAATATATTCTAATGATTATAATGATAGTGATGATGACAATTATCAATTATGGTAGTGATGTTAATGATGATGAAAATGATCTATGGTGTTAGTGATGAGAACGACGATGATAATGATTGACGATGTTGGTGATGATAATGACAAAGACAATGATCCATGATGGTGGTGGTGATAATGATGACGAAAATGATTACGAAGATAATGACGATGATGAGGAAGTTGAAAATAAGAGTAAAAACATTGATGGGATGAGAATTATGATGTTGATGATTAATACTTGATGGAAATGATGATGTTGAGAATGGTGATGATGATGAAAATGATGATGATTGATTTTTATGAAGACAATAATGATGATGACAATGATCAACCATTTTGGTGATGATATTGATAAAGACAATGATCAACGAAGATGGTGATGATAATGATGATGACAATGATCAACAATGGTGGTGATGATAATGACATTCATCATAAATTTTATTTTATGTATGAAGTTTTCATAATAATATTAATATTAGCAATAACATTAATATTATTACTATTATTCATGATATTAATATTCATAATATAAATATTTGTACTAAGAATATTAAAATGAATAATATCAATACTAAATTTAAAATATTAATTTTATCATACTATATTTCAGATTTGAACATTGAATCAAAGACCATCGATCCCAAGTGCTTGACCGTAAACACATTTTGTTAATGTTAATAGTACATACTTGAATTTAAACCGTAAACACTAACATTAAATAATAGTGGATCAATGTGAGTAACGATGACAATTAAAGCATATTATAAACCAAATTCCCCTAATACTGAATGAAAAACCTAAACCGATTAACAATGACAATGACAATGATATTTGATGATGATGAATATCATGATGCCAAAAATGAAAGAATGATGATATTGACGACAATGAAAATGAAGATGATAAGGATGATGATGAAAATGAAGACAATGATGATGACGACGACCATGGAAACCGTGCAAATGATGATGGTGACAATGATGATGCCATCGATGATGTCAATAATGAAGAAAATGTGGACGAAAATGATGAAGAAAATGGAAAAAATATGATGATAACGATGACGCTGATGATGATAATATGATAATTTAGTTTTTGATAATTTCTAATTTTTAATTTTAATTTAATTTTATAATTTTATTAATATTTAACTTTAAATAATTTTAAATATTTATTAATTTTTTATTCTTGTGAATTTTTTAATTTTTAATAATTTCTAAATTTAATATTTTCTAATTAATTCTAATATGTAAACTTAATTTTTATTCATTTTATAGTTTTTAATTAATTTTTTTAATTTTTCCCAATTTTTATATTTTAATTTATTTCTAATTTTTATTTTTAATTAATTATTTTGTTGATTTTAATTTTTGATGATTTATTTTTTATTTTTTTAATGATTTAATTACTTTATAATATCTAATTTTTATTAATTATAATTTTTAATTTTTAATATTTATTATTTAATAATTTTAATTCTAAATTTAAATTTTCATTTTTTATCTTTTATTAATTTAATCATTATCTTATTTATTATTTTAAATATATATATATTCTTAGATTTAATGTTTATTAATTTTAAATCATTAATTTTTATCAATTTCTAATTATGAAAAAGGCCTATCGGCCTGTTAATATCACCAAAAGTGATATTGCTAGTCTTAGCATTTTATGAAAAGGAACTTAAGCCTACATGGGACTTAGACCTAACCTAAGGCTTAACCTTTGGGAAAAGCATGGTTGGACTTGGCTTGTGTGGGAAGGTGGAGATAAGACAATGATGGTGGTGCAAATCCTTACAGGTATGGCTTATTTTAATGCTGAATTTCATGAATCTAACCACCAGCTCAACCATCCTTGGTAGCGACTAGTCCACATTAACATCGGCATTACTGAATAGAATTAAAATGCCTGGTGCTAATTGGCATAAAATTTTTGGTCACATGCTAATATTTAGTTTGGTAGTTGGTGAGATGGTGGGGATTACTAGTCGCCTACCCATTGCATTAAATATGTTGAAGGAAGCATGCACTTGGCATGTGATTTGTTTGACAAAATGCCTAAAAGAAAAATGGTCGTGTTGACTGCAATGGATTCAGTATTTGTAAAAAATGAATTTTGTTAAAAATGATTAGAAACTTTCAAGAAAATTCTATTGGTAGGTGTAAATCCAGCCTCGACGGATTTTTTCCAGGTACTCCCAGCCTCTATCAAATCATGGGACCTAGAATCAATCATGGACATATAATAAATCATAATGACAGAGGAGTTTTGGTAGATGTTTCCATAGCTAGGGCCCTGGTAGATGTGTATGCAAAGTGTGGAAGCTTAGACAATCATGATAGGCTCTTAACTCCTTGAAATAATTTGCTCTATTTGGGTGCTTGTATAATTAAGCCAAAAAAATTGTGAGTAGTTTCACATCTAAGGTTAACTCTCCTTTTTTGTTAAGAACTGATACATCCCATTTTGCGGGCTGAAAATCTACTGTTAAAGTATTATTGGAAACGTTAATGTTGACTTAAATCCAGGGAATACAAAAAGATTGTATAGTTAAATGCCCAAGTTGATTTGAATATGCTTAGTGCCATGAGATGTATGTTGCGAGCTAGGTAATGTTAAGGTCATCAGTAGCCTAAATGACATCCTCAAGCTGTCCATAAAGTGGTGGTAAAAATATAACAAGTTCCGTGTAGAAAATTATTGGCTCTCCATACCATAATTTACCTATGTTAACTCTAAGAAAGATTATAATCTAATCATAAATGGATGAATTATTTGGGGAAATCAACCCTCGACTGGAAACTATAATGAATAGTTGGATAATGTGGTTAAGAGTATGTCTCTTCTCTATTAATTTAAGTTGCGGATAATGTGTATTGGTTTATTGCAACTTATTTGAAAAATCTATTAAAACAAAAAGGGACTGTGTAATAATCTCGCTGGCTTATGTTTGATAGCCATATGATTTTCTTAGCCCTTGAACCTTCCTTTTAATTAATGGCTAACTAGATTTGGAATTAGTTTGATTTGAGTAAATATTGCTTAATGAATAACCTAAGTATACACTTTATAGTCAAAACATGGTGCTTTAATTCTATACTTCCCTAAGAATTTGATGGATTCATAGTCAATAGTCTTCTACAACCTTAAGAATCCTTAGCATTTATCTCAAAAGTATTTGAAATACATATGCCTAATAAAATTATTTAGAATCTATTGTACTTAATGTGATTGATTGAGAAAAGTGTACCCTATCTTTTAGCTTACCAGTTATAAGAGGAATGGATAATAAAATATTTAAATGTATTAAATATTAGCATAAAAATCCAAGCATCTGCAATAGAAAGTATTACTTAATCAACCTTCTATCTTTATGAACTAACAAGATATTGGTTTTTTGGATGTCTTAGAATTTGTGATATTCTAGACACATGACTCTATTATTTTATATTCTTGCTCACTCCTCCTTATCAAAATAATTTTGTGTTGTTAGGATTAATTGGTTACCTAATCAATGTGAGTTAGAATCATTTTTATATGTTTGTTTCCTATTATAATTGAATTTGAGGTGGATCAACTTCATAATCCTAGATGGATAGACCAGTGTCTTGTTCTTAACTGAGGTTTGAAGATGAATGGAACCGTATCTTGAATTAAATTTGATTTCTTCTATTTCCTCCATTTAAAATTATTAAGTTTTCTTGACTTGGATCATCAGAGGTTGATTTATTTGCAACAACTGTTAAGTCGCTGCTTATTTTGAAGACCATATCTAAGCATCCATTGCTAGTCAAGTGGAATTTATTAGTGTTTGAGTTAAGTAATCATATTTATTACAATTAGTGTGAAAAAAATTTCATAGTTGAGTTCAAACTAAATGTTCCTTTCTTCTAAGCTCTTCTAATGGATGATACGAGTTGTGATTTAGTTCAGCTCATTCATACATGCTTAGTTTATAACTATTGATTGGAAGTACGAACTTATATCTCCTTTTGAATTTAGTTCCTTCTGAACTAACCCTTACCTAGAATTTGTTTTATTCTATAAGAGAATAAGTAATGAGAACCTGAGTGTAGTGCATGCATGCAAGTGGAATTACTTGACTGGTACCTTGAGTTATATTTTTGTATGATTGGTTATTCCTTCTAGATGAAACACAACAATGGTTTCTCTATAAATTTGTATAAATGAATTAAGGGGATATGATAATTAAGTCATATAATAATGGGATTATATGACTACAATATTATAAATCTTGTACATATCTTTATAAATAAGATATCACTTTATTTTTTCATCTGACTTAAATTTAGTGATTAAATGATTAAGTTATACAACTTATTAAGCAAGATAAATCATTACAGTCAAATGAAAATGGGATTATACGACTGAAGTCATATTACTCATGTACTTTCTTCCAAACCTTAGAATAATTTCATTTAAAATTAGTGTTCCTTTTTGGAATTATTAAGTTAAAGCATGTTGTTATGAAGATTTAGTAGTTATCATGCTCAATTATCATGAACTAAATCATGCTGACAAATGTGCACATGGATTTCGTGAGTGGTAAAAGGAGAAATAATTATATAAAGTTGCATCTGTTTTATTAATGAAGTTCATCTTTCTTGGATGCTTAAATATATTGAAAGGATCTTGAATGGAATTATTTGGAAAATCTAGGAGGACATAGTGCGTTAGTATTTTGTAATTGTTGAGTAATGTTGTCATTATTGACTGAAAAACTTATGAAATATTATTGTGGATGGAATAAAGTGAATTTTACATTTGTTATGAGTATCTTATTTTATGAGTGGAACTTGGAAAGGTAGTTTATCTTTCGATATGATCAATATAGATTTTTGTATTTAATCATAAGTCAAAGTATATAAGACTAATTATATACCTTTGGATTATGTGTTGATTGGATAGGAAACTATGTATATAAGTGTATTAATCTAAGAAAATGATAATGGTGAACTAATTTGAGTTATAATCCTGATTTAGAAAACCTTACTATACGAGAACAATAATGTAATTTTAGGTATCACAAAATGATAGTTTGATCCTTATAAAGGTTATACGAAAATATGATTTTATAAACATAGACATGAAATAATAAGATCTTAAGTGGAAGAAAAGGAAACTTTCTTAGTGTGTTAAAAGGGGCATACTTCATGAACCTATGCTGGCAATTATCTCCTTAATGTTAATGGGATATAAAATTACATTCAAATGGAAACCAATGTATGGTAAATTGAAAAGATAACAAGGTCAGGTTAAAATGGGGGATAAATGATAATGAATTCATCAAAAACTATCTTAACCATTATAAAATATGATTTATACTCATTGATGTACTTAAATAAATGAGATTTAGGTGATGTCCTTTATTGTCTAATTCATATTGAATCATAAGGCTTAAGGAACTAATTCTAAATGAATAATGAGTTCATAAAGATGAATATAGAATTGACCTACATACCTTTAAGTTATGTGAAGGTGAATTATGATCCTTTCTTAAAGGATGTGTGTGTGTGTGTGTGTGTGTGTGTGTGTGTGTGTGTGTGTGTGTGTGTGTGTGTGTGTGTGTGTGTGTGTGTGTGTGTGTGTGTGTCTTTATGTGGTTGTTTTCGTATATTAAACACAATCTAAATGCAACCATGAAAATTATTTGGCTATATGGAATATGGAAGCCTAATAATTGAGTATAATGTAGAATGTAACCTATAATCCTACACTTAAGTTAATTTATCGTTAAGATCCTTGCATGAAGGAATATTAGTTCCAAATATAAATGGTATTTCACCTCTATTTGTACTTACGTTTATTTCAATGTACAACATAGGAATGAAACAAGATCCAGTAGCTTGAGTGTAGGTAAACAACCTTATGTGTAATTAAATATCCTATTAAAAAATGAATGAATTAAACAATTAATTTAAATAATGTCGATGGTTCTTATTAAATGGGACACACCGTCAGTTAAATGTTAACAGGATAGAGGAAATCTAGAAAGAAAAAAAATATCTGATTCCCATATCATGAGATGTCTAGAACATAAGTTAAGAATTGAAAAATAATTATAATAAATGTGTAATACTAAAAGATCATACTGTGGGAAAACCCTACTTGTAAGTGTTTACTTTAGTTTGATTGTTATGTTGTGCCTTCTCAGAAAAGGGAGAAATGGTCTTGATGTGCATCACACATTATTATGTTATCTATGTGAGTTAATGTTGTGCAAAATATATCATGCATTGCACGTAGTCCTTAGAGAAAACTTGTAGTGTCATGTGAGCTTTAATGTAAGTAAAAAAAAAAATTAATTTGGTATTTTTCATTTTTGTATTTGTGCATGTTAATTATGAGCAATACAAAACCTCTCAAGAAATAAATTCTATTCCCAAAACCACGTTCCATTTACCTTCACAATTCCAAGGTGTACTTCACGTACATCATTCACATCTAAAAAATCTATGTGCCTCACAGCTATAAGTAAACTATATTATTTTCATGATACCTATACAAAAACCCTGATCACCATTGTGTGTGAATCCCTAGCCCTTGGGTTTTATATCCACTTGACATATCCTTGTCTTTATCAATTGTTTTGTTTGAATTGAATTTTGATCTTTTTTGGACTTGAATTTTTTTATTTTTTTACATTTATTTCATGTTAATAATACATTCGACATCTAGATGACAAAGTGAAGCACATTTTAAATATTATTCACGTAGGAAAAATCAATGTCAGAGAATGGGTGTGGGGCATGCAACTATTTAACTCCCATATTTTTAAAAAGATGTGGGATAAGAAAAAAATCGATCATGTCTACATCTTAAGTATCAAAATACATTTCATGCTGTAGACACCCATAATTACGCCAAAACAATTTAAATACTTAAATTTTGCTAATTATCTACTTTTCTGCAAAAAGATGACATATTGTCAAAAGCGCTCATATTCCCTCTAATTGTCGTCAATTAATTACAACACACTAATTAATTAAGTTTCCTATCCAACAAATACCCTAATTAACGACCTTCCGTTAATAAATCACCCCTTCTACTTAGACTAATTAATTATTATTAATTAATTATATTTCCCTTCCATTTAACAAATAAATCAATATTTAATTGATTTCATCCCCTTCTAATAGCCTAAATCATACTAATATTCCTCTTATTATCTTCTATAAGCTTACATCTACCTATTAGTTAATCACCTTTGATTAATTAAAACAACCCCCAACTCCCATGACTTACTAAGCATAAATTAAACCCTTCTAAAGTAAGGTTACCTTTAATAAAGCAACCTTATCCCTTCCTAATCATGTTTTACCTTTATCTCACATGCAAAGGGATGAAGTGTTTCCTTTATCCATTGGGCTATATAAGGAGCCTTTCTTCTACCTTCATACCTACACCTAAACTCCTTAGAGAGCAAATGCAAAGCATATAGCAAAGATACTAAGAGCTTGCACCTTGCCCTTTCGAGAGTTCATCATCTTGAAGAGTTAAGCCTCTTTCTTAAGTGCTTAGGTCATATGGGAGGTGTTAAAGGGGTCTTGTAGCCCAACTTTGATAGGCCCTCATCCCTAGGTTACTTGGCATACTAAGGACAACTATTTTGATAGCCATGGAGCTTACTTCGGTCAATTCATTTGTTTTTTGTTCGAGAATAGAGGAGTTTAGCTAATTAATATTGTTAGTTTCAAAGTTTGTATTGATGAATGCTTGCATCTAACCCATGTTTAATTCTTATCTTGATGGTGTTTAGTTTGTTGTTCAATTCTTGCTAAGTTAAGGCTATTTAGGTGTTAGTCTTTACTCATATTAGCATTATTTTTAAAACAAACACATGCATACATTTGGCATGCCCAGTGGGACTTACTCCATTGTCCTTTGCACTTAATTTCAAGTTTTTGTAGTTAAGTCTCATTTTTGGTTACTAACCCTCTTTTACACATGTTGATCTAACTTGTTTTTCTTAACTTGTTTTATTGAGTTTGCATGTGTTGAGTCTTCCTTGTAGGTATAAATGAGGTGAAGTGCTGTCAAAATTGGAATTGATGAGAAAATTTCAAGATTTCTCCATGTTTTTATTTTTAGAGCTTACTTTTTCAACATTCTACATGTTAGTTTTGTTAATTTCTTGAAAATTTTAAATTCTTGAGCATGTAGGTTAGTGTTTGATAGCATTGAGTCTTCTATTCATATACTGATGTGATGGGTTGTTGTAAAAATTGAATCTTGGTTGGAAAAATTTACCCATTTTACAGATTAAGAGATGTTTTTTTTTGACATTTTTTGAGTGCATGTCAAGTGCATACCCGTGAGCATAAGAGCATATGGTTAACCCATCTTCCGAAGGCCATAACTTTTGCTCCTGAACTCGAAATGACTCAATTTTTTTGCATTGGAAAGGTATTGAAGTTAAATATGCAATAAAAACATAAATTAAGGATTTATGCTTATAGAATTTGTAGGTTTTTCTGTTAGTTTAAAACTAGTCATTTTCTAACATGTCGAATGTTTTGATGAATGTGGTATTTCCATGCTTCCTCGATTTAGACCAAAGCATGTGTATGCTCTTATATTGCATATTTTGGTGATATTGAGAATCAAAAACAAATTTTATCTATATTTTTTTAACATTGGGATTAAACTTGGAAATTTGATTATTCATTTTGCTTAAGGGAATGAACCTATTACAAAGCATTTTTAAATGGTCCTTTAATTTGAATTTTTCCATTTCTATATAGTTGGGATAAAGTTTGTGTATGCTCTTCTATTGCACCTTAGGGTGATCTTGAGAATCAAAAGTAACTTTAGTCTTCATTTTATAACATTTGGTAAATTGGAAACTTCATCTTTCACTTTTGGTTTAAGGGAATGAACCTTTTACAAAGCATTTTTCAATCATCCTTTAATTTGAAGTTTTCCATTTCTATATAGTTGGGCTAAATTTTGTGTATGCTCTTATCTTGCACCTTAGGGTGATCTTGAGAATCAAAAATAACTTTAGTCTTCATTTTATAATATTTGGTAAATTGGAAACTTCATCTTTCACTTTTGGTTTAGGGGAATGGACATTTATTGAGAATTTTGTATGGTTCATTGATTAAAAAGATTTTCTTTACTTTTTAGTTGGGTTATTTGTTGTGTATTCTCTTCTCTTGCATACTTGGATGATCTTGAGAATCAAAATCAACTCTTAATCCTCTTTTAAATAATGTGATTTTCTTGGAGAAATACTAACGCTTGAGTGCAAGACCTAAAAATGCCTCTCAAAGAAAGGAAGAATCAAAATGAAATCAAAAACTACTAATACGGTTATTATTCAAGTTGCCAAAATGTGTTCAAGCTAACCACACCTAATTAAACAAGATAAAAAGAACAACATATTCAAAACACTATATTGCAGGTTTCGGAAAAGGGTATGTCCCTCTCTGCTCAATTGGAACATAACCCCTTTGGCATAATGCCTTAAGCTACAATAATGGGGGTGGTTCCAAGAACCCCAAAGTAGTCCATGCAAGAGGAAACCTTGTGGAAAAAATGGGAAGTGCTCTGCACTACCTACTTGACTAGTGATTCCTTTATAAGATAGCATTACAGGTTGTCCATTGTGGTGACCCCAGTGATAGTACACGTAGATGCACTAGTTTCCTATTATTCTTGAAAGGGGGTAACGTAAAGCTGAGATACTCCCAAACTAGTCAGTGTGACTTTTTGGGTGAATCGTGCTCGCTCGTGGAAGCTTTGAAACACCTAGGGCAAGAGAACCACATAGGAGAATATACTTTGGCCAGGAGCCCACTTCGACCAATCTAAAACAGTGTTGAGTTCTGAATCATATTTTCATTAAGAAAAGTGTGGCGCATTACTTTCACATAATTTTTACTTGCCTTAGGGCGAGGTGGCATTCTTTTGATTTGTTTCCTTCACATTCTTTTAACACTTTGTTGATCAGAAGGAGAGTGACTACATTTGTGTTACCAATCGATTATGTCTGTCACTTTTTTGTCTGTTTACACCTATCCATGATTATGGCTGGGTAAGTTAAATGTCTAAAGTGTGTGGAGGTGTATTTATATCATTGGTAGCCTTTGTGATCTTGATACCCACATCAAGATCATCATCATAGTTCAGATTAATTCATCATTTGATCTCCCTTTGATGTGTTACCTTGTGTGCATTGTCTCGACACAATTAAGATACTTATGTCATGTTTTTCATAAATGTGATCTAAGTATCTACATTGTGGCATTACGCTGCACACATTTTAACACATCCTCAGTATACCTTGACTTGGTTTGGCTTCAAACATTGTCTAAAATCTTGAAGAGTGTCGCTTACATTGTTTGCGTCATTTCGATACCACTTTGACATTAATATCTCACTTCTTCGTAAAGCTTGATTAACATGTCTAATTGGTGTGGTTACGTTGCTTACATTTGTAATCCTCACCCTTTAACATTTAGGCCTTGTTGGTTGTTAAACTTTTCATGGTATCCTTTGATTGGGAGTCACATCTACCCTTTTTCAATATTTACGCCTTGTTCGTTTTGAGCTTGACATAAATATTGCCATTGTTTTGATCATTTTGCATCAGACTATCACTTTGCACATGCATTTTACATAGGTAGTAGTTCCTTGTCGATTGGCTTTGTGTTTCACACTTTCGTGATTGTTGTTTATGATTATTCATTCAGAAAACTTGTTATCTAGGAAAATCCATTTTGATCTCATTAAGATTGCGTAAAATTTTCCTTAGCCCCCCCTTCGGAAAAACACATGCATCTTCGTACATAATGAATGTCTAGTTGGCTGCCATTGTGCTGCCCAAATCAGCATGGAGCCTTCTTCACTTTGAAGAAGTTTGATTGCACTATCTAGGTCTAGAAATTTGTGCTTAAATGACAGAAGGGATGACTGATTATTACGCGGTTTGTCACACTTACGAAAATAAGGAATCCAAATTTCGGTGTTCACATCAAAGGACACCCATCATGACCAAACCTCGATTGATTCTTCGCGCCAGAGAAACCATCCGGGGAACTCGTTCCCCACCTTCATCTCATAGTCGGTGGTATGATTTGAACACGTCTGATCCAAATTATTATTTTAGTTCCCCCCACTCTTCTTCTAATTCTAATCCAAACATTTCCTCTTCTTTTGAGGATTCGAATCCAAATATTACCTTTGACTCTTCTGAGGATTCAGATCCAAACTACTATTTAGATTCATCTAATTCGAGTCCTAAGTCATGGTCCTCCCTTTCTTTACAGAATCCTCATCATCACTCATCTAATGTGACTCTTATGTCGCGGTCCTCCCTTTCTTTGCAGAACCCATTTTATCATTCACCCTAATTACATCTTCTTCCTTTGAAGATACACGTGACTCAAAATCCCTCCAATCAAAAGTATAATACATTTCTTGAATCGCAGTCATCTCTTTCTTCATAGGACCCCTGTCATCATTCATCTAATGAGATGCTTAAATCAAAGTCCTCCCTTTCTTTGTAGGATCCTCTTCATCAATAATCTAATGTGACTCTTATGTTGTGGTCCTCCCTTTCTTCGCAGGACCCCTTTTATTAGTCTCCCCAATGACGTCTTCTTCCTTTGAAGATACACGTGACTCCAAATCCCTCCAATCAGAAGTATAATACAATTCTTGAATCACGGTCCTCTCTTACTTCGCAAGACCCTTGTCATCATTCATCTAATGTGATGCTTGAATCACAGTCCTCCCCTTCTTTACAGGACCTTCTTTATCAATCACCCCCATGGAATCTTCCTTTTGTGAAGATTCGTGTGACTCAAAGTCCTTTGATAAAAACATCTGAATCGACCCATGTGTCGCAATCTATAGACTTTGGACTTAATCCTACTATTTTAGATATGACATACCATTGTATAGGTAGGTCCACACCACCTTCTTCTACTCCTGAGACATCTAGCTACACATATTCTTCGTCCCCCACATCATCTTCTTCTATCAATAATCATCAAACATATTCTAAGTCTTCCACACCAAGTGAACCTATTTCTTCCAATAAATCCCTAGGTATCAATCAACAACTCATACCAATTGATCTCTTTTAGAATGAAGAAACAATCAGGGCAATTATAGGGGCATATGAAGATATTACTTTAGTAGATTAAAAAAAAGGATTCTCTTTAGACTTTGATGCGTCTGTATATTGTGAGGAAAAGGTTGATTCCTTTGATCAAGAAATGGAGGAAGAGTCTCAGATCATGCAACTTGATCCTCCTCTTATTATTCCATCTTCACATTCTTCATTATGTGATGAAACTTCTTGGTCTTACATAGATCCATGGTCATCACCCAATAACTCTTCATCTATCATAATTCTTCAATCACAATCTCTTGTGGGGTTAGCACCAAGTAGCCCTTCATCTTCATCTAGGTGTGGGTCACCTTTTAGTAGCCCTCCCTCTTCTATTTGTGGGACATTTTTGAGTAGCCCACTATCTTCGATTATTGGGGCACGTCTAACTAGCCCCTTCTCCTCTATGTATGGATCACCCCCGAGTAGTCCATCATCTTCTATTCTTGGGCTACATCCTGGTAGTCCATAATCTTACATCTATGGGCCACGTCCTAGTATCCCTTCTTCTTCTATTCTTAGACCAAATCCTAGCAGACCTTCATCTTCTATTTGCGGGTCACGTCCTAGTATCCCTTCTTCTTCTATTCTTAGCCTACATCCTAGTAGCCTTTCACCTTCTATCTGTGGCTCACCTCCTAGTAGCCCATCCTCTTCAATTATTCGACCGTATCCTTTTCATCTATCACATATTTCTTGTATCAATGGTTGTGGCAAGCCCACTACCATTTCTATCCTTCCTATCATCAATCATAAATTTTTGCATTCTTCTCCTTCTCGAGGTTAGAAAATTCAAGCGTCGGCTTATAAGAAACCCAAAAAGGTTCATTATCAAGCTCAGGTCAAAACTTCCAAGAGCTCAAAATCCCCCAACAACTGGAACAATTTAAAAGTTACAAATCACGCGCGATTCATGAATGCAAATCAACATAACCATCAAGTATGGTGGAAAGTACATAAACCTCTGGATAGGGAACTCAAGCTCCCACATACAAAATCCATGTTTCAGGATAAATCACAGTCCTTTGTTGAGTGTGAACTCACCACGATCATCGATATTGGGGAAAACATGACTCTTGATAAACAAACATGCTTAGTCTCCCTTATCAACGAAGTCAAAAACATCATTGTTGGATCCTATCACACAGAGTGACTTTGTTAGTAACAACGGTTCAAAAACATATATATATATATATATATATATATCTAAAATCTAAAAATAAAAAACAATGCAAAAATACAGAAATACAAAAAAAATGAAAAAAAACAACAAAAATCAAATGTACAAAGATCAAACATTGCAATCCGGTGTTGCGTACACATGGATATTTCTTTCTTCCCTTCCTTGCTATTCTTCTGCAAGTCTTCCTACCATTTTCATCCCTTCGGTGACATTTTGGTTAGCTTATTCGCACGCATTTTGTGACATTTATCTCTATGGTATCTATTTGCCCCTGGTCTTTTATCACGGTGGTAAATTAAACAACGACTGAGCTCACGGAGATCCTATCACATTCAAACATCTAAAAAAATTATTGCAAATAAATTTTGGACATATTTGTTGACACTAGCCAGTGTCATCATCAAAATCACTTCCACCTCCTTCCATCAAGCCATCAGTGGTTCTTAACCCCTTGTCAAACAAGAGATCTGAAATAAGTTTTCAGATAGCAAAAGAATCAAAATCAATCAAAACTCAAAAGCCAAAAGCTACAAAGCAAAAGAAAATTAATATATGACTCTCTCTTGTGGTATTTCCAATAATCTCTATCGAGGCTAGGGATGCCTGACTGGAAGTAGAGAAATTTTGTGATTAGAATCAAATACATATTTGTTGGGGCTATGGACGCTTGGTTGGTAGCGGAGCAATGTACGGCTATCCTTTCACCCTCCATTCACAAAATCACTTATTAAAATAAATCATTCCTACACATTGTCTAGGGTCTCTTCACTTGTTGTCTATTAAATCTTCACTTCAAGACATAATAAAATCGATGTGCACACATTGGATCTCTATGAGTAAACATGATTAGTATGTTACCAAGTATCTTTTTTGGACCTTGTTCAGACTCTTACTCTAGTCCATATCTCATCTCATGATTTATGCCTTTGGCTAATCACTTCTTCATTGTGAGGCTTCTAAGCTATATTCATATCATTCATATCGTTTTTCTACTTTGTTCAGAACATCCATGTGTATAAGATTACTTGTTTTCCATGTTTGTGGAAACCTTTGTCCCCTTCCATAAAAATAATCTTCTCCTTCCTTTCTATCATGTGCTTCTAGGCCAACTTAAACTAGGGGCATCCTTGCGTCTTCCCATCACTTCATGGGTTTATATTTACCATCATGTTAAACCTATCCATAATGGCCTTGGGTCCCATTTCTACCTGTGAAGAGTTTACCTTTGAATACTCCCACCTAATTGTTGGGGAATTTTTGTATCTTCACCTTTCTGGTGTGCACGTGGCCTTATGCCCTTGTACATCCCATTTATTGCTAGGGCCATCCAAGCTTCCTTATATTCATGTACATAGTTTCATAACACTTTCAAAATCAACCAAAACATTCAGATATGTTAGAAAAATCATCAAAAACATTAAAATATGTTTTAGAAAGCTTCTAAAAATTGAAAATCATCCTACAAAATGTCACTCTTTGGTTCTCACTTGTTCATGTGTGTGACTTGCGGATCATTTGATCTACCTCCATCAACAAAAGCTAGGTTGCTTACTTTGTCCATACTCTGGGGCACAATGAGTTGCCTGGTACTGTTTCGTAGTGCACATTGCTTTTCTAATGGACGAAAGTGTTCTCTGTTATTCCCCTCACATGTATCCTTGCTTGGGGCACCATCATCAACCCTTTTTGTTAATTTGCATAGGTCGTAACTGAAGATTGATAATAAAAATAGTATATTATGTTTCTCTGTTAGTTTAGCTTGTTTACTTTCTCGTATTACATTAAATTTTGTATGTTGCATGGAGTTAGGCATCTTTCACTTTCTCATATTGCATTACATTTTGTATGTTGCATGGATTTGGTGTTTTCAGAAATGGACAATCATTCATAGTATGGCTTTTCATGTTGTTCTACCTTTGTCGTATGTTTGTATTTTTTCATAAGGACCAATGACATAGCTCTTATGGTAATATGATGACACCAAAATTGTTCTAATACATAGTGGCTAGAGGCTAAGATCTTCTCTCCCTTCCTCCATATTCATTCTATATCACTTTCCTCTCACCCATATTCTTCCATCTTACCGAGGCATCTTGCCTCTTCCCATTCTTCTATCTATCTCTCACCTTTTTCGATCATCAATCATCTTCTTTCATCACCCCATCGACACTCGAGGGGGCATCTCTCACTTATACTAATTTTTCTTCTACGTCTTCAAAATTCCACCTCTCTACTATCTTTGACGTGGCGTCACTTATGCCACCCCAAAGAGGGGAAAACGTACACACCCATAATTACGCCGAAACAATTTAAATACTTAAATTGTGCTAATTATCTCCTTTTCCACAAATAGATGACATATTGTCAAAAGCGCTCATATTCCCTCTAATTGTCATCAATTAATTACAACACGCTAATTAATTAAGTTACATATCCAAAAAATACCTTAATTAACGACCTTCTGTTAATAAATCACCCCTTCTACCTAGACTAATTAATTATTATTAATTAATTAGTTTTCCCTTCCATTTAACCAATAAATCAATATTTAGTTGATTTAATCCCCTTCTAATAGCCTAAATCATACTAATATTCCTCTAATTATCTTCTATAAGCTTACATCTACTTATTAGTTAATCACCTTTGATTAATTAAAACAGCCCCCAACTCCCATGACTTTCTAAGCATAAATTAAACCATTCTAAAGTTAGGTTACCTTTAATAAAGCAACCTTATCCATTCCTAATCATGTTTTACCTTTATCCCACATGTAAAGGGATGAAGTGTTTCCTTTATCCATTGGGCTATATAAGGAGCCCTTCTTCTACCTTCATACCTACACCTAAACTCCTTAGAGAGAAAATGCAAAGCATCTAGCAAAGAGACTAAGCATTTGCACCTTTCCCTTTTGAGAATTCATCATCTTGAAGAGTTAATCCTATTTCTTAAGTGCTTAGGTCATATGGGAGGTGTCAAATGGGTTTTGTAGCCCAACTTTGATAGGCCTTCATTCCTAGGTTACTTGGCATACTAAGGAAAACTATTTTGATAGCCATGGAGCTTACTTATGTCCATTCATTTTTTTTTGTTAGAGAATAGAGGAGTTTAGATATCTGGCATTGTTAGTTTCAAAGATTGTATTGATGAATGCTAGCATCTAACCCTTATTTAATTCTTATCTTAATGGTGTTTAGTTTGTTGTTCAATTCTTGCTAAGTTAAGGCTATTTAGGTGTTAGTATTTACTCATATTAGCATTATTTTGAAAAAAAAACACATGCACACACATGCAATAAAAAACCTTTATGCCACTGAATTACAAAACAACAAGCTTGATTGAAAAATATAAGATATATTTAATTGATATGTCTAATTACTTATGGAGCTCAGTTAGTGTTGTTTGTTTACACACCATCTATTTGCTTACACTTACTTGAGCTTAGAACTTGAAAGGGAGGCTATAAATCATTACACAATGCATCCATTTAGCTCCATTTTCAAACCTTTAAAATTTTGGAATTTCTCAAAAGTTTATTGTGTTTTATTTGTGATATTGAAATGCTTTAGTGGAGCATAAATAGTAGATATAATTTGGGTAGGAAAAATATTGTATGTGTAAAATGTGTGGGGCATGAAATCCAAATCCTTGATCTACCTTTGACTTGTATGAAAAATCATTATAAGGTGTTAATTAACCATACATGGCCATACATCTAATCCCTATAATTAATTAACCTTACAATTTGATACAGGAGCTACAAATTTATGGAATAAGCATTCATTGCAGTCACATTCCGAACTTGGGATATGTTATATTTTCTTTCATTTATTTTTACCCTTTATATTATGTAAATCACACTCGTGTGAATACTGCACCACCCTGATCATTTGAATGATACTTAGAAAAAATGAAACTGTTAATTTTGCATGATAATGCTACCTACGAATTCTAAGTAGAATCCATTCTTCTTATCTCTCACGTTTCTAGTGAAATATGCATTCAAATTCCTCTTAAATTTACTTTTTTTCTAACCACCCAATAAATTCAAGATCTACAGATTCAAACAAGTATTGGCTACTTTCTTTTTCAGATATCTCTCTCTGTAATGTGTCAACACCATCTTCTGCACCACGATTTTTTTCCTTCATTTAATTCACAAAAAAGTCATCCAATTCATAGACATTATATTTTCACATTGGATCCTTGATTTCTCATTCATTTCTCTTACACTTCTCCACCCTCAAATTCCATTTTCTACACCCCTCTTACTTTCCCAATGTTCCTCTTGTTAGTCCACGAAATAGTCTTTCCCCATTTTCCCTTTGAAATCTATCGATTTGCGGCCTCTGCTATATTTTCTCCCCCCTGTGTTGTGCCCGAGAAGTCTCAGCTTTCTTTTGTTGCCATGCTTAATTTTTTCCTGGGTCAAAGATCATGTATGGGTCTATTTTTGCTTCCTTGTTTCTCTGTCCCTTTGAAAAGATCTGTAATTTGGGTCTCCTGTTCTTTTTTCATTCCAAAATTTGGGCTTTCCCGTTCTTTCCATTTCCCATAGTCAGGATTTGTTTCCCTTGTCCTTTTTACCCCAAATACTTGATAAAAAATGAATGGATATAGATCTAAGGAATGTATTTGAGCCTTGTAGCATTTCTAAATCCTCTTTCCTTGGAAAAATTTCATCTCCGAGCTAAAATGGTCATTTTTCTACATTTTACTGGTTTGACGGCCATTTCTCCTGGTCAAATTTACATCCTTACATTAATAAGGAATGTGGCCTCTTTTGGTTGGACACGTCTTGATAGGGTACCTCATAATTTTATCAATCACCTCAACTTGAAAAGCAGACTATGTGGAGGAGTGACACTCATTTGAAAGTTCACTTTTTGGTTTGGCCTTGAAGTTGCACCAGGAGGACATGTGGTGATTTATGCTACTTTCCCTAGACTTAGAAAAATTCTTATGTAGTTGGTACAGTTTGGTGGAATAGAGACATGTGACAAGCCTACGCTCATTCAAGGTCTCCACTTTGGGCACCATTCTAAAATTGCACCATGAAGAAACGTGGAGGCTTTCACCGGGTCTTCCCATGCTTAGTCATTTTTCAAAAGGTTTTGGGAGGCTTGGGACTTGTGAATGAACCATGCATGTTTGGAGAATGGACCTTGATTTTCATTTTAAAGAAGCGCCAAGATCACACTTGGAGGCCTCCGCTCAATTTGCATTTCACTTGGACTTTTCAAGGGGCCAAAAGAAATTTCCTCAGACTCTGACACATGACACATTTCCGTTGAGCTTTAAGCCTTCAATTTTTTTTTGTAGGGCCAGAACATGTAGCAACCCTGTGCTCTTTCAGGGTCTCAAATTTTGGGGACCATCTCAAGTTGTGCCATTGTGATGCGTGGAAATTTGAAATGTCAAAAGGGATGGGGAAGTAGACCATCGGGGGAAACTTGAAATTTTTGTCCTCTTATGTCTCAAAAGGGTTAACATACCAAAAATGGCCCACAAGCCCAATAAAGGAAGGGTCAAAGCTTGCTCCAGTCAATGGAATAGGTGTGGATTCTTAGGGGAAACTTGGAAAATTTTCCTTTTGGGAAAAAAGAGTTAAAATTAAAAATGAAAGCATGGTTCTGATGGGACCCATATTGGGACATGTGTCATGCCCATTTTCCAAGGGTGGAGCTACGGGGAAAACTTTGAAAATTTTCCCTTTTCAAAAAAATAGGTGAAATGGTAGAATTTTGCCATAGTATCTTTGGGACGCACCTTAGGACACATGTCAGGCTCATTTCTCAAGGGAGAAGGCACAAAACAAAATTTGAAAATTTTACAATTTTTTAAAAGTTGTAAAAAGTCAAAGGGAACCCCTAGGCCTATTTTAAAATTGAATCTTCCACGTGGACGACCCAAATTAAAAGTAAAGATCAACAAAAGATGTGAGTCTGAATCTGATTTTCCCCCCATTTTACTGAAATGCTCTGGGGAGTGTGAGTCTTCATGATTTCCTGGTATTTCCTACATGGCAAACAGAGAGGAGAGTTAATTTTGATATCTAAGTTTGGTGGTGGAGATGTATTTTTCCATTAAAATGGTCTGGATGTTGGGGTCGATATGATATTTTGTTTTTCTTCTCCCATGTACGAAAGAGCCAGAATTGACAGATTAGGGGCGGAAGTGGTTGGCCAATCAAATGCTAAGATTTTTGAAGAGATCTTCCCCATGAGCACCTGACAACTTTTTGTGGATCTCATTCTGGGAATCGAGATCGTGACCATGGCAGGCACTGATGGCACCCAATGTCTAGATTTTTCGGGTAAAATGAGTCTATTGTAAATTTTATAAATGGCACAAATTTATCATGTAAATGGTTGGAGTGTGAAGGGTCAGGACTGATTTTCCTAATAGAAAAAATTCTTGATAGAGCCCATCATCCTTTGAGAAGTTGTTTGAGAAGCCTATATATCTCTTTTGTATTGAATTTGATCATGTCAAGGTGGTTGCGAGTGTACAACCATTGAAAAGATCTGAGATTGTTTTAGAAACTTTCCCCTACTTATAAATTTAATCAAGCTCGAGATATTCTATGTGGATCTTATGCAAAATGTGTGGCTTTACTTCTGAATGTCTGTAAATAGTTTTTCTTGTTCTTGTTGCAATCTTGTATCAAAATTTGTCTCAATCACATAGGTTTCAATCCTTGTGATGGTTTAGTGGCATCTGCAATTTCATTTCTCAGAAGATCTTTCATCTGGGAGTGAAATAAACGATTTAAAATCACTTTTCTCTCATCTGTTGATTGATCTTGTCTATAAGCCTATGGGTGTACCTCAGGCATCATTGGGCTTAGATAGTGATGTATTTTTGGGTTTTCCAACTTGATCCTTCATTTTAGAAACTCATAGATTGTATGTTAAAGTGCTAATTTGGGCCTTCATTGAAGCACATGTTCTGGTTCAAGAAACATTTTAGCTGTTTTGTGGCATTTTGTTGGTTTAGTCTTCCATTTTACAAAATTTCTCAAAGATTTGGTATAATCAACTTTATCTTTCTTCACCTCCCATAAAAATCCATCTAAAAATAACTCATCCTACCCATACTACCCCTGTTTGCCATGTGTGTATACAAAGGCATGAATTTTACTACTAAAGCATGTAGAAACAATGAAGATTCTAAATGTCTTTAGTAGCGTGAACTTTGCTTAGAGAATATCTCCATTATCTAGATTGAAAACTCCTGAGAGTTATATTTTGTTGCATTGATCATATTTTCTTCAAGGTCTCCTTAACAAATTCATTAGGAAGGATATCTCCATCTCCTCCATAAAAAACAAGCTACAAAAGGGTTCTCTTATGTTGGTTGAAATGTACAACCTAAACTAGTGAGGATAGATCAAATCCTCTTGAGGGTGCTATCAATTTCTCCACATATAAGTGATTAAGGGCTAGTTAGATCCCATCCCCAACTATAAAATGACTTATCATGATCTATATATCTCTAAGCTTCTTGCTAAACCTGTGATGTCAAGCTCAAACTTTGAAGGAGAATTAATTTGGGTACCAACACTTTACTGGCATTGTTGTCAGGTACATAGTGGTTACAATTCACATTCAGGCCCTAGAAAAACACTTCTTATATACTCCAAGTGTTGCGTGCAATTCTTTCAGAACCTACACCTAGTGCACTAGCTTTCATTGACAAATCTGGGTAAAGAAAAGTTAGAGTCTTTCCATTTCTAATTTCTAGTTTTGACAATATTTGATAGATCATATTTAGTGTATCTGCACAACTAAGGTTGAAATCCTTAGAGGTGACTCCCTATTGATCTGATTCTTAATGAATACCAGTGTCTTAATCTTTGTCGAGTGAGATTTGTTACTAACCTTTGCAAAGCTGTAAGAAAGAAGATCCTTTCTTGCTAGGGACCCTGCTAGGACATTATTTCCAGAGCAAAGAAAACAAAAATCAGAAGGAAGAAAGTCCTAGAGAGCTGTGGGAAATTAGCAGACAAGAAAAGGGATCTCCATTGATGAAAGTGATAAGCCTATCATTGAATACTACTATTCAAGTGCTTCTGAATTAGGTAGCCTCTTTGTGGAATTGAATTCTCCAACTTGAGAGGGGCCTTTATTTGATTTTGAGAATTTTCTTCTCATTCTGCCCCTGTCTTTTCAGAAGTTGATAGGCATTTCCAAGAAACAAGGCTTGTAGGGGATATCCACTTTGAAAATTATACCCATGTTTTTCAGAGACCCTCTGCCCCTTATCAATTTGTCACCCCTCCAGGGTCACCTCCTCAAAACAACATGGCCATGCCCCACCCAGACCTCCATTTTTTTTAAATACCTTTGGAGCTATAAATGTATTAGGGATCTCTAGTTATCCAAATGTAGTTCCTTAAGATGTAAGAAATAGACTACCAAAGTTCCAAGGAAACAACTCTATAACTGGTGATCAACATTTGAAGCTTTTTATCAATATGATGGAAGAATTTGAGATTAAACATGAAGATGTATATATCAAGTTGTTTATCCATACTTGTTAGTGTGAAATCACAACACCCCCAAATGAGTTATGGATCTACTTTTATAAGGTAGGGTCATTTGGTGTGATTTTCATAACATTGGATCATTCCCCAAGCTATGGGACTTGTAAATGGGAATGATCCTCCAGAGAAGGCTGGTTCCTCTTCTTAAACTATCTGCCAAAAGCTATTCTAGTGTAGGAAAGATAATCTAATCCTAATCTAACTTCTAAGGAGATAAGGAGAGAAAGAAAACAAGAAAAAAATAGAGCCTACACTAAAATGGTGACACACCAGAGAAGGAAAGTGTTGATCATATACCAAATTTTCCATGGAACAAGGAGAGGTGAGCAATGGAAAGGATGGACAAGTGCATCATAGACCAGAGACGGATTTCACACAGAAAAATTTCAGAAATCCATGAACACAACTCCCAGATCTCTAAATAAACATTCAAAACATACACGAATACCCTGCAAATGAAGAGAGGCAAGAAGATGCAACAAAAACAAGCAAAGGATGAACAAATGCATCACAAAACCACATTTTTATTTCTTCATATGTTTGAACAGAACATCGTTCACAAGAAAGAGGCAAAAAAAATCCATTTACATAGCATGGGAAGAGGTTCAAAACTCCATTTTGACCTTTGGGAAGAAAAGAAGGGAGAAGCAGAGAAGAAAAATAAACAACCTAATTAACCTTTTGAAATGATGCCTCTGTTACAATATATAGAATAATGGGAGAGATAATAAGGAAAGAATCAAATCCTGCTCCAACCACTCAGAGAAATGCATTAAATCCCATTTCGAAATCTCAACCACTAAAAATCAATGCTTTCTATAGATCTGCCCACAATATGTCAGTTTTGGTTCCACAGTGGATTGAATTGAATCATATTTTTTAGTTGAAGAGATTGGATTCTACGTTAATGGCCTAGAAGACTTTTCTTCATTTTTCACATACCAGGGCCTACAAAAAATTATTTTCTATCCTTCCATGGCATAGAGGACGTCGAGACACTTCCAATAGTATCAGATTCGCTATATTACAAGTCCTAAGTTGAAAGATATTCCTCTTCAAGGTTTGCATTGGGTTCGTAAAAATGGATGGAAAAAACCAATTTGAAAAATGGGCCCTCTCTTTAATATGGGACACGTGGCAGCTAGATCGGAACAAAAATCGGGTTTGCGGGCTCAAAACTTAACTTTTCTCCTTTTTTACAAGAATCACAAAAAACCATAGAGTACTGCCATGGAGAGCCTCAAACTAAAATCACACCACAAAACATGTACTTCCCCACTTCCCTTTGACACCTTTTGATACTAACCATGGACACTATTGACTATATTATGGGCATTATTATAGTTTTGATTTAGTATGATGTTTAGATGTTGGACCATAGATTATTGTTGATCTTTGATTTAGTATATGATGCATGATGCTTATTAGAGACACTTCGTATGTGGATGATGATATAATATGTCTGACATGGATATATTATGAGATGTTGCTCGGACATGTGATTTTTGGATATTTTGAGTAGACCTAGAAAATTAAAATTGACATTAATATTTATGATAATATAGTTGTTGATATCAAATTGTAAGTGATATTGTTGATTTCCTTGATGATTGTTGTGATTCACTTATGATATAGATGATTTTGTTATTATAATTTATATTCATGTCAGATGTTTTGATATGGCCACAAGGCTGAAGGAGGTATTTGTGTTTTGCAGGTTAAAATATCACAAAAAACATCGGGGGATTGGAGACCAACCACTGTTGGAATTCTAGATGAATTCGACAAGGTCACCATGGGCAACATGTTTTGTGTGTGTGTGTGTGTGTGTTGTTTTTTGTCAGGGATTCCCATGGGGGGATTACCTTTGAATGTGACCAAGGGGATTTTATGTTTATTTTATTAATGTGGTTCCTTCTTATTATTGTTTGCATGTGTTTATTTTGTGATGCATTTAACCCCTTTCATTATTCTATTTAATGGTGTGTAGAATTAATGTGAGTAATCATATTGTTAAAATAAATAAATAAATCAAAACTTTGGGATCATAAGAAAGTAATTATTAGAAGTTGTTGGCTCTTTTATTAAAGTGTGGTAAGTGATAGTGTAAGTGATGTGTAAAGAGTTGTGTAGGTTCATATTTTGGAGTATGAAACACTCCACCTCCTTGGAAATTCGAATTTGTCCTTGGAGGCTGATTTTGGAGGCTTGTGGGACAAGTAAAACTTGTCCCATACCTCTTAAATTTTATTTACCAGCCATACCTATGGTTGGAGGGTTGATTTTAGACCTTCTTTAATGCATTTTTTATAAGTCAAGTTGACATGTTTTAATTGCAACTTTCTTACATGTTTTGAATTTTTAGTCCTTATGGGGTGTGGGCTTAGTTGGAGTGTGGAAGTAAATTTGTCATATTATTCACCCACCTATTTATTATGGTTGGGGGAATGAATTTGAATTTTATGCTTGGAGTTGAGTATGTGTGATGTGGCATAGCTACATTGGATCCACCTCATCCTCTTTCTCTTCCCTCTTCTATAAAATTGGAAACTCCTTTAGCTTTGTTTTTAGTTGTTGAAATTTTGGAATCACTTCCATTTTTGGGAGACTTATTTAGGGGTTTTGGAGAGCTCTAGCTTTCAGAGAAGATTAGACATTGTTGCATACTTGGGCATTGTATGATCTCTTGGGACTATATTTTAACATTGGAAATATTTTTGTTTTGTACTTGGAAAAAAATCCATCATGGAGAGGTAGGAGCTTAGCTCTTGGATATATGCTTTTATTTTCCTTTTTATGTTTGTGTGAATGCTTGAATGTTTGTTTTGTGTTTGTTGGCTGAAGTTGGGTATAACTGGCCTAGGAATGGTGTAGGATAAGGCTATGGGGAATCACTAAGTGGGGGGCCTAATTGTTTTTTGGGAGATATACATGTGGATGGCAGTCAGAATTTGGGTTGGAACTTACAAATAAAGAGCTTGGATTTCATTACTCATTATGGGATGCCACAAGAGGTTGGGAAGGCATAAGGAAATAGCTGAGCATTTAGGGGTACTTTTTGGGGGACATAAGTATATGTTAGTGATTTGAAATGTTATAATTCGGTGGGTTTGTTCTCAGGTGGTGATACCCATTTCCCCAAGTTGGAAGGCATAAGAAGCTTCCTCACATAGTTCCTTGCTCCTTTGGCTTGCTTGATGAAGCCTTGAGTCTTGTTTGTATGTCTTTTAAATGTAGTTGTAAACTACTGTTGGTTGTTCTTGAACTGTATTTTTATTATGAAATGTGCATGTTGAAAGATTACCTTTGTGATGTGGAAGCCTGTTGTTGCCATGAGTTGAAATACATTTCTTATTGCATTGTGGTTGTGGCTCGGGGGCCAGTGAAGAAGGATGGGTTACCCTTTCATTGGATGTCTTGGTTGAGTGGAGAGCGTTGCCTTTCCCCTGCTTTTGTTGTGATCAAAATTGAAAAAGATGGGAGAATCTTCATGTCGTTGTTCTGGAGAAGAGGAAAAGATAGTTTTGACAGTCCTTGTTGGGATCATTATTTATTGTAACCCTTTCCCACTTCGAAGTGGATGATCTTGTAGATTTTTTTGATGATGGAAATATGTTTTGTATTGGTTATGAAAGTTGTAATTCAAAATGTGAAAGAGATGTACTCTGTTTTCTATTTTTGGATGAAAGAAAAAAAAATATTTATATCTTGTTAGTTGTATTTGATCAATGGAAAAGAAATTTGTACAAGAATCATACAATTCAATATAAACTATTTAGTTCTATTAATATGATATTGTCTTCATTGAAAATTTGGGTTTGCAATATATTTAAAATTTCTATTTGGAAACTTGAAAAGGGAATACGTATGAAGAGAATATATTACTCTTTTCCTTTGGAATGCATGATTTGAAGGAAACGAATATTGTAGTCATTAGATTAGAATGAATTCATAAACTTATGTTGGTAAATGTAAATGGATCAAATCAAAATTGAAGTTGTAGAACTCTATTAGAGAATTTTTCAAAACTAGAAAATATTTTATTCAAAATGCGTAGAATGACCCCTGTAACAATGAACAATAAAATGAAACAATGAATCGAAATTAATATTATTAAGGTGCCCACAAACAAACTAAACCACTTAAGAAATTTTTAAGGATCCTTTCAAATCGAACAAAGGAAAAACTGCACTCGTTTCGCTGTCAAAATTGAGAAATTTCGAATTGATCTTAAATCAAAAAAATTGTTACTTGCAATCCATCCTAAATTACTCTAAGAGCAAACCTCTATGTCTATTTGGCATGTTGTGAAAGGAGGTAGGTCGAATTGAACAAAACTTTATAATTTGAATGTCACAAGTTTTCACTTTATAATCCTATAGAGAGTTTTCTCAAAATTGACTCTTAAAAATTTATCCAAATTAAATTCTTAAGGTTGCTGTGCACTTAATATGTCGAGAGATTTTTGAAATGTCCTCATTTTCAGAAACAAAGTTCCCTATAAAAAATTATGTCCTTTTGAAGTTTTCAGAAGAGGAAAAGCCTCTTACGCACCTTACTTGCAAGCCGGGAGAAAAAGGAGTCTCTTCCACGCCCATCTTGTGCACCTAGGAAAAAAATAGTTTCTCCCATGCTTCTCTTCCACACCCCTGGAAGAAAATTTCTTTCTGTGCCTCTCTTCTGCACCTGGGGAAATTTCTTCTGCACATCCTATGAGAAGATAATCTATCTGCACTAAGGATGACTTTCTCTCTCTTGGTGTTTTGTAGGATGTTTTAATAGCTGTTGTAATGGAAATCAACTTCAGCTAGAGATTACACTAAGTTCTTGTACAATGGAGTTCTAGATCAATATTTTCAGCTCTGGCATGTTTATGCAACCTGGGGAGAGATGAAAGGTGCCCCTTTTGGTCAAACAATTTTTTTTAGCTTTGTCAGTCTTTAGTTGAACCTCTTTCAGAAATCTTGTGCTTTGGATAGTTAGTCTAGATTACCAAAGTAATAAGTTCAGATTTGTGAGTAGAATGCTCAAACCAAACATGAATCTTGTTGATTTTTAAGGCAAGTCTTGAAAAAAAACATTTTTCATAAGTGCATAACCTTAAGGGATTATAAACTGTGGAGTGTATCCAACTCTGACTGTATATTGTGGTTGAGTTGTTTTGTGGTGCCTTGTCAAAGAGTAAAGTGAACTTTCCTTGATGGGTGTTAGTTGTTTCCATGCTGGCCATAAGGTCAATCATTGATTCAAGTTTTTTGAAGAGTTATCTGTAACCTCTTTGACCACCTGTTGCGTCGTTCTGTGCATCAAACAATTCAAAAAAAAATTATCTTGTACTTTGCTATGTTGGTATTTGTGTCATGAATTAGTGGGTGTTGTTGGTGCTCAAAATAATCTCACCCCAATTTGTGCTTATGAAAAAATATTGATTTACGGCCTCTGTCATTTTCTCATTCCCCGTATTGTGCTTGGTTAATCTTTATGGCCATTTTTATTTTCTTCTTGGGTTATAAATCACTTAAGGGTCTATATTTTGGGTCCTCCATTCTCTGTTCATCTAAAAACTCGGGGTCCCCCCCTATTTTATGTTCTCCACAGTCAGGATTTGTCTTCCTTATCATTTCTTCCCTAAGTAATTGAAGAAAATGAATGGATGTATCCCTGAAGAATGTATTTGAGCCTTGTAACACTTGTAAACTTTCTATCCTTGAAGAAAATTTCATTCCCAAGCTCAAATGGTCCATTTTTTGTATTTTATGGTTTGACAGGTGTTTCTCCTAGTCAAATTTGTATCCTTGTATCTGCAAGGGATGTGGCACCTTTTGGTTGGACACGGCTCAGCTAGGTACTTGGAAAAATTCATGGAAATCTTTAACTCAAAATTTATCCACGTGGAGGCACGACACTCATTTGAAGATCTATTTTTAGGTTTTGCCTTGAAGTAGTGCTGGGAAGACATGTGGAGGCTTCCGCTACTTGGTCCAAACTTAGAAAAAAATTTATGCAATTACAGCAGTTTGGTAGAACAATGACACGTGCCAAGCTCCCATTCATTCAGAGTCTCCTCTTTGGGCACCATCTTGAAGTTGTGCCATGGAGACACGTGGAGGAACCACGCATATTCATGGACCAAACCTTGAGTTTGATTTTAAAGAAGCACCCAGGATGACACGTGGAGGCATCCGCTTGCTTTTCATTTTACTTAGACTTTTCAATGGCCAAAGGAGACTTCCTCAGAGTATGGCACATGGTTTCTTCCATTGAGCTTCAAGTTTTCAGACATATCTTACCAGAATAGGACACGTTGTGAGCCCATGCTCATTCTAGGTATCAAATTTTTGGGACCACCTCAAGGTGCGCCATGGTGACACATGGAAATTTGAAAAACCAAAGAGACGGGGACGTGGGCCATTGGAGGCAACTTGGATTTTTTTTCCCCTTTAGGATTTAAATTTAAAAATGGCCCACAAGCCCAATGAGGGAAAAGGTCAATGTTGTTCCCAGGTCAATGGCAGAGGTGTGGGCTCTCGAGAGAAATTTATAAAAAATTTCCTTTTGAGAAAAAAGGGTCAAAACTAAAAAAGGATGTGCGACCCCACTCTAACTACATTTGGACACGTGTCAGTTTTGTTTCCTAAGGGTGGAGCTATGGGGAAAACTTGGAAATTTTTTCCTTTTCCAAAAAGAGAGTAAAATGGTAGAATTTAAGAGCGGTTCCACTCCAATCATATTTTGGGCATGTGTAAGGCTCATTTCCCAAGGGCGGAGATGTGGGGCCAAATGGAATTTTGTCCTTTTTTTCAAAAAGTTGTAAAAAATCAAGGGAAGTGCTTAGGTCTATTCTAAATCCTAAATCTACCACGTGGACAACCCAAATTCAAAGTAAATATCAACGAATGTTGTGAGTCTAAATCTAATTTTCCCCCCATTTCTCTAAAACATGTCTCGAAGTACGATTCTCCATCATTTCACCAAGAAGAGAAGGAAGTTAATGTTGATATCTGAAGTTTGGTGGGAAGATCTAGAGGACATCTTTTGCCATTAAAATTGTCTGAATTTTTTGCCCGATCATATTTTTTGTTTTTCTTCTCCCAAGCATGCAACGGGCTAGATTATTTAAGAGACAAAAACCCCACATATTTGAGGCATGCCTTCACCATGGATATTTAGATAGAGAACAATATCAAGGCAGATGGAAAGCCTCCAAAAAGGGAAGGTGTTAAGCTGATCAACCCAGAAAAGCCTCTAAAAAGAAAGGATGCTGATTTGGAAGAAGTTGTGAAGACTTTGGCAGGGGCTATCAAAGAAATTTCATACAAGCTACCCCGAGATGAGAAGGGAATTGGGCAGAGCTCACAAGTTCAACACAAACAACAAGGCCCAAGATACATTTCACAAACCACCAAAGATTTGATGATAGAGGCAAGGGACCTGTTGGATCTTGAAATAGATAGTCCTAAGCTAGGGATAACATAATGGTACCCGTTCCTTTGGCTACTAAGAGTTGTTATGGAGGAGGATACATATGTCATTGATTTGTGTGAGAAATGTTTCATGCCTCATGCTCCTTATGAAGAAGATTAGCAAGAAGAAGAAGAATTTGATGATAATGATGATGTTTTTTTCATGGTGGGTTATTCCACTTGCTCACAAAAATGGGCAACCTCAACTGAGGTGATAAGTGATAGAACTGCTACCTCCTTTTGGGACTGCATTCATATGGTACCTATTCTTCCTCCCTCTAATGCTCTAGACGTAGATAATGTAAAATCTTTTTAATTACCCAATAACAAATTTGAATATTTAAGGGATTTAATGATAAAGAAGTATGATGGAGGAATCCCATCTAAGGAAGATATGCAGTTACTGATGAATGTTGTGGGTTTCTCAAGAGAAGTAATATAATACAAGAAGTAAGGCTATCAAAGGGGAAGATACTCAATCCAAGCCTAAAGTTTCCTTACTTTCAAACATTCCTAAGGGGGATCCTAAGAAAGAGACATCTAACAAAAGCCTTGCATTTAAAAACAAAAAAATCAAACCCCTCCTCATGCCCAAGTTGTCAAAAATCCTACACCATGTAATGTGTGTGTTAGCTTTTCCTTCCAATATTCGCTTGCCAAAGAATGTCCCATATTACATTGCACAAGTTTTAAGTCAAATCAAAGTCTTTGTTCTAATGTTTGAGTTTTTAAGGATTCCTGAGCACAAAAAGAGAGCATTTGAATACTTGGGGTTTAAAGAAGAGAAGACTTCCCTAGGCAGAAACATAAACATTGTGGATACCCCACCAGAAATTCAAGAACTAGAAGCACCACCAACATCAGAAGAGCTAGATGAACCACATGAGGTCTATTTGGTGACATCCCTTGTAGACTCTCAAATGAATGTGGATCCATTCTTCACCACTTTGATCATAAAGGATAGACCTGCTACACAACTGCATGTTTGATTCAAGAGCATCATGCAATGTCATGCCTTTAGAAGTCATGAATGAGATAAACTTCAAAGTGATAACAACATATGGGAATTTCACTGCCATGGACTCTAGGGAAGTTCCAGTAGTGGGATGCATGAAGGGTTTGGTGATGCAGCTTGCAGCTTACCCAAGAAAAAACATTAAACTTGATGTTGTCATTATTGACTGCCCAGCCAAGTGGGGCATGTTTTTGTCAATAAAATGGGCTACAAGTTTTGGTGGAAGTGTCCAAATGGATATGTCTTATGCTCCCATTCCAGTTGAGGGAAGCCTTATCAGGTTGTATGGGGAAAAGAAAATGTTTCATCTTATTGAGGATCCCAACAATGCATCCTATTAGGTATTGTACAAAAATGTTGATGTAGACAACTTTGTGGGATTTGTTGATGGAAAGGAACTTAAGATTGAACAATGCAAATGCCTTGAACAAAATAGGTTCTCTTTGAACTCTACTGTTTGATGGAGCTTGATCTAAAGTTTGGAATGATGCTTGGTGTTGTTCTGCTTTCCCCTGGTCAAGAAAATTTTGTCTTTTTCTTCAAACTAAACTTTGAGTGCACTAAAAACATTGTGGAGTATGAGGTATTGTTGTTAGGTTTAATAATTTCTTGGAAATTTGGTGTCAAGGACATCATTTTCAAATGAGACTCAAAGTTAAGTGTGAAACAAGTCAGGAAGTTGTATGCCACAAAGAATAAACGAATGAAACAATACTAGCATTTAGTTTGGGCCTTCATCAAGATTTTTGATTCATTCAACATTGTGCATCATGATAGGAAGTTCAGTGATTTGGTAGACAAGATTGCAATGTTGGGGGTGTCAGTTTGAAAAATCTACAGTGTCCCCATATTGTGAATATGAGGTTGAGGTATTGACAAGCCCTTCTATCCCTGACAACATCAAGCACAGGTAGGTTTTTGATGGTGATACTCAGATCAGAAGATTTATGTAGAAAAAAGGAGAAGTCACTGACTAGAATATTGATTGGGAGCCAATGATATGTACAACAAAAAGAAAAGAAACCTTGTTTGGCAAGGGCATCATCCAGCTAAAAACCAATACCATCCCTAGAGGGCTAGTGGCTCTTGAGTCTAATTTTGATAATGTTCATTACCTTATTAACATATGTGCGGAAGCCTCAAGGGATATTGAGGAGCATGATCTTGGTACAAAGGAGAAGCCAAGGAAGATTTGGTTAGGTAGTAATCTCTGCAAGGAGGAGAAGCAGTCATACATCCAGTTGTTGAAAAAAACCAAGATTGTATGGCTTGGACATATTCTGAACTAAAATGATATAGAGAGGACCTATTTCAGCATGATATCCCCTTGGTGTCTAATGCAAAGCCATTTAGGAAAAAATAGAGGCCCATTAATCCACTCTTATCCCTAAAAATGTAAGAAATGAAGAAGCTAAGAGATGGAGGGATTATCCTGCCCACAAGGTATTCTTTTTGGGTTGCTAACCTAATACCAGTATGAAATAAGAATGGTGACATCAGACTATGTGGGGACTTCAGGAATCTAAATAGATCATCAATGAAGGATAATTATCCTTTACCAAATATGGAGAACATAGTGCAGTTAGTGACTGTTCTGAGTTGCTTTCCACCTTGGATGGTTTCTCTGGTACAACTAAGTTGTGGTGAAAGAAAGGATCAAGACAACCTTCACTAATCCTTGGGGGACCTATGTTTATTTCAGAATTCCCTTTGGTCTGATGAATGTTGGAGCCACCTTTCAACAAGAAATGGATGTTTCTTTCACTATTTACATCAATGAATTTATCTTATTCTATCAAGATGATGTAACTGTATTTTCTAAAAAGGCAGAAGTGATCACTTGTTGCTCTTGGAGAAGATGTTGATAAGATGTAGAGAATATGGAATCTCACTCAATCCAAGGAAATGCCATTTCGGAGTGTAGAAGGAAAATTTTCTTGGTCACATTGTGTCACAAGAAGGAGGGATGATTGATCCAGAAAGAGTAGAGGCCATTAGCCAGGTCCCAATCCCAAAAGAGTAAGAAGGGAATTCAGTTATTCTTTGGGAAAATATACTTAATTAGAAGATTAATATCAAAATTTTCTGAGATGACCATTCCAATCACTTCCATGCTGAAGAAAGACCAAGTCATCAAATGGGAGGAGGCTGCCATCCAAGATTTCAAAGGGATTAAAGAGGCACTCAAGCATGCACCTATATTGGCAGCTCCAGATTATAAGAAGCCCTTTTAAATGTTCTCTTTTTCTTTAGAGAACACTATTGCTTTTGTCTTGTTGTAGAAGGATGGTGAAGGGGATGAGAGGCCAATTGCCTTCTTCAGTAAGGCCTTGCACGGAGCTGAGCTAAAGTAAAACCATCATTAAAAAGTAGGCATTTGCCTTAGTAAAAGAAAAAAAAGGTTTTTAGACTTTACATTATAAGTTCTAAAGTGGTTTCTTATGTTCCCCACACCATGGTGAAGGGCATCTTATCAGAGATGGAAATCTCAAGAAAAAATATGTAGGTAGATGAACAAATTGCAAGAATATGATTGGACATCCAAAACCACAAAGTTTGTGAGAGGTTTAGGCTTGGCTAAGATTATGGCAGAGAGAAACTTGCAAACTATTGATGTGAATGAGGTGGAAGAAGAAAGGGAAGGTGTATTTCAAACATTAATGAATTCTGAGTGGTATAAAGATGTAATCTTTTTTCTCAAACATTTGAGCTTCCTTGAGCATTTAAGTTAGAACCAAAAAAGAGCTCTGAAGTTGGCTTCCTAGAAATATGTCATCATTGATTATGGGTTAGCTTTGAAGAACCCAGAGGGAGTCCTCTTAAGGTGCATTACTGAAGGAGAATCCCCCAAGATAATTGTTGATCTCCATGGAGGAGTTTTTGGGGGGAACTTTGTTGATATAGTCACAACACATAAGATTCTAAGGGTTGGTTATTGGTGGCCAAATATTTTCAAGGATGCAAGCATGATGGTAAAAGGATGTGAGAGTTTCCAGCAATTCTCTAGAAGGCTGAAAGATTCAAGCTCCCTTTGCAACCCTATACCAATTGAAGCCCCATTCTAGCAATGGGGAATGGATTTCATTTGTGATATTTCAGACCCTTCAAGTGCTGGCCACATGTGGATTCTTGTAGTGACTTATTATTTTACTAAATGGGTGGAGGAAATTTCCACCAAGAAGGCAACAAACCAAGCTTTTATGGATTTTGTGCTAAACAACATCATCTGTAGGTTTGGGGTGTCAGTCAAGATTGTAGCTGATAATGCCATGAGCTTTAGAGCTAAACCTTTGGTGGTAATGTGTAGGGAGTATGGAATCAACTTGAAATATTGCTCAAATTATAACCCCAAGGAAATGGACAAGCTTCATCCAGTAATAAAAATTGTTGAAGATCATTAGAAGAACATTGGAGTAGAAAAAGAGAAGGTGGGGTGAACAATTGAAGTTTTGCTATCTTGGCAGATAGGATCACTATCAAGAGGGCCATTGGAAAGATTCCATTTGAGTTAGTAATATGGGACTTAAGCCCTACTACCTCTTTCATATGCAACTATCTTCATATCAGTTTATGCAACAACTAGAAGATCAAGAAGTAGGTCCTTATGATGCTCACATTAACCAGATTATTGAGCTTGATGAAGAGAGGAGAGCATCCCACCAGAGGCATGTGAGGTTAAGAGAGAAACTAAAGAAATTGTTGGACAAGAAATCCAATCCCAGATATTTTAATGTTGTTGACCTTGTGCTACTATGGGAAAACAAACATTAGGATAAGGGCAAGCATGGAAATTTTTACTCATTATGGATGGGCCCTTACTCTATTGACATAAGAATTGGGGTACCTTATTCCTCAAGGAATAATATGGTGAACTACTCAAGTTTCCTATCAATGGTAGGAATTTAAAGCATTTCTTGGATTGATTCCCCTGAATCAAGGAATAGATTTTTTGTACAGTGTATAATTTTTCATTTGTTTCCTTTCATTTTGTGTTTTGTCTTGTTTTGGTCCTTGGTGACCTATTTTCGTTGGTTTCTCTTTATCTTTTTGAAGGTGGATTTGTTTCTCTGCTTTGCAAGGTGAATTCATTTCCCAATGGATATTTTGGCACTTAGTTTACTACTGTTCTTGTGGCACTCACAGGGAGTGCCCATCCCTGACGCGGAGCCAGGGTTGGTGCTCAAACTAATCTCACCCCTAATTTGTACCTATGAAAACTTATTGATTTATGGCCTCTGTCATTTTCTTCTTCCTCGTATTGTGCCTTGTTAATCTTTGTGGCCATTTTTATTTTTCTCCTTGGTTGTAAATCACTTAAGGGTTTGTATTTTGGGTCCCCCATTCTCGATTCATCTAAAAAATTAGGTTCCCCCCCTATTTTTTATTCTCCATGGTCAGGATTTTCCTTCTTATCATTTCTACCCTAAGTACTTGAAGAAAATGAATGGATGTATCCCTGAAGAATGTATTTGAGCCCTGTAACATTTAGAAACTTTATGTCCTTGAAGAAAATTTCATTCCCAAGCTCAAATGGTTGTTTTTCAGTATTTTATAGTTTCACGGGCATTTCTCTCGATCAAATTTGCATCCTTGTATCTGTAGGGGATGTGGCACCTTTTGGCTAGACACAGCTCAGCTGGGTACTTAGAAAAATTCATGGAAATCCTTAACTCAAAACGTGTCCATGTTGAGGCACGACGCTCATTTGAAGATCTACTTTTTGGTTTTTCCTTTGAGTAGTGTTGGGAAGACACGTGGAGGCTTTCGTTGCTTGGCCCAGACTTAGACAAATTTTTATGCCATTGGAGTAGTTAGGCGGAACAGGACATGTGGAAAGCTCACACTCATTCAGAGTCTCTGCTTTGGGCACCATGTTTAAGTTGCACCATGGAGACACGTGGAGGAACCACGCATGTTCTGGGACTAGCCCTTGAGTTTCATTTTAAAAAAGCACTAGGTTGACACGTGGAGGCCTCTTCTTGCTTTGTATTTTACTTATAATTTTCAATGGCCAAAGGAGACTACCTCAGAGGTTGACGTGGTTCCTTCCACTAAGGTTCAGGTTTTTAGATAGACCTTTTTAGAACAGGACATGTGACGAGCCTGCGCTCGTTCTAGGTATCAAACTTTTGGGTCTGCATCAAGGTGCACCATGGTCACACGTGATAGTTTAAAAATTCAAATAGACGGGGAGGCGGGCCATCAGATGCAACTTGGATTTTTTTCCCCTTAAGTATTTAAATTTCAAAATTGCCTGCAAGCCAGATGAGGGAAAAGGTCAATGTTTTGCCCCATTCAACAACAAAGGTGCGGGCTCTTGGGGGAAATTTGGAAAAAAATATTTTTGAGAAAAAAGAGTCAAAATTATAAAAGGAAGCATGGCCCCACTCCAACCAAATTTGGACATGTGTTAGGCTCATTTCATGAGGGTGGAGCTACAGGGAAAATTGGGAAAATTTTCCCTTTTCCAAAAAGAGAATAAAATGATATAATTTGAGCACGGTTCCACTCCAATCATATTTGGGCACGTGTTTGGATCATTTCCTAAGGGTGGAGGTGTGGGGAAAAATGGAATTTTTTTTCCATTTTTTCATGAAGTTGTAAAAAGTCAGGGAAGCCCCCGGGTCTATTCTAAAGCCTGAATTTGCCACATGGATGGCCCAAATTTAAAGTAAATATCAACGTCTATTGTGAGTCTAAATCTTATTTTCCCCCCATTTCTCTGAAACACATATAGAAGTACGAGTCTCCATGATTTCTTGTTATTTTCTACACACAAAGTAGAGAAGGAAGTTAATTTTGATATCTGAATTTTTGTCAGATGATTTGGAGGACTTCTTTTGCCATTAAAATGGTATGACTTTCGTGTCCGATCGGATTTTCCATTTTTCTTCTCCCAAGCACGCAAGGGGACAAATTTGACAGATTCGGGTCAGAAGTGGTTGGAAAATTGAATAAATAGTGATCTACTAGAGGAAGGAGTTGAATGCGGGAGGTATTTGATGAGATATGCCCCCCTCGAGCACCTGAACACTTCCTACAGATTCGATTATGTGAATCATGAAAGAATCATGGTGAACACTGGCACATTAAATGTTTTCATCTTTTAGGAGGAATAGGATCTATTGTAAATGCTATAAATGGCACAAATTTTTTGTGCAAAAGGGTTGGGAGGTTAGATGTTGGAGGTCAGAGTGCTAGAGATCGAAGAAAATTCCCAAGAGAAAAATTTAACTAAGCATATCTTTTGAGAATCCATTTGAGAAGTTAGGCTATCTCTTTTTGTATTAAGTTTTATTGTATCAAGGTGGTTACAGTTGTATAGCCATTGATGAGCTTTGAGATTTTTCTGTGAAACTTTCCCCTGCTAATAGACTTAATCAAAATCGATTTTTTTTGTGTTGTCTTGAGAAAAATGTGTTGGTTTTATTTCTTAATGTATGCAAGTAGTTTTTCTTATTTATATTACAATCTTGTATCAAATTTTGTTCAATCACATAGGCCTCAATCCTTGTGACATTTTAGTGGAATCTGTAATTCCATTTCCCAGAAGAGATTTCATTTGGGATTGGAATAAACAATTTAAAATTACTTTTCTCTCATCTATTGATAAAGATTGTCTGTAATCCTTTGGGTGTACCTTAGGCATGATTTGACTCAAATATTCATGCATTTTTGGGTTTTCTAACATGAGCGTTCATGATAGAATCTTAGAGATTGTGTGAAAGAGTGCTAATATGGGCCTCCATTGAAGCACATCTTCTAGTTGAAGAAAAATTTTAGCTATTTTGTGGCATTCTGTTGGTATGACTCTCCATTTTGTAAAGTTCCTCAAGGATCTGGTGAATCTAGTTTCACCCTGTCCCACCTCCCACCAAAAAATCAATTAACAACAACCAATCCTACCCATACTACCCTTATTTTTCATGTGTGTATACCAATGCATAATCCTCACCACCTAAACATGCAGAAGCAAGTAGGGTCTCAAATATATTTAGTAACATTTTCCTTGTTTTGAAGATACCTCCATGATCTGGAAGTGATAACTCGCGAGAGTTAGATTATATGTGTTGATCATATTTTCCCATAGGTATTTTCAATAAAATCTATGTAAAAGAAAGCTACCTGTATCTCCTTTCATCTAACAGAGGTTACAAAATAGGTTCTCTTACCTTGGTTGAAAGGCATAACCTAAAATAGTTAGGATAAGATCATATCCTTTGTAACGTGCTACCCACTCACTGTCAAAACCTAAGTGCTAACAGAGTCATATAGATTGCTTTCCCTGGGCTACAAAATGACATACATGATTACCTAGCTGCCTCTGAGTGTCCTGTCAAATCCATGATGCTACTCAGTCTTTGAAGGAGATTAGATTTGGGTAACCAACATCGGCGTTACACGTGGTATGAAAGCCGTTGATTTGAAAACTTGGGCCTTAGGAGTGCTTTATAGATTCTTTATAAATGCATTGCAAAAATGTAACACACTTTTGAAATTTTCTCCGAAAACAACCTTGTCCGAAAATTCAAAACTTTTACCTTCTAAATGTGAAGAAATCCTAGCAGTCCCTACTGCTTCATTTTTACACTGCCATACTTAATTTCTCAAAAAGAAAAAAATTCCCAATGTTCTTCGAGTGCCCCCACCTCCACCTCTGAACTTACTTACGTGGCATTTTTTCGATGATTCATTCTGGGTAACTATTACTCTCTTTTATACTTAAATTCCTGTTTACAATGAAGCTTATAAAGTATTCAAAGACCTTTGACGGCCCGTGTTGAAAAAGCTGTTGACTTTTCACAAGTCCTAACATCATGATCCTTAATTCTAATGATGTGTTGCAGCCCTTGTGAGAACCTTCACTTTTTAAGTTTACTCCTTAAAATGATAAGTTTTATGGTGTGATTCAAAGTGTTCCATTGACCCACTAGTGGTCCTCTTCTGGGTCAAGAACTTTTCAACCCTAGACAGTTGTTTAGAGCCTCCTTCCTTAATTTGCTAAGAAAGAGGGTTAAATTGTCATTTTGCACCTTTAACTTACCTGTATCCAAAAAAGTGGACATTAAATCTAGGTGAAATTTAGGACCCAATGGCGCTGCTTCTGTCCCTAATTTTGACCTAACCTCAAGGTAGACGTACCCCTATTGCTGGTTCATTGAAGGGTTGCCATGTTTCATTTGTATACTTTAATCCTTGTGTTTCAAAGACAAAAAACCACAAAGTTATTTTATGCAAGGTCAAGCTTCCCCTCCCTTATGACTGATTTCAGACTATGCCCCATGTCTCTCTCTAATTTGCTACGGAGTTAAAGTTTTCTGTGATAATCTTTAAACTTTGCAATACAAAAAGTTAAAAAGTTTCCTAAATTCCTCCGACAGCCCGCCAATTCGCCTTTTGACTTTTCAAAGGCAACATCAGACCTGTTTTGATTGGTTGTGGGATACATGGCTAAATGTTGTGTAACTTCAACATTTTTCACCAAAGATGATGAAATTGGTTCAAATTTCCCCGGCGCCCCACTTCTTTATTTTGACATTTCGTCGTATGGGGGTGACCACTGGGTGTCCCTTTCTGAATGTCGCTCTTAGGTGCCTTAAGCATTTATGCCTTTATCTTTGTACTGCACAGAACCTTAACGCCTGTCTAGGCATCTTAAAGTGGACCCGCCCATCCACAACCAATGCTAGAGATGAACACATATACACTTGTCGTTGAGCGTTCAAAAATAAGAAATATGTCCCCGGCCACTGGTAAAAATTCTCTTACCCAATAAAAAAGTAAGCCATGTATATGCAGATCCTGATTGAAAGAATTTGACGGTGAAGAAAATGCCCGTTAAACTGTCGAATTACGTATAGGACTCCACCATTCTTTTGCCCATAGCTTCATATGTTTTTCACCGAAAAGTGATGTGTCTGAAAATGGCAATAAATTCAATGGCATGCTAAGTTTAATTTACGATTTCCTTGGGAATGGATTTTCTAAAGGCAGTGACTAGAGGAAAATTGTATACATCTTGATCGGGGATGGATAGAATTAATCCCATTCAAGTATTGTGCCTGTAAATTAAGTGTGTTTGGTTTCCCTCTAGAGCTATAAATAAGTCTACCCTTTCCTTAAATTTGGGGAGTTTCTATGAATAACACTCTAGGGACCGATTAATTTTAGAATTACGTGCAGACACTTATCGATGCCAAGTGTCTTTTGGACCATGCCACTGGAGATGTTAGTGTAATGGTAGATCTAAATGAGTTAATATCGATGGTGTCTTATAATTGTACCTCCTCTTTTAAAAACTGTAACTCTTAGCTATAAATCCATGTTTTGAATAAATTAGCTGATTGGTTGCCCTATTGCATTTGATGCTTTCTAGTGTGGATGTGGTGTCCTAGGATTGTTAAAATCTTTCATTGTCATTCTGGTTGCTTGGCTGGGTGGTATCTTGTGGGGACATGAGAATGTAGATTGGAAAAACCTTCCTTGGTTATTATCATGAGAGTAAAAATGTTACCACCCTAAACAACAAAACATTGTTAAACCTTAATAGATTCGTAAAAGTAAGATTATACCTCTTTAATGAGCCTTCCTTGAAAATTTCTTATGAGAACTTGTGGAGACCCACTAAGAATGTTTAATGATGCTTGAAATTATTCGGTGAATCTCCCGAAATCTTGGTGTGATTCATGTTGGTTCATTGTTTCCTAGTTCTTATAAAAAAATTAATGATGTGATTTCTATGATGAATGTCTCTTGTTTACCTTTATAATTAAAAATGTGGTATGTTGATTTATATTCTCTTTCCCATAAAGGTAATTAGTGTGATATGTTTGAACATTTCTTCTCATTAAAATTTGATTGATAAGACGGACTCAACCAAACATGCCATAAAACTATAATTAAGGAGATTTGACCTTGGAAGCTTAACAAATAAACTGGAACATAGAAAAAGGGAAGTGATTCTTACTTATACTCTTGGTAGATTAAAAGAATAAATAAAAACCATGTAGAATAATATGAAAGGGAAAAACCTTGTCCATGCTATCTTCCTTACGAATAAAATAAATACTTTTTCTCTTTTCTACCTATACAAAATGGTAAGACATCATGCCCACCTTAGTGGTGCTCTATATAACGTAAACTTGGGGATGTCATAATAGGAAGAATTTTATAACTAAGGAAACATCGTAAAGGAATGTTCTTAACAAGAACGAAGCTATAACTTTTGACTTAATGATTTGATTTATAAATAATGGGTAAATATTTATGTGTATTGAGTACAATGTATAGTTGAACCTGTAGTTCTGTCACCTACCTAAAATTGTGAAATACCTAGTGGATAGTAGTGTGTTCTAGTTTCTTAGTAACTTCTTATTCATAGATGTATGTGCCTTTATTTGTGGGAGTTTTGGGTCATCATAGCCTTATCATCTCGTAGCTCAATGAGTGTGATTTATGGCCTTATTGGTTTGAGACTTATCTCTTGTTTAAACAACCTCATTATGTGTTGTCTTGTCCTTGGAGACCTAAGTTATTGTAATTTTAAGGTAAACATATGTTAAGGATATAAAATAACTTTGGGAAGTATTTTTTTCTTCTTGTTCTTCTCACTAGAGACCTTGAGTGCTCTTTGGTGTTACAATTTATGCTTGTGCTCTTTTTCTAGCTATTCTGAGCTTGATCAGGAAATAAGATAAATGAATCCCATTATGTTATTGTTAATGGTACTTCTTCGTATGGATATGTTAGTTGCTAGGGGAGATATATATATATATATATATATTTCTTTTGCTAAATATTTGATGTCTCTAGACCTTGGTTGGTGGTGGTGTGTTTGATTCTTAAAACAAAAGTATAAAAAATCATACTATAGGAAACCTTTTGGTCATGTAATTTCTTAATATTACCATGAAAAGTTAATTATACCCTCTTGAGTTATAGAAGTTCTTTCCATAAATAGTTCCTCGATAGTAAATACTTGCTGATTTAGGTGTCCTTCCTTGTCGATTAACCTCATCTTATGTTACCTCAAATTGTGAGAACTTGAGTAAACATGTCTCTCATACAAAATTGTGGCCTTCGTTGATTGTACTACCCTTTCCTAAACAATGAATTATGTAAGAATAATTTAACCCTACTGGAAACCTTAATTTTTGTTACTGTAGTATGTTGTATTCCTTGGGAAACTATTTGTTCTTTCTCAACTCATGGAATTCTCCTTATTATTTGTCTACTTGGTGGTTACTCTTAAGACTCTTTTGAACTCTTCATGTTATATTTACTATGTGTTGTATCTTGGTTGATAGCATAAAGTTACTCTCTAGATTTAAATGGTGTAGCCTTCCATGCAGAAAAATTTAGAACTCATCCCTTACAATATCCCTTTTTCTTGATAAATTACATTAGACCAAACTTGGGATTCTGTGGACCCATGCTTGTTTGAAGCAAGAAATCCCATAATGAGAGTGATCTTTTTTCTGTTACAATTGTTTCTATCTCTCTTTCCTGTGACTTCCAGGAGGGAGTCGAGTCTAAGGGTAGGGGGATGTAATGCCCACTTCCCTTTGACACCTTTTGATATTGATGATGACACTGTTGACTATACCATGGACATTGTTATAGTTTTGATTTAGTATGATGATTAGATGTTAGAGCATGGATTGTTGCTGACTCTTATTCATATATGATGCATGATGATTATTAGAGATATTTTATATATTTATGTTGATATATTGTCTGATAGGGTTACATTATAGATGTTGTTTGGACATGTGGTATTTGGATATTTTGAGTAGACCTAGACAATGAAAATTGAATTAAAATTGAAGATGATATAGTTGTTGATGAAATTTTAAGTGACATTGTTGATTGGCTTGACGATTGTTTTGATTCACATATATATTGATGATTTTGGAAGTATATTATAATAATTTGGATGTTCTGATGCATTCATGAGGCTGAAGGAGGTATTTGTGTTTTGTAGGTTAAAATATCACAACACACATCAGGGGATTGGAGACCAACCATTTTGGAATTATAGATGAATTCACCAAAGTCACCATGGCAATATTATTTGTTTATGTGTGTTTGATTTTTGTTATGGATTCCCATGGGAGGGATCACCTTCAAATGTGACTAAGGGGTTTTATTTTTCTTTTATTTATTTTCCTTGGTTTAATGTTGCATGTGTTTATTTTGTGGTGCTTTTGACCCCTTTCCTTATTTATTAAATGGAGTGTTAATTAATGTGAGTAATCATATTGTTAAAAATTAATTAATCAAATTGGGTCATAAGAAAGTAATTATTAGAGTTGTTGGCCAAAAATTAAAGTGTTGTAAGAAATGTGTAAGAGATGTGTAAGTTTATTTTGGATTATGAAACAATCCATCTTCTTTGAAATTAGAAATTATCCTTGGAGGCTGATTTTTCAGACTTGTGCAACAAGTTAAGCTCGTCCCATGCATCTTAATTTTATATACCAACCTTAGCTATGGTTGGAGAGTTAAATTTATCCATTCTTTATGAATTTTTGTAAGTCAAGTTGCATGTTTTTATTTCACTTTTCTTACATGTTTTAATTTTAGTCCTTATGGGGTGTGGGCTTGTTTGAGTGTGTAAGTAAAACTGTCATATTATTCACCCACCTATCGATTATGCATTGGAGAATGAAGTTGAATTTTGTGCTTGGAGTTGAGGATGTGTGATGTGGCATCCCACTTGGATCCACCTCATCCTCTTCCCTTCCCTCTTCTATAAATTGGAATTCTTTAGCTTGGTTTTGGGTAGCTCCACTTTTATCACTTCATTTTTGGAGACTTCTTTTGGGGTTTTGGAGAGCTCTTGCTTTTGGATAATATTGGAGATTGTTGCATGCTCAGATATTGTTGATCTCTTGGACTATTTTATATTGGAAAGATTTTTGTTTTGAACTTGGAACAAACTCCATCATGCAGAGGTAAGAGCTTGGCTCTTGGAAATTCTCTTCTTTTCCCTTTTATGAATATGTAAATACATGTATGTTTGTTATTGTTTGTGGGATGTTGGGTAGATGGCCTAGGAATGGTGTAGGAGAAGGCTATGGGGTTTATTTTGTTGGAGGCATAAGTCTTTTTGGAGAGGTATAAGTGTGGAGGGAGTTGGGACTTAGGTTACACCTTACAAAGAAATAGTTTCTATTTCTTTACTCATTATGGGGTGCCACAAGAGGTTGGGGAGGAATATGGAAATGTGAGGAATAAGGGGTACTTAGGGGAGGCGTAAGGGCATGTCAGGGATTTGAAATGTTATATTTTGGTGGTTTTTTCTCAGGTGGTGATACCAATTTCCCCTTTGGAAGGCATAAGTAGCATCCCCCATACTTTGTTGCTCCTTTGGCTTGCATGAAGAAGCCTGAGTTTTGTTAGTTGTATTTCAGGTGGTTGTAAAATTGTTGTTTTGTTTTCGAATGTGTTTTAATATGAAATGTGCATGTTGAAAGATTTCCTGTTGTTTCCATGTGGTGAAACACATTTCTTATTGCATTTTGGTTGGGGCTCAGGGGCCAATGAAGAAGGATGCCTTCTCCTTTCATAGGATGTCTTGGCTGGGTGGAGAGCGTTGTCTTTCCCTTGCTTTTGTTGTGATCAAAATTGAAAATGATGGATAATCTTCATGTTTCTATTCTAGAGCATAGGAAAAAGATAGTTTTGACATTCCTTGTTGGGATCATTATTTATTGTAACCCTTGCCCCCCTTTGAAGTGGATGACCTTGTATATTTTTTTTAATGGAAAGATGTTTTGTATTGGTTATGAAAGTTGTAATTAGAAATGTGAAATAGATGTACTTTGTTTTCTGTATTTGGATGAAAGAAAAGAAAGATTTATATCTTGTAAGTTGTATTTGATTAATGGAAAAGAAAGTTGTAAAATAATCATATAAGTGAATAGAAGTTATTTAGTTATGTCAAGATGATATTGTCTTCATTGGAACTTTGTGTTTGCAATGTATTTGAAATCTCTGTTTGGAAAATTGAAAAGGGAATATGTATGAAGAGAATATATTACTCTTTTCCTTTGGAATGCATGATTTGAAGGAAACAAAATATCGTAGTGATTGGATTAGAATGAATTCATAAACTTATATTGGTAAATGTAAATGTATCAATTCGAAATTCAAGTTGTAGAACTCTGTTAGAGAATTTTTCAAATTGGAAAATATTTTATTCAAAATGCATAGAATGACCCCTGTAACAATGAATAATAAAATGAAACATTGAATTGAAATTAATATAATTAAGGCCCACCCAAACAAACTAAACTAGTTAAGAAATGGTTAAGGATTTTTTCAAATCGAACAAAGGCAAAACTATAGTCATTTCACTGTCAAAATTGAGAAATTTTGAATTGATCTTCAATCACCAAAATTATACCCTGAAATCCGTCCTAAATTCCTCTAAGAGCAACCATTTATTTATTTTTGGCATGTTGAGAAAGGAGGGAGGTCGAATTGAACAAAATTTTATAAGTCGAATGTCACCAATTTTCATTTTATAAGCTTGCCGATCATTTTCTCAAAATTGACCCTTAAAACTGGATACAAATAAAATTCTTAAGGATTATGTACAAAGAGGACGTTGAGATATTTCCGAAAAGTCCTTGTTTTCCAAAAACAAAGTTCCTTATCAAAAGCTAAGGCCTTCAGAAGTTCACAGAAGACGAAAAGCCTCTTCCGCACCCGTCTTGTGAGCCAGGAGAAAAAGGATTCTCTTTCGCGCCGGTCTTGCATGCCTGGGAGAAAAATATTTTCTCCCATGCCTCTCTTCCACACAAGGAAGAAAATTTCTTTCTACACCTCTCTTCTGCACCTGGTGAAATCTCTTTCGCGCCCTCCATAAGAAGATAATCTATTTACGCTAAGGATGACTTTCTCTCTCTTCATGTTTTGTAGGATGTTTTGATAATTTTTGTAATGGAAATCCACTTCAGTTAGAGATTACACTCATCACTTGTGCAATGGAGGTCTGGATCAATATTTTCATCTTGGGAGTGTTTATGCAACTTGGTGAGAGATGAAAGGTGTCCCTTTTCATCAAACAAATTTTGTTAGCTTTGTTAGTCTTTAGCTGAACCTCTTTCATAAATCTTGTGGTTTAGCTAGTTAGTCTAGATTACGAAAGTAATAAGTTCACCTTTGTGAGAAGAATGCTCTGACAAAACATGAATCTTATATATTTTTAAGGTAGTTCTTGAAAAAAAAACATTTTTAGTAAATGTATAACCTTAAGAGATTGTAAACCGTGGAGTGTATCCAACTATGACTATATATTGTGGTTTAGCTATTTCGTGGTGCCTTGCCAAAGAGTAAAGTGAACTATCCTTGATGAGTGTTAGTTGTTTTCGTCCTGGCCATAAGGTCATCATTGAGTCAAGTTGTTTGAAGAGTTAGGCATAACCTTTGTGACCACCTGTTGCGTCGTTCTGTACATCAAACAAGAAAAAAACATTATCCTATACTTTTCTATGCTGGTCTTTATGTCATGAATTAGTGGGCATTACATGACACATGGATCTTTTTGTTTGGATGGGAAATGTCCTTCCATCTTTACTTTTATGCCTTTTGGACAAAAGGAAAACTTTCACTTTTTCCCCCAACTCCCCACCTTGGCTTTGACTCAGGCTCAAATGCTAACTTTTTCCTTGGTGGAGTCACGGGCCATTTTGTAAATTTTACTCATTTTGGGGCAAAGGCCAAAAACTACATTTTTCCCAGACGCCCCACCTTCCCCTAGGACACATGTCAGTTTGGCACTCACTCAGGAACCTTTTCTCCTTTTAATATTTGAAACAAAGCCCTTAGGACACTTAGCAGCTTCCTCTGGCCTACCTTATGTATTAACTATTCAACTAACTCTTCCCCCTTTGAGGACACGTGGAGGCACCACACTTGTTTGGGTCTCTGCCTTTTAACCAACTCTTAGAGATTTTCTATGCTGACACTTGGCACTCTTTGATTGCAAATTCATACTTAGCCAATTTTTAAGGCTCGCCCTACTCACCTTTGACTATGCTCGACCATTTGACCCTGCCTCCATTCCACCTTGGGACACGTGGAGATGTGACGTTTGTTTTAGCCTCTCTATTTGGATCCATCTTTCGAGAAGTGTTGTATGGACATGTGGCTCTCTCCGCTGGATCCTCCATACTTAGTCTATTTTAGACGTATTCTTGAACTGTTTTGAGCCCAAAAACTTTAAAACTTCATGGTTTCTTCTATTTTTTACATCTAGCCTCTTTGAAACCACCTCCTCCTTCTTGTCTAATCCTGAAATTTCAATTTTGAGTCTTCTTGAAGTTTGTAAAATATAATTAAGATGTGGAAATGCTCAAAATAATTATTTCTTTTATTTCTTCTTGTGCAAGGTTGAATTTTACTTTCTCGGGCTTAAATTTTTAGTTTGCCTAGCTCTAGAACTCGATTTTGTGGGTTTGAATCATTTCCCTTCATGTTTTCCTCATGTGTAGGGCTCTTTCTGACAAAAATTTTCAAGGAGGTGAATTTGGGATAACAATACTTTTGAAGAGGATGCAAAGGATTGGTATAAAGATTTTCTAGATAACTCTATTGATTCTTGGAATGAGATGAGAAATACATTTAAATTGCAATATGGTGATAGAACTGGCCCTAGGTTTCTTTTGATAGAATTTGAAAACATAAAACACAATCCTAATGAGTCAGTACATGATTTCAACACAAGGTTTAACAAGATCTTGAGAAGGTTTCCTAATAAGATAAAGCCATGTGATGAATCATGTTTGATCAAATATTCAAAGGAATTTGATGAAAAGGTTGTTTACTACTTAAGGGACAAAAACCCTGCTAATTTAAGCAGGCCTTCACCATAGCTCTGCAAATAGAGAACAACATCAAGGCAATTGTAAAGCCTCCAAAAAGGGAAGGTTTAAAACTAATTATCCCAGAAAAAACCTAGATAAGCAAAGTTGTTGATTTGGAAGAAGTTGTGAAGACTTTGGCAGGGGCTGCCAAAGAAATTTCCTACAAACTAGCCCATGCTAAAAAGGGGATTGGGCAGAGCTCGCAAGGTCAACACTAGAAGCAAGGCCAAGACAGCTTCACAAATAACAAAATATCTGATGAAAAAGGCAAGGGACCTGTTGGATTTGTAAATAGGCATCCCGAAGGTAGGGAAAATAGAGTGGTTCCTAATTCTTTGGTTTCTAGAGTTGATGTTGTGGAGGATACATATGTCATTGATTGATGTGACAGATGTCTCATGCCCCATGCTCCATGTAATCAAGATCAACAAGAAGAAGAATTAGTTTATGATGACAATTATGATGATGTAGGCATGATGGGTTGTGTTAGTGAAAAATCACAGCAACCCCAAATGAGTTATGGATCTTCTTTTCTACGAGAGGGTCATTTGGTGTGATTTTCATAACATTGGATCATTCCCCAAGCTATGGGATTTACAAATGGGAATTATCCTCCAAAGAAGGTTGGTTCCTCTTCCTAATCTACTTGCCACAAGTTATTCCAATGCATTCAGCCTAATCTAACTTCCAAGGAGACATGGAGAGAAAGAAAATAAGAAAAAAATAGAGCCTACACAAAAATGGTGATACACCAGAGAAAGAAAGTGTTGATCATCTAACAAAAGTGCCATGGAACAAGGAGAGGTGAGCAATGGAAAGGATGGACAAGTGAATCATAGACAAGAGATGGATTTCACAAAGAAAATGTTCCAAACTCCTTGAACACATCTCCCAGATATGCAAATAAACATTGAAAACATACACATATACCCTACAAATGAAGAGAGGAAAGACAATGTAATAAAAATGAGCAAACGATGGATAAATGCATCACAAAAACATGTTTTATTGCTTCATACATTTGCACTGTGTTAGTACCCAAATATAACCTCCTTAATAGACTGAGTATCATGGGTTTGACAGGACACTCAGAGGCAGATGGACAATCATGTATGTCATTTTATAGTTGGGGAAGTAATCTATTTGACTCATTGACACTCAGGAATTGAAGGGAGTGGGTAGCACATGCAAAAGGATGTGATCTCATCCTAACTATTTTAGGTTGTGCCTTTCAACCAAGGTAAGAGAACCTATTTTGTAACCTCTATTATTTGAAAGGAGATACATGTACCTTTCTTTTGCATAAATTTTATAGAGAAGGCCTTGGGGAAAATATGATTAACACACCAAATTTGACTCTCACGAGTTGTCACTTCTAGACTATGGAGATATTCTTACAACAAGGAAAAGGTTACTAAAGATATTTGAGACCCTAATTTTTCTACATGTTTTGGTAATAGAGATTATGCATTTGTGTACACACATGACAAACATGGGTATTATGGGTAGGATTTATTTTTGTTAAATGAATTTCGGTGGGAGGAGAGATAGGATGGAATTGATTCACTAGATCCTTGAGAGCTTATGCAAAATGGAAAGATTCAATCAACAAAATTCCACAAAAAGCTAAATTGTTTCCTCAACTAGAATATGTGCTTCAATGGAGGCCTAGATTATCACTCTTTCACAAAACTTTTGGGATTCTATCAAAAAATCTTGAGTTATAGAACCTAATAAAGCACCAAGATTTAAACCAAGTCATGCATGAGGTACACTCAGAGGCTTATAGAGAATCTCTATCAAAAAAATGAAAGAAAAGTGATTTTGAACCATTTTTCCCACTCCTAGATGAAGGATCTTCTGAGAAATGAAATTGCAGATGCCACTAAACTATCACATGAACTTATACTTGTGTGATTGGAATATATTTTTGTGCAATATTGCAATAGAAACAAGAAAATATACCCGTATGCATTTAGAAATGAAATAAATACACTTTACTCAAGATTAACACAGAATAACTCAAAGTTTGATCAAATTTATCAGCAAGGGAAAGTTTCCAGAACAATCTCAAATATTTTCAATTGCTGTACACTTGCAACCACCTTGACATGGTAAAATTTGACACAAAGAGAGATACACAGGCTTCTCTAGATGGCTTCTCAAAATGTATGGGCTCTGTCAAGCTTTTTCTGCAGGAGAAAATCAGTCTTGACCTCTCCAAAAACTCTGAACCATTTACACGATGAATTCGTGCCCTTTATAGAATTTCCAATAGAGCCCCTTTCTCCCAAAAGATAGAAACTTTAAATGCACCTGTTCTTGCCATGATTATTTCGTGATTCATAGAATCAGATCTGCAAAATTCTCTAGGTTCTCAAGGGTAAATATCTTCGATTTCTTCCTGCATTCAACTCCTTTCTCGGGAAAAACATGCCTCCATCCATTTTCCAACCACTTCTGTCCCATATCAATCATATCTAGCCCCTTGTGTTCTCAAGAGAAGAAAAACAGAAAACCAGATCAAGATTGAGAGTTAGACTGTTTTAATGGTGAAATACGTTTCCAGATCTCTCCCATCAAACTCTAGATATAAAAATTGACTCAATCCTTTGTTTGGCATGTAGAAAATATTAAGAAATCATGAATACTCACACTTCAAGGAGTTTTACATAAAAATGGGGGGAAAATTAGATTTAGATGCTTAGTAGTTGTTGATCTTTGAATTTAAATGTGGGCCATCCATGTGGAAGATGCAAAAACAAGCTCAGGGGATTCCTTTGACCTTTTCTAACCCTTTTGAAAAAATTAAAAAAATTTACCTCTTTACTCCGCACCTCCACTTCTGAAAAATGTGCCTGACATGTGTCATGAGGTGGGTCCTAAAGGAAATACGGAAAAATTCTGCCATTTGAATCTCTTTTGGAAAAAAGGAAAATTTTCCAAGTTTCCCCCGCATCTCCGCCCTTCCACTTCAAGTCCCTAATGTAGGTCCGAGCAAAACCCCAGGTCATTTTATACCTTAAACTTCTTTTCCCTCAAAGGGAAAATTTTTCAATTTTCCTTCGAAAGCCTACACCTCCGCCATTGACCAGGGAAAAACATTGATTATTTCCCATCGAGCGTGTGGGCCATTTTTATATTTTAACCTTTGTGAGGAAAAGAGGCAAAAATTTTAGGTTTCCTTTGATGGTCCACTTCCCTGCCCCTTATGATTTTTCAAATTTCCACGTGTGACAATGGTGCACCTTGAAGCGGGCCAAAAAATTTAATACCTTGAATGAGTGCGGGCTTGCCACGTGTCCTGCTCCGGAAAAATTTGTTTAAAGGCTTGAAGCTCTGTAGAGGGCACCACATGTCATGCTCCGAAGAAGTCTCTCTTGGCCGTTGAAAATTCTAAGTAAAATGTGAAGAGAGTGGAGGCCTCTACGTGTCACCCCAGTGCTTCTTTAAAATGAAACTCAAGGGTTAGTTCCAAAAAATGCGCGATTCCTCCACCTGCCTCCATGAGGCTATTTCAAAATGGTCCCCAAGGAAGAGATCTTGAAGGAGCACAAGCTCTCCATGTGTCCCTATGCCACTAAATTGTTTCCATCTGCATAAACATTTGTCTAAGTACGGGAAAGCAATGGAAGCCTCCATGTGTCCTCCCGACGCTACTTCAAGGTGAAGCCCAAAGGAAGATCTTTAAATGAGAGCTATTCCTCCATTTGTCTTGGACTTCCTAAAAAACCTTTTGAAATTTTTTCTAAGTATGGGAAACACATCGGAAGCCTCCACTTGTCCTCCTAACGCTACTTTAAATCCAAACCAAAAAGTTGATTCTCAAGATGAGCGTCATTCCTCCACGTGGACACATTTTAAGAGTTCAAGATTTTTATACAATTTTTGAAGTGTCCAACCAAGCCGGGGTCTAACCCAAAGGATGCCATGTTTCCTTGTTTATGCAAGGATGTAAATTTGACTGGGGGAAACACCCGTTAAACCATAAAACATAGAGAAACAACCATTTGAGCTTGAAAGTGAAATTTTCTTCAAGGACAGAGATTTTAGAAATGTTGCAAGACTCAAATATGTTCCTCAAGGACACATCAATTCATCTCACTTTGAGTATTTAGGGAAAAAATGGCAGGGACAATAGATCTTGATTGTGGAAAATGGAGAGAAAACTTAAAAAAGTGAGTTTTGAAGGAACAAAGCATGGGAGACTCAAAATACAGATCTTTTCTAGAGGAACAAAGGAACCATGAGACAAATACGGACCTACACATGATCTTCAACCTAGGACTAGATTAAAATGGAAACCAAGACTCGCCAAACATAATGTGGGGAAGGATAAAATGACAGAGGATGTGAATCAATAAATCTTCAAGGGCACAAATGGGGTGAGACAATTCTGAGTACCAACACAAAAAAACATCATTCAAGAGCAAGAGGCAGGAAAATTCCATTATAATGCCGAGGGAGGAGATTCAAACTCCATTTTGACCCTAGGGAAATAAAGAAGGGAGAGGCAGAGAAGAAAAATGAACAACCTCTTGAAAAATAGATGCCTCTGTTATATATTATATAGAAAAATGAGAGAAGGAAAGGGAAAAAATGTATGATTTTCTCCAACCACTTTTCAAAATGCATTTTAATTCTTCATCTGTTAATGGGCTCGATGTAAAATCTCATATTTCCATGTATCTACTTTGAAGACCAAATAAAATGGACCCATTACTTCATTAAATCCAGTGGTTCAAACTAGTTTTTTGTCTTTTCCATGACAAAAGACGTTTTGCAAATTTCTCCCCCAAATCTTCACCAAAATCCAAAATTAAACGTCAAAAATAGAGCTCTGGATCAAAATATATGGCCTTCTGAGTTTTTCCTTAATTTTTTTTGCAAAAAACCAACTTAGGAAAAATTTGAAATTTTCTCTTGCAAATCCACTGATGACATTGCATCCATTTCAGTCGGGTAGAGGCAGGGGTAGTTCAAGCAGGATTCATTGTTTTTGATAAAAGGTCAAAAAATCTCGTTTTCCTCTTAAGGTTTGCCAGCCCGCATTAACTTTGTGATGTGCGAGCTCAACACTTAATTTTTGCCTTTTTGACAAAAGGGAAATTTTTCATTTTTTCCTCTGATTCCCCTCCGGTTTTGAGATTCCTTAGCAAGAATATCTCCCAAGCCTCGATAGGTCCACCTTGGGAAAATTTTCCCTTCTAACTCCGACGAGCCATAACTCAAAAAATACAAGGAGTTAGAAAGATCTCTTTACCTTTCTACAAAGGGGAAGAAATTCTCTGTCTGATGGAGTATTTTCAAGAAATCCTTGAGTGCCTAAAATTTGTGGAATTTGGAATGAGGCACAAAAAGGGAGTAATTTAACCCAAAATAATAGGGGATATTATTTTGGTTAAAAACTTTGGCGATGAATAGGGGTCATCTACCTACTAGATGAATGATCAGTGGCCTTTGTTGCATCCATTGGTCATGGAGTCAAGCCTGATAACCAATTTTCTGATCTAACTCTAAAAATATGACCTCTGAATCACTTGAGAACCCACTGAAAAATGGATTTGATCTTCACCAAAAGCCAACTCAAATGGACTATGCAAGAGCAATACAACAACACCAAAAATATATACAAACTGAAAATCATACATGCTCCAAATGGAACATGCAGAGTGTGCAAAATCACTTCTTCTGTTGAACAAAAACCTACCTACAATACTCTAACCAAGAGAAAAGGTAACTCAAAAAAACCTGAAACTAGTAGGGGGAAATAACTTCCCTTCCTCAAAAATGGCAGCCATGAAATTGATTTGACACTGAACATGGCTGGTTGGATAAGTGAAAAACTAACTACAAGCTGATCTTCCACCCAAATGACAAAAGTATCAATTGAAAAAAAATCCAATACCTCTTTTAGTTGCTCTGCATTTGGATTGAAGAGGTATGACAGCTGATCCTTGGTACTTTATAGCTCATCCTCATGCCCTGAAGCAAGCATGACTTGTGGTGGCTTCTCCTTTGGCTTCAATGAAGCCAAATACCTGATTGGGAAAGGTCTGGTCCAATTGATGTGCCTATTGCTCTAATTTTAAAATCTAAAAATGGAGTCCTCTTGTAGACCTTCTTAGATGAATGGCATGGAAGAATTGGGTGAAAACCCTTCTGATCTTTCTCTTCTTCCTCTTGTGAAGAACATGGAAGATTTAAATCTTCCAAACTTGATTCCAAAATGAATGCTCTCCTCCATGACAACAAGTATGCATGTTTGGAAGGTGGATGAAGGAGGAGAAAGCAATGTGATGTCAACTATTTCTTCTCCATCAAAATAGTCCTCCAAATCAGATAGATAAAATTCCTCTTTGTTTTCGGTGCTGCAAATGTTCAACTTCCCCCATGGTGTTCTCTCGATTAGAATTGTTTTTACCATGGTTTTCTTTCATCCTCCAACATGAAGTTTGAAAGATAAAACTCTTCTCCAATGTTATAGCTCGAGAGAGATGAAGTGGAAGGAAGAAATGAAGGTTCTTATATAGCCTGTTTTGTGTTCAAAGCTCTTAGACCTACATTTTTTCTCCTCCACGGTTAGAATGTGCTCCTCTTATTCTGGATTTGAAGAAACTTCTCCTTTCTCTACTGCTTGAACACCATATTTCTCTTGAATGACCTCTTTCTCTATCATGAAGTTTACCAAATCAAAGTCTTCAATTTGCTGCTCTAGAGGACAAGTTGGGAATGCAAGATATTATTCAGAGCTCCTTTCCATGGTGGATTCATCAACCAAAACAAAGCCTTTCGAATGAGAATAAATAAATCATCAATGATGCTTTCTTCTACTTCTATAAACTTTGATTTTGTCTCACCCATTTGCTCCTTTCAAATGGGACTTTGAGCTGATTTTCCTTCTTCTTCCATGGCTGATTGTGCAACTTGAATTGGACCATCATTTTCTTCAAGTAATGTGCCAACATGGAAACTACATTATGAGAAAAAAGGTTGATCTTCTTTCTCCACTGCTGCTGGTACAAACTCAACCTTGGCCACCTCTTGTTCTTCAACATTTACCTCCTCTATAAGCTTAACCAACAAAGGAATTTTTGTAATCCTGAATCTTAGAGACAAGTTCACTAAAATCTTAATCATTTCTTCTTATTTCACTTCTTCTTCTTGCTATCCTTCATGGCTGATTTTTGCAATTTCTTCTTCCCTACATGGAATTTGAAAGGTAAGAGGAGAAATAGATTGGGATTCAATCATTTGTGCATTTGTTGGTGGTGGTGGGAAAGATGGAACTCCTTGTTTCTTTAGAAGGGAAGGTGTTTCTTTTTTCTCTTGTGGAGGGGATTTGGATTTGGAAAGGAAGAGAGAAGAATAGCTGAGATGACATGGAAGACTACAGGATAGAGGGATGGTTTTCACAACTGGAGCAGCATTAGCTAGCTTTAAAACTTGACATTGTTGAAATGGTAAAGATTGAGATGAAGAAGAAGAAATACAACAAATTGTTGAATGAATTACCCATTGAAAATGTTGATTCAGACTCTACTCATATTCTTATATCTCCTCAGTCCATTGTGAAAGTTGGTGGTAGCATCTTAATTATGAATTCCATCTTCTCTTGAGGGCTGTAGTGCCTTGGAAAAGGATCTTACCATGCAAGATAGTTAAAAGGACCTTCCATAGCAAAAAATAGTCCTTGCCCCATTTTTCCTTTGAAAATCTATTGATTTGTGGCCTCTGATATATTTTATCCGCCCTCATGTTGTGCCTGAGAAGTCTCTGCTTTCTTTTGCTACCATAATTAATTTGTTCCTAGGTCAAAGATCACGTATGGGTCCATTTGTGCTTCCTTGTTTCTCTATCCCTCTGAAAACATCTGTAATTTGGGTTTCCTGTTCTTTGTTCATTGAAAAACTTGGGCTTTCTTGTTCTTTCCATTTTCCATAGTAAGGATTTTTTTCTCCTTGTCATTTTTTCCCCAAATACTTGATAAAAAAAATGAATGGATATAGCTCTAAGGATTTTATTTGAGCCTTGTAATGTTTCTAAATCCTGACGATCCTTGCAAAAATTTCATCTTTGGGCTCCAATGGTCTTTTTTTACATTTTACAGTTTGAGGGGCATTTCTCCTGGTCAAATTTGTATCCTTACATCGACAGGAAACGTGACCTCTTCTAGTTGGATGTGACTCAATGGGGTACTTCATAATTTTATAATTCTCCTCAACTTGAAATCAGGCCTATGTGGAGGAACGATTCTCATTTGAAAGTTCACTTTTGGGTTTGGCCTTGAAGTTGCGCCAGGAGGACATGTGGAGGTTTCCACTACTTTTCCTTGAATTAGACAAATTCTTATATAGCTAGTACAGTTTGGCAGAAAAGAAACACGTGGCAAGCCCACGCTCATTTATGGTCTCCGCTTTGGGCACCATTCTAAAATTGTGCCATGAAGACACATGGAGGCTTCTGCTGGGTCTTCCCATGCTTAGTCATTACCTAGGACATATGGAGGAACTACACATGTTTTGAGATTGGACCTTCAGTTTCATTTTAAACAAGTGCTAAGAGGACACTTGGAGGCCTCACTTTGTCATTTTTCTTGGACTTTTCAAGTGGCCAAAAGAGATTTCGTCACACTATGACACATGGCACCTTCCGCTGAGCTTTAAGCCTTTCAAACAATTTTTGCTGGGCCAGGACATGTGGCAAGCTTGGCTCTTTCAGGGTCTCAAATTTTGGGGACCATCTCAAGGTGCGACAATTGTGACGCATGGTAGTTCGAAAAGTCAAAAGGGACGGGGGAAGTCGACCATCAGGGGAAACATGGAATTTTTGCCTCTTATTCTCAAAAGAATTAATATACCAAAAATGGCTCACTCCAGTTAAACGGTGGAGGTGCGGACTCTCGGGGGAAACTTGGACAATTTTTCATTTGGTAAGCAAGAGTTAAAAGTAAAAATGGAAGCGTGGTTTCGATGGGACCCACATTGGGACACATTTCAGGCCCATTTTTCAAGGGTGGAGCTGTGCGGAAACCTTTCAAAATTTCCCCTTTTCCAAAAAAGAGGTGAAATGGTAGAATTTTTCTGTGGTTCTTTTGGGACCTACCTTAGGACATGTGCCAGGCTCATTTCTCAAGGGTGAGGTGTGGAGAAAAATGTGAAAATTTTACATTTTTTCAAAATTTGTAGAAAGTCAAAGGGAACCCCTAGGTCAGTTTTAAAATTGAATCTTCCACGTGGATGACCCCAATTCAAAGTAAAGATCAATGGAAATTGTGAGTCTGAATCTGATTTTCCCCCCATTTTACTGAAACACTCTTGGGAGTTCGATTATTCATGATTTCTTGGTATTTCCTACACGCCAAATAGAGAGGACAGTTAATTTTGATATCTAAGTTTGGTGGAGAAGATCTGGAGACATATTTCACCATTGAAATGGTTTGGTTGTTGGGCTCAATGTGAACTTCTGTATTTCTTCTCCCATGAACGAAAGAGCCAGAATTGACAGATTTGGAGTGAAAGTGGTTGGCGAATAAAAGGAAGAGGTGTTATACCAGATGAAGGAGTTGAATGCTAAGATTTTTGAAGAGATCTACCCCATGAGCACCTGGTAAATTTTTACACATCTGACTCTAGGAATCATGGTCATGATCATGGTAGGCATTGGTGGCACTCAATGTCTGGATTTTTTGGGGAAAAATGGGTCCGTTGTAAATTTCATAAATGGCACAAATTTATTGTGCAAATGGTTTGACTGTGAAGGGTCAGGAATTATTTTCCTAATAGAATAAAGGCTTGACAGATCCCATCCTCCTTTGAGAAGCTATTTGAGAAACCTGTATATCTCTTTTGTATTGAATTTGATCACGTCAAGTTAGTTGCAAGTGTACAGCCATTGACATGCTCTGAGATTGTTTTAAAAATTTCCCCTGCTGATAAATTTAATCAAGCTTGAGCTATTCGATGTGGATCTTATGCAAAATGTGTGGCTTTACTTTTGAAGGTTTGCAAATAGTTATTCTTATTCCTGTTGCAATCTTGTATCAAAATTTGTCTCAATCACACAGGTATCAATCCTTGTGATAGTTTAGTCGCATCTTTAATTTCATTTCTCAGAAGAGCTTTCATCTAGGAGTGAAATAAATGATTTAAAATCACTTTTCTCTCATCTGTTGACAGAGATTGTCTGTAAGCCTCTGGGTGTACCTTAGGCATGATTGGGCTTAGATCTTGATGTTTTGGTGGGTTTTCCAACTCAATCCTTCATGTTAGAAACCCTTAGATTGTATGAAAAAGTGCTAACCTGGGCCTCCATTGAAGCACGTGTTCTAGTTAAAGAAAAAAATTAGCTGCTCTATGGCATTCTTTTTGTTTTGTCTTCCATTTTACAAAAGTTCTCAAAGATTTGGTATAATCAACTTTATCCTGCTTCACCTCCCACCAAAATCCATCTAACAACAACTCATCCTACCCATACTACCCCTGTTTGTCATGTGTGTATAAAAATGCACGAATTTTACTACCAAAGCATGCAAAAACAATCAAGATTCCAAATGTCTTTAGTAGCTTGAACCTTGCTTAGAGAATATCTCCACTATCTAGAGTGAAAACTCGTGAGAGTTATATTTTGTTACATTGATCATATTTTCTTCAAGGTCTCCTTAATAACTTCATTAGGAAGGATATCTTCATCTCCTCCATAAAAAATAGGCTACAAAAGGGTTCTCTTACCTTGGTTGAAAGGCACAACCTAAATAGTGAGGATAGATCCAATCCTCTTGATGGTGCTATCCATTTCTCCACATCTGAGTGATTAAGGGTCAGTTAGATCGCATCCCCAGCTACAAAATGGCTTATCATGATCTATCTGTCTCTAAGCTTCTTGCTAAACATGTGATGCTGCTCAGACTTTGAAGGAGAATCAGTTTGGGGTACCAACACCTCTTCTTCACTATATCCCTTTCTGCATTCACATCGTACATTTCGATGTACAGATTGCTAGAGTAAAACCCGTTGGACCTCAAATTCAATGGTATGATCAAATATACTAGTGGTATGGAGCTCTTGAGCTATGTCGTTTTTTGAGTCAATGGGGGGATTTTAATATGTGCCATGCAGATGAAACCTTTGATATATAGAGGGCATCGTGAGAAATGAGGAGGGAAGAGATAGACTATAAAATGAGACTTAAATTTATAGGGGAAGTAGTTATCTCATTATAAGGAAGGTGGGGTGGTAATTCTAAGGATCCTCATTTGTAAGAATGATTAGTTATCATATGATGAGTGTGGGAGAAGTTGCACCCATAAATACATCTCATTTTAGCCTAGATAAATATCATCTTGATTGTTTTCTAGTTTGAAAAAACTTAAAATGTTAAGGAAACATCTATATATACTCCGAAAGATGTGGCTATCCAAATTCCATCATAGTGGAGGATGGGTGACTATTGTGTAGTGCTAGCTATGCTCAAGAGTATAACACAAATATATCCTAAATTGGGATTATGAAGAGGGTATAGTTGAAACATGAAATGTATAGATGGGTTTTGGCCTTGATATAATGGTATCCATGTAGATAGTTTATAACTTGAATATGGTGAATACATAATATTTTTTTGAAATACTTCATGAAATAGTATTTTTTTCAATGTCCATTAATAATTGTTCCTATATGGTTTGGATACGTTTAAAAGATTGAAATGGTGTGATTATGTTTTGGGGATATTTTCAGCTATTTTGGAATGTTTTATAAATTCTTTAGAATGGAAAGTAGTATGTTTGGTCTGATGGAAGTGAATTTTTAGGAATATTATCTGTGTTTGATTAAATAATTAGTTTGCAAGCACTTAAGTGAGATTAAATAAAATTGAAAATTATAACAGGATTACTTGTTATAAAATAAGTTCCAAAATATTATTTAATCAATTGCATGTAGTCAAAATGAACAAATAAAAATCCTCTTTCACTCTTCTATTTGATAGCATGCAGACATAACTATGTTTTTTGTTTTAATGAAAAGATTTATAACAATGAAAAGGGCAACGAGTAATTTAAATACACAACTGAAAATGAAAATATTCATAATGGTTTAATAATATGAATATAAAGTTATAAATACATTAATTCTTTATGTGCAATTGGAGTTATCAAATCTAACCATATGGAATACAAAAAATGTGATTTTTATACTCTATATGTTCTTTTCACAACAAAAATGATGAATGTGATGAGATCTATTAGTAAAATTTTAATGGGGTTTTCTGAAGATTAAAGATATAGTAAAATATTGAGGTAAGATTAGATAAATGTTAAATTGGTTATAATCTAATAAGAATTTCTAAATACATCAAGAGCTAAGCTTGTTTTTTTGTTTATTTATTGTTTTTATTTCAATTACATATAATTTACATTGATCGAAACCTAACTACAAATAAATGAAAAATAACAAATAAATCCATAATCCAATTCTAGAGATGGAAAAGTACCAATGAAAGGTAGACTCAAATCCCTAAGCTATAAAATAAAAAATAAAACAATTAGACTTAATATAACTTATTTTTACCTCCTTTTCACTTATTTTTCAAGTACATGTAAAAAAAGAATTCCAAGGAAAAACATGAATCTAATAACTTATAATACTTGATTGATTATTCAATACCACGAAGCAAAATTTATACATCAAGGATGGGGAGGTAAAAATACAAGTTGCTAAAAATGATGGAATGACCACCTGCGCTAACTACTTGATTTACCTAGTTGATTACCTATTGACTATCAGGTAATAAAGAGATCTTATCTGCTAACAATCCCCCCTTATTACATTATTTTTATGAATGTACCCCATAAACAGTTCAAATTATACCTTTCCAAGGGATATGGTGAATATATCAGTTATTTGTTTATCTGTTGGGTAGTACTGGAGCTGGATGTGGTGGTTTAAGACTTCTTATCAAATGTAGTGACACTCGATGCAATATAGTTGGTCCTTTCATGAAAAATATGATTCTTCACAAGCCTCAACATACCCTGATTTTCCCAATCAAGAATAGATGTATTTTCTTCACAAATGTTCAGACCAACTAGAATGTGATGTAACCATATCACCTCGCAGACATCTCCACATGCAGCATGTTACTCAACCTCGATCGATGAAAGAGAGACAATTTTTTTCTTCTTTCTAATCCACGAGATAGGTTCATATATGAGATGAAATATGGATCCTGGCGTTGAATTTTTATCATCAATAGATCAAGCATAGTCTGATTCAATTTATCCTTGCAACAAGAACATAATGTTCTTCTTGTATTTCATACCATATTCAAGCATACATCAGACATATTTCAAAACATGATTTTCTGTAACCCATTGACGCTTTTTTAGCTACTCCATGAATCTTGAGAGATAGCTATAACGTCGCCAGAAAGAAACACCAAATCCATAACAAATACCACTAATTAATTACAGATCATTGTAATATTTTATTTTTTAAATACATTTGAATTTAAATTAAATCCTTCTCTTGCATTTTAATTTTTTTTTCCCGTTTCAAACATTATTCCTCTAACTATTTAAATGTTTATTTTTATAGAAAACTAACGGACTTAAAAGCCTTACATATTCTCCAAATTGAATTAAGTTAATTAATTCAAAGTCAACATTGATCATTTATATTTCAAAAGTCTCAAATAAAATTTTTAAAATTGTTTCCCAAGTACTTTAATCATGTTTACCTAGGTGATTAATACCCTTGTTGCACCCTTAGTTTAATACTTAATTTATACTTTACACTTGCTCATTTAAACTCTCTTAAATTAATTTATCTATTTAAACAAAACCCCTTAATGTTAATGAATTTACCCATAACCAAATTAAAAATTATTTATTTATAATCTCATAAGAGGAAAAGGGTCTAATCCTAACCTACCCCACTAGTTAGGAAGCTCATGGAGACCCCATTTATTAATTAGCCATTCACTTTATTGTAACTACACATTCCCATAAAATTACCCATAACTTAAAATGTGTAGGAAAAACTTTCAACCCTTGGATTATATTTGTGAGAGCCCTTAAATCAAGGGTTGACACAAACAATCCTAAAACTCCTTATTATCTCTTTTAATTTTTTTGTTTTCCATAATCCTCTCATTTGCACATTTTTTATTTGTAGGTTTGGGAGCATGGAGGCCATGAAGCTAAGGAAAAATAATGGAGGATTTTTTTTGGTTTTATCTTGGATATACTCAAAGTTTGAGGTATACTCATTATTTCAAAATATACTTTTTTTTAGCTTCTTCTAGATATGTTGGTTATGGGTTTTCAATTATCGTAATTTTCATCTTGCTTTATATCTGGATATTTAGAGGTTTGTGTGAATATACATATACATATACATATACATATACATATACATACACATACACATACACATACACATACACATACACATACACACACACACACACCCAGATATATATATATAATATATGTATGTATGTATGTATGTATGTTATAGTATGTATGTATATATATGTATATACATATACGTATATACTATATGTATCTGTCCTCATCTCTGTCTCTCTCTTCTACTCTCTCTCTACTCTCTCTCTGCTCTCTCTATGTGGTTTCTGTCTCTCTGTCGTCTCTCTCTCTCTCTATTATCTCCTCTTGTTATCTCTGTCTCTCTGTGTGTGTGTCGTGTCTATCGCTCTCTCTCATCTCTCTCTCTCTCTGTCTCTCTCTCTCTCATGTCTCTCTCTCTCCTCTCTCTGTCAGCTCTCTCTCCTCTCTGCCTCTTCTCTCTCTGTCTCTCTTCTCTCTGCTCTTCTCTTGTCTCTCTGTCTCTCTCTCTCTCTCTCTCCCCCTCTCTCTCTCTCTGTCTCTCTCTCTGGCTTTCTCTTTTCCCTGTCGGGTTTTCTCTCCCCCTCTGCCCGCCTCTCTCCTTTCCGTGCCCCCTTTCCCCTCTCTCTCTCTCATTTCTCTCTCTCTCTGCCTCTCTTGGTTCCTGCCCCCCCCCCTCTCCGCCCTCCCCTCCCCTCCTTTCTTTTTCCTCTTTTGGGGTTTCTATGAATATGGAGGGGGGGCAGGGTTGGTGTCCCCCCAGTACCCACAATTATAGCTATTGAGGGCCATGCACGCCATGCACCACCATACAATACAATGCCCCAATAAACATTTAACTTTGTTTCTAATTGAAAACTATCAGGGGTTGATTGGTAAAACTATTAAGTTTAGTTATGTGTATAGTATAGATATATATTATATACAAATCTGAAGCCTATATAATGTCGTGACCAATTTAATATATATATATATATATATATATATATATGGTTCGACCCAAAACCAGGGCAAAATGCAAATACAACTGCATTTCTTTTTAAGATTTTGGGGTTTCTATGAATATGGAGGGGGGCAGGGTTGGTGTCCCCCATACCCACAATTTATAGCTATTGAGGGCCATGCACGCCATGCAACCACCATACAATACAATGCCCCAATAAACATTTAACTTTGTTTCTAATTGAAAACTATCAGGTTGATTGGTAAAAACTATTAAGTTTATTTATGTTGTATATATATATATATATATATATATATATATATATATATATACCTTGTACTTCTAGTTTGATATAAGAAAAAAATCCATTGGCAAATATCTATACTAGATTAAAATTAACTACAACAAACAATAAAATACACATTTAAATGCTTCTTTTCAACACATTCTTTTTCTTTTCCTTTTTCTACTAATTACTTTACAAATTTAATCAATACATTTCATACTAAAAAGGTTCCATCACAATGAAATTAACTTAAAATGCAAGTTGGAAAATCCTCCAAAAATATGTGAACAACATTTACAATTTTTACAAAATTACGCTCTCTCTCTCTCCAACGATACACATTTCCAAACCACGATTACAACAAAGTTTGGGATAATAAAAATACAAGAGTTCCCATTTTTTTTCCCAATACAAGTAGGAGGTACTCCACACAAGGAGGGAAGAAAACTAAAATCTTTGCAACACTTTCTCTTTCCTCAGTCTCATACAAAAATAACTCCATGCAAGACATCACTTTAAGCTACTTCATTTTCTTCATCATCAAATCACAATTACAGGGGAGCATAAGAAACACTCATCTCTTAACCTTATTCCAATGAGAAGGAGAAGCCATCCTTTTTATTGGTCACTGATCCCAAACAATGGAGAAATATGGAATGTTTATAACCATGGAAACTTCACAAAGTCTTCAACAATACATACACTCATACCAACAAAACTTGCAACACATACAAGCACAATAATTTTGATAGTCACAATATTATTATTTTTCTAAACACATAGGCTTATAATCTAAGAAAAAAGGAAAAGAGAACTATGGGGAATCCCTTATACCTCCAAATTGGTTAAGTGTTCACCTTAAAACCTCGAAAATATTCATCCACACACGTCAAAAACTCGTATCCCTCCCTCAATCTCTTATCACTCCCTCATATAAAACATACAAAGATAAGCAAGAATCTATCTTATCTCCACAAGGTGGGACACCCAACCAAAACTCCCTCCAAATACATATACAAACCTCTTGTCCCTCCCTAAAAGAATTCCCATTTTCCTTCTCCCACACCATCCTTAAGGTCATACTACCCCAAATCCAAAACAAACACATACTTTAATTCATTTTACAAACAACACACAACAAGTAAAATAAAATACAAGGGTATAGACCCTAGCTTGCCATTGTAAAAATCCAAAAGAAAGCTTCTAAGCTCCCAAAATAAATAACTCACGAAAACTCCCGAAAATATGCACGTGTGTAACTAAACCAAGTAACCCCCAAAACTCCAAAATAACTCACATTAATAGAAAATTGGGAGAGGATGGTGATGTAAATCCATCGAGTATGCCACATCAATCCTCCTCTAATCCACTTCACCAATTCAAACACAAATAATAAGACTCATAAATGGGTGGGTGATGATATGTCAATTTTCCATCAACACGCAAACCACTACTTCATACTTCAAAGGAAATCATTAAAAAAGTTTGTAAGAAAGTGAAATTAATTACCTCTTTTTCCTTCCAAAACACGTAATGAAGGAAAAAATGAATCCATCACATCATAGGTATGGTTGGTGGGGGACTTTAAGAGATATGTGACAAGATTAACTCATCACACAAGCCTCTAAAAGTGACTCCAAAGCCAAAATTCTAGATTTGAAGCATGGGGTTGAGTACACAACTCCTAGATCAATAAAATCCATCTCAAATTGATAAGATAACAAGAAATATCTACCACAATTAAGGCCCACATAGTCAAATCCCAAATTAACTCAATCCCATGATTAATTGACTAGTCAAAGCACATTAATTTAAATAATAAAGTGAGAATTACATCACAATAATTAAATCACATACACAAAAAATAAATTAAAAAAAAGAGGGAAAAGCAACACACAACCCATAGTCATATTTGAGGTTACCCCCCCATGGAGACCTCCTAAAAATCTCAAACAATAACACAGCAATATACATGAACACAAGGTTTCCAAGGTGAACTTCCTATGCAAACATCTGATATTCTTCCATGGGTAGTATCCTAGCCCCTTATTTTTTATTGTGATATAATTTTCTTGCAACCAATCAAACAATTAGCCTCAAGGTCGTATCAAATAGATCAAAAAATAAAACACACATACGTATCCATAAATTAACAACATCATATAACGTAGAAAAACCTTCATTAGAGATAATCAATTCTATTAAGTGTTTATAATTTCTGAGAATTTCAATTATACCATTTTAACCAACATCAATGAGATCACAATACTAGATCGATCATGTAAATAAAATCAATATGTCACGAATACAAAGTGGCAATATATGATAAAGTAATTATTGATGCAGAATCACAACGCCCACCTAATGGGATAGTTCGTGGACTGGGGAATTTAATTTCATTGCATAACATTGAGTTATCATGAAGTGTGGAAAATTGTGAGTAAGATAACTCTCCAGAGAAGGTTGGCTCCTTTTCCTAACCTACATACCACAAACTACTCCAAGTGCAGGGAAACTACTCACTAACCCTAAGATAATGCTTCCAAGTGGAAAGGGATAGAAATTTATGGAAGAAACCTAAACTAAATCAGTGATACACCAAGAAAGGAGTGTTAATCACTCTTCCCAAGCCCTAAAAATGGAGAAAGGGTGAATTTTGGGTGGTTGGACAAGATGCAACACAAACCAAAATCACACCAATGCATGAAGGGGAGGCTGGACAGCTACAACACAGACCTAAAATGTAAACAATATTCATTCCTAAATGAGCACAACCAGACAAACCCTGTAATGAACAAGAAATCCATAGATCCCACAAGCACATAGAGAGGTAAGATGCAAACAACATAACATAGAGGTTGGAAAAGATGTAACACATATATGTTTTATTGCTCCACAGAAGTTTACACAGTACAATGTTGTAGCAGGAAGAGGCATGAAGCCATTCCAGTGTTTGAAGGAAGGCTTGAACAACTTTGAAATTCATATGCATTCCTTTACAATATTTATAGAAGAATTTTGATGAGAGGAAGAGAAAAAAAGAGTCCTGAAATTGTTCCAAAACCTATAAAAATCCATTTATTTAATCTGCAATGAGTGCTTAAAATATTAAAAAATCCCTCCTCCATTGATGTCTTTTCCTTGTGCTTGAAGGAATCTACTATGATTGCACCTCATATCTAGTCTAGGCCCAGGAGACTCATGATTACCTATTCTTCCACCTACCTCCATTAATGACTCTCAGCAACCAATAGCATTGCTTATTGTTCCCAAATTTTTGAGGTTCATAACCTCCAAAATCCCAAAAAAGGATGATTCCATGCTATAGATTTCCTCCCCATGATTCCAACGACTATTCGTTTGTAAGAAACGGACATCGAGAGCTCAAGATATTCAATTTCCGAGTTGAGGGACCTTGTAATTTCAGGGTTTAAAAAACCCTCAAAAATCCATTTTTGTAACTCTATTATGCTTCCACTACAAATATATCTTCCTCGGCTTTCCAACGATTGTATTTTTGTGACATGCCGATTCCCCTAACTCGAGATATGACAGTTTGAGTGAAGGAGGGTTTTCTTGGTGTTTTTTGCGCTCTGTAACATTGTTTGGTGAGTTGGCTCAGCGAGCTGGGTGTTTGAGCCCTTCATCTGTGCATAGCGAGTTTCACTTTATTTCCCACTGGATGGGATTACCATTTTCCCGAACTCGTTTAAACATTGCATGGTTTGGACTTCCCCTCAATACTAGCTCACCATCGAACAATTTTTCTCGAGCTCGGTGCATGCATTCCATGTGGCACTAACCTATCTGGCACCCTGGCTCAGCCCCCAAACTAAGTGTATTTCAGAATTTTCCCTTTTTGGATTTTGTATGTTATTGCTTCGGGTATTTTTCTACCACAGCTTCGAATTCTCCACCTTTTCGAGTACCAAAAATTCTTACCACTGACCTCGGAAATGGAGTTGACCTTGAAGACCCTAGTCCTTTCAGACTTTGAGGTTTCAGGGATTTGGGCTCTTTGGTTTGATTTACCATTTACACCCATCAATTCTACAAAATTATGAATTCTCAAAGTTTGAAGACTTCGGGCTTCGGCCTCCATTATCCGTCTAACTCGCCAAGCAAGTTGATCTTTTCAAAAAACCCCGAGCTCCTTATTTCCTATGTGCAAGTTCGACTGTGCCTACATAAACATGAATTGGCAATTCTTCATGCCCCTTGGCTGACCAACATACTCCCCCATGGTTCTCACATTGACTCAAACTTGTGCAGAGCTTCCTCCATGTTTCTCCAGCTATGATCGAGTCGGCCTTCCTGTACCACCTAAGCCCATACTTGGATGACTCGATCTGTACATTATTTTTTGGTCAACTCGCCAAGGTGTAGGCTTGTGTTTTTTTTACGAGACAGACTCACTATTTTTTGTTAACATATCCCTCTGACACGCCGATCCAACTCAACTTGTTCTTTTCTCCTGCAACGCCGAGTTATTCTCCCTATGCTACTCGACTCCTAAGCTCCTAAAATATGTCTAAGCCCTTGGCTTTCTCATTATCTTATTTCGACTCACACAAGGCTCCTAAAATATGTTTATGCCCTTGGCTTTTCATAAGTTCTCTCCCAAAACTTTGCCGAGTGCATTTCAATGAGCTCCCATAAGCTAACTCGACCTTATCCAAGTTAAATCGGATTTCATTTTTGGGGTTTGATCTTTACATTACGAGCTTGATGGTTATTTGGCATGTGCTCCAAGTCCCTAGGCTTGCTTTCTAACTACCTTAGAATTTCCAGCTTGAATACAACAACGAACTCCCATACCTCAACTCACCTCTTTCTTCATTCCTATGGTGATTACAATGTAATTGCCCCACCACTTAACAATATTCCTATTGAGCACAATCCGCCATCGTTGTGCCTCTTGACCCGAAACCATTCTCGTAACCTTCCTTGCTAAACTATCTCCATGCATGCACGAGCTCCTTCGCCTTGGTTTTTTTTCTGACCGAGCTCCATCGTATCTGGGCTTTGCACTCAGCTTCATGTAGTGAGCTCGACTCACCCTCGTGGGCTGTTAATTCGCCCATGTATCCTACTTAGGCCATTGCTCCCTCGCAACATCACTATGTTCGAGCTCGCTAGGGTCAATGCCTCCATGTATTTAATCTCTTCCCATGGTCTAGTACAAGCCCTTCGATCTGTTTTCAAGCCAACTGCGAGCAATGCATGGACTTCCCCGCACTTGAGCTCAGGGAGCTAGGCCTCACGGATTGATCCCATCGTCACTTCTTTATGAGATCACTGTATGATCCTTGAGGTTTTCAGTTGTTGTTTCAAGCTCCAACTCGCGAGTTACATCAATGAGTTGATCTTTGTATATTTTCCATTTCTTATCGATATCCTCACGGATCTCTGAAATCCACCTCGTCAAGCCTTTTAGCTTGTCGACTGTGAGCTCCACTGGGTTTCACCTCGTTCGTGCATGTGGTTCTCTCACCATGTTTGTGTGACCTATAGGTTGAGTTGATCTTTGTTCTTCTATGCTAGCCTCATGTCACGAATTACTATACCGATTTGACATGTTGAGCTAATCTCCCTACGAAGTCGGTAGCATCCAATGCACTCCACGAGCTTCACTTTCACGCTCAATGCCGAGCCAGTTGGTCTCTTACTAGTCCTCTGATGATTGGTTTCATGCATGGCTTCCATCATTTAGACTCACTACCGAGCATAGGCTATGATGTTGGCTCATTGCACCTTGACTTGACGGCTGCAAGCCTGAGCTTGTAGGCCATGCCTTGCATCTCATTGATTGAGTCACCACCTTGTTGAGATTTTGAATTCAGATTCTCGACCTAATTTCACGTTTTCCAATTCTGCTTCGATTACCAAACTCCCCATCTCTATGTCATGGCTCGATCCGAGCCTAGGTTCACTTTTCCTTAGGACTGACTTAAGCTCATTCCTTCTCAATGAAAGTTGACTCAAGCCGATTCTTGCATATTTTCCTTACTCCATGGCTCGGTACTGGTGAGCCATTCCCCTCTTCGTGGCATCACTTCCTCGTGATGCATTCTCCATGGTACCGAGCTCAGGGATATCAACATCCTTCAAAAATCTGCTTACCCAATGCCCCAATGAAGATTTGTGACTCGGCTAACTCGGTTCGTTGAGATAGCTTGCCGAGCTCACTCAACGAGTCACTCGGCAATGTACTTCATCCTCCATTGCTGACCGAGCAGCTCAGATGAGCTTGTTATTTTGCTTGGTGGCCCTTTAAGCCCTATAAAGGGCACCTTTTGATCCCCGGGGGCCTCATTTTTCAGAAGTTTTTTTAATTTTTTCTCATATCTGAGAGCTTGATAGACGTTAAACATGGGGATTTTTTTTTAAAAAATCATACTTTACCCATTCTTGCATTGCTTGACCTTATGTGGGCCTAGTGTTAGGCATTGTTTTTTCCTAGGGGGAAAATTATCAACAATTTGGTGACTCGCGGGGGACGTATGCTTGTTAGACGTTCTTGCACCAGTAGCCTTAGCATGTCCATTGGAGTATGGAGTTACTAAATACCTGCAATTGATTCTGAAATCTATTTAAATTGAAACCTCAGAGGCCATTACATGTAATTGTTGAACCTATCGACCCTGCACTTGTTCCACTGCTTGCACTCTTAATTTTTTATAAGAAAAATATTAAAATTAAGATTTGTGAGAGTAGAAAATTGTTGTGACTCAAGATATTTTCACTTGTTTCCTCCCTGCAACCCTATATTCCACGAGACTGAAATTGGACTATCCCAAAACTTGATTCTGCCAAGTATGAAGCACACAACTGATAATTGATTAGTTTGCATTGCATGCTGTAGAGTTTTGAATAATATAATTGTCAAAAAATTTACATCATGGAACTCTATTAAATTCTGAGATTTTCTCTTTCTTTTGAGAGTTCCACTCCTTTGACATGATGTTACAATGGTCCTGTTTCTAGATCTGGCAGAGGCACTTGGAGGTTCACCTGTGATTCGGTCTTCAAGGACTCGGAGAATGAAAACTTAATGAAATCATGTCCTTATCCTGATTTTAGTTACTCTGCATTTGTTTTATCCTTTAAGATCTGCAATTTTTTCCAATAAGTATGAACTTCTTCTGCATGTGGGAGGCCTATTGAAACATCATGTGCTATGTTGGATACAATTCAGAGACAAAAAATTATGTACATAATGATCAAATCATACATGCTCAAGTGAGACATGTACAGATGTTTCATAAGAACTAGTGATGTTGAAAACAACTCCTACTCGTACCCTACACTAACCAGAGAGAGAGAAGATATCAAACAAATATCGACTTTAGTTGTAAAAGTAACTTCCCTTCCTTACAAAAGGTAGCCATGTGGATGATTTGATACTATTCATGGATGTACACATGAGTGGAAAACTGGTATAGCAATAACCTTCCACCCACGTCGTCAAGGTATCAACCGGAAACCAAAATAATACCTATTCGGAATGATTCACCTCAAGGTCATGGATATTTTGTAGTTAATGTAGTTGATACTTAACACTATGAAAATTACCCTCATGCTTGGGGATGAACATGATTGGTTTTGGAAACTCTATTTCCGGATTCAACGGAGATAGATACCTGATGGGGCATTGCGTGAACCGTCGAATGTTCCCTCTACTTTGAGTTTTACTAAGAAAGGATTCATGCTGGCTTTCCTTGGAAAGGTTACTGTCTGTATCTTGGTTTTCTTCATTTTTCACATCTATAGACAACTAATGAGCCAACTTAATGGATGGTACAAAAGTGATGATGGAATCCTTGTTCCTTCCTTTTCCTTTAGATTCATTGTCTAGCTTAGCCTCTTTAACTAAAATTAGGAAACCTTCAATGATTACATGCTCATTAAGGCATTCTAAATCTGATCCAATCTCCTCCACTTCAAGAAGGCTATTATGGACAACAGTTTTACCCTGAACTGACTTTCATTGAAAGAGGTTCTTTATTTTCAAGGATAGATGGTGGGGCGGAAAAGGAAGTGATCTCTATAAGTTCTTCCTCACCAAAGTATTTCTCCAAGTAAGATAGGAATTCAAACTCTATAAGGGATTCTTCCTCCACAATAACATCCTCTGGATCTACAACTTGCTCACCATGTGTTATATCGTCCTCAAACATAAAGTTTGAAGGTTTAAACTTGACTTCAAACTCAAAATTTTTGGAGGATGAAGAAGCAGAAGGGATCACAGTTTCCTTAATAACCTATTTTTCATTCATTCCTTTTGAACTCGAAAGATCTTTCTCCATAGTATGAGGCTTTTGTTTTTTAGTTGCAACTGATGATGATTGTGGTATGTCTATGGAATCTCCCAACAAGGTGGAAAGCTCAATATATGTGGGACAATTAGAATCACTGAATTATGTTACAATGCCTTGCATACTTGGGAAATTTTCTTTGTTTACTTGCACATGCTTCTTTTCTTGCACATCATGAGCTAATTTTTCCTTCGCTTCTTATTCTGAATCTGCAAGATGTGATGCATTAGAAAGTCCTTGAAGGATAGTGCCAATGTGGACACTAAACTTGGAACAAGTAGACTGTTGGTCATCATGCTCTTGTTCTTGCTTTGTTTCAGCTACAAGACCATTTTGCACCAACTACAACTGGACCTCACGCTCCTCTGTAGGATTAACCATTAAGGGGATTTTAGTGATCCTGAACCTTAGAACCAAATTAACTTAGCTTCTCATCATTTAATCTTTTTTTGACTCTTCTTCTTGTTGATCTTCTTGAATAGTTTCTTAACTTTTTTCCCAAACATGGGTTCGGGATGATGGGAGGGGTGGTGGGTGGGGTCTCCATTAATATTTTCCTCATTGGTGGTTGAAGATGAAGTTTAATTTCTTTCTCTTATGGAGAAATTTTTTCTTATAAGGAAAAAAGGCAGTGAAACTGAGATGAGGTGGAGTAGTAGAAGATGGAGAAGTGGGTTTCATAATGGGGGTAATAGGTGGGAAACTTGGGAACTGTGGATTTAGTTGAAAAGATGTGGGATGGGGATTGGGAAGGGGACTACAAGATATCAATGTAGGATTTTCCCATTGATAGGAATGATGTACATTATACTCATAAGCCTTTGTGTCCTTGATCCATGCCTTGAGGTGTGGTGTCATTTCGGACATAAGAGTGACTTTCTCCTATGGGCTCTGATAACTCGAAAATGGGGAAAACCATGGGCAAGGTATCCGGAATCTAACCTTGGACTCTTTCAATTGATATGCAGCCCTTAACATGTCCAATTTTTCCTCCATATCTTGAGATTTCTCTTGCAAGAAAATATATTTGGGCATAGGATACCCTCCAACATCTGTATACTCTTGACCCTTAAAAAATTGAATACTTTGGTGAATAACCAAATTGACCTTCTTTTGGTCCATAAGGGTATGTATATTGATCCTCATCATAGAAAGTTTTTGGAGGTGATTGATATTAATAAGGGAATATGTGTTAGTAGTGTGAAGGTAGGTTTGACTTGCACTGCTGTTGTAAGTGTGAATTCTACTGTGGGAATAGAGTCATGATTACATGACTTCATAAAATAAATGGGATGGAAATGAAGTGAAAGGAAATGGATGGGAATGAATGGAGAAGAGAAGGGGTTTCTGATACTTCAGTGAATGGGTTTTGACCCCAATGAAGTCTCTTGTTGTGCTTGCACATGTCTCTAAAGATAGTAATCCCATGAACTGCACAACAAACTTGATGAAATAGGATGAATATTTGAATGCACACCTTGAAAGGGCTCACAATGGTTGGGAGGTAGAACTAGCTTGCTGAAAATGATCTTTGAAACCGTTAAAATTCCACAAGCTCTGAAGTTTGAAGTAAGAAAACCTCTGAAATCTCAAAACCTGTAAACTCCCAAAATTCTAAAAAATGCAAAATCTTGACAAGGAATGAAATCTGAAAGCCCAAAATCCCAAAACCAAAGATGTCTGGATACCTGAATTTTCAAAAACCTGAAAAGGTCTAAAATCCCAAAATACTGAAATTCAAACCTGTGAAATTGACCAACCTCCAAAACTCTAAAATCCTAAAATTCAAAAACGTCCAAAATTTTGAAAATCGAAATTTCAAAAATATGAAAATGCCCTTTTGAAGTTCAGCCCCCAATCTATCATTTGGTGAAGTTTGAGCCCATTTTACACATTTTAAACCTTCCAAAATTGATTTCAGAGGTTGACCCTATAGTTGAAACTTCCAAAATCTTAAAATTGTTACTCCTGAATTTCAAAATGCTAGGATACCTCAAAAAAATTCTCTTCTTCGAACTCAGGGTTGAATGTGATCTTTGATATGTAGTAGAACAACTTAAACATATAAAACTTGACTTCTTGTTGTCCCACCAGGTGTGCTAAAATTGTTGATTGTGGTCACAAGATGGCTTAAGATTTTCTATTTGAAAACGAGACACCTTTGAAAGATGAGAAAAATATAACTCTTGTGATTGCCCATCAAGCGTGTAAAAAGTAGTGATGTAGAATCATAGCACACCTCGAATGGGATAGTTTAGGGACTAGGAATTTGGTGTGATTACATAACATTGATTTATCATGAAGTGTGGGACATTGCGAGTCACATAACTCTCCAGAGAAGGCCAGTTTGTGCTCCTAACCTACCTACCACAAACTACTCCAAGTTTAGGTCAACTACTCACTAACCCTAAGCTAATGCTTCTAAGGGGACATGGATAGAAATGCATATAAGAAACCTACACTAAAGCGGTGATATACCAAGAAAGGAGTGCTGATCCTCCTTCCTAAGACTTGCAAAATGAAGAAAGGGTGAATGTTAGGGAGGGTTGGAAAAATACAACATAGACCTAAGTTCCACTAATGCACTAAGAGAAGGCTGGAAAACTACAACACATGAACAAAATGCAAACAATATTCATTTTTGAATGATCATAATAAAACAAACCCTATGATAAATAAGAAATGCACAGATCCTACAAACACAAAGAGAGGTAAGATGCATCATAGACATGTTTTATTGTTCTAGAGAAGTTTACACAGTACAGTGTTGTAGTAGGAGGAATCATGAAGCCATTATAGTGTCTGAAGGAAGGATTAAAGCCCCAAGAAGAAATGGGGTGCATGGGAGAAGAAGGCGACCAGTAACTTTTTTTTGCAACCCCTTACAATATTTATATAAGAAATTTTATGAGAGGAGAGAGATAGAGAGAGAGAGAGCAGAGAGAGAGAGAGAGAGAGAATATCTAAAAAAATGTTCAAAAAACCATAAAAATGGATAGTTTAATCATGCAATGAGTTCTTGGAGATCTCTAAAATCTCTATTACATTATTTTCTTTGCCTTGTGCTCTAAGAAACTAGCTGTGATTGCACCTAGATGTAGCCTCTAGCTCCTTGTAGCTTCATCATGACTTTACTTTTCATTGACCTCCATTTATGACTTTGCCTACCATTGCATTTCTTTCCATTCCCATATTTTAGAGGTTTAGAACTTATGAAATCTTGAAAATGATGTTCTCATGTTATAGATCTTTCTCTCATGATTCCAATGACTATCTATTTGTGAGAACAAGACAGCGACAACTCAAGATATCACATTTCGGGCTCTGGGGCTCTATAATTTTGGGGTTTAAAAAACTTCCAAATGTCCATTTTTTGTAGCTCCATTATGATTCCACTAAAAATATATCTCTCTCAGCTTTCCAAAGACAATATTTTTATGACATCTCAATACCTAGAGCTAGAAATATTGCATTTTGAGGATATGAGGTTTTTTGGGCAATTTGGCCTATGCAATGTTGGTGGGTGAGTTGCTCATCAAGCCTTGAAATGGCTCGGTGAGATTTTTATTCTCCTTGGATCAAGATACCAGAAGTGATTCCACCTTTATTTTACCATCGATTTCCTCATGTTCTGCATTGAGTGGGCCTTCTGAAGCCAATTTCTTCCATTTTCTCAGGTCGATCTGCTATGTACCTTGGGATATGGTAATATAATATATATGGGTTGATGGAGATTCCGACATGTGGCACACATCCCCTTAGTTATATGTATGGGTTCACATGGGATATAATATTATAATGTATATGGGTTGATGGAGATGTCGACATGTGGCACACATCCCCTTAGTTAGTTATATGGGCTCACATAGGAATTAATTATATTGGGTAATGGGTCGGCCTACATTAGGATTAGGTGTTACCCATCCTATTTAAAAGATGTGAGTATCATTATGAGGATGGATGGATGTATGATTTGAGTCTTCTACTTGGTAGAGGTATATTGGAGGTGTCCCCCTCGAAGTGGATTCCCATCTTGGGAGATTGTGGAGTTACTCCTTCCTTAAGGAGCATTAGTATGGTGTTGCCCTACCTTAAGGGTATTATTCTGCATATATTTGATATTAGGGCATCTTGGCCCCCCATATCTCTTGTGTTGTGTTATCTTCTATAATTTATTGATTTATTATATGCAAAGTTCTTATCAAGTGGTATCAAAGAAGTCGATTTAGGCAAAAAAAATTGTGGTCTAAACCCTAATTTTAGTGATTCATCTATATTTTGGAAACGAATTGAATATTTTTCAAAATATTTACCATTTGTGGGAATGGGTATTCAGTTCAAGCTATAGTCCCTCAAATTTCATAAATTTTAAAGCTTTTTTGTTGAAGTTGTTCCGTTTTAGGGTTTCACCCTAAATTTACTTCACATCTTCTGCATAATTATTTAGAAATAATTGTTTTTGGGTTTTTACCAAACTTTAGAATACCTTTCTCAGGAAGCTATTTAGAATTTTGGATATATTTTGACAAAGTTATTTCAGGATTTTATTTTTTTTCACTATTTTGCTCCACAGGTCCGCAATTTGAGGAATTTTCCTAAATTTATTACATTTTCGGAAATCTCTCAAAATTTTAATAGGGGTTACTTCTTTGTGGTTTCAGATTTGAGGCTGAATTGGATAGACGAAATCATCAGGTAAAATATTGGTCAAAGGAGTAAGTTTGTGAAACCCTAATTTTTATGCATCATGGATATACAATTTTCTATGGTAATGGGGAAATTGATGCAAAAAAATGGTGGATACAATTTAAACAAATTTATTTTGAAGAATGTTTAGTATGGGTTAGTTTTTATCTTCATCTTGGTGGGAAAGCGTGACATTGGTATTCTTATTTGGATATAGATCTATTGGATTGGGATTGGGAGGAAATGGAAGATATTTTCTTAGCTAGATGGGAACAAAAAAGAAACATAATTTTTTAATAAGAAGAAGAAGAAGAAGAAGAAGAAGAAGAAGAAGAAGAAAATGTTGATGATGAAGTTGTTACACATGATAGTGCATCTCCAAAGAAGGAAGCTTCAATATTTCAGTTTGAAGGGTGTATTCAAAGAAAAAAGGTAATTGTTTCCATAAACCCTAGCAACTAAATATAACTTCATCAATATGGATGTAGCTCAAAATCTACATGTGCAAGCAAAGCATATTAAGGAAGCTCAAGTGGATGGTAAGCAGATTCATGGTTTTTGAAAATTTAAAGCTCTTCTATGGATAAATATGTTTTACATTCATATTTTTATGCTTTAGATATGGATGGTATGGATATTGTTCTTGGATATCCTTGGTTAGAGAGCTTGGGAACAATTAATCTTAATGTGTAAAATAAATTCATGAAATTGTGGTACAAGAAAAGAAAATTACATTGCAAGATATCACACTTAGCAAGGAAAAAAGTAAAATATAAATGAGGATCATGAAGATGAATTTGAAGATGGTGAAGAAGAGAATAAAGGATTATTCAGAAGGAGAGGATGAAGAAGATAAAGTCACAAATAATTCATCTACTCAAGAAAAAAAATAAGTAACAAACAAGGTGGAAGAGGACAATAAAGTTGAGGAAAAGGTTGATAAGGTTGAGTATACGAAGGTTGCACCATATAGACACCCACATCATCATGAGAGGAAAAAATCATGGATCATGTTAGGACACATAGAGGATAGAAATCTATATGGATATACATAGGGAATGGAGGAATAATTTAAGGCTATAAACATGGAATCAATGGAAAAACCCATTATATGCCATGGAATCATAGGAATAATAATTATGGATATGCATGGATGCCGAGGAGGAACACATATGTACCAAGGATGGAATCAGATGAGCACAATGGAATATGGAATCATTTTTGGAGCAACATCACCCATTAGGAACTCATATGGGTGGTTGGATGATCGAGCATGGTGACTAGTGTGCAATAATTTAAAGCACACTCATTATATGGCTTCTTCTTATGTTTCGGGGATGAAACATGTCAAAGAGGGAGGCAATGCTATGGTACCTTGGGATAAATAATATAATATCTATGGGTTGATGGAGATGCTTAACATGTGGCACACATCCCCTTAGTTATATGTATGGGTTCACATGGGATATAATATTATAATGTATATGGGTTGATGGAGATGCCGACATGTGGCACACATCCCCTTAGTTAGTTATATGGGCTCACATAGGAATTAATTATATTGGGTAATGAGTCGGCCTACATTGGGATTAGGTGTTACCCATCCTATTTAAAGGATGTGAGTATCATTATGAGGAGGTGATGGTATGTATGATTTGAGTCTTCTACTTGGTAGAGGTATATTGGAGGTGTCCCCCTCGAAGTGGATTCCCATCTTGGGAGATTGTGGAGTTACTCCTTCCTTAAGGAGCATTGTATGGTGTTGCCCTACCTTAAGGGTATTATTCTACAATATTATATTAGGGCATCTTGGCCCCCCATATCTCTTGTGTTTTGTTATCTTCTATAATTTATTGATTTATTATATGCAAAGTTCTTATCAAGTGGTATCAGAGCATGATTTTGGCAAAAAATTGGGTCTCAAACCCTAATTTTAGTGATTCGGCTATATTTTGGAAAGAATATGAAATTTTCTCAAAACATTTTACCAGTGGTTTGAAAGGGTTTCATTAAAGCTAAAAGTTCAATTTTTCATAAATTCGAAATGTTTTTTGTGGAAGTTATTGCATTTTTAGGGTTTCGCCTAAATTTCTTCACAGATGTCTTTTTTGAAGGAATTAATTTTTGATTTTTATTCCAATGTTTAAATACATAATCAGAAAATCATATGGTAAAAATTTCAGAATTTTTGGATCTATTTTGGAAGATATTCAAGGTTTTATTGGGTTTTAAATAAAATCATCCTACATGTTACAATTTTCCAATTTGATTTTTTTACATATTCGGAAATCTCTCAAAATTTTAGTAGGGGTTACTTCTTTGTGTGTTTCAGATTGGAGGCTGAATGATTGATGAAATCATCATGTAAAATATTGGTCAAAGGAGTAAGTTTGTGAAACCCATAATTTTTATGCATCATGGATATACCAATTTTCTATGGTAATGGGGAAATTGATGCAAAAAAATGGTGGATACAATTTAAACAAATGTATTTTGAAAAATGTTTACTGATGGGTTAGTTTTTATCTTCATCTTGGTGGGAAAGTGACATTGGTATTCTTATTTGGATATAGATTCTATTGAATTGGACTTGGGAGGAAATGGAAGATATTTTCTTAGCAATGGGAAACTCAAAAAAAGAAAAATATTTTGTTAAAAGAGCAAAAAGAAGAAGAAGAAGAAGAATAAAAAGAAGATGAAGTAAGAAGAAGAAGAATAAAATTTTCAGAAATAGAAAATAAAAAAGAATCTCTGAATGATGAACACATGATAGCATGCATCTCCAAAGAAGGAAGCTTCAATATTTAGTTTGAAGGGTGTATTCAAAGTAAAAAAGGTAGATTGTTTCCATAAACCCTATTGCAGGACAAATATAACTTCATCAATATGGATGTAGCTCAAAATCTACATGTGCAAGCAAAACATATCAAGGAAGCTCAAGTGGATGGTAAGCATATTCATGGTTTTTGAAGATTTAAACTCTCTATGGATAAATATGTTTTACATTCAGATTTTTATGCTTTAGATATGGATGGTATGGATATTGTTCTTAGATATCCTTGGTTAGAGATCTTGGGAACAATTAATCTTAATGTAAAAAATAAATTCATGAAATTTATGGTACAAGAAAAATAAAATTACATTTGTAAGATATCACACTTAGCAAAGGAAAAAGTAATGTATAAATTAGGATCATGAAGATGAATTTGAAGCTGGTGAAGAAGGGAATAAAGATGATTCAGAAGGAGAGGATGAAAAAGATGAAAAGTAAAAAATAAATCATCTACTCAAAGAGAAAAAAAAATAAAAACAAGGTGGAAGAGGACAAGAAAGTTGAGGAAAAGGTTGATAAGGTTGAGGATACAAGGTTGGCACCATATCGACACCCACATCATCATCAGAGGAAAAAATCATGGAGACATGTTAGGACACATAAGGAAAAAATCCATATGGATATACAAGGAATGACAAAGGAGCAATTATCAAGGCTATACATGGAATCAATGGAGCAACAATTATATGAACATGGAATCATAGGAACCACATAATTATGGATATGCATGGATGAAACCAAGGAGGAACACATATGGAACAATGATGGAATCAGATGAGTGTACAATGGAATATGGAATCAATTTTTGGAGCAACATCACCCACTAGGATTTCATATGGGTGGTTGGATGATCGAGCATGGTGAAAAGTGTGCAATAATTTAAATCCACTCATTATATGGCTTCTTCTTATGTTTCGGGGATGAAACATGTCATAAGAGGGAGGCAAATAGCTATGTACCTTGGGATATGAAAATATAATCATATATGGGTTAATGGAGATGCCATTTGACATGTGGCACACATCCCCTTGCTTATATGTATGGGTTTACATGGGATATAAATTATAATGTATATGGAATATGGAGACCGACATGTCTCAAACATCTTAAAACCCTTAGTTAGTTATACCGGGATCACATAGTGAATTAATTATATTGGGTAATGGGTCACCTACATTGGGATTAGGTGTTACATATCCTATTTAAAGGATGTGAGTAAAATTATGAGGGTGAGGATGTATGAGTTGAGTCTTCTACTTGGTAGAGGTATATTGGAGGTGTCCCCCTCAAAGTGGATTCCCATCTTGGGAGATTGTGGAGTTACTCCTTCCTTAAGGAGCATTGTATGGTGTTTCCCTACCTTAAGGGTATTATTCTGACCATACATTGCAATAGTTAGGGCATCTTCCCCCCATATCTCTTGTGTTTGTTATCTTCAAACAATTTTTGATTTATTATATGCAAAGTTCTTATCAAGTGGTATCAAATAAATTGATTTGGAAATCAAATGGGTGTAAACCCTAATGATTGGTGATTCATGTATATATGGAGATGGAAAAACTGTGAATTTTTCATGAAGATTTTTGTGATGCCCGAAAAGGTATTCAAGCTGATCTTCAAGATTTCAAAATTTCAGAGTTTTTGGAGCTAAGTTTTAAATAATGTCCATTTTAGGGTTGAAACCCTAAATTCTAAGGAACCACCTTCATCCTATATTTTCTGAAAGAATGATAATTTTGGAAAATTTTTTACCAATGGGTTAAAATTGGTAATCATGAATTATGATACCAAAAATTTCAAATTTGGATCTATTTTGACAAAGTTATTTTAGTTTTTGCTTTTTGAAAACCTTTTGCTCCACAGTTGCAATTTGAGGAATTTTCCTGATTTATTTTACATTTTCGGAAATATCTCCAAATCTTAACATAATTACTACTTTTTGTGTTTCATATTTGAGGCTGAATGATAGATTGCTGAAATCATCAGTCAAATATTGGTCAAAGGAATTAGTTTGTGAAACCCTAATTTTTGTGCATCATGGATATACAAATTTTCTATGGTAATGGGGAAATTGATGCAAAAAAATGGTGGATACAATTTAAACATAATGTATTAGGTGTGCATGTTTAGTATGGGTTAGTTTTTATCTTCATTTGGTGGGAAATTGTGAAACAAATTGGTATTCTTATATTGGATATAAATCTATTGGATTGGGATTGGGAGGAAATGGAATCTATATTTTCTTAGCTAGATGGGGAAAAAATCAGTCAAATCCCTATTTTTTTTCAAGAAGAAGAAAAAGAAGAAGAAAGAAGAAGAAGAAGAAGAAGAAGAAGAAGCCAAGAAGAAAAGAAGAAGAAGAAGAAGAAGAAGAACTGAAGTTGTTACACATGATCACAATAGTGCATCTCCAAAGAAGGAAGCTTCAATATTTCAGTTTGAAGGGTGTATTCAAAGGAAAAAGGTAATTGTTTCCATAAACCCTAGCAACAAATATAACTTCATCAATATGGATGTAGCTCAAAATCTACATGTGCAAGCAAAGCATATTAAGGAAGCTCAAGTGGATGGTAAGCATATTCAAGTTTTTGAAGATTTAAAGCTCTCTATGGATAAATATGTTTTACATTCAGAATTTTTATTTATATATGGATGGTATGGATATTTTTCTTGGATATCCTTGGTTAGAGAGCTTGGGAACAATTAATCTTAATGTGTAAAATAAATTCATGAAATTATGGTACAAGAGAAAGAAAATTACATTGCAAGATATCACACTTAGCAAGGAAAAAATAATGTATAAATGAGGATCATGAAGATGAATTTGAAGATGGTGAAGAAGGGAATAAGGATGATTCAGAAGGAGAGGATGAAGAACATGAAAACTCAAAAATAATAATTTATCTACTCAAGAGAAAAATGAAATAAAAACAAGGTGGAAGAGGACAATAAAGTTGAGGAAAAGGTTGATAAGGTTGAGGATACTAAGGTTGCACCATATCGACACCCACATCATCATGAGAGGAAAAAATCATGGAGACATGTTAGGACACATAAAGAAGATCAATCCATATGGATATACAGGGAATTCAGGAGAAATAATCATGGCTATACATGGAATCAATGGAACAATAATTATATGAAATGGAATCACAGGAATAATTATTATGGATATGCATGGATGCCGAGGAGGAACACATATGGACCAAGGATGGAACCAGATGATGACAATGGAATATGGAATCAAGTTTTTGGAGTAACATCACCCACTAGGATCTCATATGGTGGTTGGATGATCGAGCATGGTGAAAAGTGTGCAATAATTTAAAGCACACTCATTATATGGCTTCTTCTTATGTTTCGGGGATGAAACATGTCAAAGAGGGAGGCAATGCTATGTACCTTGGGATATGATAATATAATGTATATGGGTTGATGGAGATGTCCGACATGTGGCACACATCCCCTTAGTTATATGTATGGGTTCACATGGGATATAATATTATAATGTATATGGGTTGATGGAGATGCCGACATGTGGCACACATCCCCTTAGTTAGTTATATGGGCTCACATAAGAATTAATTATATTGGGTAATGTCAGCCTACATTGGGATTAGGTGTTACCCATCCTATTTAAAGGATGTGAGTATCATTATGAGTAACTATATGAGGATGTATGAGTTGAGTCTTCTACTTGGTAGAGGTATATTGGAGGTGTCCCCCTCGAAGTGGATTCCCATCTTGGGAGATTGTGGAGTTACTCCTTCCTTTAAGGAGCATTGTATGGTGTTTCCCTACCTTAAGGGTATTATTCTAAATATATTGAATATTAGGGCATCTTGGCCCCCCATATCTCTTGTGTTGTGTTATCTTCTATAATTATTGATTTATTATATGTAAATGTTCTTATCAAGTGGTATCAGAGCATGATCTGGGCAAAAAATTTGGGCAAAACCCTAATGTTGGTGATTCATCTATATTTGGAGATCGAATGGAATTTTTCAGTTAGTTTTACTGTGGGAATGGGTATCTTCAAGGTGTCTTCCCTCAAGCTAATTTCATTGGAGTTTTTGGATAAATTTTAAAAATTTTCTGTGTTTTAGAAGTTATTACATTTTTAAGGTTTCTCTTCTAAATTTTCTTCACATGACGAATTAGGAAAGAATTGTTTTTAAATTTTTACCATGCATTAAACATATCTATCAAGAAGCTATGGTTAAAATTTCAGAATATTTGGATCTAGTTTGACAAAGATATTGCAATTTTTTAGGTTTTCACTATTTTGCCTACATGTCTGCAATTTGAGGAATTTTCTAAATTTATTACATTTTGGAAATCTCTCAAATTTTAGCAGGGGTTACTTCTTTTTAGTTTCAGATTGGAGGCTGAATTATAGATGAAATCATTAGGAAAAAATATTGGTCAAAGGAGTAAGTTTGTGAAACCCTAATTTTTATGCATCATGGATATACCAATTTTCTATGGTAATGGGGAAATTGATGCAAAAAAATGTGGATACAATTTAAACAAATGTATTTTGAAAATGTTTAGTATGGGTTAGTTTTTATCTTCATCTTGGTGGGAAAAAATGACATTGGTATTCTTATTTGGATATAGATCTATTGGATTGGGATTGGGAGGAAATGGAAGATATTTTCTTAGCTAGATGGGAAACAAAAAAGAAACATATTTTTTTTCAAGAAGAAGAAAAAGAAGAAGAAAAATTAGAAGAAGAAGAAGAAGAAGAACATAGAAGAAGAAGAAAGAAGAAGAAGAAAATGTTGATGTTGAAGTTGTTACACATGATAGTGCATCTCCAAAGAAGGAAGCTTCAATATTTCAGTTTGAAGGGTGTATTCAAAGAAAAAAGGTAATTGTTTCCATAAACCCTAGCAGAAAATATAACTTCATCAATATGGATGTAGCTCAAAATCTACATGTGCAAAGCAAATCATATTAAGGAAGCTCAAGTGGATGGTAAGAATATTCAAGTTTTTGAAGATTTAAAGCTCTTTATGGATAAATATGTTTTACATTCAGATTTTTATGCTTTAGATATGGATGGTATGGATATTTTTCTTGGATATCCTTGGTTAGAGAGCTTGGGAACAATTAATCTTAATGTGCAAAATAAATTCATGAAATTTTGGTACAAGCGAAAGAAAATTACATTGCAAGATATCACACTTAGCAAGGAAAAAAGTAAATGTATAAATGAGATCATGAAGATGAATTTGAAGATGGTTAAGAGGGGAATAATGGATTAATTCATAAGGAGAGGATGATAGAAAATTATGAAACTAGAAACAAGTAATATCATCTACTAAAGAGAAAAAAGAAATAGCAAACAAGGTGGAAGAGGACAAAAATAAAGAAAAGGTTGATAAGGTTGAGGATACGAAGGTGGCACCATATCGACACCCTACATCATCATGAGAGTGACAAAATCATGAGATCATGTTAGGATCACATAAGGGAAACAATCTATATAGATATACAAGGAATTGGAGGAGCAATAATCAAGGAATATACACATGGAATCAATGGAAGCTACAATTATATGACATGGAATCACAGGAAGAATAATTATGGATATGCATGGATGTCAAAAGGAACACATATGGACCAATATGGAATCAGATGAGCACAATGGAATATGGAATCAGGTTTTGGAGCAACATCACCCACTAGGATCTCATATGGCGTGGTTGGATGATCGAGCATGACAACTAAGTGTGCAATAATTTAAAGCACACTCATTATATGGCTTCTTCTTATGTTTCGGGGATGAAACATGTTAAAGAGGGAGGTAATGCTACATACCTTGGGATATGGTAATATAATATATATGGGTTGATGGAGATGCCGACATGTGGCACACATCCCCTTAGTTATATGTATGGGTTCACATGGGATATAATATTATAATGTATATGGGTTGATGGAGATGCTGACATGTGGCACACATCCCCTTAGTTAGTTATATGGGCTCACATAGGAATTAATTATATTGGGTAATGAGTCGGCCTACATTGGGATTAGGTATTACCCATCCTATTTAAAGGATGTGAGTATCATTATGAGGAAAGGTCATGGTATGTATTATTTGAGTCTTCTACTTGGTAGAGGTATATTGGAGGTGTCCACCTCAAAGTGGATTCCCGTCTTGGGATATTGTGGAGTTACTCCTTCCTTAAGGAGCATTGTATGGTGTTGCCCTACCTTAATTGTATTATTCTGCATATATTGATATTAGGTCATCATGGCCCCCCATATCTCTTGTGTTGTGTTATCTTCTACAATTTATTGATCTATTATATGCAAAGTTCTTATCACGATCCGTGAGCCTATCAACACTGAGCATGTATTATTTGTCACGCTCGATACCTTGAAAGGTTTGGCTTTTCATTCATGGCTCCTTGCCTTAGGCGAGCTCTTCTTTTTTACAAAAGTGTGGTTGGGTATATGACTCACAGCTAAACCTAATGCTTCCATGCCCACACATGGACCTCTCGATACATGCTTTGCATTGGAATAATTTGATTTACCCACACAAAACCCCTTGCCTTCACATGAAATGATTGACAATTTGGATTTTCCTCATTCGTGAGTGCTCTCCCATAATGAGCTGAATGCATCTCTATGGCTTACCCTTCTTAATTGTGTGTCACTTGGCTTAGACTCATCACGAGTCACTCAAGTTCACCTCCCTGTTACTTTCTGCAACCTTCGGTGAGTTTTTATGATCTTTCCCTCTAACTTTCTTCCTCACATTTGCCATTACTTAAGCTTTCCATTAGTTAAAGTATACATCCTCAAGACTGCATCCTCCCTCTTTCTCAGCAAGCCTCAAAACTTTGTTGGTGGAGACCTCTTGAAATGAGCTCAAATCTTTGGCCTTCCCTGATGTAAGCCTCTCCTCCTCACACCATGCAGAGTCTAGGACCCCCTCAGACATGGTTGGTGCGTCTTGGTCTATGACATCGGGCTTGCCATGATCCGAGCTTGACACATGATCTCCTTGCCTTGTTATATTCCTGGCATCTCCCCACACCTGAATGTGGGCCCTCCATTGTATTGCATTCTTCTTGGTCTCACGAACCTGATCATTCTAAAAATGGAGGAGCTTGGCTTTCAAGCAAGACCAACCTCTTTTTCATTTTTTCATTTCAGCCTTTCTAATCCTTGAGATTTCCATGTTTAGAGTTCCTTTACTCCGGCATTCGCAATGGTGTGAGCCATTTCTGAGCTAACCTCAAATGGCATTTTTAACTGGTTTGCCAAATACGAGCTCAAATCGTGTCACTAATGCCATGTGATACTTCTTTGTGTTTCAATCTGTGTTGAGTTGATTCTCATTTTTTAATTCTCCTATGCCATGACTTACCATATCAAGTTTAAAGCTGAGCTAAGTAGACAAATGCCATAGCTTGCGATGACCTGGATTTATTTCACACTATACTAGGTTTGGCCTTCCCTAACCACATTGTTTGGTTTTACATTTTCTTTCAACTCACCACCGAGCCAATATGTCATGTTGTCTCATTGAACCTCCACCTCACCACCATTGGCCTAGGTTACAGGTCAACTCTTGATCTCCACATTGTGTCATGAGATTGTTAAACCCCTTGGAGAGCTTGAATGAGCTACTTTAGCTCGAACTTCCTTCACCTTCCATCTCTACCTGACTCGATCTGAACTAGGTTTCACCCCTTAGCTCGTCAAGCTTTTTTTGGTGCACTGAGATCTTCTCAATCTATGGCCAGTTTCATCTCTACCTATGGATTCATCGTATCACTCCATGATGCCTCAATGTTTCTGAGCTTAGGGAGCTCAACACCTCTAAAAATGGCTCACCCAATCCCTAAGAAGAAATTGACTCGTTGAGTAGGTTTTTGAGCTACTCAGCAAGTCACCCCTTGACTCGGCCCATGCTTTATAATCCTAGCTCACTAGGCTACTCAGTGAGATCTTTTTTTAGCTCAGTGGTTGTTTGATCTCTAAAGTGAAAAAATTTGATCCCCGGGGCTCATCCTTTTAATAATTTTTAATTTTCCTTGTACCCAAGGTTTGTTAGCAGCTGAGTATGGAGATTTTTTTAAAATTTTCATATTTAACTCAATTTTCACTCGTTTATTGGGTGAGCCCTCGTTGACCATTTTTTTCCTGGGGGAAAGAATGTCAAAAATAACGAAACTACATCATCATTAGTATGGAAATATATATCCATGCCTCTAATAGTCCATATAATCCACAATATGAGTCACAACATATCGATAATCAAAATTTCCATATTGTCTATCAACATGCTAATCAAAAGTATAATAATAATGTTAATGTATCTACTCTACAATAATCAAAATCATAGTATAATATGTATTGAAGAGGAGTGGGCATTACATCCCCCTCCCTGTACAATTTACTTCCTCCTAGAAGTCACTAGAACAATTTTAGGGAATTGGGATCCTAGAAAGGTGGCATCCTCCCAAGTGGTTGATGTCTCATGATATTGATCTGAATAGAAAAGCACCTAATCAATCTCACACCCTTCAAGGCCGAGGCTCCTACGGTCTATGATGCACACAAGCTCCATAATCACATGTCCTTGCTCTTGTACCTACAAGGTGGACCAATCCAAGACATGAGAAGGATTTGGAATGTATCTCCATAATACAAAAACATGGAAAACATCATAGAAGCAAGACAAGCTGGGTGACAAGGCTAAGCGATAGGCCAAGGGACCGATCCACTCCAAGATCTCAAATTCATACACAAATATCTGAGCTATCTTAGATCATTTTCCATAATGGTTGGGGATCTTATAAGGTCTTACTCTTCGAAACACCTTCGAGCTCACCGCATAACTGCGGTAAAATATCCTCTGATCTACATAATTCTTCATATCTTGTGCCTCCTATAATCTCTATATCATCAAGATGACCTTCTACTCCATGTCCTGTGACATATTTGATCGAAGAATAACCCTATCCTCTAACCTTTCCTAACTCAAAGGAGTCATGCACTCCCTGCCATATAATGCGTAAAATGGTGCCATGCCGATAGAACTCTGAAAACTATTGTTCTAAGAAAATTCTACCAGATATAGGTACTCCTCCCAATGCAACTGATGATCCATAACATACATGTGAAGCCTATCCTCTAATATCTGGTCCACCTGCTTTGTCTTGCCATATGTCTCCTGGTCATAATATGTACTAAAATCAATCCTCGTTACAAGAGCATACTGCATGGTAGTCCAAAAATGAGAGGTGTACAAAGGATCGTAGTCACAAATAATCTTCTATGAAATCTCATGAAGTCTGACTATCTCAGCCAAGTAAAATTACACTACTACACTAGCTGTATAGGTGGTCTTCATCGGATAAAAATGAGCCACTTTCATTACTCTATCAACCTTTACCCTGATCAAGTCATGGTGATATCTCGATGCAAGTAGCCCCACAATGAAATCCATAGAAATGGTGTCCTATTTCCACTCCGGTATAGCAAGTGGATAAATATGGTCAGCTGGATTGATGATGCATGACCTTCACCCTATGACACTCTAAAAAGGAAGACACAAATTGGGCTATATCCTTTTGAATTCCTCTCCATTGATATAATTGTCTCAAAGTGGTGTGCATCTTTATCACCCTTGGATGGGCCTAATAAGGTGCACGATGAGTCTCTGCTAATATATCTTACTGCAACCCTCCATCTCAAGGTACATAAATCTGACCCCTGTGTCAAATAAGCCCATCTAAATCCAATGAAAGCCCTTCAAACTTCCTCTCAAGGGGCCCCTAAGGCTCAATCTCTTCTCTAGTTGAAAGGTAGAAGATGTCATGTGGAAGATATCATGAGATCCTACTCCATAAGTCTATATCCACATATGTCACCATGAAAATGTATCTCTGTTAACTCAAAGCATCTATAACAACATTCTCCTTCCCCTTCACTTGTTTTATCTCCATATCATACTCACATAACAACTCTATCCAACGTCGTTAACAGGCATTGAGATTGTCCTATTTGAATAGGTTTCATAGGCTCAAATGATCTATCCTAAGTGTGAACCTCCTACCTAACATAAATAGTTGCCATCTAACATAAAAAAATGAACCACTACTACAAGATCAAGGTCACGAGTCAGATAATTGAGATTGTAACCCTTGAGTTTGGGAGACTCAAAATTTATAACTCAGCCATGCAGCATCAATACTCCTCCGATCCCTACTAGTGAAGCATCTATACATACAAATAAATCCCTATGCAGATCAGGCACTGCTAGGATAGGTGTTGTAGTAAGACATTCCTTTAGAGTCTTGAAGGCTTACTCACAACTCACTAACAAAAAAAACTTCTTCCCTTTCCATTGTAGGGAAGTGATGGGATGAAAAATATGTGACAAGTCCTGAACAAATCTCCTGATATCCTTCTAATCCCATAAAGATGCATACCTCAGTCACACTATTCATTACTAACCAATCTACAATAGCTCTAATCTTGGAAGGATCAAGTATGATACCTTCGCCAGAAATAAGGTGGCCCAAATACTAAACTTGTGTCTAAAAGAATGCACACTTCTCTAGGTTCCCATGAAGTTGATGTTCTCCTATACACTACAGAACCTATTAAAGGTGCTCCTCATGCTCCTCATGTGTCCAAAATAAATCAATATATCATCTAGGAATATCAGTACAAAGCAGTCCAAGAAAGTCCTAAATACCCCATTCATCAAACTCATGAACAAATCATGGGCATTCGTCAGACCGAATGAAATGATTGTGAACTCATAGTGGCCATATCTCATGCGAAAAACTATCTTATGAATATCAACCTCCACAATACTAAGCTAATGATACCCTAAGTTAAGATCTATCATGGAAAACACAGTAGCCCCATTTATTTGATCCAGAAAATCATCAATGCATGAAAGGGGTTAATGCTTCTTGATCCTTAATTCATTCAGTTATCTATAATCCATATACAATCGCAGTGATCCATTCTTCTTGTTCAAAAAAATCACTGGTGTGCCACAAAGAGATACACTAGGATGGATTAGGCCATTCTCAAGAAGGCCCTCCATCTATAACTTGAGCTCATAAAGCTTATGGGTAGTCATCCTATATGACGCCCTTTGAGATAGGCTCTTCTCAACGAACTAAATCTATATGAAAATCTATCTCACATGGGGAAGGTAGGCATGGTAACTCGCTAGGATAGAAATATGCAAACTCCTTTAAAATGTTATGATCATCAAGTGATGGCCCTCTAGCCTCATCCTCTGATTTGTCACTAACTTTAATAGTGTACAACTGATATCCTCATCATGCACACCGCTTAAGCTACGTAGAAAATATAGTGCGAATGGAGATGGGCCTGCTAACCCCAACTATCAATGAATCTACTCCCAAATAATTTGTACAAGAGATCACCTCTCTTTAACTATTAAATATATCCCTGTTTGGAGATAACCAATCCATACCCAAAATAATCCCATAAGATCCCAAGCGAAGGCTAGGAAGATCCAAGGTCATGGTGAAAGGTCCTATGTCTACTACACACTTCTTAACTAAGGAGTCCACTATGAGCTTTTCTCCAGAAGCCATCTCTACATCCCAAATATGACCCTACCTAACTACCATCAACCTGCATCCATGTGCTAATTATGGAGAAATAAAAGAAGAAAATGAGACCGAATCAAACTAGATAGAGGTAGGAATACCACCAATGCTACCTAAATTATTGATCATTGTGCCCTAGTGCTCTGCCTGACAGATCTTGACCACTACATAAATCTTGTGACTCTTTTCCATTTCACCAACTGTAGGATTAGAATTAGGCCATTAACCCTTTCTATTAGGGTTCTTTAGATACTCTCTCTAATGGTGTCCATGTACACCACATCCATAACAATTACCAGGCTCCCTCCAATGAGAAGTGGCTCCCCCTGGTGTTCTATTGGTCTATGTTTTAGACCCCGATGATCTTATTATAGACCATTGTGGACATTTTTGATGCAGAATCAGAACACACCTAATTGTTTATACCTTAATAGATTGAAACTATTAGTGTGATTGCAGGACATGGATATTTTCCCAAAGTGTAGAACTTTGTAATTGGGAAATCTCTCTAGATGAAGGTTGGTTCCTATTCCTGTATTCTGATACATAAATTCAAATTGTAGAGGATCTATCCTAAAATATGCTCTAACTTGCCAAGGAGTCAGGGTTGAAAAGATTGCAAGAAATTAAACCTAATCTACAAGAGGTGATGCACCAAAAGGAATGATGAACACCTAATTTTCATGGAGATGAAAACCAATAAGTTCGAAGGGGATGAATACACACCACAAGTCAACCTGTTGGTACCCAAATTGATTCTCCTTCAAAGTATGAGTAGCATACTAGATTTGGCAGGGGGCTGAGAGACAAATCGATCATAGTGAGTCATTTTGTAGCTGAGGATGGGATCTAACTAGCCCTCTGTCACTCAAATGTGGAGAAATGGATAACACCCTGAAGAGGATTTGATCTATCCTCACTACTTTATGGTTGTGCATTTTAACTAGGGTGAGAGGACCCTTTTGTAGCCTATTTTTTATGGAGGAGATGGGGATTTCCTTCCTTGTGAAATGTTTAAGAATACCTTGAAGAAAATATGATCAATACAAAAAAACCTAACTATCAACTTTGTCACTCTAAATAATGGAGATATCTTCTAATCAAGGTTTAGGCCACTAAAGACAATGAAAACCTGAGTGTTTATGCATGTTTTGGTAATAGAAATTGTGAATCTGTATACACACAGGACAAACAAGGGTAGTATGGGTAAGATTAATTGTTCTTGAATGATTTTTTGTGGGAGGTGAAGTAGGATAAAGTTGATTATATGAAACCTTTCAGAAATTTTACAAAATGGAGAGCTCAAATAGCAGAATGTTTCAGAGTGGCCAGGATGTTCATTTAACAAGAATATGTGCTTGAAAGGAGGCCCAGATCAGAAATTTTAACACAAACTTCAAGGATCCAAAATGAAGGCTCAAATTGGAAAACTTAAGTGAATATTATCAATCTCTGTTTCATCATGCCTAAGATACCCTCAAAGCCTAACAAACAATCTTATGGCCATGCTAAGAGTGACAATGAATTTAAATTTTTTTATTTCATTATAAAATGAAAGATCTTCTGATAAATGAAATTGCAAATACCACCAAACTATCATAATGATAAGATCTTGTGTGATTCACACAGAATTCAATGTATAAATCAATAGGAAAAAGAAAAACTACTTGTAGACATTTAGAAACGAAGGAAACACAATTTTTTCAAAAAATAACACAGATTAACTCAAGTTTGATTAAATCTATCAATAGGGGAAAGTTTCTTGAACAATCTTAGAGCTTGTCAATGGCTGTACACTCACAACCACCTTGAGATGATCAAATTTAACACAAAAGAGATAAACATGTTTCTTCAGATAGTTTCTCACAAAGATGGGTTCTATCAATATTTTTATTAGAAAATTAGTTCTGACCTCTAACACTCCAACCTTCCAACCTCCAACCCTTTTCACAGAAAAAATCATGCCATTTATTACATTTTGCAACAAATTTTTCCCCAGCTAAAAAAATCCAACTATTGAATGCACCAGTGCTCACCATGATTATGATCATGATTCCCAGAATCAAATCTATAAACATTGTCATGTGCTCAAGGGATGAATCTCTCTGAATATCACCCGCATTCAACTCCTTCTTCTGGTAAATCACTTTTCCCTCTACTCGCCAACCACTTCCACCCCTAATCAATCAAATCTAGTTCTTTACGTGCTCGAGAATAAAAAATGGAAGATCAGATGAAGCCCAGAGGTTTGATCTCATCTTAATGGCAAAATAAATCCATAGATCTTCCTCACCAAACTTAGATATCAAATTTACTTCTCTTTCCTATTTTCCGTGCAAGAAATATCGAGAAATCATGAAGAATTGCATCTCTAACAGCTTTGGAGTGAAAATGGTAGAAAAATCATATACAGATGCACAACTACCATTGATTTCTATTTTGAATTTGGATTGTCGATGTGGGAGATCCACTTTAAAACTGGCCTACTGGTTACTTCTTTTGTTTTACAACTTTTGGAAAAATGTAATTTTTTCACATTTTTCTCCGCACCTACACCTTTGAGAAATGAGCCTGACACGTGTCCTAAGGTGGGTCATAGAGGAACTGTGGCCAAATCTTGTTATTTCACCTCTTTTTTGAAAAAAAGGAAAATTTTCCATGTTTCCCTCGCAACTCCATCCTTCCACTTCTAGCCTTTGATGTTGGTCTCAGTGGAACCACGCTTTATTTTACACTTTTTAACTATTTTCTCCACAAAAGAAATTTTTTCCAAATTTCTGCTAAAATTCTGCACCTCTACCATTGACTGGGGAAAAAATTTGACTATTCTTTGTCGAGTCTACAAGCCATTTTGATTCTTTAATCCTTTTAGTGACAAGAGGTAAAAAATCCAAGTTGCCTATGATGGTTCGCCTCCCCGCCTTTTGACTTTTCATACTGCCACACGTCACAATGGTGCATCTTGAGATGGTCCCAAAAAGTTGAGAGCTTGAATGAGGATGGGCTCATCATGTGTCTCAGGCTCTTTAAGAAGTTGCTGAAAAGTCTAAGAAAATAAGACCCATTAGATACCTCCACGTGTTGTTTTGGCGCAACTTCAAAGACCTCAAGGCTTCATAATTACTCGCCAGGGGTGCACTTCCATTTTAGAATTTTACTCCATTTTTTTCAGAAGGGAAGAACATCCAAATTTTCTCTGAAGGCCTACATCTCCACCTTTAACCTTGCCATGTGTCCTTATTCGGGGTCAAAGTAAGGCTTTTTCCTTGTCATTAAAATTCACTTTACTGCGGGGTGGATTCAAACTTATTTCCAAAGTATCCAAAAAGAACAAGTTTAAAAACAAACCCACCACACCCCATCCAATTAGATGAAGCCATATAAGTGCCCAAAGAACCAATCAAAATTGAGCGGAGCTATGGGACCAAGTTTGGCTTTTTCCCAAAAAATAAAAGAACGATGATATAAAGCATTTTCCTGCTATCCCCTAACCAACCAAAAGAAACCACTTGACCACTGAATGTTGAGGAATAATGTTGACATGAAAAATATTCCTGTGAGACTGTAAAAAACATAAAAATTCATCGTTCATGCCCAAAATATGATTTTTCAATAAGGATGATTTTTTTTGAAACAAAACCAAGTGAATTATGGTCCTGAGCATATTTCGACCATGGATTTGGATTTTCAAAGGCATACAAATATAAATTGATCATTCTCAAGCTTCCATGGTCTGGGTGAAATAGGAAAAATGATAGAGCCTGTAGATTCTGAAAGAATTAGTGTAAAAATAGGGTAAACTCAGAGACTCCTTCAAAAGGGGCATGAAAATGGATTCTGCAAACAATTCGAGACATTCAAATGGAGGTAAAAGCTTTAGAGGACCCACGTCGAGAGACAAAAAATTTCACAACATGTATATTAGAGGAAAAGCAGGGCAAATGGTTCGAACTAAAAAAGAGCACCAACACAACCAATTGCCATGAATTCATTTACCATTAAACATAGAACATTAAATTTGCAACATAATTTAACATGCACAACTAACCAAAATTTCAATGAAAGATCAAGATAATACAATCAAAACAAGAGAGGTTTGACGTTCATCAAGATAATTATATTATTTCTCCATAGATTTGATATAGTGCAATACAATGACCAAGAGGCACAAATTTGCATTTTAACTTGAATGTGAGGTTTGAACTCCAAAAATTCACTTATAGATACGAGAAGAAGGGAGAGTGCAAAAAAAAATTATCCAACCTTTTGAAATGAGCCCCTCTTTACAATATATAGCAACAATGAGAGAAGGGAAAGAGAGGAATTCAAAATCTTCTTCAACCACCCAAAAAAACATTAAAATCACCTACAACAATGTTGGGTGCCACTGCAAAACCCATACCTCCTTGTATTGTGTCTTATTAGGGAAGAAAGGAAGCCCGTACCTTCATCATTTTGGTAGGTGGGAAATCTATAAACATCCCTCTAAAATGGTGTTTTTATTTCTTCATTTTTAAATAGTTGTGTAGAGGACATTGAGGGAATTCTGAAAAGTCTGATTTTCTGAAAATCATAGATTCCAGTCAAAATTTATGGCCATTTGAAGATGAATGTTCCATACTTCAATAAATTTCAGTGGCGATATCTACTTTTTTAGACTTTGAACTACATCATATGCTCCAAAATCTAAAATTTTAGATTTTTAGGATTCATAACTTTGGGCATTTTTATTTCAAAGTTCGGGTTACTATTCATCACTCAAGTTGGCTTGAGAGTTTGAAAGTGCCTAACCTTTGTAGTCTGAAATTCAGACTTCAAACTTTAGAATTAGAAACCATGTCACGTGATATTGTTCATCTCTCGAGAAAAAACTTATGAAATTCTGAAACCCTGAGACTGAAATTTAGACTTCAGGTTTCAGAACCTTTGTCATTTTGGGGGTTTTTGTTTTGGGGTTTCAAGACTATAGATTTCAAGCTTTTGGAACTTTGGGTTTTGGGACATCTAGTTTCAAGCTTTTGAGCCTTCATTTTTCAGGGATTCGGGACTTTGGGGTTTTGGGTTTTGGGATTTCAGGGTTTTGGGGTTTTTGGGACTTCGAGTTTTGGGGATTTGGGACTTCCATTATCCATCTAGCACATGAAACCTCCAAAATCCTGAAGTCTAAATTATAAAATTTAGGTTTTCAGAAATTTTGTTCTTCCCATGTGGCACTATTCACTACGAGCTTGTGAAACCTCCAAAAATCTAAAACCCCAAAGTCTGAATTTTAGACTTCAGCGTTCGAACTTCCCACTCCTTTTTTGCACCTCTTTTTGCTAAGTCCCTGAATTTTTATTCTTCCTACCTCTGAACACCCTCACTTCCGAAGTCTGAATTTCAAAATTTAGAGATTCTTCATTTTTCAAACTCCTCTACAATGTGCTTGGTCTTCCTAACTTGCTCGGCCAATCCTGAAGTGTGATCTCCCCTGGCTGAATCGATCCCTCATTTTTTCTTGGTGAGGTCTTGTTTGTCTAATTTTACCTGAGGGGTAAAATTGGATAACAATTGGCATCTCACGGGGTCACCTGACCACTAGGTGAAAGATCAATTTCCTGAAAGAATCCATTGCACATGAAGTTATAAATGATATCCTAATAGTGATCTTATACTTGAAACTTACACACAACTACTTGTAAACTATTGACCCTAAACCTGCTCTCCAACCCACACCCTCAATTTTCATTAGAAAATCATAAAAATCATATTTGTGAGAGTAGAAAATTGTTTTAACCTAGAATTTTCCGCTGTTCCTGAAATGGACTATCCCAAAACCTTATTTTAGTTTCACTCCATTTATTTTACTTTGAAATTAGCAATTATTTCCCATAATTATAAACTTATTCGTTTCACAACATCCATTTGGAGGCACACTGAAATGCATAGTGATACAACTTGGAAGCAACAAAACCTATGCCAAAGTAGTTAGGGAAATGAAACATAAACTACAACAAGACAATGTGTAAACCTACTTAGAGGAACTATAATTCTAGGCTAATATTTACAAGGGTAAAACCTTTCCTTTTCAGTAACAATGCTTAAGATAGATTTCATTTACTAGAATTAGAAGTTATTCTCTATCCAAGGTAGACAGTAGGAAGGCATTTCTACATTTACATCTCGTGTCCATGTAGGGACTGCCGACACTAAAATTTTCCTCCGTAATTTCTATTTCATTAATGTATGTATTAGGAATAGGATGTTGTTAAGTATAATTAGTAGTAGCGTCTAATAGAAAATAACGGTGCCATCAATATGGTAACAATCAAAGTACAATAGGAATGTTGTAAAAAGTAAATATTTGTGGTAAGTGGTCTGGTAATGTTAAAATGTCAAAGTTTGGGTAATTAGAGAAGTAGGGTCTACATGATTAGGAATTAGAAATATTATATTGGTAATAAAGACAAGGAGTGAGGTCATAAATATTTTGTGTATTTTATTTGTAAAAATTCTAAAAATGTGGAACCCATGTAAAATGATAAGGTTTATCTTATCTTAACAGATAAGCTTACATGTACAGATAAGAGTTAAGGTATGGAATATGATTCGTCAGAGTGGATTTCTTATCCTATCTTAGAGATAAGATGGATAAGCCTGGAAGTTCTATAAATAGAGAGGCCACCCCCCTCATTTAGCATAGAAGGAAGTAGTGAGAAATATTGTAAGAAGTGTGCGAAGGAAGCCATCAGTTTAAAGGTGTGTTGAAGAAGCCATTAAGAGGTGTAATTGTAAAGTTTCTCCCATAGTCTTGGTGACAGTCAAGTGAAGTCAATAACACTTGAAGTACCTCATGGGTGAGATTGTAACAATTTCATGTTAATATTATAATTTACTTTGATATTTCAGATTTTTCATCATTCCGTCTTATCATAGTCGATGGTATTTTTGTGTTATGTTGTTGTTTTGTTTCCAGATTACATCCACCAAACTAAAGGTTGTGCATTAGTAAATAATCATAGCATGAGGAGTTCCCTGTGAAGAATTATCATAGTGCCAGATTGGTGATGACATTTTGGTTCCATTGCCGGGACCATTCCTCGTTGGTGGATTTTCTAGAGAGATATTCCCACTTAGTCAAAAATCAATTGGAGGGTAACCTTGTTTTAACTATATATAGTAGTTACCATGGTAAAGTAATTTTTGCCATGAATAATAGTTACCATGGTAAAGTCATTTTTGCTGGGAATAGTATTTACCGCAATAAAGTCACTTTTTACCGTGAATAGTATTTACTGCAGTAACTTCACTTTTTATCGTGAATAGTGTTTACCACAGTAAAGTCAGTTTTACCATAGTTTACCGTGGTCATTTCTATTTTACTGTAGAAAGGTGTAAAGTCACTTTCTAGTATAGTGATTCCAATTATTTGTGCACATAAGTCTTGTTAATTGTACTTGTGAGTTGGTATTTCACGGTGGTTACTTTTAAAAATGGGAAAGATTCTTGTTTTTTCAGCTCAATCTAATGAATATGCTTCTTCTTTTATTCAAGAGTTTCAGCGATCCTGTATTTGTAATGGCCTTATAAGAAGGGAACAATGGACTGAATTTTTTCCTACCTTTTTGGATGGTTTAGCACTTAGGTGGTTTGAAACACTAGGTGATAATGTGAAAAATTCATGGGATTTATTAACTGAAAGTTTTCTTGAAGAATTTGGTGAACAACAGAAATATGCAGATCTCATGATCGAGATCACAAAGCTATCCCAAAGAGAGAAGGAGAAGATAAGGGATTATCATGCTCGTGTTCTAGAGCTAAGGAGGAAGATCGATGCCCAGATCTGGAAGGAAGGACTAGCAGATGGGTTGATGAATGGAGTGGATAATCTCCTCTGTAAGCACTTCATTGTTGGGATGAAGCCAGAGATCAGAAAATGAGTGAATTATGACTGCCCAGCTACCATTGAACAAGCAAAGTAGATTGCAAGAAGGCAAGAAGAAAGCATGGAAGAGGAGCCCAAAAAAATTGTTGCTAAAGTAGAGCCTACACCAGCAGCTTTGGTCCAGAATCTACAACCACTCCCGGTGAGCAAAAATATTTCTCCTAGTACATCTACTGAGTATGAAGATCTGCTCAAAAATATGGGTTAGTTAACTATTAATCTTCTTCAAGGAAAGGAATTTAGTTCTCAGGGAGGAGATAGAGGTCCAAAAAGAAATATTTCTGAAGTTGTTTGTTATGGTTGTTATAAAAAGGGTCATTATAAGTATAATTTTCCAGATAGAGCTTCTACATCTGGTAAAGGAGATAATGATAAAGGAAAAGTACCTGTGAATTCTTTTGATGTAGTAGATAAGAGCAGAAATAATGAAGTAGATGTGTTTGTAACAAAAAGAAAGAAAGAAAAAGATAATCAAGATGGAAATGATCCTAAGAAGATGAAAGAAGAAACTAGTAAGAAACATAGGAGAAGAAAGTTGGGTGTGCAGGATTTTCTAATTTCACAGGGGCAAGGACCATACTCCATCTTGGAAGATCTGTCCAAAAGGCCTGCAAATATTACATATGGTCAACTCTTGGCTATTTCTTCTGAGAAGAGGCGGGAGTTGCGAGGTGGACTCAATGCTCGAAGAAGGAAGGAGGTTGAGGTCCCTGTTTTGGAGGTAGAGGCAGATCCCTATGCTCCACAAGTTGAGGTATTATGTAATGACATTTCAATTCATGATGTCTTATTTGATGGAGGTGTTGTAGTTAATGTAATGACCGAGTCTGTAATGAATATGTTGGGTTTAAAAATTGATCACCCTTCAACACTTATGTTAAGGTCATTAAATAAAGGAAAAACTAAACAAGAAGGTGTAGTTTCAAATGTGGCAATATCTGTTATGGGTGTTGTATGTGTGGTAGACTTTCAGGTGATGAAAAATGGTACTGATGTGTACCCAATGCTACTGGGAAGACCATGGCTAAGGAGAGTTCATGCAAGGAACTATTGGAATGAAGGTTTCATGACACTTGGATGTGGTAGAGAGAGGGTGAAGATAAACGTGATTCCTCGACATCATAAAGTAGAACCTGTGGATTCAAGTGATGAAACTAATGATTGGACATCCTCTGATTACTCTAGTACCAGTGAAGTGGACACTGAAGATGAAGAAAGTGAGGTGGATGTTTCAGTCATGGATATCCTTCCAGTCACACCAACTCATGACCCCATAAAATTATCAAAAGAAGAAGTTGATGATCGTCTCCAACAAATAAAGATTGGTGATGCTGTGATGGAGAGTGAGAAAGAATCCTACCTCCAGTTCTTTCGAAGGTACATACACCTATTCACTTTTGATTACAAGGAACTCCGTCAAGTAAGTTGGGTAGAACATTGTATTGAGTTGGTAGATGGTGTTAAGCCCATAAAGCAAATGCCATATAAAATGAATCCTAATTTTTCCAAGACTGTAAAAGAAGAAATAGATAAGTTGCTTGATGCAGGATTCATAGTTGCTGTGGAGAATTCAGAATGGGTTTCTCCCATTGTGATCTCAATAAAAAAGAATGGGAAGCTACGCATTTGTGTTGATTACAGGAAGCTCAATAAGGCAACAAAGAAGGATCATTACCCTCTTCCATTTTCAGATCAGATCTTGGATGAAGTAGCTGGCCAGGAGTGCTATAGTTTTGCTGATGGATATAGTGGCTACAACCAAGTTCGTATAGTAGAGAAAGATCAGCTGAAGACCATGTTCACCACTCCTTGGGGAACGTTTGCTTATAGAGTTATGCCTTTTGGGTTGTGTAATGCTCCAGCAACATTCCAACATTTGATGAATAGGGTGTTCGAACCCTACATTGGGACCTTCATCAGAGTATTTCTGGATGATTTTTGCATCTATGGGAGCAAGTTGGACCACCTGCACCAGATGGAGACAACATTTCAAAGGTTAGATGAAGCACAAGCCTCACTAAACCCTACAAAGTGTGTCTTTGGATGTTCTAAAGGAATGTTTTGTTAGGGCATGTTGTATCTAGAGATGGTATTGGTACTGATCCTGATAAAGTTTCAAAAATCAAAGATTTACCATTTCCTATTAATAGAAGTAAGTTGAGATCATTTTTAGGCCATGTGGGTTACTATAGAAGGTTCATCAAGAATTTCTCAAAGATTACATAGCCACTAACCCAGTTCTTGAAGAAGGATGTTACTTATGAACCAGGAAATAAGGCACATGAAGCTTTTGGACAACTGAAGGAAGCCCTGGTGTCTTCACTTGTTTTGAAGAATCCAGATTAGAGCAAGCCATTCATTGTGTACACTGATGCCTCAGATGCAGCACTAGGAAGTACTTTGAGCCAAAAGGATGAAAATGGGAATGAACATCCAATTTACTTTGGGAGCAGACAAATGAGCAGTGCTGAGGTAAATTATACTATAACTGAAAAAGAGGCTCTGGCTATCATTTTTGCTGTAAAGAAGTTTAGAAATTACTTGCTAGGGAAAAAATTTCTAGTTGTAATAGATCATCAGGCTCTAAAATATATTGTAAATAATCCTAACCCATCAGGGAGGATAGCAAGATGGATAATTTTGCTACAAGAATTTGAATTTGATATTATAGATAGGCCAGGAAAGAAGCATGTCAATGCAGATGCACTCTCTCGAGCCTATGATGGTTTAGGATCATCTTGTGATGATGATGATTTCCCTGATGCAACATTGTTATCCCTTGACACAATCCCTAGTGAATACATAGATATTTGGAATTATCTGAATGAATTCAAGTTTCCTGATGGTGCCAATGCAAAGACTAAGAGAAAGATTACTCAAGCCAGTCGTCCATATTCTATTCTGCATGGAGTATTATTTCGAATAGGACCTGATGGACAATACAAGAGGGTAGTTGGACGTGATCAAGGGAAGGAACTGCTAGAAGAATTCCACAATGGTACATGTGGAGGGCACTTCTCTGGACAACTTACAGCAAGAAGGATCTTGGATGCAGGTTATCACTGGCCCACTCTTTTTAAAGATTGTTATAATTATTGTAAGACATGTGATATTTGTCAAACACATGGTAACCGTAAGACTTCATCAGCTCCATTATGTCCTATTCTTCCCCTTGGTCCCTTTGAAAAGTGGGGAATAGACATTGTAGGTCCACTTCTAACTACATCATGCCAAAATAAGTATATTGTAGTTGCCACAGATTATTTAACCAAGTGGGTTGAAGCTAGGCCATTGAAAACAGCTTCCATGGATGAAGTGGCAAGGTTCATGTATGAACGCATTGTCACCAGATTTGGTTGCCCATTAGAAATTGTAACAGATCAAGGAAGCCACTTCATTAATGAGGTGGTAGAAGCCCTAGTCAATAATTTTTCTATTAAGCACAGGAAGGCAACAACATACAAGCCAAGCACAAATGGACAAGTGGAACGAACAAATTTTGTGTTGTGTCAAATTCTAGCAAAAGATGCAGCCTTGCAGGTACATAAATGGGATAAAAGGATTCATGCAGCATTGTGGGCATATAGGGCAACATCAAAGTCAGCAACAGGATACTCCCCATTTCAGTTGGCCTATGGCATTGATCCAGTTCTTCCTATTGAGTTTGATATTCCCACTGTGAGAGTTATGAAAAATGAAAGGATGGATGAAAGTGATTCAGTAAAAGAAAGGTTGGTACATCTTCATTTGCTGGAGGAAATGAGAGAAATAGCAAAGGATACAAGCCATAAGAAGAAAATGAAGCAGAAGGAATACTTTGATCAAAAGATCCGGTGGTCTCCATTTCATGTGAATGACTTGGTTCTAGTATATGATTCCAGATACAAAAAAAAGAAGACAGAGAAAAATTCTTCCAAAATGGATGGGGCCCTACAAAATAGCAGCTGTGCATGAAAATGGTACGTACTGAATGGAGGAATTGGATGGCACTCCCATTACGAAATGGGTCAACCATGACAAGTTGAATATTTTCCAAGCACCAGAATAGTCTACTCCGAGGACGGAGTAGAAGCTAGGAAGGGGGAAGATGTCGACACTAAAATTTTCCTCCGTAATTTCTATTTCATTAATGTATGTATTAGGAATAGGATGTTGTTAAGTATAATTAGTAGTAGCGTCTGATAGAAGATAACGGCGCCGTCAGTACAGTGCCGCCAATAATGTGGAGTACGGTAACAGTCAAAGTACAATAGGAATGTTGTAAAAAGTAAATATTTGTCGTAAGTGGTCCGGTAATGTTAAAATGTCAAAGTTTGGGTAATTAGAGAAGTAGGGTCTACATGATTAGGAATTAGAAATATTATATTGGTAATAAAGACAAGGAGTGAGGTCATAAATATTTTGTGTATTTTATTTGTAAAAAGTCTAAAAATGTGGAACCCATGTAAAATGATAAGGTTTATCTTATCTTAACAGATAAGCTTACATGTACAGATAAGAGTTAAGGTATGGAATATGATTCGTCAGAGTGGATTTCTTATCCTATCTTAGAGATAAGATGGATAAGCCTAGAAGTTCTATAAATAGAGAGGCCACCCCCCTCATTTAGCATAGAAGGAAGTAGTGAGAAATATTGTAGGAAGTGTGCGAAAGAAGCCATCGGTTTAAAGGTGTGTTGAAGAAGCCATTAAGAGGTGTAATTGTAAAGTTTCTCCCATAGTCTTGGTGAAAGTCAAGTGAAGTCAATAACACTTGAAGTACCTCATGGGTGAGATTGTAACAATTTCATGTTAATATTATAATTTACTTTGATATTTCAGATTTGTCATCATTCCGTCTTATCATAGTCGATGGTATTTTTGTGTTATGTTGTTGTTTTGTTTCGAGATTACATCCACCAAACTAAAGGCTGTGCATTAGTAAATAATCATAGCATGAGGAGTTCCCAGTGAAGAATTATCATAGTGCCGGATTGGTGATGACAGGACCACACCAAATGGCATCAAACTTGGAATGTCTTCTTAGTTTTTCCTAATCTCCATCCCACTTTAGAACTAAGTCCCCTTTCTGAAAGGTCCTTTATCTTTCCATCTTATCAAATTAACTCTTTACTAAGGCCTAATTTCTTTCCATGCTTTGCATTTCATGTTCTCTTATTTCTTCCAATTCCATCTATTCCGCATACATATCTTCCATAGGCTCAAAATCAAACAATTCTAGTTGTTTAATGAGTTGTAATGCCAACAACTCACGTGATATAAGCAACACCGCCTCTCTCCCATAGACTAGATTGTAAGTGAAATTGCATGTTGAAAACTTTGGTGTGATTTTTTCATCCCAAAAGGCTGATTTGAGGTTGGTATGCCATGTCCTCTAGTTTTCATCTAGAGTCCCGATGATTCTAAGTAAGTTCTTGTTCGTTGACTCTACCTGTCCATTAGCATGGGGGTAATAAATAAAAGAGTTGCTCAAATAAATTTTATTCCTAATAGACCATTCTATGATCTTAGAATCTAATAATGCCAATTCGTTTTCTAATATGATAGTGGTAAGTACATCGAACCTAGTCACTATCCCTTCATAGAGGTCTAGTATGCTAGGATCCTTAGCTTTCTTGAGTGTTACCACCTCGGTACACTTGGTGAAATATTCAACTACCATCAAAATCCACTTGTGACCTTGGCTCAAATTTGGATTGACGATACTGATTAAGTCCTATCCACATTTCGTGAAGGGTTGATTAACTTAAATTAGATGTAGCGGAAGTACTACTAACCTTTCCTTTCTTGTGAAGAATGCACATTTTTTACACTATTTTATCCAAGTATAGTAGTCATTGAACACTCTGGGCAATATTACCCTTCCTTCATTATCTTGAGAGTTGTTACCCATGGAGTAAAATGACCTCCGGCATCTCCATTGTGATTCTCATGTAACACCTTCTCAAATTTATTCATTCTAATGCACCTCAATAGAATGTCATTGACATCTTTCTTGAAGAAAACACAATCAACAAGAACATATGGAATGGCTTGTAATCTAAATTATTTCCTCTTTTATTTTCTCATTTCAATGGGGAATAGGCTTGTCTGTAGAAAATGTATCATATTTTTGATCCAACAAGGAGTGGGCACATTATCATTTTATTGCTCTTGATCATCCTGTAGTAATAAGAAATATTTTTTTCTATCACCTACTTCATCCTATTGACTTAAAGCTAGTTGTTCACATAGTCCTTTCCCATGTACCAGATTAGTGACTTTAATTTCAATGTCATATAACATGACATGAGTTATCGATCCTGCATGTTTTTCATTTAAATCCTTGTTCAAAAGGAATTCCTTGACTCCCACATGGGAAACTAACATTTGGATCTTGTTGTTTGAGACTAGGTGTTTGAACATATTTAAACTCCTAATTACTATGATGACATTCTTCTTCATGAAGGAGTACCTCACTTCATAGTCTTGCAAGCCTTAACTAAATAAGGAAACTAGATACTCAGATCCTTCTTTGGTTTGTTGTACTAGGATTGTAGAAATTGTTTCCAAACCACCGAAGCCATAAAGCATGAAATCCTTGGATAAGTATCATTTTAATTAGAGTTGGGGCTTGAGATATATCCTCTTTAATAGCCTCAAAAATTACTTAGCCTTCAAATATCCACTTAAATTTCATGCTCTTCTTTGACATTAGTGTTATTGGATTCACAAAAGTAAAAACGTTTGGTACAAGTTTACGGACAAAAACTGATCCTATATAAGAAGATTTGAAGAGCCTTCTTATGACTTGGCAAAGGAAATGCTCAAATTTCTTCAAATCTTTTTGGTTCAATCGTCAATCCTTCCTTTGACACAATATGGTGTAGGAGCTTTCCTTCGTGAGCCAAGAATATGTATTTTTTAGGATTCAATGATACCCCAAATATCCTACACCTCTGAAATACTTGTCTTAGATGAAACAAGTTATATGATGCATTTTTGGAGAAAATAGTGATATTTTCAAGATACACCAACACTATCTTGTTGATCAAACTCTTGAATTCCATGTCCATCTCCATTTAGAAAGTAGCTCTAGCATTTGACACTCCAAATGAAATCTTCTTGTAGGTATAGGTGCCCTACTTAGTGATGAAATCCATTTTGAAATGATCGTATTCTTTCAACATTATCTGGTTATACCCCAAGTAGCCATCCATGAGAGAGAATATTTTTGAACCAATTACCACCTACAATATTTTCTACATTCAAGGGAGAGGGTATTGGTCCTAAAGAGATTCCCATTTCAGGTCTTGAAATTCTACTCACAACCTGATTTATCCATTCTTCTTTCTGATAGTCACCAATTTTGCAACCCAATTGGAGTACTTGATTAGAAATATAATACATGTATCTATTAGCTTGTTTTCCTCTTTCTTCATGAGAGGATCAATATGTGGGTTGACTAGTCTCTGACTTTACCTAATCGTCTTAGCATATAGATCCACTTTTATTGTATGTTTTGCCAAATTTGGATTAAATCCTCTCAGGTCTTCATAGTTGTAGGTGAAAACATCCAAAAAATATTTGAAAAGTTGTACGAGCTCATATCTTTCCTACTCAATTCTTAATTTTCCAATTTGGAGTGTTTTACCTTGTCCAAACCGAAATTGGTTCTAAGTCCTCTCCCTTTAACTATATGCAGGCTTTTTCTTTACAAAATTGATCATTTGGATTGAATATTTACTTATGTGTTACTAAACCCTTTGGACGCTTGTTTTCTCCTAGCTGTACTACTTGATACCTATACTGCTGCTCCAATCTCTCCTTATTCCTAGCTAAGAATTCAGCCTCTTCTTTCAATAAATTGATGATCTATTGATCATTTTCAAACACATTCTAGCTCATGTTATTATTTGGAACTTTTTGTCTTATGATCACATGGATGTGTGGTTGTTTCTTATCTCTGTTGATACTATCCACCACATTGAATGTCGCTCTAACTACTGTGAGCCTGTTTGTAGCTTCATTCTTCTTCCTAGGTATAGAATCAATATCGAAAGCTTCAAAGTCCTCAAGGATATCCCATACCCTATTTTTATAGCTCTTGAGTAGGTCATTTTTTGTGGCATGTTGTCCTTTTACTTGGTTAATAATCAGCTCACTATCCCTAAACACTTACAAGTTCTTTATGCCTCTTTTCCTGGCCTAATAAATTCCATGAGTCAAAGCCTCATATTCAATTGTGTTTTTTGAACAGGAAAAATGGAACCAAAAAGATGAATAACACTTGATGTTCTGTGGTGAAACCAACATTGCACCTCCTCTAATACCTTGTTTGCTTCTTAAACCATAAAAAATAGTTATCATACTTCATTTTCATCCTTATTTTCCATCTTAATGATATTAAGAATCAGTGAATTTTCTTCTTGTACACGATAGACACCCAATTTCGATTCTTCCATTCCTTTGTAAGGATAAAAATCATGTATTTTGTTTTCCAATTCATTAAGATTCAAATATGGAATACCCTCAACCTTAGTACTTGTTTCAAGATCATTTGAACACTCTTCCTGATCAAATGCTGAGAAATTTGCATTGATTAGTCTTTACAAATGAGGCTTGATGTGGAAATTTAAAATTGGTTTTGACTTTATTGTTGCTTTGGCTCCATACCTCATCCTGAAAAGCATGTATGATCAATCTTTTGATAGGTACCCAACAATTTTGGCATTTAAATCTCTTGACAAACATATGGCGAAAAATGGCAGAAGGTGAATCATAGACACATCTTGCAAAACTGGTATAGTTCGGAAAACATGCACTATAAAAATTAACACTTTGATGATCCCAACCATTCCAACTATTGTCACGTATAGCTATACCACTCCTTTCAGCACTAGCTCATACTTTAGACACAATTGATCTGCTATTTTCTTAGGCATGACTGAGCTACTTACCCCTGAATCGTTCATGTAGTTGTGTACTGAATTGTTCCCGAAAATCAATGACACATAGAATGATGGAGGCTTTAGATTATTTCCCTTGTTGACTCCCATTTTGTTACACTACATTAGAGATAATATTCTCCCATATTTTATTTTATGCATTCGAGGCATACCAATTGGCCATTGCATTTTGCAACAAATCTCGTTGTCCTAGGACTACCAGTGACTCCCACATGGAAATAATCACATGTGTTTTCTTCATCTTATCTATGATGTTGAAAGGGGATGAATAATATTTGTCTTGGCCCTTACTTAGCATGACCTTTTCTAGATCCATAATAGGTACATTTTCTTTTGTAATAGGTGCATTAGACAGATCTGATACATTTGGAGCTATATTTGGTCTACTAACTCCTTGTTGTGTAAGAGTGGCCTGAGAAGAAACTAGACTAGATGGTTGACCCTCCTCCATGTTCCTATTCTTTGAACATGTAATGGCAGCCATAACCTAGAAAGGAGGTTGATTTACCCCACAAAAGTATTATGTTTTCCAATTGACCACTGGTGGTTTCTATTGAAGGTACCTATTGTTGAGTTTCTTGATGTTAATTTCCCCCCTAACTTTGTTCTTGGGACATACTAATGGTTTGAACCATCAAGGCCTGATTTAATGCCCCATTGAGACATGTAGATTGATTATGAGGTGAATTATAAGGGTAACGCTACTCATGATCTTGTGCCATTTTGTTTTGAGTTTTAACAAAGGTTCTTATTGTTGAAACAACATTTGGATCATAAGGTCGTAAAGGCCCGATATCGTGAGGTTGTCATTGGTTCGTGTTTTGATTTGTAACCTAAGTTAGTGGTCTATTTTTATGATATGGGTGTCATTATTAATACTGAGATTGAGGTTGATACAGTTTAGAAATATGAGCCTACTCTCCTTTTACAATCAGTGTTATGGTGAAATCACAACACCCATGAATTATCGCAAGTGAATTGATAACGTAATTAGTTTGATTCATCAAACATGGAGATACCCAAAAGTGTGAGAATTTACAATCAGAATAATCCTCTGGATGAGGTTTGGTTCCTATTCCTCTATTTTGATATACACATCCAAATTGTATAGGATCTACTCTAAAATATATTCTAACTTTCCAAGGAGACATGGTTAAAAGGATTACAATAAATTAAACCTAAACTAACATAGGTGATGCACCAAAAGGAATGTTGAAAGCCTCCTTTTCATGGAGATGGAAACCACAATCAGATTAAGAAGGATGAAAATACACCATAGATTAATCCACTGATGAGAATCAACTAACCATTAAACATAAACCACTAAACATGTAATACAATAACCATATAGAGATAACCATGATTTTAATGAGAGATCAGAAGAAAGAAATGAACACAAGAGAGGGTTGAAATCCATCCACCAACTTATATTATTTCTCCACAGATTTGAAATAGTGCATTATAAAGATTAAGAGGCACAAACTTCTATTATAACTAGAATGGGAGTTTTGAAATCCAGAGATTCACTTACAAATAAGAGTAGAAGGAAGGTTGCAAAGTCAAATTATCAAAAATCAGAACAATGCCCCCTCCTTACAATATATAGGAAGAATGAGAGAAGGGAGAGAGGGATGGAACTCAAAATATTTATTTAACCACCCTAAAATGCATTGAATTCAACTACAACAATGATGGTTGCCGCTGCAAAACCCATACCTTCATGTACTATTCCTTGTTAGGTAAGAAAGGAAGCCCATACCTCATCATTTGGGTAGGTGAGAAATTTGGAAAAACCCTCTAAAATGGAAGACTGTATTTCTTCATTTTGAAATACTTATTCTCACTTAAATTAAGATAACCAGTCGTGGTTGTGTAGAGGACACTGAGAGATTTCCAAAAATTTCTTTCTCGTGCAAATGGATTACTTTTTATAAAATAATATCTTAAACGTTAATTACTCAATTGCATGAAAAGAAAAGAAAATGAAAAATCTTTCACTACACTATTTTTTTTCATTCAAATGGAACTATATTTTTATTTTTTAATTTTTTTTTATAATAATGAAAAGGGAAGAAAAATAATCTATAATTCCAAATGGAAATATTTCAAATTGTTTTAAAGACAGTAATAATAAGAGATAAATTCTATTGTTCTTCAGGTGGAATTGAAGTTTGTCATATCCAACCATATATCATTCTTTTATTAGTTAAAAATGTTGATTTTGAAGGGATCAAAAACCTTGTACAATTGAAAGATAAGTGTCAAGGCTTGAAAGAGAAACAATAAGGAATGAAACCATATAGGATCAACAAATAAATAAACAGACAAAACCAATCCCATAAATGGAAGAAAACACACAAAAGAATAATAAATCCCCTGCATAGTAGGAAGGTCAAAGGCACTTGACCACCCACTAAAAGCATTACTTTCTTCCATGGGCCTTCACACTTTAAGACCTAAGGATCATCCTAATAGGAGAATTAAAGGTTTTCCATTTCTTTTTTATGTTCACGACCATCAAACCTTGACCCTTATTTGGATCCGCATTCTCATCTGGATAAACTGGTAGAAGAATTTCCATAACCACCTTATTATTTGAACTATGAATCTTCATATATTTAGGAGGAGGATGCATAGTGGCACCCTATTTCCCTGTAATATGCTCCATATCAACCTTGGTTCGAACAATTTGCTTAATTGGACTTTAGGAAAAGAGGTTTTCATCACATTTTTTCTCTCCATGAAACATGGAAGTATCTTGTCAGCTAAACGATTAATTTTTTGTGTCAACTATCTATAACGCCTTTGAAAACTAAGTGATTTGGATTAAAATCATTCCACCAAGAAACTTGACCCTTAACCTATTTTTTAACAATGTGATAATCGGAGTCCAGATGTCCATGAGCAAATAAAGTTTTACATCTAAAAGGAAAGCTTTTGTAATCTATATTTTATGTCCAGAATCTATCCTTGACTTTAAGATCTGTTAAAGATGGAAAGTCAACAGTTGTGTCCATATCCACTAGTATACGAGCATATGTAGTGTGGTTAAAAACTTCAGTTTTAGGATCTATAGCTAAGAATTTTCCCAAATATTTACCAATAGCACGCCTATATATCCCCCAATATTGTAGAGGCAATTAAGTTAGTTTTATCTAGACATTTCTAGTATTAAGGTTTCTATTAAGGGGTTGAAATGAGGAAACCATGCCTTTAGCAATATAAGATGATACTAAAATTCCAATATTTTTCCAAAATTTCCCTCCATATTAGAGGGATTTTTAAAAATATCTATGAAAATTCCATGGGCTGAGGGATAAATATTGACTATACCTTCTATGAGAGGGCGTAATTCTTCAGAGATATAATTATGGATAGCATGAAGGATCAGGAATAATTTATTGTTATGGAAAAATCACAATACCCTTGATTGCTTGTAAGTGAAAATTTGAGGTAGTCAGTATGACTTTTCTTACATGGAGTTATCCCAAATTTTGGGACTTTTAAATTGGGATAATCCCCTGTAGAAGGTTGACTTCTTATCTTATTCTAGTGCCAACTTCTCAAAAGTGTAGAGAGTTTCACATCTAACCTGAATCTCATATTTCCAAAGAGACATAGATAGAGAAAATACATGAAAATAAAACCTACTCCAAGGGAAGGTGATGCACCAAAAATGATGTTGAACAACCTACACAATAAACATAGCACTATAAGCACCTTTAAATGAAAAAAAAAAACAATACATAATAACCTCGCATGTAATAAAAGATGAAAAATATACAATAGAACATAGAAGAGGGTGTGAAACATCCAAAAATATGACTTTATTTCTCTCAAATTTGATACAATACATCACATTTAGGGCCAAAGATACATATTTTGTATTACAATGTTCAGTAGGGAGGTTTTAAGCTCGACAAATATCTTACAGACAAGAAAGAAATGAGGGGTGTTTACAAGATGTCAAACCTTTTGAAATGAGCCCCTCCTTACAATATATAGGAAGAATGAGAGAAAGGGAGAGAGACAAAATTTTAAATCTTGTTTCAACCACCCCAAAATGCATTAAAAATCACCTAGAACAATGATGGGTGCCAATGCAAAACTCATACCTCCATGTAACTTTCCTTATTAGGGAAGAAAGGCAGACCATACCTTCATTTTTTTCGTAGGTTAGAAATCTGGAAACATTCCTCTAAAGTGGCAGAATGTGTTTCCTCATTTTGAAATACTTAGTCCTATTTTGTTCAAATATGAGATCTAAGTCAAAATTTATGGCCATATGAAGATGAGGGTGTCATACTACGATAAATCTGAGTGGTTGATCTTCCTTTTAAGAGATTTGACCCTACATTGCACCCTACAAAATCTAAAATTTAGAACTTTTGAGATTCAGAGCTTTGACTATGTGTACTTCAGAGTTCATTGTCATTATTCATATGGTGAGCTGGCTTCAATGTTCCGAAAATGACAAAACACTAAAGTTTGAAATTTTTCCTTCAGGTTTCAGACCTTGTTTTTTTTGGGGTTTTGGGGGTTCAAGTTTTGGGAGTTCAGGTTTCAGGGTTTCGGGTAATGTTCATCCAACTAAGATCCAAAATGTTCTGAAATTCTGACTCCCCGAAGTATGAAATTCAGACTTTGGGTTTCAGACCTTTGTGCCTTTGGGCTCATGAAATTGTTCACCCTCCTATAAAATTTGGAGTTCTAGTTTCAAACTTTCTTCTCTTCTTTTTGCACTTCTTTCCACAAAGTCCATGAATTTCACCTCCACCTACATCCGAACGACCTCACCTGTAAGATTTTATTCAAAATGTATGTCCATTTGAAGACGAGGGTGCAATTCTACACTAAATGTGAGTGGTTGGCTCTGTTTCTTTAGACTTTGAAATGCATCACAACGTCTGAAATATGAAATTTCACACTTTTTGGCATTTTGACTTCAGAGGTTGATGTTACTTTTCATTAAATTAGGAGCGTGAAACCTCCGAAACGCCAAAAGCCCAAAGTCTGAAATTCAAATATTGGGTTTCAAAACTTTCTCCTTTCGTACCTGTGACATTGTTCATCCTAGCAACCCACTGAAATCTGCAAAACCCCAAAGTCTGAAATTTAAACTTTGGGTTTTGATCCTTTCTTCTTTTGGGCTTCTCGTTGTCTTAAGAATGAAACAAACCCCCAAAATTGGGACATTTGAAAGTCCAAAATTCCATCTACATTGACCCCGAACTCAATTTTGACCTGAAATCACGGAGCCCTTTCAGACTTTGGAGTTTCAGGATTTCAAGCATTGGCTCTTGCTTTTGCATTTGTTTAGAAAAAATGCCAAACCGCCTAACCTCTGAACCTCCGAAGACCAAAATTTTGACATTAGAGTTTGGACTTTGACATCCCCGATTTATGCCATCATTGATACCGAAAACCCCTGAACCTTTCTCACTTCAAGGTTTTAGGATTTCGGGCCTTTTTTCTTGTCTTTTCCCTTCATGGCTACTAGAAATCTGAAATCTAAAACCACCGAAGCCCAAAAAATTTGGACTTCGGAGTCTCCATTTTCTCACTTAGCTCGACTACGAGCTTCCTTCAAGTTCCCCGCTTGCAAGCTTGGAGTTAAACCACCTTTCCATTTCTTTCCTCCAACATCATTTTCTATCTAAGCTCGCTCTCACTCACCATGTATTCAAGTTAGTTGAGTTCTTTTTCTGTGTGAACCAAGATGAGCCTTTATTCCACTAGCAAACAAGTGATCTGCACTTGGCCAATGCCAAGCTTCCACTGAGAGAACTCCTGCATGTTTGCTTCAGGCCACTGAACTTGTTTCTGTTATCTCATCATCCTCCTTGCATGGATAGCCCAATCCATTTGGACTAGATCTCGAGCCAAAGTTTCCTCCCGAGCTCGACGATCTCTTCTTCCCAATTTTCTGGAGTTGCTTTTTGACTTACTATGGTTGATGTATGAATCATGTCAATGAGTAGCTCACCAAGCTACTCAGAAAGCTCTTTTTATCCATGTAACCAATTTTAGGACCCTGTTAGGAAATTTTTATCGCATGGGAGAAATGTTTTTCAATAGTCTCTAGCTCATTTCCTAGGTTTTTCAGTTGCTTCATAACCTCCTGGAGTTATTTAGAATTTCTTGAAGAAGTTGATGCCTCAGTGTTGCTTTTGTTCCTAGGGGTCAGAATGTGATTCATCTCAAATGCATGAAAAGATGTACGAGAGGCATTGGTGGCCTTGGTGTAATCCTACCAACTTGAATCAAATGGTCTTCCATCTTGATATCTATGTCATAGGCCCATGACAGTGTTGTTTCTCCCATTAATTGGATCAGCATAGCAATGTCAAAATTTATAGCATTTAAGAAGTAAATAAATTATCCTTCAGTGGTTGGTCTGATAAATATCATAATCTTGTCCCATGTCAGTTTGAAATGGAAACTAAAATCTTCCATTTTCTCATTATGATCCCTTTTGATTGTTGTCAATTGTTCCAGTAAAGACATATTATCTTCCCTCTCTCTGAATTAATTACAAAGAGGTGAACACAACTGATTTCAATTTTGAATAGACCATGTTATCAGAATCCTAAACCATTGTAAGGCTTTACCTTTAAAAGATGAAGCCAACAATTTGATCGCAACATACATTTCATTAATCTCATGAATTACACAGACATTGGAAATGTCTTGGATGTGGTCAATAGGAGTAATATGATTCTCTCTTGTGAAATAGGGAATGTTCTTGAGTGCTGCAACTGGAATTGGATTTTGAGAATTTAGGGCAAGTGGAATACTTCCCATGAAGTTAAAAATGGATTTGGTGGACCTTATGGTGGTTTTTGTTATAGATGTGCCATTATGATTGGCCAAAGGACCCTAGTTGATAGGAGAAAAGTTATATTTGGAGGAGATGTAGAAAAAGTCATGTTAGGTGGAGATTGTGATCTCTGTGGTCTTCTTCCTCTCCTTCCCCTGCTTGGTGATAATTATACATAGAACAATAGGCACTCTTCTCTAATATCAAACCTAGTCCAAATTCTTCGAGCTAGTACACGGGACACCTATGCTACTAAACAACTAAATTATATCCCTTTGGAGTTGCTAGAAGTGTTCATGAATGAGCCTCTATAGGACAAGATTTTGCCAATTCACACACCAAAATCGAGAAAATTAAAATGAAATTTTTAAGGACCTATATATTTTTCTTTCTAGAGGTTGAAATTTTTTTAAAATGATTTTCTCAAAAAACCTGAAAATGTAAGACTTCTGAATGTCTAAAACCTCAAAATCTGAAGTTTAGAGAACTCTAAAATCCTAAAACCCAAAATTCTGAAATCCCAAGTTGTCTGAAATCCTGAAACCCAAAATTTTAAAAACTTCAAAATTTCAAAAATCAAAAATTAAAAATAAAATAAAAATACCCTTTTCAATATTATCCTCCGATCTATCTATTGGTGAAATTTGTACTTATTTTGACCAAGTTAATCCCTTGAAAATTGATATCAAAGTTCATCCTCAGAGATAAAAATTCCAAAATTCTAAATTTAATGTTTTATAGGTTTGAATTTCTTGAAAATGCCTTCAAAGCTCATGGAATGACTTCCTGTCCCACCTAGCGTACCAAATTTTTTGATGCGGAATCACAACACCCCTAATATTTTGGAAGTCAATGGATTGAAACTATTAGTGTGATTGCATAACATGGAGCTTTTCGCAAAGTGTGGGAATTTTCAATTGGGAAATCTCTCCAGATGAAGGTCAGTTATTATTTCTCTATTTTGATACACACATGAAAATTGAAGAGGATATAACCTAAAATATTCTCTAAATGACCAAGGAGACAGGGTTGAAAATATTGTAATAGTTTAAACCTAATCTACAAGAGGTGAAGCAAAAAAGGGAATGTTAACACCTAATTTACATGGAGATGAAAACCAATAAGATTGAATGGGATGAATACACGCCACAAGTAAACCAATTTTTATGAGTTCATTCACCATTAAAAATATATAATTAAATATGCAACACAATTTAACATGCATAACTAACCAAAATTGCAATGAGAGAACAAGAGAATACAATGAAAAAAATAGAGGGTTGAAGTTCATCATAAAACTTATGTTATTGCTCCAAAGATTTGATACAGTGCATTACAACTTGAATGGGCACAAATTTAAATTACAACTTGAAGGGGAGGTTTGAAATCCACAAATTCACTTACAAACAAGAGAAGAACGGATTTTGTAAAGCAATATTATCCAACCTTTTGAAATGAGCCCCTCCTTACAATATATACGAAGAATGAAAGAGGGGGGAGAGAGGAATTTGAAATCTTCTTCAACCACCCAAAAATGCATTAAAATTACTTGTAACAATGTTGGGTGCCACTGCAAAACCCATACCTCCTTGTATTGTGCCTTATTAGGGAACAAAGGAAGCCCATACGTTCATTATTTTTGTAGGTGGGAAATATGGAAACATCTTTCTAAAATGGAAGATTGTATTTCTTTATTTTAAAATAGTTGTGTAGAGGACACTGAAGGTTTTCCAAATAGTTGGATTTTGTTGAAATCTGAGCTTCCACTCAAAATTTATGGTCATCTAAAGACTAGGATGTACTATTGCAATAAATGCCAGTAGTGATCTTTGCATTTTTGGACTCTGAATTGTATCACATCCACCAAAATCAAAAAATTTAGTTTTTCCAGATTCAAAACTTTGGGCATTTCGATTTCAAATTTTGGGTTATTGTTCATCACTCAGTTTGGCTCGATTTTCGAAATGCCAAATACCCAAATTCTAAAATTTGGATTTCAAACTTCAATATCTGAAACCATGTCATGTGACACTATTCATCACTTGACCCAAAAGTTCTGAAATTCTAAAAACCTGAATTCCAAATTTCAGACTTCAGGTTTCAAAACATTATTATTTTGAGGGTTCAGGTTTTAATACTTTAGGTTTTGGGAATTCAGGACTTCGGGTTTCATTGTTTTGGGACTTTAGGTTTCATGGATTTGGGAATTCAGGTTTTTTTTTTTCGAGACTTTGGGTTTTGGGGATAGAGGACTTTGGGTTTAAGGGATTTAGGACTTCAAGTTTTGGGGATTCAAGACTTTTAATATCCATCTGGCACATGAAATGTATGAAATAGAAAAATACCGAATTGTAAGTTTCAAACTTTGATTTTTCAGACCTTTTCTTCACCCCATGTGGCACTGTTCACTGGGAGCTTGTGAAACCTCCGAAACTCTGAAACACCAAAGTCTGAATTTCAGACTTCAGCTTTTAGACTTCCCACTCCTTTTTCACACCTCTTTCTACCAAGTCCCCAAATTTTTCTTCGACCTACTTCCGAATGCCTTCACGTCTGAAGTCTAAATTTCAAAATTTTGAGCTTCTTCATTTCTTGAACTCCGATGTAATGTGCTCAACCTACCTAACCTGTTCGACCAATCCCAAAGTATGATCTCCTGTGACCAAATCAAACCCTCATTTTTTTATGTGAGGTCTTTTTAATCCAATTTTACCTGAGGGGAAAAATTGGATAACAAATTTTGTTCATGAGCTCCAGCTAACTGTGATCTAGGTGGTGCCTATATTCTGACACATCATCTAATATTAGGCCCCATGCTTCACGCTCTCTATGCATTATATCATTGTGGAGGCTTAAAAGGTGGAAGGATTTGATTTTTTTCTCTTCTGTTGTGGTAGCCTGAAGTATGACTCTCCGGATCCAATGCTGGTTCAAGGAAGAGGGGATGTCCCCCTTGACCAAATATCTCACATCTGTTGTATGTAACTCCTCACTCTATCTCTCGCTTGCTCTGTCTTCACCTTGTTTTGTTATGCAATATAGACTTTCTCAACAGCCACAACAAAAGTATGTGTATAATTAATGTGCACCGCCCCTCCCAAATCTAAATTCAAGCCCCTAATCAACCTTCAAATCCTCACCTTCTCATCTTACATGTAGTCAACATACTCAAGCATGTGAAAAAACTGACTCTCATACTCAGCTACTGTCATATATGCTTGTTGCAGTTCATGGAACTCATCAATCCTTTGCTAAATGAACCATCTAGATAAGTATCGACTCCTCAACCCCACCTGAAAGAGATCCTATTTCATAGTCTCTGAACCCACATGGATATTCTACTCCTTTTTCCTCCACCAAGATCTTTCCTTGTCCCTCAAAATATGAATTGCGACATGGGCCTTCATGTTGCTAGAACATGGACATAACTTGAAGCATCCGCTCAATCTAACTAACCAATCATCTTCCTATAATCCTCCTGTATCTCTAGCAAAGTGAGATGAATGAAGCTTCAGTATCTCATGGATATGATCATTAGTTGTCATCTGTCTTCCTTTAGGTCTCTCCTCATGACCATTCCTCTGTCTATGGCTCCTAGATCTCTCTCTTGATCTCGTATCCCTATATCTTTGCTCCCTCGGTGGTGAACTTGGTCTAGCTTTCTGCAAATGGAATTTCTTCACCCTATATTCCCCACTATGTCATGGATGGCCATGAGTCTCATGTGATGAATCTCTATTATGTCAGCTACATCGTCCCCCTAATGATCCTCTGTTTATAGTGGAATTAATCTCTTGTAAGGTTTGGAAAATATGTGGTAGTATAGAAACGATTGCATGCTCTGGGGGTGGTACATCTAACTCCACGTGCATGAACCCATCATCTGGTCTACACCTCCTACACAAACCAAGGTGATAGTTAGTTCATCATCATCTAGGTTTGTTTCAATTCACTAGCTCCTATTTTTAAGTTATAATTTTTCTAATGTGTTTTATGTTTAGAGTTCTAATAATTTTACTGTTGTGTATCGTGTTTGCCTAGGGTCCAAGTTTTGAACTGACTTCTCTGATACCAAAGTTTAATGCCCACAAAAAAACACACTAAAGCCACATAAAGTACCACTAATTAATTAGGGAACATTGCATAAAAAAAATTGTTTAAAACATTTGAATTAAAATTAAATCCTTTTGTTGCATTTTAAAATTGTTTTCCTGTTTGTAACATTATTCCTCTAACTATTTAAATATTTATTTTTCTAGAAATGTTGAAGACTTAAAAACCTTCCATATTGTCCAAATTGAATTAATTGAATTAATTCAAATTTAACATTGATCATTTATATTCTTGAAGTCCCAAATAGAATTTATTAAATTATTTCCCAAGTACTTTAATCATATTTACCTATGTGATTAATACCCTTGTTGTAACCTTAGTTTAATAGTTAATTTATACTTTTCAGTTACTCCTTTAAACCCCCTTAAATTAATTTATCTATTTAAGCAAAAACCCTTAATGTTAATCAATTTACCCATAGCCAAATTACTAATTATTTATTTATTATCTCATAACAGGAAAAGGGTCACATCCTAGCCTAACCCACTAGTTAGGAATCCCATGGTGGCCCCATTAATTAATTATCCATTCAATTTATTTAAACTATGCATTCCCATAAAATTACCCATAACTTAGAATGTGTAGGAGCAACTCTCAACACTTGGATTAGATTTGTGGGAGCCCTTAGATGTAGGGTTGACCCAAAAATCCTTATGATCTATTTTATTCTTTTTATTTCCCTAATCCTCTCATTTACACATTTTTGATTTGCAGGTTTGGGAGCATGGAGGCCATGGAGTTAAGGAAAAACTATAGAGGATTTTATTTTATTTTGAATTGGATATACTACCAGTTTGGGGTACGCTAATTATTTTAAAATTTAGTTTTTTATTTGAAATTCTTCCAAATATGTTGGTTTTGGGTTTTCATTTATCCTCTTTTTCATCTTACTTTAGATCTAGATATTTGTAGGTTTGTGTGTATATTCACATACATATATATATATATGGTTCACACCCCAAACCTAGGCGCAGTGTAAATATGATTGCATTTATTTTTAAAAGTTTGGGGTTTGTATGCATATGGGGAGGAGAGGGGGGTAGAGGAGTAGGAGGGGGTACACCCCCTGTACCCATTTTTATAGCTATTAAGGGCCATGCAGGACATGCAGCCACCTTACAATACAACACCCCAATAAACCTTTTACTTTGTTTCTAATTAAAAATTGTCATGCTGATTGTTAAAACTATTAAGTTATATGTATATATATAACTAAGTTTATTTTTACTTGTACTCAACAATCTATTTGTGAAATAATATTTATTTTTATAGCTAAAATATAAAAACAGATAAATGTATGTAATTTGTATAACTATATATTTATATATATTTAAATATAGTGAAGTTTGTTGGTGTCAATTGTTAAGGTATTCAAGTAAGGAAGAATAATTTTTTTTCTGGGTTTAAAAATATATAGATGCGTCACATGTATTTAATCAACAAGATTGTCCACTATTATCCATAACAGTAAATTTTCAGGTATTTGCAATTCATTTTAAAGAGGATACATGTATGATCTTCACAATTCCATATTTTATTTTGAATGAGTAAACAATAAAAAAGCAAGAACATTTAAAGGAAAACAAAAGATATAAAATTTTCCTCATACTATTTAGTTTGAATTAAGAATAAAATCCATTGGCAAATACCTTGTATACTAGATTTAAATGAAATACAACAAACAATAAAATACACATTCAAATGCTTCTTTTCAACACTTTTTTCCCCCTTTTCTACCAATTACTTTACAAATTAATATCCATACATTTCAGATTACAAAAGGTTCCATGAAAATGAAATTAACTTAAAATGTAAGTTGCAAAATCCTCCCAAAATATGGGAACAACATGTACAATTTTTACAATATATCTCTCTCTCTAAGCATACATATTTCCAAACTACCATCGCAACCAAGTTTGGGATAATACATTTACAAGAGTTACTCATTAAACTTTCTAATACAAACACAAGGTACTCCACACAAGGAGGGAACAACAATAAAAGATTTACAACATTTTCTCTTTATTTGGTCTTGCATACTAAAATAACTCCATACAAGACATCACTTCGAGCTCAAATCATTTTCTTCATCATCAAATCACAACAATAAGGAACGGGTGCATATATTACACTCACCTCCTAACCTTATTCCAATGAGAAGAAGAATTCATCCTTCTCATTGGCCCCTGAGCCCCAACAATGGAGAAATAGGGAATGTTTGTAACTATCACAACTTCACGAAAGGATTCCACAATACATACATTCTTACCAAAAAAACTTGTAACACATACAAGCACAATAACATTTATAGTTACAATATACAAATTTTCCAAACACATAGGCTTAAAATCTAAGCCAAAAGGAGAAGAGAAAGATGGGGAATCACTTATACCTCCCAATGGCTTAATTTTCAACCTTAAAACCTCCAAAATATTCATCCACACACACAAAAAATTCTTATCGCTCCCTCTATCTCTTATCACCCCCTCAATCTCTGATCACTCCCTCATGTCAAACATTGAAAGATAAGAAAGAATCTCTCTTATCTTCACAAGGTGGGATACCCAACCCAAATTCCCTCCAAATAAACCAAAAAAACTCTTATCACCCCTTCAAAGTATCCCCATTCTCCTTCTCCCACACCATCCTTAAGCTCATACTACCCCAAATCCCAAAAAAACACATAATTTCATTAATTTTACTAACAACACACAAAAAAAATGGAAATATATAGACCCTATCTTGCCATTACAAGAATATTCAATCCTCCAGAAACAAATTCAAGCTTCTTCCAAGTCCAAGATAAATCCAAAAGCAAGCTCCCAAACTAAGTAACTCAAGCCAACTTCTAAAAATATGCAAATGTGTAACTAAACCAAGTAGCCCCCAAAACTCCAAAATTAACTCACACAAAAAAAAAATTAGGAAAGGTGGGTGAGGTAGCTCCATGTAGGATACCACATCATTCGTCCTCCAATCCACTTCACCAAGTCAAACACAAATACCAAGACTCATAAATTAGTGGGTGAGGATATGACAATATCCATCAACACACAAACCAATACTTCATACTTCCCAGGACACTATTAAAGAAGTTTGTAATAAAGTGAAATTAATTACCTCTTTTTCCTTCCAAAACACATAGGGGAAGCTAAAATTAATCCCTCATATCATATCTATGGTTGGTGGGTGATTTTAAGAGGTATGGGACAAGCTTAACTTATCCCACAAGCTTCCAAAAGTAGCTCCAAAGCCAAAAATAGAGATTTGAAGGATGTGGTTGAGTACACAACTCCAAGATCAATAAAATCCATCTCAAATAAATAAGATAACAAGGAATATCTACCACAATTAATGCCCATATAATCAAATTCCAAATAATTTAGTCCCATGATTAATTGAGTAACCAAAACCCATTAATTTAAGTGATAATAAAGTGAGAATTACATCATATTAATTAAATCACATACATAATAAAATAAATAAAACAAAAGAGGTTAAAGCAACATAGAAACCATGGTCACATTTGAGGTTACCCCTAACAAACTCAAACAATAACAAAAAAATATACACATACACAACTTGTTGTGAAGGTTACCTTCGTTGGAAACATCCGATATTATTCTATGGTTAGTGTCCTAGACCCTTCTTGTTTATTGTGATATAATTTTCCTACAACCAATCAAGAAATACACCTTCTATCTCAAGGTCACGTCAAATACATCAAGAAATACAAAATGCATACATATCCACCAATCAACATCATCTTGTAACGTAGAAAAATCATCATCAAAGCTAAGCAATTCTATTAATTGTTTACAATTTCTAAACATTTCAATTGTACCATTTTCACCAACATCAATGAGATCACAAGACTAGCTCGATCATCTAAACAAAATCAATACATCAATAATCCAATGTGTCAGCATATGATATAGTAAGAATACTAGATCATCATCAGTACAAAAATATCTATCCATGCCTCTAGTTGTCCATACAATCCATAATATGAGTCACACGATATCGATAATCAAAATATTCATATTCTCTATCAACATGCTAATCAAAATATAATAGTAATGTCCATGTCTCTAATTTACAATAATCAAAATCATAGTATAATAAGTGTTGGAGAGGAGTAGGCATTATAATATATCACACAAAAACATATGTATGTTCTTGTGTAGGTCAAGTAGATGATAATCCCAATGAGTTATCTATAGAGAATTACATCCACTTGAGGTGAGTCCTTGAATCGGGAGAGTTGTAAAAATTTCTCCATAGGTTTCAAAAGAGGTTTGCAATCTAGAATTATATATTTTTACAAGAGTGTAATGTCATATTTTATCTGGGAGATAAAAATCTAATTATGTTTTTTTCATATCTCCAAGTGAAGAATGGAGTAGACTAAAGTAAATCATATCGAAGGATATTTTGAGGTCATTCTTCAAAATATCAACCTAATATTCTGAGCTTCCAATGATCACAAGATCATCCTCATACAACATGAATGAAAATTTATGTTCTCACCTTATTTATGTAAAATCTTTGAATTTGAGGTGATACCGATGAAGCCATGCTACAAAACGAGATCATCCATATTAATGTACCATGCTCTAGGATATTGTTTCATTTCATGCAATGATTTTATGAGACAACATACCTATTTAGGATGATTTTCATCAACAAATCCTTCTAGTTGGGTTACATACACTTCTCCATTGAGATCATCATTTATAAAATCACTTTTAATGCCCATCTAGTAAAGTTTAAATCCATTCTATGCTTCTAGTGCACATACAACCTTGATCATTTTTATCTTTGCAGTGAGAAAAGGTTTCTTTATATTCAATTCATTCATTTTGAGAATATCCCTTTCCTACAAGTTGTGCTTTGTGTTTATAGAAGGATCTATTTGTCTTATATTTAGTTCTGAAAACCCATTTACATCTTATCGGATTCTTTCTAGTAGGCAGATCGACAAATTCCCAAGTTCGATTCTGCATGAGTGAGTCAAACTTAACATCCATGTATTTCTTCCATTAAGGTTAACTTAGTGCTTCTCAAGCATTATCAGGTTCAAATATATCAACAAATATAATCATGAGTATAAAATTTACCTCATTTCTTCCTTGAATCCTATTTCTAACTCTGAAAGAAGTACTCAGGAGAAATTTTTGTGCCCACTTTGGATGAGAACTATGTTGCTGATGTGAAGAACTACCAGGTGGAGGTATGGAAACATTTTATAATTGTCCAAGATCAACATACATATCCCCTTGTAGCTAATATTTTTAGTTAAACTTCTCCTCTTTCTCATCATCTAACTCAGAGAGAAACTGGTGAGAGTTGGTTTGTAGTGATTATTCTTTCTACATCACTAAGTCAAAGGATAAATAATCACACATTACATTATGAATTTTGTATATTTTCTTCATCTTAGGATCGATGAGACGATATTCCTTTGAGGTAGTGTTATAGCCTAATAGGATACACGATATTTTTTTCTTCTGTATCTTCTCCATCTTTTAATCTTGTACATGTATATTGAGAAACTGGGGTAGAAGCCTGATAATATTTTATTAAACTGAATCAACCAAACTTACAGAGAACGGGCTGCAATATTTTTAGATATTGCATAGCCAAATACAAACTGAAGATTAAGTTTCTCAGGTGAAACCAAATTCCAAAATACACAAGCTTCCAATAACATCTGGGAAGCAACAATTAAATAAAAACAAATATACTGTTTAAAACAATATAACATCTATGAAAGACAAATATGGTTTATGAACCATATAAAAATACATAACAAAATATGGTTTATTTAATAACCATTATTATTTAATTAATAAAATTAATTAAATAATTATACTATGCATAATTAATTAGGATAATAATATTTTATCCTAACATTCCCCCCTTAATTGTGCATTTTCTGAAGAGATGGGGAGAGGAACTCTCTGAACAACTCGAACTTGTCACGTGCAAGTGACTTTGTGAAAATATTTGCTCATTGTTCAGTAGTTGGAAAAAATTGAAGCTGAATGTTGTGCTTCAACACATGTTCGCGTATGAAATGAACCTGAACCTCAATGTGTTTTTTTCACTAGTGAAAAACTAGATTGCGAACAAGTTTGAGTACACCTTCATTGTCAACATACATAGTGGTCATTTTTTCCTATGGTATTCCAAGTCCTTCCAGTATGTGACATAGACAAATTGCTTCACATACATCTTCTCTTGTAGAATGATACTCGGCTTCTGTGGAAGAGCGAGAAACAAAGTATTGTTTCTTACTTCCCCATCATATTCGTCCAGATCCCATAAAGAATACAAATCCAAAATTAGATTTTCTATCATCAATGTTCCCTTCATGATCTTAATCCAAATATCCAATCAAGAAGAAGTTTTCATTATTCTTGTATTATAGACCAAGATTCATTGATCCTTTGCGATATCTCAAAATACGTTTTGCTACTTTCCAATGAAAAACTTTGGGATTCTTGCATGAACCTGGATAGATAACTTACTGCAAAGCTGATATCTGGTCTAGTGTAGGTCAGGTAAATGAGACTCCCGATCAGCTGCCAATAGAGAGTAGCACTAACATCAGGAGATGGATCTAAATGAGATAACTGTAGTCTATTCTCCATGGGTGTAGCAATCAGTGTCCAATCCATCATCCTAAATTTCTCGAGCGTAGTCTTGGTATGTTTCATTTGAGAAACAAAAATATGATTCTCTTTCTACCACACTTCCAATCCAAGACAATAGTGCATTAACCCAAGATCAGTCATGTCAAATGATCGATTAAGATCTTCCTTTGTTACATCCATCATCCTCACTGAACTTCCAGTGATGACTAGATCGTCGACATAGCCAACAACAATAACCATCTCCCCCTCTTGATTTTTGAGGTAGATATTGGGATCATATGGATTTCTAACAAATCCATGTTGTACGAGATGCTCATCAATCTTGATCTACCATGCCCAGGGTTCCTTTTGGAGACCATACTGAGATTTCCTGAGTCACATACCTTTTCTTCTTAACCAGGTACAACATATCCCTCAGGTTGAGTCATGTAGACTTCTTCTTATAAATCTCCATTTAGGAAGGCACTTTTTACGTCCATTTGGTGAACTTTCCATTTAAAATGAGTAGCTAGAGCAAAGATCATCTTGATCGTTTTTATCTTATCTGTGGGAGTAAATGTCCCCTCATAGTAAATGTTGTCTTTTATTGCATAACCTTTGCTAAAATTCTTGCTTTGTACTTAGTTTTGAATATTCATCTACATCCAATGAGTTTCTTCCCTGGTGGAAGATAAAAAAGTTGCCAAGTCTTATTCTTCATCACTAATTGATATTAAGAATCCATGGCATCTTTCCAAGCTTTTGAATGTAGGGATTCTTGGACTGTAGAGGGCTCATTTGATTCAATAAATCTACTCATCAAAGCAAAGTTAACTTCTTCTCTTGCTTTACTGTGAGTCCTTGGTCTAGGGGTGGATGTATCCGGTGGAACATCCAATTTTACATCTCGTAATGTACTTGTACACCATTTAGGCATAATCTGAACTGTTCCCATGGGTTGTGGTTCTATCTGATTAACACCATCATCCCCATCATCACTTTCATCTTCTGAGGGAACATCAGCTTCAATTTTTACAACAGGTGAAAAATCTACATCTTATGAGTCTAGAGGAGGAGTCTCTACTTCCTTCTTCTTGAAAAAATCAACATATTTGCTGGTGTAGACTTTTCTTGTCTTAGGATCCATCAATCTATACCTAAGAGTCTCTTCACTGTACCCAATGAAGATGAGTTTTTATGACTTCATGTCAAATTTCTTTTTGTTCTATTTGGGTATGTGCATGTTTACTTTGCACTCGAATACTCTAAGGTGTGCAATGGATGGTTTCCTTTTTGACCATGCTTCTAGTGGTGTTATTCCATCAAGAGCAGTTATGGGTGCTTTGTTTAACAAATACATTGTTGTCTTTTTTACTTCTGCTGAAAATTTCTTTGCAAGTCTTGACTCATCGATCATGCATCACACCATTTCCATGATGGTACGATTTCTTCTCTCAACAACACCATTTTGCTGCGGTGTGTGTGGAGGAGGCATTTTTCAACAAATCCCGTGATTTTGTAGGTAGTCTCTAAACTCATCAATGGTGAATTCCCCCCCTCGATCTGAGCAGAGAGTTTTTATGTCACGACTAGTTTCTTTCTCAACTGCTACTTTGAATTTTTTAAAGGTTTCAAACGCTTCACTTTTCTTGCGAAGAAAGAAAATCCACATTTTATGTGAATAGTCATCAACACAAAGCATGAATTACTGGAACCCAGTATGACTTGGCTGCAGTGGACCGCAAAGATCGGTATGAACTAGGTCAAGTTTACCATGAGCTTGAAATGTTCTCCTCTAGAATGAAACTCTATGTTGTTTACCTGCTAGGAAGTGAGGACACTTTTCTGTATCCTTCTGAAGAGATGGTAGCCCATGTACCATATTACACCGGTGAAGTGTTTCGTGATATTTGAAACTTACAGGACCAAATATCCGATGCCACAATTGTGTTGAGGTGGAGTTTTTAGCCACAAGTGCTTGATTGTCTCTGTGAATGAAATCAAGTTGAAACATGCGTCCCACATTGGAGGCTTTTGCAATTGTTTTTGAGCCTCTTGATTTATCTCAAATCAAACACATTTTCTTGTCGGATTGACTATCAAAGTCAATTTTTAGGTTGTGATCTAGGAGTTGACTAACTAAAAGAAGATTCTTTGTTAACCCAGGGACATATAGGACATCTGATAGTCTGCATTTGCGTGAACCAAGGGGAAGAGAAATGTTCCCAATCCCCTGAACTGTATATGAAGAATCATCTCCCAACGAAACATGATTTTTTGATTGTGTGTCCCTCTTTGAAAAAAACCAGTCTCTATGGCAGGTCATGTGTCGAGTGGCTCCCAAATCAACATACTAGACATCACTAGATGACATGGATGGTTCACTTGATCGAGAAGTGAACAAGAATTCTTCATTTTCTGACTATTCTTGCTGCTCAACAATATTACCTTGTTGGTGGGGTCTTCTTTTCCAACTCCCCTTTTTCTACCCGTGATAGTTATTAGAATGTCCCTTGTAAGATTGTTGTTGTTGTGGTCGAGATTTTCTTGATGAACCTTTCTTATAAGTGTTATACCAACAATCTTTTAAGTCATGTCCTCTTTTGCAAATAGGACATTGCTTCTTCTGTTGATTGTTCCCGTGATACTAATTCTTATGTTGGGACTTCTGATAGAAATTAGGTTTTCCTTTACCTTTTCCTTTCCATTTTTGATGTGAAGACAATGCCTACTCCTCTTCATCATCCTTATTAAACATTGCTTCCTCTTGTTGCAATAGGTTCACCAGTTTGTCAAAACCAACAATCGTATCTGACATGTTTATTGTTGTGACAAAAATGTGGTAAGAAGAGGGGAGTGCTCTCAGAACAATGGGAATGAGAGCATCATCTATGAATGGTTCTCCCAAGGCAAGAAGTGAAGCCCTCAATTCTGTAACTCTTCTTAAGAAAGCTTCAATTTTTTCATTCTGCTTGAACTTCAGTGTATGTAACTGACTCTACAAATTTAGTATGACATTCTTCTTTTTGGCCTCATATACTATTCTCAATTTATCCCACGCTTCTTTTTCTATTTTGGCATCTTGAATGTGGGGTTGCACATCATCAGACACTCCAAAAAAGATGATGAGTTTGGCCTTCTGATCTACTTTATCAAACTATCGTTGTTGTGTTGTATCAGTGGCTGATTTGGTCAGAGTACCATTCACAACAGACCAGATCTCTTCAAACTCAAGTTGTGTCTTTATTTTTTTCTTCTATGCAACATAGTTTCTTCCTTTGAGCAATTGTGAACCCAAAAGAAAAAAATTGGGGGCATTGGTGCCCATTTTGTAGAGATCACTGACAGGGTTTGGCTCTTATCAATCCAGGTATTATGTCTCCCAATCTATATACTGTCATTCCGATATACTAAACCTTTCTATATACGTGCCCTTCTGATATACCCATCGGTACATGGAAGAATCTCACCCCTTCTATATACTCATGGTACGTGAAAGCGGCATTAATGTACGTGAAAGAATTTAGTACGTGGTACCAAGACAATACTGATGGGGTCTGTGCGATTATTGACATAGGCTCAAAGAAATATCCTCATACATGCGCGTAACTTAACTATATACTTGGATAATTTCTCATTCCAGATTTATGTCATGCAATCGTTCATAGACATATGGGATGGTTCATATTGTGTGCACTATGACCTTATTACTCCCCATCGATTTATAGGGATGATTCCCAGACGACATTGTTGCAGCTATATTAGGTGTTACCTGCAGTAGTAGTCATGATGTCTTTACTTGTAAGCACTTCCCAGAGGCACCGTATATACAGAATGTTGTGAATGAGATCTAGGATCTCGTGAGTGTTACAGAACCAATTTTTTTATTGTATTTTATTACAATTCTACCAGTTTTTGAGAAGTTACAAAGTTTTTAGTTGACTATGGCAACCTACAAATTAGTACAATATACAAAAGTATACAATTTACATTCAAAAAAATATAAAATTTTAATGGCAGGCAAAAAAATTTGTTTCACGGGCCCTGGTGGCCTCCTGAGCCCAATACGACCCAAAATGCTAAAAATGGAAAAAAAGTAGCTGAAAATGTAATTTTTAGATGGGTCTCCTTTCACAAAAAATGTCTGAAATGAAAAACCAGGCCAAATGGGAGAAAAAAAAAATTACCCTAAATTAGGGATTTCTCTGCTAAATTTAGTTAGTTATAACTAAATTTAAAAATTCTACTAAATTTAGTGGTTCCACCAAAAAATTGCCAAATTCAAAATGCAAGTTGGGGGTTGGATTTGAACCATGCACCTCCCACTTCTAAGGCTTTCCCTCTATCCAACTTGGTCACTTAAGCATTTATAATGTAAAATGGACAAGATTGTATTTAAATAAAGGAAGATTTCACTCGCCTCTTAAAAAAAACGACTTGTAGAGGCTCCACGTGGTAAATACTGGTTGGAGGTGGTTTAGGGTTTTCTTTGCACCAAAAAAAGGGATCTGAAGCTTTCTATATTATATAGCCACTGCCTCTTCTCATATTTTTTTATTATTCACTTTGATTTTTTATTTTGCCTAGCCGCATAAATGATCTCCACGGGTTTTTTTGTTCGAAAATTGATTTGCTTAACTCTATATTTTGTTTTTTTTTCACCTTTTTTTACCTTGTTTTGTGCAGACTGCTTGTGTATGGAGGGAGTCACATTTTCCAACAATTTGGACGCCTCTTTTTATTTGGTTCTACTTCTCTTTGGATTTAGACGCCATGTATAGCTGCATATTTTCTTTTCATTTGCTTAACTCTTTCTTTTACTGTAGGTTCATGGCTATTTTGGGGAGGATAAAGACACCTCTACTTTTTCCTTTGTAGGATCGTGCACAGCTGGGAGGAGGCCATTCTAAATGGCAAAGCTTGATAGCTATACATGGAGCAGGGGTTACTGGAATTGGAGCAGGTGCTTCACTGTTTTTTTATTTTCTTTTCTTGTTTTTTTTTGCTGGTCATTTTGGTTTGAATGTGCAGGTTTGCAAGTTTAATGAGAGGATGAGGTCCCCTACTTTGTTGCTTCAACTACTCAGCATACTGCAACAAATTTTTCCTAGTGCTGAGTGCACCAATGCAAAAAAAATTTGCGTTCCAAACACCTGGAACAAATTGGGGGATGTGGGAAGGCAGAGATGAGGTTGGGAGATTGCAAGAGGCTACACAGGATCTCTATTGTTGCATACTCTTCTCCAATCATCTCTATCTTTGTTGCACTCTCTTTCCACTCCTTCACAGGTCCAGATTCTCGCTCTAGTACCAAATGTAGATTGAGCAACAGGGGCAGAAGCTTGATAATATTTTATTAAACTCAATCAACCAAACTTATAGAGAATGGGCTGCAATATTTATAGATATTGCACAGCCAAATACAAATCGAAGATTAACTTGCACAGGTGAAACCAAATTCCAAAATACACAATCTTCCAATAACATCCAGGAAGCAACAATTAAATTAAAAAAAAATTGTTTAAAACAATATAACAACATCTATGAAAGACAAATATGGTTTATGAACCATATAACAATACATAACAAAATATGGTTTATTTAATAACCATTATTATTTAATTAATAAAATTAATTAAATAATTATACTATGCATAATTAATTAGGATAATAATATTTTATCCTAATAGTACATGCATAAATGTTATACAACCAAATACTCGTAGATGAGAAATCATTGGATTTCTACCACTCTATATCTCTTCTAGAGTTTTTTCATGTAGAATTTTCACCGATGCCCTATTGAGAAGTTAAAAATTTGTCTAAATTAATTCTTCTCAATATTGTTCGAATAAATTTTATTTTTCTAACATCCAGGGAACCATATCCATTACAGTGTGATTTTGTCGCTTAACAATGTTGTTTTGCTAGGATGTATAGGGAGCAGTTAGGTTCTATTTAATACCTTTCTGGTTTAGGAATGCCAAATAACTTCTTTTACTTGAATTCCCCCTTCAATTTTAATTGAGTAGAAGAATAGGTTGGCCTATGTACTTCACCTCACACTGAGAGAAGACCTAAAAATGATGAAAGACCTCTCTCTTATGCTTCAAGAAAAACACCCATGTATTCTGAGAGTAATCATCCACGAACTATTCGATGTACTTGTATCCTAAAAATAAAGTAGGTAATTGTTTGTGAAGATCATTATTAACAACATTCAAACATTTATTGGCATGAGAGGTGCTTCTCTTGAAAATATCCCTATGTTTGTTAGTTATAAGACATCTAGGGAAATGGGCAAGCAATTGTAAAACTTGTAAAGTCCATGTACCATCACCTTTGTACTGAGATGGCATAAAGATTCACCAAAGAGATGTCTCTAATGATAGTGCTAGAGGATATTATATTCTATTATAGAGGCAGATAAATATATTATAGAAGATGAAATGACATCTACAAAAAATAATTTATCTTTCAAAAATGCTCTAGCAAGAACCATACCTTATCATGAGATCAAGCAGGATTTGATGCCATTGTGAACAATAAATTCCATCATTAGATAATGATTCAAAATATGACTGACTGATAATATATTGGATTTTCATCCAGTAACATCGAATACCTTTGTGAGGGTAATTTTTTGTGTTTTTGGAGGAATGGTGACTTGGCAGCTTCATTCTGTAACATACTCTTTATCGTCAATGATCCTAACCTAATCTCCAATGGGTCGGTCTATCAACAAAGAAAACAGCTTCCTATCACCTCACATGTGTTTACTGGCACTTGAGTCTATTAACCAGACATTCCTCATGCGTTGTAAGATTTGGGAGACTAGCCCTATGTTTATATATGCAGCACAATTGGCTTCTTCACCTGTATCCTCGTGAGATCCATCATCTTGTTTAGTTATTTGATGTCCCTTCTACTTCCTTCAGCGGGGGCATATTTTCAATTTCTAAGAATAGTTGCACCCTAATTTGATTTCTTACTAGAAGACCCTTATTTCAAGCCATTATACACAAAGTTTTCCATGTTGTGGGTTTTGGTTCGATAGATGTGACAACACCTCTTCAAATTTTGAGATTTATGATATCATGGAGACTTCTCTTAGTGGTGTTTATATGGTTTCTTCTCTAGGGGTCCCTTAGGGGATCTTCTAACCACGTTGTAACTTCAATAAAAGGGTGTTGACTTTAAACTCATCATGGACTAAGTTGATGGCTTCTTTTTGTTGTACCAAGTTCACAAGTTCTTCGACTGACAATTTCTTCTTGGAGATATTTAACGTTGTGACAAACACTCTGTATTGAGAAGGGAGATATCTCAAGTAGATCAGGACCAAGATTTTGTCCTTGATTGTCTCACCGAGTGCTAACAGGTACATTCGTAATTCAACCACTCCATGTAAGAATTCATCAACTTTCTCGATAGACCCCATGGATAGGGTGTGAAAATCCTCATGTGCAAATGAATGATCTTCATATGATTATTTTCCTCATAGATGGTCTCCAATTTATCCCACATTGTGCCTTTTCTATCACTATATCGCATACATGTTGTTGCACATCATCAGTGATGCTTAACATAATCAACAACAAGGCTTTCATATCAACCCTTGCATACTTCATCAGCTTAACAGGGTTAGTAATGACTGCTTTGATTGCACTAACGATGCCCGATAGAGCCTAAAACTAAAAAAAAGTATGCATATTCACTTTCTAGGTGGCATAGTTCAGCCCTTTAAGAAGTTCGGCCTCGATTAGAAGCAATTTTGGAGTAGACATTGTAATTTTTTTTGAATTTTAGTTGATTCATTATGAGATTCTTTTGAGTTAGTGGTGAGACAATAAATATTAGAGATGATATCAGTAATCATGAGATGAGAGATGGGGACACTACTTGGGGTGTGTTGGTATCCAAATTGATTCTCCTTTGCAAACTAAGTAGCATCACAGATTTAACAAGAAGCCTAGAGAAGAATAAATAATCATGTATGTCATTTTGTAGCTGGGGAGGTGATTCAACTGGCTCTTTCTCACTCAGATGTTGGAGAAATGGATAGCACCTACAAAAGTATTTGATCTATCCTCACTACTTTAGGTTGTGCCTTCGGCTAAGGTGAGAGGACCCATTTTGTAACCTCTATTGGTGAAGGAGAATGAAGATATCCTTCTTTGAACAAATATGAAAGGAAACCTTGAGAAAATATGATAAATGCACCACAATTTAACTCTCATGAGTTGTCACTTCTAAAGAATGGTGATATTTTCTAAAAAAGTTTAAGGTTACTACAGACATTATGGAATCCTGATTCCTTCTAAAAATTTTTGCAGTAGAATTTATTCATTTGTTGACATACAGGTCAAACAGGGGTAGTTTAGGTAGGATTCATTGTTTTTGAATATTTTTTGGTGGGAAATTAAGTAGGACAAACTTGATTTTTCCAGATCTTAAAGAACCTTCACAATAATTGGAAAAATAAATGACATAATGCTTTAGAATAGCTAAAATATTCCTTCAACCAGAAGGTGTACATCAATGGAGGCCCAGATTTGCACGGTTTCACACAATATCCAAGAATTTAACATGAAGGCTCGAGCTAAAGACTTAATTAAACATTAAAGACCCCTGGTTCCTTGTGCCTAAGTTACACTCAAAGGCTTACAGACAATATTTATCAAAAAAATGATAGTAAAGTGATTTTAAATTGTTTATCTCATTACAGGATGAAGGCTCTTCTTGTAATGAAATTGCAAATTCCACTAAACTATCACAGGGATGAGATCTAGCGTGATTCAGAAGGGATTTTAACATAAGATTGTAATAGGAACAAGAAATACTATTTGCAGACATTCTGAAATAAAGAAGACACAAATTTTCCCAAGATTAACATAGATTAATTTGAAGTTGATTAGATTCATCAGCAAGGGAAGGTTTCTTGAACAATCTCAGAGCTTTTCAATGGTTTTACACTTGCAACCAACTTAACATGATCAAATCTAAAACATAAGAGATTAAAAGGTTTCTCAGATGGATCTCTCAGGAAGATGGGATTTCTCAAATTTTCTCATCAAAATTCAAACCCCCGACCATTTGCATGACTAAAGCATGATTTTTATAACACTCAATTTATATCCAAGCTTTCCCCCCAAGAAAAGAATATTCGAGGAACCTTTGTTTGTTACATTTTTGATAATGATTTCCAGAAAACCACGTTTAACAAGTTTGCACACAAAAAGTTTCAAGTTGTTCAAAAAGTTGAATCATTGTAAATATCTCAATCATTGTTAACTTAAGTGGCAACATGTTTTTCTTCGTTCATGCATGAAATCTCCATCAATTCATCCTTTTCCCATTCTTTCCTCTGGCAACTTTGCGCTACATCCAACTTCTCTAGTAATTCACATTTTCACAAGTTCCCGAGCAATTCCAACTTAAAAATATCAACCTTTACATTCCTTGGAGTCACAAATTAAGCACTAAATCCATTGAATATGCACTTTGTAGATTAAAATGACAAGGAATTTCATCAAAAAATGATGGAAAATAATCTGTATTCATATATCCAGGAGTCTTGGAGCAAAAATAATGGCAAAGTAAGATGTAATGCACAACAACCATTAATTCTTCCCTTTCTCAACTTTAGATTAAAGTCATCCAGTGGAAAAATCTGATTCGAAGCGAACCCAAGGTTTCCTTTTTCATTTTATGACTTTTTTAGAAAAAGCCTGTAATTTTCACATTATTCCCCACCCCTCTACCTTTGAAATACAGATTTGACATGTGGCTTAATCTGGGCCTTTGATGGAATCACGACTCATTTCTACAATTTTACTGGTTTTAACAAAAAGGAAAAATTTCCAATTTTCCTTTGGTGAACCAACTCGCCTTCCCACTCGTAACTTGAAAAATGGCTAACGTGTCCATCTTCGGGGTCAACGCAAGAATTTTTCCCTGGCACTTCATATTTTCTGAGTGGTGAATCAAAGAGTATCAGGGAAAACGAGGCCAATTTGGTATTTTTTACAAATGTGACAAAAGTGGAAAATTTCACCAAAAATACCCAGGAATAAGTGCCTCAATGGGGCTGCGAGGCCAAATTGATATTTTTGCATACATTAGAAAAAAGTTAGAAGTTGAATAACATAGACCCAACGTACCGCATCCAATCAAAAGAGTCTGCGTTGTAACTTCAAGATAAGGGTGAATTTTTTTCCAAAAGAATTGACTTTAAACTCATCATGGACTAAGTTGATGGCTTTTTCTTGTTGTACCAAGTTCACAAGTTCTTCGACTGAAAATTTCTTCTTGGAGATATTTAACATTGTGACAAACACTCTGTATTTAGAAGGGATATATCTCAAGTAGATCAGGACCAAGATTTTTTCCTTGATTGTCTCACTGAGTGCTAACAAGTCCATTCGTAACTCAACCACTCCATGTAAGAATTCATCAACTTTCTCGATAGACCCCATAGATAGGGTGTGAATCCTCATGTGCAGATGGATGATCTTCATATGATTTTTTTCCTCATAAAGTGGTCTCCAATTTATCCCACGTTGGGCCTTTTCTATCACTAAATCCCATACATGTTGTTGCACATCATCAGTGATGCTTATCATAATCAACAACAAGGCTTTGGTATTTAAAACCCTTGCATACTTCATCAGCTTAACAGGGTTAGTAATGAATTTTGAAGGATCCACCATTCTCTTTGGTTCAACATGTCAAATTTTTCCAGAGATTGTGGTCTTACTTGGAAGAATTTACAATTGATTACTTAAACTGAGATTTAACAAAAAGGCAAAAAATTTTCAAAATGTTCCGCCAACACACTCGCCTTCCCACTGCGTAATTTTGAAAAATGTTTACGTGTCCATCTTTGAGGTCAAAGTAAGACTTTTTGTTTGGGACCACTTCATATTTTTTGAATAGTGAATCAAAGAGTATTGAGGCCACGAGGCCAATTTGGTATTTTTTACAAATGTAATAAAAAGTGGAAAATTTCACTAAAAATACCCAGGAATGAAGAACTTATACGGGGCTTCAAAAACAAAGATTAATCTATTTCTTTTTCCTTACTATAGAAAACATTTAGCTCATTCGATGCTAGTTTTAGATAGTTATCTTTCCTTCAATCAAAAATTACAAAAAAGAATACAGATTCTATTTTTTAAATCATGCATTTCAACAAAACAAAGTAATGTATATTCTTCATACGTATTTATTTTTTTCAAACATAAATTACTCAACATATTTCAACATAGATTTTGAACAGTCGAGTAACTCCATTTGTGGAAAGGGATATATCATGACCAAATACAACTTTAGAAATTACAATTTTTTCTCTTTTCCTTTCAATGCACTTTACGATACACAGGACCAAGATTTTTCATTGCATTCTCTTTTCATGAGTTCTAAAAGTCACTTTCACGTAACTCATGAGCACATGTACATAATTCATCAATCTCTTTCTCATTTAGACTCCATAGGATTTCATTTCCAAACTAGAATAACTATCCAATATAAATAATATTACAAGTCATTCACTTAAGTGGGAAAAAGGTTTACAAAAAGAGTTCTCACAAAGGACTACCAAAACTCTGTCTTCTTTCTAGTTAAAGAAGAACATACATGAAGCTCCACCATTTTCCATTTTGATGCACAAAAGAAATCATGGGACAAGGCAACACTCTTAGTACTAACCCAAGACAAATCCAATGAAAAGGAGAAGCCATGCCCTACTTCATTAGCCTCCGAGCCCGATAAACATAATGCAATAAGAGATGTTTTCCAACTGATTCATGGCAATAACAGGATTCAAGGAAACACACAAGCAAAATTTTTTATGACATTTAAGTAGTTCTGAACGTCTTTATAGTGGTCATTAAGCATTGTTTCTCTAGTTTACAACCATAGTTACAGATCAGACCAATAAATTTTAGCAAACAACACTCAGGATTCATCATATAAGCCAAAGGAGTAAGAAACTATGGGGGATGATGTTAGTATGCCTCCCAAATTGATTCTCCTTTGCAACCTGAGATCATCATAATTTAACAAAAAGCCTAGAGAACAATTCAAATCATGACATGTCATTTTGTAGCTGGGGAAGTGATTATTCCTGGCTCTTTCTCTTATAGATGTTGGAGAAATGGATAGCACCTTCAAAAGTATTTGATCTATGCTCACTACTTTATGGTTGTGAACCCAAATCCCAGGGTGAGAGGACCCACTTTTGTAACCTCTATTGGTGAAGGAGAATGACCCCATATCCTTCTCCTACACAAATCCCTGAAAGGAAACCTTGAGAAAATATGATCAATGCACCATAATTTAACTCTCACGAGTTGTCACTTCTAAAGAAAGGTGATATTTTCTAAACAAGGTTAAGGTTACTCTCCATTATGGAATCCTGTTCCTTCCAAATTTTGGTAGCAAGAATTTATTCATTTGTGGACATAGTAGGTCCAAAAGGGGTAGTTTAGGTAGGATTCATTGTTTTTTCAACAACCTTTTTCTGGGAAATTAAGAGGAACAAACTTGAATTCACCCCCCAATATCTTTGAAGAACCTTCAAAAGTGAATTGGAAAACTAAATGCCAAGGAAATTCTTATAGAATAGCTAAAATATTCCTTCAACCAGAAGGTGTGCATCAATGGAGGCCCATATTTTCACGGTCCTCACACAATAACCAAGAATCAACTTCATTCATGAAGGCTCGAGTTAAAAGACTGGGTCAATTAAACATTAAATACTTTTAGTTACATCACTGCCAATAAGACCATACACTCAAAGGACTTACATGTAAGAAAACATTCAACTTGACTCAAAAAATGATAGTAAAGTGATTTTAAATTGTTTATCTCATTACAGGATGAAGGCTCTTCTCATAATAAATTGCAAATTATCAAGGGATGAGATCTAGTGTGACTTTCCCACAAGATTTTAAAATAAGATTTCAATAGGAACAAGAAATACGATTTCAAAAGAAGGTGGATTTTCAAATCCAAAATTTACACAATCTTTACCCATTATTACAAAACACAAGATTAATTTGAAGAGTATTAGATTCATCAACAAGGGAAGGTTTCTTGACCCAATTTGATCAGAGCTTTTAACAAATGGTTACTACACTTGCAACCACACTTGAATTAAATCAAATCTAAAACATAAGCACATCATTAAAAGGTTTCTCAGATGGTCTCTCAGGAAGATGGGATTTCTCAAATTTTCATAAAAATTCAACCCTTGGACACATTCAAAGGTGATCCCCCCATGAATTTATAACACTCAATTTTAATCCAAGCTTTACCCCCCAAAAAATAATAGTTGCCATGGAACCTTTGTTTGTTACGGAATTCCAATGATGGATGATTTCCATAAAATCACCCCAATGTTTGTTGTGAAAATTTTAACTTGTTCAAAAATGAATCATTGTAAATACCTCAATCATGGTTTTAATTGGCCATAGTTTTCATCCTTCATCCATGAAATCTCCATCAATTATCATTTTTCCCATTCTTTCGTTTAATTCAAATTTTCATCTACATATATGAATCACTTCTCAAGAAACTAACAATATTTTTGTAATACCCGATCAATTCCAACTTAAAAATCATCAACCTTTACATTCCACTTTCTAGGTCACAAATTAAGCTCTAAATCTATTCAAATTCACATTTGTGATATAACATCCAAGGAATTAACCATGTCAAAAAATGGATATCAATAAATCCGTATAAATTTCCAGGATAATCATGATGCAGCAATAAATCAAAGTCAAAATAAGATCAATGCACAACAACCATCTAGCATCATTCCCTTTCTCAAAACTTTAGATTAATGTCATCCAATATAGTCAAGTATCAGGATCAATCGAACAACCTGGTGTTTCGGAGGGATGAGTGGTGCACTACAAAATGCACAATTTTCACAGTTTTCACCCATGCCCCTCTGCCTTTGAAATACAGGCTTCGAAACATGGCTTAATCTGGGTCTTTGATGGAGTCGCAACTCATTTTATGTAATTTTACCCTTTTTAACAAAAAGGAAAAAATTTCCAATTTTCCTCCACGTGAACCGCCTTCCCGCTTGTAACTTTTGATGTGGGCCCCAGCAGAGTTGTGGGTTATTTCAAAACTTTGCTTCTTTTTTTACAAAGAGGCAAAAAACTTCAAAACACCCCAATGACCCGCCTTCCCACTTGTAACTTGAAATATTCCATGTGTCCTTCTTAGGGGTCAAAGTAAGACTTTTTCCCTGCCTTCTGAGCCAAAAAACTTCACTATTCTATGCCGACTGGCCATATTTTTTTAATATCCAATCAGATGCTATCGGGCCATGGGGCCAATTTGGTATTTTTTAGAAATGTGACCAAAGTGGAGAATTTCACCAAAAAGGCCCGTCTAGGCCACAACCAATTAAAAATGAACACACATACACCTTCTGGGAAAAAAGAGAAGGTCTTTATAAATTTGACCGGCCAATCAAAACTCAACAAGGCCCCGGGAACAAATTGTTCTTTTTGCAAACATAGCAAAAAGTTACAAGTTATAAAATAGACCCGACGTGCCTCATCAATCAAAAGAGACCACGTAGCTAAAGATGTTGAGATATTATTTGACTCGAAAAAACACCCTTCAAATCGTAAAATGTAGGGAAATCACCATTTGTGCCTAGAATTGAATTTTTCTTTAAGGACAAAGAATTTGGAAATGATACAAGGCCCAAATGTGATCCATGACCATGGAGAAGGATCTTCAATAACATACAAATGAAGAAAACCTTTCACTGCATCCATTTGGGGAAATAGAAAATATAACAGAGCCCGTAGATTGAAGAATTTCGAGGGAAAATTAGGGCACGATCAAATCGAGCACCAACATCGGCTCCGACTCGGGGATGGGCACTCCCAGCGAGTGCCACAAGAACAAATAGCAGACCAAGTGCCAAAAATAAACCATTGGGCAATGGAGTTATGAGCCAACCTTCGAGGAACTAACTAAGAAACCAACATAAAATGGCTGCTAAGGACCAAAACAAACCAAAACTGAGAAAAACAAAATAGAACCAAAAAACCAAAAGACTATACACTATACAATGGTGCATACCTCGATTATGAGAAATCAATCAAGGAAATGTTTCAAATGCCTTTCCATTAACAGGAAATTCAAGCAATTCCCCATCTAGGTCTTTTAAGAAGAAGGTATGTTCACCAATTCGAATGTCAATTGAATAAGGGCCCATCCACAATGCATCAAACTTTCCATGTTTTCCCTTATCCTCATGCCTGTCTATCCCATAATAGCACAAGATCTCCCACACTGAAATCTCTTGGAGTCACCTTCTTATCAAACAAATTCTTCAATTTCTCTCTGAATTTTACATGCCTCTGATGGGATGCCCTTCTTTCTTCATCTAACTCAACAATCTGATTGATGCGAGCATCATAGGGACTAACCTCTTGATCTTCCAGTTGTTGAAGAAATTTGAAATGAAGACAATTACATATGCAGGGGCAGTAGAGATTGAGTTCCATACACCAACTCAAATGGGATTTTTCCAGTAGCTCGTTTAACAGTGATTCGATCAACCCAAACAACAAACTTCAACTTCTCACCCACTTCCTTTTGTTCAACTCCAAAGTTATTCTAATTATCTTCAACATATTTTTATTGTTGGACTCTTCTTGTCCATTTCCTTGGGGATTATAATTGGAAGCATATCTCAAATTGATCCCATATTCATGGCACATGGCCACCTAAAGGTTTAGCTCGAAAGCTCATGGCATTATCAACAACTATTTTAGCAGGCACTCCAAACCTACAAATGATATAATTCAGAATGAAATCCATGACAATTTGGTGAGTTTCCTTCTTGGTGGGGATTTCCTCCACCCATCTGGTGAAAGTAATCAGTGGCTACTAAAATCCACTTATGGCCTAGCACTTGAAGGATCATGAAATCTCACAAATGAATTCCATTCCCCATTTCCTAAATGGGGCTTCAATTGATACAGGATGAAATAGGAAGGGATCCTGAAGATTTTAATGTCTTTCTAAAAAGCGTTGGCATAGCTTTCACACATCCTTACCAATAAAGTTGTATCCTTGAAAAGAGTTGGCCACCAATAACCAACCCTTAAGATCTTATGAGCTATTACTCTCCCTAGCAAAATGGCCCCCACAAAATCCTCCATGGAAATCATCAATTATTTGTGGGGCTTCATCTTCAGTAATGCATCTTAAGAGAACTCCCTCAGGGTTCTTCCAAGCTAACTTAAAATAAGTAATGACATATTTTTGGGAAGCTAGCTTAAGTGCTCTTTTCAGATTCTTGCTCAAATGTTCAGGGCACTATAGATGTTTGAGATAAAAAATGATGTCCTTTTACCATTCAAAATTTATCACTTTTTCAAGGACATTCAACCTTTCTTCTTGAACTTCATTTACCTCAATTGTCTTGCAGATTTGTCTCTGCCATAAGTTTTTTCCAGGCCCAAACCTCTAACCAATTTTTTGTTTGGATGTCCATATTACTCTTGCAATTTGTTTACCCATCGACATCTCTTGCTTGAAACCTCCATTTATGATAGGATATCTTTCACCATGGTGTGGGGAACATAAACAATGACTTTGGAACTCAAAATATATGGCCTGAAGACCTTTGTTTCTTTTACCAAAGTAAATTTTTGCTTCTCCATGATAGTATACTTTAGCTCAAATCCTTGTAATGCCTTACTGAAAAAGATAATTGGTCTTTCAGCTCCCTCATCATCCTTTTGCAACAACACAAATGTAATAGTACTTTCTGAATAAAAAGAAAACATCTAGAAATCCTTCTTATATAATCTGGAGCTACTAAAATAGGGGAATTCTTTAATGCTTCTTTCATCCCAACAAAATCTTGAATAGCTACTTCTTCCCATTTGATACTTTGATTTTTCTTGAGTATACTAGTGATTGGGATAGTTAGTTCAAAAAAGTTAGAGATAAATCTCCTAATAAAATTAATCTGACTCAAAAAGGATTGAATTACCTTCTTGGTTCTTGGATTAGGGAATTTACTTATGGCTTCTACCCTTTTAGGATCAATCATGACCCCTTCCTTTGACACAATGTGTCCAAGCAGCTTTTCTTTCTGAACTCCAAAATTACACTTCTTGGAATTTAGTGAAATACCATACTCCCTACATCTCAACAACATTTTTTCTAAGTGTTGTAGGTGGTCACTCCTTTTTCTGGAGAAAACAGTCACATCATCTTGATATACAAAAACAAAATCATTAATATAGCCAGAGAAAGCTACATCCATTGCTCTTTGGAAAGTGGATTCAACATTAATTAGACTAAAAGACATTCTGACATGTACATATTTTCCCCAAGGTGTGGTAAAGGCAGTCTTGATTCACTCTGATTCTTTCACAACTACCTAGTTATATCCAGAAAAACCATCCAAGGTGGATAACAATTCTGAATCAGTAACTAATTGTAACATATCGTCCATATTTGGCAGAGGGTAGTTATCCTTCATTGATGCTCTATTGAAGTTTCTAAGGTCCACACACAACCTTATATATCCATTATTATTTATGACAGGTACCAAGTTTGCAACCCATGATGAGTACCTTGCCAACTGTATGATTTATCCATCCCTCAACTTTTCAATTCTTCCTGCATCCTCAGGGAAAGGAGTGGATTGATCGGCCTCTCTTTCTACCTAAATGGCTTGACAGAAGCTTCTAAGGGAATTTTTTGCTAGAAAAGATCCTCTCTGTATGCTTTCAGTTCAGAATAAGACCGTGCTAAGCAACCCTGGTATTTCTTGAATAATTAGACATACGAATACTTTTTTCCTTTCTCAGATTGCTACGTAGCCAGATCTTATGTGGTTTATCCTTCATGCCTAGGTCGTGCTCTTTAACATCCCTCAAGGCTGACATGTGTCTATTGACAATGTAATCAACATTATCAAAGTTTGATTCAAGTGCTACCAAACCTATGGGAATAGTACTAGTCTCAACTGAATGATGTCTTTGCCAAATAAAGAGTCCTTTCCATCAGCTTCACAAACCATTGGCTCGCAATCTATACATTGATCGGTACATTCTTCTTGGTTCTGCAAAAACCTTTGCACCTAGGTGTCATCTTTGAACACTTTCCAGTGTTTAACATTATCAGGAATAGATGGCCTTGTTAATATCTCAATATTATACTCACAATAAGGGGTTACAGTACAATTTTCAAATTTGGACCCAAATACAACCAATTTGTTTGCTAGAGTATTGTACTTCCTATCGTGATGTATTATGTTGAAGGAGTCAAACATTTCAATGAAATCCTAGGCTGCATGTTTATACTGCTTCATTCTATGATTTTTTGTTGCATACAATTTTCTAACCTTCTTGAGAATTATCTTTGAATCTCCTTTAACAATGATGTCTCTAACACCATATTTCCAAGAAATTCTTAAACCCAATAACAATGCTTCATATTCTGCAATATTTTTAGTGCACTCAAAGTTAAGTTTAAAAGAAAAAACAAACTCTTTCTGGCCTGGAGATATAAGAAAAATACCAACACCATTTCCAAATTTAGAGAAATCCCCATCAAACAACAAAGTCCAAGGAGATCCTACTTGTTTAAGAGACTTGCATTGCTCAATTTTCTTCTCTTTACAATTAGGAAATCCAACAAAGTTATCTACATCAATGTCAGCTTATAACACTTCATATGAAGCATTATTGGGATCCTCAATGAGATGCAACATCTTCTTTTCACCATACAAATTTACAAGGATGCCCTTAATAGGTATAGTGAAAATAGACATATCCATTTTCACACTCCCACCCACAATAGAAGACAATTTTATTTATAACAACATTCCCCATTTGGTAGGGAAATCAACAATAACAACATCTAGTTTTAAGTTCTTGCCTGGGTATGCTGCAAGTTGCACTATCAAATACTTGACACATCCGACCACTAGCACCTCTCTAGATTCCATGATAGTGAACTTCCCATAAGTTGTTATCACTTTCATATCTAATTCATTCATGACCTCAAGAGGCATAACATTGCATGATGGTCCAGAATCAAACATACAGTTGTGTAAAAACCTATCCCTAATAATCAGAGTAGTGAAAAATGGATCTACATTTAGTCTGGACTCAACCAAGGATGTTCCCAAATATAATTCAGGTGGCTCACCTAGTTCTTCCAATACTTGAGGTTTTTCCAACTTTGAAATGATAGGAGGAGTCTCAAAATTGTTTACATTTCTACCTTGGGTAATATTTTCTTATTTCAATCCCAAATACTCAAAGGCCCTTTTCTTGTGCTCAGGAATCCTAAGCAACTCAACAATTGGAATAGGAATCTTGATCTAACTCAAGACTTGGGCAATGTCATAAGTAATGTATTTGGGAAAGGAAACATTTGGAGGAAGACTGACAAACTTATCTGGTAGCAAAGGATTTTTCATGGTTTGAGAATGGGTAGGGATACCAGTTCTGTTTGGGGAAACAAGGCCTTTTCAATATGTATATTTCTTAGGATTTTCTTTTAGGATATTGGTGAGAACTAGAGTTTTTGGTTTCACTTGAGGCCTTGCCCCTTTGACAACTTTACTGCTAGTGTTACATTATTTTTCATGGGAAACCACAACATTCATTAACAACTGCCTATCGTCCTCATAAGGGTTTCCTCCATCATAATTTTTAATTATTAATGCCCTTAAATATTTAAAATCATTATTAGGAAATTCAAAATCTCGTACCATATCAATTTCAAAAGTATGAGAGGGAGGAAGGGGTAATACTTGGTGAATGTAATCCCAAAAATATATAGCAGTTCTAGCACTGATTAATTCAGTCGAAGTTGCTCCTTACCATGAGCTTGTAGAGCACCCCATCAAACACACATCATCATCAGTGTCATCATCATATTCCTCAACTTATTTGTCTTCATCACATGGGGCATGTGGTAAGAAACATCTGTCACACCACTCAGTTTCATTGGCTTCTTCCACAACAATAACTCTGAAAGTTAATGGATTAAGCACGATTCTATTTTCATGAGCTTGGGGCTCTCTATTTCCTAATCCCACGGGCCCTTTACCCCTGTCATTTGGTCTATGATCACCTCTAGGATGATTTGAAAATATTTCTTGACCTTGTGGCTTGTGCTGAGCTTGGGAACCTTATCCAATCCCCTTCTCTTCTCTAGCCATTTTATAGGACATTTCCTTAACAGCTCTAGCCAATGCTTTTACAACCTCTTATAGATCCACATACTTACTTGACTGAGGCTTCTCTCAATTGATCAACTTGATACCTTCCCTCTTAGGAGGCTTACCAACTACTTTGATATTATTTTCAATCTGTAAAGCCATGGTGAAGGCCTGCCTCAATGTTCTTAGGTTTTTGTCCCTTAAATAATAGGCATCCTCTTTTTTAAAAGCATCAAAATATTTTATCATACAGGAAACATCACTTGGCCTCAAGATTACATGTATCCCATTCAAGGTCTTATTGAGCTTAGTATTGAATTCATGAACAAATTCATTAGGATTCTTCTTTTTATTTTCAAATTCAGAAAAAATAAACCTAGGGTTTGTTTTATCTCCATACTGCAATCTAAAAGCATTCTTCATTTGTTTCCATGAATCAATGGAGTTTCTTGGAAAATATTTATACCAGTCCCATGTGTCCTCCTCTAGAGTATGAATAAAAAAATTTATGTACACATCCTCAAATTCGATCTCAAAGTCTTCCATCATATTGACAAAAAGCTTTAAGTGTTGATCAGCAATAATGGCATTATTTCCTTGAAATTTAGGAAGTCTATTTCTAACATCTTGGGGCATAGGATTTGGATATCTAGCCATACCCTAAAAATATATAGGACCAAAAGTATTGAAAAAAAATGTAGGTCTTGGTGGGGGTTTGGCCATATTGTTTTGAGGGGGTGATCTTACAGGAGAAACAGAATGATGACGGATAAGAGGTCTTTTGAACACAGGAGTATAATCTTCAAAATGAATATCCTCTAAAGACTCTGTTTTGTGAGAAACCCTATCAACTTTGGAAAATACAAGGACAAACTGAGAAACACACTTATCAGACACAAATGAAGGACCCTCTCCAGTTGGAGAATTTAGATCTATGTGAAAATTACCTGATTCATAATGACTTGAAGAAGAATGGTAATCCTCAACCGCAGGTTGATCACTTTCTACAATGGATAACTCTTTTATTGATTCCCAATCTCCAACTATTTTCCAGACTCTTTTTCCTTTTGAATTCATCTTTCCCAGTTCAGGAAACAACTTTCTAGTAGGGTCTTTAACAAAGAAATATCTTCTTTGTTCTAGATTTGCAAATATTAGTGACAAATTTCAATTAACAGAGGTTAAGACACTCACATTTATCAAAAATTAATTCAACACTGAGTCACCACTAAATATTTTCACCTTAGTTGTGAAAATGCACTAAAATTGAACTGTCAAATGTCTGTTAACACTAAATTCATGAAAATATTCACAGATATGACCTTCCTTTACCCATATTTAATATTGATGATGTGAATTTAGTGCAATACAAAGTAGAAAGTGGAAATATTACACGCAGAACTTGTAACTTCACACAATTCTTACAAATCTCAACACAAGATGAAATTTAAACAATGTATTCACACTTAGAGCAATGCAAAAAAACATTACCAGGGATAATTTAAAAATTCATTTGAAGATCCCCAGCAACGGTGCCAATCTGGTGTTGTTGGCACACAAATAAGTCCTAGATTTCAAATAATCCCCGGCAACTGTGCCAATCTAGTGTTATTGCCGCAAAAATAAGTCTCGGAGTTCAAATAATCCCCAAAAACACTAATAAGTCCCCAGAAATGGCACCAATCTCATGTTGTTGCCACAATAATAAGTCTTGTAGTTCAAATAATCCCTAGAAATGCTAATAAGTCCCTGAAAATGGTGCCAATATGGTGTTGTTGCCGAATAAATAGGTCCCAGTGTTCAAATAATCCTCAACAATTCTAATAAGTCCCCAGAAATGGCGCCAATATAGTGTTGTTGTTGCACAAATAGGTCCCACTGTTTAAATAATCCCCAGCAACACTAATAATTCCTTGGCAACGGTGCCAATCTGGTGTTGTTGCTTCAAAAATAAGTCTTGAAGTTCAAATAATCCCAGCAACAGCACCAATATGGTGTTTTTTTCCACACAAATAAGTCCTGGAGTTCAAATAATCCCTAGAGATGCTAATAAGTCCCCGTAAACGGCGCCAATCTGGTGTTGTTGTCACACAAATAAGTCTCAGATTTCAAATAACCCCTGACAACACTAATAAGACCCTGGCAACGGTGCCAATCTAGTGTTGTTACGACACAAATAAGTCCTGGAGTTCAAATAATCCCTGACAATACTAATAAGTACCCAAAAACAATGTCAATCTGGTGTTGTCGCCACACAAATTAGTCCTGGATTTCAAATAATCATCGAAAACACTAATAAGTCCCCTGTAATGGTGCTAATCTGGTGTTGTTGCTACACAAATAAGTCTGTAAGTGCAAATAATCCCTGACAACGCTAATAAGTCCTCAGCAACGAGGCCAATCTAGTGTTGGTATCCAAATTGATTCTCGTTTACAAGCTGAGCAGCATCAATGATTTAACAAAGACGCCTAAAGATCAATAAATCATCATGTATGTCATTTTGTAGCCAGGGAGGTGATTCAGCTGGCTCTTTGTCACTGAGATGTTGGAGAAATGGATAGCACCTTCAAAAGGATTTGATCTATTCTCACTACTTTGGGTTTTGCCTTTCAACCAGGGTGAGAGGACTTATTTTGTAATCTCTGTTGGTGAAGGAGAATGAATATATCCTTCTTTGCATAAATTTGAAAGGAAACCTTGAGAAAATATGATCCATGCACCACAATTTAACTCTCGTGAGTTGTCACTTCTAAAGAATGGTGATATTTTCTAAACAAGGTTTAGGTTACTAAAGACATTATGGAATCCTGATTGCTTTTGCATATTTTGGCATTAGAATTTTTTCGTTTGTGGACATACAAGAAAAATAGGGGTAGTTCAGGTAGGATTCGTTGTTTTTGAATAATTTTTGGTGGGAGATTAAGAAGGATAAATTTGATTTTTCTAGATCTTTTGGAACCTTCACATAGATTAGAAAACTAAATGACAGAATGCTTTAGAATAGCAAAAATATTCCTTCAACCAGAATGTGTGCATCAATGGAGGCCCAGATTTGCACTATTTCAAACAATCTCCAAGAATTTAACATGAAGGCTTGAGATAAAGACTCAATTAAACATTAAAGACCCATGGTTCCTCATGCATAAGATACATTCAAAGGCTTACATACAATATTTATCAACAAAATAACATTAAGTTGATTTTAAATTGTTTATCTCATTATAGGATGAAGGCTCTTCTCATAATGAAATTACAAATTCCACTAAACTATAACAGGGATGAGATCTAGTGTGATTCAGAGGGATTTTAATATAAGATTTCAATAGAAATAAGAAATGCCATTTGTAGACATTATGAAATAAACCAGGCACAAATTTTCCCAAGATTAACACAGATTAATTTGAAGTTGATTACATTCATCAGTAGGGGATGGTTTCTTGAACAATCTTAGAGCTTGTCAATGGTTGTACACTTGCAACCAACTTGATATGATCAAATCTAAAATATAAGAGATTAACATGTTTCTCAGATGGTCTCTCAGGAAGATGGGCTTTCTCAAATTTTCTCGTAAGAATTCAACTCCCGACCATTTGCATGACAAAAGCGTGTTTTTTATAAAACTCAATTTACATCCAAGCTTTCCCCCCAAGAAAATAATATTCAAGGAACCTTTGTTTGTTACATGTTGGATCATGATTTCCAGAAAATGATGTTTGACAGGTTTGCAACAAAAAGTTGTCAGTTATTCAAAAAGGTGAATCATTGCAAATATCTCCATCATTTTTTTAACTGGGACATGTTTTCATCCTTTGTGCATGCAACCTCCATCATTTCATCCTTTTCCCATTCTTTCCTCTGCAACTTTTCTCTACATCCAACTTCTCTAGTAATTCACATTTTTGCAAGTGCCCGAGAAATTCCAACTTCAAAATATCAACCTTTAGATTCCTTGGACTCACAAATTAAGCTTTAAATCCATTCAATTGTACTTTTTTAGACAAAAATGACAAGAAATTTCATTAAAAAATGATGAAAAACAATGCGTATTCACATCTCCAGGAGTCTTGGAGCAAAAATGGTGGCAAAATTAGATGCAATGCATAGTAACCGTTGATTCTTCCCTTTCTCAACTTTAGATTAGAGTCGTACACGTGCAAAAATCTGATACGAACTGCGCATGGGGTTGCCTTTTGCATTTTATTACTTTTGGAGAAAATACGCAATTTTCACAATTTTCCCCACCCCTCTGCCTTCAAAATACAGGCTCGGCACGTGGCTTAATTTGGGCCTTTGATCGAGTCGTGGCTCATTTGTGCAATTTTACCCTTGCTAACAAACAGGAAAAATTTCTAATTTTCCTCCGTCAACCCGTCTTCTCGCTTGTAACTTTTAATGTGGGCCCCAACAGAGTTGCGGGTTATTTCATAACTTTTCTCCCTCGTACAAACAGGTTAAAACCTTCAAAATGTTTTTCCAACATGCCTTCTTGCTTGTAACTTGAAAAATGGCTACGTGTCCATCTTCGGGGTCAGAGTAAGACTGTTTCCCTGCTGCTTCTTATTTGCTACATAGTGAATCATAGACTATTGGGGCCGCGGGGTCTATTTGATATTTTTTACAAATGTGACCAAAGTGGCAAATTTCACCAAAAAGACCCGCTGGGCCGCAACCAATTAAAAATGAACACATATACACCTTCAGGGAAAAAAAGAGAAATTTGCTCCACCTTAATAAATTTGACCGGCCAATCATAACTCAACAGGGCCACGGGGCCAAATTGATCTTTTTGTAAACATAGCAAAAAGTTACAAGTTATAACATAGACCTGACAGCCTCATCCATTCAAAAGAGACCACGTAGCTGAAGATATTGAGATATAATTGGGTGGGGAAAACACGCCCGTCAAACCGTAAAATGCAGGGAAATCGCCATTTGTGCCCAGAATTAAATTTTTCTTTAAGGACAAAGAATTTGGAAATGATACAAGGCCCAAATGCGATCCACGACCATGGAGAAGGATCTTCAACAACATACAAATGAAGAAAACCTTCATGCATCCATTCGGAGAAATAGAAAATATGACAGAGCCCGTAGATTAAAGAATTTCGAGAACAAACGAGATGAGATTCAATTGAGCACTAACAAGGTGTTTAACTTCGTCTTCGACTTCTGAGTCATATCCAACTTTAATTTCTTCTCGTATTCTCTTTGCTTGGTAGCGCACATCGAACAAAATATATTTGAGAAGTCCCTTGGGGATAAGCTCGTTGAACTGAAGGTTTTTATTATCACGGAGGGATTTTAGCAAGGCAAAGTATAAACTAGAGCTCTCTTGAGTGTTACGACGGTTTTCCACACCCTGCAAGTCTCCTTGGTGGCTTTCAGTAGTACCATCACTGTCTTTAATGTATGACATACGCGGTGAGGATTTGGCACAACTCATTTGATTTTCAAGACTCGGATTGATCTTAGTTGGATCTGTGTTGGGCTCTTCAGGATTCTTTTGCGCTGGTAGAGATGTTCATTCAGAGATGGATCGAAATTCTTTGGACCGTTTCTCGCTTGGCGACAGTTGAACAAGGCTCGTCTTTGGTGTAATCAACTATGGGATTCATATATAGGGATGAAAGGCTCCAACTTATGGAGCAAAGCATGCTTGCAACATAGATCTCATGGAGTCTGTCAATAACCACTTAGCAATCTGCAATGCACACTCAGCAGGCCTCCACATCTGCCAACAAAGAACAACTACATGCTAAAACTACCATGGGTTGATCTGATCTGAAAGGTCTCCACGCCACATCTAGAAAATGCAACAAAAAAAAACAAAAAAAAGTGGAGCGTTTATATTTGTGAAACTCTATGCAGGTTTTAGTACCAAAAATGAATGCTACACGTGCAAATCAGCTCCACGTCAAAAGCTAGACAGGTCGTCTAGCACAGCCATGTGTAGAAAATTCAAAAAAAGATCTCCTTGTCCTTATTTTCTTTCTTTTAAATGATTTTTTTCTGGTCTGAGACATTTGCAAAAGAATTTCTTCCACACACGATATGTCAGTAGTCACCACACTCCACACAGGTCTTTTGCTTACAGGTCGTGCCAAAGTGCTCCACGTTTCACATGCATAGGTCTAATCCAATTGCTCCGATACCAGATTGAATCCAATAACTTGCAATGCTTTATTGATTATTCTCAACCATGGATCATAATTTATAGATCAAGGATAGGGATCCAAAACTACAAGCCAAAAATGATGGAATAATCATCTACGCTACCTACCTAGTTTACCTAGTTGATTACCTACTGCTTATCAAGTAACAAAGAGATCTTATCTGCTAACAAAACATACTGACAAAAATCAAATTAAATAGAAATCCAACCTCTTTCTATAGATAGAAGAGGGCTGAGATTTTATTATTTTTTCTATACCATAATAAAAACTATTTCAATCGATGCTTAGTGTGAGTAGTATGATAGTAGTAATGCACAAAGGAGAGATTGGAAGTTGTATCTATTGTGAAATTAGAATAATTAGAAAATAAATTTTGGTTGAAAATAGTGTAATAATACTCTAATAAAATTTAATTCTCTTTGTGGATAAGACGAAAAAGAAATATCCTTGCGGGAACTTTATACAAGAAGAAATCCCCTTTTGTCTTGGTCTCTTTCTCTAGATCATAAAAAGGTAGAAAACTTATTGTGGAAAATATTCAAAAATCTAGGGGCACAATAAACGAGTGCAAAAATTCTCTAAATAGAAAAGGATTCTAAATGAATGAATTCAAATTCTATATCATAATTATTACTTACGGATAATATTGGATAACTAGGTAGGGAAATTAAGTGTAGTGGGAATGATTAGAAGTGAGATAGGGGATAATATAAGGAAAAATGTACATGACGTTGTTTAGAATTAAAAATAATGCACAATGTCATAGGGTAAATAGTAAATTTTTTGATGATAGAAGTTTACTAGTTCCAAAAACAACAAGTTCTGTAACTTTTGTAGTTGTAGAAAAAATCGTGAAACACAACTGCAATATTTAGAAATGAAACAGTTCTGACATAAAAAGGAACTTCCACGCTGACAAAAAAACATTTTAGTGTCAGATAAAAAACAACATTTTTGTACTTTTTCAAGTTTGTAAAGTTGTGTGAAGAAAGGGCCAAAATAAAATCTCTCCTTCAAATAATTTTGGAATGAGATGAAAAATCTAAAAGTAAGAAAAATGGGAAGCGTCGAATTGTGTGTAGTATGATAATTTCAAAACATGTTGTCATGATTTTAGAAATCCTTATAATCATCATTAGGTATTATAAATATTTCACCTTGTAAAACAAGGTATATATAAAATTAACCTAGAAGGAAGTAATCCTGCTATGAATGGGCTAGGATGTGAATCTCAAGAAGTAAGCACTTAATTGAAAAAGGTTAAATAAGGAAAACCTTATATATCTTACCTTTCTCATATATGGCAGAGTAAAATTAATTGAGTCACTTCCACATTTACTAAAACAAAGAGAAAATCAAGTGCAACAGAAATAAGATAAGTAAAGAAATGAGTATGTAATTAAATTTTTAAAATGACTTACCATTTCACTTGGGTTTGAAAAAATGCTACCTTTTTCGTATGTGTTTGTTACTTAAAAACCCAAATATACAATAAAAATGTTAATGGAAAGCAATAAGTGAGTGTTAAGATGCGTGTGGCCCATGGGGAATTGAAAAATGGGTTAAGACATTTAATATAGTAAAATTAGTATTCAAAATTAATCTTATGTAGTCAAAGATATAGTAAAATTACTAGGGACTTTTGCTGACGTAAAAATATACGTTACAACCATATTACATATTTTTGGTAATTGTTATAACCTTCCTATTTTCTCAGACCTTCCACCTGTTTGTGGTTATGTCCAACTTTGTATAAATATCCTACTGAATAAATCAACAACTTGAGTTCTTCTCTATATTTGCTCCTCTAATTCTTCCTCTCAATCTGGTATTAGAGAAAAACTTGGGAGCAGCAATCCGTGGAGAAAAACGTGGGAGAAAATTAAGCGGCAAGAAATTAGCAGCGGAAGATCAACAGTTTTAAATGTGTGACTTGCACACCAAAATTTGGATGTGGCTGTGTAAAGTGACTAGCATTTCTTGGACAACGATCCTTTCTCCTTGACAGCGACCTGATTTTTTATTGTATTGACTTCTGGGATGTGGCATTTAGCTGCATTTCAGACCTGCATTCTCTTTGGAAATGTGGCATTTTTATTTTTTGACGTTCTGAGGTGTTTTCACCAGAACCTAAGCGACTAGCAGTTACCAGCGACCAGAAGAAGCCGTTGAGATGTCAACAATATTAAAGCTGCAATTATTTCATGTTCAAGTGGATCCTGAGTAGCAACGAATCAGTACATATTGTGGACGCATTCAGATGAAAATCGTGGACCTGCAAGTGGAAGGGTTTGTATAACTTGGCCTCATTCGCGTATTTAGAAACAGTGAAAGAGTCATTGACATTGAAAACCTTTGTTGGAGCAATCTACTGTCAAAAATACCTACGTGGATCACCATTTAAACTGCTATGTGAAGGAGGAAACCATGGAGTGTAAGAGGTGAACCACTGACAATATGTTTTAGTCTGCATTTGCTGACATTTAGAGACCTGTGACCTGTGCAAGCACACTTTTCTCATTTATTTCAAAGAATCCTCAAACGAGCTAAAGTTTTTCAGAAGAGTGTCAATGAATCTCCCCCGTATGTCCATATAATGTCCCTATTTTTGAAGAGTGTCAATGAATCTCCCCCGTATGTCCATATAATGTCCCTATTTTTGAAGACCCGTATGTCCATGTAATGCTCTCTATCTCTCTCTCTCTTGTGGGAAGTTAGTGAGATGTTTTTGATTAATTTAAGAGATGTCATTACTGCTTGAGTTATTTCAGTTTTGGCACCAAGTTTAGAGAGTGCAAATCATTTGATATTGCTCCTTTAATTTATTCTACTATTGTTGCAAATATTCTTACCATAGCGACTTGGGTTGGTGATGATTTGATCATTTTTTGATGCCATAAATGCTAGATTTACAATCTGCCATGTGTTGTTGATTATTTCAGTGGAAGGGGCTAATATTTTGGTGCATTTGGAGGATAGGAAAGAGATGGAATTATTTTATATAATTTTATCTAAACCTAACGACTAGAAATCAGTTTTCTAGGGCTGTTTTGGCAAGGTTTTAAGGCTCAGAATATTCAGATCCTTAATGCAATGGAAATCCCTAAATTTCTAATTTATTTTGCATCTTGTTTCATGGAAAAACTCTAAGTATTGAAGGAGTTATGAATTTTAGAAGATTCCAGCTATCTGCAAGTTTTCTGGTTATAAATTAATATTTATTTCAGATCTGTAGTTTTGAGGTCAGATTTATATTGGTTTTGGTTGTAGAAATTAGGAGAGATAAGGAGAAAGCAATTTCGTAATTTTTGGAGTAGATTTGCTGCCCTAAATGTGGTGGGTGACCTATGTTTTAGGGAAAAATTATGGTTTCATGTTGGTTGTGCAAAAAATAGTTTTGGGACATTGTTCATATTTTTTTGGCCCAAGATGCAAAGTTTGAAGATTTTTTCGTAAACGGTTAAGCAAGAATTAAATTTTTAAAATTGCAGCAGTTCAGGGTTTGAATATTAATTGTTTTTAGCTGTGTGTGATCATATTTGTATTAATTCCTAACTTGTCCTAGAAGGGGATATTAAAGTGGTGTCAGAGCATGTTCTTCTGCACCTATGGGGTTTTACATTGCTTGTGGATCATGGATTTATCTAGTGTAGATAACATGAAAACATTATTCTTGAAACTTGGTAGAGCACTTAAGCACCTACCTCCATCAAAGGATGAGTTGCTCAAAATTATGGAAGAAGTAGCAAGTTGATTGGAAACAATAGAGAAAGATGATTATGGATCCATGTTTCTTGCAAGGGATTCCTTGGTGATGCAGTTTGCTAAGCATGATTTGTTGGATCACAAAGATCGGGAAATCAAAATTATGGTCATCTTCTACATTAGTGAGTTCACGAGGATTGTAGCCCCTAAATTGTTGTATAGTGATGTCATCATGGCGGACATATTTGAGGTCATGGTAGGAAGTTTCCAAGGCCTTTGGGGCCTTGCAAGACCTTGCTTTGGTAAGTGGGTTAGTATTTTAAACATTGTGGAAAAGGTAAGATCTTGTGTGGTAATTGATGGCAAGGAGAGAATGATTTAATTCAATGCATGTGTAAAACCAAACATGTGAGCCATATATAGGTTGCGCAATAAAGGAGGAATGAACAAGAAAAGTTACACAGGAATGCTTAATAGTAACCATATGGGTGGCATGAAAAATGTATTAATTAAGATAACATTCCCCCGCTTAATACATTGTTCGTACATATGTACCCCCTAAACAAACCAAACTTCACCTTGCCAAGAGCCTTGGTGAGAATATCTGTAACCTGAAAATCAATAGGGCAGTGTTGGAGCTGAATTTGGTGGATCAAGACCTGTTCACGAATGTAGTGACATTTGACCTCAATATGATTTGTTCATTCATGAAAAACATGATTCTTCACAAGATTCAACACACCTTGATTGTCGCAGTGAATGATGGGAGGTTTCTCTTCAGGAATCCCTATATCTGCAAAAATGCAACTTAACCAAATCACTTCGCCACACAGCTCCTCATGCAGTGCAATATTCAGCCTCAGTGGATGAGAGATGTAATGCCGCTAAAAAGGCGATGCCACGCTCACGATGCCGACGACGTGCCACAACCATGCAACCCGAAAATGCGACAAACTTTTTTTTTTATTATTAAATGGGTGCGCTTGCATACAGGTTCGAACTAAAAAAGTCCCGGTAATGCTTCGAGAATGATAATGTTTAATTTAACCTCATTCGGCATTTCACTAAAGTTGAAAAGGGTCATCCTTCGAGTTGAAAGTCTGAGGGCTGAAATATCGAATAACGGCATCTCCGGATGTTAATCCTTAGGGTAAGGTATAATTTGTTATGAAATGAAAACACTCTCTACCCAATTTTTTATATTTTTTTTTTGGTTTAATATCCATTTATATTACATATATCATGATTTAATACATTATAATATATATATGTATAATAATTATACATTAAGATGTTTACTTGGCCATAATTTGCTTTATTCACAATGCAGGACTTTATGTATTAGATATACAAATCACTATGTTTACATTTAGTATAATATTATATGAAAATATGCTATAAGTCATACTACTACTATACTATGTAGTATATAATACTTAGGTAATCCTAAGTAGATATCCGGATAAACATATAACAAAAGAGGAAACCAAGAGACATGAGTCCTTGGCGAGTCTAGCATTTCAAACTTCAGTTTAAATGTTGTGGTTGGGGCGGTCGATAACTCACCAACACCTGCCAAACCCATTTACTACTCCCTCCTTATGCATGCATGCCACACGGAAAACACTGAGCCACTTGTTTGATATACTTTCAATTACTACTCTCTCAGATTTGTAAAATGCAATCCCCACACAGCTGACCTGTTGCGTTGGGTGCCGTGCTGGCCCCATGGGTTCAATACGGTGGTTGAGGATGGAGTTAGGGCGAGTGGAACAGGTGACGCAACAACCAAGTCTCCCTTCTCTTTTCTGAGTGCTAAAACAAGCAGATTGCCAATACTGTCATTTTTCTACTCAGTATTGAATACATCTACAAGTTCTGGGAATTCTCCTGTGTGAAAATTTAACCCAAAACGATTGAAAATCGTGAAGGCGTTTTAAAAAGAAAGGGACAGCGACCAGTTCAACTATGCTGTTATCAGTTTAGTGTCGAATGCATCCTCAAAGCTCCGGATTCACCTTCAAGCTATTTTTATCAAAATTCGGTGGGGGACAGTGAAGGTGTACAGAAAGACATAATCGATTAGGGGACAGTGTGAATGTCACCCGGGGCCGAATGGAATGCACACCGCATTCATAGGATTGCTCGTTCGGGTCATTTTTGTGTCAAAAGTGCATGGTGTTGCAATAAATTATGGATATGTCATTTGTCAACTATGGACCTCTCATACCAACACTACTGCTTGTCTATTGCAACACTCTAAAATAGACGACCACAGAACTCGCTTTTGCAAGCATTGCAGCAATTTAAATATTCACTGTGACAGTCAGCGCTTTGTGTATCAAGTTGTCTATCAGACATATCTACTGAAACGTACCATCATTTTTTTTTTTTTTTCATTTTAGCAGTTATTCTCTTAGACACGATTTAAGGGTGATTGACTGGTCTTGATTTTGAGACTAACTTTACATTTGTTTGGGCAGTGGCGAGGCCTACCATGTAGCTTGATATTTTTGATGCTAAGACCACTCGCAGTGTCCTAATCTGTAAAAAGAAAACGTTCAAAATCTGTTGTCCTAATCTCTGTCAGAAAATAGTATCTTTAAGGAGCTTATGGTAATAGTTCTGGCAAATAGATTACGGCATTGCCCACAGATTTGCATGGTTATAGTTCTATTTGCCAATAAGCACTCGAACTAAAAGATAAACAGCAGGCAAAAAAACATGAGAACAGAGAGCTTAAATCGGCTTGCCATGGAAACTCGCTTGCTCTTCACAGTGCTTCACCTGCTGGTGCACAGATGGAAATGAGAAATTACACAGCATGTAAGAAACAAACACACATTTTCCTTGAGACACTCAAAATTGCCAAAAGTGACCTGCTCTATACATGGCAGTCAATGCATTAATGTTTCATAACTGCTCCATTAATGAAACAGTTTCTAATAAGGGACAAACTTAATTCTCTTAGACATGGTTTAAGGTACTCTTGAATTTGTCATAATCATTATAAACATATATGATAAAGTTTAAATTTTTGGATGTGTGTTCAATTGTATTTTCTTATGAAATCTCTTTCCAACATACCACAAAGAATCCAACAACATTTCCAATAAATTTTTGAGTAAGAAAACTAACATGTCAATACAACTTTCCTTCACTATTTTGTTACAACACTTTCTACTTCATGTGGAACAAATTCACAATAATGTAAACACTTTTCAAGTACAATTTTGCATTCAACCGTGTGACCTTTGGGGCGAATAAAGATTACAATGTCCTTTATTTTTGAAATGGAAACAAGATGATACAACTTTCTTTCACATACAAATTTTACAACCAATAATGCATATAAAGGAAAAAAAAAAAAAAAGTCTTCCCAAGCTCCAAGGTGTTCTTCATCCATGCTCCAAGTTCCAAGTATTTCAAATCACAACCAAGATAGGGGGAGAGGCAACACTCTCCTCCCAACCAAAACTCAATGGAGAAGAGAAGCAATCTCCTCCATTGACCCCCGAGCCCCAAACACAACACAATGAAGGGTGGTCTCCAACTCAAGGCAACAATACTTGCTTCCACAATACAATTTCTTCACAACATTCAAGGCTAAAATAGAAGAAACAAAAGGAAACACAAACAACACAATACTTTTCACAACAAGGCTTTCATCCAAGCCAACAAGAGAAGGAACTATGGGAAAGTTTTCCTTATGCCTCCCCATTGAGATGAGATGCCCATCCAAAACCCTCCACAATAAAACTCAAGCCCCTATGACTCTTATGCCTCCCTCAAGTACCCCTTTTTCCTCCCATACTCTTATGCCTCCCTCCTCTTATGGCTCCCTCAAGAACAAGGTAAGAATGTGAACATTCTTACCCAAGATGGGAATCCCTCTCAAACTCCCTCCACAATTTCCTATTCTACTCTTATGCCTCCCTCATGAGTTTTTCCATAGACCTCTCCTACACTACACATTAAGCATTCTATCCATTTTTCCCAATACACAAAGTAAACATACATTATCCACAAATTTAAGCATAGAACAACAACAATAAGAAGCAAAAGGGAGAAGGTTTCCTACCTCTCCATTGGAGAAGCCTAAACCAAGAACTTTGTCCAAGCTCCCTCCAAAACAATCCCAAGCATGCAAGTCCAAGCTCCCTTTTTTTTTTTCTTTCTCCCCCAATCTTTTCTCTCCTCAAAAGAAAATAACAAAAAGAACTCTCCAACAAAGAAACCTCCAACCCCCTCAACAAGAGAGGAAGTTTCTATAAATAGAAAAAAGGAAAGGGTGAGGGTGATGTGGCTCCATGTAGGATGCCACATCACACATCCTCAAACCACCTCTCAAAGTCAAATCAAATCCCAAAACACCATAAATGGGTGGTTGAGTTGATTGACATCTCTTTTCCACATCCATCCCTTCCCATGTGTCTTAAGGCACAATTAAATGTAAAAGAAGACAAGTGCACTCCAAAGTCACATTTCCCTTCCCAAAACAATAAATAATCCCCTTTTTTGGATTCCCAACCCATAGATATGGTTGGTAATGGGTTTTGGGAAGTGTGGGACAAGTTTAACTTATCCCACAAGTCCCCCAAAATTGCCCTAAATCTCAAATTCGAGATTCAAAGGATTTGGGGTGGTCAACACTCAAAACCAAGCATTCAATACATGAGGAAACACAAGGCTCAAGGAGCCAACCATAAAAATTAATTACACCCACTAGACTTCCCTCCAAAACTTAAAAAATTAAAACAAGATGTTAATTTAATCTAAACACACTTAGCAAAAGGAATTTAAAAAAAAAGATATCACAAATAAAATCACCTACTAAAGTAAGTTAAAACAAGTAAATAAAATTCTTACCCCCTTGGTCACATTAGAAAATTTCCCCCTAATAGAAATTTTTCTTAACACATAGAAGAACAGAGGTAACACAATACAATTCACTAGTTGCCTTGACGACCAAAAGTTGTAACCACCCGACATCCTGTTGTGTTTGGTTCCCAATCCCCCTTTAGGTTGTGATCATGTTGTGTTTCCTGCAAAATACAAAATACCTCCTTCGGCCTTACGGCCATGTCAAAATATCCAAAATAACCATATGCATGAAATTATTAACATCTATACGTAATTCAATCAATCATTATTTCTAGGTCTAAATCACAACTTAATTATGCATTTCGTCATTATCAAAAATTATAGTAATGTAAATTCAACAACTACATTCTACTCATCATGGCGAAGAAATCCAATGTTAGAACACATGCAATATATCCATATAAAAATAATATCGGTATCCAATAGTTTGTCCATGAGTCAGTGTAGATCATACTGAAAACAAAATCCAATCATAATCCAAATGCATCTAGTCACAAAACATCATGCTAATCAACATAAGTTTAAGTCATGTCCATATCCAAAGTCTGCATAACTCAAAATGGTAATCAACTAAGTGTCGTAGGGAAGTGGACATTACAAGAGAGCAACAACAGTTTGCTTCTTGCTAATCCACGAGATAGGTCCAGATCCGAGATGAAAAACATATCCTGAAGTGTATTTCCTATCATCAACGGATCCTTAGCGGATCCTTAGCCTATCATGTCCCTATTTTTGAAGATCCTTAGCCAATCATTCCCCATGGGCTTTAAGGATGTTACAAGGGGAAAATTATATTAAATAATTAGATAATATTTCTTGGAGAGTGATTTTAATCATTTAACATTATAAATAAATATTTATTTAATTATTTAATATTTATGGAGCAAGTAATATATTTAACTATTTAACTAAATTCCCAAAATTCAAATTAAAAAGGGTAATTAATTAAAGAATATTTAGCTGACTTTTAAATATTAAAAATCACTATTTTTAAAATGGGATGCCACACATAGGGAAACTAAATTGTTTTTTATTTAATAATTTCCCTCTCCTAGGGATTTCAAATTTTGTGCCTCCTTACTTATAAAAGGAGTGCTAGGATCATTGTTATACTTATGTTATGATGATATTTATTTATACTCCATGCTTGGAGTTGGGATGTATACCCATTAATGTGTTCTCTCTCTCTCTCTCTCTCTCTCTCTCTCTATCTCTCTCTCTCTCTCTCTCACGTGGGAAGTTAGTGAGCTGGTTTTGATCAATTCAGAGCTGCCATTATTGCTTGATTTATTTTAGTTTTGGCGCCATATTTAGAGTGTGCAAATCATTTAATATTGCTCCTTCAATTTATTCTATTAATATTGCAAATATTCTTACCATAGTGACTTGGGTTGGTAATGATTTGATCATGTTTTGATACAAAAATCCTAGATCTGTAATCTATCATTTGTTGTTGATTATTTCAGACCAAGGGGCTAATATTTTGGTGTGTTTGGAGAATAGGAAAAAGCTGGAATTAATTTATATAATTTTATATAACCCTAGGGACTAGAAGTCAGTTTTTTGGGGCATTTTTTAACTAGGTTTTAATGCTTTGAAATTTTAGATGCTTAATGAAATGGAAAGCCTTAAATATCTAGTATATTTTTCATCTTGTTTCAAGGAAAAACTCTAAGTATTGAAGGAGTTATGAATTTTAGAAGATTTCAATTGTCTGCAAGCTTTCTGGTTGTTATAAATTAATACTTATTTCAGATCTGTAGTTTTAGGGTAAGCTTAATATTGGATTTGGTTGTAGAAATTAGGAGAGATAAGGAGAAAGTAATTTCATAATTTTTGGAGTAGATTTGGTGCCCTAAATGCATTGGGAGACCTATTTTTGGGGAAAAATTAGGGTTTCATGTTTGCTGTGGAAAAAAAAATGGTTTTGGGACATTGTTCTTCATATTATTTTGGCCCAAGATCCAAAGTTTGAAGATTTTTACTTGAATGGTTAAGCGGGAATTAAATTTTGAAAATTACAGCAATTAAGGGTTTGAATATTAATTATTTTCAGTTGTGTGTGATCACATTTGTATTAATTTTGAACATGTCCTAGAAGTGGATATTACATTCTAGTGTTAGAGAAAGCAAAGGGACTATTGGAAGCCAAAACAAAGACTCACAAGCCATACAAGACTGTCAAGAAGCTCATGAAAGCTTCGGGTTCTATTTTTCCTTACTTAATGAGCTTCACAACACTGACCATCTTGTATTCAATGAACTAGTTCAAATAGGAATCCTTGAATAGTTTTTGTTTGACGTTAGCTACCAAGCGAAGAGAGTTAGAAAAGAGCTTGATACCAGCTACGAAGAAGACTGTGAAGATGAGGAATAATGCCTGAAGAAGTGTTTTTCATCTATCAGCATGTGAGTATTGAGCACATCTAAGAGGTTGATTCTCTCAACACTGAGTGAAGAATTGTAATAATTCTTTGAAATTAATAAAATTTTATTTATTTATTTATTTTTATTTGAATTTCTTCTCCGAAGTCACTCATTTCCAGTGTAAAATTACTCAAAGGGCCAAATTTTATAGCCTAGAAAATAAAGATGTACGCAATCCTTCAGTATGATTGATTATGGGGCATCGTCACAGGGTCTGATACAGTTCCTACTAACCCTTATGAGCTCATAAAATATGAGATAGCTAGTGCAGAAGCATTGATGTAGATTATTTTAAGTATCACCGATGATGTGTAACTGCATGTTCAGGATGCAGAGAAACCAAAGAAAGCTTGGGATAAGTTAGAAACCATTTTTCAAGAGAATAATCAAACTAAAATCCTCCATCTTCAGTCTAAACTGCACACCCTATCTATGGGGTCAGATAATAAAGTTGAGGAGTTATTACATTGGGTGGATGAGCTACGGACAAAGTTATTAGCACTAGGTGAGATAGTCTAAGAAAATTTTTGGTTCCAATCACCTTAAGGGCACTCCATTCTCAATTCTAAGTGTTTGTTATGACACTGAATGTCTCTAAATGTAAAGTGAAATTAAAAGAATTCATGAACTTGCTTCAGCAAGAAGAGGCCATTAATTTAGTTTAAGATGAGGTTTAAGATAAATCCCTTTTCTCAAAGCCATGGCATGGCCAGAAGAATCGAAAGGGTCCCCCAAACAAGAAAACACATATGCATCAACATCAACAACACAAAGCTCATAATTCAAAGAGGTGTTGTCATATCTACAGAACCAACACATATGATACTAACAACTGTTGGTACAATGTCTTAAAACAAGCATCTTTGAGTCAAACAAACACATTTGGGTATGATGATTTTCAAAAATTGAAAAGACGTCCCCATAGAAGAAAGCATACGGGGAATCTTACTTCTCAAAAAGATGATGAATCTAATGAGGAGACACCGAAAGGAGCCAATTGTAGCAATAATCATGTGTTAGTCTCCTAGACCTCTTATCCCACATAGAATGTAGTGCCCACTTCCCTTTTGACACATTTTGATACTGATCATGATATTGCTTATTATATTATAGACTTTATTATAGTAGGATGTTAGATGTTAGATCATGGATTATTATTGAACTTGATTTAGTTATGATGCATGATGATTATTCGAGACATTTTTATATATTGATGATGATATGCTGTTTGACATGGGTATATTATGGATGTTGTTCGGACATGTGATATTTGGATATTTTGAGTAGACCTAGAAAATGAGAATTGAATTAAAATTGGTGATGATATAGTTGTGGCTGAAATTGTAAGTGATATTGCTGATTGTCTTGATGTTTGTTGAGATTCACATATATGTCACTGATCTTGAAATTATATTTATATTCAGTTGGATGTTATAATATGGCCATGAGGCCAAAGGAGGTAATTGAATTTTGTGGGTTTAAAATATGATGACAAACATCAGGGGACTGGAGACCAACCACATTGGAATTCTAAATAAATTCAATAAGGTTACCATGGCAAATTGTATTTGTTTATGTGTTTGATTGTGTTAGGATTCCCATGGGGGGATCACCTTTAAACCTGACCAAGGGTTATGTGTATATATTTATTTGGTTCCTTTTTATTGATGTTTGTATGTGTTTTTTAAGTGATGTGTTTATCCCTTTTATTTAAATAAATTGTGGTATATAACGTGAGTAACAATATTTCTAAAATAAATTAATCAAATTGGGTCACAAGAAATTAATCATTGGAGTGGGTGACTCTTGTATTAAATATTATAAGATATGTGTAAGCAATGTGTAAGTGATGTGTAAGAGATATGTAAGTAAATTTGAAGTATGAAACACTTCATCTTCTTTGGAATTCGAAATTATCCTTCGAGACTGATTTTGGAGGCTTGTGGGATAAATTAAACTTGTCCCATACCTCTTAAATTTGCATGCCAACCTTACCTATGGTTAGAGAGTTTAAACCTAGCCTTCATTATGCATTTCTGTAAGTATAGCCAAATGTTTAAATTGCACTTCTTGCTTGAAATTGATTTCAGTCCTTTGGGATATGGGCTTGATTTGAGTGTGTAAGTAAGACTATCATATTATTCACCTACTTATTTATTGTGTCTTGGAGAATAAAGTTGACTTGTGAGTTGAAGTTGAGGATGTGTGATGTGACATCCTACAAAGATCCACCTCATCCCCCTCTCTTCCCCTTTCTCTATATTCGAATTCATTTTATTGTTTTGGGGTTACACCCTTTTGGTGGCTTTACGTTTGGAAACTCCTTTTGGGGTGAATTCTATTGATATTGTGGAGCTCTTGCTTTGGAGAAGTTTATGGAAGATTGTTGCATTCTTGTGCTTGGCTGATTTGGATTGCTTGCATTGGGATAAAGTTGTTGTTTTGGAGCTTGGAACAACTCCATCATGGAGAGGTAGGGGCTTGGCTCTTGGAATGCTTATTTTATGTTTATGAAATTGTTATTGTTGTGAATGTTTTGGCATGTTTGTGGGATGTTGGGTAGATGGCCTAGGAATGGTGTAGGAGAAGACTATGTGGTTCATTTTGTGGGAGGCGCAAGTGTTTTGGGGAGGTATAAGTGTGGAGGGAGTTGGGATTTGGGTTCTACCTTATAAAGAAATAGATTGCATTTATTTACTCTCTATGGGGTGTAATAAGAGGTTGGGGAGGTATAAGGAAATGTGAGGAGTAAGGGGTACTTGGGGAAGGTATAAGGGCATGTTAGGGATTTGATATACTATATTCTGGTGGTTTGAAATCAGGTGGTGATACCAATTTCCCCTTTGGGAAGCACAAGTAGCATCCCCCATAATTTTTGCTCCTTTGACTTGTTTGACGAAGCCTCGCTGTTGTTTGTCATGCTTTAATTTAGTTGTAAACTACATTCTATTTTGGAATACTTTTTAAATGTAAAAGTTTTACTTGTGTGTTGTGGAAGCCTTTTTTACTTCTATTGTATTATGGTTGGGGCTCGGGGGCCAATGAATAAGGATGGCTTCTCCTTTTCATTGGATGTCTTGGTTGGGTAGAGATATTTGTCTTTCCCCTACTCTTATTGTGATAAAAATTGGGAGAATGATAAATCTACATGTTGTTGTTCTGGAGAAAAGAAGAAAAAAAAGGGGTTTGATGGTCCCTTGTTGCAATGAAATCTTATTGTAACCTTTCCCACTTGAAGTGGAGGAACTTTTATATGTTTTGTAATGGAAATATGTTGTATTGAATATGAAATTCATAATTTTGAAATGTAAAGGAGAGATATACTTTGTTTTCTGTCTTGAAAGAAAGAGATGTATTTTTGTATATTGTATTGTGAAAATCAACAAAAAAGAGAAGTTGTAAAAGAAGGAAATCTTGTTCTTTTGAATAAAATTTGCATTCTTTTCCACATATCGGAACTACTATTATTTAAAATCTGAGTTTGAAATGTATTTGAAATCTCTATTTGAAAGGAAGAAATGTGTGTGAGGAAAATACAGAACTCTGTCTTTCGAAATGTGTAAAATTGGAATTCAGAATTGCATTTTGGTATCAAATAGTTTTATTTGAATCAACTAAATGTATTAGATTAGAATTGGAACGAATTCTAATACTTGGAAAGATGAAAATATAAAATAGATCCTTTAAAATTTGATCTTTGTTTTGTATTTTCAAACTGGCAAATACTTTATCCAAAATGCACAGTTCGAACCTGCAACAATGAAATAACAAATTAAATGATTAAATGGAAGTATTATTCCCTAAATGAATTCTTTTAGACAAAAACACTTAAGGAATTTCTTAGAAAAACTTAGTAAAATCGGGCTCAAACCGTTTTGCTATCATGTTTTCACCGTCAAGGTTTTGTTTTTTTTTAATTGGGAGTCAATCAAAGAAATTACCTTCCAAATCTATCCTAAATCCATCTAAGAACAATTCTCCATCTCTAACTGACATGTTGAGAGAGGAAGAAGATCAAGTGATTAAAATTTCATAAGTTAAAATTTACGAGCTTGCCTTTTAAAATCCTACCAGATCGTTTTTGTAAAATATGACCCCTTAAACATTAAAAAAATGAAAACTTAATTATTCCTATGCAAAGAGGATGTCGAGAGATTTCCAAAAATTCCTTGTTTTCCCAAAAATGATCTCCTAATCAAAACTTATGGCCCTATGATGTTATTATTTATTTGGCGGAAAAAATAATTCCTAACTTTAAAAAAAAAAAATTGGGAAAAATTTCCTTGGCAAACCCATGGGCCCAAATTTTCCCTTAGCACTTTTTTATCAGAAACGCCAAAGGACCCGCAAGCTTTTCTTTTTGTCAAAAATCACCTGAGTTAAAAAAAATTGGAAAAAAATTTCTCCCACTGCCCTGCTTTTTCCTTTTTCAATTTATTTTACGGCCACGCGAGCCCACAACAATTAACTTAACCTTTAAAATAATTTTTGAAATTTTTCTAAGTTTCCTCTGCCGTCCTGCAGCCAATTAGTTGTTGTCATGTGGCATCAAAAGACGTCGCCGGAGGATCGGATCCCATTTTTAGCTTAGCGCTTCAGAAATTTTTGGGAAAAATTTCCTACATTCTCCCTTCGGCCCACTGATCCACATCCAATGGATGGCTGACATGTGTTTTCATGACATGTCCCAAGAGCCACAGATATTTTTAAGTCTTTAAACCTTTTTCTCACAAAATTCTAATTTTGCTAAATTGCTTCGATGGGCCACAACCAATCATTGAGTGACACATGGCATCGTTCAGGGAAGTCGTAGGCATAGGCTATTTTAATCCTTTGCAATTTTAACCCTAAAGTCTAAAATATCTAAGTTTCCCAGCAAGTCCGTTTTCCCTGTGACCAATCACTGCTTAACACATGGCACTTTGGGCATCGGAAGAGGCACAAATTGTTTGATTCCATAGTGCCTTTCAGCCAAAAAGGATCATTGTCTTAAAATCCTCCGACAACTTGATTTTCTACCAAAGTTTAGAAATGTTGACATGTGTCCTCTTCGGGCTCACGGGCATGCAGAGGGAGATCACGCTTTTTTCCAAAATGGAAAATGTGCTAAAAATCTACTCACTCCGCCGGCCCATGCATGGGAAAATTTTCTTCCCCAGGCCCATAGAGCCGCTCTTGGGAAAATTTTCCTCCCAAGTTCTACTAGCCCATAACTTGAGAAATATGAGGAGTTAGGAGGAAGTATTTATATCACCAGAAAGGTGAGGAAATATCCTATCTAATGGGAATGTTTTTGGGAAGTTTTGAGTACATTAATTTTGAGAAAAAATCAAGTTGAATCTTTTATGCCTGTTAGAGAGTGGTATAGTGAGATATTACCCTCTTAACCTAATTTATTAATTTCACACTAAGTTTGGACCTTGTGATCTTTTATAATTATCGTATTAATAAAACTATAAGCTATTAATAATATTTAGCTTTGAAACTTTCATGCAACAATTGTTTTCTTGTAACTTGGTTGTAGACTCTTTTAAAAATAAATTATTTCATAATTTTCCTAATTAATCCTAGGTTGTTCTTAGGTCTCAAGTGGGTTTTTTTTAGCAAGCATCACATAGAAAGTTTGGTTGATAGACTTGGGTTCCAAGAAGCATATGTCAGGTAACAAGAATCTTTTTGATATGTTGACAAATTAACTCATTGGAGATCTAGTCAGAATAGAAGATGACAAAAAGTACATTTCAGAAGGAATAGGCTAGGTCACAATTCCTCTTGGAACAAAAAAATGTACATTCACAAAGGTAGTGTATGTTCCTTGATTAACTACCAACCTCTTATCATTTATTCATCTCCTGAATCATCATCTAAAAGTAGAATTTCTTGTTCACAATTGCATCAAATCATGCTTGATCTCAAGACAAGGTACGGTTATTGCTAGAGGTTTTCTAAAAGATAAGTAATTTACTTTAGATACTATTTCATCTTATTTAGTAGATTTATCTACCTCAACAATATAATCTACTAACCTCTAGTATTACCAATATGGTCACTTGTCTATTTGATATTTGAACCTTTTGAGTTTAGAAGAAATAGTATGTGGAGTTCCCAAGTTGTCCAGTTCCTTACCTATGTGCCCTGGTTGTCTTGCGGGAAAATAACATAGGGATCCATTTAAGGCAAGAAACTTCCACACCATGAAGCATCTATAGGTATTTCATACCGATCTGAATGGACTTTTGCCTGCTTTCTTTTGAAGATACCAGTACTTCCAATTGTTTGTGGATGACTAATCTCGAAATATATGGGTGTTTTTAATGAAGAAGAAGAGTGAATCCCTACATAATTTACAAATATTATGTCATTGTGTTACAAATGAGACTAGACAAACTCTTCTTCTACTCATCTCAGATCGAGGGGGAAATTGACATAAAATAATTTCTTGGTGTTCCTAAACAAATAAGGCATTAATTAGAACCTAACTGTTCCCTACACACCTAAACAGAATGGCATTATTGAGTGATGCAATCACACACTACTACAAGGAGGGGTGTTTTGAGACAGTAATAGAGACAATGCTTGACCAAATTGTCTCAAATAGAGATGATAAAAAAATTGTATATTGTCTCTATTTTTGTCTCAAAGAAGGTGTCTCTAATATTGTCTCTAATTATTGTCTCTCCAGAGACAATATATATTGATGCATATTTTGTCTCTTGAGAGACAATATTAGTTTTTTCTCTTTAGAGACAATATCATTTTTGTCTCTCTAGACACAACATCATTATTATCTCCCTAGAGACAATACAAAATACTAATTTTGTGTCTCTCTAGAGACAATTCTAATTTCAATTTTTATTGTCTCTCTAGAGATGATATGAATTTAAAGAATGAAAAAATCTGAATTTCAAGAATAAATAATAACCAAATATCATATAGTGAAATCAACGGCTACATATCGTCTATGGTGTCAGAGTGGGCTGGTAATTAATATTATAAATTAAGAACAATTTCATTTGAAAATTGTGCTCAATAAATGAGTCCATAAACATTTTATTAATATCAAATAAGATAAAATACAAAAAGGGTGTCAAATGTCGTTAACCCTTAAAATACAAAAGGATTCCTAAATGTCATTAACCCTTAACATATAATATTAACTCCTTCTCTCCACCAGTAGCTTTAAGCGATCCCTCTGCTTCCCTAGTGCTAATTTGAGGTTTTTTTCTTAACTTTTATTTTGAGCAACTGTCTCTCCACCGAGAGTTGTCATCTTTATGTTCTTCACTTTGATTGTCTTAACTTTAATACAATTCTCTACTATCATTGGCAATGAAGGTGCATTGGATTATGAGATATTAAGAGCACATATTTTACTCTAGTTCTACCAAAAGTATTCACAAATTACATTTAAATAAGGACAATAATTAAAACCTAAGTTACACAATATATACCTGTATGATAGAATCCACATTTTGTTGTCATTCCCAAAATATAAATATTTAGGTGATCATCTGTACCCACCATGCAATAAAAAACTTTTGTTTCTTTGTTCATAGTCCTTGTAAAAAATATTAAGTCTATAAATTAAAATGGTGGTGAGAAATAAGAGAAGTTTACCACTAAAAACATATCCTTAGTGATTAGAGAGTATCCATATCAGACAAGAACATTTTGGGTGTTAAATAAGGACGTTAAAAATGGCATATACTCAACACTTTTGGTTTTGATAACAAGTCCCTAAAATAAGAAACAAAATCATCACCCTTCTTGAAAGAATCATTGTACAAATTTTATAGCAATCTAAACTAAGAAAATAATAAGATTAAATACCTACAAAAAATGTCATCGAGGAGGCATACATAAGATGGAGAGGATCACACATGAAACTTCATTCAAGAAAATGTTGTTCACTGTCACCGGATTTAATCCACTTTTCAAGTTACTAATCTAATCCGAGCAAGTAACGAAAAATATTAGAACAAATGAAAACAGCATATTTGGGTTCATAGAAGTAGTACATATTCCTAGTTTATAGTCTTCTAGATCCCAAACGTATAATGGGTAAAAGCACAGTAAAATGTCCCACTTTTTGGTATGGTTTGTACCTTAGTAAACATGAATTTTCAGTTTAATTGATTTTCTAAAGTTAATAGCCACAAAACCGTACACATTCATAAAATTCTACAAACTAACGAAATGTTGTGTTTAGAGTGTAGAATAAATATATATATATTTTAAAAATATTTGGCAAAAAATATAGTATTTTTCTTAATTTTATTCATATGTTGTTTCTTATGTTATTAAAGAGGAATGACTGTCCCCCATTGATTTTTTAAAATGAAAACTTATCTTTTCACTATGAAACTTTAGAAATATGTTCAAGATTATAATTTTGACGTGCTGTCAAAATTTCATATTTTTTTTACTTATATTTTTTTTAATTAATTATTTAGTAACTATATTTTAAAATAAATGGCGTCCATATTTCAATGCCAATAACTTTTAATATTCATATCGAAATTTTTTTTTTTTTCACAGGCAAGAAGAAGAATTCAAAAAATACTAAGTATATTTTTTTCAATTTTTTTTTATAAATTGTACTATTTTTCAAATTTGGTTGATTGTGTACTATTGATTGTCCTAAAATACCATATGTTAGTAAAAATTAAAAAATAAATAGCAAAACAGATTTTTAAAAAATGAAAATTACATTTTTAGAAAGCCAATAAAAATATGAATTTTGTGTCAAAATTTTGTAAGTTGACTATTTCGTTTACCCTGATTACGTGGCATTCGAGTGGCAGATTTTGGCTCACAATTGTCCCCCAAAAGGATTTGGAGCCAAAATGTGCCATTCGGGCGCCACGTCACTGCCACTCAGCTGGGTTCGCGTGAACTGGGGTTCGCGTGAATAGTGTTCGCGCGAATGGGGTTCGCGCGAACCCCCTTTGCGCCACCAAAACGCCGCCAAAACGTCTCCTTATAGATTTAATGATTCGTAATTGCATCTCCCCTTCTAAATTTAATATTTTACAAGTTACTTACGTAATATTGTTCGCTTTTTATGTTTTAAATTTAATTTTTTACATATTTTTTGTGTTTTAAAGTAAGTGTGTTTTTTTAAAATTGTTTTTAACCAAAAATATGTAATATTAAATTAGGAAACTTGTTTTACATATTAAATATAAATTCTATTAAATTTAGAAAAGTTGTTTTAAAGTTATAAAAAACTAAAATTAAAAATAACCTAATTTCTACTGAGATTTGTATATAAATAGAGTTGCATACACATATAGTTTTGTATCAAGTTTACTCTTACACATTCAGATCTATCACGATTTATGTGTGCGGGTGAAAATTATTGAAGTGGATGAATCATGGGAAATGCAAAGAATGAGAAACGAAAATATACCGAGGAAGAGAATGCAGAGAAGAATGCTAGAAGATCTGTTCGTAGGAGGGCACAAAGAGAGAGAGAGAAGACACAACAAGTGAAAGACAACACTACAAAAATTGGTACATTTGTATAGAAACCCTTGATAGATCATAATTTTTTTTTTAGTTCTAAGGTTTAAATATGATAATTTATGTTTTTTAGATTGCGTAAAGGCAAGGTTTTTGATAGGATCCCATGTGCATGTTTATGGACGCAGATCATGATGCACAACATTATGCTGAAGTGATATCAAAAGTTATGGAATTACTTCCTAAAAAGAATGTGAAACACTTGGTGAAGATGGATTTACACAAATTAAAAGAATTTTCTGAACAAGAACCACTATCACGAAAGAAAACAACAAAAAGTGTAGAGATAGTATATGGTGAATTTGTTAATTTGACTACAGTTGCTAGAGCACATTTGTTGGTTACATTCTTGAATCATGTTGATATGAGGGAAACATTAGAATTGTTAGGTGTTGATTTTGGATGGAAAAATTCAAAACGTGTAGAAGAAGAATTTGTTGGGAATGTTTTTAAAGGAATAAGTTCTTTGGGTACAAAAACTAGGTCTGCTGATAAGAGTATTTCTCGTAGAGCAATATTAAATTCAGTTGTAAGTGAAGATACAACAAAGAATCGTCATGTTACCACCTTTGCCAAGGCATTGGGTTTATCTAGAAAGATGGTTAGCAGGTATGCAAAAAGGAGGAAGACATTGGATGACTCTACTATGGAAGGAAATTGGGCACTAATGTGTAGAAATCCACATTCTGATAAAATAGAGGATAATATTGTGAAGATAGTTTCTGATTTTTGGAATGAGAGGACTCGTCCTTCTCCGAATGTGAGGGATGTTTTAAAACATAGGGTAACTCGCAATAACTATGACGAACATATAAAACATTGGCTTGAAATAACTCAACATGAGATGTACATAAAGTTTACAGAAGAAAATCTAGATGTTAAGATTGGACAACGAATGTTTGAAAATTTGAAGCCTTGGTATGTGCGAGCTGATAAAGTCCTTGACACATGTTGTTGTCGCTATCACGTTGAGTTTGATTATCACTATCAGGTACATAAAAATTTATAGATTCAATGTATATATATTTTGAGGCGTGCTTTCATTTATATCTATATATTTAAAATTTGTTTAAATATGGTTTTTTGAGACATGTGATTTAAAATTAATGTATTTCAATCAGGTGTATAGAAAGTTATGAGAAGAAATTGCCCCACCTACACGTGTCAGTGAATTCATAACTTCAATTATTTGCAATGTATCTAATGATCATGTTGATGATCGTATGACTTGCATCAAAGGTGTCTGTGACAAGTGTGGGGACTTGAAATTATTTCCAAAAACAAATAAAGATTTGGACACAGTTAAACTGGTTGCTTGCAAGAGGTGATATATATAAATTTATGTTGTTAAATTTGGATGTTAGATTTTATTTTGATTTTGATTTTATTGAAAATGAATACATGACAATTTTTCCATGTTATGAATTGATTTTGTAGGTTCAAATACATAAAATATTCAACAAGGCTTGGAAAAGATGTAACCAGGTTGGATTTGGTAGAAGAGGAAATCCCCATTGCTACATTCATGCAAAGTTTTTGAAGTTTAATTAGTCCGTACATCAAACATTCTCACTATTCAAAGTGGCAGGCTACACAATTCAAGACTAATAGGGACACATTCCCTAATGGTTCCATATTGTCCGTGGTTGATTTCACTGAGAATTACTCATTTTCTCATCAAAAAGAAATTCAAACACAATATTATCATACTGACCAGGTTACTATCATGGTTCAAGTATTTTATAGGCAAGCACAATTGGATTTGGATGGGGTTGAAAGTACATATGTGAAGCGAATGATCAAGAAGGAGTATCACTTCTATATAAGTGATGACAAAGAACATGACACCCACTTTGTGCAACATTGTTTTGGTTTGTTCTTTCAATATCTTCATCAACAAGGAATAGAGATAGATCACCATTTTTTTTGGTCAGATGGTTGCGCATCACAATTCAAATCCTCTCGCCCTTTCTTTACACTCAGTCGTTATCATCGTCATCACAAAATTCCTCATTTATGGAGTTTTTATGAGAGTGGTCATAGGAAGGGAGAACACGATGGTGCGGGTGCATGCATCAAACATGCTCTAAAGAAACAAAGCTTTGATTATGAGGGAGATTGATTGATTTATTCCCACACAGTTGTTGAATGGTGTAAGAAACATTTTACAGTTCAGGTTTCAACCTCATAGGCTTCAACCTCACAAGCTTCAACCTCACATGCTTCAACCCCGCACAGAGTATTTTGGGAGATAACAGGTACATGCACATTTAAAACATAGATATGTAAATATTGATGTGATTTATTAAGTGAACTACAAGTTACTAACTTTAAATTTTTTTATTCTGATTTTTGTTGTATGTTTTAAACTTTATTGATCTTTTGAGCATGATTAAATGAAGGTATTGATCGGAGGACAAAGTATGGATGTGAAAGGATTCCCAATTCTAGGTCTTTGCACTCTTTGATGACTATGGATAGTAATAACTGGACAATCTGTACAAGAGATTATTCTTTTTTTTGTTATGAATGCATGAACAAATCATATTCAGAGTGCAATAGTCAAAAACATGCGTATGTAGGTGAGTGGAAGCAAGTTCCTTTAGTTGTGGATGACACATATGGATCAAATCATGATGATAGTTTTGAAGATGTGCCATTAATTTCAATTGATTATGACCACATATCTGGACTGGTTAAACAAGGTATGTTTTATTTGAAAGGATCAAGCATAATTTGATAATTAAATATATATGTATATATAATTTATACTATACATCTGATCATTGAATGTTTCTTTGCATTTTATTGTAGGAGATGTATTTGCAGTCATTTCTGAAGAAGCCAATATTGAGAAAGTGGATTACTACTTGTTGCGTTGCATAGAGGAGAGAACAAAGCTAACATGTGAAATAACAAGTGAAGTGACAACATTTTTTACTGGCTCAGTTGTAGTGCAGGGAACATACTTACAACAAGTGAAAGCCCTCCAAAGTGGGACTCACTTTGTTGATTACAAACCAGACAAAAAGGTGTATCATTACACCCATCACATAATTGCTACAGGGTTACAATTGCAGCAGGTGAAGACTACAAATAGTAATTGCAAAAAATGGAGACTAGATGTAGAAGACCATGAAAAAATTTTACAAGTCATTGAACAACGAGCAGAGCCACTTGGTATTATATAGAAGGACATGGAATAAATTACTAAACCTTGTTGGTAATAAACTATTAAGCTAGATAGCATTGTATTTTCTACTTGAAGGGACTATGGAGACCACTATACAATAAAGTTGTTTAATACTTGTGATTCTTACTTGTTGTGAGATGCTTTATGGTTTACAAGTATTTTGATATGGTTTTTACATGGAAGTATGTATGGTATAAACATGATTTATTGACTCATGATAGGCTGATTATGGATCAATTGCAACATTACATTTTTCTCTGTGTCAACTAGAAATTCATGTTTTCCATAAATTTATGCGTTCAAACCTTGTCTTGTAAATGATGCTATTAAGTCTATCATTGACACTTTTTATTACCACAATTTGTTATGCCTGCCTGATTTGCCTTTATTTCTCATCGTCAAATTCTATCGAACTACGATGCTTTGTTCTCCATTTCAATTTCCTTTTCTGCTCGGCAATATGTCTGTTTCGGCATTAACATCTCACACATCACGTGCGATTGCTAGTTTATATTATTTAAACATGTGACCTAGGTGAGAGTTGATGATATTTTTTACGATTTAATTCAAATTAGAGAGGCTAAGCTTAAATTAGAGAGGTTGTTTAGATGTTTGAGAGATATGTGCACAAACCATTTTTTGAGTGCATATTTAGGCAATTTAAATAATAGTGTGTTAAAGACAACTATATTGTGATTGTAAAATAAAATTTCCTTATTATTTATAGAAGTTCCGTATTGTACACTATTAATCGCATGAATGAGAAACAAATTCAAATTTGTGTGAATGCTCCCTAAGTTCAATCATATGTGTAACGACCCAAAAATCCACACACGAACAACACAGTGAAATACAGGATAACTTTTTTTTTTTTACTTGCTTGACACATAACATGACGTAACATGTCGTCACCAAGTATACAACTAACACTATGAAAAACTTGAAACAAGGATGGCCATAAAGGCAGCACGGAAATGTTCACACAAATCAAGGACAATTTACTTTTCTTTTTGACAAGACAACATAGAAGTCCATTCACAGAACACACTTACAGTTAGGGCCAACCACAAGGATATATTCTCAAGGGTTATTTATTTTAAAAGGACATCTTGCAATTCTTAGCTTACGTTTTCAAGGAGGCTCAAGATATGATCCATATAATTCAACTTGCCAAGCCAAGATTATTCCTTTGACATTGAGTAATTATCTTTAAATCTTCTCTATTATGACATTTATTTACTTAATTTGTTTATAAAGAAAAAGGAGTATTTAAATTCCACAAGGCCATCTGCTCACCACTAACGCTACTAAGATTCGTTCTTGCTCACAAGACAACATGGTTTTAAGTTCAACACACTTAAGAGAAGAGATACAAGGTGCCTTGAAAAAGGGTTAGAGGGAGAAGGTCGAGATGAAACATTTTTTAGGACCTCATTAGTTATTGCCAGTATTAAATTAAAGCTAGGGCTCTTAACCAGAATTAACTAAAACTTTACTTAGGCTTCGCTAAGAGTATTAACAAGAAGTAAAAATTTACTTTCCAAATGGCGGTGAGAAAGATGGTGAGGTCTCCAATTTGTTTTCTCTGGCTTATTAAATCTTATCATCTTCAAACAACTAACAGTTCATTTCACCTTAGGGTCATTTTACAAATTTCACCATAAAAGGAAATAATGTTCACTAGAGGAGCCAGGGTTATCATGATATAAAGTTTACTTGCAATGATAGTCTTTCCCTTGTCTACGTAGAGAATTTCTTTCTCTCAAGTTGGTGACCCCTACGTTACTTTATTTGAATGCAACTTTTAATTTAACTTCCAGAAGTATTAAACAATCCCATGTTAGTTTACTTATGAAACTTTATTACTAAGTCATATTAAGGTTTAACTCAAAATTTATTCTCAAGGCAAGGTTGAAGCAACACTCATTTACGAGAACAAAACAAGATTACATCATTTCTTAAAATATTGATACTCCACAAGTCACTCAACCACAATAACCAAATTTTCTTATAATTTCAATGATGGTCAAACAATACAAGGTTTCCAAAGTTCAGATGACAAAGTCCACAATACTTTATACTGAGACATTAATCCTCTTTTAAACTTTCCACTGGACGTTAACAAAAGTTGAACAACATAAAAAGGTTTCGAGCAAAGGATCTTCTCAACTGAGGTTGATGAAAAAAGTCTACAAATCTATCCCTCATCTACACGCAAAATCCATCTGTAGCAAATTTTCTACAAGAGTCAGTTCACGAGAACTGAGCAAGATAAGGCTACACAAAACCACCATAACTATTATCTAACAATATCATGAAAAGAAACACCTTATTACAAGAATTTGGGTCAAACCTCTAAATACTATGAGCACATCAAGTTATAATAAAGTCTATAGCATGTCGATCAAAGAAGGAGAAGACCTTGTACTTCAGTTAGGAGCAAATGCAACGAAAGTAACAATCATATGAGAATGGCCGTTGGCCCTATAAGGAGAAAAAAAACAATCTAGCAAAAACAAAATCCCCATCAAGTAAGTGATTAAACAATAATTACAAGATTGAGATTTGATACATATACCAGTCATCTAGAAATTTATCAAAGGTATCAAACGCATAAGCTAAAATAATATTTTTCCAAAAGAACAAGAGTTGATCGGCCCAAGAAGGGGGAAACATGGGTTTCAGAAATTAACACAAAAGCCATGCATAAATGAGTTTCAAACCAGAAATCAATTAGAGTATACACACAACATAAGTTTCGAAGCGAAGGCAAAGTATACTAGTTTTGACCATTAACTACAAGGAGATTTACCAATCATCCAGGAAGTGTCGAAGTCTTACAGGCTAGTAGCAAACACGCGAGAGAAGAAGGGGGTTCTGTCCAACAAGAGTATACAATAATGTCATCAACAAATTTTTATAACACTAAAGGTTTGCAAACCTCCACTACAGTACTAATGTTTGGTTAATTTAAAATAAATTGCCCACATCCCAAAACAACCATATTTTACGGAAACCCTGGGTAACACAGTCAACCGTCGCACAAAGATACAAACATAACTTCAAAGTGACATTATCAAAACAAAACCTTCCGCTATGAATCCATAAGACTATCAAATGAAAGCTGAGTTTTTCCCGAAGGTTAATCACATTTAAGGAAATTTCCATCACAAACTATTATGGTAATTACGTGCATAAAAATCGACCAATATTAATTAATAGCGTTAACATTACAAGGGAGCAAATAATGCAAGTTAGGAAAAATAGAAGAGCGCCATCAACAATGATTCTGAGAGGGGATTAGACCAACTATTCTAGTGTCAACGAGGTACAGGATTTGCACAATGAAACCTCCAGCTTAGTTGATCCGAAAAGCTAGTTATGGTTCAAGTTGATAGGGATGGTCAAGGCACTTCCTGAGGATGGCCTTAAAATCCTAGAAACAAGATGAAAGATAGTATAAGAGTCTAAACACGTGAGACAACAAAACACGTTGCAAACAAACCTTTTCATTCTACCAGTTTTAATACCAAAACTCTAAGCTGGCTAGCCCACGCATTGCTCACACAATCCTACAACCTTTGTTTCTCGATGCCAAAAGGTTATCAAAGGGAACTTGCGAAGGAGCTAACAAAAAATGTCAAGGACAAACTTGGGTGCTAGGAAGGGGGTTTCATAGTTATCATAAACTTACTTCCATGATATCGAAAATACTAGCTTGATCAACATAATAACTTGCAACTCAATCATAGAGAAGAATTAATACACAAACAAACAGACGAAGTTCTATCATTCGAGTAATATAACATTCAAAGGAGAGGGCACACACATCCTTTCGACCCATATACTGTCAACGATAAAAGCTAAAACAAGAAGAACAAGTAGAAAGGGAAATCTCCCATCATGACATCCAACTGACAAATCAATGCAAGGAAAAGTGGTTCGATTTCGCTATAATTGTAAATATAATAGCAGTAGAAAGGTGTAGAAATATCTTTCCTGTTTCTCCAGCTTCAACAGGTCGTACAGACTCCACATGGGCCAGCATAAAAACAATAGCATGAGACAAGGATGTGAGTACTGCTGCTGGCGGTGTCAAAGGGCCAAAAGTGATAACTAGATAGACAGATGAGGTAGAAAATTTAACAGTTGAGTCCTTTCACAAATCCACCTCACACCGCCTCGTAGTACACTTCTGCACTGGAAACAACTCGAGGAGATTGTCTTCCATCTTCCCTCGCTTCAGCCGTCCTATGAGATCATCAAGGCTGTTATCAACCAAGCACTCCTTGAAAAATTCTGTGATGAATAACAGCACGATGCCCTTGGCCACAATATTGTCTTTAAGCAGAGGTTGAAAAACTGTTTCTAGTGGAAGCCCAGACAGTTTTTGAGAGAAAGTGAGTGCAGTGAAAATAGCAGCTTCTTTCTTTCATTTTCCTCAAAAAGCTCAAGGGACTGCAAATACTTTCGCATAACATTTTCAAGATTCTTAATTAGAAAAGGTCTCCTGCGTAATATCTTCTGAATATAAGAACAAACAGTAAGATACTCTACCCTGCAGGTTCACAATTCCAAACAGAAAAGGTATGCCGGTCACATTCTTCAGGCTTTCAAAAAAATAGCTAAAATGCCTTGTCTATGCTCTTCAATCCCCAACAAAAGTCGAAGCTACGCAGCTGTCACGTTTTCCAGTAGTTTCAATAATTGCAAAGTGAATTGTGCTTTCATGAATATTCTGACATGAAACAGATCGGCCTCTAAGAGGTTCTCAGTTGAATTCAAAAAAATTTCAAGTATACATCGCCAATGGATCTAGAAACCTGAATAATTCCCTTCAGCCACCAAACTCCATGCTTTAGAACCACGATATGCGAGTCATCAGGATGCAAAGACTGTAACTCCTGCCTAATATTTTCAATACGTGCATTATAATCTGTTGACAACTGCATTGCAATAACTTCTCCTATAGCCTTGACCAACTTTCCCATAACAACACGGGAATCTCCTAGATTGGCAACATACAGAATTCCACTACAAACAACCCCTACTAAATAGCATGACCCAACTGCTATAGTCTGTGGCTTTACAGGCCAAGCCTTTGTAACAACAGACAGAAACCCCTCTTCTGTTGCCAAAAATGCTTTTCGAATCACATCGGCAGACATCCCCGGTTGTTCTGATGCAAATCTCTGAAGATGCTGAAAAAATATGCTCATTGATGTAACGAGTAGTTTCAGGGCCTCCATGGCCATCATATATCCCAAAAAATGTGCCATGAGGATCTGAGTCCGTTGAGGTGAGTGGACCAGATTCCAGCTGACTCTAATCCACTAATAGGTGATTTTCTTGAACAACAGCCATTGAAAATTCCCCAGCATCATGATGCCCCACAATGTCCTTAAACCACAGAAGACCATCTTGATGGAAGTGACCTTCCAAAAAGAAAAGGCAAGATAGCTCAACTAAAACTTTACCTCGTTCTTCTACTACAGCTGCAAGATTTTGCAACCATTGATCATGACTGTGGTTGCGTGCAACCAGAACATCAGGAATGAAACAGGGGCCAGGAAAATCAAGGCCATAAACACCGTAGAAACAAGAACTACCAAACACAATACTCCACTTATTACCCTAAAAACTGTTAAGGGCCTATGAGCTTTAACCTCTCAATTCTCGAAAGATCTCTTTTTCTCTGTACAACTTTGACTTTTGTTTAAGCCATTTAGTTCACTATTAGTTTGGGAATCTCGAGTTTCCAGGTTTTGAATGAGGGTAACTTGAGAATGTCTCCATCCAAGTTGGAGTTTATCTTTCAAGGAGGCATAAACAGCTTGTGCTAACGTGGTTTTCCCAGATCCGCCGAGACAGTAAATAACCACGGCTACGACAGGCTTAGCATCTTCCCAATCGAGCAGTTGCACGACTTTGGTGATCTGATCGTCTATTCCAACTGCATCGTTAGGCGGAGGAACTTGTGGCATTTTGCTGACCATGCTACTTTTGTAATGAGAGGTTGTGATTAATAGAAGGAGTTTCTGCCGCTTTTCATCCATTTGAGTGCCAACGTTTTTGAGGATGAATTTGTCTAATGAAGCTGAGAGAAAGCTTGGAAATCCTTTTCTTTCCTTTCACCCCTCGCCAGCGGGAACAACCGTCAATGGAGTTTTCAGGCACTGCCTATGCCAGGGGCTCACACAGCTATTGCACAGTAAAACAAGTAGAACGGTTTCAAAAGAGGATCATAGCAATAAATTTCATCATGTCTCTTGGTAACTCTCTTACTATCATAGTCGATTTTGATAGGAATATCTTGAAGGAGAATCCCAAATTTGAGGATGCATTGAATACTGAACAGACAACAACATAGCTGGACAGCCTGTTTAGCTAGCTTGTAGCTTCACCTAACCACCAGGACAACCAGACTGCGCCCAACACCCACCCATACACATTGAAGGAGAATCCAAAAAGAGATTATGGTGAAGAAAAATGACTCCACCAACTCCTCACGCAAGGGCACACATGACAGTTAGTACAGTCGGCAGGTTGGGGCGGTTGGGAGGAGGCCAAGGTGGCATAAATGGGATTTGATGCCCTACGGGGCATTATAATATGTTTATTGTGGCTTAGTTAAATGCATTCATGGAGCGCATAAGTGATTCGGTGGATGAGTTTTCCTAACTTTTATATGGTATTAGAGATCTCAATGGTTTTCTACTTCGTCTTAGTCTACCTTTATGCTTGTGTGCTTTGTTATGATTATTTTTTTATATACAATTTTTTTTTGTTCCATCGCCACCAAGACCATCTTGAGATATTTCAAAACCAAATCTCATTTATTACACTCAACATATTAGCTATTTCATGAGTATGTCTTAAAAGATATTTTTTAAAAGTGATTAAATCATTGAGTTGGCTTGGGTTTTCTAGAGCAACACATTTTTCTTTACTACTTGGGTGTTATATCATAATGTTGTAGGGAAGATCTGTTATAAGTCTTAGACGGCCTGCACCCCTTCTCAGTATAAGCATCAAGAAACAATTGCCTTTCCTTTATCTTAGAACGTCATGTGACCAACTATGAGAATGAAACTAATATGTTTCAATTTGTGTGCCTTTCTTTAATGTACACTCCTATCATAATGAGCTCTCCTTAAAATTCAAAATCTACTCATATGACCAACTAATAAATAGAGGTTAAATCAAGCACCAAATGAATATATGATGAATAATCAATACATAAATGGTGGTCTTGAAATACATTACAATTTAGTTAAATTAAAGTTCTTGTTTTATTCAAAACTTTCAGACATTTGATCTGTTTAGCTTTAGATTCGATGCCTTCAAATCTATTTATAATTTTATATCCTGTGTGTGTCCTTGCAATTGCGTGGGTTGGATTGCTGCTAATTTTTTGCTGCATCGATCACATATATTACTACAACTATTATTCCAAAAAAGGCCTACACTTTGATACCACATTTTGGAATTAAGGGCATTCATGACCATGAGCATTGAAACTCAATACAGGATGAAAGATTTTACATTGATGAGTTTGCGCTTTCTATTTACAAACCAAGAATGAGTATTGATCTATAAATTTGAAATTTCCCCTACGATGCTAGATGTGTGAAAATAACACAGATCTTATCTATCCATGTTGTTAATTGTTGAATTTTCTCTAAGTAGCAGTGGCGAATGAGCAGTTCAGCTTACAGATCATGAACAACCAAAAAAAAATTAAAAACAAGCCACATAACACACATGATTTTTAACTTGTGTGGGGGAAACCTGCTGGGAGTGGCAATTCACAGCTTCCTCTTCTTCCTTCAGCAGTGGGGCCAATACAAAGAGCTCTAAGGAGCATTGCATCTCACTCTCTCTGTTACTGCTATTGAAAGATTATAAAGAGCATAGACTAGGCATTAGCTATGAACAACTGATTACTCATTGCGATCCTCTCACGCATTCTCCAACTCCTGCACTCCTTATTTCTCCTCTCACTCTTGCCTGCCAATTGCATAGCCTTTGGCTTCTCTTATGCATTTCTGGTGATGTCCCCTCTAAGACCAAAGGATCCCAATTACCTAGAATGAGAAGCGACACCGAGATTTGGCCGTTAATGAGTTCTGTTCGGAACAGGTGAAACTACCATGGATAGCAAGAGAAAACTGCCATGTCATATAAGCAATAGCCCTGACACATACAGAACCACTATTGCTACTAGCGAAACCACTGTGCCACAAATGGAACCACTGTGACGCTTTCAAAACTGCCATGCCAGTAACTTAATTGTCATCCTGCTTTATCTGGTGGTTTTGTCACTGTACAAATACTCTCTGATTCTTCTGCTAATCCAGATGTGTTCTTGGAGTCTGCTGAGTTTGACGTCTTCCCCAGATCCATATAGACCAAATATATTCACAAATATTTTTTCACTTCTCTAATTCCCGTCGTTTTTAATGTTCATCTATGTAACGTACCAGGCTCTTGATATTCTTATTTCCTAAGCAATCTAATGAGCCAACCAACAATTCACACTGATGATTAGATATCATTCCATCACAAACTTTACTTTTATTTCACATACAAGGAGATGGGTACAGCCTAATACAGCCTAAGAAAAACAATAATAATCTTTTAAAGCAAACAAATATTAGATGACAGCAAAAGACAAGAGTAGTTATACTGATGTTTATCTTTGATAACTCATCATATCTAGGGGCAAGAGTACAAAATACATTGACAAAAAACACTGAAATGAAAGTCTCCGAGTCAAGTATTGACGAGTACCGTCTCCAAGACGCATCTTTGGTGGTAGGAGACGAGTCTCTGTGCAACACTTCTATTTTCGCTGGCATAACTGTGGAAGAGGTTGAATTCTTTGGAAGCTACTGTGCATCATCTTGTGAATGTTAATTCTTTATTTCTATAGTGTTGATTGATAATTGCTTCTGCATGTAACACATCTAGGCTCAAGGAATTTAAACTGTTGCTCCCTGGATATCTTGTTGGATACAGATCAATGTTAGTATAATTGCTAATGCCTTTTGGATTTGCATGTTCTATAGAATCATTAACATATAGTGCAGACTGTACCCAGTTAAGGCCAAGAACCAAGAAATAGTGGAGTTCTTCATTCCCAGCCCCACCAAATACCATGGCAACAGTGCAGTTACCATTTCTTTTATTCTTGCTCCTAACCCATCAATAATGATCACTTCACATGGAGGAACATCCTCATCTCCCATTTTTAGAGAGCAACATGTAGTGCGCTTAGGAACCATAATGTACGAACGATAGAGTAGTGGGTAATTTGAGTCATGATGAGCCTAATGAAAGTTGCTTTAATTTTTCGTTTTCAGTATCATCTAAATCTATCTAAACTTTGCAGTTAATCGAAGAATACTAGAAATCATAGTTTTTGCCATTATGGTAATGAACAGCAACGAAAACATCTCACCATTAGAACAGATATTTGCATCAGTATGTAATAAAATGAAAATAATTTCTCTACTAGAACAATTAAAGAATTTAAACTATAGAAGGTGATGTAAGTCAACATAGGAAGTTCCTTAATTTATGTCATGTCACCATATCATGTAAAATAATCAATATATATCTTTCCTTTTGTACTAGATTGGCACGGAATAATTCATTTATAAGTGTAAATCCACACCAAAACACTAAACTAGGGTGTTGGGTAAGGGAGTACCAATTTTTTAAATTTATCATGACCTTTTTTTCAATGTACTGGAACCAATGATCAAGGGCATTGCCTAGAAATCTTGAAACCTATATACAGTTACACAACTTAACAATACTATGCATGTAATTTAAGGCCAAGTAGTCAATTCCAACTTCTTGCCATTTCATTTGCATTTCTCCAAAGGAAAATTTTTATTTTAAAATGGCAATGCCACATGAACTTTAAAGCAATGCTACTCAATTTTGAGGGAAATATTCCATCTATATAGCCTATAAATATACTAATACCAAGTAATGCTTTCCTTGTCTGAGCAACAACATTTATGATACTGATTTAATTTTCCTCAATATGTAATAGTTAAGTTTTAGGAGAAAATTGTGAAATATAATTTTGAGTTGACATCATGTTCTTGGTCAGAGAGGAATTGGCATTGTCTACAAAGACTACATAGACGAGAATGTCAGACCAGGTCGGAAATCCCTTTCAGTAGCAGTTAAGGTTCTCAATCAACAGGGTCTTCAGGGGAAAAGAAAATCGTTGGCACAGGTCATCTTTCTTGGGCAGTTAAGCCACCCACACTTGGTGAAACTTATATGTTACTATTGTGAAGATGAATAAAGGTTGTTGGTTTATAAGTATATGTCTCGTGGCAATCTCAAAAACCATCTGTTCCAAAAATTATGTGTTCCTATACCTTGGTCAGTAAGAATGAAGATTGCACTTAGTGCTGCTAAAGGACTTACTTGTCTTCATGAATTGGAAAGGCAAGTTTATCTATCATGACTTCAAGACATCCAATATTTTATTGGACTCAGATTATACAGCAGGACTTTCTACTTGATAAAATGGTTAGGAGGGAGACCAGACTCATGTTTACACTTGTGTAATGGGTATATATGGTTACGCAGCTCCTAGGTATGTGATGACCGATCACCTAACAGTTAGCATTGAAGTCTATGGTTTTGGTGTTACTGGAGTTGTTGTTTCGCAGGACATCCATGGATAAGACCAGACTAAGCAGAGACTATAACCTGGTAGAGTGGCCTTGACCATTTCTGTACAATAATAAGAAGTTGCTTAAAATTATAGATTCAAGGTTGGAAGGACAGTACTTTGTGAAGGGAGCCCAGAAATTTGCTAGCTTGGCCTATCAATACCTTAATCAAAATCATAAAGGTAGGCTTGCAATGAGTTTTGTTGTCGAGCAATTGGTGTCTTTGCAAAACTGTTAAACTTACCAGGATAGCCATGGGACAATCAAAATCTAAAAAACAAAGTCGATCATTATATGTGCATTATTGACCTTCTTAACCATGTTGGCTATCTTAAGGAAATTCTAGAATTTATTATCAAAATTCCAATTGGGCATATCTATGCGAAGTTGGAGAAATTGTCTTTGGAGATGAAGGTAGCAAGTTATTTTCCAAATTCAAGACAAGTCCTAAAAAACAATTGTTCATCTGCCATCATAGTGAGAAGTTGACAATTGCATCTGGATTGTTAAAAATGCTCCTCAAAGAATTATAAAAGCCATCAAGAACCATTGAGTATGTGTTGATTGCCACGCAATAATCAAGTTCATCTTCAATATTATTACAATAAAAATTATTGTAAGAGATGTAAGCTGGTACCATCATTTCAAACAAGTACAATTTTGTTTTAGAGATGGTTTGTTGGTGTTAAGTGAACATAGGCTTGCACTAGAACAAAGTCCGCTATGTAAGAAACCTGCAATTTTGCATCACCAACGCAAGCTTGGTGTAGAAATATGGAGTGATGATGAAAATAGAAGGTGGCGAGTATCGAAGCAAAGAGTATACAATAATGTCATCAACAAATTAAATAATCTCGATTCCTCAAGTATACAATAATGTCATCAGCAAAGCTTGTCATCAATATGTCTGTTTCGGCATTAACATCTCACACATCACGTGCAAGAGAGCTGGTGGTGAGTTAGATACATCTTCTTTCTATTTCTATTTCCCTAATCCCTTCGTGTTTGACTGCAATGAAATTTTAATATCATTCTCTTTGATATTTTAGATTGTGGCAGGTGCTTTTATTTTTTGTGGTGTGAGAAATCTCCTAGTTTAATAATGGCTTTTGTTCCGATAACACTGGGTTTTGAAGTAGTCATCTCTCTGGTGAAGTCTGTGTGTGATGTCCCAGAAACTTCCTGGTGCCTGAAACACCTTGAATCCATAGCTCCCAATACTATTGCCAAATTGCTCACAAATGCCATATCTAATTCTGTTGTTCCTGCTGTGGTCCAAGACAAGGTAAAGAATGATGCCCATTTCACCAACAATTCCTTTGGACAAATGCTGGTGATAATGATGTAAAAGGCAAAAGGAATAAATTTTGCAAGGGGTTGGGCAAAATGCTTCACTTATCAAAAGCTCGTGAAAATCTGCTGGTGAACAGACTGCAAGCAAGGAGAAATCGATAGTCATCTGGAGGCAATGTGGTCCTCCAGGACATAGTTGCCTCAAAATATGATAGTCATGAAGAAGTTAACAAGTAATTTTAGATTCATTTTATTTTATGCTCAAGCTAGCTAGGTTGGGAAGTTGTTCAAGTTTTTTAGTACACCAGGATGGAAAGCAAAGGACTCCAGTATCAAGCTGCCCATTCTGCATCAATAAAATTAGTAGGTCATATTGTGTGATGTGCTTCTGTTCACCTACTCAAATCTTTTGGACATACACAGTTGTATCACGCCTAAAAGCAAGCCATATAAAAAACCCATTGCCTTAGCTATTTTGCACAATCCACACAACATTGAAAATGCCTTTATAAGGTTTTTTAAACTATGTTCAACCTCTAAATTCTAAATACGACTTCATTATATAATTGGATCTGGCACATGCAATGATCTAACAATTACAAGAAAACTTTATCAATAAGCCATAGAAAAAAGTACTAAAACTAAACACGAGTTGCAAGCTTCTTAAGAGACTAGAAGCTTCTCAATCTTTTTCACATGTTGAAATTTCATTCTTTCATGCATTAAATAGTATCCCAAGTTTTTGGTTGCTGAAAAAGTAGAGGAGCTGAAGCTTGATGAGTATCATCATCTAGAGCAACAGCAGAGCAGGAAGGTGTGCTTGGATTACTGTGGATTTGGGCTCTTGTCTCATTCTCAGGCGGAGTGTTTTTCATTTGGGCTATCTCAGATCTCTGTGAACCTCACTTCTCATGCATTAAATGGTATATCAAGCAGCTTGGAGAAGGATTTGAGGGACAAAATTATGGAGTTCCTTAATATTCCTGCGAGTGAGTATGCTATGGTTTTTACAATTGCAATTGGCAGATGTAAAGCCAAATTCCACAACCTTTGTCAGCATCCTCCCTGCCTGTGCCAAAATGGGAGCTTTGGAACAGGGTATGGACATGCTCTATAAAATATAGTAGGCGCATGGTGAAAATGACTAAAGCATTTAAGCATTCTACTCAAAATGACGATATTGACATTTACTTGTATCATGGCATTCTTAAGCCAAAAAATTCCCACCGTCAACTAAATATCATATCATTTCTTGTCAATATATAATATTTATGGTGGTCAATGCTGATGAAGGAGTTAGTAACTAATTTCATTGAAGTGTAGAAAACCAAAAAGCCAAAGTAGTGTCAAGATAAATTGAACTACAACATAGATCTGATACTATCTAAGCCCAATAGCACGAATATAAAATAGAAAAGAAGAATAAAATACTACTATGATCCTTAATGAGTTAAACTTATTACCTCAAGCACAGAAATGCCACACATGCAACAGAGAGAACTTAAGGAATTCAATTGAAAATAAAAGCATTAAAATTATAGCTAAAAGAGTTGAATAAGATTATCTGATGTTCCTGGACTTTACCAATGAATACTGTCTCAAGCAATTTCAATTTTGAAGAACTCCAAGTAGTCTAAAGTTGTAACAGAATCAGCTCTCTTTGCTCCTTTCTAACACGAACAAATTCTTGTAAACAGATATGTACAGTTTCTAAGAGAGCTGAAGAGCTCGAGGTGGTTCCATTCCACTTTTGGGTATATTGGAGAGTCAGAAACCCTCCTGTTATGGAATTGTGCCATACATGTGACAAATGAAACAAGACACTTCATCGCCCCAGGACCCTTTTTGTGTATGTTTTGGCATTTTATTTTCACGTGTTGGTAAAAAGGTGGGATCCAACCAGAATTCTTTAATAGGATCCAATTTATTTCACTACACCACATCTCCAACTTTCTCCTTCTAACATTTGTACACTACTTTCTCATCAGTTGAGTTCTGGGTATTGTCAATGACATTTATAATATTATTTTCATTATAATTTCACTCACCCAATCCCACTTTCCAAAAAGTTTTTAACCGATGAGTATTTTCCAATGATAAATGTAGGGGTATTTTAACGTAGTTAAAACTGAAACAAGGAAGATAATTTCTCATAAATCTATCCCACGATAACTATATGTCTCCTATTCCAGCTTACAAAATAATTTGTTGTGAATTCATGCAAAAACTTGCTTCAGTTGACTTATTATTCCTTATGTAGAGTTTCTGCTTTGATATATTCCCGTGAATTATCAAACTTGTGCAGAGCTCAAACACAGGACAAGGAAAAATTGGCAATTTGATCAGCTGATGTGATCTTTATCTATTTTAGACTGGGAATATTTGCAAATGCCTTTTCCATTTTCTTGATACAAACGTCTTTGAAACATTTCAAAAAAAAGCATTCAAACTCGATAGTAAAACTCAGATAACTATGCCTCTAAATCAAATAACATATACCGTTCGGCATTCACATGTCATGAAACACATGCGATTGCTAGTTATATACCTATTATGATATCATCAAGAGACAAAAATGAAAGATAAGGGGGTGTCTTATATTCACATCCATAATTGTAAATACACGTGTCTAAGACATATATCAAAATATAATAATAATGTCTAGAATGAGTATGAATATATATATATATACATGTCTAAAATCTCCAGAAGTATGTCTAAAATGTTTGAAATCTATAAAATATCACTGAAGTCTCCTCTGTGCACTAGGGCGAGTGCCAGACCCCTCACTACGCTCTACTGCACCCTGCATGTTAAAAAAAAGGAATATACATGTCATAAACTATATATAGCATGTACCATATATTAAAATATATAAGCAGAAATCTACAACAATTTCTTGATTAATTCAATACATTATATAACTGATATGTACAATTGATTACCTCAGTATCTGTCCCTGCGCGGATGTTGGGAGTATCTACGCTACCCATAGATCTCTGTCCTGTAGATCCCTGTGAAACAAAATAAATAAAATGTAAGAAGTTGATAAATAAGTTTTTTGAATAAAGTTCATTAATTTTTAACATTTCAATTTAGATTAAATATTAATTATATTAAAACACATGTATTTATACCTTTGCGAAACGCGTCTCCAAATGTATGGGATTGTCATCCATGACCTCAACACCAGCAAATATGTCGCCAACTAACCCAAGTTGACTCAGACCTGAAACATCGAGATCCATGTTGTGCTCAGTCAAGAGCTGTGTGTATGTGACACGGGTAGATGGTGTGGGCTGTGAAGCTCCACACACTGGAGCAGAAGCCTAAACACAAAAGTACATGTTTAATTTTAATATTAATAAATTGTAAAGTAATGATCAATTAAAATAAATTTTTATTATATTAAAGGTTTAATTTTCACACACCGGAACAGAAATGTGCTGAACATCAGGTGTGACAATCCCAGCTACAGGAAGTCTATCTGTAGCAGCGGCAGTAGTACCCTGACTAGAAGATACACTCCCACTCTTCTCTATAAAATCTAAAACCCCCGATAGTGGAATGCTTCAATGCCGAGTAATCACCTCATACGCACGCAACAAGTAAGCAGCCATGATGCGTCCTAGCCGACGTGCCTGAGCAAGATCTGTAACTAGCTCAAAGTCATCTGGGGAAATCAAAGATGCACGAGCGTATACCTTGCTGCATGCATCACTGGTGCTACTAGCACCTCCACTGCTAGTATCATGTATCTGAAGGTACTGACCCACACGGTCAGAAGAGATCAATTGGGTCTCGCGAGCAATGCTAGCAAGACCCTCGATAGCACCCTCATGTGCAGTCATAACGATAGGTGCTGCGACATCCTGAAAGCCTGATAAGAATGGTTGTGGCCTTGGTACAAGCTACCGCGCATCAACAACTGCAAGGAGCTCCCTCCTTTCTATATGTCTGCCTGTGGCTAATACGGCCACGCCCCTGCCCCAAATAACTAGGGATGTCTAAATAGTTCACCTTTAGGTTTAAGTGAACCTCAGCATGTAGCATCATTATGAAGTATAACGGTAATTGGTCATTATTTGGAAATTGGCCTTGAGAGGCCACAAATCTAGGATAAATCAAAGGGGCACATAAAAGACATGAACATTTGTTTACATAATATGCCCTTATTTTCCGTTTGTCTGCATAAAAACTCCAACAAGACCTCTTAACGACTTCCTTATCGGAAAGTCATGATGTAATCTCATTATAACCTACATCTCCTGAGACACTTGATTTTAGTGAATCCATAAATTTTGTTATTGATTCAGAATCAAATGGATTATATGTTTTCAAACTTGTCTCTATTCTACGAAGATCAACCAGTATTCTTTCACAATGGGCTTTATACTGCCCAACTGTAGTTGGATTTTTGAGAATAGATTGCAATTTTGCAATCTCTAAATCGGTCCTCTCAAACAAATTAGGAGTTCCAGAAGAAGCCATGACTGTAAAAAAAAATGAAAGTAAAATTCTAATTAATAGTACTTTTAATTAAAAAATTCCTAAGATATTCTCCTATATTAATGAAAACAGAAATATGAAATTTTCAAGCTTCAATGCAACTAATATAGAAAATAAATTACAAAATCAAATAAATTACATAAATTACAAATCACAATGATAACAAAATATACCAAGTGACGTTGCAAAGTTCAGAAATGAAAAGTTTTGAATACATTTAGATGATCTTAAAGTCAAAGCAATGTTTGTAGAAGAGAATGTAAGTTTACCTGGGCACAAACCATTATCAAAGCAGAACAATTAAGTGGGATTCACCTTTCCCTGAAACATATTCTTTGTGCATATGATACAGAATTAGCGCAATCAAATAGAACACCAATCCAAATTTAAACAACAAAACACATCGGTAAAAGACATGTCTAATGCATATATTTAAACAACAAAAGACATCGGTAAAACATTGAAATTATTTGTAATCTATTATTGATGTCATCACAATGTTTGTATACAAAATCAGGGATAAATCAACTTTACATTTCAAGGAAGCTGTTTATTTCAAGGAAGCTATTTAACTTTGGCATTATCTTATTTAACTCATATGACTGAAATTTCCCGTCACATTTCCCATCCTTACTTCTGTCAACATTTTTTTTGATAGTGCATTACAATATCACTACAATACATTATCTAAAACCTCTAGATGCTACTGGATACAAGAATATAATCTAAAAGTTTAGTGATATCATTAAAGCATGTGCTTCTCAAGTGTAGGCACACATGCAGCCAACGAGTTCTAGGAGGAAACTACTGCCAACGAGTTCTTATTTATTTATATTTATATTATCTTATCTAGAAGCTTTGAAGCAGCCCTAAAGGCACATTAAAACATATATTGCAGAAGAAATATGCAAAGCTTCCTAGTTGTGGCAGTAGTATTAAGGTTTGTGAAAATGGAATATCTCCATGATATGCATTATTCTAGCAGTGCACTCTGCAATCTCAGCTCCAATCAACAATTATGCCACTATTGGGATATTAGTATGGCATAGGCAGCTGTGAGCTACACAATATACTCATTTTTCTAGAAACTAAAAAGATCCTTTATGTTACAATTTGCAGCACATAAAAGAAGCCCTTCAAAAAAATACATTGAACAACGGGGGAAACCAAGAGGACCTTGGAAAAATGTACAGGTAACAACCATATGAATTCTTCCTTAGTTATGGATTAAAGCTAATAGAAATAAAGCTAGATAAAATTAGCTTGAAACTACAGTATAATCATCCATTGTAAAAAACAAGTTTCTTTGAACCTGGTAAAAGAATACTTTTTGTTGTCTGATTGGACGTACATAATGGAAGGGTATAAATATTGCCTATTGCCCTAAGAGTTTCTCAAAGAGACCATTTACAAGTAACAAGGATGTAGCAGAATTTTATATACAATTCCCGACACAAGATTAACTTAATGGGATATCTGGTTAAGGTTAAATTAAACATACGATTAGTTAGAGATATTAGTCTCAGCAACATTGGACTATGTGGGAAGCCAATCAACATAAATCCCAGAAAGGGTGTGAGGAGTCTTACCCCCTTCAGTTTCATACAGTGTTCTAATTTAATATTTTATCACAGAGTTTAATTAGAAGTCACACTAATCACTAAATAGGATAGGAATTCTAATACAGGTTTCTACACAAATTTAGATCAAAGATATTTATTTAAACATTATATACAAGTTCCCTTGATGTAATGTGTGATATTGGAACCATAAAATATTTACTGAACAATTTCAGTAGAAAACTTCCACTAGGATGAATACCATTAGAAAACGTCTAGTGTAGTTATACCCTTATAAATCTATCTCATGGCATAAATCATCCATTAAGAAGCGTGAATCTTCTTTTGAATGAAAACTGACCTACAAAAGTTATATTTGGTGTCTTTGCTGAAGCTACTGGTCAGACATGGGAATAATTGGTTGAACTGTTATCTTATCTCAACCATTCTAAACACAAAAGTTCTACTTCTTGATATTTTTTGAATAACAACGTCTCTTAGAAACTTCCTTTTGTAGTCCTCAAACTACCACATGTTCGTAAATCTCGTTGACATGTTTCCAGTATGGAATTTAATCAATTTTCTTGTTACATGTTGATAACTTACACATTTTGTTTAGCAATCCACAAACAAGCATATGTTTGTAAATCTGGTAGACATGCTCTTTCCAATATAAAATTCAATCAATCTATTTGCAATCCTGGTGGTTTTGTGATCCACTAATCCTCGTATTTTCCATTTCACTACATTAAGTTTCCAATTATGCAATTTCTCGGTGATTGCAATTACACAAAGGCATCTCAAACTTCCAGTATTTAGTTTGAACTCATTTAGAGATTTATTTATTTTTTCCAGATTTTCCTGAACTGGAAGAGTCCCATAGATCAAGCTGGCTCAAGGGCAAGCACCGTCTTCATGAATCACCCCTTGACTCCAGGTTCAAGCCTGGTAGAATGATCACTAGCAGGACTTGGCCTTTATAGCTCCTCCCCACTCAGGATGCCGAGCAACATAAAGCAACTCATGATAACTCCATTGATACCGATCTTGCCACTTGAGGTTAGAGACTGTTCAAGAATATCATCTTAAATTGAGAGGAGAATAATAAATTCTATTGTATGTAAATATATAATCCTTGGGCATTCTTATACTCTTGAACAATATCAAACTTGAATTCTTGCTTAATATATTGTAAACATGTCATTTTTTTGGTGCTTTTTGGCCTGTTTGTTTAGGGTTCAAACTTTAATTAATTTATATATGGAAGAAATAAATGCACTTCTATTACATATAGTTTCAAAGACAATAGGAAAGGAATACTTAAATGCAATTCAAGGTGCAACTTCAAGACATGTGTTTGCATGTCATATCTATAATGCTTAAATAGTTGTATTGATTGTAATGACAATGAATGGCCTCAAATATCTCTTCAAAAACTAAGTGCATCATTCATGTATTTAGTAATTTTTTTTCAAGAGTGCGGAAATTATAGCAAGATTCACACCTAAGGATTTTGAGTACATATTTTCCTCATTTAACTAGCACCCTTCTCTAGGTTGGGTCTCTTCATTCTTTGAACTATTGATTGGCATTATAAAGTCGAGAATGAATGCATGATTCATACAGGGATGTGAAAACGATATTCTGCTCTAAAAAGTGTTTAGGGGTTCCCCTACTGTGGTTTCTGTGCATTTGGAAGGTAACTGCACAAGATGTGAGCAAAGCATTTCATGTTTTTGACACCAAATCTTTTTTATTTCTTCATGCAACATTGGGAGAGGGGGGTATGAGTTGTAGACACTCTTGTGCAGAGCTTTAATCACTGTTTTACGAGCGCCACAATCAATCAGTTAAGAGAGTGGAGGTCTTGAATTCTCTATGTAACATTCCAGATCAAAAGCCTTGACAATGAATCTACACTTCCTAAAGACCCAAACATCCCCTTTCAGCCCAGTACTTGGCTATAGAAGCAAAAATCAAAGTATAGAAGAAAAATACAAGAGTTTTCAGTTCGTTAAGAATCATCTACCTTCAGCATCTCCTCTTGTCCCTCACCTGACATTGCCCAAAATGTCTCTACCCTACAAGCGGTAGCAACAACCCTATGGACTAGTACAAATATCTTAAATAAATCTATTTGAAAATGTCGATAGATATCAATCTCAAGGCTCTTATCTTAGATTTTACGCATATCACATTGATTAGTAGTTAAATTATTATGTTCTCTTCATATTTTCCATTTACTAGTGATGAAAGAATATTTCCATAAATAGAAAGGCCACAAACCATATAGTTAAGAATCTTAAGATATTAATACTTTTTTTATTGACTTCTCAAAGTTAAAAAAATCCTCTTAAATGATGGTCAAACAAACGTAAAATTTAATACAAAGAATAAAATCTTACATGGTCACACTATTAGGTGCCACGCCTTGTTACCATTGTAGAATTCCTAACAACATAATGAATTTATTAAACGGAGAAGAGGTGACCCAACAACACGAGGCCAATCTTGGGGCAGCTCAAGAGGCCCAGTTGTTGATCCGAGCTCTAGCATGGCAATGGTTCTGTTTAGTCGACACGGCTTCTAAGCCCTAAAATATGATGCAAGAGCATCCAGGTTCACTTAAAATATAGAATTTTTTGAGGGTTCATTGATAAATAATAATTTATTGTGCATACTACAAATACACATCCATGGTAAGGTTGGGGGATGGGGGTTTGGCTAAAATTTTTTTGGGTCATGCTTCTTGTACATGGGATATGAATCTCCTTCTCATAACATATTAACCTTCAAAATTGTGTTACCATTCATATTATTAAGAAATAAATTAGAAACAATGAGTACCAAATAGACCATTCATATTTATGAAGAATGAATTCTCCTAAACATGAACAACTCTTAAAATATAAATACCATTCCATTTCACTTCTAATAAATTCATGAATACATATTTAAATCCAAAACCAATATATAAATAAATATAAATCCACACCAAAAACATAAAACTATATATAAAATTTACACCTTAAAATAAAGCATGACTATTGAATTCATTGTAGCTTGCTTACAAGGAAAACCAATCACACACAGACTACAAGTATTCTGTAAGTATATAATTTAGAAGTGAAACCCAACAAGAATTCAGAAAAGTTTTTCATGCCTGAATTGTAATTATGAGACCATCCATGTCCCAATGCCACCAGGATCTTGGAAAAATATATAGGTAACAACCATATGAATTCTTCCTTAGTCGTGGATCAAAACTAATAAAAAAAAAGCTAGATAAAATTAACTTGAAACTACAGTATAATCGTCCATTGTAAAAAACAAGTTTCTCTGAAGCTGGTAAAAGAATACTTTTTATTATCTGATTGGACGTACATAATGGAAGGGTATAAATATTGCCTATTGCCCTCAGAGTTTCTCAAAGAGACCATTTACAAGTAATAAGGATGTAGCATACAAAATGGCCAACCAGGTATTTTCAGAGTAGACCTTCACATTCAATTCATTTCTATGAGAAAAAATGGGGTTTTACCAAAAAAAAACTTGCCAGGGTTTTGTAAAAAAAGGTATTTTAGTGGCTACAATTTTGCTAAAAAAATGTGTACGATTTTGCTAACATACCTGGGCTTGTCGTTGCTGGGCTTCGTCGCTGGTGGGCTCGCTAGTGTGGTGGGCTCTTAGCTGGTGTGGTGGGCTCTTTGGTCGGTCGCACAAACTTCACATGAAGAAGGCAAGCTGGAGGAAAATGATTTCCTCCGCAACGCCTCCAATATATAAACAGATGGGGTTCGCCTGAACCCATTTCTCACGAACACTGTTCACGCGAACCATATGTTCGCATGAACACTTTCAATTCCACCATGTGGAAAATAATGGCTTACGTGTGTCTTCGTGTGAAACGGGTTTGTGCGAAGGGTATGTTCACCCGAACCCTCTTTGGAAAACGCGCATCCCCCATTTTGTATCGCATCTTTGGGACAAGAAGTGGGACACAACACCATGCATTGACCCCTATATAATTATAAATTTGCAGAAGAATTTGTATACTTAATGAAATTTAGTGATTTCAAGTTTTTAAAATGGACTTTTATAGTAGGTACGTTGTAGGTACATACCTCAATGATTAAATAAATGCTAAATTTTAAAGGAAACACGTGAACGAAATACTAGGAGGTTTGTGTCAAGGTCATGTGTGCCAAAGAATAAATAGGAAACGTTGAAAATCTATACTGACTATAAGTTATAACTCCTTGAATACCATTTAAGATATAAAATATAACAAAATTAGAGTATTAATGCATATTTGTTGTGGTGGTTCAGCCGACCAATTATTCACATTTCATACCAATTAATTCTGCTACTAAAAAAATTAGGTTTATTGATCTATTCATCAAGTTTGTTTGTGAACATAAAATTTTATAAATGCAATCATTAAATGTAGATATATAATGACCCTCAATTAACATTGGTATGAATTGCTTCACCTAAAACCATATGGCTTCCTTCTAGAGGGTTCTGGTATAGCAACACTCTTCAACTCTCAACCCAAATGTCTCCTATTAAAGCGCTATGAACATATTAACAACACATTAGGGTGGGTAAATATACACTTGAGTGTAGAGATATCTCCTTGATGATCAAGGTTAGAACTCGGAGGAATGTAATAAGTTGTCGCATGCATTTTTCTTGAGAATCACATGCTCAAAATCAAAATCTTGCAACAAAATTGCCATACTAGTTGGGCTAATTTTGGACAAGCTAATCACAATATATTACAAAAATTGGAGATAATCGAAACTTTTTATATGAATGTGGAAATACATGTGGATTGAGATATAACAACTAAATTGATGTGATTGACTAGATACGAACAAAATTGGGTATATTGTTTGATTTTTTCTTGATATGTTACAACAAATAAATCAATAAATATATATGGGAGCATCTTGATGCATTGAAGTGAATGTGACAATATTAGCATAGAATATGGTGCTAGCATAACCATCCTCACAAATCTAACATCAGCTCTTTCTTTCAACCCTTCAAGTTATGGTTTAGGTGTCTATTCCATTCAAAGGCTTTGAAGATTATCATATGCCTAAACTATAGAATTTTAGATGTTGTGTATCATAACTTGATGAATATGCATATCTAATTTATATGCTCAAATTTTTGTAAACCACATATTCAATAGCCTTACATAAATTTTAGTATAAAATGTTTATTTTAAAGAAATTAGATAATTTTATCTTTTGGTTTTTAAACAGGATTATAGATTTAAAAGAAAGCATAAAAAATAATGAAAACCAAAGACATTAGTACAATTCTATACAACTATAAGCTACCTATTTTGGTCCATCCCAGTGTTGGAAAAAGACATTCATAGCTCTCAAAATAATGTCCTTAACTACTTGGTGCACATGTCTTGATAAGTAATGCCCTTGAGATGCAAACTGCAGAACAAACTGCATATCGTGTTAGCAAAAATATAATTGAAACATCTCTATGATGGATATCAAACAACTTCCTCCATGCTTAAATTCAATCACTAACCTACTGCAACCCTAAAGGTCCTAAATTCTTACACCCATCTTAAATATCCCCCCAGAAATTTTGATCATCAGAAAGCCAAATTATAACAGTTTCTATAAGTCTCATCAATAACACAGTGATAACCCTTTCTCCACCAAGTAACATTTATGTAGCAATTTTTGACAACCTATTAAACTTGGAAAAGAGTTCCTGGATAAAACAAACATGTTTGTTTTAGAAAAATAGATTCAAATTGTCTTTTGATTTCTTCACTAGTTATAAACATTTACTGATATTAAAAATCCTGTTCAAATTTCTAAAATGAAAAGTAAAGATTCCCTCACTACTTTTTCTGTTTGCAGTCTTGGTGAAAAGGTAAATCCAAATTAACCATACCAACATCTAAGTTTAAAATCTTATAAGAACCATGAAGACAAAAAAATAGTAAAATATAGTCATGAGCCAAGACATTAAACAATCTCTTCAAACATTTTGTTAATGAGTAACTTCAAAAGACAAATTATTACATAATAGACATTCCTTTCTAAAAGAAACAAAATCATACTTTGCTGATATCTTTTGAAAGTTAGCTCTCACCTTGGGTTCACTCATACAAAGATATTCAAAATGTGGCATGAAGATTAGGAGGAACCAATATAATATGTGATCCAAGTAAGTACCCTCGTATTTATTCTCAAAATGACATATGGAGAGTGTATGTAACTCATATATAGAGGTCGAATGTAATCTTTAGTCACTACAATTGAGAAATAATTTTTAGATTACTTCAATATGCTTTCCTCCTTCCCAACAACACATGCAATAGTCTATAAATTATTTTTTATCTCTCAGTTTGGGTGCAAAATAGAAACAAGACTACCTTATTTGAGGGGATGATTTCAATCTCGTAAAATCAGCTAAGGATAAATCTGGAGGGAGACTAGTACATGTGCATCTATAAAAAAATTATTATTGAATCTAATTTTTTCAAATGATCGTCTGGATCTAGAATATGCAAATGGACACTTTGCAAGGGGCAATAAATGAAGGGTAAATGATATGTAGTAGAACAATTAGACTGGTTCCTCCTCACAACAAATTGGGTAGCTCCAAAAAGTACCATCAGATTCAACATTGCTAACTCAAAATTATTAGATCATTGGGCCATTTTTCTTTAGACTTCCAACTTGGAAACTACACTCCAACCATGGTTAAAATTCAAAAAGATGTGTGCAAAGCATCCAGGTTTTTCCACGCAAGTTTAGAATTAGTGGAATTAGTGCCCCCAATCAGTTTGTTTTGCAATGTACAGATTCATCTGTAAATTTAAGTTTGTCAAGTCTAAGTTCAAGGCTTCAAACAAAGATTTTTTTTGGGAATATTTCCCTCAATTCACTTCAATATGCAAACAACTTAACATGGTGTAAAACACATCAGAAAGGATGGGTTATGTCTAACAATTAGCAGTCCAGGAACAAAAGTTGATCTCTGATTGGTTCTTACAACTGCAAAAAGAAGAGATGTACAAAAGTTTCCAAGATCTTATTGAAAAACCCATTATTTTCAAATTCTACAATAATTCCAATCCATATACCACATTTTTTTAAGGCATTGTGTCAAATAGTTCACATTCTTTCACATTTTGCATGTATATCTATCAGAACACTTGTCACTAAACCGTCTGACAAGAGTCCCTTCTACATATTGCTTTGTTTGGTCATCATGAGAGGCGTAGGAAGGATTCTTAGCAAATATAAGATTAAAAATTTAAAAATTTTGAGTCCAAGGGAGATTTGACCGTGCTCAACATCGTTATATCAGTCTGATTAAATATGTAAATCATGGGTTTGTGCATGGCTAAGCTTTGTGAGGAGATTTTGTTCATAAGATATGGTATTTAGTAATAAGAAAACTATCTTTTTGACCATCCAGATCCAGGTATGTTATTAAAAATATGAAGATATTGAGATATAGACAGTTAGTATTGGAATTTACATGGTCATTGTTAGATTGTTAATTTTGCTCATGTACAATGTAATATTTAATTCTAAGGGAATGAATAACTATCATTCTGAATATCTGTCATGGTTAGATTTGCAATTGCAGGCCCTTACAGTTTGGCTTGTCGTGACAATATTCTTTTTTTGGTAGTAGGATTGTAAAACCCTCTTTAAACAAGAAAAAAATAATTGTAGGAATCCAACACTTTGAATATCAGTTTTGAAATTATCCTGCCAAACTCAAAGATAGTGATATCTATATAAAGCAAAACAGTTATAATAAGAATCAAGTGATATTTTAATACCATCTAAAAAATCTTAATTCACATAAACTGTTGAGAACAATCTAACAAAACTTACAAAAATGGACACTCTGGATGCTTAAGCTATGCACAAAATCGAATCATGCATGAGTTAACATATTGCAATGACACATAATGCTAGGGAAAACATGATAAGTTGTATATAGTGCATGGTTGAATCATTCAATGCTTACCCAATACAAAAACAACATACAATGTTTTCTTTGTGCATTCAACTCCATTTGCTATCTGTAACTGAAAATAGTTTCTTCAACATACATTGTAGATAAAAATTTCAATTGTTATGCTTTGGTTAATACGAACTAGCTCTATTTCAGAACTTGTAGGAGATCCAAATGATTAAAACTTGAAAATTCTTATTACTTTCTTATGGTTGTAAACAAGATTCCTAATGGATTAACTGCTACATAATTACAAAACATGTCTTCACCCACGTAGTTTGGTGGAGAAAAATATTGAGAAATGAGAAGCAATATAAACATGAATTGGATTATTAAACTATAGTGAGAGTACCTTCTCCAATAGAGGAGATTCAGTTTCCCCCCAAAGTATCCCAAGTTCTGCCTAAAAAAATAGTATATGAGTACATCAACTGAAATAAAAATGTAGTCCAAGAAAGGAAAAATGATATTTCAAAACAACAAGTTTGGCAGAGATAGGTAGGCACTATTAAAACCTACTATAGGAACTCCAACAATGTCATGGAACTTGATCCATTAAAATATTAAGTATATTAACAAACACTATAAATGCACATCAGTAATAAATTACATCCATGCCCAGATTGCTAAGTAGCCGATACGTTTCAGATATAGGAGCGGGCACAGAGTATCTGATACATGGATACATCATTAAAAAATAGCCCCAGATACAACGTTGGATAAGGCAGTAAAAAAATAAATATAAATTAAAAAATATATAAATTTCAGCCTTCTAAAAAATAACTAACCACAACAAACAAGTTAGGATACTTCCATAAACAAAATAGATAAGCTAGGATACTTCTGTAAACTAGTAATGGAACAAATATCTTGTTTGGTCTGCTACCATTTTTTATGTAACTACATTAATAAATTGCTTCTTAACTTTTTTCAAAATGAACTATAGAAAAAACTAAACAACTAAATGTGGAGTGGGCAATGAAAACTTCTAGTCCCTTGTTGTTAGTAGCGGCTGAATTCTTTACTCCTAAAAGATAGCCAATTGGAATTTTTAGATGGAGATTCTATGTTTTGTAGTTCCACGGAAAAATACGTTTCACATGGCCACCCACACAGCAGATACAACAGCAGTAGACACCTCCATGGGATCCTGCCTCAAGTGTCATGTTAAAGAGTAAAGTGAAAAGTTGTTATAGATTTGTTTTTGCCACAACAGTACCATCTTTAAGTGTTTAAAAACTCAAACATAATATGTATGCTTTCCCTTATGGCAGCAGCTGAGTTCAAATAATGTGGTTATTCAATTTATATTTTTTGTAACAATCATTGCCTTTTATTCAATTTATGTTTTTTATAACAAGCTTGATTTGGTCTACAAAGCAACATCTTTCTGGTTTGTGGAAAGAACGAAATCACATTAGTGTCCACCAATGAACAAATGGAATAAATGAAATAGATTTGATTATCCCTTAACATTTTGGTTGATTTTCAATGAAATTTAAATGTTAATCCAAAGGATCATTCAAAGGATGTGCTCCTTAGGCAATGTCATTTCACCTTATCTGTAAATGCCAAGAATCTTTAAAAAATCTTCAATTAAAACACTTACATTGACAATATGATGGTCCTCTGATTTCTTATTTAATACAAGGTTAAATAACTTAAGCTTCCATAGTACATGATTGTAGAAGACAATAAATTTACGAGTAGAATCTACATAGAGAGATTTTTTTAGAAATCGTTTTACATTGTTTTTGCAATATAAACATAAGCAATAAAAATTACAATTGATTTTATACTAAAACTATAGTAAATTAAATTGAAAGCATAAAAAACTCATAACTATGTTAAGTTAATTCATGCTCTTAATCCTTCCAATCGCTATGGGCTACTGGCTAAACTGGTGGTCACATTAAATACGAAATCCAAAACTTTCTCAATAGATGTTGCTCAAGAATTTTTAGAACTATTTACAGATTAAATAGTCACACGCAAAACAATTAATTTCTACTTGGATACAGGTTTTTCGGATTGTAGATTTACTTTCTACTTGGCTGCAAGTTTTTCAAAATTTAGATGCTAAACTAACTTATTGCAACAAAATTAATGGCATCCCTTGAGACCTTTCGAAATTCGATTCTAACAGTATTGCAAATATGTTCTAAAGCAACACTTAAAACTCAATGCAAGAGTTGCCATTATTTGTAGTGAATTTATAGAGACAGAGATAAAAAAATTACCATGATAAAGATTTGAGCGACTATAACAAGAGAGAGTTATAGTTCAATAATCCAGTTGTAATTTTAGTAACTGCTTAATGTTGGAAATTCAAGTCAGAATTTAATGTGCATCTAATATTTGAATTTCCTAGATTTAGCTCATTGACATATCAGATTTGCTTTTAATTATGACTGCTGCACATTTATTTTTGGTTGATTATTCTCCCTGATTATCTCTTGTCAGAGATTTTGTGTTGACTTACAAGGAAAATTTATTGTGTAGGAGTTTATTATTAATGCATTATGTTTTATTGGGAGAAGTATGAAAAGAAGAGAAAAGAAGAGCAAGAAGAAGGAAGAAGAAGAAGAAGAAGGAGAAAAATCAGATTTGGGAGAAGAAGAAAAATGCGCAGTCCTAGCTCAAGTCTGGACTGGTTTTGTTGAAAGAATTCCTTCATTTTCAATGTTGTTAATGTATGAATGAATGTTTTGTGTGCAGCTGTAGCTGCTGTTCATTATTGAAAAATATATATGTATTCCTGAAGCAATTTCAATCCCAGATCTTTTTTATTTGCAGCCAAGAGTTTTATCTTATTTTGCTGATATAAATTTTTGTAGCTTTCCTTTGTTTTTCCCCTGTTTTGCATTATTTAAATCCACTGCATTTTATTTTCAATTGTTGTCCAAGGATTCTGTAGATTTTGTAGATTCTAGAGTTTCCGTAGATCCTCATTTACTTTCCCTTCATCTGGTATCAGAGCTTGGATAAACCCTTCTTCTATTTCATTTCTGGGTTTTTATTTTTTCATTTGGCAGCCATTAATGGCTTCTACATCTGGTGCATCGCTGGTTAGTGTGAAAACTCTGATTTTCACAAGAAAGAACTATGAGTATTGGTCTTTGACCATGAAAGCTTTGTTTCAGTCTCAAGAAATTTGAGAAATGGTTGAAAACGGTTACCAGGAACTAGTAGACTAGGTAGCATAAAATGCTCTTACACAAGCTCAAAAGGACATCTTGAAGGAACAACGGAAGAAGGATGGGAAAGCACTATTTTATATCCATCAAGTAATGCATGAGAGCATACTCCCAAGAGTTGCTGCAGAAAAGCAAGCCAAGGAAGCATGTGACACACTCCAGATTGCATATCAAGGTATGGACAAGGTTAAAACTACTAAATTACAGCTCCTTAGAAGAGAATTTGAAAATTTATCAATGAGAAACTCAGATTCAGTAGAATATTTCTTTACTCATGTTATTGGTTTGATAAATCAAATGACGTCCCATGGAGAGGTCATAGAGGATATGAAGGTTGTTGAAAAATTACTTAAAAGTCTTCCTTCTAAATTTGATGTTGTAGTCGTGGCTCTAGAGGAAACCAAAGATTTGAGCCAGTTTAGTGTGGATGAACTACATGCCTCTCTTATCAATCATGAATATAGACTGAACAGATCAAATAGTTCAGTAGAAAATGCATTTTCATCTCAGATTTCTATAAATCATGGAAGAGGAAGGAGGAGTTTCAATCCTAGAAGAAGAGGGAGAAGTTCTCCTAGAAGTGGACGTAGCAGCAGTTATGCAAATGCTGGTGGTAGAGGTCAAAATCAGAATTTCAGTCACCCAAGTGGCTAGAGATTTGACAAATCACACATTCAATGTCACTATTGTAAGAAGTTTTGACATTATGCTCATGAATGCAAGAAAAAACAATATGATCAGCAAAAGCAAGGTCAAAATCATTCAAGTAGCACTCCCTCAGGAAACATGTTCATTGCATACACGAAGATTGCTGAAGAAATCCCTACAAACTCTCCAGTTGAGTGAAATGTTGTTCAAGAAAGCCCATGTGACATATGGTATTTAGATTCGGGCTATAGTAATCACATGACAGGTAATAAAGATTTGTTTTCTAGCTTGGAAGAATCAGTTCAAACTGATGTTACACTTGGTAACAACAACAAAGTCACTATTTTGGGTAAAGGTACGGTTAATATTCTAACCAAAAAGGGGGAGCTGAAATTTATGCCTGATGTATATTATGTTGTTGGTCTACAACACAACTTGATGAGCATTGGACAACTGATACAAAAGGGATATAGAGTGTACATGGAAAATAATGAATGTGTTATTTTGGACAAGCTTCCAAGCAATATGCTTATTGCCAAGGTACAAATGACTTTAAACCACATGTTTCCATTAAAAATAAGGCCAGCCATGAAATAAAAAATAGCTCAAGCTATTCATGAGACACATACTGTAAATTCTAGAGCAGCTTTTAAGGTAGAAGATACAAAATCAGCAGTAGCCACAGACAGCTATGGAAAAGTTCTGAACAACTACGGAAATGTTCAAAACAGTTACAAAAAGGTTCAAAATTTCTACAGAAATTTCCAAGACAGCTATGGAAATTTTCAATACATCTATGGAAATGGCCAGAATAGCTCCAAAGAGGAAAATGATGTTTCTGTAGAAACTCCAACAGGGTTTCAATTAGTAGTAAAGGATGATTCTTGGCTTTAGCATTTTAGATTTGGGCATTTATATTTTGGAGCACTGAAATTACTACATATGAAGAATATGGTAAAAGGTTTGCCATTAATTGAGAAACTGGAAAGAGTTTGTGAAGGATGTATTATGGGAAAACAACATAGAGAGTCATTTTCGATTGGCAAGGCAAATAGAGCTACAACTCCACTTGAGATTGTGCATTCAGATATTTGTGGGCAAATGCAAACACCATCTATAGGAGGATGCACTTATTTTCTTACTTTTATTGATGATTTCACAAGAAAAACTTGGGTTTATTTCTTAAAACACAAATATGATGCATTTGCTTATTTCCAGCAGTTCAAGGCACTTGTGGAGAAGCAAAGCGGCCACTACATCAGGGTTTTAAGGATAGATAGAGGCAGTGAATTTATATCTAATGAATTTATAAATTTTTTTAGATCTCATGGCATACACAAACAATTTAAAGCCCACTATACACCTCATAAAAATGGTGTGGTAGAGAGGAAGAATCGAACAATTATGGAGATGGCTCGTAGTATGATGGCAGCCAAACATCTACCAAATGAATATTGGACTGAGGTAGTGGCAACTACTGTTTACATCATGAATAGGTGCCTAACAAAGAGTGTAAGAAACAAAGTCCCTCAATAGGCTTGGACAAGAAGGAAACATAGTGTTTCTCATATGAAGGTATTTGGATGCATAGCATATGCGCATGTTCCAGATGAGTTGAGAAGGAAGTTAGATAATAAAGGAAAATAATGTATATTTTTTGGTTACTCAGAGGAAACAAAAGCATATAAGTTTTTTGATCCTATCAATAGGAATGTTATAATCAGCTGTGATGTTCAGTTTGTGGAGGATGAAGGATGGGATGGAAGCATAGAGAGGACGTTCAGAATTACAGTTGTTGTCCCTAATGATAATATGGTGGATGAAGTGTTTCCCACACCAAATATAACTCCAACAACAGCTCCTTCCAATCCCGGGATGGTACCACAAGTTGCAGCTCAAGCTACACCTTCATTCACACCAAGGAGATCTTCAAGGCTGTTGTCGACACCAATAGGACAGAAAACTTCACAAGCATCTACACCAGCATCTACATCAATCAGTATCATTAGAGCAACACCATCTAGCACTCCAAGTAGTTCTTCATCTCCGGATCCAACTCTAGCAAGTATGATGTCACAAAAAATAAGGAGTTTGAGTGAGTTGTATAATGTTGACACTACAAATTCATTTTCAGCTTTTGCTTTATTTTCTCATATTGATGATCCATTAACATTTGAAGATGATATGAGTAGTGATATATGGGAAAAATACATGGATGAGGAGATTGAATCCATTAAAAAAGAACCAAACATGGGAGTTGGTTGATTTACCAAGAGGGAAAGATGTAATTAGTGTCAAATGGATTTATAAGAATAAACTTGAGATGTTGATGGGAAATTGTAAAAGCATAAAGCAAGGCTAGTTGCAAGGGGCTTTACACAACAGCTTAGTATAGAATTCAATGAGACATTTGCTCCGGTTGCTCGATTGGATACAGTTAGTACTATTTTAGCTATTGCTGCCCACAACAAGTGGCCTGTATATCAAATGGATGTAAAGTCTACATTTTCAAATGGTTATTTAGAGGAGGAAGTGTACATGGAACAGCCACAAGGCTATGAGCTACTGGGTCATGAAGACAAGGTGTATAGGTTGAAGAAGGCACTCTATGGATTGAAGCAACCTCCAAGAGCTTGGTACACCTGCATTGACTCCTATCTTATTCAAAATGGTTTCCAAAGGAGCAGTTGTGAACTAACATTGTACATCAAGGTCAACAAGCAAGGTAACATTTTGATTGTTTGTTTGTATGTGGATGATCTAATCTTTACCAATGATCTAAACATAGATTCTTTCAAATCAGTAATGACGAATGAATTTGAAATGACTGATTTGGGTCTTATGAGGTATTTCTTGGGAATTGAAGTCCATCAATTCAATGATGGTATATTTATTTCTCAATCTAAATATGCAAATGAAGTCTTGAAGAGATTTAATATGGCAAGGTGCAAGGTATCCCCAACACCAGTTATGACAGGGTTAAAGTTAAGCAAGGAAGATGATGGAGCATGTGTGGATTCTATGTTGTTCAAGAGGCTAGTTGGAAGCCTTATGTACTTAACAGCCACAAGGATGGATATTATGTACAGTGTAAGCATGATTTCAAGGTTTATGGAGTCTCCAAAAGACTCACATTGGTAGGCCGGTAAGAGGATATTGAGGTATGTAAGTGGTACAAAGATTTTGGTATTTTGTATTCCACTTCAGATGATTTCAGTCTTGTTGGGTACACTGATAGTGACTGTGGAGGCAACATAGATGATAGGAAAAGTACTTCTGGGTATACTTTTCACTTTGGTACAGGTGTTGTGTCATAGGCATCGAAGAAACAACCCATTGTGACTCTTTCTTTAGCTAAAGCTGAGTATGTGGCAGCCAGTAGTGCTACATGTCAAGCTGTTTGGATGAGAAGGATGTTGAAAGATTTGATGCATGATCAAAAGGAAGCCACTACAGTATTATGTGATAATATTTTTGCCATAGAATTATCTAAAAATCATGTGTTTCACAAGAGAACTATGCATATTGATATGAGGTATCATTTTATCAGAGAGCTTGTAAGCAAAAAAGAAATTTGTCTTGATTTTTGTAGGTCTGAAGATTAGCTGGATGACATATTTACAAAAGTATTGGAAAAAGAGACATTTTAGTATTTATGAAGTGGCTGAAGAGTTTGTGACTTTGTGCAAGTTAGCAGCTCCGGAAAACTGTTAGTTAGCTACGGAAATGCTACAACAGTCTTTGAACAAACTTGATTCATATTTCTAATGATCTGCACCAGTTCATAATTAAGGGGGAGTGTTGGAAATTCAAATAATAATTTAATGTGCATCTAATATTTGAATTTCCTAGATTTAGCTCCTTGACATATCAGATTTGATTTTAATTATGACTGCTGCACATTTATTTTTGGTTGATTATTCTCCCTGATTATCTCTTGTCAGAGATTTTGTGTTGACTTGCAAGGAAAGTTTGTTGTGTAGTATTTTATTATTAATGCATTATGTTTTATTGGGATAAGTAAGAAAAGAAGAGAAAAGAAGAGCAAGAAGAAGGAAGAAGAAGAAGAAGAAGGAGAAAAATCAGATTTTGGAGAAGAAGAAAAATGTGTAGTCCCAGCTCAAGTCTGGACTAGTTTTGTTGAAAGAATTCCTTCATTTTCAATGCTGTTAATGTATGAATGAATGTTTTGTGTGTACTTTCAGCTTCTGTTCATTATTGACAAATATATATGTATTGTTGAAGCAATTTCAATCCCAGATCTATGTTATTTGCAGCCAAGAGTTTTATATTATTTTGCTGATATAAATTTATGTAGCTTTCCTTTCTTTTTCCACTATTTTACATCATTTAAATCCATTGCATTTTATTTTCTATTGCTGTCCAAGGATTTTGTATATTCCATAGATTCTACAGTTTCCATAGATCCTCATTTAGTTTCCCTTCACTTAACTTGGAGGAGGTGGACGGATGAATTAGTCATCCTATGGGGGCAAAGAACAGGTGAGATAATGTATGTATATCTAGTGTGGAGGAAGACAAGAATGCTTTTTCCTCCATCTCTTGTGCCAAAGAAAACCATTCCTCCCATTTCATTCGATGGCTTCTCCCATCTGTGATCTATCTCGTACACAATAAATTTGGGAGATCTTACCACATTGGTAATGAAACTCCCCCAGATCTCATTAAACATATTAGGAGGATTTTGTAGGTAGTCTATAAAATGATTTAAATATTGTTGTGTGGCCGTGGTGGTGCAGGATTTCATCACCTCCTTGCGTCCAACAAAACAAAAAGGGCCTCCATAATGGAAAATCCCAAAAATTCTTGGTGAAACTGTGCACTTTGTGAGCTACAATTATCATATTCCATGAGAAGTTGCCTAGTCCAATCCTGTTGTTAAAAACACACACACACACACACACACACACACACACACACACACACACACACACACACACATATATATATTTGTGCGTATATGCATTTATAAACATATATGTGTATATAAATATGAATCAATCTGTATATTTATTTGGCCACTACATCTTAGCATCCACCAAAATAAGAACTCTTCATTCTGGCAAAGCTTGATAATAGTTTTGATAATTTCCAGGCTTACAGCCACATGGCTAGTATCCCCAAGACTGCAATCATGAAAAAAGATCACTAGGGCTTCCAGACCTCAAATAGCATGTGTGCTTCTTAAAAATGATCCAAACTGTTAATATGGACAATTAAAACTTGAACATTTTGAATTTTTGGAAAAACATGCACAGTTAAGAAAATTGATTCCCATGTGATGCCAGAGTGGATTTTTTTCCATTTTGACAAAACATTTCACATGACATCACTATGCTAAACATATTTTACTCATCTGAAAAACATACGCTTTCTATTATTGTTTTATGGATGTTCGTTACCTATTCTAAAGCTCTCATTTTGGTACAGGATGGGAGGATGCTTGCAAAGATTGTGGATTCTTGGATTTAAATCTGACAATGGTAGTTACTTACATGCCTCTAAGGACTTTTCAACAAACTCATTTTGTGCATTTCATGCAGCAATGACAATTAAGGGGATGACATATGGAAAAGACATTTCTTTGAAAACCCTTAAGACTTGTCAAACCATTTATCCTGCAATCATTACATTGTATGACATCACATTTCTTCTAGGAATTTTGTCAAATAGTACACATGCCTTATGCTTTTGCATACATTTCTACCACAACCCCTTTCCATTATGCATTGATGGATGTCAATGCCTGCTCCAAAGCTCTTGTTTTTTCATTGGTTGGAGTATGATGACAAAGGTGAACTGATTAGATTGTATGCATGTTTATTGCATTTGGTGAAACTCTATTAATGTTTTTGTAACATGAAATGATTTCATTTAGTGATACTCCCTCTCATTTTTTTCACGTTGACAATAAATATATGTTGAGAACCTTATTTTGAAAAAATTATGTAGCAAAAGCAAATCCCTTTGAATTCAGACTATTTGACATGCACGGGTATGCTAAGTGATGATCTTTAATTTATTTAAACCCTCATCTAATATTTATGTGAAATGCAATGTCAAACAAAAAATATAGGTTACAAATGAATTTGTCGAAAAAGCCAATTTGAGAAAATGCACTTGATAGGCATAGGGCCAAACTTATGAATGCTTATGATAGGTGTTGGAGTTCTTATTTTCTTGGAGGTATAATCCATGCAGAAATGAAAATATTAATCTATTCAATAATTTTAATTTGGTATTAGAGAAGGTTTTTAGTGAGAAAATTTGAGGGCATGTTTAAAATGGGCTTTTGATAAATATTAGAGGGGCAGGTCCACTATACTCTTGATTTCCCAGGAGTATGATAGGATTTTCTCTGGCATTTTTTTAAATTTAATCTAAATGTGATGCCCGTTCAGCAGTTACCCCAGTTCTTGTCACAGTGACCCTATTTTCTGATCATCGAACGGCTGTGTGTAATTCCATTATCTTAGACCATGTCTCAGTGATGTTTTAGCACCTTCCCTCTCTTTGCTCTCTCGAGTCGTTATGGACACCTCTGTGTGTGGATAGTGTAATGTCCTGTTTGTTAACCTATTTGAAGGAGGACCTTGTTGTCACATGGTAAAGCTGGACCATTGGTCATTATTAATGTGAATAGTGATTATATATATATATTTATAATATATAATGGTAATAATGTTATTTTAATTTAATTGTCGATTGGCCTCTATTTTATAGTATTATTATTTTACCTTATTTTCGAGCTGGTATGTCAGTCTTTGTTTATATGATTAATAATTATTTTAAGTGGTAATAATAATAATAATAATAAAAATGTTATTATTTTAATTATCGATGGACGATAACTTCATCAGTTGATCGTCAATTTGTTATCAATTTTATTGTTGATTATCGATAAGTGATTTTATTTGTTTTGATTGGTCACCTCATTCCGCGTGAGAAGATAGTCTCTTGTTATGATGTCGTGGTTGGTCGTTGTCTTGTATCTAGTTTCAAATGCCTCTAGGATGGAAGGAGAGTCTTGTTCGTCTCTCTGTGTTGGTTGTTCTATGCAAAGGAATATTATTAATTATATTTGTAAAAAGGACAATTAAAAAAATTAGAAATAAAATAAAATAAATACGTATATGTCTTAGAAAAAATACATCAATGTAGGGAAAAACATAAGTTGTATGTCACTTTATTCAATAAAAAGTATACATTATAATTTAATATGAAATAAAATCAAACAAGTGGAAGGAGGGCAAGAAAGATCAAAAGCATTGCATTAGGGTTTTATCTTTTTGGATTTTGGAAGGGGAAAATTTGGGGAGGGCGACAACATGGCAGACTCAAACCAGGTGTCTTCTCATGGAGTGACAGGGTTACGGCCTCCTCCCAGCCTTCCATCCTGTGCCAAACTCGAGTTTTTTCACCTACGAGGGCATTTTTTTAGGCACAAAGACATGAATTCCTATCAGTTGTTGGAATCACAATTTTTTTGGGGCAGGCACAGTTTCTTGTTTTTCCAAAGGAAAGAATGAGATAGCTTCTTGTGGAATATGGTTTTGTAGTGAACAGAAGTCACAGTTTCCTCTCAAGACAATCACATTGTCCCCTGTGTGCAGGTCTCCAACCCCATTCATATTTCCTTGCCAGCATACCTCGCATCCTGCGCCAAAATAAGATCTTTGAAACTGATGAAGACATCCGCCAAAGCATTATGGAGAAGGGATTTCTTTGTGTATGTTCTAGTTGCAAGCACCATGCTAGATACATATGCAAAATGTGGAATCCTGCGAACTGTTTGACAGAATGCCTCAAAGAGATATGGTCTTATCGAACATACCCTACCCATGTAAGCTTCATTTTTGTTTAATTAGCATTTAGCCAAGCAGGTTCAGTGCATGAGGGTTGTAAATACTTCGATGGCATGAGTGCCTCTTATAGAATCATTCCAAGAATTATTGCCTCACCTCTTCCAAGTGCAACCTTTTGGACTATTCTGTTAGAACCATTAATTAATTCTACCTATGCATTATATTTGAAAGTTGTTCCTTAGAGTATTCGTATGCACAAAAATGGATTTTGTTGAAAAGGCATGTGATTTGTTTGACATAGAAAATGCGATCTCTTGGATCGGGATGACTACTTGAAAACAAAAAATGGTTCTTTTTTATTAGACATGGGTGCACAACGAATGGCTTGGTTTTCACATGACTACCTGGCATCATGTGGCAACAATGGTGGTCTCGACGGATCGCGAGTGTAAACCGCTTGGAGCCCCTTGTACCGTTTTGCTCATCGTTTCTAGGAATGGTTCATCTTCCTTTACCTCTCATAATTCTCGTGTTTAGTTATCCTTTGTCACTTAATAAAATTATAAAATATTAGGATTTTAATACCGTTAAATGTTTTCTTTAACTTGTTGCAAAAACAATGTAATGTCATGTCGAAAACCCACGAGGTCAAAATAACCTGTTTGCATTAAAAAATGAATTGCCACCCTCATTTTGAGGTGATGTAGAAAAATTCCTATCTAACCGAACCACTACAACATTGTTTTATTGACTAGACGAAACTTACTTTCCAGAAATAATGTTGACCAATTCCCTGTAAAAAAAAAAAAGAAAGAAGTTAATTTCTTTTGTATTTTTCATAGACTCATTAAGTACCCTTCGTAACTCTGGAAACGAGACATGAAGTTTCATTTGTGTACCTTGGTATATGAGTCACCTTGAGCTTTGGTTTGACCCGAAACGAAAATATGACATCCTTTTAACGCTCTTATAAGAGCCCTGTTACACTAATTTACAGTAGTAGAAAGCTATTAAATCTAGAAAGTTGGCTTTCATTTTGAACCGCCATTTGAAACCTGGATGGAGAAATTACTTCCCGTCTTTGCAAACCTTTAGTGTTTATACTAAACAATTACATGGAACATTCAGTATAGGAAAGATAACTTTTCAAGATGGTTTGACGAAGCTATTTTATAGGCCTCAAGTCGCAGTTTGACGAGGTCAAACTAGACCAATTTTGTCTTGTCACTCCAGAAATCTTGTCGCCGTTTGAAAATGGTTTTCTAGTTCGCAATACCGTCAACTCTGATGAATTCTCCTTATATAGGGGAACTAGTAGGAGATGTATCATTGCATGCTCCTCCATCGAACATCAGTTTTGAACATGGTTCTCTAGGCCCTCGAGCTAACTTTTGTCATTACACAACTGGGTCAACTACCATCAGTAGCCCCGAAAAATTAGCCGCCAAACGCAAACCGTTTGCTCTTTTTCAAATCTGTCAGTTAATATGAATTCTTGGTATATCTAGGGACATGTAGAAAGTTAATCATGGTGTGTATTCTCATTGGAAGATAACTTTTAGAACCAGATTCTTAGCCTCTAAGCCCATTTTGAATGTTTTGTAGCTAGTGAGAAAATGTAAGAATAGAAAGCTGCAGGACTCTCGAAGGGTTGCCAAACCACCCTAGAAACTTTAAACACATGCAAATAATTGTTTAAAACTCTATAGTGTAACTTGTTGTGTGAATTGGAACTCAAAATGGTGTTTTCTCTCTCTTCCATTCTCTTTCTCTCTCATAGGTTACAAAGTGAAGTGAAATGAAATGCATTGAATACATGTCTCTATACTCTTTCTCTCGCTTGCAAATTTTAATTATTATTATATGTAAATTGGAAAATTGAAAAATTATAATTATGTCTGATTAGGGTGGATGCCATGCCAGCGATTCATCGCTGATATCTTGCTCTCGTGGTTTTTGCAGGATGAAAAGATTGATGATGTAACGGCATTGTGTAATGCATTAATTTTCATTGAAATCTATATAGTTCCTTTGTAACGAATAAATGTATTATATAGTATCATGTTACAAAAGGTTATATATGTTAATTTATTGATTTGTGTGAAATGCTAGTATCATGGACATCTAGGAAATGTGCATTTGATCATAGGTAAATTAGATAATAGTACACCTGGTAAAAAGGTTTGATAATTATATAAGGTAAATGAATTTGAAGTAATATTTAGTGTTAAATATTACTTAAGGTAGTGCATTTTTAGTGTTCAATAAATGATTAATGTGTCATTTTGTGCATTCATACTTGTAAATGAAATAAAGAGAATTTAATAAAAAAAACTCTACTCTTGTGCAATATAGGAGCATAACTCAATTTTTTTCCATGTGTGTTACTCCTTACCGTAGAAGACATTGAAAACCATAGGATGAAATTAAACTCTACACTTGATGGAACCTTCTAGCTTTGAGTAAATCAGAAACCAAGAATGGGCTTATCATCTTAGTTCAAAATGTTTAGTGACATTGTCATAAACCAATCTGATAGGAATGACACAGTCAACCTTTACTTAGAGTGTGTAGAGCTAACTCCCCCCTCGTATCCTAGTGGACTACTTTGTTTTCTAAAGATAGAGTTAAATTCAGAGTTCTTCATCAAGTAAAATCCCTGTTAGATTTTGATGACAAAAATGGAGATCACGATATAGTTGTTCCATGTCTTGCATTCTTGTTAGTGAACTCTTTAGTCCCTCGCAAATAAATGTCTTATCTTTGGCTTGTGACAATATAATTCCTTGAACTCTCACGAAGGGTTTATAGGGTAAATACATTTTTAACCTTAATCAAATCTATAATAGGGATTAAAGCCCTGGGTGAAATTGGAATTAAGCTTAACCATGTGCTTCTTTAATATGTCAGACAAGTACTTTCGTAACTCTTATGTTTAAAACGATGGTAGTAATGAGACCCTAGTGTGATGCAAGAGTAATTCATATGAGAATAAAACCAAAATTTGAGGTTAGGAATAATGTCACTGGGAGTCCTTATAACCTAATTTAAACATCTTCATGTGTTACAAAGAATATGAATTGTCAAATGCTGTGATCGAACTTCAAGAAAACAAAAGATATATATATATATATCTTATTGGAATTCAATAAGTTTTCGAATTATAATAACAATGGTAGGGAAATAAATATAGTGTGAATCGAGAAATGTTTTTGGTAAAAAAAAACCACCCTGTATCTAAATCTCTGTCAAATCCTTTTATTGTGTTCTGGACATCAAGTCACTTTCACTTGAGTTGTAAGGGTAAAACTGTAGACATCAAATAAACGTTGGAGAAGAATATTCTTAACATAATAATAAGATAATTAAGTACTTTGTATGTAATTTGATTTATTCCAAATATGTATGTCATTTATGGAAATTTATATAAAGTATATGAAGCCAACTTAAGATGGTCGAACTGTATTTTCAACTGTGGAATAAACTTAAGAAAATGTAGGTGGAAAAACAAGAAATTTATCCTTGCTCATAATGCCCTTAGAATGTTAATCGTAAATAAAAATACATTTAAAGAAATGATGTGTTGTGGGTACCCTGTTACTAAAGTCATGTTTTCTTGCGGTTGGGTCATTGCTAGTACTCATTCATTTGAAAAAGTGTGGTATAAACATGTAAATGGTGTTGTCATGTGTCTATGTGATTTGATGACTTATGTAAGTTTCGTATATGTTGTTGAGTTTTCCTTACTTGGGTTCCTTGTGGCATTTTGTAATGAGCAATGTAAGTCAAAAAAAAAATCCTGGTATTTTACTGTTGTAATTGTGTGTGTAAAATGTGGGCACTACACTAAATTTATTTGATTTGCTATGTTTGTAGAGGATATTTAGAACAAAAGTAGGGGAATATTATTTTACTAAGGGTGAGAGGAAAATAAAAGCTAAGGAAGAGGATTTTTTCTTCATCTGTTACCATTCCATTTTGTCTTGAAATAAAACATATCAACAAGATAGGATCCTATATAATAGGTAGCATGCAAAAAACAACGAATGTGACTGAGATGGAATAGTTGAAATGTTTAGATCTGGAGATTTTGTGATAATTAATATGCATAACATTGACAAGAAACTTCAATTTGCATAAAGTAGAGCCATGATTGCGGGATGATTTTATTTCATCATCATTGGGCAAGCTTATCTCATTTCATGAGACACTAATGTTAGTCATCGCAGCCATACAAAAAAGTAATGTTAAGCACATCCTAAGGCATAAACAAATAGAAGATCATTTTATATCGCTTACTAGATGTGTAAGAGGAAACTGAAGCATGTGGCACCAATCAATTGTGCATAACATCATTCTTTGCATCTGATGTGCAGCTATGCAAAGAGAGGCATAACCTAGTGAGGATTTGTGGAGGGCATGTTGAAGGGTAGTGGGGAAAGCATCATATTTGCAGCCCATAAGTAAAAGGAAAATGCATCTAGGTTCTTGAACCAAAGAAATATATATTATCTATTTGTAATCATTAGCATGGGCATGATCTGTAAAATAAGCCACATGCCCACTCAACAAATAAATACACTAGGCACAAAGTGGCACCATTAATCCCAGCAATAGAGGACACCATCCAAATGGCCATATGAGAAGTGACCTCATCCAGCCAATAAATAAGACAAAAAATTATTTTGAAAAGACTTATCTAATATAATTTTGTATGGTTTTAAACTAAAATTGTTGTTTCTTAATTTTTTTACCATCTTGTTTCATCTGATCAATACAGGATTTAGTCTTCTAGTTTATTACTAGGAACTACACAAGAGTTGTAAAGTATGTTAGAAGGGACAATAACTATTAATTATCTCCTAATGGAAATATTTTCATGTGTAAATTTCATTTGTTTTGGAGATCAAAATTGAAGGGCTCCAAGTTCATTGTGAAATTATGAGTTTCCTCAGTTGTAATTATGACATGTCGTGAACCGCCAATCAATAATTTAAAGTGTGTATTCTTTGTTTGAAGTTTGAACGTCCTTTAAATTTTTTTTTTGTTCTCACAGAAATCAGGAGTGAGGCAATTGAAAATATAGCATGTGGCAAACCACCAAATTCCAAATTTCATTTTCACTCCATATTTTTTCCCACATTATGTGCTACCTCCAAATAACTCTATGAAAAGATTTCCTTCTCCCCAAACCTTTAACTAGGCCCAACAATAAGTCGAATGTTTGTGAGCCCATTAGTAGATGGACTCATAGATTTAATGCTTTATGCATGTGGTCTTCTGGTATTCAGTCAAAGAAATATTGCTTTGGATGCCTTCTGATAAAAAATAAGCTTGTTGTTGGCTTCTTATTCACTATAAGGTGGTTGTTTTATTTAAATTTTTATATATATTTAATTTTTTTACTTTTTAAAAATATATTGTACAAACATACCCACAGCATACCATGCCCAAGGTTTTAAATATTTTTCATTTCACCATACTGTATCCATATCGAAACAGTCTAATTCAAGTTTCTCTTTTTTGGGAAAACATCTCAAATGCCATCACTTATATCCACATTCATGTTTCTATGCTTGCTTTAAGCTTTACTTACATTTGCAATATTTATTTATGTGTTCTTAGGTTCTACTAACTGCCTTGCATGTTTACTTGGCATTTTTGCTAATTGCAACATCATTTTTATCCTACATTAGATTATTTTAGTTATACTCATTAGATTTTGGTATTTTTATATCCTTAGAGAATGAGGTTTAACACATTTTTTCATTTCACCAGTCTTCCCATGTGTGATTTTTTGTTGGATTTTAAAAGGAATTGAAAACTACCTGTTTTTTTTTTCATTTTGTTTACATTAATCAAGAAAATGAAATCACAATGGAGGTGAATAAACGAGCAGTAGATTCCAGAAGCATGAAGATAAAAAAATTGATTTCAACTGATTTGGTAGATGAAAATACCATGTTGGTTTTAGGAAATGCGTTGTATTTCAAAGGTACGTGGAAGAAAAAATGTGATTCCTCTATAACAAAAGAAGGTACTTTTCATTTGCTTAGTGGAAATAGTGTGAAATTTCCAATGATGGCTATTGTAGGTAAACAGTTTATTAAAACAGTGATGACTGCAAAATACTAAGACTCCCTAATACTAAGGGATGGGAAAATAAATCATTTTCTCAATATTTCATCTTGCCTAATGATATCAATGTCTCCCAGAACTAGAGATAAATGTTTCTCCTAATTTTACCTGAGCATCATCTTTCCCAAATAAAGTGAAGGTACACTCTTTATAGTTGCCTCAATTTAAAATTTATTGGCATTGAGGTTACTGAGATGTTCAAAAATTTAGACTCGCCATTTTAAAAAGAGGAAAATATCCCATAATTGGTAGACTCCACTAGGAGAATTTATATTTCAAATGTTTTTCATAAGTCATTTGTTGATGTTAATAAAGAGGGTACTTAAGAAAAAACAACAATTGGAGTCATTGCTAACCGATAGTTCTTAATAAGGTATGTCATCGAAGATGTTATAGCCAATGATGCTTTCATGTTTGTGATTTAAAAAGTGAGAAATAGAGCTATTCTCTTTGTTGGACGTGTTTTAAATCTTTGGAATAGCTAATATCTATAGCCTAGATTGTTTCGGTACTGGTATGGTACGCTAAAATAGATATTTTTAAAAAACCTTGGTTACGATATACTGTAGGTTCGTCTGTACAATATATTTTGAAAATGTAAAAATATAAATATATATAAATTTAAAGAAAGAAACTAGACTGCACAAAAACGCCCTAGACCCACTCGTACCAGACTAGGTATGTTTTGGGTACGGGTATGCCCTGGGTATGCTGTGGGTACATACCCACAGGCCCTAGGTATGCCAGGGTACAGAAATCCGTACCCAAGACGTACCCAGGGCCTGTGGGTTGTACCCATAGTTTTTTTCATTTTTAAAAGTGGAAAAATAAAAATAAAAAGAGTACCCAGAGAGTACCCACTATTTTTTCCTTTTTTTTAAGTGCAAAATAAAAAATAAAACATGAGGGCTTTGATTGGAATCGAACTTTGGAAAGTTTGTGTGAGATTCAATATTGCAACTAGGCTCTGAAGGGTCAAGGGAGATGAAAAGGAATTCATTTGGTTGATTTAATATTTGGGGCATTTCTTGTTGCTCCTCATGGCTCCTTTATTCTTCAGTCAATTTGGAAGGCATGGGAACAAGTGAAGCACTTGGTGGTTGGGCAGTCTATCTTCTCTTCATTTGACATTAGGTGTCAAGCCTACAAATCGATTTCGTCGAATTTGAAATATAATGACAAGATCCTTTCCTTTAAAAGAGGTTGTTCTACCCTCCTTTGTTTTGAGAAAGGAATTAAAATATTTCACGACTTCAAATGTTTTTTTAATGTCCAATGATACATCTAACTCAATCTTAAGGCATTAATAATGAATTATCAAATCTATAATACAGTCTGTTTTATTAACTATTATGTTTTGAACATTATCAACCAATACAAACTCAAGTCTCAATTCTCAAAGTATTGGAAAAAAAAATTCATGTTCTATGAGTATTAAATTTCAATAAGTATGCAAATGTTTCTTCAAATTTATAAGTTTATGTTCATATATATAATATATATAATAATATAATATTATATATATATATATATATATAACATACCCTAAAGCGTACCATACCTCATATTTTTTAAAAAAAAAGCATTTTAGCGTACCATACCCATATCCTTATCCATGCAGTCTAGGAAAGCAACAAGCTTATAGTCTTAACAATATATAAAATATTTGAATCCAACAACAAGCTTATTATGAATTAGAAGCCATATAAAGCAAGGTTTATTTGATTGAATATAATAAGACCAAAAAACATTAAACCTACTAGTCCATCTATTAACGGGTTTACAAACATTCCACTTATTATTAAGGCCTAGAGAAAGGTTTGGGTAGAATTTTTTTTTCATATAGTTGTTTAGATGTAGGCTCTTGGAGAGGGTGCCCTTTGTGCCACCTCATAGTATCCTAAAATTCATTCTCATCCTCCATAATTAGTCCAATAGAGGGAGTTTTCATAGCATTTATGAGCATTGTATACATTCTGAACTGATATAGAGGAACCTTATAGAAAAATTTAAGATCTGTTCATTCCATCCACTTCCTAAATTTGTAAAATTCATGAAATATTTTAATTCTTTCTTAAACCAAAGGAGGGCATAAAAGCATCTTTTCAAGGAAAGGATATTTTAATTATATTGCAGATTTATAGGCCTAACACCTTGTGTCAAAAGCAACAGAAGATAGGCTCCCCAACCACCAAGTGTTTCACTTGTTCCTGTGCCTTCCAAATTGACTCGGAAATAAAGGACGAACGAGGAGCATCAAGAAATCCCGCAAATATAATGTCAACCAAATAAAGTTATTTTCATCTCTATTGACCCTTTGGAGCCTATTGGCAATATTGAATCTCACACAAAATTTCCAAGGTTCAATTCAAGTCAAAACCCTCTATACTTATTTAATTTTTTGCAATGTCTTCTTTTCATCTTTAAACTGAAATGTTTAGAATTTTTCTAAACTAAGCAAAGTTAAATTCTCTAGAAGAAAAATTTAAGGACCTAAACATTGATTATTTATTAGTTACATAGATGTGACTCCAATATACATAGAATTATAGATATATAAAAGAATTTATACCTTAGTTGATTGTGTAATAAACCATCACCCTCATCAATCAGACTACAAAAATTTTATCTTTTCTTTCATTTTTACAAAACCTCAAATAATTTTAAATCATGTCTCTTCATGCCTATGTTGAATAGTGTTTCTCTTTAAAAAATATTATCTATGAAGAGCACACATAATTAACACTTGAAGGCCTATGGCTTATGTTGTTTTTACAAGCCACGATACTAATTAACCAAAAAAATTGTAAATCCTTCATAATTTCCCAGTTCGATGTATATTTCAATGCAAAACCACACTTTGGGTGGACTGTTGTGATCATATTTGTGCTAATATTGATATGAGGAATTGAACTACTTCGATCCATTTTAATTGAACATTAGAGAAAATTTTGGACCTAAAGGAACTCACGCACATGGGAAATGCAAATTGATTACAAGAATTAGGTGAGAAAAATTCAAAAATATTATCTAGCCACCATGATTTATAGGAAACCGTTAGATAATCAGAGGATTTAGGTTTTTAAAAGATAATTGGGATGAATTTGACGTGATTTAAGGAAAAAATGCAAGCTAAGATAAAAATTCTCTTTCATTTTTTAATCTCTTAAGAAAATTGAGGAAAAATTATGTTCATGTTGAGATCTCTTTATACAAGCTTTGGAATCAAAGGGAATTTTAATAAAGAGATAATTTGGGGGGAGGGGGGGGGTTCTTTATGAAAATCGGTTGTGGCTTGAGAAAATTTACAAAGTGAGAAGGATATCAATAAAGACTTGGCACGACTCTGAAATCATAACTGCAGTTGTTGAATTCAACTAAGGTAAATGGTCCCACCTTTAGAGAGGATGGAATATCAAAGAGGGAGACATATTTCATTATCAAATTTGAATAAAAAAATGGGAAAAGGAGAACCCTCCCTCTTCTCCAAGTACATAAGGGAAAACATATGGCTTCAAAAACGTTTTTGATACTATATGAGATAAAATTTCAAAAATGTCACATACAATAGACACATAATATGGTTGAGAATTCTCCTTTTTTTTCTGAGACAAAAATAATGACATAAATGATATGGTACTTTCTAGTTAGAATCCATTAATTAACACTGTAAAAAGTTAGAAAAAATGTACATGTAAACTCTGTTTTAATTTTATTCTTCTCTTTTTTTTTTCTTACAAAACTCTTTTCCATATTTAATTATTCTAAACGAGTCAAATAATTTTACAAAATTCATGTTAAGGGAGAACACAAGTTAAACTATTTCAGTACAATGTCCTTCATACATGCTAGAATGAAGCCATCCAAATAGGTACTACGACCATTACAAAATTCAATTTTGTCTTAAAAATTTGATACCAATTGAATAAAAATTGTCAACTCTAGTAAATAAATATAATATATATGGTTTTGAGAAGAGATAATACTATCCTATTTTGTCTAATACACAATAATGACAGGACAACAAAACTTGATCAGAAAGTTCAAAAAACCTAAGCTACAAGAAATAGCTCTAGGACCGCCCCATTTTCCTCTTTTAGCATTCTCCAAATGAAACAGGTTACCTCCCAAAAACCCCATTTAGGAATGCCAGAAACACCAGGATATTGACTAAAATGGATCTGAAAATGTAGTTCTGTTTTCTGGATGTTTTAGAACACCTTTGGACTACTCCACACCCTTAAAACGTAAAATTGAAAAACCAGAAAGGAAAATAAACAATAAAGCCATCCTAATCATACTGATTAATCCAAAAAACCATTCCAATAAATTGAAAAAAAATAAATTTTAAGACACTACTTAAATGAATTCCCTCCCAAAGAAAATTGAAATATGGAAAGAGCTGGAAGCTAGACATAGACAGATGAAGACTGGAATCTTAACTCCATCATGAAAATGATCCACTGCTTCCATCTCTTTCAAAATTACATTTCTTCGTGATTTAATGAAACAGAGAAGAGGATACTATTGATTTCGAACTCCATATAGAGGATACAGCCTATAAGCATACTAGGTTATGTTGCATCTTGCACTAGAGTACGTGATTTAATTCCATCATTTCAAACATGGTCACTGTCTTTGAAGGGATTATTGGTAAAGCTATTTGAATCAAAGTCTATAAAACCATATTTGCACTAAACAAGTGACATGGTGTCAGTATCAGAGGAAGAACATGTGAAAAATGACTTTACATCTTCTGATTACATAAGATGTCCCATGTTATGTACATATCCTATCATCATTGCCGTCTAGGATGACACAATGTTTTGGGAATTTTTTCAAACATTTCACATGATAGTTTCATGCTCGGGAAAATTTTACAAACATATGTAGTAGAGCACATACATAAACATCTAGGCGAGGGAAAAAATTCATCCCTGTCTATTATATATTTAGCTGCCAAATTTTTTTTATCGCAGGCTATAAATTTAAATGTGTCCAACAAGGACTAAGTTGTTAAGCAGGAGCATCTTAAAATGACATAGGATTTGGTAGAAGGAAACATGAAATTTAAAATAAATACATTTTTTGAGCTATGGCATTATGTCATTTGGAAGGACTCGGTTATAGTTTTGAAAAGTTGTAAACAACTATTGTTATGGGTAGAAAATTTGCATAGTGTAAGAAGATGTAATGAGTGCATTACGTGAAAGACATGCACGCATACCAGTCCAGTCTCTTGTTCATTCACTAAAATAGTTGTACTATCTTGGTTCCATCTCTTGTTTCTTACAAGTTGGGGATTGGATATGGCTATGAATCTGCGTAGGCTAGGAATTGACCACTACAGTAGAGTTATGGTCCATTACAAAGCTAAACAGGGTTTTTTTCCTAGTGAAGGATATTTGCCAAGGATTCTTATTTTTTGTGCAGAACTATGCATCACCTTCCATTGCGTATTAGAGGAAGCAAAGGATCACCAAAGACATTTCTAATAGGTAAACTAGGTAAATTCCAATGTGTAAGGCAATTCCAAAGGAAACCTACAGAACCCAGATCCATGAAAAAAGTAGCGTAATCACAACTTGGTGCAAATCAGAAAATAATATAGAAAAAATGGATGATACCTATTCCTCCTTCCGATCATGCAAGGTCCACTAGCAAATCAGATGTTGAGAACAAATCCAATAGCCACACAGGCATTCCGATCAGATTGAAGGAGCCCATTTGATGAGTTGTTAGTAAATAATTGAAATCACGGGTTGGAAGATAAGATTCACATAAGGGGGCCATTTGATCCATTGGGATTGGCTAACGATCTAAACCAATTTGCTTTGTTGAAGGTAAAGGAGATAAATAATAGAAGAATGGCCATGTTCTCAATGATCTACTTCTTCTTGCAAGCACACGTTACAGGTGAGGGTCCTGTCAAGAATCTGTCTACCAATTTGAGTGATCCTTTCACAAATAACCTCTTCACATCATTGTAGGCAAAGTAGAGCACACCATTTCATTATAGGAACATCCCTCCTTCTTGTTAGCGCATTAGTTTAGTTAATACATTGTTAGTTTGAGGAGAATTATCTAACTGTCCTATCTCCTTCTCTCCTCCCGTAGCCTATATATTGGCTTGTTGTTTTGTTTGTAGGATAGGCATTAAATAAAAAATTCATCTCCTTCCATCATTGGTATTAGAGCATTTCTCTATTCCTCTCCTTGTGTGAATATTGGGGTGCCAGTTTTTGGAGGAAGAAAACAATTTTTGGCATATTGTTTGTATGTTGTGCATGGAAATTATGAGCCACTGTTCCTTCCAAATGACCTGCTAGCGTGGAGGTGGTGAGCCGCTATTCCTTCCAAATGACCTGCTAACATTCTCAGACTAGGTTATTTTCATTGCAGCCATTGTTTTTTTGTTTGGACGTGGGCATGATAGTGCACTAACTCCTATGTGAAAGGAATTCTCTTTTCTCTGGCACTAACACCTATGTGGAAGTCTATCCAGTGTTTGAAGACCTGTGTTTTTCTTTCTTTCACCAGTGGGCATTGCAGTTTGGAGATTCCATGCGTCTAGCATTGGAGGATCAACTTGTCTTAATGGAAACCTGCTATGACCTATGTGTGTAGCCCATATTGTGTGAGGAGTCTTGAAATTTCCTAGTATTGAAACGTGGGAATCTAAAGACCTGGTGCGTGAAATATCACAGTTTTTATTCTTTGGCATCAATCGGAGTTGACCAGGCCTGACGTGGAACAAGATGGCATGTGTTTTCGTTGATGAGTGAACTAAAGTATATGGATTAAATTTACAAGAGGCGTTATTCTAACGTGGATGACGAAAAGATCCATAGAGCTACAAGTTGGCCTTGTATTTCTGCCCCCCACGAGCACTCACGTTTCAGTAGAGACACGTTTGATAGTTTCCAATGTGTACATGTCACACATTTCTGATGCCAAGAGTGTTACGAGGACTAGGTTTCCTCTGAGATCCCAAGAGGACACCACCAGAATCTATTTTTCCTTGCTTAATGAATTGTTGAATACCGACAACGTCTTATTTGATGAATTAGTGCATTAAGGATTGTTCGACTATTTGTGGTTTGATGTGTGTTATCAAGTGCACCGAATCTATGAAGAATTGGAGTGTGGCTATGATGCAGATGATGAACGTGAAGTAGAACACCCACAAAATCATCTGCGTCGAACACTGCACGAGCTTATAGATCCCATCTTCGTGATAGGTTCCTTTAATAAGCATTGTAACCATTTTCGAAAATAAGTAAAATAAATTTTTTGAGTTTTTCAAAATGTCTGCACCTCGCATTTTGTTGTCAGATGCCCAGTTGCTAAAAGGGCCAAATTTCATCACATGGAAAACCAAGATGTGGATGATTATTTAGTTTGAATATCTTTACAGGATCGTTTCTGGGAAAGATGCCCCTCCCACAAATGCTGATCTGTTGGCTAAGTATGAAAAGGCCAATGCAAAAGCATTAATTCTTATCACTCTGAGCCTTTTTGATGAGGTTTGACCTTAAATTAGGGAAGCAACCACTTCCTCTCAGGCATAGATCGCGTTGTGTACCATCTATGAAGCCAATAATATGACGACGAAGTTACATCTTTAGAAAAAGCTTCAAACAATGAGTAAGCATGATGGCGAATCAATTGAATCCTTCTTGTGGCATGTGGCCGAGTTACACGCAAACATTTATGCTCTCGATGAACTGGTCGATGAAAAGTTGCTAGTCCCGCTCACCTTGTGAGCTCTTCCTTCCCTGTTTTGGACACTGATCACCACGTTGACCATCACTCAATAGGAGGTGAGTTTTACCACACTGGTGAATTATCTCCAGTAGGAAGAAGCCATTCATAATGTTCAAGAAGCCTTCGAAGACAAGGCTCTCATCACGAGGCAAAAGCATAAGCCTTGGAAAGGGAAGTCTACCCCCTAGAATCAAAAGCAGCATCCTCAGCATCAACCTTCTTAGCGGCCACCACAGTGGCCACCTTGGAAGTAGTAGAAAAACAAGGAGGATCGATGGTGCCACATTTTTTCCATGGATACACACACGACTACGAATTTTTATTACAATGGATGCAAATATGGCAACTCTAGTGAAGAGAGCACTTCTAGCAAAGGATATTCCAAGAAATATTGATGGCATGCTCATAATCAGAGGCAGAAGGGTCATATTGCTGCTCAGGAGGATGCCACCTCCGATGAAGAGGTTTCAGACACAACTCATCTAGACATTTTCCTAGTCTCATAGACTTAATAGCCGTTAGAAAGTTTCTGGTTGATTGATTCGGGTGCCAGAAAACACATGACTTGCAATAAGAAGTTGTTCCATACCCTGAGTGACCGGCCCACTAGATATTAGATCACCATCGTAGATAACCGAGAGTATATTACAGTGGGGATTGGTGATGTCATCATTGCTCTTGGGACACAAAGATGTACACTCACGAAGGTGCTATATGTTCCAAGTTTGAGATCAAATCTCTTTTTTGTGAGTCAACTTCTTAATCATCGAATGCAGGTTGAATTATTTGTTGAGAAAGGGGTCAAGTCCTACATCATTTCCCAGGGAGACTCAATTATTACTCAAGCATTGATGAAGGGCCGTCTATTTTCACTGGATGCGGTCACTTCATCTAACATTTCTCTCTCTGCTTCAACGGTGGAGTCCACTACACTATGGAACTTTCGATATGGTCATCTTTCTGTCGGGGCTCTGCATCAACTTAGTGCCAAGTAAATGATAAGAGGGATTCCTCCACCCTCCCATTCCTTACCTGTTTTCTTGGGATGTCTTGCAGGAAAAAAACACAGAGGTCCGTTCAAAAAGAGCTCTTATCATTCTATGAACCATCTTCAGGTTGTACACACCGATCTGTGTGGACACTTGCCAGATAGCTTCCAAGATTTTCAATACTTCCAACTCATCATTGATGATTACTCACAGAAAATGTGGGTATATTTTCTCAGGAAGAAGAGTGAGGCACTTTCCAATTTCCAAACCTTTTACCAGCACGCCACCAGGTAGTCTAGAAAGCCTCTCCTTCTCCTCTACTTAGATCGAGGGGGGAAATTTGTATCGAAGAAGTTCTTAGCATACCTAAAGCAGCATGGCATTCAGAAACATCTGACTGCACCCTACACGCCCCAACAGAATGGGATTTATGAGTGACACAATAGGACTGTCATGGAGATGGCTCGTTGTATGCTCTCCACCACTAAGTTGGAGGATTAGTTTTGGGTAGAAGCATTCCATACAGCAGTGCATCTACTCAACCGGGCACCCACAAAGATCTTGTAGAACAAGACACCATAAGAGGTGTGGACTGGTCAAAAACCTTTTATCCATCATTTGAGAGTTTTTGGTAGTACATGCATATATGCATGTTCCATATGAGAAAAGGAAGAAGATCGATCCAAAGACACTGCCATGTCTTTTCTTGGGGTATAGTACTACCTCAAAGGAATATTGTCTCATGGATCCCGAGACAAAGAAAATCTACGAGAGTCAAGATGTGGTATGTGATGAGTCATCCTTTCACTCCCTGCCACACAATGGAGATCCAGTACTGACCTCTTAACATAGATTGCTCACACATCTAGATGATGGGCAAGATGATTCTTCTCAGAGAGAATAAGAGATGAGTGAAGACTTGTTCTTTGATCTAGGCACACTGGACAACACATCTTCACATCAGCAGTAACAGCACCAACGTTCGAAATGGGTCTAGAATACTATTGGGCATGCAGACCTGAAATCACTTCCTGATACTTCTATGGGAGTCATAACATGAAGTCAAGCCAGACACAAGGTAAATTTTGCACTCATGAGTTCAGTTGTTAATAGCACCGAACCTGACACTATTCATGAGGAATTAGACCAAAAATAGTGGAAACATGCTATAGATGCTGAATATTATTCCCTAATTCAGAATCAGACGTGGGAATTTGTCGATGTGCCTCCAGGTAAGAAATCCATTGGCTACAAATGCATTTTCAAAACAAAATATAAGGAAGATGGTTCAATCGACAAACAAAAAGCATGACTTGTTGTAAAGGGTTATGCTCAACAAGAAGGAATTGACTATGATGAGACCTTTGCACCCATTGCAAAAATCAAAACCATCAGAGTTGTCTATGCACTGGTAGCATAAAATGGATGGAAACATCAGCAAATGGATGTCAAGAGTGCTTTTCTGAATGGTGATCTCAAGAAGAAGTATACATGGCCCAACCTGAAGGGTTTGTAGATGAGCATCAACCACACAAGGTATTCCATCTGATAAAGTCACTTTATGGACTCAAACAAGCACCTAGGGCATGGTATATAAAAATTTATGATCACCTATTGTAGTATGGATTCACTCGTAGCCCCTCATATACAAATTTGTATATCAAGAAGGTAAGAACAGAGATTATTATTCTAGTTTTATACGTAGATGATCTTGTGATGATAGGAAGTTATGAAAATCTTGTGGATGATGTAAAGAATGATCTGAAGAAATCCTTCGACATACTAATTTGGGGCTACTTCACTACTGTCTTGGCTTAGAGATATGGTAGAATAAGAATCATATCTTTGTCTCCCAGATGAAATATGCCAATACTCTCTTGGAAAATTATGGAATTTCATATTGTAAACCAATGTCCACACCTATGGAAAAAGGTTTGCAATTATCTAGATTCCAGGATTCACCGTAGGTAGATGGCACTCACCATAGGAAGCTTGTGGAGAGTCTCATTTACTTGACTTATACCAGGCTAGATCTTTGCTTTGCAGTGAGCTATCTCACAAGATTTATGCAGGATCCGAAGAAATGTCATTAGATAGAAACAAAGCATGTGTTGAGATATGTTTGAGGTACAGTTGAATTTGGTCTAGAGTATCATAAGAACACTCAGTTCTTCTTATAGGGATATATAGACTTGGACTATGTAGGATCCATTGATGACAGGAAATCCACTTCAGGATATGTTTTCATCTCGGATCTAGACCTATCTCATGGGTTAAAAAGAATTAAATTGTTGTTGCTCTCTCATCCACTGAGGCTAAATAGCACACTACACGAGGAGTTATGTGTGAAGTGATTTGGTTACGTCACATTCTTGTAGATATAGGGATTCCTAAAGAGAAACCTCCCATCATTCATTGTGATAATCAAGGTGTGTTGAAGCTGGTGAAGAATCCTATTTTTCATGAATGAAAAAAGCATATTGTGGTCGAATGTCAGTACATTCGTGAAGAGGTCTTGAACCACCAAATTCAGCTCTAGTACTTCCCTACTGATTTTCATGTTGCAGATATTCTTACCAATCCTCTCAGCAAAGTGAAGTTTGATTTGTATTAGGGGGTACATTTGTAAGAGCAATGTATTAAGAGGGGGAATGTTAGCGCATTATTTTAGTTAATACATTGTTAGTTTGTGGACAGTTATCTAACTATCCTCTCTCCTTCTCTCCTCCCGCAACCTATATATTGGCTTGCTCTTTTGTTTATATGATAGGCATTGAATAAAACATTTGTCTCCTTCCATCACTTCCTTCCTCTATTATATGTGTAAGAGAGGAAACCCTTTTCTAGTTATGCCAAAAGGAGTAGTTAACAATACCATTTTCTTTGAATTCCCAAAGGTGTTGTGATAGGCACTTCGCTATAGAACACTACATCTTGTTGTCTGTGGGTAGTTATCAGCTGGTAGAGCCCAAAAAGAGGCAAAGCCATGGACATCAGGGTAAGAATTTATGGATCTGTGGTGAAAAATTTGGCTCAGTCATAACATATGTTGTTTGTTAAGGTCATTACCATGAATACTAATACCAAAGCACAAGAGAGTGGCCTTGTGTGCCACGCCGACCCTGTTCACACCTAGCTATTTTCCCTCCCTCGTCAAAACTACTGCATTCAAAGACGAAGGAAATATGTAAATCAATGATGTTATTTGGATTAGGATCCCCATTGAAGCTAGAGTGGCCTAGTTTTCTCTGCTTGCTGGTGGTATGGGCATTGACATTGAGATCCCCTTTTCCATTACATTTTGGCATGACATCCTGCCCCAATTCTATTGACCTCATGAAATCACTCTCGTTTCATTATTATAAGTTACCTCCCTTGGAGTAAATATTTTTTTATATAATAAATATTAGGGATGTGATTTGGGAATGTTTTTCTGAGACAAAACATTTTTGGAATGTTTTTTTAGACAAAACTATATTTTTGTCTCTAATTGATGTCTCTAAATACCCCCCTTTATTGTAGTGACATACTAATGGAGATGGCTAACTACATGCTATCAACAAAAAATATGGAGGATTGATATTGGGCTATAGTAGTACAGAAAATTGTTTATCTTGTCAACAGGGCACCAACAAAAATTCTACGAGATAAAATGCCAGAAGAGGTATGGAGTGATAAAAAGCCATCAATTTCTCATTTACGAGTGTTTGGTTACACAACAGATACACAAGTCCCATCTCAGAAGGGAAATAATATCAAGCCACAGAAACTCACATGCATCGTCATGGGCTATAGCATTACCTCAAAGGTATACCATCTCATGGATCTTTAGACAAAGAAAATATATGAGATTCAAGACGTGGTTTGTGATGAGTCATATTTTGATTCAGTAGTGCAAAAAAAATAACTATCACCAACCACCTCTCACCGACTAATCTCTAAGTCAGAAGATGAGCAAGAGGAGACTACTCAGAGAAAAGATGAGCTGTAAGTGGAGCTATATGATGACCTTGGAGAGATGGAGAATGTAACTACACATCCACCCTCATGTCAACAAAAAATATCTTCACAACAACAACTGAGTTCTTCTCTGAAGTGGGTACAAAGCACCATCAAAAACTCTCATATGAAATCATCAGAAGTCAGAATGAGGAGTTAGATAAGAAATGAGGTAAATTTTACACTCATGAGTACACTGATTCATAGGTCTGAGACTGATAATGTTCATAAAGTACCCAAAAAACCTCAGTGGAAAGAACCCATGGATATAGAATATGACTCACTCATGCAAAATCAGACATGGGGACTTATCGATATGCCTGCATGAAATTAAGAAACCCATAGGCTACAAATGGGTTTTCAAGACAAAGTATAAGGCAGATGGATCCATCGACAAACATAAAAGCCTCAAAAAGAGGGCTTTGGCTAGGAAGAAACTTTTACATCCACTGTGAATATCAATACCATCAGATTAGTTTGTGCACAAGTAGCATAAAAGGGATGAAAAATTTAGTAGATGGATGTGAAGAGTGCTTTCCTTAATGGGTATCTGAAAGAGGAAGTATACATGACCCAACTTGAAGGAGTTGTAGATGAAAATCATCATAATAAGGTATTTCATCTCATCAAATCATTATATGGAATGAATCAAGCTCCAAGGGCATGATACATCAAGATAGATGATCCTCCATTCCAATATGGTTTCACTCGTAGCCCCTTGGATTCCAATTTGAACATAAAAAGCTAGGAAAATAAATTTTCATTATGTTCTTGTATATGGATGACCTTGTGATCACTTGTAGTTCAGAAGATTAGGTTGATATTATGAAGAATGATCTCAAAAGAACCTTTGACATGACTGATTTGGGGCTACTCATTATTTTCTTGGCTTGGAGATATGGCAAAAGAAGCGTCACATTTTTTTCTTCCAGATAAAGTATGTCAAGACACTCATGGAAAAGTACAGAATGTCACACTACAAATGTATATCCACTCTCATGGAAAAAGGTTTGCAACTTTCACAATTCCAAGACTCAGCTAAAATAGATGCTACTCTTTATAGGAAGCTTCTTGGATGGTTCATCTACTTGACATATACCAGACCATACTTATGCTATTTTGTCAGCTATCTTTCCAGGTTCATGTAGGAGCCGAAAAAATTTCAGTGGACTGCAGCAAAGCATGGTTTGAGGTATGTCTAAGAGACAGTTTATTATGTTCTGGAATATAACAAGAATGATCAATTCTTCTTACAGGGATATGTTGACTCGAACCATGCCGTATCTATTGATGACAGGAAGTCAACTAGAGGATATATATTTTCATCTCATATCCGAACCTATCTCGTGGATAAGCAAGAATCATTTAATGTTATTTATATTTCATCCACAGAGGCATAATATCACACCGCATGGGGATCTGTGTGTAAAGTGATATAGTTACGTTGTATTTTGGATTATATGGGTATTCTACAAGAGTAGTCACCTATTCTTTATTGTGATAATTAGAGTGTGTTGAATCTCGTAAAGAATCATGTTTTTGATGAAAAAACAAAGAATATAGATATTTAATGTAACTTCATTCAGGATCACATCTTGAACCACCACATTCAGCTCCAATACTATCCTACAGAAGCACAAGTAGCTGATATTCTCACCAAATCCCTTGGAAAAGTGAACTTTGAAGTTTTTAGGGGATACATTTGCAAAAATAATGTAATAAGAGGGGAATGTTGATGTAACAATATATGTTACAACCATATAACTTATTTTTCATTATTTTTATAAAATTCCTCTTTTCTTAGACCTTCCATCTATTTGTGGTTATGTACAACTTTGTATAAATATCCACTTTGTACTTCTGAATAAATCAAAAACTTGAGTTCTTCTCTATATTCACTCCTCTAGTTCTTCCTCTCAACTCTGAGCTCTAAGAAATCTACAATATCTTAGCAAATGATTAAAATATATAGGATTGTGATAGGATCACAAATGGAGGCATACTAGCAACAATAGGCATTTTGGAAAGAAGGTTAGTTGCATGATTGTTTTTGGTACTTGAGAATTTTTTTACTATAGCTATAGCTTGTGGGTGTCATATTACATGAAAATAATGTTGAAATGTTGGGTAGCATGTGAAGATTCAAAAATAATAAAAGAAATGGATTTATTTAAGTTTTGGTGTTGCTTTTGAATTTTGTTTTGATTTATGGGTTTCTCATAATGGAACTTCCAATTTCGTAATGGAACCATTGGTCTTGCAGATGTGTGCTTACATGTATGACAATTGTAGTAGTGTAACTTCCATGGATGGGGAAAAATTTCATAAATAGATGCAGAATTTCAACTATCTCATGTAAAACCAACAATGGAATACATGTGAATACCAAATGTAAATAGTGGTCGTTTAATAACAAATAGTTGAATTGGTTTCTCTCTAAATTTTTTTCTAAAAAGTATTAATTTTTGGAATTTGTTGGTTGTAGGGGGGATAAATGTCTAGAGCCATTTCAAAGAGTTTTTTAGTTTCATGGAGACATTGCTTAGCTCACAACATAGGATAGTAATATTCTAGATTTCTCATGGGTCCTTAAGCGAGTAGAGATAATGTTAGTAGGTTTATGAGTAGGATTTGTATGTACTCATATATTACGATGCATAATAGAATACTTTTTATTTTCGATTGGAAACAGGAGACTGGAAAATCACTCTTTACGATGTATACCAAATTATAGGTCTCCAAATTACATGGAGATAGGTGATAGTGGAAGCCTCCATAAGGGAAAAAAATAATGTGGGAAAATTATTTTGGAGATTTACAAACTCCTAATGAGAGCATAAAATATAGAGTCAAATTGGTGGGATTGAGTAATGCACATATTATCAATTAATGAAAGTTTGACATAGGTATCTTATTCTCATTCATAGTAAACAAAAATCGAAAAAATCAATTTTCATATTGTTGTGTTCTGAGTATGAAAAAAATTGAGTAGAATTTGAACTATTTTAGTTAGGTGTAGGGTATGGTATCCCCACATTTACAATTATCTTTATAGGTTATCGAGGTCGGGGGGAACAATGATTGAGATTATCTACCATTAAGATGTACTAATTTTATGAGTGTTTTGGGATGATTTCTAAGACATTATTAGTGGAATAAGTTAGGGATATTAGAGCATGAAAGTGGGGAAACATGGCCCCATTCACCGATACTAAATAGGAAACCAAAAAAATCACATATATTAACCTAATTGATATTCCATATGTGGCTATGAGAGGGTCCTATCCTAGAGAGGGAGATTTACTAATGACATACTCCCTTATAGTACAGGTCAAGGATATATTGGGTTATACAAAAGTGCATCCATTCGTTATGGTCTCCCAATAGTTTTGATAGCCACTAACATCTACACTCCCAATCATACCAAATGTTTATCATGGTGCATGTTATTGATCAAATTATCACCTAAGGAGACTATAATGGTCACCTTTGACACTAGGGTTCCCTATTATTGTAAATGCAGAAGCAATGTATCCTCTTATGATAAACTAAATAAAGGGGCATAGTTACCCAACCCCAACCATTACTAGGAAAATTACAACATCCTATACATCACTTTATAATGGTAGTAACTACAATAAATGGACAAGGGAAAGCACTAGTGTACGTTCAGATGATACACCTAGTTAACTAAGGGAGTAGGTTGAGATGGTTAGGTATAGGAAGGTGAGGAGGAGGAGGAGAATGACTATGAGGCTTCTGGGGTAGTATAATCAAAATTGGTATGAAAGCAATTTCCTATTTCTAGTGTTAAGAGTTTATGTGGAGTTTTTTTTCACTCTACCATGTTTATGTCTATAGGGAGACAACTACTAATTGGAGGTAGTTGTTAATAGACACCTTACACGTAATATTTTCCTTATCCTTAAGGAAGAATCAAGCTGAGTAACTAGTAGATCTTAGGATTCCTCACACTGTTGGACTGGATATAGATGTTTTTTCTATCACCTATCATGGAGCATAGTTACTTACCATTGAGAGTGTAAAGAAATTTACACTAAAGGATGGGGTATGAAACATCATATAGGTCATACGAGGCCAATCTATAAGTCATCAAGCTACATGCAACTAGAGGATGGTGATATAAAAAAATTCTTATTACTAGTATAACAATATTCTATCATAGGAGTAGGTCAAATAGCCCTTCCTACTTTATAGTTAGATTTAATAGTTAAATGATTGAGAGTCCTCATCAACAATCTAGGGGATGATCACACCATCCCTCTACTCTAGTGAGACTATCAATACTTATTGTACATAAATACACTTGTATAACCCACTATTATTTTCCATTTTTGTTCCTACACTTACCCTATTAATGTGGATATGATGGTATGATATATATATATATATATATATATATATATATATATATATATATATATATATATATATGACTTTTTGTCCCATCACATTAGGTTAACAATCCTATCTAAGGGTCAAACTTTTTGTAACATTTGGTGTAGGCCTTTCTATACAAGTTAACCACTCAATCTTCATCGAGACTAATCGTGGACCTCGGTTTGTAGAGAATTTACTTTTACAATTCAATTTACCCATGATTAAACATTTTCAAGATAGTGGCATCTCAATGTCTAAACAATGCACCTTTCTTTTTTGCTAATTGAAAATACGTATTTTTTGAGATGTGAGGTACCTTTTCATGAACTTCATTTTGGGGTTTTTGTAGGAGATTGGTGTGTGAGTTAGTTATGCTGTGATTTCCTTTTTTATCAAAAATTAAGTTCTAATGGGAATACAAATTTACTACTCTATAAGAACTCTTAAATGATTGGGAAAAGGGAAAATAAGAAATAGAATATTGGAATTTAAATTAATAAAAATAATTAAGGCAAAAGAGGGATGCTTTGTGTGGAAAAGGAGTCAGGTAGTTGGTACTAGTAAAGGTAGCTCGGTGACTAAGAATTTGATTGTGAAAGGTGAAATATTTTTCATTCTTCTTCTGTAAATATGAGGAGGACCGTTCACTGGAGTATTTGGAAATAAAAAAATTAAAAATGATTTCCTAAAAATGTGTCGTAGTTTCAAGCAAATGCACATGTTGAGATTAGATGACAACCATTCCTCTTCTAGTGGATCAAGAACCTATTATTCAGCTTGTTGTTGTAACAAGACAACTTTAGTTAGAATATGGATAGGAACACATTAATGAATTCAGTTTTGTGAGAATGCTATAAATCCATGTATGCCCATTGAGGCTATACACAAAAAAATAAAAAATTAGAGTTGTAAGAGGAAGAGCTGTGCTGATTGTAATTTCTAGATTTGAACAATAAGAGAATCGATACCATTGCTCCGTGGATGTTTTCCTCTTGAGGGTTTTACCACGTAAATCTATGTTTATGGTTTGTGTATTTTTTGGCTATTTAATTTCGTTTACTCACTTTATATTTTGATGTGCTTAATCTTTTCCTGGCTATATAAGTTTCCAATAAGTGGTATCAGAGCAAGGTTGGAGGGAGGTCATGAGGGGCGAGTTTGAAGGGAGAATTCATTTGCTGCGTTGAAGTGTGATGGCAAAGACACAGAGTGATAAATTCGAGATCGAGAAATTTTACGGTAGTAATAACTTCAAATTATGGAAGGTCAAGATGCGGGATATACTGTGTGTGCAAGGTATTGTGAAGTTGCTCGCAAGAAAGGCAAAGAAACCCACGAGTATGGAAGATGATGACTGGGATGAGATGGAAACTCGTGCTCTCTGTGCTATTCACCTATGTTTGGCCGACGATGTATTATTCAACATCATGTCTGAAACAATAGCAGCAGGACTATGGAAAAAACTGGAAAGCTTGTATATGACTAAATCCTTGACGAATAGAATCCTCCTGAAGAGTCAGTTGTATACCTTGTGTATGAAGGAAGGTATGACAATTTCAAAACATTTAAATACTTTTAATACTCTTATTTGTAAATTGGACATCACGGGTGATAAAATTTCGAATGAAGATAAGACTGTAACATTATTAAGTTCTCTGCCTGAATCTTGGGATCATTTCGTAACCTCTATTATTTTTAGTTCTAAAGATGTCATTAGCTTTGATGTTGTTGTTGGAGCTATGATATCTGAGGAAACTTGAAAGAGATCTTCTCTAAAAACTTCGACAACAGAAGTTATGATGGCCAGAGGCAGAACTACTGAGAGGGGACAGCATTTGAAGGGCCTAGCTAGATCGAAGTCGAAGGGCAAAAAGAGCAAGTTGAAGTGTTGGTTCTGTAACAAATCAGGACACCTCAAGAAAGATTGCTAGAAATGTAAAGAGGCATCTAAGGAGGAAAACTCTACAAAGGAGGCTAACATAGCCGAGAAGGACTCAGGTATGGTTGATGAGGTATTATCTATGTCTATTGTCTCACAGTACCATTATGATTGGTTAATTGATTCTAGGGCATCCCATCACATGTGTTTGCATAGGAATTGGTATTCTACATATCAATCTATTGATGATGGGGTAGTTTACATGGGTACTGATGTTACATGTAAAACTATTGGGATAGGGAGTATCGGAATTAAAATGTATGATGGGATTGTTAGAACACTAATAGATGTGAGACATGTGCCTGACTTGAGAAAGAATCTAATATCTTTGGGAGTTTTGGATTCTAGTGGACATAAGGGTTCAGTTCAAGGTGGAGTTTTGAAGATATCAAAAGGTATCTTGATATTCATGAAATCTAACAGAGTCAGGAACCTATATAAACTTGAAGGAAGGATAAAAATTGATCAAGTAGGAGTCGCATTAGAGGATGCATGTGAATCTACTCGCTTATGGCATCAACAACTGGGTCATATCAGCGAGAAAGGAATTAAGTTACTTGCTGATCATAAACTTCTTCCTAGTTTAAAAACTGTAGATTTAAAGTTCTTTAAGCATTGTGTTTATGGGAAACAAGCTAGACAAAAGTTTAAACCTGGAAAACATACAAGTAAAGGTATCCTAGACTATATTCATTCAGACCTATGGGGTCCAGCTCCGAAACTCTCATATGGAGGATCATCATATTTTGTTAGTTTTATAGATGATTACTTGAGGAAAGTTTGGATCTATTTGTTAAAGAGGAAAGCTGATGTGTTTAACACTTTTAAACAATTTAGAGCTTTGGTTGAAAAAAGCATAGATAAATCCATTAAATGTCTTAGAACAGATAATGGAGGGGAATTTAGTTCTAAGGAGTTTGAGAATTATTGCAAGAATGAAGGGATCAACAAGCATAAAACCACTGTGTACACTCCACATCAAAATGGCATTGCTGAACGCATGAATAGGACTCTTCTCGAGAGAGCAAGGGAGCATGCTTAGTAATGCAATGTTGCAGCAGGAATTGTGGGGAGAAGCTTTGGTTATAGCTTGTTACCTAGTTAATCGATCACCATCAACAGCAATTGACTACAAGATTCCATAAGAGGTATGGACAGGTCAACCATGTAATTATTCTAGTCTTAGATTTTTTGGTTGTGATGCCTATGCACTTATTCCGAAGAGTCAACATTCCAATTTAGATCCTAAGTCATAGAAATTAGTCTTTGTTGGATATGGTGATGGTGTGAAGGGGTATAGATTATGGAATCCTACTGCCCATAAGATCATCATAAACAGAGATGTTATATTTGATGAAATTTCCCTCATGAAATTGAATGGAAAGAATGTTATGAAACAAGTTGATGTACCACAGCACAACAAATTCAATTTGATATACATTCCTTCCAAGGGTGAAAATCATGAAGATGTCCGTGAGTAGGATATTCATGAGGAAATCACTCAGGAGGATGAGCAGATTGAAACACCTCAGGAAATTGAGGAAATACCACAACAAGCTCTACGAAGGTCTACACAGATCAGATCAGTTTCAAGCAAGTATGATGATTTTGTCACTTCTTTTGCTTTAATTTATAATGAAGGAGAACCAAGTTGTTACGAAGAAGCAATAGAGGTTTCAGATAGTGACAAATGGAAACATGCCATGAAAGAGGAAATTTATGCTTTGATTAAAAACAAAACATGGGATCTGGTGGAACTTCCTAAGAACAGGAAATCGGTTGGTTGTAAGTGGGTATAAAAGTTGAAGAAAGGTGCTGATGATGTTATTTCAAAGTAGAAGGAAAGGCTGGTCGCAAAAGGGTTTTCTTAGGAAGCAGGTATTGACTTTCATGAGATTTTTTCGCCAGTTGTAAAAATTGCTTCTATTCGTATGGTGTTAGCACTAGTTGCATTGCATAATCTTGAATTAGAGCAACTAGATGTTAAAACTGCATTTCTACATGGAGATTTAGATGAGGAAATTTACATGGAACAACTGGAAGGGTTCGTTCAAAATCACAACAAGAGGTTTGTTTGCAAACTCAATAAATCATTGTATGGCTTGAAGCAGTCTTCAAGACAATGGTACAAGAAGTTTAATTCCTTCATGGTGAGCCATAATTTTACTAGGAGTGAATAAGATCATTGCATTTACTTTAAAAGGTTAGATAATGGCATGTTCATTATATTGGTATTGTATATTGATGATATGCTTGTTACAAGCAAGAGCATGGTTAATATCAGCACATTAAAGGCTCAGTTGGCTAGGACATTCGATATGAAGGATCTAGGAGTAGCAAGACAGATTTTGGGCATGGAGATACACAAAGACAAGATGAAAGGCAAGCTGTGGTTATCACAAAAGAAGTATGTGGAGAAAATACTTCAGAGATTCGATATGGATAAAGTGAAACTAGTGAATATCCCTTTAGCTTCACATTTTAAACTTTGTTCAGGTTTTTGTCCTAGTAATGATGAAGAAAAGGAGTATATGTCTTGTGTACCATATGCTAATGCAGTAGGAAGTTTGATGTATGTGATGGTTAGTATATGTCTTGTGTACCAGATATTTCACATGTAGTTGGTGTTGTCAGTAGATACATGGCAAAGCCAGGTAAAGAACATTGGGCAGCAGTGAAATGGGTGCTTTGGTATCTTAGAGGCACAAGCAGTTACTGTATCACTTTTTATGGTTATAGTGATAAGGTTTGCAGTTATGTTGATTGTGATTTTGCAGGTGATTTGGACAAAAGAAGATCTACTTCAGGTTATGTCTTTACTCTTGCAGGTGGTCCTACTAGTTGGATGTCAAAGCTTCAAAGCATTATTGCTTTATCCACTACTGAGGCAGAGTATGTATCTGCTTCACATGCTTGCAAAGAGGTAGTATGGTTAAAAGGTTTATTGGGTGAGTTAGGATAGTTTCAGAAAAGTGTAAAAATTTTCTATGATAGTCAAAGTGCAATTTATTTGGCTAAGAATCCAGCTTATCATAGTAAGTCGAAAAATATTCCAGTTAAATACCATTATGTAAGACATGTTGTTGATGAAGGACATGTGATTCTTGATAAGGTCCACACTCAAAAGAATTGTGCAGACATGTTCACGAAACCGGCTATATTAGAGAAGCTACGGTGGTGCTTGGCTTCTCTTGGCTTGCAAAAAAGGTGATGAGCAATGAGCAAGGTATCAGGTTAATTGTTGTCAAGGTGGAGATTGTTGAGATTAGATGACAACCATTCCTCTTCTGGTGGATCAAGATCCTATTATTCAGCTTGTTGTTGTAACAAGACAACTTTAGTTAGAATATGGATAGGAACACATTAATGAATTCAATTTTTTGAGAATGCTATAAATTTGTGTATGCCCATTGAGGCTATACACAAAAAAAAAATAGAGTTGTAAGAGGAAGAGCTATGCTGATTGTAATTTCCAGATTTCAACAATAAGAGAATCGATACCGTTGCTCCGTGGATGTTTCCCTCTTGAGGGTTTTACCACGTAAATGTGTGTTTATGGTTTGTGTCTTTTTTGGCTATTTAATTTCGTTTACTCACTTTATATTTTGATGTGCTTAATATTTTCATGGCTATATAAGTTTCCAATAGCACACACATTGACATATATAAAATTCTAATTCCTTAACCTTTCTATGGTTCTCGCCAAACCTGTGCCAAAACATAAGCTTTCAACACAGGACTGCAATAGTAGTTATTGAAATATGTTTCCTCCTCAAGCATTATCTTCTCCAGTCTGTGTAAAAGATGATTTCATTCAAGTTTTATAGAACAAGTTTGTTGGAAATGCATTGTAGACTTTAATGCAAATGACAACTCTCTAATCTGACCAGCTCACCTCTTCCATCATACTACTTTCCAGCGCCAAGTTGGTAATCTAGGTATACGTGTGGAAGATGTTTTTGGGTTGACATATTTTTGTTGTAGAGGTACTACGTGGATATTTACAAAGCATTTGGGATAAATAGACTATCAGATATTTTAATTCAGCTATTCCATATATGTGTCTCGAAGAAATCCCTTTTCGGGCATGTCTATTTTATGTCTCCCTACAGGCACACTCTTGTAATTCTCAAGGGAATCAATATAGCATTTGAGCACCAAAGAAATGCTATTGTAAGGGAGAAAATCCATGTTGTATCTCTTTTATGGCCGCTTCTTCTTGTAGAATCAAGCTAGATCTTTAATAAAATAGAACGAATATGAGGTAAACAAACACAAATTATAATATATAATAAAAAAAAATTAGTGGAAAACAGACCAACCAATAGGAGATCGGAAGTTTGAGCTTCACTTCTTGTTGCTTGGAAAACAAATTACAAAGGCCTCACATATAAATAGGACTTAGAAACATCTAGAGAAAGAACTATTACTACTAACACAATAGTTAAATTACAAGTGTCCAACCATTATTGAATAGCCTCACTTTTTGTAAAGTGATTCTAGAACATGCTTTAATAAAGTAGAAATAATGATTCTAGAACATGCTTTAATAAAGTAGAAATAATTATTATAGAACCTGATTTAATAAAGTAGAAATTATTTCCAATACTCAATTTCTACCACTAATTATGCCTAGATTATGTGTAAGGCATTCAAATGTATCTTTAGCTAAGGCCTTAGTAAATATATCTACAATATGATCTTGTGATCTGTAAAATTTCAAAAACATTTCTTTATTATTAACAAGTTTTTTTATGAAGTGATATCGAGTATCTATGTGCTTGCTTTTTTATGAAAGACATGATTTTTGGAGAGAGAAATCACATAATTATTATCGCAGAAAATTTTGGTGGCCTCTTCGTGAGTATGCTTCAAATATGAAAAGCTCCATCTATGGCTACAACATATTAAACTTCGGATGATGAAATAGTAACAATGGGTTGCTTCTTTGATGCCCAAGAAACCACACCTATTCAAAAATGAAGAGCATAACCTAAAGTGTTTTTCCTATCATCTATACTACCTGCAAAATCACTATCAGTGTATCCAACAAGTTTGAATTCTTCTCAACTAGAATAAAATATTTCATAGTTCCTTGTTCCACTAACATACCTCATAATTCTTTTACTTTCTTGCCAATGTGAATCTTTGGGAGACTCCATGAAACTTTAAATAAGACTTACATAATAAATGATGTTAGGCCTTCTGGCTATCAAATACATCAGGCTACCAACAAGCCTCTTGAATAGTGTCGTATCAACAACTGATCCACCATCCTCTTTACTCAATTGTAACCCTATTTCACTAGTGTTGGAGTTTCCTTGCAATTGAACATATTAAATCTTTTCAAGATATCATTAGCATATTATTTGTGAAATAAATATGTCATCTTCGTATTGTTTGACTTCAATGCACACAAAGTATCTCATGATGTCTAAATTTGTCATTTCAAATTCAATTTTCATAGCAACCTTAAAATAATGTATGGAAAGACCACCAATGAAAATTAAATCATCCACATACAAGCATAGGATCAGAATTTTACCGTGTTCATTGATTCTGATGTATAAAGTGGGCTCACTACTACTTTGGAAACCACTTTAGATCAGGTAGGAATAGATCTGGTTGTAGAAAGCCCTAAGAGCTTTCTTGAGTCCATAGAGTGCCTTATTCTAGTTCTAGACCTTGTCTTCATGACCTGGAGTTTCATATCCTTGTGGCTATTTCACATACACTTTTCCTCGTCAAGAAAATCATTAAAAAATGTAGATTTAGCATCCATTTGATATAGAGGCCATTTTTTTAGCAGCTATCGCCAAAATAGTCCTTCTGGTGTCTAACCATGCAACATGAGAAAAAATTTCATCGTAATCTATGTTGGGATATTATGTGAAACCTCTAGCAACTAACCTTGCCTTGTTCTTTTGAATTTTTCCATCAGCACTATGTTTTTATTTATAGATCCACTTCACACTTATAACATCCTTTCCCTCAAGCAAGTCAACCAAATCCCAAGTTTGAATATTTTCAATAGAATCAATCTCTTCATTTATAACTTGTACCCAAATCTCATCATTTACAGCCTCTTCAAATGATGATGGATCATTTACTAAGAAAATAATGAAAAAATAGAGAATGCATTTGAAGTATCAATATTATACTCATTACAATATATTTCGTTGAGGATCCTTGTTTTATATTGCATTGGAATTGGTGAAGTGCTATCATCCAGTGAGGAAGATGAACTTGCTCTAGGTATCTCTACTGAAGAAGTTGATGTTGGTGTCCTTTGTGTTGTCTATTGTAACCATGGTGTGGACTAAATTATTGAAGATATCTAACCTACAAATTGAGATGTATCTTGAGCAAAAACTTGTGATGCTCCATGTGTTACAATCTCTTCATCCACTATATCATCATGTAGAGCAGTTGCTGCTATAATCATTATCTTTTCTAAGATATCATCCCATGCCTCATCTTCAACAAACTAAACTTATCTACTAATTATGAGTTTATTTGTAATAGGATTGAGTAACTTGTATGCTTTTGTATCTTCAGAATAACAAAAAAATTAATTTCTCACCTTTTTTGTCCAATTTCTTCATTCATCTCATCAAGTACATGTGCATACGTCACATAACCAAATAATTTTAAGTGTGAAACACTATGCTTTATGTGTTTCCATGATTCTTGAGGAATCTTGTTTTTGACACTCTTTGTTGGGCACTTGTTAGTGATGTACATAGGATTTGCTACTTCCTCAGCCCAGTACTCATTAGGAAGATACTTTGATTTCAACATACTTCGAGCCATTTCCATTATGGTTGTATTCTTTCTCTTTGCACTGTTGTTTTTCTATGGTGTATATCTATCATTGAATTCCTTGTGAATTCCATATTATCTGCAAAAATTTATAAATTTATTTGAAATATACACACCATCTCTGTCAATTCTAACAACCTTTATGTAGTAACCACTTTGTTTTTCCACAAGATCTTTAAACTCTTGAAAGTGAAAAAAATCATCAATCTTGTGTCTCCACAAATATACCCATGTATTTCTTGTGAAAACATCAATAAAAGTCAAGAAATATGTGCATCCTCTTATTGTAGGTGTCTACATTGGTCCACATAAATTTGAATGCATCATTCCAAGTGGTGTTGTTTCTCTTAATGATTTTCCTACACAAAATCTCTCTCTATGTTTCTTTCCCAAAATGTATACTTTAAATATTGTTTTTGATTGTTCAATTAATGGAAACCCATTAACCATATTTATTTTGTGCAAAAAATTCAATTCTCCAAAATTCAAATGCCTGAACCTAAAATGCCAAAGCTAGGATTCATCTTTAATAATTGACTGAAATGTTGTTTGTGGTTTTTCAATGTTTACCTCTTCTATTTTAGACATACCTTTAGAATGTGCTTTGGAGATAGGATGATTTTCTTTGAAGGTTTCTCTGGAGATTTCTTTGTAGCTGAACTACATGGCTGATTCTGACTTTGCCAAGTTAGTCTCATGAATAGATTCGGCTATTTTTCTTCTCGTAACTGGTCTATATTCAAAGGAAATATTTGATTGCTAGTGATCTATACTTGAGCAATCAACTGGTCACCAGGAAATATGTCAAAAATAACACATTGATTATTTTCAACATAGACTATATAACTCTTCTGAACTAATTGACCAATACTCATTAGATTATGTTTCAGATCAGTAACATAATAAACATCATTAATTACCATCTACTCCCCCTTTTTAGATAGAATATCAATTTTCCTTTTCCTGATACAGTAACTTTTTTGTTATTTCCAATGGTAACATCACTTTGTACTGACTCGTCCAAATTGAAAAAAAAAATCCATATTACATATCATATGATTGCTACAACCAAAATCTAAGTACTATATATCACAAGGGATGTCATGGATATCATTATATTCAATAAAGGAACTTGTAATTATTGTTTTAAGAATATTAGTACATGCAATAAATATGGGCCTGGGTGCTCACTGAATGATATTTTTGTGTTTGTTTTGATCAAAATAACTTTTCCTACACTCATGTACATATTTCCAAAAAAAATTACAATAGTGCCATTGAATATGAGACTTATGAAAGATTTGACCACTAGTGTTCTAATATTGTCATCTTCCAGCTGGGTTTCCTAGACTGCTACTGCATCCACTTCTAGGATAATTTTTTCATCTACCTCTAGGAACGAACATACCTCTTCCTCATCAGTGACTTACAAAATCTTGGGATGAAAATGAATTCTCTAGAGAGGTTTTTGACCTATACAACCTATTCTCATGATTTACTAGAGTTTCATTCAACTCATCAATGGAAAACTGGTTTAGATCTTTTTGTCCTTCTATGGCCACAACTACAGGGTCAAATTTTGTAGTAAGACTCTTGTGTATTTTCTCAACTAACCTCTTATGTTTAATATTCTCTCCATGGTATTTTATTTGATTTACTAACCCAACTACATATGTGAAAAATGATTCTATAGAATTTAATTCTTTCATTGACATAGTTTCAAAATCTCTTCTAAGAATCTATAGTTTAGGAGTTCTAACTTTGTCAATACCTTGATAAACCACCTAAAGGGTATCCTATGTTTAATTTTATTGCTTGGATTTTTCCACTCTAGGAAGAATTATTTTATGCATTTTTTGATATATGTAGAAGAGGTATTTTCCATCCTTATTTATCTGCTCCCTCAAGAGATCATTCTCATCTTGCATGAGATCATTGTAAGTTGTCTGATCCATTGATTCCACATAACCATTCTCTATGATTCCCCACACATCTTGTGCTTTAATCATGGATTTCATGGTAAATGACCAATATTCATAATTTTTACATGTGAAAATGGGAGTTTGTAGACTTTACAAGTATGTAGAAGATGTGGAAGCCATGGTTGTAAAAAAACACAATTTTAGAAAATATAAACTCAAGAGAGTATGCCAATATCCTCTTTTAAAATAGAAATTTACACTCTTCCCTTTTTTTACAATATATATATATATATATATATATATATATATATATATATATAACCATAAAACACCAAAAACATGCACTGTAAGGTAATAATGAACTCTAAACCAAGCCTACAAATCTCCCCAAATCAATTGCCAATTTAATGCCAAAACCCACATACCAGAAAAATAACCAAAAGTCACTCAAATTGATTGTCTTAGAGATTCAGTTCTCGTTTCTTCTGATATCTCCACACTCTAGCAAAGGCATCCTCTGCCTTGATGCTCAATTTTGACACCACTCTCCACTCACAAGACAACATGACAGATTAGAAACAGTAGATGTAACCTTCCAACTAATCTTCCCAACTCTAATACCACTTAGTAGAATAAAAATACAACTTGAATAAATAGATCAAACATGATGTAAAAAAATGAAGCATAAAATATATAATAAAAAAAAAGTCAAAAAAAAATAGCGAAGATGAGAGAATAAGCTCTAGCTTCACTTCTTGTTGTTTTCTAAACAAATTACTAATGCCGCACTTATAAAGAGCACTTAGAAACATCTAGAGAAAGAAATATTACAGCTAACACAATAATGAAATTACAAGTATCAAATCATTATTGAATGGCCTCACTTTCGTAAAGTGATTCTAGAACATGCTTTAATAAAGTATAAATTATTTCCAGTACTTCTATCACTTTCCCAAGGAAGAGTTGGCTACAGATGAGTATGACTTGATAATCATATATAGAGAGAGAATTAGATAATATATTTACATTATCCATTTTCAACCCGTGGAGAAAGGCCAAAATTTATGAACTTGGTTATGGTATTTCAAAAGACCGCTTTACACATAACTCTTATGAAGCAATACAAGTGGATTGATGAATAAGTTTGAGGGCATTTACAATTTAAAATGTTTTCATACTCATGATAAAGAATGGTTCATGTGGAAGAAGCACGTGTTCTTTTGAAGAGATTTATCTCCAGTGCAAGAAGCTTTAAAACCCTATGTGAACTGATTGATCACTTGCCTTGGTAAAATTTGGTCTCTTTGATCATTAATGTGGGATGCCTACAACACCTCTCATACCCCGCGTTGATTTCTTACAGGCATGGTTTTTTTCATAATTACATTGATCTTATAATCAGCGATGGGTTTTTTTAAAAATGAAATTGGCAATAATTGCTCAACCGCAAAATTTAAATTGTTTCTTTACGATAAAAATGAATTTTTGGGAGTGTTGACCTTTTTCACAGAATGTGAATTAGGGATAATTTAAAATTTATGGAACCCATTTTGTAAAACATTCACCACCACTTGTAAGTCCAACACAAGATTTTCGTACAAGCACTCTACCTTAAACACCTTACAAAAGTGCATTAAGATGGTTTAAACTGACATGTAAAATGCTTCCTTGAATATCGTAATGAATATTTTAGCATTTGAATTTGTTTCCTAGTGATTTGGAATGTCACATTGATCCCTAAACCCACTTTAAATGATCGTTTCATTATTTAATGACATGCATTTCTAAGCTGAGTTGGTTATTTCATAGCATGGGATGACTATCAAAAGTTACAATTTTTTTCATGTTTTGGCTTGTGGTTTTTGGATCCATATTGGAAAATAGATATTTTACACCACAAACCTCTAAAGTTTCATCATAGCAATTCTAATTAAATTTTAATTTTAAGAAAATATTTTACAGAACTAGTTTTCCATGCGGAGTTTTTAGGCCACTTGTCATGTTGTAGTTAAAACAAAATAGTGTATTTATGATAATTTTGATGCCCACTAAATCAACCCACTTGAGAATCAAGAACAACCTAGGATTAGTTAGGAAAAATTATGGAATAATTTTTTTGTTTAAAAGAGCCTACAACGAGGTTATAAAACAACAGTTACAACTAACAAGTTCCAGATTAATTGTAATCCACTAAAATATTCCTTTCTATAATTAACAATTATTAGAAGTCACAAGGTTTAAAATTTAGGGTTAGAAAGTTCAGTTAGGGTCAGAGGGTAATTCCTCACCATACACACTCTCTAACATGCTTAAAGATTCAACTTGATTTTTCTCAAAATTAACGCATTCAAAATTTTCCTAAATCATTCCCAATGGATAGAAACTCTCCTCACCTTTCCACTGATATAAATAAGTCGTCCTAACTCCTCATATTTTTCAAGTTATGGACCAGCGCGCCTAGGGGTTAAAACTTTCCCCAAGTGTGGGCCAGCGGGCCAAGGGGAGAAAATTTGCCTCAGGGGCGGGTCTATAGGCCACGGAGAGAAATATTTCCCCATGGTGGGTCTACGGTCCATGGGGAGGAATATTTTTCCCAAGGAAGGACTCAGGTCGGTGGGGCGGCGGAATATATCTCGGGAATTTTCCGCACGGGGTGAAAAACATCCTTTGCACCTGCACTCCCATGAGTCTGCAAGGGACACGTGGCATATCCTAAGCCAACACGGGAAAGTGGGGTAGTGGGGATAAAATATTCTTAACATCCTAATGAGAAAAAAGGGTGGAACTCCCCTGTGCCTCTGTCGATGCCTCGTGATGCCACGTGGTCACTCCTGAATGGTTGCAGCCGACGGGGCGGTGAGGAAACTTTAGAAATTTTTCCCAATTTTTTTTAAAGCATAAAATGAAAAAAGGAACCCGCTCCTCTGCCAATGCCTTGTGATTCCATGTGTCATCTCCTGATTGGTTGCGGGCCGGCGGGGCGACGGGGAAAATTTTGAAAATTTTCCCAAATTGTATTTGAAGTACTAAGTTAAAAACTGATCCGCCCCTCCACCAATGCTTCGTGGTGCCACATGGAATCCTCTGATTGGTTTCTGGTTGGTGGGGTGGTGGGAAAAATTAGGAAAATTTTCCCAAAAATTTTCTGAAGTGCTAAGGGAAAACGTCGTGCCTGCGGGCCTGCTAAGGAAATTTTTTCCCAATTTTTTTTTGATGCAAAGTGAAGAAAAACTTCAGAAGCACATAACTGTTGATAGAGAGCTGAGTTTTAGGAAAACGAGGACTTTCTAGAAATCTCTCGATGTCCTATTTGCACAAAATTCATTAAATTTTGGTTTTGATAAAATTTAAATAATCAATTTCATGAAAATGTTTTGTAAGATTTTACAGTGCAAACTGGTAAATTTTAACTTATAAAATTTGTTCAAGTTTTTCATTCTTTCTCCTTCAATATGTCAAACAGACATGGAATTTTCCATTAGGAAAGTGTTAGGATACATCGCAAGTGTAAAAATGTTGGTTTGATCTACATTTTGAAATTACAAGTTTCTTTGTTTTTTTTTTTTTTACTGCAAAAAGCCTGCAGATTTGCCTTGGCTCAATTGTAAGATTTTCAAGACATTTCCTTAAGTGTTTTTAGTTTGGTTTGGGATGATTTTGTCCTTATTAATTTCAATTGATTATTTCATTTACCTCTTATCTATTTTTAGGGTTATTTGAACATTTGATAAAGGGATTTTACAAAGTATACAGTTAATTGAAAGAAGTGTATACATTTACATAACATAAATTAACTATCTCTTTTGCCATGAAATAAAATATTGAATTCATTCCATGCTGGTCATAAATAGTTTTCTTTCTTTCAATCAAATATTCAAATAATAATGTAGTTTTTATTCTTTCCAAAATCATATATTATAAACAAGGCAGAATAATAAATTTTCTCCTCACGTGTTTCACTTTTCCACTTTCCAATAGAGATTTCATAGTACATGTTACACACATATTTCCAATGGAAACAATATCATATGAAAAAGGAAAACACTTCCATTAAATCAAATGAAACTCTGAAAACTTCCTTTCCATTTTATTTCAAAATACAATGTACAAAATATGTATCATTCTTTCACATTCTTTCCAAAAAAATAGAATACCGAGTATAACTCTTTTACATTTTGAATTTCAAATTTCATTATCAATAGAAGGTATATTTCTATTACAATTAATATATAGATCATCCACTTTAAAGTGGGAAAGGGCTACAATAATATTTCATATCACAAGGGACTGTCAAACTATCTTTTTCTCAGCTCCAGAACAGTAACATGTGTATTTCTCATTCTTCCAAATTGTGATCACAACAAGAGTAGGGGAAAGGCAGCACTCCCCACCCAACCAAGAAATCCAATGAAGAGGAGAAGCCATCCTTTTTCATTGGCCCCCAAGCCCCAACTAAAATGTAAAAAAAATATGTGATCCAAATCATGGCAATAGTAGGCTTCCACAAACACACAAGTAACATTTTCACAATAAAACACCGTCCCAAAATATAATGTAGTTTACAACTACATTTAACCATGAAAAACATTACTGAGACTTCATCAACAAGCCAAAGGAGCAAGAAACTATGGGGAATGATTCTTATGCTTCCCAAAATGGGAAATGGGTATCACCACCTAAATTACAAACCGCCAAAATATAGTATATCAAAACCATGACATTCATTATGCCTCCCCAAGTACCCCTTATTCCTCATATTTCCTTATGCCTCCACAACCTCTTATGGCACCCCATAACGAGTAAATAAATGCAAGGTATTTCTTTGTAAGGTGGAACCTAAATCCCAACTCCTTCATCCCTTATACCTTCCTAAAACACACTTGTGCCTCCCAAAAAATAAACCCCATAGTCTTCTCCTACACCATTCCTAGGCCATCTACCCAACAACCCAAAAACATGCGTAAAAAATTCACACATTAACACTTTCATAAACAAAAAAGAATCATTTCAAGAGCCAAGCTCCTACCTCTCCATGATGGAGTTGTTCCAAGTTCCAAAACAGTGAGCTTTATCCCAATGCAAGCAATCCAAAACAACCAAGCACAAGCATGCAACAATCTTCCTAAAACTTCTTCAAAGCAAGAGCTCCAAACAAGTAAAAGAATTAACCCCGGAATGAAGTCTCCAAAGTGAATCAACCCGAAATAACGAAAGGAACTCAAACTTTATAGTAGAGGGAAGGGAAGAGGATGAGGTGGATCCATGTAGGATGCCACATCGCACATCCTCAACCCCAACCCCCAAGAGTCAATGCCATTATCCAATGAATAATAAATAGGTGGGTGAAAAAAATGACAGTTTACTTACACACTCAAATCCAACCCACACCCCAAACAACTGAAATTAAATCATGTAAGAAAAGTGTAATTAAAACTTATAATTTGCCTTCTCAAAAAGCATTATAAAAGTCTAATCTCAACTCACCAACCATAGATATGGTTGGTAGTTAAATTTAAGAGGTATGGTACAATTTTAACCTTTCCGAGAAGCCTCAAAAATCAGCCTCCAAGGAAAATTTCGAATTTTCAAGAAGGTGGAGTGTTTGACACTCAAAAGTTAACTTACACATCACTTACACATCTCTTACGACACTTTAATTCAAGGCCAACAACTCTATTTATTAGCTTCTTAGGACATATTTGATTATTTATTTTAACAATATGACTACTCACAATATTTACACACCATTTAATAATTAATGAAAGGGTAAAATCACCACAAAATAAACACAAGCAAACATAAATAAAGGAACAAATAAATAAATACACATAACCCCTTGGTCACATTTAAAGGTGACCCCCCCATGGGAATCCCTAACACACACAAACATGCACAACAAATACTAGTTGTCATGGTGACCTTGTTGAATTCATCTAGAATTCTAATGTGGTTGGTCTCCAATCCCCCGATGTTTGTTGTGATATTTTAACCTACAAAATAAAATACCTCCTTCGGCCTCGTGGCCATATCAGAAAAACCAAAATAATATAATTAAAATTCCAAAATTATCTAGATATATGGATCACAACAACATCCAAGAAACCAACAAGATCATTTTCAATTTTACTCAACCACTATATCATCATCAAATAATTTCCATTTCTAGGTCTATTCACAATATCTAAATATCACATGTCTAAAGAACATCTATAGTATAACCATGTCAAGCAATATATCAACATCAATATCCAAAGTTCCTCTAATAATCATCATGCATCATTACTGAATCAAGTCAATAATAATCTATGCTCTAACATCGAACATCATACTACAATAAATTCCATAATCATGTCCATAATATAATCAATAGTATTAAAAAGGTGTCAAAGGGAAGTGGGCACTACATCTCCCTCCCCTTAGACTCGACTTCCTCCTGGAAGTCACTAGAACAAATGTGGAAACTAAACTCATGAAAAATTAGCATCCTCCCATGTAGTTACAGTCTCATCATATCTGTCCCATTGCACCCAGACTTGATCAACCTCTCTACCTCAAAGGCCTAGGGTCCTGCAATCTAGGATGTAAATAGGCTCCACCATTACCTACCCCTGATCCTGCACCTGCAGTGATGTCCAATCTAACACATGAGAAGGATCTGTAATGTATCTCCTAAGAACTTAAACATGAAACACATCATGTACACTAAACAAGCTAGGTGGCATTGCTAGATAGTAGGCCAAAGGGATGATATGCTCAAATATCTCAAAAGGACCCACAAATCTAGGAGCTAACTTAGAACCTTTTCCATAATGGATAGGGCTCTTATGTGTCTTGACACAAAGGAACACCTTCATGCCCACATCAAAACTATGGTCATTCTTATGTTGATCTTCATACTTCTTCTACCTATCCTATGCCTCCTGTAGTCTTTGATCAAAACCACCTATTGCTCCATGTCTTGCAACAAAGCTGGTCCAAGAGAAACCATGTCCTCTAGAATGTCCCAGTTAAGAGGTGTCCTACACTCTCTACAATACAAATCCTAAAAAGGAGCCTATAGAACTCTGAAAACCATTATTGTAGGCAAACTCCACCAAGTATAGGTACTCCTCACATCTCGACTGTTGATCCATCACATACATCCTGAGCATGTCCTCTAAAATTTGATTCACCCGCTTAGTCTTTCCATTTGTCTCAAGTTGATATGTTGTGCTGAATTTGATTCTCGTCCCTAGGGCGTGATGCCTGGTAGTCCAAAAATGGGAAGTGTACAAAGGATCGCAGTCACAAATAATCTTCCACAGAATCCCGTGCAACCTAAAAATCACATCCAAATATACCCGTTCCACTACACTAGATGTATAAGTGTTCTTCATAAGAGAAACATGATCCACTTTTGTTAATTTATCAACCCTGACCATGATGGTGTCATGGCAATATCTCAACATCGGTAGCCCAACAATAAAGTCCATGGAAATGGTGTCCTATTTCCACTCCGGTATAGCATGAGGAAAGAGAAAGCCAGCTGGATGTTGATTCTTGGCCTTCACTTTCTAACACTCTAAACAACATGACAAAAACTGAGCCAAATCTTCACAAATTCCTCTCCAGTGATACAACTGTCTCCAAGTGGCATGCATCTTCTTCACCCCGAGATGGGCTGAATAGGGTGCACAATGTGCCTCTACCGAGATTTCCTACCTCAAGCCTCCATCTATAGGAACATAAATCTGGCCTCTGTGCCTAATAAAACCATCTACCTTTAAGGGAAAACCATCAAAATTCCCTCTCGATGGGTCTTTGATACTTGATCTATTCTCAAATTGCAATGTAGAAGTTGTCAAGAGGAAGCTACTAAAGAATCCTACTCTATAAATCTATGCTCACTGAGATGGCCATAGCCACATGTCTCCATCTCCTGAGAGCATCTGCCACCACATTATCCATCTCCTTCACATGCTCTATCTCCATATCATACTCACAAAGCAACTCCATCTAATGCCGTTGACGAACGTTGAGATTAGGCTGCATGAAGAGGTGGCGAAGACTCAAGTGATCCATCTAGAGTGTGAATTTCCAACCAAGTAGAAAGTGCCTCCATCAAACCAAAGCATGCACAACTTCCGCAAGCTCAAGATCATGAGTTGGATAATTAAGCTCGTAATATTTGAGTTTGCGAGATTCAAAAGCCACTACTCTGCCCTCCTGCATCAACACACCTCCAAGATGTACTAAGGAAGCATTAGAAATTATATAATTAAATAATTTGACATTGAAAGGTTATCAAACAAGCACAACCAAAAAGTAAGGAGGTCGAACCCTCACGTTTGGTAATCCAATGGTAAATCCTTATTTGAATCTTAAGAATTTTATATTAAATAGTTGTGGCTTAAAATTCTAATGATAGATTACTTCTTAAATCATTTCCTAATAGCCTTACTAATATTACTTCGTATTGGTTTCATATTTTTCCTAGTGGATTTATTAGTACTTATCTTGATATGGAAGAAACATTTATTAGAAGATTTATTTCTAACAATGGTCTAAAAGTTACATTTGATCATTTCCCTTCTTTGCATCAAGGACAAAATGAACCTATTAACGATAACATCTTACATTTAAAATATTGCATGCATCATTTACTTTATCATCCTATTGATCTAGAAATGCAATGTACCCTTTTTCATGGCTTGATTCTTCCTTTGAAATAAAACTTATCATATGATATATGTGAATATTGTACACTTCTTTCCTTTAAGATTATAGCTTTAGAACAAGATATGTTTAATGAACATAATAGTACTCATTCAATTTTTTCTACTCCACTTATCCACCTACTACATCTTCTCGTCCTCCTATTACAATGCTCTCAGAATTTATATATCCTATTAGACATACTCATGATCATCCACCCCATTTTCATAGACCTATACCAAATTCCACTCCTCCTCGTAAGAGACAACCATTGTAATATTCACATTCTCCTAGACCTTATGATATTTTTCACACTTTGATGTATGAAAGGTTGATTAGGCTACCCTCTAATAAGCATCATCTTTCTCATCAGTTATGATGAAATCACAACCATTCATTATGCAATTTCCTTATGATAAATGGTCATAGAGAAAATGATTGTTATGTGCTTCATGATAGGATTCATTTCCTTAGGGATAAGGGTTTCATTAGTGTTTGCACACACCATGTTGATAGATCACATTCTCATATATTACAGTGACACACCCCATTATCAATTACTTTGAATACTTTTCATCTCCTAAGGTTATTTCATCTTCTCCTCCCTTGGCTATGACTATGAGAATGATCCACTACCCCAGTTTTCATACACCCTAGAACTAAGTGGGTCCCAAAGGACCATCACTCATCATTATATGATTCACAACTTCCTAGCACTGCTACGGCCAGTTTAGTTGTGCATAATCTTCACCTTCTATCTAGATAGATGTAGAATTTTCATTAGTTCTACATGATTTCAATCCTATGATATAGATCTATCATTTTTCAAGTCAAATTATTACCCTAGTAATCTTCACCATTTTTATCACTTTTACTACAATATTTATTCAATGATAATCTTACATACATTCCTATTATCATCATTTTATGATATAATCACATATATTCTAACATGTAATATATTCAATGCTATCAACACATATACTCTATGTTACAACATGAATTTATACAAGTATATAATCACCATTTAAATAACATTTCCTATATACTTCATCACATCAAAGCATATCAAAAAACTACAACTTCTATCACATTTGTAAATCAAAAATCTTGTAAATCTCTTGAAAATGTCATAATACAAAATCAAGGGGGCATGACCACCACAACACATATCATACATCCTTGTCACTACTACTAGAGGATATTATCAATTCTCCTGAACTCGAATCCTAATCAATAGACCTTTTCCTTTGTTCTCGATCTCAATGCTCATCTAACCACATCCGTAGTGATGCTACCTTGTCCACCTCATTTTCATATCATCCCTAGATCTCCTCATATCTATCAATAAATCTCCATGTAAGGCCATCACCTCCAAAATATCTATCCCCTGTTACCTCTTTCATATATTAATCTCACTCTAAATTTAGAACTATACACATGGTTACCACCACCACAATAGGATTAATTAAGTGAACATTGTCCTAAACACTATGATCCACTTTCTCCAAGATTTCTCTTTCGAATACATCTGGGGGCACATTTTTCAACTTGATGGCTCTTTTGGTCATCCGACATTGTTGTATCTATGACCATGCTATAATACTCATCACCTATAAGATAAAAAACCATATTAATACTTCATCACCATATTGCATACACAATATGAATCAAAACATCAAATACACATCAAAATGTATCATACTTTTGTCCTTCATTTTCTGTTTCCACCACATAACCTTTAAGGGAAAATTCCTGACCTCCTACTAGCCCTCCTCCTACCTTTGAACCGAGTGGATATCCCATTGTATACACCATTATATGGACTAATAGCACCCATAGGTGTTCTACCCACCACTGTGTATAATCCGATGTGCATCCCATTTCATTAGCTCAAATCGATAAATCCTTATCTATAACTGGTAGCTATAACTAGGCTCCTATGAGCCCTATATTTTCCCATGCTCTCCTCGTAGCCTGAATCTATTTTTCTATATATATTATATATATATATATATATATAGTTTTGGAGTTACATCCTTGGCTATGCGAAAATTCTTTGACACATGCTCATATTGTGGAAGAACTCAGCTACTCTTGGAAACTTGTCCTCCAACCACATGTTGAGTCAGATGTATCATTTCTGCACATGGTCCTTAGCCCATCCATCATGATATATATAATTTATGTCTCCATTAAAATCCCATATATATATATAACACAAATAAGCAAATCAATCCTATGTTATCATCTAAAAGTATACACAAATATACTCCTAAGATCATGCATCTCTCTAGAAAAACCCATCTAACACCCTATATGGTACCAACTAGAACATGTAAACTACCTATTAGAATTGAATGGTACCATCCAAAGGATCAAAATAGGCCCCACCAGCTTCATATTAGATAGAAACACCCAATTTAACAAAAAATAAAAAAAATGCAAAAATGGCTTGAAATTGTTTTAATAATGCCCATCCTACTTCAAAAACCTAATACTTACCAGTTAATTTGTTTTCTGAGTCAACAATTCCTCGAAAACTCTCTCGAAACTTGATGGAATCACCTCTCATGCATGTGGCAGATCTTTCTGGTTTCACGTGAGACTCATATCGCACCCTATCAGTTCTAGAGAATTAAATTACTATTGACTTTTCCAGACCCTTCACTATTTGTAGTAAATCCCATTATTACTACACTTTATATATTTGTCTCCTACTACTTCTTCATGGGATGACTAATTCCAATAACATTGTTTCCTCCTTATCTTGAGCTACATTTTTCTATTTTCCACACCATCAGCGGCCCTAAATTTTTCTCTTCGATGTATACCACATTAAAAATTAACAACCAAACTTATATTTCAATTTTTACTACTAATTCTATAATATTATATTTTATATTCACACAAAAAATCTACTTTTATTCCGACTCATGATTCACTACCTTTCTTCTCACCCTTTAGTTGTAAGGGGGGAAAGTATTTGGGGTTATCGTCATTGGACCCCTCCTAGAATGAATCAAGACAAAACTCTTCTATTTGAAATATAGCAAAATCATTGTCATAAATTTCCACCGTGACTTTTAATCAATCTTTAAGCAGAGTATACTTGTAAATCATACAAAAGGTTCCTTACCCATCTACAGGTATTTCAATCTAGTTCAAGTGCATCAAATATGTTGGGAATTCCCAAAATTTCTGGGAATGCTCACAATTTTCCACTATTTAAATGACCTTAATTTAGGGGTAATTCAACTCTTCCAAAGTGGAGTTTTAAATTAATCAAGTTCAATCAAATACTACGTTTCACATCAGTTACGAATTATTTCAATAGGTGTTCTACCCTTCATACTCTAATGTTCTCTCTGAGATGACCAGTAACTTGGGAGAAAATCAAACCAAATCACTTTTGCAATAGACCAAGGTTATAGCCTTACAATCATAAAGTGAGGGAAACTGATGTGTAATCTTCCTGTTCCAAAGCCATTTACGTGGATTTCCTTCTATGGAGTAGGAAAGTATCCAATTTGTGAATTTTTGTTTGCTAAGTGGAAGGAACCTATTTTGATGAATTGTCATGGTGAAGAGAAAAATCGATGGCTCTCTCAACATTCATTTCCCTAGGCAAAGGATCCTTATATTTTTTCTATAATACACTTGAATGCAGAGATTTCCTCACGCCGATATAAGAATTGATCACTCCATGACATTTTCCTTCAAATGCCAAGTTGTCAAAATCTCCTTATCTTCTTAGCATTATTTCTATATGAAAAACTTACCTCTTCTAACAACATGGGTCACCACATGTAGGATCAAAATGGTGATCCATGGTTCACCATCATTGTGATTCTTACTATCAGCACGTTCAGAGACTACAACTCCTGTCATCTCCTTTACGGATATGTTCTTATCCCACTGGGTATTTCTCCTATTTACTCCATTTCATCCAGAAAAGCATAAATATGGGGATAATTACAGACACAGAAATATGCACTTGTTACTCATTACATCACTCCTCTAGTATGTTGTTGTAGACATGATCCTAAGTTATGTATGAATATGTTGGTGTAGGTGGTATTTTTCTTCACTTATTTAGTGTTATTCCACCTCACCGGGTGAGTCATCTCACTTAGGTGGACATGGATCTAGGTGTCATCTTAGTTATGACAGATTTTCTTACAGAATCTGTCATATGTGTAAGTGTGTCATAGGAGTTACATTCCCATTTGGGAAAGTAAATCCTCTTCTCCATTATGGAGGAATCTTCTCCTACATGGGAGTTACACATTCACTCCCCTATATGTACACCACCTCTTTTGATCTATGATAAGCTAATACAAGCTAAGCTAAGGCTTCCATTCCACTCCACTTTTCGAATCTTGAGCTCTCATATGCATGCACATTGCTTTACAAATCTTTCTTGCTTCAATCTCGCAACTCCTACACTTTGGTGAAGTGAAACTATTCGATGCACGTGAATTCCTTCCAGGTATTCGTCCTTCACTCCTTCAAGATATTTGCCTTGAGTGTTGGAAGAGATATGTTGCTAGTATGGTCATATATTTTTACATGAAAAGAGGAATATCAGGGAGTGAGTTATTCTATGTATATTTCTCTTGCAGATTACATTTTGAACTTACATGACAATTTGTTTCATGAGTTATTGGTTTGCACTGAGTGGCTTAAGTGAAAAATAATCCTTAAACTATGAAATCATATAGCAATGGATATGAGAATATTCATGGAACTTATCTAAATATATTAATGGGGTTGGTAAACACAATTGCATACTTAAATCACACTTACATGTGACTTGTAAAATTCTTAGACAGAAAAATTATACAAAAATTAATTATTGTGTTATTGATGAATTTTATTTGATAACTAAACCAAGACTTTCTATGAATCATTCCTCGTATGAAACAAAATTATTAGGGGCTGCTATAATAAGTACATATTGCTTCATTTTATTATTGGGTAAGACCTTGAACTTGTGTATGATGTAAGAATCTCATAATAAGCATGTTGGCTATAAAAATTTTTGGGTCACACTCTAAATTCATGCATTTCAAAACCAATCCTTTAAAAAGAAATAAATCTGGTTTTTGTTTAAAAAATTAATGAGAAAGAGGGTTTGAATAATTGTTTTGATTAAATCTAGTTTTGAAAAGGTTTTTTATAGAAATGTTGGTATCATGTGTCTGGATGTCATTATTTATAATTTCATAGTTTACCATTACTTAAGTAATATAATACAATGTATATGAAAGTAAACATGTAAGTGATGTGTTCTTTTGATTAATAAAAACTATGAGGGATAGTTTATATGTAGGCCCAATATTGTGTGTATTGTGATTAGTGTAGTAGTAGTAAGTATTGTTTCAAATAAAAGCACAAAAATCACCAATTTTATTTTTTTGTTTTGGGTTGTGAGTTTTTGGGGTGTTAGAATTTTTCACATTGTTTTATGATGCTTTCTTATTTCATGCATTTTTTTGTTGCTATTACTTTTTATGCATATATATGATCTGATGAATGATAGGATGAACATGAAAAATTGTTATATCTAGGTTTGTGTAAAAATATATGGTAATGTAATGGATGATATATATATATATATATATATATATATATATATATATATATATATATATATATATATATATATATATAATATATATATGCTAAGAAATTATTTTGTAAATGAACATGTACAACTTGTTAAAACAAACTTTTAATGTGATAAATTTCATTTCAAATGAACACACATAAAGTGTCTCTAACCCTACCACCTTCCCTTGAACTGATGAGATTCGAAATTTTTATACAATGATCTATGTGTAATAATTAAACTGTATGAAATAATTTTTAGATGATTTGTGAAGTAGTTTTCATAAGCAACCTACAGAGCTGGTTGCAGGGGGAAACTAATTGACATTGTAAAGCCCCTTGGAAATCATATTATTTTAAACATTTATGGATCCCAAAAGTTAAATAAACCATTACAAACCTCAACATTATTGTATAAATAATGTTAAAACAAACTTGGATTTATACTTCTTCACTCGAAAAAAGAGTTTTCCCATGTGCATTTGGGATCCATCTCGGCTTAAAACTACTTAAGTGTAGCATACAAATTTTTCCAAATACAATTCAAAATCTATCTCCAGAATGAGCTCCTGTTATCTATTACAAGTTTCACAAATAGTTCTATTTGGGTATTCATTGATCTTTTGGAAAGTTCATTCCATAGCCACTTGGTCTAGTTTTCACAGTAGAGCAAGTAAGTGATGTGAACCCTTTTTTTTTAATTTCGAGCCACTTCCATTGGGTATAAATATATTATTAATTTGAAATGGGTATTATATCCATGACTATCCAATTTAAACACTTAAAAAAATAATAAAATACAAATTTAATTTTGTGTGAATAATTGCACTACCTAGTTGAACGTCATTAGTGGTATTGAAAATTAGAGCTACATGTCAAAATCGAACAATGGTTCCCAAATCTAAATTTGATTCACTTTAAATTTTGTGCTGAAAATATTGATTGATATCCCTCTCATTTCATTTAAAAATATTTATTGTGTTGATAAAATGAATGATTTTCTCTCCCTATCTATTTCTCTATCTACAATGTGAAAATGTAGTTTTGAATTGATATGTCGTGGGAAACCGTAACAAAGGTTTTTCTCCTTCTCGAATATTTTTCCAAGTTTTAATATCTTTTATAGATAGGAGGGGTTTGATCCATTCCATCACATTTTTGACCCATGATTACATGATGACACATGTTGTAGGTAACATGAATAAAATAGAAGGGAATGAAGCCTCTTGAATATTTAAATTTTTGTATGAGTTGTAACATGTTTACTTTGCTAGATTAAGGAAGTGTATTATTATGTGTAAGCATAATTTTAGTACCATTTACCAGAAAGGGGAACGTTTGACTAAATCATGTATGAATTTGTAATTGCTATATGATACTATAATAGTCTGTTGTACTTTTATGAAATAGTCACATCAAATCATTTATCTATCAAGTAGTTATTATTATATTTCCTTTATATATATTACACATTGTGTGGTAGTATGGAAAACACATAATTTTTTGAAATGGAACTACTTCTGTAATGCTCCTTCTTCATAAATTTTTCTCTCGACCGAGCCATGAATAGATTAATAGACATTTAGTATTATATGAGAAGACTTATATTTCCCACAAGTCATTATCTCATTGTATTTATATGACTTCTATACAATGAAACCTTCCACTTACCTATAGTGAGGACGGATTTGGTTGAACTACATTATGTAGCCATTATCATTCCTAAGACGAGTAACTCATTACTCCTATGTGTCATATTTATAAAAGTCCATGTTGAAATAGTTTTAATTTGATATGATCGTAACTATACTTTGAACCCTGGGAGTAATCTTATGCATTCACCTATGTATAAAAAAAGATATCTTAAGTGTATTAAGTAGTTATGAGTTAGTGTAGTTAGTATCTTGGTAAGATCTCAATGATTCCTTATAAAAATAAATATCCTAATCCTAGAAAATATCAATGGAGAACTCATGGATACACCCTTATAATGTTTTAATTACTATGAATTCATCGCAGTGTCTAAAAGATATTTATCTTAGAGGTTATGAAACCTAACTCCACCAGATTCATTAAGAATCTGGATATTGATCATCTTGGTTGAACAATGAAGAATCCTAGAGAAAACAACCATGTTTTTTGAATATTGTTAGTTTTACCAAGCCATGTAAAGTTAATAAGACAAAAATGAATTGTTTCATGTGTGAACATAAACATCTGAAATCATGGATCCCTAACCTGGAAAAGATTTTTTTTTTGACATGGATGTATTTAAACCATGATTCTAACAAGTAAATCAACATGGAAATTATTGCATTAAGGATAATAAAAAAATGTGGTGTGTTCCTTTCGAGAAACACATATATCTTAAGGGGGAAAACTTGTAATTTAGAAATGAGAGAACATATTTCTTGTAAAAAAGAATTTTTTTTCTATATCAAGCTGGTCAAGAATGAATGAACATTTGTCTTATCATTTTCATTGAAAGTGGATGTAAATGTTAATTATATGGAGTCAGTTTATCCATCTTTTTATGTTAATTATATGGATATAATTGTAACAATGGTAGAATTATCTTTCCTGTTTCTCTAGCTTCTACATATCACATAGACCCTGCATGGACTAACAGCAAAAATATATAGGTTGAATCTCTGTCCAAAAACATGATGGGTTCTAATACCCCACTCACTCCGACATTGGCACATGTAGAGAGCTCCAAGATCCATTAACGACATTAGACAAAAAGAACTATGGCTTAAGGACTTTCATAACTACAATATATACACCAAAAAGGGTTTATCGAAAAGTCCCAGGAGACACGTGATAGCCACGGGAAAATCCAAACTCCATAACCTTGCAAACATCCTCCCAGCCTGTGTCAAAAGGGGATGGTTGGAGAAGCGTATGGAAATCTAACAAAGCATAATGAAAAATTGATTTTTTCATAATGTAGAAGTAGGTGCCTCCATAGCCACTTATGAAATGTGTGGAATCATACACGAGGCAACATCAATTGAAAAAAATGACTAAAAGCGCTGGTGGGGTCTCAAGGTAGTAGCTACAAATGCAAGATAAGCATAAATAGAGACCTACTAATTGGCCTAGTAAAAATTCCCTTTCCAGAATATACACGTAGCCAAAAGTTATAGAGCAAGGAATAGGAAAGGAAATCCATCAAAGCACAATGACAGTTTTTCTCTAATCATTTGCAAGTTTAGGAGCCAAGAGGCTATGTATGCAAAGAGTGTAAGAAAAATACAAGGAGGACCATTGACAAAAATAATGAAAGAGATGAGGTCGCAGGAAGAACCATGGTTGTAGGATCTGCATAGGAGAATCTTAGAAACAAACTTGCAAAACCAACAACAACCAACTAGGTTTATAATCTAATCAACTCTCTTGTACCTGTATGCACACATCCAGTGCTAAAAATGGAGCTTAGACATGGTAGGGGGGGGAAGCTTATTCAAACAACATGTACCTATAAACAATGGCGCACAAACTACAGATACACACTAGGAATCCATCCACCACACTCACGTATATGAAAGGTGCATTTAACCACCAAACTTCCTCATGTATTCATCCAAAAAGGCTTGAGCAGATTACACATAGCCAATCTGAAATTTTAATAAAACAAAACTTGAAAAATCTAGGTGTGTAGCGCAAAGTAGAAGTTACCAGGTCAAATCAATGACCCCCTATGCAAATCCTTCCCAAGGGGATCTCACGCGGCAAGAGAAATATGGTTGAAGGTAGACAGTAAGTTCCTGGGAAATTTTCAGATCAAAATAATAAAAGACATAAGGTGCTGCCACCTACAAATCCTTCCCAACACATCTAACATTAATTAGAATTTTGGAAATGGTAGGTGGCCATCATATCCACCCATGCACCCAATTAACAACAAAACAATAAAAAAAAGTGGAATCCAAGGATCATTTCCACTATCCCACCTGCCACACACACTTACATTTTTTATATAATTTTTTTTATTATTTTAGTGTTGTCTCTATTGGCACTACATTTCCCTCCCCTTATAAGAGCATCTTCCTCGATGCGACATAACACTAAAGGAAGTAAGGGTGGTAAGAAACAAGAATAAATAAGATGAAAGTATGCCCTATGGTTAAAATTTTAGATGTTAAAGCATAGCCATGGGGTCACCTTAGAAATATTTTGGTAGGATGTTTTAATTTCAATGTTTTGTGAATATTGGCAGTTCCCTCTTATTCATTATTTAATTAGTCTCTTTCCACTTACATTATTTCTAATTCAAGTTCTTTGACATTTCCTTGTAGAATTTTAGTTTATTCATTCGTGAGGGTGCCCAACATGAATTGTTATGACAACACCCAACCAAGGTCATACACAACACTAAGGATTAACAAGAATAACTTTACATACTATCATGATTTTCCCACACCACAAGATCTTGACCAAATTATGGAAGGGAACATGCTCTATCCACATGAAATCATACTTGACACACACCTAGGACTGACATACAATATTCAAACAAATGTGTACTTCAATGACCAAAATTTTCCACAATTCCACAGATGAAGGTTTCACATAACTCAGAACAATAACTATATGTACGTAGTGTCAAAAGGGCATCAATGCCATATCCACAACATTACAAAAACATATCCAACTAACACGAGTAACACATACAACATAGGAACGCTCCCAAGACATCATAATAACTCAACATATATCCCAAAACCTCAATCATACACATAAATATCTTATGCACTCCCTTAATTCTCTTATGCCTCCCTCAATCTCTTATGCCTCCCTCAAGTCTCTTATGCCTCCCTCAATCTCTTATGCCTCCTCTCAAGTCTCTCATGTCTCCCTCAATCTCTTATGCCTCCCTCAAGTCTCTTATGCTTCCCTCAATCTCTTATGCCTCCCTCAAGTTTCTTATGTCTCCATCAATCTCTTATGCCTCCCTCAAGGAGGCCAGTATCCCTATGGCCCTAGGCACATAGAGTCTAGACACCCCTAACCCAAGTGACATAATAACTCATGGTTCAACAACCCGCTAGTTATCTGTAACTCCTTGGGTTGTACCCCCATATAACGAAGCAGTGTCCATAGGTCCAACCATTCCATGGTGCATCCCATGACCCTATTCCACACATCACGACAATAGAACAAGCATAACAATAAGATTCAAATGCCAAGTGGAAAAGTACAAGCCTTGGGTAAGGTGGTAAAATTTAAAATTTAAAAGAAGATTCTTAATCCAAGCAAAACAAATGGCCAAATAGCCATAGTTAGTGCTAAAAATCTACATGTTAGTACCACAAACCAAGGAAATGCCCAAAATATAAAACATGGAAATCAAGAAAACTGTTGGTCCTTACATAAATAAATAAAAAATAAAAATTTTAATTTACGAATAAAATACATGTATATAATAATATCACATTACGATAACTGTGTGGCCTTATTTGGCCACCAAGGGGGGTACTCAATGATTTTACTGGCACTCAGAATGTTGTAGCCCTCAACTCGTAAAAAACATATCAATAGTACCACTGTCATCATCTCTATCAAAATCATGCTCACCACCACTTCGACAAGGCTAAACACAGTCATAGCTACACTTAGGCTACATACATATAACCATATAGGGAGAGAGGAAAGAAGCACAGGCTGTTATCTACTAAACCAAAAGTTGGCTCATGTTACTGGCCCATGGTACACCATTCCTCACTTGAAACATACACTTTTACCGAATTCCCTTAGGATCGGTTAATGTAAGGTTCATAACATAACACATATGCACATTACTAAAAGAATGGAGGTTCCCACACATTAACCATAGTGCCTTGGCATGGTACCGATATAGGATATATCACATACATTACATCCATGATTTACAACACACCACATAACTACATATTGCACCCAAAGTGCAATTGACTGTATGATAAGGATCATATACCCACCATATGTCACTAAATTCATGACATGAATCCTTACATATCACATGTATTACAATTATGATGAACAACAATCAAAACATACAGTCAACTACCATATAACATGGGGACACACACATTTCTATACAAATGATAATGACATCATTATGAAATCTAGTTCACTACAAACCAACCTTTCCATACAACACATCAACACACCCACACATCAAAAATGTCGAAAGGCTTTAACACTCCATAATAAAAAATAGCATTCCTTTCACAAACACAACAAAATGGTACATCACACTCGAATTCTTATTGAATTTGTGAAAAAGAGTGAGAATACTCTCATCTCTAACACATACACATGCCAACAGTTACACACTAAGTGACATACACAACATGTGCGTTCACAACATCACAATTACGGTATAGTTCACATCACACTTATAGCACATTACTCTTCCAATATCATCCACCCTTAACCAACACCATCACCATCATGTAACACCATCACAACTCCAAACTGGCCTAGAGGTTCAAGAGCATGAACCTTCTTTTCTGATACCAAGTGTAATGCCCACTATTTCACACATAAATACAACACTGGAAAAAAACTTCGGATAAATTTTTTTCGACTTACTTGGAGTTTACATGACACAACAAGGGATCACAATGGCTACCACCAACTCATGATAGGCTTGACCCAACATTGACCACCCAGGTACAATGAAATCTACGATGTCAACATGAAACTGTTCACTTCCCATTTTGACAAAACATCACATATAGGTCCAACCACAGAACACACTTACGTTTAGGGGCATCCCATGAGGAAAGTCTTGTTAAAGTTTCTTGTTTACTAAAACGTCTCTTAATTCTTAACTTACGTTCTTATAAAAATTCATGTAATGATTCGCACAATTCTTTTCACAAGGGAGAATTTCTTTCTTTTCTACTATTTACTAAATAGCTTAAGGCCAAAGTTTCTAAAAATAGGATCATCAATTATATGTCAATAACTTGTTTAATTCATTTGATTTAAGAACATTTTCCATTTCTCACAAGGTTAATTAATCTTACTCAAGCCACTGACACTTGTTCCACACCTCTATTGCACAGGTGATAAGCACAAGCTTCTGATTGAGGGAAAGTACTGTTTAGGTTTAGAACAATAATCTTCCTTGTTTAAGGATCAAAATTTGATGTTACTTAAGAAAGATCACCATAAATCAAGGAAAGGGTTAATGTAACAGGTCAAAAAGAATTCAGCTTCAGGGTCTCATTGCTTGATTAAGTTTGACAAAGGAAGGCAATTTTACATTTCAAATGATTGAGAGAGATTGAATGGTTTCTTAATAAATTTCCTCCCACTTATACAACCTTATTATCTTCCAAAAACTAGTCAATGATTACACTATAAGATCACTTAATACTTCACCATAAAAGGATAATGTTGATTAGTTTAGATTGGGGAAAAACAAGTAATTATATTTCATTACAAAAGATAGTTTCCTCTTTGATCGTTCAAGGGCTCAAATGTTATCAAGTAGATCACATCTACATTAATTTATTCATATATATAAATTTTAGTTTAACTTTTATAAGGATTATCCAGCCCATTTTATAATGCTTATAAACACATTGTCACTATGTCTTAGAAAGATTTACAACTCAACATTTTATCTCAAGAGCAAAGTTTTCCATTACTCGTTTGTGAAAACTAACAAGGATACATCAATTATTTCCAACATGACACGACCCAAAGGGACAACCAACTATATGGAACCATGACTAGGGATCAAGAGAGAATAACATTGGTCATGCCATGTTGTACAATTATTAAAATTTCTATAATACATTAGAATCACCCGTAACCAAAATGGTAATCAACCTTTGTATTTTCCAAGGTAACAAAAAAATCCAAGGTCTCAATAGTCATGACAACATTAATCCACAACACATAATACTATGACACTAGTTTTATTCTAAATTCCCCACATAACCCAAACCAGAATCTTACAACATAAAATTATTCGTACAAAAGAACTTCACAACCAAGTTTGATGTAATATTCTACAAGTCATTCCCTCATCTACTCGCATAAGCCATCTACAACACATTATTAACCTGAGTCAGTTCACGAGAACTGAGCAAGATAAGACTACACAATGCAACAATAAGCTAATATCTAACAAAATCAAGAAAGGATAAAATATTCTATTCCAAGAAGTGGCTTGAAGCTCTAAATTCTAACAACCCCTTAAGATAATTCAAAATTTCTCCCCCATGCCAATCTAAGAAGAAATCCTTATACTTCAGTTATGAACATTGTCTCAAAGCAACAAAAATTAACCAATCATTTGAGAAGGGGCCAATGGCCTGATAAGTTAGAAACAATAGTCTAGTGTAACAGGATTTCCATCAAATAAACAATTAGGTTAAAATATTGAGAACTGATATTCAAACCAAACAATCTACATTCATAAACAAGTACCAAAAGCACAAGCTGTGATACTCATTTTTAGAAATGACACAAAAGAAAATAATAAATATAGGAGGAACAATGAATTTCAAGGTTAACTTGAAAGGTCAAGTGTATTAAAATTTTAATCATGTAATCATATAAGTTAAAAGATGGAAAACTAATACATGAACACCACTCAACATTGTTTAACAAGGGGAAGAAGTTAATACTAGTTTTTTCCATTGACTCCAAGGAATTTCACAATCATTTAAGAAGAGGCCACTTCCCTTATAAGCTAGTAATGAAAAATGAGAGTAACAAAGATTTTCGACATACAAGTTAACATTTTAAACATCAAACAAAGTGTTGTCACACTAGGGATTTCCAAACCTTCTCTATAAGTATATAGTTTTGTTTTAAAACAATTTGGATCACTACTTTCCATCACAAGTCATTTTAGAGTGCTCCTCATTGACATATTCAAACCATTCAAAAGTAAAATAGCATTTTTAAGTATCTCCAAAAGCCGTTAATTTAACATTTACTTCAACTATCAATTAACAATGCATCTATATATAAATACCCCCAACTATCCGTAGTTATCTTAACCGTTCTATCATAAATTAACAAGATATCAATGCACATACGCCATCAAAACATCAATTAAAATCAGCGAGATGCAAAATTATAAAAATGCCCACAAGAGGCATCACGAGTAGAATTATGTCAAGGTATTTCTAACAAAAAGGAACACTATCCATAACACACACATGAAACTACAAATATCGGTGATGAAATCCTTTTTTACGATTTAAGATTCACAATAGATGGTCATAGTGTCCCTAGAGGAAGAAATTAAATATCTTGACCTACACCAATGATCATCAAGAAGTTGGGTAAGTGTCCAAGATTATAGTAAATTCTAAAGGAAAACCAAGGTGTACAAAGACTAAGCAATCGGGTACCTTAGCCATGACACCCCCCTTCATACATAGTAGCAACCACAATAGTTAGCTACATGTAAAGTTTTGTGGACCTACGGGAATGATTGGATAACGAAGGGGCCACCTACCTAGCCCAAGAAAGGAGAACAAGGAGGTCTAATAGACCTCGACAACCACATGTCACTGCGATTGAGTAACACCAAAGGGAAAAAACTAACGTTACTAAAATTGGTGTCATAACTCAAAAGGATGACTAAGTGTCCATAAAACTATAGTCAACCTGGATTGGGTTCAACCTAGTGGTTGTTCGCTGAAGCAAGGTTGACATGACCTAAGTAATCTGTGCTCAACATACCCGTAAGAGAGAAGGTAAAGCTATATTAGATTTTTTTCCACTAATCCAATTTATTTAAGGAGTATCAGAGAAAGGGGAAAAGAGTTATAAATCTAAAATATCAACACATCTCACATACTTGGAAGAGACATCATTTGATAGAGTAACTACTTGAGCACCCAAATATAGAATCACTGAAACATGGACTTCTTGATTATCTAGAAAGAAGAAAGAAAAAAAACTAATCTATAGATAATAAGCTTGTATGAAGAAAATGGTGTTTAAAGTACAACTAGGCTTGTTTTCAAAACCAAAAACTCTAGTAATAAACAACATAACAAACTTGTTACTTAAACCCAGAAATGTAGTTAATAATGTTAGGAGATCGATCATTCAAGAATTAATACACAATAGCCAGAGAAGAGAAATACATCTTTGTTGTCCATTTTAACACTAATAACTAGTATAAGTAAAACAAGAAAATATTTCAAGAGGAAAGGAGATCATTCCCAGCAAGGCATATAAACCCACATCAAAAGTTGAAGAGATAAGACAATTTAAAGGAAGGGAAGGTTACATTTCATGATATTTTTAAAATTTTAGTAATTATAGCAATGGTAGAATTATCTTGCCTATTTCTCTAGCTTACAAGTCGCATAGACCCCCGCACGGACCAGTAGCAACAATCTTCTGGTTGAATCTCTATCCATAAACATGATGGGTGTTAAGACCCCACTCACTCCCACGTTGGAATAGGATGGGAGATCCAAGATCCACTGATTGCATTAGATAGAAAGAACTGTGGCTCAAGGACTGTCATGACTACAATATATACACCAAAAAGGGTTTATCAAAAAGTCCCAGGAGACATGTGATAGCCAAGGGAAAATCCAGACTCCATAACCTTGCAAACATCATCCCAGCCTATGTCAAAAGGGGACATTTAGAGAAGGGTATGGACATCCAATGAAGCATAATGAAAAACAAATTTTTTCCAAATGTAGAAGAAGGTGCCTCCATAGCCACATATGAAATGTGTGGAGTCATCCATGAGGTAATATCAATTGACCAAAATGACTTAAAGCACTAGGGGGGTCTCAAGGTAGCAACCACAAATGCAGGATAGGTATAAATAGAGGTTTACTAAATGGCCTACTCAAAATGCCCTTGCCTGAATTTACACATAGCCAAAAACAATAGAGTAAGGAATAGGAAAGGACATCCATCAAAGAATAATGAAAACTATTTTCTAATCAGTTGCAGGTGCAGGAGTGAAGAGGCTACGTATGTAAAGATTTTAAGCAAAATACAAGGAGGACCGATGACAAAAATCCTCAAAGAGATGATGTTCCAAGAAAACCATGGTTGTAGGATCTACATAGGATAATCTTAGACACAAACTTGTAACACCAACAATAACCATCCCGGTGTCTAATCTAATCAACTCGCTTATACCAGTATGCACACATCCAGTGCTAAACATGGAGCTTAGATATGGTAGGCAGAAAGCTTATTCCAACAACATTTTCTTGCAAACAATGGCGCACAAACTATAGACCCCAAGCAGGAATCCTTCCACCACACTCATGTATAGGAAAGGTGCATTTAATCACCAAATTTCCTCCCATATTTAGCCAAAAATTCGTGAGCAGATTACACACATCCAAGAAAAAAATTTAATAAAACAAAATTTTTAGAATTCAGGTGCCTAGCACAAAGCAGAAGTTATAAGGTCAAATCAACGACCTCGTATGCAAATCACTCCTAAGGGAATCTCACGTGGCAAGAGAAATCTAGGTGAAGGCAGACATTAATTTCCTAACAGATTTGTAGATCAAAACAATAAAAGATGTAAGGTACAACCACCCATAAATCCTGCCCAACACATCCATCAATAATTAGAATTCTTGAAATGGCAAGGGGCCATCATATCCACCCACGCATGTAATTGACAACAAAAGAATAAAAAAATAAGTGGAATCCAAGGATCATTTCCACTATCCCACCTGCCACACACGCACTCACATTTTTTTATATAATTTTAATTTTATTATTTTAGTCTTGTCTTTGTTGGTACTATAACTGATATTTATTGGAAATCTATTATTTTCATGATTTGAAGCTTAATGAATTTTGATGCTTCCTTTCTATATGTTGTCAGTAATGTACTTGTTATTTTAAATGGTTTAATGAGATGGTTCTATTATTTTTTATGTGCATATTTAATTATCCTTAGACTTGATATGGTCCTTTTGCAGTTATGTGGGTATGCCTAAAGCACTATGGTATTCATGCTTGGGGCAATAGGTGACATGGATTTTTTAATGCCCATAAACATTCACCCATGAAACTTGAACCCAGGTGAATACTAGAATAGAAAAATTATGGAATAATTATTTTATTTTATTTTTGTTAAAGGATGAATGCAACGTTTAGCTAAACCCTTAGATATAACTGGTCATTACATAATTACATAAATAATAATATTAAATAAAATAATCCTGCAAGCCTATGGTTGGGTTTAAGATATTTCAATCAATTAATCCAGCATTAATTTAATACATTGGTTTCTAAGGTCAAGCAATAATTTATTACTTAAATTCCAAGGTCTAAAATTTCTTCCACTTACACACTATTATATTCAAATAAAAATAATCAATGACGTCTATACTTGTAAGGGTGAAGAAGCTACTTAAAATAATTTAAAGAAAATAGAAACAATTTACTTAACTTGTATCCCACACAAGTGGCCCCATTCAAAAGGGATTCCCATAAGATCAAATGATCACCCCACCTACCCCCACCTAACTTTTGTAGGGGACAATCTTGGCCCTTCGATGAAGAAAATATGGACCTTTGGAAGAGTGGATTTCAAAGAAACCCTAAAAATTCTTAAGGAAGGTCTCTATCTTTTTCCTTAGCTCATTTCTCTCTCATTTATTGGTTTTGTAGGTTAAGGAAAAGTATGGGAGAGGAGGAGGTCAGAAGCTTGGGGGATGGATATACACATCCCCCCACTATTATTTATTTTATCTTCTTTCTTTTCTTTCCTACCCCATCCAAGGGATTGTAGATTTCTAATTTTTATTGAAGGCAAGATTTTAAAACAATACCCATTTGGGTATTTTACATTTCATCAAAAGATCTAAATTATTCCCTTATTTTGTTTTATCAAGAATACTCTCCTATTTTGTTATATAAATAGATATACACAAATAAATTTCTGAAGTATCAAAAGTATATTTGTATATCCAATTTAAAATTTGATTATGATATTAAAATCCGAATTTATCAATATAAAATAATATATATCTGTATATGTGTGTGTGTGTGAATTATTTAAAATAAAAGCCTAAGAATAATTAATATAAGTTATTTTGCATATATATATATATATATATATATACAAAAGTGAGTTATTTAAAACATGGCCACAGCCAAGGGAAGTACAGACTGCGGTCAAAACAACAGACGTGGGTTTGAAGGATTAAAAATTTGGCACAGTGTGGTGGGGGCTCGTCCCACACCGATTTTGATAAGGAAAACAAAATTAAGGGAGGGGAGGGGTCGGAAACCCCACCCCGCACCCCATAAACTATGGGGTGGGGGATGGTGTCGCCTACCCCTCCCCACCTAAAACCTAAAACTAAACAAAACACAACCACCACAAATAAAAAAATAGTCTGCAATCCTAGATGTTAGCAAGGCAATATTCTTTATTAATATCCACATTTACTATTTCTAAGAATACCCTTAGTTCCTGATAATACTATTAAATATAATCATTAATAATATTAAATCATATTAGTATTACATGATGATATTATTAAATAACGGTTATATATATATATATATTTTAAAACTAACAACATTGTTAGAATATTAAAATATTATTATAAGGATAATATTTGAATAACCCATGTTATTTATTTATTTTTCCTTATTAGTTAAAGTAGGTCAAAGTTATACTAATATGAATAGGGAAGATTTGTATACAAAGTCTACACAATTACTTACTTGTAATTGTATTTAAGTAGTTGTGAATTTATGTATATTTTTGTTTTGTAAAATTCACCAAATGTGAAATTAAGATAATTATATGTTTTTTAACACAACTTACAAAACAAAGTGACAATGAGGAGAAACAAAAGTTTCCATTTAACTAGAATTTTAACAACTACTCCCCTATAACTAGTTTAGAAATACATGTAAAATTTAGCCCTTCATTTTACTCTCTTTCAAGGTAAAAAAATAACCATCCCATTTCATAATCTAAAGCAAACCAACAAAATACTTGTTTCTTCAAAAATAGAGTCTAACAAAATTACAATAACTTTGGAAATGAGATTATATCAACTTGGGTATATAGAAACAAACTTATATTAATAAAATTATATCCATTTCATATGCATTCAAATCTTCCTTTCTTCTAAAAAATACAATCCTTATAATTTCCTTTCAAAAGACTAACCACATTTTGCATTTTAACTTTCTCAATTCACTCACTTCAAGAGTTTATAGGGTAACATGATTTCCAAAGAATAAAACAATGTTGCCACCACTTACAATTTTTCGTACAATGCATCCACTCCAAGTGGGAAGTATGGGCTTGGGAAAAAATTACAATAGGGCTACCACAATCAACTTTCAAGTCTCCAAGAGTAAGTCTTCTCCAATAAGGTAGCTCCAACTTTGGCATGCTTTATCTTCACAATGAGATAACAAAACAAGGAAGGGGAAGTTGGAAACACTCTCCACCTAACCTTAGATCCATTAAGGGAAGAAGCCATTCCTTTAATAGCCCTCAAGCCCCAACCAAGGAATCATGAAGGAAATTGAGTAACATTGAAAACTATCACAAAGAGGATTCTCAACAAAATACACATACAAGACAGGAAACACCACCAAGTTCACATAACCAACAACTTTACACATAGACATAAAAAAAAAGGTTTGATAATCAAACCAAGTAGAGAAAGGGATATGGTAGACCACCTCCTTATGCCTCCCAAGTGAAGTGACAGTCTTTCCCTAAGCCTCCAAGTCCAGAAGAATAATCACACAATTCCTTATCTCTCCCTTGTAACAAGCAACAAATCCATGAATCCCTTTTCTCTACCCATATGCAATATTCCCATTCACACTCCCACCAATTTTCATCCCTCACATAAACTCTATTTTCCCTCCCTAATGGTCCCATAATCCCTTCTCAACAAACCCAACTAAGTCCAACTACTAAACCAACCCACAAAACACCATCACAAGAAGAAAAATACTTTTAACAAGCACAACATTGCTTACAATAACAAAGTAACATAATAATAAAAGTGTGGAGATCCTACCTCTCCATCAAGATCCAAAAATAAACTTCACAACCCTCTTAAAATCCAAGTGAAGCACTCCAAAAGAACCCAAATTCAAAAGTGCACAAGAAGAAAAATAAGCAAGTAACGCCCATTCCAACCAAAAGTCACAAATAAATAGAACTGGGAACTGAGGATGATGATGTGGATCCATGTAGCATGTCACTTCATCATCTCCCATCTTCACACTCAAGTAAAAACATCAAAACCAAGAAACATCAAATCAGAAGAAAGGACTATGAAAAGCCACATGGCTCAAAACTTGCACACCATGCTTTCAAGGGACAAAAAATAAATTTGGGAAGAGAGAAAGAGGAATTAATTTCCTTCTCCTACACTAAAAGATGAAAATAGAAGTCAAAATTGAGCTTCCCAACCCATAGGCAAGATTGTTGGGCCAAATTAAGAGGCATGGGACAAGCCTTGCTTGTCCCACAAGTCTCCAAAAGTGCCCCTAAAGTCAAAATCCGATTTTTGAACTTGGGGTGGGGTAAAATACTCCTAAATAAACATAAATTCTTCTTCTACAAGAACTTCAAGATCACATCATCACTATTAGTCAAATCTCTACTTTGGTTAAACTAAACAAGAGGGATTAAGTTTAATAAACACACAATTACACATTCTAATAAAGTGAGGAATTCTTCCAAATTTAAATACACAAAACATAAGTAAACACATACAAAATTTAAAGAAAGGAACACAATCAACCCCATGGCCACATATGTGAAATCATCCCCCCATGGGAGACTTCCAAACAAGACAAGAAAAACACTACACAAAACAACATTACACAAGTTGTCAATTTGGCCTCGTTACTCAATGCTCGATATCTTTATGTGGTTTTTTCCCTATCCCCTTCGATGTTTGTGATAAAATTACTACACATGACAAATACCTCTCTTTCCTTTCAGCTATATTAACAACATTGAGAAATCATATATATATATATATATATATATATATATATATATATATATATAAACTCGAAATTCATCATTCAACATTTACCCAATCATTTGCATCGTTCTTTTTTTAGGGTTTTGATACTATTTTCTAGTCTTTTGTAGGTATTCTATATATCTTGGATTATTAGCGACACTTGGCGTAGTATAGTGGATTTGATGCGACACACAATGAGGGTTTCACACCACGTACCCAACCTTTGAAACTCAATAATGAATCTTTTTCATAGACTCAGACATCTACTCTATAGACTAGAGCACTCATAGGTGCCCCCACTGCCTCTCTAGGTGCCCCATTCCAGCTAAAATAGACAAAACATAGGTGTAAAATCCCCAAAAAGGATGGATCCAACCTATTTTAGCTGGAATGGGGCACCTAGAGAGGGAGTGGGGCACCTATGAGTGCTCTAGTCTTAAGAATAGATGTCTGAGTCTATGAAAAAGATTCATTATTGAGTTTCAAAGGTCAGGTATGTGGCATGAAACCCTCATTGTGTGTTGCATCAAATCCACTATACTACGCCAAGTGTCGCTGATAATCCAAGATATATAGAATACCTACAAAAGACTATAAAATAGTATCAAAACCCTAAAAAGGGAACAATGTAAATGATTGGGTCATAGTGACTTCTATTGCCACAATATTGGTCTTACTAACTGAACGTTGCACAACATTTTGGACCCAAATGTAGTTTTGGTGTCTTTGTGCATCATGTACCTTTTAGTGCAGAATCACATCACCCCCCGAGTGCATACAACTAAATGAGTTGAGACCCTCAGTGTGATTGCATAACATGGAGCATCTCTCAAGGTGCAAGACCTTACGAGTTGAGAGAGCTCTCCTGATTAAGGTTAGTTCCTATTCCTTTTTTCAAGTGCACACAAATAAATTTCTAACGTTCTACTCTAAACCTACTCTATCTTACCAAGGAGACAGGGTTGAAAAGATGAAAAAAATAAACCTAATCTAACGAGGTGATTCACTAAACGAATGTTAAACACTCATTTTACAAGCTAACATAGACCATAGAAATGTAATGCAAACGCTAAACACAGATGACCAAACTGCAATGAGAGATCAGAAGACAAAAATAAAGACATGAGAGGGTCGAGAATCATCCATAGACATATATTATTGTTCCAAAATTCGATACACTAAATTACAGTGACGAAGAGGTAAAATCTTACATTACAACTTGAATGGGAGGTTTGGAAAACTCCAAAAATTCTCTTATAGACAAGGGAAGAATGGAGAGTGCAAAATACAAATGTCCAACCTTTTACAATGATTCCAACTCCTTTTATAATGTAACACAGAGACAAGAAGGAGAAAGAGGTGGGAAAACCTGATTTGGAACTCAGTACCAACCATTAATAGTCCTGTGAATCTTCCCACAATCTGTCAAATCCGTCACTCTATGTTTGCTCGGTGCTTTGAAGAAAGAAGAACGGAAGATCAAATCTAATTTGATCTAGTTGTTGGAGTAATTGGTTCTAGTATTAATGGCATGAAGATGTTTTCTTATTTTTCACCGACGTAACCTTGCTAAAATTAAATTTTTAGGTCTCCATGTCGTAGAAGAGGTCAAGACCTTTCCAACAGTGCCAAATTTGATGAATTTCAGGCACTAGGTTGGAAGATACGCCCATTTGAAAATTTGAATTGAGTTTGTACAAAAATGGTGGAAACCAGTTAGCAGAACGGGTATACGGGCCTGAAATTTAATTTTTTCCAAAAAACCATCTTTGGGTCCGTGGGTCCACATTTTCCATTTGGGAAACTAATCACCCCAAATCCCACCAACATGCATTCAATATAGGCCTTACACGTTGCTCCTTGGGCATTAATGAAGCAAAAAAGTTAAAATTACCTCCAGCAACATGCCATCCTTCTTTGACTTGGAATCTAGCTAGGTGGAGGGCTAGTGCTCGTTTGGGGAATGATTTTGAATATTTCTTTTGAAGTTACATCGGGCTTACATGTGGCTTATTCCAAGGACATGATTTGTTCCTTATGTTTTTTACTAAGTCCTTTTGCTTGGCGGGGCCGTATATCTTACCAGGGACATGTGGAGGCTTGGCGCTTGGCTAAGGACCAACTTTTAGATTTATCTTTGGAGAAACGTCAAGCTGACACATGGAATCCTTGCGCTCCTTTGAGTCTCCGCTTTGGGCCGCACCTTTGATTGTTCACCGTTAAGACACGTGATGTCTTCCACCTGCACTTCATACTTAACCAATTTGGGCCCACTTTCCATTTGAACTCTATTGACCCCTAGCCACGTGGAGAGGTGGTGCAAGTTTGAGTTTTATTTTTGAGTTTAATCTTTGGATATGCACCACTGACGCATGTGGAGGCTTCCCAATTCTTCCATCCTTGGCCAATTTCGGGCTCGTTTTGAATCATTCGTAGAGCCCAAAGACTTCAATTTTTTTCTCCATTTCTTATCCTTACAGCCTCTGGTTTTCTTTGACATGGTTTTCCTCCCCCAACCCTAAAACTCCATTATAGATCATGCTTGTAACCTATTTGTTATATTTGAAATGTCGGCTCATGCGACAGAGCCTTCCCTTGGATTTCTTCCTACACAGGGTCATGTTTGATCAAATTTTTCTGGGGGGAAAAATTAAGATAACAATTTGGTGACTCATGAGGACATCTTCTTGTTAGATGAATAGATCATTTTCCTTGTTGTATCCATTGGGAATGGAGTCATGGTTGGTGGCTTGGTTCTAGTATTGTTCTACTGGAAATGAACACTTTGAGAGTGGATTTTAGTTGCTCTGTATTTGTTCTATTAGAAAATGAGAAACAGTTACAGCAACTATGTCCCTCCCTGTTACAAATGCTAAAGGGCCTGGCATATTCACCTGGAGACAAGTTGAATTATATAGAAATGCAAACCTAGAGCAACAAAAACCTGTGCCACAACACTTAGGGAAACAAAACCTAAGCTACAACAAGACAATGTGTATACACACTTAGGGGGAAAAAAAATTCTATGCTAATATTTACAAGGGTGGAACATTCCTTTTTAGTAGCAATGTTTGAGATGGATCCCATTTACTGAGATGTGAAATTCTTCGCCATTCAATTTATCCAACTAGAAGGAATTACTACTCTTGCACCTTGTGATCATGTAAGGGAAACTTAAAATGGCATCAATTTGGAATTCTTTCTTGGCTTTTCCTGATCTGCATCCCACTTTAGAACCAAGTCCCCTTCTTGAAAGGTCCTTGTTATTTCTTTCTTATGAAAAATATTTTTCATCAATGCTTGATCCTTCTCCATGCTCTGCATTGGATGCTCTCTTGCTTCTCGGACTTCCATTAGCTCTGCATACCTAATTTCCATGGGTCCAAACTCATCTAGTTATAACTATTTCATGAGCTCTAGAGCGGGAAACTCCAATGATATTGAAAATACTACCTCTTTTCCATATACAAGCTTGTATGGGGAGCCTCCTTTGGATATTTTGGATGTGATCCTATTAACCCATAAATCTGATTTGAGATTTGTATGCCAAGTTCTCTGATTTTCATCAAGATTCCTGATAATCCTGAATATATTATTGTTTGTGAACTTTGCTTGGACCTTAAGGGTAATAATTTGATGAAGTGCTGAGGTACACACTATTCTTGACTACCCATTCAGTGATACTTGTGCCAAGGAATGCCAATGCATTATCTGATATAATAGTGGCAGGGACTCCAAAGCATGGTGGATATTCCTTCATAAAAATCCAATATGTTGGATTCATTTGCTTCCTTAAATCCCACTGCCTCAGTCCACTTGGTGAAGTAGTCTGTTGCTGTAAATATTCACTTATGGCCCTAGCATGAGTTTGGGTTAATCACCCCAATAAAGTCTACTCCCCATTGCATGAATGGTTGATCCACTAAAATTAGATTACAGGGCATGGCTGCTAACTTCTCCTTCCTTATGAATAATGCACACTTCTCACATTTCTTAACCCATGAATAGTAGTACCTAAACATTATAGGCTAGTTATAACCAGTTTTCATGATCTTGAGAGTTCTTACTCGAGGAGAAAAATGGCCTCCTACTTCTCTGTCATGGAACTTATGCAAAACTCTCTCAATTTGGCCTGTCCCAATGCACCTTAATACGACACTTTTGGTATCCTTTATGAACAAGACTCTGCCAAAAATCACATATGGAATGGCTTGTAGTCTAAAGTATCTCATTTTTTCTTTGTTCCATTCTAGAGGGCACAAACTTGTTTGTAGATAATGCACCAAGGATTGAGTCCAACATAGAATAGGTGCATCATTAGCTAGTTGCTCTTGATCATTCTACAATAGTAGGAAAACCTCTTCTTCATCCACTGACTCAGCTTGTTGCTTTGAACCGAGTTGTTCACACAGATCCTTGCCACAAACTAGTTTTGTCACCTTGATCTCGATGTCATACTCCATTACATGAGTGATCCAACCAGCTCTCTTCTCATTCAAGTCCTTGTTTAAGATGAAATATTTGATGCTAGCATGAGATACTAGTAGTTGAATCTTATTGTTTGAGACCAAGTTTCAGAACTTCTTCAAGCTCATAATAACAACAAGGACATGCTTCTCAATGAAATAGTATTTTACCTCTTAGTCCTCTAAGCGCTGACTGGATAAGGTTATGGGTTGTTCTGAACCTTCCTCAAGTTGTCTTGGACCAAGATGGCTGAGATGGTGTCTGAACCTCAAAAATTATACAACATGAAGTCTTTCAAGAAGTATGGGTTAATGCAATTTGGGGCTTGTGATATTGTGAGATTGAAGGCCTCAAAACTCTCTTTGCCTTATGTTTCCCATTTAAATGCAATACTCTTCTTTAATATCAATATTAAAGGCTTCACAAGAGTGGCACAATTAGGTACAAACCTGTGAACAAAGTTTATCCTCCCCAAGAAGCTTTGGAGATAATTTTTGTGTTGTGGCAATGGAAGTGTCCAGATGGCTTCAACCCTTTTACGATCGATTGTCAACCCATCTCTAGAGACAATGTGGCCCAAAAATTTACCCTCATATGCCAAGAATACAAATTTCTTTGGGTTTAAGGACACTCCTAACCTTCTACATCTCTGGAATACCTATCTGAGGTGGAAGAAATGGTCTACAACATTTTATAAGAAAACAGTGATATCATCCAGATACACTAGAACCATATTGTTAATCAAGCCTTTGAATGCCATGTCCATAGCTCACTGAAATGTTACTCTGAAATTTGACAGTCCAAATGGCATCCTTTTATAACCATATGTGCCCCATTCGATGGTGAAGATTTTCTTGAACTGATCTTCATCTTTCACCATTATCTGGTTATAGTCTGAGTATCCATTCAGCAATGAAAACCTCTCAGAGTGAGCTACAACCAGTAAGATTTGTTCCATTGATGGAAGTGGATAGTGATCTTTGAGTCATGCTCTCTTTAGATCTTGGAAGTATACACACAGTCTGATCTCTCCACTTCTTTTCCTCATAGGCACCAAGTTGGCAACCCAACTTGAGTTCTTGATAGGGAAGATGATGTGAGCCTTAATAAGATTATTCAACTCTTTTCTCATAAAAGGCTCTATGTGAGGGCTCAATTTCCTTTGCTTCTGTCAAAAAGGCTTAGATCTAGGATCCAAATCGATTGTGTGCTATGCCAACTTCGAGTTAAATCCTCTTAAATCTTTGTAAGTCTAGGAAAATACATCTAGGAATTCTTGACAAAGTTAAATAAACTCATATTTTTATTGTTGAGTGCTTACCTTTCCAATCTGCAACGTCTTTCCTTCCTCTATTAAAATGGGCTCTGAATCTTCACCCTTTACTTGGATATTCACCTTCTCCTTTCAGAATTTGTCATTTGGGTAGAAGATTGATTCTAAAGTGACAAGACCCTTTGGTAGTTTGTTGGTCCTCAGATGCACCACTTGATTGCCGTACTGCTGCTCCAATTTATCTTGGTTTCTAAAGGAGAGCTCAACTTCTTCTTGTAGACATTTGAAAATTTTCTAATCATTCTCAAAGACTTTCCAACTTGTATTATTATTAGGGACAATTGGTCTCATAACCACTTTGATATGGGGCTAATATTTATCTTTCTTGATACTCTCTATGACATAAAATTCTACCCCCAATCACTGTAAGTTTTTCTGCTACTTCATTATTGTTCCTCGATATGGAATTGATGTTGAATGCTTCAAATTCCTAGATGAGGTCCCATACCCGGTTCTTATATCTCTTTAATAGGTCATTCTTGGCAGCATTTTTTCTTCGGCCCCTGATTAGCAACTAGTTCACTATCACCAAACACTTGCAAGTTCTTGATTCATCTTTTCCTTGACCAATGTAATCCATGGACCAAGGATTCATACTCTACTATTTTGATTGAGCAAGCAAATTAGAAATGGAAAGATGATTAGTATTTCATACCTCGGGGGTAAACAAGCATAGATCCTCCTCCGACTCCTTGTCTACTTCTTGAGCCATCAAAGAACAACTACCATACCTCATTATCATCTTTGTGGTTTGGCTTAGTGATGTCAAGAAGAGGATGATTGTCCTCATGAAAATAGGAGAATCCTAGCTCAGATTCTTCCATCTCTTTATTAGGGTCAAAATCATGCCTCTTTTTTTCCCACTCACCAAGGGTCAAGTCTAGGATACAGCTCACCTTGGTATCTTCTTCACAAGTGCTAGGGAGATCCTCTTGATCAAAGGCCAAAATATTGGTGTTGATCGGGCTGGGTACATAAGACTCAATATGGTAATATCGAATGGGCTCATATTTGATTGTGGCCTTAGCTCCATACTTTCTTCTAAAAATCATGTGTGACCAATCAGTAGATAGATAGCCTCTAATATTAGAAGTGAAGTCTCTCGACAAATAGAATGTAAAATGTGGTGGAAAGTATATTACTGATACATTTTTCAATACAGTCACATTGGACCAGGCATGTAGTGTGAGGCTTACATCTTTGATGACTCAAACTGTCATTACCATTGCCCCATCTAATTGTAATATGCTCCTAGAAATGACTTCGTATTGAAGTCCCAACTGATCAGCTATTTGTTTTTCCATTACAGAGATACTTGCTTGTGAATCAATCACGTAATTATGTACCAGTTTATCTCCGATGATCAATGAAACATAAAACAGATGTGGCTTCAGATTCTTACTTTTTTGTCCTCCATGGATTCCCTCAGGAAGAACTGCATTGGTAAACACTTTCTCTTGCTTGTTAGGGGGCTGATTTGAGCTTGACCAATTGGCCATAACACTTTGCAATAGATCTCTCTATCTTGGAATGGCCAATGACTCCCACATTGAAATATTCACATTTGTCTTCTTCATTTGTTCGATGATGTTAAATGAGCTATCCTTTTGATGCCCCTTTCCTAGTACATTTTTATCTTGCACATGGTTTGTTAGAACTGGTGCCTGAGTGGGTTTGGAAGGTAGCTTGGAATTACTCTCCATATTAGGAGCTACATTCTAAGTGCCAATACCTTATGGAGTAATGGAGGGTTAGGGATTACCTAAGTTTGGTGATTTTCCCTCTATAATATTCCTTTTCTTGGACTATTTATTGGCTGCTACACTTTTAGAAGGTGTTTGATTCATCCCACAAAACTATTTATCCTATCAATTAACAAGCATAGTCTCACTTGGAGATGCCTTTTACCGAGCTCCTTACTGCAGATTTTCCTCTTGACTAGACCCTTCTGACACACCAATAGTCTGTATCATCAAGGCTTGGTTTAGCGCACTATTAACACACATTGATTGGTTATATGGCTGATTGCATGGGAAATACCAATCATATTCTTGGGCCATGTTGTTTTGTGCTGGAACCAAGTCCCTTGAGTTTGAAGTTGTGTTTGGATCATATGACCAGAAAGGCCTAACATCTTGAGTTTATCCTTGGTTTTTGTTCTAATTTGCAGCCTGAGGTGGTGGTCTATTTTGTTGATATGGGGGTCTAGCCTTATACTAATATTGAGGATGAAATGGCCTAGAGCTCTGATCTTACTACCTTTGTATAGTCACTAGATCATTTCCTAGGTTCTGTAACTATTTCATAGCTTCTTAAATCTCTTTTAAAGTGCTAGAGGATGAGGTAGAGGCTTCAGTTGAACTCTAATTCCTATGATTAGGTATAAGAGCTCATGTGGGTGTCTGACTAGTGCAATGATCTTCTAGTTCTGGGAGGCCAAGGAGCAAGATTTCTATCCTAAATCAGATAATTTTTAGTGCTAATGGAGATGCTATAGGCGGCAGGTAAGGTGGTGCCTCCCATTGATTGAATCATTAAAGAAATTTCATAATTTAGAGCTCTAAGAAAGTATAAGAAAGCACCTTCATTTGTGGGCCTCACAGCCAATGGTATCCTCTCCCATGTACTTTGAAACCTGAAGTTAAAATCTATCAGCTACTCATTAGGAGCCCTCTTGATAGTTGTCAAATGCTCCAAAAAGGATAGATTATCTCCCTTTTCTCCAAATTGGTTGTGAAGAGCTCTGCACAAGTGGTCCCAAGTCTAAATAGAGCATTTTGTTAGACTCCAAAGCCATTGTGAAGCTTTACCCTTGAGTGAAGAGGATAGTCACTTAACTACTATGTCCATCTCAGTGATCTCATGAACTACATAGACATTTGCAATGTCTTGAATGTGATCAATAGGAGAATTTTGGTTCTCTCGAGTTAAATATGGGATGCTCTTTAATACTACAACAGTGACCGGATTTCGTGTATTAAGGGTGAGTGGGCTACTGCAAGTGAAATTGACATAAGGATTTGGTTGTGCCATCTTGATTGGCCTGAGAACCCTTATTGATTGAATGAATGGCCTACTAGGAGGAGGATTTGAAAAGGTAATGTTTGGTTGAGATGGAGACCTCTTCATTCTTCTCCCTCTTCTCCCTCTATCTAGGGATAAGTGTAGATAGAAAAATAGTCCCTCCTCTATAGTTCTTGACCTTGTTTGTATTCTTCTCATGAACTTGATAATCTTTAGACTATTGAAACACGTAGATTCTAATTCTTTTGGAGTCACCAGATGTGTAATTTCAAATCTTGTTAAAAGCTAAAATTATAGCAAGTGCACATCAATCTTGCTGTAATAATGATGGAGACTTCTTGGTCCCACCGGGCATGCCAAAACTATTAGTGAAGAATCACAACACCCATGAGTGACTATAAATAGATAAGTTGAGACCATCAGTGTGATTGCATAACATGGAGCATATCTCAAGGTGTGGGACCTTGCGAGTTGAAAGAGCTCTCTGGATTAATGTTCGTTCCTATTCCTCTATTTAGGTGCACATAAATAAATTGCAAAGGATCTACTCTAAACCTACTCTATCTTACACAAGAGATAGGGTTGAGAAGATGTAAAAAATAAACCTAATATAACAAAGTGATGCACCAAATAAATGTTAAACACTTTTTTTGCAAGCTAACACAGGCCATAGAAATGCAATGCAAATAGAAAACATAGATGACCAAACTATAATGAGAGATCAGAAGATAACAATATACACATGAGAGGGTTGAGAATCATCCACAGACATATATTATTGCTCAAAAATTTGACACAATGCATTACAGTGGCCAGGAGGTGAAATCTTGCATTACAACTTGAATAGAAGGTTTGGAAAAATCCACAAATTCACTTATAGATAACGGAAGAAGGGAGAGTGCAAAACAAAAATTTCCAACCTTTTAGAATGATCCGAGCTCCTTCTTTTATAGACGTAACATAGAGAGAACAAGGAGAGAGAGGCAAGAAAACTTTATTTGGAACTCAACTACTAACCTTTAATGGTCCCTACAAATCCACCCACAATCTGTCGAATCCGCCACTCCGTGTTTGCTTTGAAGAAAGAATAACGACAAATCAAATCTAATTTGATCTAGTTGTTGGAGCAATCGAATCACGTATTAATGGCGTGAAGATGTTTTCCCCATTTTTCACCTACCTAACCTTGGCAAAATTAAATTTTTAGGTCTCTATGGCATAGAAGAGGTTGAGACCTTTCCAATGGTGGTAGATTTGTCAAATTTTGGGCACTGGGTCAGAAGATATGCCCATTAGAATATTTGAATCAGGTCCATACAAAAATGGCAGAAACCAATTTGTAGAATGGGTCTGCGGGCCCAAAATTCACTTTTTTCCCAAAAACCATGTTCAAGTCTGCCGGTCCACATTTTCAATTTGGGAAAAAAATCACCCCAAAACCCATCGGCCTACATTAAATATAGGCCTGACACATGGCTCCTTAGGCATCAGTGAAGCCAAAAAGTTAAAATTACCCCCAACAACCTGCCATCCCACTTTGACTTGGAATCTGGCCACGTGGAGGGCTAGAGCTTGTTTGGGGACTTGCCTTTAAATTTTTCCTTTGAAGTTACACCGAGCTGACACATGACTTCTTCCATGGCTTTGCTTTTTTCCTTTATGTTTTTTACTAAGTCCTTTCACTTGGTGGGGCTGTATATCTGACCCAGGGACACCTTGAGGCTAGGTGCTTATCTAAGGACCCTCTTCTAGATTTATCTTTGAAGATGTGTCGGGCTGACATGCGGAAGCCTTGCACTCCTTTAAGTCTCTGCTTTACACCGCACCTTTGAATGTGCACCATTAAGACATGTGTCGCCTTCCGCCTGCACTTCATACTTAACCAATTTGGGCCCACTTTCCATTTGACCTACATTGACCCCTGGCCATGTGGAGGGCTAGCGCAAGTTTGAGTTTACTTTTTATTTTAATCTTTGCAGATGCACCACTGAGGCATGTGGTGGCTTCCACTAATTCTTCCATACTTACCCAATTTTGGGCTTAATTTGAATCATTTGCAGAGCTTGAAGACTTCAAGTTTTTTCTCCATTTCTTCTCCTTATGGCCTCGTGTTTTCTTTAATGTTGTTTGCCTCCCCTGACCCTGCTACTCTATTATAGATCCCTAATGCAACATGTTTGTTTGATTTGAAATTTGGGCTCGTGCAATGGAGCCATCCCTTAGATTTATTCCTAAATGGGGTTGTGTTTAATCCAATTTTTTCGGGGGGAAAATTGAGACAATAGTACCCTAGGTGCTCTTTTTTCAGTCATAGTTTGTGAAGTAATGAGAAATAACTAGCTGTAGAATGTAATAGAATGATGCATAAAATATAAAAAAATCCCTCCCCCTATGCTTGTGCGATGAAGATGGAACAACTTTGTAGTTGTGATTGTAACGCCCACATATTACACACAAATAAATTAGTAAAAAAATACCAAAAGAAATTTTTTTTTCTTACATTGTAGTATACACGACACAACAGGAGATTACTCGGGATGACTCACAACACAAGATAATATTTACACAGACAATAACCCACATAAGTTACATGAACCACATGATGCATAACAAGGTCACCCTTTTTTAAATGACAAGGCACAACATAACTATTCTGCTACAAGACACACATGGAAATAGGATCTTCCATGACACGATATTTTAGGATTATAAATTTATTAAAAACATGTTTCAATCTTTAACTTAAGTCCTAGAAAGGTTCATAATATGTGAATCATACATTCCATTTTCCTTTTTGTTATATTTCCTCTATATTTTTTAACATTTAACCTTTAGATTATCTCATTGAATAAGAATCATCTACATTATTGCAATTATTATTTTTAACTCGCTCGTTCGATATTATGGTATTTTTTACACACCAAGATATTAGGTATTATCCTTAGGATTCAATCTTAAGGGAATGTATCTTGATCTTGTATCATACCTCAGTTATGCAACAGAACAAGTTTGATTCCAAAGGAGGAAAGGTTCGCATCTTTTTCTCAAGGATTTAGTGTAAATTTCTTTCATTCACTTATAAATTTATAATTGAGTTAGTACACAATAAGTATTATAGGAGATAGGTTCTTTATCCATAGCGAGAGGGTTTAATCACATCAAAAGGAAGATCATGTTTAACTTTCTTCTGGAATAACATCCCACAATTACACTCCCCAAGGTCAAATGTCAATTATAATTTTACTATACTTATGCTCCAACAATTAATTAAGGATTCAAGGGAACTTAACATGGCAAAAAACTTCCTTCCTTTTTTTTTCTATATTAGGTTTCTTGAGTATCATTCTACATCTAGCTTAAGAGGTTTTTCCATAATTAGGTTCACATGCCTTTCTGTAATGAATTTTGTAACCTATTTCCTAATGGGGAAATTGTATCCTTATGAGACTACTAGTCCTTATCTTATGAGATTTATCTATAAGGACAAGAACACATAGTTTAACATCATACATCTATTACCTAATAGGTCTAGTGGGGAAGCAAGATAGATTATTTATTCATTTAAAGGATAGGGTTCATAATAGATTTTACACAAAATTGAGTCCCTTTCCTCAGCACAAAATCGTTTGAACACCTTATATGAGTGATCTAAATTTCACCATTTTTTCAAAGCACAAAATTTTTCGGTTACATTTTCACCAACTTATCATAACTTAATATGTTGATAAGTATCAAAATTAACCCTTAGTATTCCACCATTAAACCCAACAATAATTGAGATCGGGTATCGAGTTCATTTATGATCTCAACTCCTAAAGGTGACCTCCAAGGTTAGTTGATGATTTTTCGGCACTCAACATGTATTTTGGTCAAAGAGGATTTTATCCTATGTTTAATGTTGGTTCCCCAAGAAGTTCCACTTTATGAGAATACATTCGCCTTACTACAAGCATGATTACCAAACCTATGATGGAATCACATACTCGAGATAATGTTTGACCGTGTTGTTCCTCGCCATTGGGTTCACAATGATGTCGCTACGCATACAAGCTATGACGATAGAATTGGGCTTTGGATCTTAATTATTTAAACTAAAAGGTGCCATCAAGTGTAAATATTTAATTTAAATCTAAGGTTTTAGTTTCTTCTATGCTAAGAAATAACATGCGAGAGGGGTAGATATGGACAATTTTTAAACTATGGTTGACAATTATATGTAGGATTCTTTTCTATATTTGCTATTTAAATGACATAAAAATCTAGATATTTGATCATAAATTTCACTATGAGTACGCACTATAAGATTTCAAATTAAATTTGATTTAACATATTTATCCAAATTTTACAATACAAGTTTTGGGATCAAAATAACACCCATGTTGAGATGAACATTTTCCCTAAATGCTAGTTACAAAACTTCACTAGTAAACATTTCAATACTTTTCAAAATGTTCAAAAATCCTATACAATATAACTTGACATATATATCAAACCCCAATTTTGTTAACCATATGTAAATTTGAATCAAAAAACACCTATAGTTAAATGCACATTTCTCAAAGCACCTCTAAAACTAGCGTCTCATACATATTAAAAAATTTTGATGATTAAATTTATTGTAACCTAGTAATACATTTTTTTCATTAACATATAAATTAAAATGATACATAGTGAATTACAACCACACCATTTCACCATCCTACTTGCATCCTGTAAAATGATGTGAGCATAAAATCAGTGATAAATCACTAGCATGACATCCGCATAAATCTAGCATAATTAATGTTTTTAGTTCTACATTTACATCATAATAATAATTTTCATTCAAAAGGAGAGGGTTAGAGACATATATTCATTTCATTTCATTTCAGTTCACTTCTTAATTAAGAAGAGACAAAGAGGTAGGGGAGAGAGAGAGATTTTTTTCGGAAAGTCCAATTTCACACAAATAGTCAAGAGTTAGAGTTCAAAAAAATTATTTACAAGTGTTAATAAGTTTCCATGATGGTATGCTAACTTGACTAGGGTCCTACAACTTTCTTCTAAACATTTCTCCTGTTAGTTGAAAAAATTCCCAATTTAGGCTTGGAGGCTAAGAAACCATGTTCAAAATCTTCCCTATGTTAGACGAATGATGACAGTTAAATTCCTAGGTATCATCCTATATACTAGGAATTCATAGGAGCTGACATAATTCAAAATGAGTGAAAGGTTTTCAATTGGAAGCTACATTTATAGAGCCAATGGTCGTAATCAGTCTAATTTAACTTCGTCAACAGTGACCAGAGGCCTACAAACTACCCCTTAACAAACTAAACAGGAATGTGTTTTTCCCAAGATGAAGGTTCAAGGAATTTTTTTAATAAAATACTAGAGGGTTGTGCTGGTACCCAAATTGATTCTCCCTCAAAGTTTGAGCAACATCACAAGTTTTTGTAGGAATCTTAGAGAGAGATAGATCATGGTGATTCATTTTGTAGCCGGGGATGGGATCTAACTATCCCTCTATCACTCAGATGTGGAGAAATGGATAGCACCCTCAAAATTATTTGATCTATCCTCACTATTTTAGGTTGTGCCTTTAAACCAAGGTAAGAGAACCCTTTTGTAGCCTATTGTTTATGGAGGAGATGGAGATGTCCTTCCTAATGAAGTTTTTAAGGAGACCATGAAGAAAATATTATCAATGCAAAAAAATCTAACTCTCACGAGTTGTCACTCTAGATAGTGGAGATATTCTCTATGCATGGTTTAGGCTACTAAAGGCATTTGGAATCCTAATTGTTTGGTATGCTTTGGTGATAAAATTTATGCATTTGTATACACACATGACAAACAAGGGTAGTATGGCTAGGATTAGTTGTTTTTAAATAAGTTTTGGTGGGAGGTGAGGAAGAATAAAATTGATTTGCCAAATCTCTGAGAACTCTTACAAAATGGAAAATTTAGATAACAGAATTCTTCAGAATAGCTAAAATGTTCCTTCAACCAGAATATGTACTTACATGGAGGCCTAGATTAACAATTTTTCACATATTCTATGAGATTTTAACATGAAGGCTCAAGTTAGAAGACCCAATAAAACATAAAAATCTAAGATCAATCATGTCTGAGGTACCCCTAGAGGCTTACAAACAATCTCTATCAACAAATGAAATAAAAGTGATTTTAAATCATTAATTTCACTCCCAAATGAAATATATTTTGAGAAATGAGATTGCAGATGCCACTAAACTATCACAAGGATTGATACTTTTGTGATTAAGACATATTTTGATACACGGTTGAAATAAGAACAAGAAAAACTATTTGCAGACACTCAAAAATGAAACAAACATACTTTGCTCAAGATCAACACAAAATAACTCGAGTTTTACTAAATTTATCAACAAAGGAAAGTTTCTAGAACAATCTTAGAGCTTGTCAATGGTTGTACACTTGCAATCACTTTGAAACAATCAAACTTAATACAAAAGAGATATACATGATTCTCAGATGGCTTCTCAAAAGATAGGCTTTGTCAAATTTTCCTCTTGGGAATTTTCTTCCACCTCTAACACTCCAACCTCCAACCATTTACATGATAAATTTGTGCCAATTATAACCTTTATAATAGACCCATTTTCCCCCAAAATATAAATACATTGAGTTCCAACAGTTTTTATCATGATCGTGAATGCGATTCCCAGAAACAGATCTACAAAATGTTGCCAAGTGCTCATGGGGCAGATCTCTTTGAAAATCTTAGCATTCAATTCCTTCAACTGGTAGAACACTCTTCCTTCTATTTGTCAACCACCTTTGCCACTAATTTGTCAATTTTTTCTCTTTTATGCATGAGAGAATAAAAATGGAAGATCACATAGAGCCTAAGAGCTAGACCATTTTAATGGAAAAAGACGTCTCTAGATCTTCTACACCAAACTTGGATATCAAAATTAACTCTCCTCTCTATTTGGCATGTAGGAAATACATATAAATCATGAACACTCACACTTCCAGGAATGTTTCAGTAAAATGGGGGGAAAATCATATTCAAACTCACAGCTTTCATTGATCTATACTTTGAATTTGGGCCATCCACGTGGAAGATTCAATTTTAAAACAGGTCATGGGGTTTCCTTTAACTTTTTACAACTTTTGAAAAAATGTAAAATTTTCACATTTTTCTCCATGCCTCTACCCTTGAGAAATGATCCCGACACGTGTCTTAAGGTGGGACCCAAAGGAATCAGAGCCAAATTCTACCATTTCACCTCCTTTTTGGAAAAGGGAAAAATTTCAAAGTTTTCCCCGTAGCTTTCCCCTTGAAAAATTGGCCAAACACATGTCCCAATGTGGGTCCCATTAAAACCATGCTTCCCTTTTACTTTTAACTCCATTTTCCCAAAAGGAAATTTTTTCAATTTTCCCCCAAATGTTCGCACCTCTGCCATTGACTGGAGCAAGTTTTGACTTTTCTCTATTAGGCCCGTGAGACATTTTGATGATTTTAGTCATTTAAACATCAAGGGGCAAAACATCAAGTTACCCCCGATGGCCCACCTCTTACCTCATAACATTTTCAAAGCCAACCTTAACCTACTTCTTGTCATGCTTACAGGTAATTTTGAGATTTTAATCCTTTTGATGATAGGTGGCAAAAATCAAATTTTCCTGTGATGGTCCACTTCCCTGCCCCTTTGACTTTTAAAACTACCATGTGTCACAATGGCGCATCTTCAAAAACCTTAAGGTTTCAAAATTATTTTGTGTGGGCTCACTTCAATTTTAGAATTTTATTCCATTTTTTCAAAAGGGAAAAACATTCAACTTACCTTCAAAGGCCTGCATCTCCCCCATTAGCTTTGCCACGTGTCCTACTGCGGGGTCAAAGTAAGAATTTTTCCCTACCACTTAAAATTTTCTTTAATGAGGGCCTAGCGGGGCTACATGACAAGTTCAAACCTTTTTCTGAAGTAGCCAAAAGAAACAAGTTAAAAAAAAACCATCGTGCCCCATCCAATTAGAAGAAGCCATTTAAGCACCAAAAGAACCAATCAGAAATGAGCGGAGCCACAGGACCAAATTTTCCTTTTTACCAAAAAAACAAAAAGTGATAAGCTAAAGTATTTTCATGTCATCCCCTGACCAACCAAAAGAAGCCATGTTAATTCCAAACGCTGAGGAATAACTTTGATAGAAAAATAGATCCGTCAGAGCGTCAAAGTATAGAAAATCACCATTCATGCCCAGAACATGATTTTTTGCTAAGGATGAAATTTTTTTAAAACAAAAACAAGTGAATCATGGTTCTGTGAATCCCTTTGACCCTTTTTTTTAAAAGGCATAAAAATATAGATTAACCATTCTCGAGCTTCTATGGTTAGAGAAAAATAGGAAAAATGGAAAAGCCCACAGATTTTGAAGAAATTAGCGTAAAACAAGGAAAGCTCAGAGAATTTTCAAGGAGGGACATGAAAATGGATTATGAAAAAAATTAAAGGCATTTCAAGTGGAGGTAGAAACTTTCATAACACCAACATCAAGAAAAAAAATGTTTTAGAACACGTAGATTAGAGGAAAATAGTGGCAAATGGGGCGAAACAAATCTAAGCACCAACATCAGCTCCGACTCGAGGATTGGCACTCCTTGTGAGTGCCATAAGAAAACAGGTACACCAAGTGATAAAATATCCATTCAAAAAAGGATTTGGCTTGTAGATCACAAAACTAGGACCATCCCAAAAAAAATTAGTAGAGAAACCAGCAAAAACAGGCCATGGGGGACCGGAACGAACAAGAACATGAAAGAAAAAAAATAAACCAACAAACTATACACTATACATATGATGTCCACCTTGATTCAAAGAAAACAATCAAGGAAAATCTTCAAGTGCCTGTCATCATGGATATGACCATGCTAAAAGGTCCTTATATGTTTTCATCAACTGAAATATACCTCTTTTTCTTCTTTGTTCATCTTGTAAACCATCCATGTTCTGTGAAGCTCCTCCATTGTTTTTAGGTTAAATTCTTTAACTTTTTTCAAGGCCGAATCATAGACCAAATTTTAATAGAATAAAACATACTTAGGAGCTATTTTTTCAACATTTTCATACTTCCTGAAATCCACAAAACTCACAAAGTTCTTAAGATCAACATCTACTTGCAAAACTTCATAATATGCATTGCTTGGGTCTTCAATCAATTACAACATCTTCTTCTCTCCATATAATTTCACCAAGTTTCCTTCAATGGGGATAGTGGCATAATACATGTCCATTTACAAACTATCACAAACACTTGTTGCCCACTTTGTTGACAATAGCATCCCCCACTTGACAGGTCAGTCAACAATAACTACGTCGATTTTTAAGTTCCTTCCACGATAAGATGCAAGTTGCACATCTAGATCTTTGACACATCCCACCATTGGCACCTCTCTGGTGTCCATGGCAGTGCACTTCCCATATTTTTTTGTTACTTTGATACCTAGCTCATTCATAACTTCAAGACGCACGACATTAAATGAGGCTCCAGAATCAAACATGCAGTTATGTAACAAGTTGTCTTTGATAACCAGGGTAGTGAAGAATGGATCCACATTCAGCTAGGATTTAACCAAATATTTTCCTAAATAAACCCATGGTGGTTCCCCCAGCCCTTCCAACACTTGTGGCTTTTCCAACTCTGCAACAGTAAGGCGAATCTCAACCTTGTTTACATCTCTGCCTTGTATTATATTTTCCTCTTTGAACCCTAAACATTCAAAAGACCTCTTCTTGTGCTCAAGGATCATAAGAAACCCAAAAATTGGGACAAGAATTTTGATTTGACTCAAAACTTAGGCAATTTCATATGGAACAAATTTGGGTAAAGTAGCACTAGGACAAAGATTGGCACATTCATCAGATGGAATGGGATTCTTTTTAGTTTGGGCATGGGGAGGAACACATGTTTTTCTTGGGGAAACAAGCTCTCTGCCAGATGCATTTTTCTTTAGGGTTTATTTGGTAAGAAATGGAAATTTTTAATTGGCTTATGGCCCCTTGGCAGCTTTACTTCTGGTATTGTTCTCCTTTTCTTGGGCAACTACATCATTCATTAATAGTTTCCTATCTTCTTCTGAAGGAACTCCTCCATCACACTTTTCAATCATTAATGCCCTCAAGTATTCAAAATAATTAGTGGGAAATTCAAAATCTTGTATAGTGTCTACTTCTAAAGTATGAGAGGGAGGAAGTGGAGGTACCTGGTTGATGCAATCCCAAAAAATAGTAGCAGTTCTAGAACTTATTACCTCAGTTGAAGTTTCTTCCCTTGGAGAACTTGTAGGGATCTCCATCATGTAGGAATCATCATCAATTTCATCATTTACTACTTCCTCAACTTCTTGCAGGTCTACCCCACATGGAGCATGGGCCATGAAACATCTGTTACACCAATCAATGACATTTTTCTCCTCCACAACATCAACACTGGAAGCTAAAGGATAAGGCATCCATTCTATTTCCCTTGACTTGGAGCTACCTATTTCCAAATCTAACAGGTCCCTTTCCTTTGTCATCAGATATTTGGTGTTTTGTGAACCTATCTTGGCCTTGCTGCTTGTGTTAACCTTGTGAACTGTCCCCAATCCTCTTCTCTTCCCAGGCTAGTTTGTATGATATTTCCTTGACAGCCCTTGCAAAAGTTTTCACAACTTCCTCCAAATCTGCAGCCTTTCTTGTCTTAGGTTTTTCTAGGTTAATTAGTTTTACACACTCCCTTTTTAGAGGATTTCCAATTTCGTTGATGTTGTTCTCTATTTTCAGAACCATGGTGAAGGCTTGCCTCAAATTAGCAGGGTTTTTGTCCCTCAAGTAGTAAGCAACCTTTTTATCAAATGCATCTGAATATTTGATCAAACAAGATTCGTCACATGGCCTTATCTTAACAGGAAATCTCCTCAAGGTATTGTTAAAACTTGTGTTGAAATCATGAAATGACTCATTAGGATTCTTTTTATGTTTTCAAATTTTGTCAAAATAAACCTAGGGTCATTTCTATCACCATACTGCAATTTAAATTCATTGCTCATCTTAGTCCAAGAATCAATAGAGTTATCTAGAAAAGCTTTATACTAGTCCCTTGCATCCTCTTCCAAAGTATGGATAAACAACTTGATATATACATCTTCATGTTCAATGTCAAAGTCTTCCATCATATTGATAAAAAGCTTCAGATGTTGATCACCAGTTACAACGTTGTTTCCTTGGAACTTTGGTAGTCTGTTTCTTACATCTTAAGGAACTGCATTTGGATAAATAGCCATCCCTACAAAATTGATAGGTCCAAAGCTATTTACAAAAAATGGAGGTCTGGGTGGGGGTAGGGCCATGTTGTTTTGAGGAGGTGACCCTAGAGGGGTGACAGATTGATAAGGGGTAGAGGGTCTTTAAAACACAGGCGTATAATTTTCAAAGTCGATATCCCCTAAAGGCCTCATTTCTTGGAAATCCATATCAACTTTTGAAAAGACAGGGTCAGAATGAGAAGAAAACTTCTCAAAATAAAATGAATCCCCCTCTCCAGTTGGATAATCCAATTCCACAAAGAGGATACCTGTTTCAGAAGAACTTGAATAGCAGTCTTCAATGATAGGTTGATCACTTTCATCAGTGGAGATCCCTCTTCTTGTCTATTGATCCCCCACAACTCTCAAAGATTTTCTTCCTTCTCATTTCAATTCTCCTAGCTCTGGAAATAATGTCCTTGCAGGTTCCCTAGCAAAGAAATATATTATTCCTTCCATATTTGCAAAGGTTAGTAACAAATATCACTTGACAAAGGTTAAGACACTGGTATTCATTAAGAATCAGATCAATAGGGAGTCGCCACTTTGGATTTCCACCTTAGTTGTGTAGAAACACTAAATATGATCTGTAAAATGTTGTCAACACTACGAACTGGAAATGGAAAGACTTGATTTTCTTTACCCAGATTTGTCAATAAAATCTAGTGCACTAGGTGTAGGAACTGAAATAATTACACACAACACTTGGAGTATATAAGAAGTGTTTTACCAGGGTCTGAAAATGAACTGCAACCACTATGTGCCTGGAAATGGTGTTAGTAAGGTGTTGTTGATGGGATAAATAGATATGAATTGGCAATGAATCAGAAAATAGTCTCAGCAACTCAAATAAGTCCCCAGTAATGGCATCAGTAAGGTGTTGGTACCCAAATTGATTCTCCCTAAAAGTCTTAGCAACATCACAAGTTTTGGCAAGAAGCTTAGAGACATATAGATCATGGTGAGTAATTTTATATCTAGGGATGGTATCTAATTAGCCCTCTGTCACTCAAATGTGGAGAAATGGATAGCACCCTCAAGAGGATTTTATCTATCCTCACTATTTTATGTTGTGCCTTTCAACCAAGGTAAGAGAACCCTTTTGTAGCATGTTGTTTATGGAGGAGATGGAGATGTCCTTCCTAATGAATTTTTAAAGGAGACCTTGAAGAAAATATGATCAATGCAACAAAATCTCACTCTCATGAGTTGTCACTCTAGATAGTGGAGATATTCTCTAGGTAAGGATCAAGCTACTAAAGACATTTGGAATCCTGTCTGTTTTTTTATGTTTTGGTAATAAAATTTATGCATTTATATACACACGTGATAAATATGCGTGTATGTGTAGGATTAGTTGTTTTTAAATAAGTCTTGGTGGGAGGTGAGGAAGAATAAACTTAATTTTCTAAATCTCTAAGAACTCTTACCAAATGGAAAGTCTAGATAACATAATTCTTCAGAATAGCTAAAATGTTCCTTTAACCAAAATATGTACTTTAATGGAGGCCCATATTAGAATTTTTTCACATAATCTATGAAATTTTAACACGAAGGCTCAAGTTAGAAGACCCAATAAAACACCAAAATATAAGATCAGTCACGCCTGAGGTGCACCCAGAGGCTTACAATCAATCTCTGTCAACAAATGAAAGAAAAGTGATTTTAAACCATTTATTTCACTCCCAGATGAAATTTCTTCTGATAAATGAGATTGCAAATGCCACTAAACTATCACAAGGATCGAGACCTATTTGATTAATACAGATTTTGATACAAGATTACAATAAGAACAAGAAAACTATTTGTAGACATGTAGAAATGAAACAAACACATTTTGCTCAATCTTAACTCGAGTTTTATTAAATTTATCAGTGAGGGAAAGTTTCTAGAACAATCTTAGAGCTTGTCAATGGTTGTACACTTTTAACCACCTTGAAATGATCAAACTTAATACAAAAGAGATATACAGGCTTCTCAGACGTCTTCTCAAAAGAAAGTCTTTGTCAAATTTTCCTCTTAGGAATTTTCTTCTACCTCTAACACTCCATCCTCCAACCATTTTCATCATAAATTTGTGCCATTTATAACCTTTACAATAGACCCATTTTCACCCAAACGACAAAAACATTGAGTGTCACTAGTGCTTTCCATGATCACGATCATGATTCCTAGAATCAGATCTACAAAAGGATGTCAGGTGGTCATGGGGCAGATCTCTTTGAAAATCTCAGCATTCAATTCCTTCATCTAGTAGAATACTCTTCCTTCTATTCGCTAACCATCTCCACCCCTAATATGTCAATTCTGTCTCTTTCATGCACAGGAGAAGAAAAATGGAAGATCACATTGAGCCCAACAACAAGACCATTTTAATGGTGAAAGACATCTCCAGATATTCTCCACCAAACTTAGATATCAAAATTAACTCTCCTATCTGTTTGGCATGTAGGAAATACCAAGAAATCATTTAGACTCACACTTCCAGGAGATTTTCATTAAAATGGGGGGAAAATCAATTTCAGAATCACAGATTTCATTGATCTTTATTTCCAATTTGGGCCGTCCATGTGGAAGATATAATTTTAAAATAGGCCCAAGGGTTCCTGTACGACGAAAAAGTGACATGTGAGCGTGGGAATCTACAAGTGACTCTTCCTCACACCCGACCTCCTGAGGTCATGCCGAGATAGCCAGTGGGTATGAATATATGTGAGATGCAGACAAACTAGTTAGGCAATCTAATGTCTTCAATACGCACTAGCGGAATTTGCGAGTCTAAGGAAAAGAAGGCCCTCCTAACTTGAACTGGTGTGATAGATTGGTCAGCAAGGATGACTACTCGAAAGCTCTAATCAATATCAAGCTCTGGCGTGATTTTATCTATAGGTTGTGAAATACGTGGAAAATGACCTGGGCTAGTTTCGTGTATGTCTCCGGACAGGGTCATGAATGATGGATATAGTTACTTCTATGGGTGATTCTCTGGCCTAGTCCAGAATTCCCTAGCTCTGTTAGCTACTGTGTCTAGCAAGGATAATTGTTCTATAATGATAGGAGGAAGTGGGGTAGACCGAAATACTAGTGTGCGTAGGCCAGTGTCTATGTCTAATTCTGCTATGGATTCGTTGGGCTGCGGGATTTGTGGGTCACAACCGTAGATTCTAAGTTGTTGTGGACCTGTTATGGTCATGCGTTAAATCAAGTCCTAATCCCTAGTATCCAGTAATCATATGCTTTCTCAGCTTCTATATTTAGGATCAATAACTGTGTGATTTTCTCAGAATATCTTACAGGCGTTCGTGCAACCTAGATTCTTAGGCTGGTATCTATATCTAGAAGAGTGTCTCATGTATCTGGCTATGCGACCAAAGGATCACAACCAAAGGTTTGTTCTCTTTCAAACCCTTCTACAGTCATATGAATGTTGCCTAGGGTAATCTGTAGTTTGGTTGATTCGACCAAAACGTGTGTGATTGGTCGTATTATATGTTTAGTCCGCTCAACTGGGAATTGATTTGTTGCAAGCTTACCGTTATTTAGAAGACTTGGATCCTAAGATTTTGATCTATATCAGTTATCACCGTGATGAGATTGGGTTGAGGCATGATTGGCTTGAATACGTATTCCTTGGGCTCTCTAGGTCCCGTGATTGTCATACAAAAGAAACAATGTAAAACGAACTATAGTAAAATGAAATTTAACTATGTGAAGTATATCTATAGCATATACGACCTCTCTATTTTTTTGTGTTTTCTGATGAGCTCTACGAATTTAAGAAAGCAGCTATTTAAAATATCTCGAATTGAAAGCTAAAATAACAATTTAAAACAAACAAAATAACCGAGTGTAGCTATCTGTCTGTGTAATTTGTAGATCTATTCTAAACAATAAAATAGCTTATCTAATCTATTTGCAAGACTCTCGATCCTACCTCAGAAGTGAGGAGTGAATCATAGTTTCTCAAAAACTATCAATCCGCACAGCTTCCCTGGCAATATCGAGAGTAGAATTAACTGAAATAAAGCAATTAACTACACTATTTGATATGATTCTAACTAGAACTTTGAAATCTAGAACCTAGATTCTACAGAACAGTGGCGAATCTGATGGTGTGTGTGTTCTTGTCCCATCAGTGTGAACTCCTCGTTCCTTCATGTTCACGTGAATTGAGAAAAGCGTGTAATGCTAGCATCAACAGAAGTAGATATTGGGATAAAGGCAGCTCAGAACACTGACTAAATACAATGCAAGTAGGAGATGGATAGCTCAAGAGTACAGAGCTTCGCTTATGCAATTCCTAACGGGATCTATTACGAGTCATGCAACATAAAGTGTCTAGAACTTGAAACTATCCTATTTGAGGAGCAAAACCTACAACTTTAATGGCTTCCCTTTGATAAACAGACTATCCTATTTCAATGGATTGGATAAATTAAGAGCAGTACTTGCACAAGATGGATATGTGGCTTACTAATAGTAAAACAATGCTAACTAAGCATTCAATGAAAGAAACTAAGCATTCTAAGCAAAAGGAAAACTAAATCTATTGCAAACAGAAATTAGAGGCAAATTTGAGGGGCCATTTTCTTGAGCACAAGCCAACTCTTTATAGCATTTGCATTTACCCAAGGTAAAAGCCAAATAGAACTCTTAAACTATAAACAATGGCAAAACACTATTCCAGGGAACCAAAATCATAAATGCAAGCTTATGGTGGTGAAATAAAGTTGGTAAAATGTTGAAATTATGTGAGTCGTGTTAAAAGAGCTTTCTAGAAAACGCATAAAGGACCGCCGCCCTGAGCAGGGCGGCGGTTATAGGACTGCCGCCCTATTCAGGGTGGTGGTCATGAGACTGCTACCTAGTCAGGGCGGTGGTTTCGTCACTGAAGAGAAAAAGGCAAAGAAAAAGAGGGGAAAAGGGAAAAATAAAGCATGCGGGGGATAAGCGGGGCATGCGGGATGTTAACACACACTCGGAGAGATTTTCCGGATCCTGAACACCTTGCGAGGATACCTGTATCATCATTGGGGCACATGTCACGTTGTTCTAATAGTACAATACCTTACAATTTTGGGTACGTACATATTTCCCCCTCGGAGAAGTGTTTTAGCCATGAAAAGGGGTAAAACAGTGGGTCCAAGTATGGCAGTCCCGAAATGGGAAGTTAGAAGTTATACCTAATACATCTGTGTTTTGAAATGACGTCGTCCAAAGTTCCCACTACCTGCAAAATGAAAAGAGAACTCAAGTGTAGATAGACACAATAGTTTGAAAACTAAACGCTAAAATAATAGGGAATGAGAACATACCATTTTTGCGGGGATAGGAACTTACCTCCGTCGGCGCCCCAAACCTGTGAAAAAGTCATTTAAAACGAATCAGGGCGCTATATATATGAAAGTGGGCCCATTTTCCTATTCATTTGCGTGAGTTGATTTGATTGATTTTTGCGTGAGTAGAGTCGAAACGTCCGTGACGAGATAGCGATCATGCCTCCACGTGCGGAACATCGACTCGTGAGATCACAGGTTAGTTTTCTTCAGTTTATCCTTTTTACCCCCTTAAATATGAAATGCTAAATATTTTGTCATGGGGGGGTAATTTTTTAAAATGTTAGTGTTAAAAGGTCCACCTAGGGGGGGCACCTACTAGGTAGGCTTTGTTTTTAGGTAAAATGGTCATTTTTTACACTTTTTAGGCTTTTTAAGTTTAATAACCCGCATGGGATTTCGGACCACGACCGCCACCCTGACCAGTGCAGAGGTTACATGACCGCTACCCTATTCAGGGCAGCAGTTACACGACTACCACCCTTAAGGTGGCGGTTACAAAACCACCTCTTTGCTCAGGGTGGCAGTTTTGCACAAAATGCAAAAGGATCATTTGTTTGAAATTGTTTTTGCTTTTATAGCATCTCTACGTGTTTTCGTGATTTTTCCAGTGTTGCTCAGATGCTAACTTGCTTTGTTTTCTGTGTTTTTGGGTGTATGCAAGTGAGAGAGGAGTATATCCGGTGGAGTAGAGAGAGGGAGTGTGATTGGCTCCCAGGGGTTCTAGGTTCCCTCTCACAGGATGAGGAGGAAACTCTTCAGCAGGATGGGATACTACACATTTCACGCATGTCCCATGTTACACCATCTAGTCACATCCTTTGTGACTTGTTCTCATACTGGGATGTAGATCAGAACACCTTCTGATTTCCAGGGGTCTGTGGTGAGTGGACTATTACATTGGAGGATGGCTATCACATTATGGGGGTCCAGATCATCGCGAGACGACTCACCCTAGAGACAGCAGGTTCACAGGCCCAGATTGCTCAGTGGGCTTCATATATGGGAGATGCAGTCATCTCCACAAGGGTCAAAGAAGGGGGTTAGAGTTTGATCCATTCCTACCTTTCCCATCCCCTTACTTCGCCAGGCTATCATGGGGATCCTTTCCTCAAGACTAATTAGGGACAAGGGAGGAGATACTTTGTTATACTGCTAGTCCCCTATTATTGCACAGATAGAGGGACACGGTTGGATATATTCCTAGGGAGTAGACATTCTTAGGACCACCTACCATGACTTATACAGGGTAGTCCATTTACAAGGGGCAGTCCTTGAGCCACCCGACCCTGGTCACGGAGGTGGGTCTACGAGCACTTCATCCCCTACAGAAGAGGTGTAGAGGTGACAAACCATGGAGCTGTGAGGGTAGCCAGATGGACAGACATGTCGGTGCTTAGAGAATCTCATTAGTTGGTTCCCCTCCTTGACTACTGCCGACATGGAGGCCACACCATACCAAACTATGGCAGGTATATGGGGCGAGGAGGCTCTTACCTTGATCTCCTGCTCCACCACAGGGTAGCTTATTGATAGAGTTGGGTGAGTGGAGATACACCCCTTTGGCTGAGTTCCTTAGTAGTTTTGGATTACCATACATGGGTATGCTTCCCCTAGTGGCGCCAGTATACAGATCAGTCCGAGAGGCCCAGAGGCAGGCCTAGAGGTTGGGGTTGGAAAGTGGTTACTCCTGGCATTCCTATTGTAACCAGGAGAATAGTAAATGTCAGAGGGAGAGCCGGTGCACCTCAGGCACCTTTGCTTTAGATTACCGCAGGTCCTGCCCATAGCAGCGATGACCCCATTGAGGTAGACTCCAAGTCTGAGGAGTTTACGGGGGAGAGACAGAGGAGGAGACCGAGGATAGTGATCCTGAGTGGCACGACACCCAAGATATCATGCAGGCGGAGAGGGCCGAGCAGAGTGCAGAGAGGGTGACTCTGGTTTCAGAGGAGCCACTCTCCTAGGGCCATGGGGAGGATGAGTCTGTTGTGAGGCACTACGTTTCTCTAGCCACAGGAGCAGCCCCTAAGTTGGGCAGCGACATCCGTGGTGGGCACTAATCCCATAGATCCATCTTGGAGGCCTGGTGATCTAAGTAAGTTACCCTCTCTCACTTTTAATGTTCATCTCCTTTGTTAGGATCTCCTTAGTTGCTATCTTGTACTTTTAATTTCTTGTTTGGTTTCTAATTTGTTTTCTCCTTTGTTTGTAGAGACCGCCGATGAGTGGTGAGATTTGATTCGCAGGGTATGCACTGATACCCTGATGATCCCCATGGAGAGGACCCACGCAGAGCTATCCGTGGATGCTGGGGAGCCTTCAACATCTCGTAGACATACTGATGTCTTCGCCCCAATTTGGCATGTGGCTAGGATGGTATCGACTCTCCACATAGAGTTAGTGGGGTATAGGACGGCCGAGTGCCTGATGAGGAGCCATTCTCGTGGTGAGACCGCGACTGCCCCTCAGGATCCTGAGCCTTCTATGCACTCAGAGCACTGGCGTATCCGGAGTCCTAAGCGTGGGCATGCACCTTCAGAGGGGTCTCGTAGGGATTGAGAAGCCACTTGGCTCTCATAATTTTTTGTATGATACATTCTTTTTTATACCTCCAGGCTCTTTGAGCGTTTTGACCATGCTTAATGGATGATGGCATTGTACATAAATGTTGATCATTTATATATATGTATATTTGTTCTGGATCAAACTCTTAACATTCATGGCTCACTTTCTATTTCTAGTTTCCTTATGTGTACTATGATGTATGTTTATATGTTTCTTTTAGAGTATATGCAATGGTGAACAAATGATGCAAGTGTTTTTACTTTCCCATTTTGTATTTCATGATGCTGATATATGATGATGTAGATATATTGTGATTTTGAATCTTATTTTTCTGTAAGCAATTTTGGATACTTCATATTTGTTTTGGCAAAGTGATGAAAATAAACCGGTATGATGAACAGATAAATCTGCCCCTACCCCTAACTCCACACAACTAGTAAGATGTGAGGGCTTATCACCAAGAGTTGGGAAGGGCACAAGTTATGAGATGTGTTGAAACAATAGTGATGAAAGATAGACAAAGTTTTGGTGGAACCAAATTTAGAGGCTACAAGCTTACTCTACCCGAGTGACTTCATATTTTAGAATGTAACGTGCTTTACAGTTTATCCAAACTTAGATCCTTAGATGGCCACATAGTAGACATAATCTGGGTTTTTAGGATTTTAACTCTCTTCGAATTTTGAACAGCTAATTCATTTGTTTTTGACTCAAGAGATTCAAGGTTTGAATTGTTTGTTTTATGGCCTTTTGCATTTGTTTGTCAAGAGGACCCCCTACACTTTACCCCATGCTACTAGTAAGAAGCGTGGGTTTATCACCGTGGGAAAAGCATAGGCGAGTAAGGGCATTTCCATCCTTTCCCAACCCTATGTCACTAGTAATAGATGCAAGCTCATCACCAAAGGTTGGTGGGGCAAGGAAATGTGTAAAATTAAAATTTTCTGTTTGATCAATGTTTGACTTGTTTTCTTGAGTAAAATGTCAGTATGTGCTTATTTCCAAAGAGATATACATATGGGATAGATGTGACACCATGAAGCTTCTAGAACAGACCATAGGCAAGAAACCTACCCTAAGAAGAAACCAAAAGTGAGAATAAACTTGCAGATCTTGGTATGGTTACCGTTAAGACCTTTGTCATGTCTAGCTTTATTTGATGACATGACTCCGAGATAATTTGATGATATCATGAAAATGGAGAGGTATGATTACAAATTTTATGCCAACAACATCATGAATTTGTAATGAATTGCTTTGAGAATAGATTCCTTGATCACAATTTGTGTACAAAACAAGCGGACAAAATGATCTTAATCTATATGAAGATGCAATGTAGATATATATATATATATATATATATATATATATAAGTAGTGCTAGCTGCTCACACGTAGAACTACTTGAGGTGCAGGGAATTGACTGTTTCACCAAATTCCTTACCTTCTAGCATACATAAGAGGTATACACCATTTCCATAGTCCTTCATGACTCGGTATGGGCCCAACCATTTAGGCTGGAATTTCCTTCCTTCGCCGGTCTTCTTGTCGATCCGGCTATCTAGCCTTAGAACTAGATCACCTTCATATATGTCACGTTCATAGACTTTCTTGTTATATTTCCTGCACATCTGGTCAGCATAGACTCTATGCCATTGTTCAGCATCTAACCTAGCTTCATCTAGGCTTTCCAGTTGGGAAAGATGTGCTTCTCTGTAAGCATATTCATCCAGAATCCCTTGTAATGAAATACGGAGACTGGGTATTTCAACCTCAAGTGGGAGAACTACCTTTGCCCCGAATACTAGTTAGAAAGGAGTTGTTCCCATTGGTGTTCTTATTGAGGTTCAGTGGGCCCATAAGGTCGGGATATAACTTCAAGTGCCAATCTCGTTTGTTTTCTTTCACCGTTTTAAGGAGAATGGCTTTTAGTGTTTTATTCGTTGCTTCAGCCTGTCCGTTGGCTTGAGGGTAATACAAGGAAGCCGTATGATGGCTTATCTTAAATTTATTGCATAGTTCGTGAACCTCTTCATTCTTAAAAGAAGTTCCATTATCGGAGATAATGATTTGCTGGATACCGTACTTGCAAATGATTTGGTTCAAAATGAACTTGGAAATTACAGAACCAGGTACAGTAGTAAGAGGCATAGCCTCTACCCATTTGGTAAAATATTCAGTGGCCGTGATTATAAAATTATCGCTATCTGTGGATGAGGGAAAGAATTTCCCTATTAAATCTAGGCCCCATGTAGAAAAGGGCCATGGAGTAGCAATTGGTTGCAGAGCTTGTGCCAGCATGTGGATCTCATGGGAGAATTCTTGGCACTTATGACACCTGCGTATGAACCCTACTGTGTCGTGTTCTAAAGTAGGCCAGAAATAGCCCATTCGATGTATTTTACAAGTGGTGGCATGGCCACCAAAATGGCCTCCACACATTCCACTATGAAATTCATGGAGAATATTCTTAGATTCTTCTACGTTGACACATCTTAGAAGGATTCCATCGAACACTTTCCGATATAGCACTTGCTCTATAATGATGTATTTAGCTATGATGATACGTAACCGCCTTCTTTGTTGCAATGTAGCCCCTTCTGGATACATATGGTCCATGATATAATTAATAATATCAGTGTACCAGGGACACTCAGAGATAGAGGGTCGGGTTTCTATGTAGTATACACAATCGTCTGGAAAATCTAGATCTACTAGATCGCCTCCATCTAATGGGTTATCAGCTAACCAATCTGCGATTATTTTTCCCTTAACTAATTTCTGATTTACAAATGTTAATTTGAATTCTCCCATTAGGGTTATAAAATGTCCAGCCTTCTTAGATAAGGACCCTTGCATGAGAAAAGTTCACAAATGGTCCGTTTTTACCATGACCCTTGTTTCTTGATTCAGCATATAGTGTCTTAAGTGTTTGGTTGCAAAGACTATGGTGAGGCATTCTCGTTCTGCTTGTGTATAATGTGTTTCATAGTCAAGCAACGTTCAGCTAATGAAATAAATCACACGTTCTCTCTTGCCATCATCTTCCTGAGCCAGCATATAGGCTAACGAGACACTAGTAGCTCATGAATATAAAATTAACGGGCAGTCTAGTTTAGGTAGCATTAGCGTGGGTGGTGACAACAAGAAATGCTTAACTGTGTTGAAAGATTCATTGAAATCTTCAGTCCAATCAATGCTATAGTATTTCTTGAGTAAATTGTTGATTGGATGAATGGCGAAACTTAAGTTCAGGATGAATCTTTGGATTGCACCCAGCTTTCTAAGAAATGACCTGATTCCAGATTCATCCGAAGGTGGAACCATTTCGAGGACAGCTCAAATTCTGGTTGGGTCGACATCTATCCCTCATGACGATATGATGTAACCGAGGAGCTTCCCTCCTGTTAGACCAAAGACGCATTTTTCTGGATTTAGCATGAATCCGTATTCTATCAGACATGAGAGAATGAAACGGAGTACTTCCAGATGGTCACAATGCTTCTTGGCCTTAGCCAACAAGTCATCTATGTAGGATTCCATGATTTTATGAATTATATCGTGGAATATATATGTCATAGCTCGTTGATATGTAGCACCAGCATTCTTGAGACCGAATGGCATAACAGCGTAGCAATAGGTACCCCAAGGAGTTATAAATGTGGTTTTAGCTTGATCTTGTTAAGATATTTTAATTTGATTGTATCCCGAGAATCCATCCATGAGAGACAAAAGTTCAGACCCAGCTGTTGCATCAAAAATGAAATCAATGGATGGCAACGGGAAGTCATCTTTAGGACACGCTTTATTGATGTCTCAAAAATCTATGCAGATGCGTATCTTCCCATTCTTCTTGAGAATGGGAATGATATTAGATACCCATTGGGAGTAATCAACTGGCTTGATGAATCCTACTTGGAGGAGTTTTATTACCTCCTCTTTTACCATGAGGGCTACCTTGGGTTTCATGGGTCTCAATTTTTGTTTAACTGGCTTTGCATCAGATTTAGTGACGAGGTTGTGCACCGCGATGTGGGGTGTAACTCCTATCATTTCCTTCTAATTAAATGTGAAAGCCTTCTGATGTTCTCTGAGAATTCGAGTGTGTATTTATATTTCCTCTAGGGTTAACGAGGATCCTAGTTTCAATATCCTTGGCTCATCTTTCGTTCCGATGTTAATATCAATCGTTTCTTTGATTAGAGAGGCGTTACCTTCTTCAAAATCAGGTGGCACTGGAGGTAAATCCAAATCATCCCCATTTTCTACTGTGTATATGCTAGGTTCCATTTCCGAGGGAAGATCCATCATGGGATTTCCGAAGTAAGAAGACGAATATGGGATTAAGGACAAATCTATCATATGATAGGAGAGATGTAGTGCCCCATAGGCGTTTAAGTAATCCAAAGTGGCCATATCACTATCAACATGGTCTAGGAGAGTAGATTCATTTCCGTTTAAAAGAGAATTTGTCATTGTCTTTATCAATGGTTCATCACGAAGGGATACCATGAAATGGGTATCCTCTAACTCATTGCTTGGAGTAAAACATGATGTTGTAGTTGCTATTAAATCGGCGAGAAGATTTTTATCTCGCGGGATTGCTTCAATTGATATGAAGTCAAACTCCTTACTTAAATCTAATACAACTTTTTTGGAAAGTTGTAAGTGCTCGGCTTTGGTTTCATGTATCTCAGAGACTTGGTTTGCTACTAATTGTGAGTCTCCTAAGACTCTGATGTTATCAACAGCAATTCTCTTAGCTAAGATGAGGCCAAGGAGGAGGTCTTCGTTCTCAGCGCCATTGTTTGTGCACTCGAAATTTAGTTTAAAGGCAAAAGGTAAGACTTTTCCTTCAGGGGAAGTAAAGATTATACCTACCCCCACTCCGTAACGGCATCTAGCTCCATCAAAATGGAGTGTCCAATATTTTACTGGGAATATGGACGCTGGGATATCTATTGTGTTTGCATATTCTACTTCCACCATGTAGATATCCTCTGCTGGAAGAGAGCCAATGCCTAAGGAATATCCTATTCCTACTGAATCGAATGGTAAGAATATTGGTAGATCTTTTTCTAGCAATTCAACGATTTTTGCAGTAGTTCCTAATGATACTATTTCTATAGTGTTAGCGTCATCTTTGGGGGTTGGGGTTGCTTCGGCTAGGCTCATAGTTTCAAGATCTGTCATAGGTACCAACTTTTCTTTTGTTTTGCACTGGTAGGTTTATTAAGTTGGTTTGTTGGGAGTTCAAACTCCGAGTGCACTCCTGGTATTTTATTTAAGTCAGCTAGGTGTACATCAAATTGTTTTGGATCACCTTTGGCCATGAATATCTTTCCTAAATGTAAAAAACTTACTTCTTGAAATAGTGTAGAAGGGATCACCTTCATGCGGTGTATCCATGGTCAGCCGAGGATCATATTATAGTTAGTTTCCCGATATATAACATAAAACTTAGTCAAGATGGTTTTGGGTCCTAAGGTGACTGGTAATATTATAGTTCTAACCGAGGTGGCTTTAAGGCTATCATAGCCCCTTAGTGTATTTCGAGTTGTGGAACAATTGGTTTCTCCATACCATAAATTTTGAAGGAAAGAGAAGGGGACTATGTTAACCGCTACCCCATCGTCTATCATTGCACACTTTACATAGTTGTTATAAACCCATACTTGCAAATGTAGGGCTGGATCACCTCGGTGTGCGATCTCAGCATCTATCGGCATTTTGTTTATCTTGAATATGAATTCGACGTCTCTATCTTCCTGCCCCGGAGGATGAACATCAAAGTCCACATGATTTACCTGTGTTTCAGGAGGTGGAGTGATGTTAATTAAATGACCTAAACCTAATGCTTCTAAAAGAGCAGCCCTGTGAGTAGGAAAGTTCTTTAGTAAGTTTATGAATGAAATGTGTGAGAAGGTTTTTGTTAGGTCGTTAATCAAATCATAGGCACCCACAGGTTTTACTACAACTTGTTGGATGTCATCTGCCTCTGGCAGGTGGCTTGGACTTGGCTGAGAGAAATACTCTCGTGTCCTTGTTATAGCTTCGATGGGTAGTTCAATGTCTAACTTCACTAAACCGACTACCTTAGGTCATGACGGACTTCCTAGTTGTGGCACAACTAATGGATTTAGCGAGGTTGAGGCTTCATGATCATTGTTTCCTGTCATTACACCCTTGTTTGTCCCAGTTAGATTTAGCTTGTTGTTATCGTGATTTGGGAGTGGATCATTAAAGATCTTCAGGGGTGCGTTTTGAGGAGAAACTGCCCCTGAAAAGGTATTTGATGTTGGTGACGTAGGATCTGCCAAGAACATATCCATGAAAAGTTATCTTTGTTCATCTGGCAAGTGTTGTATGAATTTATTGTAGTCACGGTACGTTCTAGTGTCATGGCTGCGAATTTTGTGGAAACCACAATACGAATTAGGATTGTAATTCCTAGTTTGTTGGTTTGATGTGTATTGTGGCCCAAAATTTCGATCAAACCATTGTCTATTAAAATTTTGCGTTTGTTGTCTTTGGTTTGAATTCTGGTTTTGGTACCTAGTTGAATTTTGGCTTGGACCCTGTATGGGATTTCACCGTTGTTGTTGTTGTTGTTTTTGTTGTTGTTGTGGATGATTAAAATCCACTGTATTGATTGTCGGGGTAAAGTTGTTATTTCGTTGGTTGTTTATTTGTGATGGAGTATTGACAACATTTACCTTTTTAGGCTGGTCAGTTACTGCATCTGTTGTTACACCCCAATTTTTGTTAAGGATTTTAGGTCCTTGATTGATGTTCGTGGTAGTAGGATAAGTTGTGGTGTTCTGGTTAGGGGCGATTAACCTCCCGTTTGCTCCATATGTTTTGTGACCACTATCAATTGCTGCTTGATCTATTCAAAGAGCACTCTCCAGTACTTCATCGTAAGTTCTTAATGGGAACTTCTAGACTTCTTCCTTCACTTCTCTGCTAAGTGAATGAAGGAATAAATCACATAGTTCCATTTGATCCATGTTTGGAGCACTTGCTAAAAAATAAAGAACTGTACGCCACCTTTGGATGAAATGGGCGACAGATTCATTGTGTTCTTGTTTTATGTGTAAGAACTCCCTGATTCTTGTTCTTAATAATTTGTTCATGTCGAAGGCCATGATGAACTCTGACATGAGTTGAACATTGAACGAATGTATGGAAGCCTCAAGTATTCTATAATACCAATCGAGAGTGATGCCTTCCAAGGTTTTTTGGGAATATTTTAGTAATAACCCCATCCCATGGGAGTAGTTCTAGAATGGCTATAGTGTAAGCTTTGATATGTGCATTTGGATCTCCCTCACCTTTGTATTTGGGCAAATCGGGAAGAGGTCTTGGAAGCATGACGCTTCCTATGGTGAAATCCAAGGGCTCATTCAAATATTCTGAGTACGTCCCTATCGCATATGTTTCAACCATTGATGGTGCCTGTTGAGGGAGTGGCAGTGGAATGGGTTGTTAATATGGTGCAGCGTATGCATTGGCAGGGGCATAAGGAAGCCCCTATGTTTGAGAAAACATGCCGGGAGAGGAGAACATATCCCCTTGTGGTGATTTGGAGTACATGTTTAAGTATGACGGGGTACTGTCCATGAATGGATTGTTTTGTACTAGACTAGGAGGAACAATGTTAGAGATGGTGGGTCTAGTTGGCGTTTGTTGCGAATATTGAGGAGTCATGCCTAATGTGCCTACTCCTGTGAGGAGGTCTACTTGGCTAGGATGGTGTGGAGGATTGGAACTTCCTGTTTGCATGAATTGTGAATTTTGACTTGCTTGGGCAAGTTCTAACCCTCTAACCTTTTCTATTAGAGTTGAAATGACTTCATTTGGTGAAGTCACGGTGTTTTTCTGTAGTGGCGTTTGTTGTATACCATGGTTTTGTATAGGCACATGATACCCCGCTATGAACTGATCACTATCTTGCCAAGTTTCTCTAAGGGTATTTCCTATATGCAGTGGCATAGAGGTATTTTCTTGAAAAGAGACCTCGGGTTGTGTTTGTAAACCTCCTACAAGTGGATACATACTTCGAGAATGTTGGTCGTTCCTGACATAACGTAACGAATATTCATCGTCTAAACCTCGGTATGAGTCTAATTGTTTACTAATTTGTGGTCTAAGCAGCATTTAAGGGGATGAACTAGATTCTCCAGTGAACGTCATGTTATTCGAGCCTGAAGGCTCTGTTTGTTGCGTTTGAGCGAGCTAATCTAACTCCTCAGTTTGAAATGATGAGTTATATCTGATTCTCGGAGTTTGTGTTGACAACTAGTTAGTTGAGTAGTTGTCACCCCATACTGAGAGTGAGGGTGATGATTGCCTATTTTGTTGGGCATAGTATGCCTCAAGACCCAAGAGGGGTCTGCCATATGCATCGAATCCCGACATATTCGGGGGGTATATGAATACCCGTAGAATAATGGGAAGGAGCGAAAGTGATGGTTAATGAGGTAGAAAATGACTAATGAGATGGAGAAGGTGAAAAAATTTGTTTGTTTCACGTCGGGTTCACCAATTTTGTACGACGGAAAAGTGACATATGAGCGTGGGAATCTACAAGTGACTCTTCCTCGCACCCGACCTCCCGAGGTCATGCCGAGACAGCCGGTGGGTATGAATATATGTGAGATGCAGAAAAACTAGTTAGGCAATCTGATGTCTTCAATATGCACTAAGCGGAATTTGCGAGTCTAAGGCAAAGAAGGCCCTCCTAACTTGAATGGGTGTGATAGATTGGTCAGCAAGGATGACTACTCGAAGGCTCCAATCAATATCAAGCTTTGGCATGATTCGATCTATAGGTTGCGGAATACATGGAAAATGACCCGGGATAGTTTCGTGTATGTCTCCGGAAAGGGTCATGAATAATGGATATAATTACTTCTATGGGCGATTCTCTGGCCTAGTCCAGAATTCCCTAGCTCTGTTAGCTACTGTGTCTAGCAAGGATAATTGTTCTATGATGATAGGTGGAAGTGGGGTAGACTGGAATACTAGTGTGTGTAGGACAGTGTCTATGTCTAATTCTCCTATGGATTCGTTGGGCTGTGGGATTGTGCGTCACAACCGTAGATTCTTAGTTGTTGTGGACCTATTATGGTCATGCGTTAAATCAAGTCCTAATCCCTAGTATCCAATAATCGTATGCTTTCTCAGCTTCTATATTTAGGAGCAATAAATGTGTGATTTTCTCAAAACATCTTACAGGCGTTCGTGCAACTTGAATTCTTAGGCTGGTATCTATATCCAGAAGAGTGTCTCCTGTATCTGGCTGTGGGACCAAAGGATCACAACCAAAGGTCTGTTCTCTTTCAAACCCTTCTACAGTCATATGAATGTTGCCTAGGGTAATCTGTAGTTTGGTTGATTCGATGAAAACGTGTGTGCTTGGTCGTCTTCTATGTTTAGTCCGCTCAACTGGGAATTGATTTGTTGCAAGCTTACCATTGTTCGGAAGACTTACATCCTAATATTTTGATCTATATCAGTTATCACTGTGATGAGATTGGGCTAAGGCACGATTGGCTTGAATACGTATTCCCTGGGCTCTCTAGGTCCTGTGATTGTCATACAAAAGCAACAATGTAAAATGAACTATAGGAAAATGAAATTTAACTATGTGAAGTATATCTATAGCATATATGACCTCTCTATTTTTTTGTGTTTTCTGACGAGCTTTACGAATTTAAGAAAGTAGCTATTTAAAATATCTAGAATTAACAGCTAAAATAATAATTTAAAACAAAAAAAATAACCGAGTGTAGCTATCTGTCTGTGTAATTTGTAGATCTATTCTAAACAATAAAATAGCTTATCTAATCTATTTGCAAGACTCTCGATCCTACCTCAGAAGTGAGGAGTGAATCATAGCTTCTCAGAAACTAACAATCCCCACAGCTTCCCTGGAAATATCGAGAGTAGAATTAACTGAAATAAAGCAATTAACTACTCTATTTGATATGATTCTAACTAGAACTTTGAAAGCTAGAACCTGGATTCTACAGAACAGTGGCGAATCCGATGGTGTGTGTGTTCTTGTCCCCTCAGTGTGATCTCATTGTTCCTTCACGTTCACGTGGATTCAGAAAATCGTGTAATGCTAGCATCAACAGAAGTAAATATTGGGATAAAGGCAGCTCAGAACACTGACTGAATATAATGCGAGTAGGAGAGGGATAGCGCAAGAGTACAGAGCTTGGCTTATGCAATTCCTAGCAGGATCTATTGCGAGTCATGCAACATAAAGCATCCAGAACTTGAAACTATCCTATTTGAGGAGCAAAACCTACAACTTTAATGGCTTCCCATTGATAAACAGACTATCCTATTCCAATGGATTGGATAAAATAAGAGCAGTACTTGCATAAGATGGATATGTGGCTTACTAACAGTAAAACAATGCTAACTAAGCATTCTAAGCAAAAGGAAAACTAAATCTATTGCAAAGAGAAATCAAAGGCAAATTTGAGGGGCCATTTTCTTGAGCACAAACCAACTATTTATAGCATTTGCATTTACCCAAGGTAAAAGCCAAATAGAACTCTTAAACTATAAACAATGGCAAAACACTATTCTAGGGAACCAAAATCATAAATGCAAGCTTATGGTGGTGAAACAAAGCTGGTAAAACGTTGAAATTACATGAGTCGTGTTAAAAGAGCTTTCTGGAAAACACGTAAAGGACCCCCGTCCTGAGCAGAGTGGCGGTTACAGGACCGCCGCCCTGTTCAGGTTGGCGGTCATGAGACCGCCGCCCAGTCAGGGTGGCGGTTTCGTCACTGAAGAGAAAAAGGCCAAGAAAAGAGGGGAAAAGGGAAAAATAAAGCACATGGGGGCTAAGCGGGGCATGCGCGATGTTAATGCACACTTGGAGAGCTTTTCCAGATCCTGAACACCTTGCGAGGAGACCTGTATCATCATTGGGGCACATGTCACATTGTTCTGACATTACATTACTTTACAATTTTGGGTACGTAGTGTTCCCTTTGACCTTTTACAACTTTTGAAAAAATGTTAAATTTTCACATTTTTCTTCGTGCCTCCGCCCTTAAGAAATGAGCCTGTCACATGTCTTAAGGTGGGTCCCAAAGGAACCGCGACCAAATACTGCCATTTCACCTCCTTTCTCGAATAGGGAAATTTTTCAAATTTTTACCCGCAGCTTCACCCTTGAAAAATGGTCCTGACACATGTCCCAATGTGGGTCCAATCGGAACCATGCTTCCCTTTTTACTTTTAACTCCTTTTTCCCAAAAGGAAAATTTTCCAAGTTTCCCATGGAATTCCGCACCTCTGTCGTTGACTAGAGAAAATTTTGAATTTTCACTATCGGGCCCGCGGGTCATTTTGATGATTTTATTCATTTGAATATCAAGGGGTAAAAAAACAAAGTTGCCCTCGATGGCCCCCCTCCCGCCTCTTAACATTTTCTAATCCAACCTTGATCTCCTTTTTGTCAGGCTTGTGGGCCATTTTTGAGATTTTAATCCTTTTGAGGACAGGAGGCAAAAAATCCAATTTTCCTCTAATGGTCCACTTCCTCACCCCTTTGACTTTTTAAACTGCCACATGTCACGATGGCGCATCCTAAAAAACCTTAAGGTTTCAAAATTATTTGGTGGGGACACACTTCAATTTTAGAATTTTATTCCATTTTCCCAAAAGGGGAAAAACCTTAAACATACCTCCGAAGGCCCGCATCTCCACAATTAGCTTTGCCACATGTCCTCCTGTGGGGTCAAAGTAAGAATTTTTCCTTGCCACTTAAATTTTGCTTTAATCAGGACCTGACGGGGCTGCGGGGTAACATCAAACCTTTTGTTGAAGTACCCAAAAGGAAAAAGTTAAATAATAAACCCTTTGTGCCCCATCCAATTAGAATAAGCCACGTAAGCACCAAAATAACCAATCAAAAATGAGCGGAGCCATGAGACCAAATTTACCTTTTTGCCAAAAAAAAGTAAAAAATGATAAAGTAAAGCATTTGTCATCCCCTGACCAACCAAAAGAAGTCACGTGACCGGCAAACACTTAGGAATTACTTTGATAGGAAAAAGACACCTGTCAGACCGTCAAAATATAGAAAATCACCATTCACACCTAGAACCTAATTTTTCACTAAGGATGAATTTTGTTTTAAAACAAAAACAAGTGAATCATGGTTCCGAGCATCCCTTTGACCATGTATTTTGGATTTTCCAAGGCATACAAATATAGGTTAACCATTCTCGAGCTTCCACATGGTCGGGGAAAAACAGGAAAAATGTCAAAGCCCGTAGATTTTGAAGAAATTAGGGAAAAAATAGGGCAGACTCGGAGAATTTTCAAGGACGGACATGACAATGGATTCTGCAAACAATTCAAGGCATTTCAAGTGGAGGTAGAAACTTTGAAAACATCCACATCGAGAGATAAAATGTTTTTGAAGATGCAGATCAGAGGAAAATAATGGAAAATGGGTCGAAACAAATCTGAGCACCAACAGGTTATGAAGGTGGGAAAACATTACATTGCTTAGGCTGCAAATGGTGAGCCGAAATGAAACCCAACTTTTCTATTTTAGTAGCTCCCTAAAAGTATAAAACAAAGTAACATGGCTTATAGAGGAGCGACGAAGAGAGCACAAATGGTAAAATGACGTTGAGCTAATGCTTGATGTGACTCTCTACATAACAAGGAACACATAAAATGTTTGACATCTCTTTTACAATGCTCAGAGTGTTGTTTTGTAAGTCTCTGGAAATTGTATTTTTTTCTAACTTTGCAAGGTAGAAAACAATGGTTGTTTTAGTTAACTCATCTATCTCTCACCAAAACCAATGCACATGAGCACCAATTTTTAACACCTTGGGTTTAGAAATGCACAAGGTTCTAGTTGTGACATGGTTGAGGGTCAAATTGTAAGTCGGTACAAAAATAATGAGGTGTGGTATTATCGATTACACTAGTCGTCTAGTTAAAATATTCAATTTTTTTGAGAAACTAATAGTTTAATATTTTTATTTTATTACAAATAAAGAACCAATCATATGAAAATTATAAAAGATAAAGGTAAGGAGACCATGGCTAAAAATATTAACGTCTGTAGTGTACGAGGTTCTTCAGGAAGGTTCCCCTGTATTCCACAAAGCTTCATCCCTCTTCTAGAAAATCTGTCAAACACTTGACATGTCAAGAGAAAGATTGTACATTTACATGTCTGCCTGCCCAAAAGATTAGTTATAAAAACTAACAAAGGACCATCTAAGCTCCTATCATCTGTGTGATATTCTATTGTAAGCCAGTAATTTGTGCATCATTGATATGGGAGAGGCGAGAACAGAGACCAGTAATATATCATGTATTTATTCTTATCTATTTATAAACTACATGTGATTAGTTACAACGTAATAAAGAAGGATAGTACAAAATGAAGCCAAAAGGTCACGATCCCATATCCAACCCATACGGATTACAATAAGAGGTCAGGTTTAGAATGATGATACTTTCCTGAAATCAATTGTATAGTCCACTATGACACAAGGATGATTAAACGTTTTGACTTAGGACAATACATATGGGTGTTTGCCAAACAAAACCACTTGAATATCTGAAGCCAAAGCTAGAAAACACTCCAAATAGTCAATGCATGTTTAATCGTCTTATTAATGATAGAGACTAGATTTTCCAAAATCTATTCAAATACATCCAACATTGCCCATACCCACATAGACTATGCACAACAAGATAATAAATATAAAAACATGAATTTTAATGGTAAAATGAGCTTCCTGAAGCCACATTTCTTTGAGACAATTTTAAAATTTCCTCAAATTCCAAGAAACATTGACATGAATCTCCTCTCAAAAAGTTCTGATGGATGTCATACGCTGAAACTAGCCCCTATTGCTCTGTGGCAACGAATTCTAGGCTTAACACATGAACATAAAGTGCTAGAAACACATTTGGGATCTGCTTCATACCCATCCATTGCATTTTCTATAAGTTTCTAATCATTTTCAACAAACCCATTTCGTGTATTCCTGCAGTCAATTTTATCCACACAAAACCGCATTTTCTTTTCTTTAAGAAATTTTTTAAAACAGATCTTGCGCATGTCTATGCTTCAAAATGTTGCATAACTTTCTACCTGGGCATTTGTAACTATAAGAATCTGAAAATATTCCTCTGACTATTATGCTTTTATGTACTTCCATACCCTGCTCCAGAGTTTGCATTTTGGCACAGGCTGGGAGTGCGTAGGAAATGTTAACTGAGCATGTTGGAGACCTGTCTGTTACATACGAGAAATAATATCACTGTGTCATGAGGGAAACACATTCCTAGTACTTTTTCATACAATAATTTAAATGGAAGAAGTAGTAGTTTCATTTTCCTCTTAGAGACAAACAAGCCTTCTCCATACATTGATACTGATCCTAAAAAATCAATTTTCATTTTATTCAAAGATTGTGCCAGAGGCGTATCAAGAACCCCTTATGGAAGAGGATTTCTCATCACAATATTACACTTTCCCACCCACATTTTCATAAATTTCTACTAGTGCACCTACAACTATCCAACTAATGCTAAATTTTCAATGTGAATTTGTGTTTTTACTTGGTTAAAGCCTCTCATATCTCAACTAAATTGAATGCATTATTATACAGGGGAAATGACAGGTCTGCAGACGTTTTTCAGATGACCATGTGCTTTGTCAAGGCTCCTCTATAGGCCAACCTTCTACCATGCATCCCCATTAACTTTCTCTAACCACCTGCAATCACAACCCATCAACCTCCATAACTTCACTTCTATATCACTTCACAATTTATATTTTTTTAACTTTTATTTTAACATTATTTTATAGTGGGCACTACATTTCCCTCCCCTTAGAAGAGAATCATTCTCGATGCAACGCAATACCAAGGTTATAAGAGGTTCTCATGAGCAAGAAGGAAACTATCAACGTCTCTTGTCACCAGCGAAATGATACTTGTTGCTAAAGCGTGACCACAAGGAAGAAGGGAAGTTTAATAAGTTCTTAATGTTCAGTGAAGATTGGTAGTTTTCCATTTTACATTATTACCTAATTACTCTTTTTCCTTAAGAATATTTATTAATCTTAAGCTCTTTATATTTCTATTCTTAGGATTTTAGTTTACATATACATACATACATACATATATGTATATGTATATGTATGTATGTATATATATTAGCCACCAAATATATACATACATACATACATACATAGCATACATATGTATATATATATATATATACATATATATATATATACATATATACATACATACATATATATATATGTATATATATATATATATATATATATATATATATATATATACATATGTATGTATGTATGTATGTATGTATGTATATATTTGGTGGCTAATAGAAATTGACATAACGATAATGTTATCACCAAATCAAAACACCCTTTATGTTGACACAAGTGCATATACTTGAGGTCACGGTGTGATTGGATAACATGGGTAATATCTCCAGGTTGTGGGACTTGCTACTTGAAATAGACCTCCAGAGAAAGCCGGTTCTTGCTCCTAAACTACTTGCCACAACATACTCTAACCGAGGAAAAACTAACTATCCTAATCTAACTTTCCAATGGACCAAGGAGAGAGAATGCATGAAAATGAAAGCCTACACTAAAGCAGTGATACACCAGAGAAGGTAAATGTTGATCATCTAATAAACTACCATGGAACAAAGAGAGGTCAGCAAGGGAAAGGATGGACAGCAGCATCGTAGACCATAGATTTGATTCACACAAAAAATGTTCCAAAACCCATGAACAAAGCTCCCAAATCTGCAAGTGAACATTCAAAACATGCACAAATATCCATGCAACGAAGAGAGGCAAGAAGAGACAACCAAAAGTGAGCAAGAATGAACAAATGCATCAAAAAACACATTTTTTATTGCTTTAGAGTTTGCATAGAGCATCATCTATGGACAAGAAGAAAAATATGCCATTTACAGATCATGGGAAGAGGTTCGATCTCCATTTCGACCCTGGAGAAGAAAAGAAGGGAGAGGTAGAGAAGAAAAATGAACGATAACTAATTAACCTCTCGAAATGATGCCTCTATTACAATATATAGAATAATGGGAGAGAGAAGAAGGAAATAATTGATTCCTAATCCAACCACTTTGATATATGTATTGAATCCCATTTTGAAAGCTCAACCACTAAAAATTAATGCCTTCTACAAATCTGCCAACAATATGTCGCTTTTGGATCCCCAGGGGATCGAATCGAATTAGATCTGGTAGTTGAAGAGATTGGATTTTGTGTTAATGTTCTAAAAGACTTTTATTTTTTTTCTCCCACCTAACCTCTTCAAAATTAAAGATTCAGACTCCTCTAGCATAGACGAGATCGAGATCTTTCTAATGGTGTCATATTTGTAATATTTTGAGGAAAGATCTGCCCCTTTGAAGTTTTGCATCGATTCTGTACAAATGCGCAAGAAAAATACTTTAAAACATAGACCCCATCTTTAATATGGGACACATGGCAGCCAGATTAGGGGAAAATCAGGTTTGTGGGCTCAAAACCTAACTTTTCTCCTTTTTGCAAAAATCACAAAATCAAAAAAACTCCTGCAGCCCCGAAGCTCTGCATGGACATGTGGCTCCTTTTGGTTGGCTAGGAAAAATAGTCCTATTTTTTCTTTTATGCCTTTTATATGAAAGGAAAACTTTCACTTTTTTACCCGACTCCCCACCTCGGCTTTGACTCGGGCTCAAACGCTGAGTTTTTCCTTGGCAGAGTTGCGGGCCATTTTGTAAATTTTAATCCTTTTGGGGAAAAGGGTGAAAAACTAACTTTTTCCCTGAGTCCTACCCTCCCTTGGGACACATGTCAATCTGGCACTTTCTTGGGAACCTTTTCTCTATTTGACCCTTGAATCAGCACCATTGAGATGCTTGACAACCTCTGTTGGCATGTTTGTGCATTTACTATTCAACTAACTCTCCCCCTTTGAGGACACGTGGAGGCACCAGCCTTGTTTGCAAACCCGACCCAAAGTTTTCCTTTAGAAGAGCATCGACTTGACACTTGTCAGCCTTTGCTGCTTTGTGAACTTTTCAACGGTCTCTCTTACTTATTGACTTTGGGCTACGTGGTGAGCTCGTACTCACTTGGGTCTCTACCTTGGGACCAACTCTTGGAGATGCGCTACACTAACACTTGGCACTCTCCGCTTGCTCATTCATACTTAGAAAATTTTTTAGGCCTACCCTATCTACCTTTGACTCTGTTTGAGCATTTGACCCTGCCTCCATTCCACCCTGGGACACGTGGAGATGCGGCGCTTGTTTAAGCCTCTTTATTTAGATCCATCTTTAGAGAAGCATCGCGAGGACACGTGGTCTCTTCCATTGCCTCCTCCATACTTAGTCGATTTTGTACCCTTTCTGGAACTGTTTCGATCCTGAGGACTTCGAATCTTCACCATTCTTCCTTCTTCTTGCTTTTGGCTCCTTTATTGCATCTTCCCTTCTTGTCTAACTTTGTTATTTTATAGTTTTACTTGCATGTAACTTGGAGAATGGATTTAAGATGTAGAAATGACCCGACAAAGTCATTTTCTTTTGTACAGGATCCTTTGATCTCTCTTAGTCTCTATCACTTCATTGTTGAATCTTTTTGCGACCAATTTGCAGGATTCGAATGATTTTTCTTATCTTCCTTCTATGCGGGGTCATGGTTCAATCCAATATTTAGCTTAGGAGTGAAATATGGATAACAAATACCACATAAAGACCAAACACAACACTAATGGTCTAAAAGACATATTTCCACGATTGTATCACATTACAAGAACTCAACCAAACCATGGAAAGAACATACATAGCCCTCGCAACATAGTACTCATCACACATGTGTCCAACACAATAGTATGTATAACATCAGTAGAATACAAAACCATGGAATTCTCAATAGTACACATACGAGGGTTTAAAAAAAAAGAGGCCCATAATTGTAGCTACATAGGGCCAAGATGGAAACACCATCTTACCATAAATGAGGAGCATCAATCATAAACATTACAAAAAACATCCAAACTCACATGAGTACACAAATAAAAGTACCAACTCCAAGAACCTCCTAAAACATCACAAAAAAACTCCATATACCTCCCAAAGAATCACAAAAAAAATCCATGTGCCTCCCAAAGCATCACAACAAAACTCCACATACCTCCTAAATCATCACAAAATAACTCCATATACCTCTAAAAGCATAAAAAAAAAACTACATACACCTCCCAAGCATCACAAAAAATATACATATACCTCCCGAAGCATCAAAAAACATGTCTATATACCTTCCAAAACATCACAAAACATCTCCATATACCTCCCAAAGCATCACTAAACAACTCCATATACCTCCCAAGAAATAAAATAAAGATGAATTTTCCTTTTAGCTCCACAAAATAGATCGGTCACCCTATGGCCCTGCACACATAAGGTCCAAACACATCTAACCTAAGTGACATAATAACTCATGGTTTAACAACCCACTAGTTATTTGTAACTCCTTGGGGCATACCTCCATACAACAAACCACCCCCATAGGTTCAACCACTCCATGGTGCATTCCATGATTCATCACATTACAACATTAGAACCAACATAACAAATTGTTTCAAATGCCAAGTGGAAAAAATACCAAGACTTGTGCTAGGCTATAAAAATTTTAAACATGAAAATCAAATTTAAAACTAAGTGAAAAAAATGGCCAAATAATAATAGTTAGTGCAAAAATTTGCATGTTAGTGCAACAACCAAATAAAATTCCCACAATAGAAGAACACATCAATCAATAAAACTACTGGTTCTACCAAGAAAAAAGAAAATGTTAAATTTATGAATAAAATATGTATAGAGAAATATCATATCGTAATAACCATGTGGCCTTATACTGCCACCAAAGAGGTACTCAACGAGTTGCTAGCACTCAAACATCGAGCCTCATCTCATAAAATAACATATCAAATAATACAACTATCATCATCTTTGTCTTAATCATCCCTCTAATGCTTGCATAAGGATCAACATAGTTGTAACTACATTTAGGTTGAATCCATATGATAATCATATAGGGAGAGAGAAAGGAGTATATGTCACCATATACTGAGCCTAAGGTGTCCTCGAAACATAATATGCATGACATCCATTGAGAAAGTTCCTTACATACCAAATGAAAAAGAGTGGGGTTTCATCCTATGTAAGACTCCACTTCCCATCTCATACTCGGCTCAAATGACTAGTCAATGGTACACATTTCCTCACTCCAAACATACACCTTTTGTAGACACCTGTAGTTTGATCAATACACTACTATTTCTCTAACCTTTGCAAATTGACGGAAAACTACCAGTTAGACCTATCTAACTCCCTTCTCACAACATCTTTTTGATCATTTTTCCTCTTATAAACCATTTAAACAGGCTGTTATAGCCTCGTTATAACTACATTAGCTTCGTATTCCCTTCTAGCTTGTTTCTATTAGCTTCCTGGGATATCAATCCACTTCATTGGATTGATTAAGCCCTTCAGAAACCCTTCGAGAACCCTAATTACTCTCTAAGAGATATTAATTAGTCTAACCTAAGTTAAATACCCTAAACATAGTCAAATCACACTTTGACTTGCTAATAGTACTTTTTGGATTTTATCCTTCGTCCCACATGCACCCAAATCTCCCATTCCCCCAGACCAAAAGCTATAAATAGGGCTATACCCCCTCCCTCATTTCCTAATAATTCTCTCTTCTTCCTAGCATAGATTATAGCAATTTGTTTAGGCTTTAGATTGTATTTCATCTTCTTCCATTGAGCTAAAGATCATTTGATTTTGTATTCCATAGCACTAACATGGAGTAAATGGGAAGATCCATTGGCTTTGAAGACATTAATGGGGAGATATCTTTCTCTTAAACACATAACCAAATGCTTATATCCTCTTAGGTTCATTATTTCAAGCTTTCAAATAATAGAGGTTAACTTCATTTGCTTAGTTTGCATGTTTATTTCAAATGAATGTATGCAAAGAAGAAAACCTTGCTCATTTCTTATCAGATGGTCCATTGATCAGATTGTTAAAATCCTTTGGGATTTCTTTAGAGATTCTTACCCTAAATCCACGGCTTTTACAACTTTTCAATGAACACATTTGGCATGCCCGGTGGGACACTTATGTCTATCCTCCATTAATGGAGGTCTTTTTAGGTTTTTCAAATTTAATTTTGAAGTTTTTGGGTCAAATCACTTGTTATTTCCTCATTTTTGTTTCTAACCCTAGATAAATTACCTTCATTTACATGTATTTTGTGGGTTTGATATAGAAATAGGACACTTTTCCTAACAACTAACCTATTTACTCTTGAAAATTTAAAAATTTGTGTTGTTTTGTAGGTTCTTCACAGGGTGGATGTAGGTGTAAAACAAGGAGTGCGTACACATTGAAACCCTAGCATACCCATCATATTAGGCATGTATCTATCTGGAGGACTTCATCATTTACACATTTTCTCTCTATTGAGACACGCACGCATCTCTGCAATCTGGGACGCATATCCACCTCTCTGGCTGTGCATGCGTAAACAGTCAGACTGTGTAAAAAAATTTACAATTTCCTGTTTATGGATTGGGCACGTACACGTCATAACCTAAGTGTCCATGTCAATATGGGTGTGTATCGGTCATGTTGCAAGCATCTGTGTTTTACTGCATTAGGTTTCATTAATTTTTAACTATAGGCATACTCATTAGGTAGGGTGTGTATCCGTCGGTTGGGAAGTGCTAGTGTCAGTATAGGCACGCAGGTGTTTGTATTAAATTTGGAAATTTTTACAATTTGCAAAAAACTTCTCTTTTGATCCATTACTGCAGGTTTCTAGGACTAATAATTCAAAAAATAGTGTTTTTCTTGGTATTTCAGTTTACATAGTTGAAATATTTTGTTATTGGCTTAATATTAGCTTTGTAGAAGTGCATATGCTCTCTCCTCGCGTCTTCAAAGGTGATCTTAGAGATCAAAAACACTTATACAAAATTCATATTAAATGTTCGAAACACTTGTTTTATAAGGGATGGTGTAAAACTTTCATGTGATTTTAATAGGATTTTCCACCTTGCGTATGCTCTTCCTTCACGCCTTTTGGTGATCTTAGGATTCAAAAGCAAAGTGTAGAGTTCTCTTTCTTTACATAAACCTACGAATTAGTAGAAATTTTTGTCTACAAGACCTAATCATTGTCAAAGAAAGGTGTTAAAAACACAAAACTGCTAATACACGTGTTCTTGCAGGTTGCCAAACGATGTGCTACTTAAAACCACATTAAGTTAAGCAAGATAAAAAACACACCATATTTAAAACATAGTATTGCAAGTTAGAGAAAAGGGTACATCCCTATCCGCTCAACTGGAACATAACCACTTTGGCATAACACCTTAAGCTATAACAATGGGGGTGGTAACAGGAACCCTAAAGTAATCCACCATTGAGTAACCTCGTGGATGAAACATGAAGTGCTCCGCTTACCCACTTGACTAGTATTCCTTGTGAGATAGAGTTACTTGATGTCCGTATGGCAACCCCAGTGAGAGTACACACAGATGCATTTATTACCCATTGTACTTAAAGGGGGTAAAGTAAAGTCGAGATACTCCCAAACTAATCATTAGGAATTTTTGGGTAAATCGCGCTCACTTAAGACAACTTTGTAGTACCTAGGTGAGAGAACTTATTAAGGATGCCATTCTATCTTGGAGCCCACTTTACTAGTCCATTGTTGCATCAAGCCATCATGAAGTGATAACTCATCTAGAATCTAAACCTTGTTTCGTGAACAAGGAAAAGAACCCTTGTGAGTTTTATCTAAGTTTCTTTCATCACAAAACTAAACTACGTCCCACCTTCGCTTAGTTTTATTCTTGTCTTCAAACAAGGTGAAGCTCTGCCTAGGTGGCTCTTGGTTTATTTCCATATTTTAATTAATACCCTTGTGTTCTCACCACCCATTGTTCAGGGTGAGAAAGGTGCATACATTGCACGTTTTTATCAGAGATAGTGCTCGTCACTTTTTTGTCCATTTACACCCATCTATGTTTACGGATGGGTTGCTAAACATCTAAAGTGTGCAGGTACACTTTTTGTATCTTTGATAAAAGTCCTTCCATCTTGATTTCAAGATCATCTTCACTATTTTGTGTACGAGTCATCTTTTGTCTCTTCTTGAGTTGATAGTTTTGTTAGCATCTTAGACACACAATCTTGGTACTTACACCGTATTCTCATTTTGTGAGAAAATGGTATAAGTCCCTTTATTGCGTGGTTATGTTGCTTACACAATTTAAAACTCCTTGCTATACTTATCACTTAGTTTCATTTTCGACGTCTTCTGAGTCTTCTTGAAAAGTGTTGATAATGCCTTTTATATATCATAGTAAAGTTGTCATGGTACTAACACCTTGCTTGCTTGGTTAATGTAACACGGTGACGTTGTTATGCTATATCTATTCACGACTTCCATTTTTTAGAGGGTTTGGCTTTCATCAGCATTCAAAATAAGTTTTACGTGTACCTTGTCAAGAGACTGCGACAACATTACACCAGTACTTAGGCCTTATTAGGGTTCTGAATTGACCTACATATTGGTACATCGTTGTCACTATCAATTTTTTAGGGCATAAGACTGGTAACAACAAACTGAGTAATCATAACATTTAGGTATGCATATACGTGTTCCTTGATAAATATGACTGCAAAACACTACATCTAGGATACATTGTAGTATAGTTCCAACATCACCTTGAATGGCTTGTAGAAAACCATACACTTAGGGGTTACGCAAGATACATAATAACATCTACTACTAATCCTTAAAATCATAAAAATGGCAGCCAAATCAAATGAGCATGATATAGGAGAAAACCCTTTCGACACCTTCTAGTTTAGTGGCCATAATTTAGCGCCACTCTTTTCTCAATTCAAAGATATGGAGACATTAATTGATCATAGTCGAGAAGATTCAGACTCTTCCAGAGAAAAAAAATGGTTAGACCTAAATAGATTTCATGAACTCCTATATTATAATAAAGATCAAGTCCTCACAAGAGTCTTAGCATTAGGAGCTAAAATTCCACACAAGCGTGAAGAAGAAACAAAGGTCATTAACCCTAACCTATGATAGTGAAGATTCGTCTCAGAAACAAATAACCCTTTTGATGTGGGATATGCTTCCACTTCTGGGAAACATAAGGCCATTGTTGAAGGTGAACAATCACGAAAACCTCACTATAAAGCTTCGCGTAAAGTGAAAATAGATTGAAAAGTTTCCCCTCCTCTAAAATTTGATGAATAAGAGGACCCCCTGGTTGAGGAGGAGATCCTCCAAAAACAGATCTTGAAGTTGAGTCAGAAACTAGCAAACATAGGCTCTTCAAGAAGAAACATATACACAGACAAATACAAAAACAAACTTAACGAGTTTCAATTTGATCCACATACAGACTATACCTTTAAGGAAACTCAGACTCAAAATCCAATGTCACCTACTAAAGAGCAACTCATTTAGGATGAATTGAAATCTATGAAAGATACGCTTACTACATTACAATAGGGAAATGTAGGCGAAAATATAAAATATTCATATGAAAAACTATGTCCTTACCCCTTTGATAAGGACATGTTACAACAGCCTTTCCCAAAACACTTTACCATTCCCAAGTTTGATAAATATAAGTACAAAAGTGACCCACGTGATCATATAAAATACTTTTACATGTCTTGCCAAGAGGTCGTGTACAGTGATAATTTATTAATATGACTTTTTCCTCGCAACCTAGGAGCCGTGGGATTGGAATGGTTCTATAGCACACCCAACAACTCCATTACAACGTGTCCCACACTAGCAGAGAAATTCGAAGGCATTACTCCTATAATATGGAGAGTGACATCACAATTAATGATCTATGTAACAAAAAACAAAAACCCAGTGAGAAATTTGTAGGATTTTTACAACGATGGTGTGGGTTAGCTAGTCGCTTTCTTTGTGCCTTACCAAAAAAATAGTTAGTGATCATATTTTTTCCTAACTTAAACCTAGAAATAGCCTTCCACTTGCAAATTCATTGTGGTTCAACCTTCGAAGAAGTCATAAAGAAAGGCAGTCAAATTGAGAAAGCCCTCATTGCCAAGGCAACGCTTAAACCTGTTATTAAAAAAAACATGAAGCCAAATCCACAAACAAACCTAAATTCTTCAATAAGAATAAACATGTTGTTGGTGATGGCATTACATACTCCAAGATAGCCCAAGCTATATAGATAGGCACACGCTTAAAGATTTTGCAAGGACCTCATCCTAAAACGCCTACAAAACATATGTTTACGTCCTTAACAAATCCTTATCTACCATCCTAAAACAATTAGATGACGTAAAAATGGTAAGAATATCGAACTACAATAGTACCATATCCAGAAGATGCTCCAAAACCGGTTTGGGTCAAAGATCATGAATATTGCGACTTCCACTGTGTTAAAGGACACAAGACGGATAGATGTTTGAGATTGCACCATTATATCCAAGACCTCATAGAGGAAGGGAAGATTGCTGTGGATTCTCCCCCTGAGTCTGGTAAAAGTTCAAATGAGAAAATGGGTATTTACAAAGAACCTTTTCCTAACCATGTGGATAAAAGTAAAGGAAACCAAATCAAGGGAAAACCTCCAACGACTATAGGATTAATGCGTATGTTTACCCTATAAATGATAGTCCTTATGATTCTCTCATTGGATGTATTAGCTCATCTAATGAACATATCAACACTATTCAGATTTTAGAAAAGATCTGTACAGTCGGGACAAGACGTGCCCGCTTAGTCATACCATATCATGTGCCTATCCCTTGGGAAGTTCAGTATAATTTAATAGATTAGTTAGAGAAAACACATACTAGGATATCTATTCTTGATCTACTCAAGATCTCTAATGCCCATAAGAACATACTATACAAAACTTTGCAAAATTCAGGGGTTTCCACAGAGGTAGATCCCATGACCCTTCAACCCATGATTGCATGCTTAGACACCAATGATCATATTATTTTTTATCATAATACAATCCCACATAAAAACCCAAAGCATAATTTACCCTTGTATCTCGAAGTGGTGGTTACCCATCGCAAAATAAAAAGAGTACTTGTAGATGGGGGATCTTGTCTAAATATTTGCACTTTGAAGTTGGTCAAGTAGTTAGGCCCATTCAGAAATAAAGTTGGGTGCTAAGATTATCATGATCATGGCGTATGATAATGAAGAAATAGAGTCAGCAGGGACTATAGTGGTTCCCATGGAGGTAGGGTCAACGTGTCATGACACAATGTTCCATGTCCTTGACTTGGACCTTTCATACAACGTCCTCCTAGGGCACCCATGGATCCATGCCATGCAAGCTATTCAATCAACTTTTCATCAATGCATCAAGTTATGTCATGAAGGGTAGGTGGTTACCATTTTCGGCAACCTGGAACCATTCACACATTATAGGGCATTGCACAGTTTTTCTTGTGTAGCTTATGGGTGTCCTTTTGCGGATGTTGTTGTCCTTCTACAAACAGAGGCTATAAAAAACAAATAGATTCAAAATCCCTCACACATTTCAATAAATATTTTCCCTCATTGGTCAACCCATTTGCTTCATGGGAGGAAAAATCAATAAAATATGGCCCAGATAATCCATTCACTCTTGTGCAGACATTGTTGATATCAGACTTATCAGTATCCCCCAAGACAAGGGGTAAGCCTTATTTTTAGTTCAATAGCACTCATGAGCAATGTCCTAAACCATTGGAAAAAAATTTCCATAGTGGTCTCCTATGTGAGGAAAAAATGTTAGAGGACCCTTCCAGTAGAGTGCCAGAAGGCACCGTGGCTTTATGCAATCAAACACATCAGTACATCAAAGGTCCCCTCATGATGTTTTTCATGAGCTATAGTGGGTTTGGATGTGGCATTAATGCATAAGGCCAGTTGGAGCCTATCCCTATCCCTCATTTTAAAGCTGATAAACATGTCCTTAGAATAAGGCCTCACGACACTCTACCTTTTGAGAATGATACCACCTCTTCTGAAATCGAGGATGTTTCATCTCATTCTAATAGTGACGTAGATTCCCAATGTAGCCTTTACGAGGATCTTGCCTCCACAAACCTATTCCTAGATTCATCAATCCTTACCATATCCAAATCCATTTCCTCATAAAAATTTCAAGTAACCCTTGTATATCCTGAACTCATAGATTGTGATCAACACCTTCACATGTCCCCTAGATTTCTTTGAAAATGATGAGGCATTTGCAGAGTTCATGGGACTCAAAGACTTTATTCTGGCTGGAGACCACAAGAAAGGATTTAAAATTCAACTAGACACCTACGCCTACTTCAGGGAAGAAGCGGAGATGTGTGGACGGTTGAATAAGAAGGTTGTAACTAAGGCTGCACCTAATTCAAGGAAACCATGCAAGAAGGATAAGCGAAAATCCCACAATGATAAACTCTTTGAAGAACTCATAGATAGACAGAATAAAGAGTCTAAATATGAAATGGTTTATCTCTTCAAAGATGATCATGAGCTACCACAAGAGGTCAATCTTACTCTTCCCCCTAATCCTACGTGGATGGAAGATGCTTCTAAAATACTTGTTAAAGAAATAATCAACGTCAACATTGGCTTAGAGGAGAAACCTAGAATTCTAAAGTTGGGAGCTTCACTCTCAGCTCAGCAACAAAAGACCTTTGTAGAGCTCTTAAAAGAATACGTGGACATATTCATGTGAAAATATGTAGATATGCATAGTTTAGACCAAGAGTTAGTTATGGACAACCTTATTTTTCACCCAGATGTCAGACCAATAAAAAAACGTTGAGAAAGATGTATCCTAAGGTGGCACTCTTAGTCAAAGACGAATTGAAAAATTTGTTAGTTGTTTATTTCATTAAACCTATTGATTATTCAGAATGGATCTCTAACATAGTCCCAGTACAGAAAAATCCTGTCAGCATCAAAATTTGAACTGATTTTCATGACATTAGCAAGGCATGTCCAAAATATGACTCTCCCCTACCTAACGTTGACATGATAGTTGATTCCATTACTGGCTATGAAATGTTGTCCTTAATTGATGGCTTTTTAGGTTATAACCAGATATGAATTGCAGAAGAAGATCAGCATAAAACAACATTCACATCGCCCCTTGGGGAACATTCTACTACAAATTCATGCCCTTTAGGATAAAGAACATTGGGGGCTACTTATCAATGAGCCATAATGGTTATTTTCCATGATATGATAAGTGACATCATGGAGGATTATGTTGATGACATTCTAGCAAAATTCAAAAGTAGAAAATAACACCCTGGAGTATTGAGGCGTATCTTTCAGCGTCTATGAGACTATAACGTTTGATTGAACCCTAGAAATGTGTCTTCACTATTTTATCAAGAAATCTCCTAGGGTTCATTGTTTCACAAAGAGGGATTGAAGTGGACCTTGTAAAGGTTATGACTATTACAGAAATGCCACCACCTACCACTCTACAACAACTAAGGAGTCTTCAAGGGAAAATTCAGGAAATCCATCACTTTATTTCTCATCTGGTAGATAAGTTCCATCCTTTTACACATCTACTCAAGAAAGATGTTACCTTCAATTGGGGACCTGATTGTCAGAAAGCCTTGCCATTACTCAAGAAGTACTTGGCTAGCCCACCTGTACTCATGCCACCTACCCCAGGTGAACCTCTCCTCTTATACATTTCCTCTACCCCAATTTCCCATTGGTGTATTACGTACCGAATATGACTCAACCCATAAAAGGAGAGCCGTTTACTATCTTAGCAGCATGTTGATCACGTATGAGTTGAATTACCCCCAAATATAAAAATCATGCTTAGCCATTGTCTTCAAATATCAAAAGCTTCATCACTATCTCCTGAATGATAAAACCAAACTCATATTTAAATTTTACCCTGTCATGTACCTTTTATCCAAAGCTACCCTTATAGGCCGAATAGCTAATTGGATCATTCTCCTGAGTGAATTTGATATCAAGTTTTTGAATCATAAGTCTTTAAAAAGATAGGTACTGGCAAATCAGTTGGTAGAAGCTCCTCTCCCAGGAATTTAACCTTTGTGTCTAGATTTATCGGATGCATCTATGATGTATATTGAGGAATCCATAGAATGACAGGTCCATTTCAATGGATCTTTTACCTTCCATGGATTTGGAGCAGGAGTAGTCCTTATCACTCCCACAAGTGATGTCATACCGTAGGCATTCTAGATAGGATTTCCATGTGCAAATAGCATTGTAGAGTACAAAGCACTCATCGCTGGCCTCAAGCTAGGTATTACATGGAACATCAGACAATTGCGGGTCATTAGGAACTCTCAACTTATCATAAAGCAGGTTAATTATGAGTAAAAGGTTAAAGATGAGAAGCTTGTTCCATATAAAAAGATGGTTGAAACCTTGAAAGAATATTTCACACAGGTTGTATTTCATCAAAAACCAAGGTCACATAATAGATTCGCAGATGCTATGGCTACTATCGGGTCCATCCTACGCATAGCACCTGAAGAAAGTAAGATGCCCTTTTTCGTAGAGCATTTACAAGTGCGTACATATGATATGTTGGATTCATGTTTGGCATGTTATGTTGTTGGTCCTCTATCCCCTTAGTATAACCCTATCTTTTAATACCTACAAGATGGTACCCTTCCCCCAGACATCACCCATTCTGAAAATAAATCCCTTATTCGCTACATAGCCCGTTATATCCTCTTAGGGGGCACCCTTTATCGTCAAGGCTATGATGGGAATCTTCTTCACTTTTTGGATGTTACTAATTCTATCCCCACCATTAAGGAAGTAAATGGTAGTATTTGTAGAGCGCATAGTAGTGGCATGGTCTTATCTAAAAAGATATTAAGGGTAGGGCTATTATTGGCCTACCATGGAATCGGATTGTTGTAACTTTGTAAAGAAGTGTGAACTATTCCAAAAATATGGAAATTCAATACATGCGCTAGCACAAGCCTTACAGTCTATTGCAACACCTTGGCCATTCTCTAAATCGGGCCTAGATCTCATAGGGAAGCTCCATCCTTCTTCATCAGGTAGTCATACTCACATCATCACTTCTACCGAATACTTTACCAAATGGGTAGAGGTTATCCCTCTTACATATGTCACTGGTGCACAGATTTCAAAGTTTATCATGTACCATCTCATATGCCATTACGGGATCCCTTCAGCGATTGTCACTAATAATGGAAAATCCTTTAAAAAAAACAATTAAAACATTATGTCAATGCTTCCATATCCAACTCAAGTGGTCTACGCCCTATTACCCTCAAGGTAATGGACAGGCAGAAGCCAATAATAAAACCGTTGTATGGATTATGGAGATAATGGTCAGTAAAACTGACCATTATTGGCATCTACAGATGCATCCTTCCCTCTGGGCCTATCGTACCTGCATCCATACTCCTACTAGTGCGACCTCATATTCACTTGTCTATGGCAATGAATCCATCATAACTTTTGAAGTGGAGCTTCCCTCCCTGAGAATATCTCTCAGAGACTATCTTGATAAAGATGAAGACTGCAGGGTTGCTCTCCTAGAAGAGTTGGAACTATTAGATGAAAGGTGTATTAGAGCACTCAATTATCTAAAATTCTATCATAACAGAGTGTCTAGAGGATATAACAAACACATCATTCATCAGGAATTTGATGTAGGATATCTATTTCTCAAAGAAAATCAGAAGAACACCATCAAAGATAGAGAAAAGACAAGAAATTTTGAGGCTGACTGGTTAGGTCCTTATGTTGTAATTACAAAATATGGATTAGGAGCCTACAAAATGGCATATTCAGATGGTAAAGAGCTTTCAGAACCTATGAACACCATGCACCTCAAGTGGTTTTATGCCTAGACATGGCGAGAATATCAAATAAGAACTAAAAATTGATAAAATAAAGAAAAAACAAGCAAAAAAAATGGAAAATGAGAAATTAGTAATGAAAAAATAGGCCGCCAACATGTGAAAATCACTCAATTGTGATGCAGTGGGTAGGTCTTTGAGTGAAAACCAATGTTTGGTGCTCAAGGAAGATTCGTCGGACACAAGTTACTCTTATGGAAGGACGGAAAATCATTACCAATTTTTAGATATAACATCTTCTGCTAGGTCGAGGAACCCTATTAGGGCCACCTTTTCCTTGCCATGATCTGGTTTGTTTGATCTTATATCTGCATGGAGGACATTACCTTTGTATACTCTTGTCTAACGCTGAACATGAAAGTACCAATGCAACCTTCTCACACATCCACGCTTCTTTGTTCTTATTCATTGTTTTCAAAACATGACATTGGAAAATACAAAAACATTTGGAAAAAGATACACAAAAACCTAAACATTTGGAAAATTTCCCTTTTCAGGGATAAAGCTACATTAATTTCACAATGTTATCCTATGAACACCTAGAAAACAATGAAAAAATAATGTAGCTGTGAAAACTTATCTTTTTAGATAAAGCCAAAAACATTAGAAAATATGTCAATGTTGTCCCGAAAAAATAAAGTACTACTTTAATTGCTTTTAGTTGTTGGTTTGTATAGTTTTGATGTACTTAGTCTGTTGAATTGTTTTTTCTTTAAATGGATCATTTGCTTATCTAATTTTGAATCTTGTTTGATTTAAATTATGTATTGCATTGCATACATTTAGGAAATCTCGTGCTTGTGAAAAGTTGTTATGGGCTTCTTTATTTGTTATGTCCATCTATTAAAGTTCATTTTTACTTGCTTAGATTAGATCCCATTTTAATCTCTTGTTAAATTTTACATGTGTTTGTTTAGTTGTAGTTTGTTGTGTTGTTTGTATGTGTATATTTGTTTAGTTGTGTTAAAAATTTTCATGTGTGTTTTTCATATTTTTTTGTTATCACATCTATCATTTATCATTTCATCACATTTCTAACATCATTCACTACATCATATATATACAAAAAAGCTAAGTATTACAGCATGCATGTATGCTAAGCTAATCATCCTATATCGTATCATCAATGGGGGCAAGAGGGGGTTGCACATAATTAAAAATCTATCCTCCCCACACCAATATCATCTAGTATCATCTAGAGTGCTAGAATAAAAACTTAGAAACAAACCATGAATCCAAAACATGTGGTGCTATCTACAGATACATCATCAATATGAAAGCATGAAATATACACATTTCTAAATATAAGGTATGTCACATACATAAAGGAAAGATCATTCCATGTATACATATATAATTGTCCAGGTCAGTACTCAAAATAATACATGATCGCTACAATATGCCATCAAAAAGGGGCATGCATCAAAAGAATCAAGCCTTCATCATGAGGCGTCATCGAAATAATGGTATACACAGCTATACATGAAAATCAGCCTTCATAAGAGGCATGTATACAAGATATATGTACAAAGATAAATAATACATAGCTCAACCACAGCTCTCGTCCTCATCGTGGCTCCCAGGTCCATGACCTAGTCATCAGAAGAGTGGCAGCTATGACAGACCCCACACTCGGGGGTACCACCCTACTTTCTATCTGGTTGTTGTCCAATCGGCTGCCCTGGTATGGGCTGCCTAACTGATCTCACTGAATGGTCTGATTTCCGTGACCAGGAAACCTATCACACTCGCATCTGACTACTGGAATGATAACACTCGCTCATCTTCTGGAATTTCCCAGAAGTAGGCATTCCTATAATACAAGGCATCTCCACCTCATCTCATCACATCTCGTATCAAATCCACATCTCAAGAAGTGAGAGTTTCCTGTATGGCAGCATCTCGCTACCATGTCACCCTACCAATATCAACTTGGGCCTATCTAGAGGCCATGACCTCTCAATCTTTGTCTACGGTAATAACCCACACCTGAGACCGTGTCTAATCCCTCTGTGCCAAGTAGGCTTGATCCTATTTCTAGATCTAATCCCCCTGGGCCACAACCATCTGTACATGTATCTAAGATTTGTGTAAGAGGCTCAAACTCTGAGTTCCCTATGTGGTCCTATCCCGAATCTGGCTTTATCATAAAACATTGTCACTTTCTTGGGTGGCCTGTGCCCTCACCTGATCCCTCTCCGCTGTCAGAACCCATACCTAGGCTTGTGCCTGATCTCGCTATGTCATAAGGGCCTATACCTATGCTCTAGCCTCATCTTTCTCTCCAACGACCTATAACTATACAACAATAGAAATTTGTGTAGGCTTTAGATTGTAGTTTATCTTCTTGCATTGACCTAAAAACCATTTGATTTTGTTTTCCATAACACGAACATGGAGTAAAAGGGAAGATCCATTGGCCTTGAAGCCATTAATGGGGAGATATCTTTCTCTTAAACACATAATTGAATGCTTACATCCTCTTAGGTTCATTATTTCAAGCTTTCAAAGAATAGAGGTTAGCTTCATTTGCTTAGTTTGCATGTTTATTTCAAATTAATGTATACAAAGAAGAAAACCTTTTCTCATTTCTTATCACATGGTCCACTAATCAGATTGTTAAAAGCCTTTGGGGTTTCTTTAGAGATTATTAACCCAAATCCATGGCTTTTACAAATTTTCATTGAACACACCTTTTACATGTTTCCCTTAGGAATGGTTAGTGTAAGGTTTACAACATAACATATAACAACATCACTAACACCAGGGTGGTTCAAACACATTAACCATAGCTTTTATGCATGGTATATATACAGGTTAAATCAAAATCATTACATTCATGGGTTATAATACATCACATTACTATGTACTCCACCCAAAGTGCAAACACTATACAATAGGGATCATACCTTCACCATATGCCCCTAAATCATGAGATGAACCATAACATATTAAAAATATTATAGGTATGAGGAACAAAATGTCTGACATTACAACTTATATTCACACACATGATTCATCACAACATGGTGAAAACATCATGATACAATCCAATTCACTTTACACCAATTCGTCATTCAACACATAATCACAACTACATATCACAGAGTAAAAAGAATTTCCAACACTCTACAATTCACAATAACATTATTTTCACACACAAAAATGTAGCACATCATGTGTGAAATCCTCATTGAATCCATGAAAATGAGACAAAATACTCTCATCACAAGCACATCAATATGATAACAAATACACACTAAGTGACATGGACAACATATGCATTCATAATATCACAATTACAATGTTGGTCGCATAATAACATATATCACATTACTCTTCCAATCTCCACCACCACCATGCAAAACCATCATAACTCCAATCTGGCCTAGACATTTGAGAGCATCAACCTCCACTCTATTACCAAATGTAATGCACACATATTACACACACAAATACAACAGTTAAACAAATACCAGAATAAATTGTTTTACTTGCACTGTAGTATACATGACACTACAAGAAGTCACTCAGGACGATGCACAACACAAGATAATGTTTGCACAAACAATAACCCACATAGGTGACATGAACCATGCGATGCACAACAAGGTCAGCCTTTTTTTTAATGACAAGGCATAACATAACGATTCCACTATAGGACACACGTATAGATAGGGTGTTCCCACGACACGATAGTTTAGGATTACACATTTATTACAATCATGTTTCAATCTTTAATATTAAGTCCTAGAAAGGTTCGTAATATGCGAATCATACATTCCCTTTTCCTTTTTGCTAGATTTCCTCTATATTGTTTAACTTTTAACTTTCAGAAGTATCTCATTGAATAAGAATCATCTACATTATTGCAATTATTATTTTTTAATTTGCTTGTTTGTTATTATGTTATTTATTTACACACTAGGATACTAGGTATTATTCTTAGGATTCACTCCTAAGGGCATGTATCTTGATCTTGTATCATATCTCAATCACGCAACGAAACAAGTGTGAGTCCAAAAGAGGAAAGGCTCACATCTTTTTCTCAAGGATTTAGGGTCAAGTTCTTTCATTCATTTATAAATTTATAATTGAGTTAGTACACAATAAGTATTATAGGAGATAGGTTCTTTATCCATAGTGAGAGGGTTTAATGACATTACAAGGAAGATCATGTTTCACTTTCCTGTGGAATAACATCCCATGAATTACACTTCCCAAGGTCAAGTGCCAATTATAATTTTATCTATAGTTATGCTCCAACAATTAATTAAGGATTCAAAGGAACTTAACATGGCAACAAACTTCCTTATTTTTGTTTTCTAGATTAGGTTTCCTGAGTATCATTTTACATCTAACTTAAGAGGCCTTCTCCCTAATTAGGTTCATATGCCTTTTTGTAATGAATTGTGTAACCTATTTGCTAATGGGGCATTTGTATCCTTATGAGACTACTAGTGCATGTCTTAGGAGATTTATCTATAAGGACAAGATCACATAGTTTCACGTCATACATCTATTACCTAATAGGACTAGTGGGGAAGCAAGATGGAGTAGTTCATCGTTTAAAGGTTAGGGTTCACATTAGATTTTACACAACGTGGATTCCCTTTCCTCACCACAAAATGGTTCGAACACCTTATATGAGCAATCTAAATTTTACCTTTTTTTCAATCACAACATTTTTCGGTTACATTTTCACCAACTAATCATAACTTAATATGTTGCTAAGTTTCACAATTAACTCTTAGTATTGCACCACTAAACTCAACGACAATTGAGATTGGGTATCGAGTTCATTTATGATCCCAACTCTTCAAGGCAACCTCCAATGTTAGTTGGCGATCTTTGCCACTCAACATGTATGTCGGTCAAAGAGGATTTTATACTATGTTTTGATGTTGGTTCCCCATAGGGAGTACTACTTTATGAGAACACATTCTCCTTACTACACACACGATTACCAAACCTAGGAGGGAATCACATACTCGAGATAATGTTTGACCCTGTCGTTCCTCAACTGTCGGGTTCACGCGACCGATGTCGCTACAGCATACAAGCTATGACGATAGACTCGGGCTTGGGATCTTATTTACTTAAGCTAAAAGGTGGCATCGAGTGTAAAAGATTTAATTTCAATCTAAAGTTTTAGTTTCTTTTTTGCTAAGAAAGAACATGCGAGAAGGGTAGATATGGACAAGTTTTAAACTATGGTTGAATATGCTATATTTAGGTTTCTTTTCTATGTTTGCTAGTTAAATAATACAACAATCTAGAGATTTAATCATAAATTTCACAACGAGTAAGCACTATAAGATGTCAAATTAGATTTCATTTAACATATTTATCCAACTTTTACAATACAAAATTTGAGATCAAAATAACATCCTATGTTTGGGATGAACATTTTCCCTAAACACTAGCATCTTAAAAATATTACAAAACTTCATCTAATAAACACTTTCAATACTTCGTAAAATTGTTGAATTATCCTCTATAACTATCATTTAACATATATATCTAACCCCTTTTTCTTTAATCATATGTAAAACTGAATCAAAAGAACACCTATAGTTAAATGCACATTTTCCATAAGGACCCCTAAAACTAGCATCTCATACATACTACCAAACTACAATAATAAGTCTTTCATTGTAACATTACAAAATAGTTGGTTCAACCTCTACAATTAACATTGTTTCAAATATAAATTACAATAATACACAACGAGTTACAACCACGCCGTTTCGCCATCTTATTTGTATCCTGCAAAACCATGTGAGCATGAAATCAACGATAAATTGCTGGCATGACATCCACCTAAATCTAACATAATTAACATTATTGGTTTTCTATTTACATGACGATAATAATAATTTACACACGCAACAAGAGAGGGTTAGGGGCATATATTCATTTAACTTCATTCCTTGACTAAGGGAGGAGAGAGAAAGAGGATAGGGGAGAGAGAGAAACACTATTTTGCCAAAAGTCAAATTTCACACTAACTAGTCACAAGATAGAGTTTCAAATACTTATTTCCAAGTGTTAATAAGTTTCCACGATGGTTTGCTAACTTGACTAGGGTCTTACAACTTTCTTTTTACATTTTCTTGCGAGTGGCAAAAATGCCCAATTTTGGCTCGAGGAGGCTGAGAAAGTGCGTTAAAAAACTGTCTTCCAATAAGCAAATTCACGACAGACGAATTCCTACATGTCCACCTATATACCAAGAATCTACAGGGACTGACGGAATCCAAAACTGGCGAACGATGTACAATTGGCGAATGGTTTTTTTCGGAGCCACTAGTCGTAATCGACCAAGTTTGACTAGTCAAACAACGATCGGAGGCCTACGAAACCCCTTTGTCAAACTAACCAGGAATGTGATTTCCTCAAACCAAAGGTTCCAGGCAATTTTCTAGTAAAAATACTAGAGGTTTGCAAAGGTGGACAAGCATTTCGTTGTTTAGGGCCCACACGGCGAGCCGATATGAAACCCAACTTTTTAGTTTTAGCAGCTCCCTAAAAGTGCAAAACGGAGTAACAGGGCTCCTAGAGGAGCGGCGAAGAGAGCGAAAACGGTCTAACAAGGTCGAGCTAATGCTTGATGCGACTATACATAACAAGGAACACATACGACGTTTGACATCTCTTTTATGGGGCTTAGAGTGTTGTTTTGCAAGTCTCTGGAAATTGCATTTTTTTCTAACTTTGCAAGGTAGGCAACAATGGTTGTTTTAGTTAACTCATCTAGCTCTCGCCAAAACCAATAGACACAAGCACCAAGTTTCGACACCCTGGGTTTAGCAATGCATGAGGGTTGTGGTCGCGACACAGTTGAGGGTCAAATTGTAAGTTGGTAGCAAAATCAGGAGGTGTTGTTTTATTGATTGCACTAGCCGTCTGGTTAAAATATTCAATTGTTTGAGCAACTAATGGTTTAATATTTTTATTATATTGCAAATAAAGAATAAATCATACGTAAATTATAAAAGATAAAGGTAAGGAGACCATGCCTGACAATATTAACGTCCCTAGTGCACGAGATTCTCCAGGGAAGTTCACCCACATTCCACAAAGCTTCATCCCTCTTCCAGGCATTCCGTCAAACACTTCACGTGTCAAGAGCAAGATTCTACATTTACATGTCTGCCCGCCCAACAAAATTAGTTATAAACATTGACAAAGGACCATCCGAGCTCCTATCATCTGTGTGATATTCTATTGTATGCCAGTAAGTTTGTGCATCATTGATATGGGAGAGGCCAGAACAGAGACTAGTAATATATCATGAATTTGTTCTTATAGTTATAACCACTTGTGATTAGTTGCAGCATAGTGAAGAAGGATACTACAAAATGAAGCCCGAAGGTCACGATCCCAGATCAAACCCATATAGGAATACAATAAGAGGGCAGTTTAGAATGATGATACTTTCTGTGAAATCAATCGTAGAGTCCACTGTGACACGAGGATGATTAAACGTTTGGACATAGGACAATACAGATGGGTGTTGGCCAAACAAAACCACTTGAAGATCTGAAGCCAAAGCGAGCCAACACTCCACATAGTCGCTGTACAGGTTTAATCGGCTTATTAATGAAAGAGATTAGATTTTCCAGAATCTATGTCAATACATCCCACACATCCCACGCCCACATAGACTATGCACAACAAGATAATAAATATAAAAACAAGAAGCTTAATGGTCAAAGGAGCTTCTTGAAGCCACATTTCTTTGAGACGTTTTGATATTTCCTCCATTTCCAAGCAAGCATTGACATGAATCTCCTCTCAAAAGCTTCTGATGGATGTCATACCTTAAAACTATCCCCTACTGCTCCATGGAAACGTGGCTTCCTTGCTTAGCACATGCAGGGAAAGTGCTAGAAACAGATTTGGGATCCGCTTCATACCCGTCCATTGTATTTTCTTAAAGTTTCTAAGTCTTTTCAATAAACCCATTTGTGCATATCCTGCTAGTCAATGCTGTCCACCCAAAACCACGTTTTCTTTTCTTTAAGACATTCTGTCAAACAGATCCTGTGCCTGTCTATGCTTCCACATTTTGCATACCTGTCTACCAGAGCATTTGCAACTGCAACATCTGACAAAGATTCCTCCGCCTTTTATGCTTTGATGGATGTCCATACCCTACTCCACATTTCATATTTGGACCATAGTGTGATTTATTTTGTTGAGATATTATGTTGCACTAATAGGAAATCAGTGATTAAACATTTGGGTATAGAACAATATAGATGGGTGTTGGCCAAACAAAACCACTTGAATATATAAAGCCAAAGTGAGCCAACACTCCACATAGTCATTGCAGGTTTAATCATCTTATTAATGATAGAGATTAGATTATCCAAAATCTATGCCATACATCCCACACAGTCCACGCCCACATAGACTATTCACAACAAGATAATAAATATAAAAACAAAAATCTTAATGGTCAAAGGAGCTTCCTGAAGCCACATTTCAGTGAGACGTTTTGATATCGACTCTCAAAAGCTTCTAATGGAGATGTTTTGAAACTAGCCCCTACTACTCCATGGAAACACCTTTTCTGGTTAGCACATACAGGGAAAGTGCTAGAAACATATTTGGGATCCACTTCATACTCATCCATTGCATTTTCTTAAAGTTTTGTAGCCTTTTCAACAAACCCATTTTGTGCATATCCTCTAGTCAATGTTGTCCACCCAAAACCATGTTTTATTTTATTTAAGACATTGTTTCGAATAGATCTTACACCTATCTATGCTTCCACATTAGGCATACATGTCTACCAGAGCATTTACAATTGCAACATCTGACAAGATTCCTCTACCTTTTATGCATTCATGGATGTCCATATCCTACTCCAGAGTTCATATTTGGCCCAAAGTGTGATTTATCTCATTGAGATATTATGTTGCACTATTAGCAAATCAGAGAGGGCTGGATATAGATATTTTAAATATAATAAAATATTATAATGCACATAAAATTACTTTCTTCTATATATTTCATCTATGATACATTGGCTATTATATAGCCATTCTAATAGCAAAATGACTTCCTATTTAATAGGAAACTACATTAAAAAATAACAATTATAAAAAAACTAACCAAACCTTTAATCTATTTGTGAGATATTTTTGTTTCAAAAATATATGTGACTAACCACCCAAACAACTATTAACCATTTACCATATGGTAAATACTGATTACAATTTGGAAATTAATATTCCTAACATTCCCCCCTTAATGTTTACATGTTAGTAAATAACTATCACACTTATTTTGCAGCTTACTTGCCCCTCCTCGCTCATGATATTGGTACAACACTGAAACTGAAGATAGAAGAAGGAACTCATCAACTTTTTATCAACCATGCAATTTCAGGAACACATATGACCAACGAGCATGGGAACACGTTTAGGAATCATCTACTTATCAACCATTCACTCTAGGGAAAACATCTGACCTACCAATGTGGGAACTCAAGTAGGAACACTTTTGAAAAAGCTTCAATGGTTTTCCATAGGCTAACCACAAACCTCGGTATGAACAAGAACACATCTGACTGTTCAACCTCTTCAAGTATCATGATGTTGCATTTCATTGTGTTATCTATTCTTCATTATGTTATTACATCAAGGAAGTGTGTAGGAATAGCCACATACACACGTGAACATGAATGAACCTTAGTTCTTATTTTTCAATCCACATTGACAATATGAAAAAATAAAATCCACACCACACAACTTAAACTGGAACACTGCACAATTGGACATCAAATACTCACACCAAATAAATGCCACCATACCAAAAGTGCAGCCTCGTCGTTAGCAACTAAAGAGACGTCGATGGTTGTCCTCCAACCTTCAATGCCTCCATCCTCCATCTTCATGTTCCTAGCTCAGCCTGATTTAGATATGGATCTCAACAGTTTCCACATTTGGTTTATTTTTATAACTTTCCTCCTGCATTTTGAAACTAGTTGGACGACCGTTACCACCAAAAAAGCATCCATTTACAAAATGAATCATCACACTTTATTGAAGTAAAAATAACTAATGACTCAACAGATACTATTTGACTTTTAAACGACATACATGACTCTTTAATTGACTCTCTAAATACCATTGTTTGTACTATGAACATTTTGACGACCTATAATTGATGCACAAATTAACAACAATTAATCACTCTAGCTGGACTAGAATACATAAATAGATGCACCAACATTATCAATAATAATATGAGTTATTGGCAAGTTATTTGATCCAGTAATTCTGATGAGAGTACCTATTTTGGAAAGGACCAAATCTGTATCACCGCCACTGAGAGAGAAACCTTCAGATTATGGTGTGTATGAGGATGACGTTGATGAACCATCAAATGCAGATTTGGCAGACTAATTTCATAGATAGTGTCAATGATTTAGCAAAGGAGGATGGGCAACAAGAAACTATAAATTAGAGACAATTTGTGGGTGTGCTTCAAACGATGTGGGATTCCAATGAAAATGCAATTGATGGAATTTGAACAATGCTTATCTTTTTCCAATGCTACGCAACCTCTACGTGTGATTTATTCACTTTCCAGATCAATTGTTCACACGTGCAGATCAATGAAAACGTGGGCGTCTTGGATTGCCAGTGTACACGAGATATGGGAATCTCACGTTTTTACAGACTACGAAATCCATCACGAATGTCTCCTTTTAGCCTCTACAAAGGAGGAGACCAAATCGATACAAGGGAACACGTCAGATTTCACTTACAGCATTACACAAGACGTCAATGCAAGAGTGTTACGTAGAGGGTCTGAACAGTAATTGTTTTAATGCGGAATTTATTTGAATTATAGATATCGTGGTTGCTTAGATCATACACTACCGACGTGGAGGATATACAAGGGCCTCAAAGAAGGCTCAATTCTCAACTAATAGAAATAAACAATAAATGTCAATATTCATTCAAATCTGAGCATGCACCAGTGTTGGAAAACAAAATCCTTGAGTTTATTTTAATGCATCTGAATCCAGGAATGTCTAGATATTTTTCTCATTCCCTGAGGTTGATACAATACAGCAAGGTACACAATATCTATTTTTGTAACACGCCACAGTCCATACACCTATCACGATGATTTTAACGTTAAACAATTGCATAAAAGATCAAAACACACAAACGAAACGGGGTTGCACGATAAGTTTCTCACAAACCCATAGTGGCTCTATTAAAAACTGGATCAGAGTTTATCTACGCCACTGATAGGAAATTAGAGAGTGGAACACACAGATTTTACATATTATAATGCACACAATATTATTTTCTTTTATCTCTTTCATCCATGATATATGATATATTGGTTATTATATATATAGTCATTTTAATAGCAAACTGAATTCCTATTTAATAGGAAACTACACTAACAAATAAACTGTATAACAAACTAACCAAACCTATAATTTATTTGTGATATATTGTTGTTTCAATAATATATACAGCTAACCACCCAAACAACAATTAACCATTTACCATATGGTAACTACCCAATACAATGTGAAGATTAACATTCCTAACATGCAAAATGTATGTTATGGAAGATTGTAGATATTTCTGAAGTGTTTCAATGAGCTATTTTCTTCAATGGTGGTGATGATTAATTCTAGAAGGGGACAATACTTTGCACTTGAGAGATTGAATTCTTTTTTAAGACACTTAATCATATTAATGGTCCTTCCATGCATTTTATCATACTTTATTAGAAAACCCTTTTTTGATTTTATATAATGAAACTCACTATGACAATCCTTATAATTATAGTTTTTGTCCTTTAATGAAATCGAACTATTGATCATACTTCTTCATGACTATATCGTCAACCATATTGCTTCTTCCTACAATTTATGCTTATTTTCTCTAATTAAAACCCCTATTTTTTATTTTTATAAATCTTGAAATATTTTTCTAACATAATTTTACATCGGTGGATTATAACCTAGATCCTCTTTCTAGTTCTCAGAATCTCAAGTAATATATTTCACACAAAATAGAAGACCATCCTCAGGTGAATCTTCTAATTCATAATATTACCCTATGATGACATTGTTAGAAACCATGAACCTACCAATTTGATTTCCTTCATATACCTTGCATACCGGTGGAGTTAACCTCTTTGGATTAGTTACCCTATATACTCATTGGAAGGGTGATTGAGATGGATATTATACTTACTTTTTTATCACAGTGATGGTTATTATTAAGACAAATATGGTATTTCAATAGATGATTTGGTCAAATTTCTTGAACTTTATCCTTGATTCAGTGGTGGATTACATCAAAGGATTCTTATACTTTCGTATCTTGTAGGCAAGAAAAATACCTATAATCATGGTGTTGTGTATGGTGGTGTCATGTATTTGTCATTTATAAACCTCTATGTTGTTATTTATGGCTAAAATTTTGTGATATATGTACACCGTTCTCAATATGTGGGTGCCAAACTGTAGTTTTTATGTCAAATTTGGCAAAGGGGTGTGTTTTGCAATTGGCTCGTGGTTGTGTTGAATTTATGTGGTGTTAACACCTATTTTTATTGAACATGGGAAACTTGTGAGAAACATTCAACTAAATTGCTTGACAATCAAATCTTTAGGAAAAATATTGTACATGGGAAAATTGGGAGAAACGTGGAACTAAATTGCTTGACTATCAAAAATTTAGGAGAAATAAAGTATGCAATTTGTTAATGAGAAATTTGTTAACTTTTAGATCACATGTAACAAAAATGTTTTCAGGCATATTAGCCAACTAAAACTGAGATCTTTAAGAAAGAGTAAAATACCAATCTTCACAGGACAAAAATAATTGGAGAAATATTTGAAAATTTTATTGTTCTATTATGGTTATGTTTTACCAACAAAGTCTATTCGCTAAGTATTTTTAGTTGATCTTAGTTTCCTATAAGATGAGATAATGTTCAAGTTTACCCAATGTGAGTAACATGGAGGATGATGCTTTTATAAGGGGAGGCCAATGTAGTGCCCCACTCTATTACAATGTGGTATGTGAAGACGGGGGACCCTTCTCATCGAATGATGTAGATTTCAAAACTTCACAAAATCGTTCATTTTGTTTAGTTACGGGTAAAATTGAATTAACTAATTTGAATCTCTTCATGTGCAAGAGAGAGGCGAAGCATGTCAAAATCACCTTTCCAAACATCTTGGGATGATGTCTGAGCATTAGATCACATTATGAGTTTTTCATCACATGTTATACAAGTTTGAGCAGCTTGTTTGGCACCAATTGTTTTTTAGGTGTCATCATACGCTTTAAACATCGTATTGTATTTTCTTTAAAACCATGGTCATCTTTAATTTGGGAATGCAAAACATTAATAATAATAATAATAATAATATTTTACGATCCTTGACTTAGAACCGTGGGTACGTTAGGTGATGCCTTGCATCATGATTTACAGAGTGGTGGCATGCATTAAAAAAAATAACGTTACAATTAAATAATTAAAATAATAAAATGAAATAAAATTACCTAAAGCATTAAAATGGATGAAATAATGTGTGCACTCAGGCATAAATGTGTTGTCTACCATTAATCCTAGAGGCCATGTGATGCTTCATGGAACCTTGTGCAAGGCAAATGGCCTTAATGGAACGTGTTTTGGAATATCTTGTGGTGACCGCAGTTTTCGAGTTGTAAAAAGAAAATTATAATAATAGCGTATCAAAGAAATGATGAGCATGTCAGGAATAAGTTTCAAGAATGCATTTTATTGGAATGAAGCCAATATCCTCAACCTTTGCACGCATCCTTCCATCGTGCGCCAAAGTAAGAGTTTTGGACAGGTTTAGAAATCCACGGAGGTGCCTGTTAAGCGTTTAATTTTGGTTCTCAAAACAACAAGGAATAAGATTTTTGGGAACACTTTGGTTCTCCATTTCCGACAAAAGCAGTGGTCTTTTAGAACGTGGGATTATTGGAAAAAATAGTAGAATGGGGTTGTAGAAAATGCTTTGAAGACCATGTTTAAGGAACGCATGAGCAAAGTTGCACAGACATTTTACACATCTAAGGATAGCTTTGAAGTGGGCAATAATCCTAGATGTTTTATGAGCGTTGGAGGTTTTGGGATGTGATGGTAGTCTTGTTTGTGGAGAGAGAAGAATTGCAGGCGTACATTACCGAGAAATTCCTTTCTGAGGGGAAGAAAATCCATACTCATGCTGCACCAAGAAGAAAAAATATTGAAACCTTTCAAGCTAATGAAATTGGCACGTGTAAAGACAGACTCCCCAACTTGCACCATTAAGAAAGCTGTGTCTCAGATATGATCACCATGTTTCAATGAATTTTTCTTCATGCTTGTCAACTTTCTCCCTTTCGTTCCTTCTCTCACTCTCTCTCTGCCTGTAGAATATATGTGTTAGAAAAAGTTTAATTTTTCCCCAAGAAAAGCAAAAAGTAGTTCTTTTTTTACCTGCTTTTACTTTTGAGTTTAATTTTAGATTCCTAGATTTTGGAAAATTTTATAAAGAAAATAAATCAAAAGCTTTGTATTGTACAAAAGCATGTGCTTTTTAGGTCTATTTTTAGGAGTGTTGAGTGTTTTATTATTAGATGAAGCCATCTATTTATTAGAGGCAGTTGTAATTGTTTTCATATCAAACACATTCACATAGTTTGTATTGAGAAAAAACTCTGAGAAGGAAGGAGAAATATATGCACAAAAGTGCTGATATGAGTTTGCAATAATCTATTTTATTTGAAATTCTTTATTTTGTTTATGTAAGTTGTTATTTTGTGAGCCTAATTTCTACAAATTGGTATCAGAGCATGGATTTTTTCAGCAGGTTTCTAATTGAAAAGAGGTTATGGATTCTATATCTGGTCTGCAGACACCGCAATTTACAGGAAAGAATTACGAGTATTGGTCATTAACCATGAAGTCACTATTTAGATCCCAAGATGTGTCGGAAATCATAGAGAATGGGTACACAGAGCCTGCAAATGTAGCAACATATAACACACTCTCACAGTTAGAGAAAGACACTTTGAAGGAATTAAGAAAGAAAGATAGAAATAATCTTTTCTTCGTTAATCAAGCCATGCATGAAAGCATTCTACCAAGAGTGGTGGCAGCCAGTAAAGCACAAATTGTGTGGGGGACTCTTCAAGTTGAGTATCAAGGTAAAGAGAAAGTAGAAACCGCCAAGCTACAGTTACTTCCTAGAGATTTTTAAAATATGTCAATGAAAGATTCAGATTTCATAGAATCATTCTTTACTTTTGTAGTTCGTTTGATTAATCAAATTAAATCTCATGGTGAAAATATTGAGGACAAAATAATTATCGAAAAGTTGCTTAGAAGTTTTCCTGCAAAATTTGATCATTTGGTAGTTATTAAAGAAACTAAGGATCTAAGTCATTTTTCAATTGATTAGTTGCATGCATCACTAATAAATCATGAACAGAGGTCAAATATATCACTTGCAGTTTTTGATCAATATTTTTCATCACATGTATCAAGAAATCATTGAAGAGGAGGAGGAAATTTCAGCCCTAGAGGCAGAGGAAGAAGTTAATCTAAAGGACGTAGCAGAGGTCTTTCAAACTCAAGTGGAAGAGGACATAGTCAAGAGCACAATCATAATCATTTTTCAGGTCTGATGCAGGATAAATCATATGTTCAATGTCACTATTGCAAGAGATATGGGCAGTATGATTTTGAATGTAAGAAAAAGTAGTATGATCAGAAAAATAAAATCAAAATCAGGTTGGAAGCTCTACTCCAAGATCCATGTTTATTACACACACAAGTATTTCTGAGGCATCTCCTATTGAGTGTAATCTATCACAAGAGAGTCCTAATGATGTGTGGTATTTGGATTCTGGTTGCAATAGTCACATCTCAGGTAACTTAGATTTATTTTCTACTTTGGGTGAGTCAGTAATATCATAATTTACCCTTGGGAATAATAATACAATGACTATAAAAGGAAAAGGAACAATCAACATTCTAACTAAAAAGGGGGAGAAAAAGATTATGCAGAATATTTATTATGTTGCAGGTTTGAAGCATAATTTATGAGCATTGGTCAAATGGTACAAAAGGGATAGAAATTTTACATTAAAGACAATGAATGTGTGATCGTGGATAAAGATCCAAGTACATAGGTGATTTCTAAAGTGAAGATGACATGCTACAGAAAGTTTCCTTTGAATATTATACCAGCCACATCTAGAGCTCATATTACAGATCAATCCGTAGTTAAAGATATTGAATCATCTTTTCACTCAGTTGAAAAAATGAATCATTGTTATGGCATCTCAGGTTTGGTAAATTAAACTTTTTTAGGTTTGAATTTATTACACAAAAAATTATGGTTAAAGTTTTTCCTTTGATTCAGAAACCAAATAAATTTTGTGAAGGTTGTATTTTAGGGAAGCAATGTTGGTGCTCAAAATAGTATCACCCCATTTTGCCTTTCAAAATCCATTGATTTACTGCCTCTGTCACATTTTATCCCCTCGTGTTGTGCCTGGGAAGTTTCTACTTTCCTTTGTTGCCATAATTAATCTTTCCTTGGGCCGAAGATCATGTATGGATCAATATTTGTATCGAAGAGGTCTAAAATTTTGGTCTCACGTCCTCTATTTATTCAAAAACTTGGGCTTTCCCATTATTTCCATTTTTTACAGTAAGGATTTGATGCCCTTATAATTTTGCCCCAAATACTTGATGAAAAATAAATGGATGTAGCTATGAAGAGTGATTTTGAGCCTTGCAACATTTCTAAATCCTCTGTCCTTGGAAAAATTTTCATCCCCAGGCTCAAATGGTCATTTTTCCACATTTTACGGTTTAACGGGCATTTTCCTTGGCCAAATTTGCATCCTTGTATCGATAGGGAACATGGCCTCTATTGGATGGACACGGCTCAATAGAGTGCTTTACAAATTTTATAAATTGCCTTAACTTAAAGTTTTTTCCACGTGGAGGAACGACACTCATTTGAAGATCTACTTTTGTATTTGGCCTTGGAGTAGCACCAGGAGGACACGTGGAGGTTTCCACTGCTTTTCCCAGACTTAGAAAAAAATTTATGCAGCTAAAATAGTTTGGTAGGAAACACGGACACATTGCGAGCTTGCGCTCATTCAGAATCTTTTAAGGAAGTGCTAAGAGGACACTTGGAGGTCTCCGCTCACTTTGCATTTTGCTTCAAATTTTTAGTGGCCAAAAGAGATTTCCTCGGATCCTAACACATGGTGTATTCCACTGAGCTTTAAGCCTTCAAACAAACTTTTTTAGGCTAGGACACATGATGAGCATGCACTCTTCCAAGGTCTAAAATTTTGGGGACCATCTCAAGGTGTGCCAGTGTAACGCATGGTAGTTTGAAAATTCAAAAGGGGCGGGGAAGTGGACCATCAAGGGAAACTTAGACTTTTTTCCTTTTATGCTCAAAAGGGTTAAAATACCAAAAATGGCCCGTAAGCCCCATAGAGGAACGGTCAAAGCTTGCTCTAGTCAATTGTGGAGGTGTAGACTCTTGGGGGAAATTTGGAAAAAATTCCTTTTGGGAGAGAATATTTAAAAGTTAAAAAGGAAGTGCGGTTCCACTGGGACCCACATTGGGAAATGTGTTAGGCCCATTTTTCAAGGCGGAGCTACAGGGAAAGCTTGGAAAAATTTTCCTTTTCCAAAAATGAGGTGAAATAGCAGAATTTGGCAGTGGTTCAATTGGGACAAACCTTAGGACATGTGTTTGGCTCATTTCTCAAAGGCAGAGGCACGGAGAAAAGTGTGAAAATTTTATATTTTTCCAAAAATTGTAACAAGTCAAAGAAAAAATCCGGGCTCGTCTTAAATTGAATCTTCCACATGGATGGCCCAAATTCAAAGTAATGATCAACAAAAACTGTGAGTCTGAATCTAATTTCTCCCCCATTTTTACTAAAACACTCCTGGAAGTGTGAGGCTTCAGGATTTCTTGGTATTTCCTACACACCAAACAAAGAGGAGAGTTAATTTTGATATCTAAGTTTGGTGGAGGAGATCTGGACATGTCTTTCGCCATTAAAATTGTCTGAATCTCGGGCTCGATATGATTTTCCGTTTTTCTTTTCTCGAGCATGCAAGGAACTAGATTTGATAGATTAGGGGAAAAAGTGGTTGGCGAGTTGAAGAAAGAGTGATCTACCAGAAGGAGGAGTTAAATGCGGGAGATATTTGAAGAGGTTTGCACCCTGAACACCTAACAAATTTTTACAGATTGGATTATGGAAATCATGATCGTGATCATGGCGAGCACTGGTATCACTCAATGTCAATATTTTTGGGGGGAAAGGGGGCTCTTCTGTAAATGTTATAAATGGCAGAATTTTTTTACGCAAATGGTTGGAGGTTGGAGTGTTAGAGGACAAAGAAAATTCCCAAGAGGAAAACTTGACAAAGCCTCTCTTTAAAGAAGCCGTCTAAGAAGCCTGTATATCTCTTTTGTATTAAGTTTGATCATGTCAAGGTGGTTGCAAGTGTACACCGATTGACAAGCTCTGAGATTTTTCTAGAAACTTTCCCCTACTAATAGATTTAATCATACTCGAGTTATTATGTGTTGATCTTGAGCAAAATGTGTTTGTTTCATTTCTGAATGTCTACAAATAGATTTTCTTGTTCCTATTGCAATCTTGTATCAAAAAATTTCTTAATCACACAGGTCTCAATCCTTGTGACAGTTTAGTTACATCTGCAATCTCATTTCTCATAAGATCTTTCATCTGGGAGTGAAATAAATGATTTAAAATCACTTTTCTTTCATTTGTTGATAGAGATTGTTTGTAAGCCTATGGGTGTACCTCAGGCATGATTGATATTAGATTTTGATGTTTTATTGGGTTTTCTAACTCGATCTTTTGTGTTAAAATTTCATAGATTGTGTGAAAAAGTGTTAATTTGGGCCTCCATTGAAGTACATATTCTAGTTAAAGGAACATTTTATCTATTCTGAAGCATTCTATTGTCTAGACTTTCCATTTTGTAAGAGTTCTCAAGGATTTGGAAAATCAAGTTTATTTTACCTCACCTCCCACCAAAATTTATTTAAAAACAACTAATAATACCCATACTACCCTTGTTTTCCCTGTATGAACACAAATGCATAATTTCCATTACCAAAACATGCAGAAACAATCAGGATTCCTAATGTCTTTAGTAGCCTGATCTTTCTCTAGAAAATATCTCCACTATCTAGAGTGACGACTCATATGAGTTAGATTTTGTTGTATTTATCATATTTTCTCAAAGGTATTATTTATAACCTCATAGAGCAGGATATCTTCATCTCCTCCATAAACCACAGGCTACAGAAGGGTCGTCTCACCTTGGTTAAAAAGGCACAACCATAAAGTAGCGAGGATAGATCAAATCCTCTTGAGGGTGCTATCCATTTCTCCACATCTGAGTGAAAAAAGGCCAGTTAGATCCCATCCCCGGCTATAAAATAAATCATTGCGATCTATTTGTCCCTATGCTTCCTACCAAAACTTTTGATGCTGGTCAGACCTTGAGGTAGAATCAATTTTGGTGCCAACACCCAAGTGGCACCGTTGTCGGGGACTTATTTGAGTTGCTGAGACTATTTTCTGATTCATTGCAAGTTTTTATCTATTTATCCCATCAACAACACCCGAGTGGCACCTTTGTTAGGGACATAGTGATTATAGTTCATACTCAAATCCCGGTGTTATAGGAAACTTTTCCAGTCTCTACAAGTTTTTGGACTAGTATTCACTGATAAATTTTGGTAAAGGGAAGTAAGATCTTTCATTTCTAGTTTCTAGTGCTGACAAACATTTGACAGATCATATTTTAGTGCATTTACACAACTAACATGGAAATACTTAGTGGTGACTCCCTGTTGATCTAATTCTTGATGAGTACCAGTGTCTTAACCTCTGTGAAGTGAGATTTTTTACAAATCTTTACAAAGCTGGAAGGAAGAAGATCTTTCTTTGCTAGGGATCCTGCTAGGACATTATTTCCAGAGCTAGGAAAATCAAAATCAGAAGGAAGAAAATCCTAGAGAGTTGTGAGAGATCAATACACAAGAAGAGGGATCTCTAGTTATTTAAGTGATTAGCCTATTATTGAAGACTATAATTCAAGTGCTTATGAATCAGATAGCCTCTTTTTAGAATTGAATTCTCCAACTGAAGAGGGGCCTTCATTTGATTTTGAAAATTTTTCTTCTCATTCTACACCTATCTTTTCAAAACTTGATAGGGATTTCTAAGAAACAAGGCCTTTAGGGGGTATCCAATTTGAAATTTATACTCATGTGTTCCAAGGACCCTCTGCCCCTTATCAATTTGTTTCTCCTCCAACGTCACCTCCTCGAAATAATATGGCCCAACTCCCACCCAGAACTCCATTTGTTATAAACACTTTTGGTCCTATAAATTTTGTGGGAATGGTTGGTTATCCAAATGCAATTTCTCAAGATGTAAGGAACATACTACCCAAGTTCCAAGGAAACAACACTATAACTGGTGATCAACACGTAAAGCTTTTTATCAATATGATGGAAGATTTTATGATTGAACATGAAGATGTATATATCAATTTGTTTATCCATGCTTTGGATTTCTAAGAAACAAGGCCTTTAGGGGGTATCCAATTTGAAATTTATACTCCTGTGTTCCAAGGACCCTCTGCCCCTTATCAATTTGTTTCTCCTCCAACGTCACCTCCTCGAAATAATATGGCCTAACTCCCACCCAGAACTCCATTTTTTATAAACACTTTTGGTCCTATAAATTTTGTGGGAATGGTTGGTTATCCAAATGCAGTTCCTCAAGATGTAAGGAACATACTACCCAAGTTCCAAGGAAACAACGTTATAACTGGTGATCAACACGTAAAGCTTTTTATCAATATGATGGAAGATTTTGAGATTGAACATGAAGATGTATATATCAAGTCTTTTATCCATTCTTTGGAAGAGGATGCAAGGGACTGGTATGTTTTCCAGATAATTCCTTTGATTCCTGGATAGAGATGAGCAATATATTTAGATTGCAGTATGGTGATAGAACTAACCCTAGGTTTCTCTTGACAGAATTTGAAAACATCAAAATGAATCTGAAAGAGTCAGTACATGATTTCAACACAAGGTTTAATAAGACCTTGAGTAAATTTCCTGTTAGGATAAGGCCATGTGATGAATCATGTTTGATCAAATATTCAGATGCATTTGATAAAAATGATGCTTACTACTTGAGGGAAAAAATCCCTACTAATTTGAAGCAGGCCTTCACTATGGATTTGGAAATTGAAAACTGCTGATTTGGAGGAAGTTGTGAAGACTTTGGCAGGGGATGTCAAATAAATTTCCTACAAACTAGCCCAGGTTGAAAAAGGAATTGGCAAAGCTCACAAGGTCAACACAAGCAACAAAGCCAAGATAGGTTCACAAACCACCAAAGACCTGATGACAAAGGAAAGGGTCCTGTTGGATTTGGAAATAGGAAGCCCCAAGGAAGGGAAAATAGAATGGTGCCTGATCCTTTGGCTGCCATAGTTGGTGTTGTGGAGGAGACAAATGTCATTGATTGGTGTGACAGATGTTTCATGCACCATGCTCCTTGTGAAGGAGATCAGCAAGAAGAAGAAGCTGATGATGATAATGATAATGATGTCTGCATGATGGGTTGTTCCATGAGATCACAACGAGGGGCAACTTCAACTGAGGTGATAAGTTCCTAGACTACTACAACTTTTTGGGAATAGATTCATAGGGTACCTATTCTTCCTCCATCTCATACTTTAGAAGTAGATACTATGCAAGCTTTTGAATTTCCCAATAATGACTTTGAATATTTAAGGGCTCTAATGATAAAGAAGTATGATGGAGAAATCCCATCTGAAGAAGATAGACAGTTACTGATGAATGTTGTTGTTGCTCAAGAAAAGGAATATAACACAAGAAGTAAGGTTGCCAAAGGGACTTGGCCTCAAGCCAAGCCAAAAGCTCCCTTACTTTCAAATATTCCTAAAGAGGCTCCTAAGAAAGTTGCATCTACCAAATGCCCTGTAGCTCCAAACAAAAATCATACCTCTCCTCATGCCCAAGTTGTGAAAAATATTTTACCACCTAGTGAGTGTGTTATCTTTCCTTCTAATACTGCCTTGCTAAAGAATGTCCCATATGATATTTCCCAAGCTTTAAGTCAAATCAAATTCTCTGTTCCAATTTTTGAGTTGCTTAGGATTCCTGAGCACAAAAAGAGAGCATTCAAATACTTGGGATTGAAAGAAGGGAAGATTGCCCTAGGAAAAAACATAAACATTGTGAAGACTCCACCATTCATAGAGGAATTAGAGGCACCACCAAAATTAGAAGAGGTAGATTAACCACCTGAGGTTTATTTGGGAACATCCTTGGTAGATTATCATCTAAATGTGGACCCATTCTTCATTACCTTGATCATTAAGGATAGATTATTGCATAATTGTATGTTTGATTCAGGGGCATCATGCAATGTTATGCCTCTGGAAGTTATGAATGAATTAAATATCAAAGTAACAACTGCATATGGAAAGTGCACTGCTATAGATTCCAGAGAGGTGTCAGTGGTGGGGTGTGTGAAGGGTCTGGTGTTGCAACTTGCAGCCTATCCAGGTAGGAATTTGAAACTTGATGTAGTTATTGTTGACTACACAGCCAAGTGGGGTATGTTGTTATCTAGAAGGTGGGCTACAAGTGTTGGTGGGAGTGTTCAAATGGATATGTCTTATGCCACCATCCCAGTTGAGGGCAGCCTTGTCAAGTTGTATGGGGAAAAGAAGATGTTGCATCTTATTGAAGATCCCAACAATGCATCCTATGAAGTATTGTACACAAATGTTGATGTTGATAACTTTGTAGGATTTAATGATGGAAAGGAGCACAAGATTAAGGAATGCAAGTGTCTCGAACAAGTGGGCTCTCCTTGGACTCTATTGTTTGATGGAGCTTGCTCCAAGTTTGGGAATGGTGGTGGTGTTGTTCTTCTTTTCCCAGGTAAGGAAAAATTTGTTTTTTCCTTCAAACTCAACTTTGATTGCACTAACAAAACTGCTGAGTATGAGGCATTGTTGTTGAGTTTAAGAATTGCTTGGAAATATGGTGTCAAATACATCATTGTCAAAGGGGACTCATAACTAATTGTAAAACAAATTAGAAAACTGTATGTGACAAAAAATCAACAAATGAAACAATACAAGCATGCAGTTTGGGATCTCATTGAGATGTTTGATTCATTACACATTGTTCATCATGATGGGAGGTTCAATGACTTGGCATACAAGCTTGTAGTGTTGGGGTATCATTTTGACAATTGTGCAATATCCCCATATTGTGAATATGATGTTGAGGTGTTAACAAGGCCAACTATACCTGATAATGTTAAGCATTGGCAAATTTTTGATAATGATGCTCAGATCATAAGATTTCTACTGAACAAGGGAGAGTTTTCTGATCAAAGTATTGATTGGGAGCCAATGGTATGTGCGACAGAGGGGAAGGAAACCTTTTTTGGCAAGGGCATCATCCATCTAAAGACTAATACCATTCTTAAAAGGTTGGTTGCTATTGAATCAAATTTTGATAATGTTGATTGCATTATTAATAGACATATGGTATCCTCGAGGGATGTTGAGGAGCATGATCTTGGTACGAAGGAGAAGCCAATAAAAATTTGGTTAGGCAATAGTTCAGCAAAGAGGAGAAGCAGTCATACATCCAATTGTTAAAGAAATACCAAGATTGCATGGCTTGGACCTATTCTTAATTAAAAGAATACAGAGAGGACCTATTTCAACATGAGATTACCTTGGAGTCTAATGAAAAGCCATTCAAGCATAAACAGAGGCCAATAAATCAACTTCTATCTCTCAAAATGTAAGAAGAACTGAATAAGCTAAGATATGGAGGGATTATTCAGCCCACAAGGTATTCTTCTTGGGTTACAAACCTAGTACCAGTGAGAAAGAAGAATGGTGAAATCAGGCTATGTGTAGATTTCAAAAATCTAAATAGAGCATCAATGAAGGATAATTATCCTTTACCGAATATGGAAAACATGCTGCAATTAGTGAATGGTTCTGAATTTCTCTCCACCCTAGATTGTTTCTCTGGTTATAACCAAGTTGTGCTGAAGGAATCATAAAGGATCAAGATAACCTTTACTACTCCTTGGGGAACCTATGTATATGTCAGGATGCCCTTTGGTTTGATGAAAGATGGAGCTGCCTTTCAGAGAGAAATGGATGTTGCTTTTGCTAGTTACATCAATGAGTTTATTGATGTTTATCAAGACAATTTGACTATAATTTTCAGGAAGAGAAGTGATCACCTGCTGCACTTGGAGAAGATGTTGATAAGATGTACAGAATATGGCATCTCACTCAATCTAAAAAAGTTCTATTTTGGAGTGCGGAGGGTAAAATTTCTTGGCCACATTGTGTCACACGAAGGGGTGATGATTGATCTAGAGAGGGTAGATTCCACCAGCAAGGTCCCTATTCCAAGGACCAAGAATAGGAATTTTGTCTTTCTTTTGGTAAATAAACTTCATCAGGAGATTCATATCAAACTTTCGGAGTTGACCATTCCATTCACATCCATCTTAAAGAAGGACCAGGTCATCAAGTGGGAGGAGGTTTTCATCCAATATTTCAATGGGATTAAAGAGGCACTAAAGCATGCACCTATTCTGGCAGCTCCAGACTATAAGAAGCCTTTCCAACTATTTTCCTTTGCTGCAGAGAACATTGTTGCTTTTGTCATGCTGCAGAAGGATGATGAGGGGGCTGAGAGGCCAATTGTCTTTTTCAGTAAGGCCTTGCAAAGGGGCTGAGATGAAGTACACTATAATGGAGAAAAAAGAATTTTCCTTCCAGTAAAAGCAACAAAGGTTTTCAGGACTTACAGTTTGAGTTCTAAGATTGTTGCTTATGTTCCCCACACCATGGTGAAAGAAATTTTATCAGAGATGGAATTCTCAAGCAAAAGGTGTAGGTGCGTGAACAAGTTGCAAGAATATGATATGGATATCTAAACCACAAAGTTGGTTAGAGGTTTTGGCTTTGCTAAGCTTATGGCTGAAAGAAACTTGCAAACTATTGTGGTAAATGAGGTAGAAGAAAAATGGGCGGGTGTTTTTGAAAAATTGATGAGTTCTTAGTGGTACAAAGATGTAATTTTTTATCTCAGACATCTGAACTACACTGAGTATTTAAGTAAGAACCAAAAAATTTCCCTTAAGGTGGCTTCCAAAAAATATGTCATTACTGATTATGGGTTAGCTTGGAGAAACCCAGAAGGAGTCCTCTTAAGGTGCATTATTGAAGAAGAATCCCTTAAGATAATTTTTGATCTGCATGAAGGAGTTTGTGGGGGGCATTTTACTGCAAGAGTCATAGCACACAAGATCCTGAGGGATAGTTATCAGTGGCCAAATTTCTTCAAGGATACAACCTTTTTTGGTTAGAAGATGTGAGAGTTATCAACGCTTCTCTAGAAGACTGAAAGCTTCAGGCTCCCTTCCTTTACAGCCTATATCAATTGAAGCTCCATTCAAGAAATGGGGAATGGATTTCATTGGTGATATTTTAGACCCTTCATGTGCTAGCCATAAGTGGATTCTTGTAGACACTGATTACTTTACTAAATGGGTGGAGGCAATCCCCACCAAGAAGGCAACACACCAAATTGTCATGGAATTTTTGTTGAACCATATCATCTACATGTTTGGGGTGCAAGTCAAAATTGTTGCTGACAATTCCATGAGTTTAAGAGCTAAACCTCTGGTGGCAATGTACAAAGAGTATGGGATCAACTTGACATATACCTCAAATTAGAACCACCAAGGAAATGGACAAGATGAGTGTAGTAATAAAAATTTGCTGAATATTATCATAAGAACCTTGGAGTTGAATGAAAGGAAATGGGGTGAACAGTTGAAGTTTGTTTTTTGGGCTGATACAATCACTGTCAAGAGAGTTACTGGAAAGAGTCCATTTGAGTTAGTATATGGAACTCATGCCCTGCTATCTCTCCATATGCAATTATCCTCATATCAGTTCATTCAACAACTAGAGAATCAAGAAGTAAGTCCTTATGATTCTCGTATTAACCAGATTGTTGAACTTGATGAAGAAAGGAGGGCATCCCACCAGAGGCATGTAAAGTTCAGAGAAAAGATGAAGAAGTTATTTGACAAGAAGGTCACTCCCAGAGCTTTCAATATTGGAGATCTTGTGCTGATATGCGATAGTAGACATGAAGATAAGGGAAACAATGGAAAATTTGATTCATTATGGATGGGCCCTTACTCCATTGATATTAGAATTGGTGAACACAGCTTCTTCTTGAAGGATTTGGATGGTGATTTTCTTGAATTGCCTTTTAATGGTAGGCATTTGAAGCATTTCTTGGATTGATTCCCTAGAATCAAGGTAAACATATTTTGTACAGTGCATAGCTGCTTGTTTGTTTCCTTTTTTTGTGTTTTTTCTCGTTCTAGTCCTTGGTGACTTGTTTTTGTTGGTTTCTTGTTTCTGTTTCATTTTTGGGAGATGGCTTTGTTTCTCTGCTCTGCGAGATGACTCCGTTGTGTAATGGATATTTTTCCACTTGGTCTATAGTTGTTCTTGTGGCACTCATAGAGAATTCCCATCCCTGAGTCAAAGCTAATGTTGGTGCTCAAAATAGTCTCGCACCATTTTTCCTTTGAAAATCCATTGATTTACGGCCTCTGTCACATTTTATCCCCATATGTTGTGCCTAGGAAGTCTCTACTTGCCTTTGTTTCCATAATTAATCTTTCCTTGGGCCAAAGATCACGTATGAATCGATATTTGTGTCCTTGTTTCTTTGTTTCTCTGAAGAGGTCTGAAATTTGGGTCTCCCATCCTCTATTCATTCAAAAACTTGGGCTTTCTGGTTCTTTCCATTTTTTATAGTTGGGATTTTCTGCCCTTGTCATTTTGCCCCAAATACTTGATGAAAAATGAATGGATGTAGCTATGAAGAGTTTATTTGAGCCTTGCAACATTTCTAAATCTTTTGTCCTTGTAAAAAACTTCATTTCGGGGCTCAAATGGTCATTTTTCTACATTTTACGGTTTGACGGGCATTTCCCCCTGTCAAATTTGCATCCTTGCATTAACAGGGAATGTGGCCTCTTTTTGTTGGATGCAGCTCAATAGGGTGCTTTAGAAATTTTATAAATTGGCTCAACTTAAATATTTGTCCACATGGAGGAACGACACTCATTTGAAGATCTACTTTTTGGTTTTGCCTTAGAGTAGTGCCAGGAGGACACGTGGAGCTATCTGCTACTTTTCCTAGACTTAGACAATTTTTTATGCAGCTAAAATAGTTTGGCAAGAAACAGGGACACATGGTGAGCCCGAGCTTATTTAGAGTCTTTTTAAGAAAGTGCCAAGAGGACATTTGGAGGCCTCCACTCACTTTACATTTTTCTCAGACTTTTCAGTTGCCAAAAGAGACTTCCTCAGATCCTAACACATGGCACCTTCTGCTAAGCTTTAAGCCTTCTAATAAACTTTGTTGGGCCAGGACACGTGGTGAGCCCGGGCTCTTCCAAGGTCTAGAATTATGGGGACCATCTCAAGGTGCGCCATTGTGACGCATGGCAGTTTGAAAATTCAGAAGGGGCGGGGAAGAAAACCATTGGGGGCAACTTATAATTTTTTCCTCTTATGCTCAAAAGGGTTAAAATGTCAAAAATGGCCCACAAGCCTGATAAAGGAAAGGTCAAAGCTTGCTCTAGTCAATGGTAAAGGTGCAGACTCTCAGCGGAAATTTGGAAAATCTTCCTTTTGGGAGAAAATAGTTAAAAGTGAAAAAGGAAGTGCGGTTCTGGGACCACAAGGACAAGGCCCATTTTTCAACATTGAGGGGAAAACTTGGAAAATTTTCCCTTTTCCAAAAATGAGGTGAAATCAAACGGTTCCATTGGGACCCACCTTAGGACACAGAGGCTCATTTCTCAAGGGAGGAGAAGCAAAGTGTGAAAATTTTACATTTTTCCAAAAGTTGTAAAAAGTCAAAGAAGAACCGCAGGCCCATCTTAAATTGAATCTTCCACATGAATGACCCAAATTCAAAGTAAAGATGATCAATGGAAACTATGAATCTGGATCTGATTTTTCCCCCATTTTTACTAAAACACTCCTGAAAGTTTGAGTCTTCATGATTTCTTGGTATTTCCTACACGCCAAATAGAGAGGAGAGTTAATTTTGATATCTAAGTTTGGTGGAGGAGATCTGGAGACATCTTTTGCCATTAAAATGGTCTAACTCTCAGGCTCGATATGATTTTCCATTTTTCTTCTCTGGAGCACACAAGGAACCATATTTGATAGATTAGGGGTGGAAGTGGTTGGTGAGTTGAAGAAAGAGTGATCTACCAGAAGGAGGAGTTGAATATGGGAGATATTTGAAGAGATTTGCACCTTAAGCACCTTGGAAAATTTTTGCATATCTGATTCTGGAAATCATGATCGTGATCATGGCGAGCACTGGTAGCACTCAATGTCATGATTTTTGGGGCTAAAAGGGGCTCTATTATAAATGTTATAAATGGCACAATTTTTTCGTGCAAATGGTTGGAGATTGGAGTGTTAGAGGTCAAAGAAAATTCCCAATAAGAAAACTTGACAAAGCCTATCTTTTGAGAAGCTTGTATATATCTTTTGTATTAATTTTGATCATGTCAAGGTGGTTGCAAGTGTATAACCATTGAAAATCTCTGAGATTGTTCTATAAACTTTCCTCTATTGATAAATTTAATCAAACTCGAGTTATTTTATGTTTATCTTGAGAAAAATGTGTTTGTTTCATTTCTAAATGTCTGCAAATAGGTTTTCTTGTTCCTATTACAATCTTATATCAAAATGTTTCTTAATCACACAAGTCTCAATCCTTGTGATAGTTTAGTGGCATCTGCAATCTCATTTCTCAGAAGAGCTTTCAGCTGTGAGTGAAATAAACAATTTAAAAGCACTTTTCTTTCATTTGTTGACAAAAATTGTTTTTAACCCTCTGGGTGTACCTCAGGCGTGATTGATCTTAGATTTTGATGTTTTATTGAGTTTTCTAACTCAATCTTTCATGTTAAAATCTCATAGATTGTGTGAAAAAGTGTTAATATGGACCTCCATTAAAGTACATATTCTAGATAAAGGAACATTTTAGCTATTATGAAGCATTCTGTTGTCTAGAATTTCCATTTTGTAAGAGTTATCAAGGATTTGGAAAATCAAGTTTATTCTACCTCACCTCCCACCAAAATTTATTTAAAAACAACTAATCCTACCCATACTACCCCTGTTTTCCCTGTATGAACACAAATGGATAATTTCCATTACCAAAACATGCAGAAACAATCAGGATTCCTAATGTCTTTAGTACCCTGAACTTTGTCTAGAAAATATCTCCACTATCTAGAGTGACAACTCATGAGAGTTAGATTTTGAACATTGCATTGATCATATTTTCTCCAAGGTATTATTCATAACCTCATAGAGCAATATATCTCCATCTCCTCCATAAAACACAGGCTACAGAAGGGTACTCTCACCTTGGTTGAAAAGGCACAACCATAAAGTATTGAAGATAGATCAAATCCTCTTGAGGGTGCTATCCATTTCTCCACATCTGCGTGAAAAAAGCCCAGTTAGATCCCATCCCTAGCTACAAAATGATTCATTTTGATCTATTTGTCCCTAAGCTTCCTGCCAAAACTTGTGATGCTGCTCAGACCTTGAGGGAGAATCAATTTGGGTACCAACAAGTAACACAGAGAATCTTTCCCAGTTTTCAAAAATAAGAAGAACAAGTGCACCACTTGAAATTGTTCACTCAGATTTATGTGGACTGATGCGCACAAATTCTATTGGAGGTTGTTCATATTTTATGACATTCATTGATGACTATACAAGGAAGACATGGGTGTAGTTTTTGATACATAAATCAGATGCTTTTGATATTTTTTAGTATTTCAAGGCTTTATTGGAAAAGCAAAGTGGGCAGTACATCAAAGTTTTGAGGAAAGATAGAAGATGTGAGTATGTTTCCAATGCTTTTATAATTTTTTACAAATATCATGGTATAAAAAAATAGTTTACTTCCAGGTATATACCACACCAGAATGGTGTGGCAGAGAGAAAGGATAGAACCATTATGGAGATGGTGAGAAGTATGATGAATGCAAAACATATTTCAAATGAGTATTGGGCAAAAGCCATAACAACTACTATTTACATCATAAACAGGTGTCTAATGAAAATTATTCAAAACATGGTTCCTCAAAAATCTTGGACTAAGAGGAAACACAGTGTTTCTCATTTTAGAATCTTTGGTTGTGTGGCATATGCACATGTGTCTAATGAGGTAATTAATAAGTTAGAAAACAAAGGAGAAAAGTGCATATTTGTTGGATATTTAGAGAATACAAAAGCTTACAAGTTGTTTAATCCAGTTACTAGAAAGGTCATAATCAACAGAGATTTACAGTTTGTTGAAAACTAGGCACGAGATGAAATTATTGAAAAAACAGTCAATGTAGAAGTAGTTATTCCTCATGATGATATGACAGATGAATGCATTGAGCAAAAAGGTATTATATCTTCTTCAAATCTTGGACATGCATCACAAGTTGTAGCACAAGCTACACCTCCATCTACATTTAGGAGATCTTGAAAATTTTAGACATCATCAACCATCTAGCAAACACCACAAGAAGCACCGAAAACTACTCTTTCAGTAAAAAACAGTCCATCATCAGATAGCCCTTTGCAGTAGAAAACAAGGAGTCTTAGTGACATTTATAATGTTGATACAAGTAACGCTTTTTCAGTTTTTACATTTTTTCTCAAGTTATAGATCCAGTATACTTTCAAGAGTCTATAAACAATGAAGTCTGGGTTCAAGCCATGGATGATAAGATAGATGACATAGAGAAGAATCAGACATGGGAACTGGTAGATCTTCCAGAAGGAAAGGACATGATAGGAGTAAAATGGGTCTACAAGACAAAATATACTGTTGATGGTAAAGTACAAAAACATAAAGCAAGGCTAGTTTCAAGAGGTTTTTCACAGCAATATGGAGTAGATTACAATGAGAAATTTGCACCTGTAGCACGTTTGGACATGGTAAGAATGGTTTTAACAATTACAGCTAAAAAAATGGCCTATTTATCAGATGGATGTAAAATCAACATTCTTGAATGGTTTTCTTGAAGAAGAAGTTTATGTGAATCAGCCAGAAGGTTATGAGATTGAAGGTCAATAAGGAAAGGTATACAGGTTTAAAAAGTTATCTATGGTCTTAAGAAAGCACCTAGATCTTGGTACAACAAGATTGATTTTTATTGATATTAAATGCTTTCAGTAGGAGCAACAGTGAGCCTACTTTATAAATCAAGATCAATGAGCAAGTTAAAATTTTGATTGTTTTTTTATATGTGGATGATTTAATCATCACTAGAAATATATCTACAGATTCATTCAAATCAACTATGAAGAAAGAATTTGAGATAAAATATCTAGGTCTCACGCACTATTTTCTGGGCATAGAAGTTGAACAATAAGACGCTGAAGTTTTTTATTTCACAAGAAAAGTATGTTAATGATGTTTTGACAAGATTCAGCATGTTGAATTGGAAACCAATGCCAACACCAGTTGCAGTAGGTTTGAAGTAAAGAAAAGATGACAGTGGATCATTTATATATGCAACATTCTTCAAAAGACTAGTTGGAAGTCTCATGCATTTAACGGTCACAAGACCAGATATTATGTATGGAGTGAGCCTCATCTCAAGGTTCATAGAGTCTCCAAAAGACTCACATTGGCAAGCTAGAAAAACAATTTTGAGGTATGTATGTGGAAGTAAGAATCATGGAATCTTGTATTTAACATCAGATGAGTTCAAACTCATAGGTTACATAGAAAATGACAGTGCTAGAAGTATTGATGACAGAAAGAGCACATTTGGCTATGCTTTTCACATTGGAACAAATATCATTTCATGGCCATCAAAGAAGCATCCCATAGTCACATTATCTTCAGCAGAAGCAGAGTATGTAGCAGCAATAGCAGTAGCATGTCAGGCTGTTTGGATGAGAAGAGTGTAGAAATATTTGAGGTAGAATCAAGAGGATGCTACACATATTTTTTTGACAACAATTCAGCAATAGAATTCTCCAAAAATCATGTTTTTCACAAGAGGAGCAAACACATAGACACAAGGTATCACTTCATCAGGGATTTTGTTAACAACAAGGAAATCTATCTTGAATTTTGCAGATCCGAAGATCAGTTTGCAGATATCTTTACAAAATATTTGGGAAATAAAGTTTTTGAGTATTTGATAACTTTTTTGGGAGTTTGTGACTTGGAATATTTCATATCTAGAAGTGCACACTCATCAATAGAAAAACAAAATCTTCAAGGTCAAAATTAATGGGTAGTGTTAGAAAAAGTTTAATTTTTCCCCAAGAAAAGAAAAAAGCAGTTTGCTTTTTATATGTTTTTACTTTTGACATTAGTTTTATATTCATAGCTTTAGGAAAAACTTATAAAGCAATAAATTAAAAGCTTTGTAGTACACAAAATAATGTGATTTTTAGTTCTATTTCTAGGAGTGTTGAGTGTTTTATTGTTAGATGAAGCCATCTATTTATTAGAGGCAGTTGTAAGTGTTTTCATATCAAACACATTCAGAGATTTTGTATTGACCTAAAGCTCTGAGAAGGAAGGAGAAATATATTTACATAAGTCCTGACCTGAGTTTACAATAATCTATTTTATTTGCAATTCTTTATTTTATTTTTGTTAGTTGTTATTTTATGTTGCCTAATTTCTATATTATGGAAGTACACAAATTGGTTTCATTGTTATAAAAAATCCTCAATCAAATTGGTCATGGAATGCCTCAGTTTTAGGAATTGCACCCATTGAGTTTTTTAAAAGGCATTACAAGTTCTAGTTTTTGCATTTGAAATCTGTACTATAGACTATTTTTTTTTCACTCTTGGATCTATAGTTATGAGTTTTAGTATAGCATTAAATGAGTGGAGCTTGTAAACCTTTTATTTTATCGATATCTCAACATGCTAAGATTTTCTTAACATGTTTTTTACCGAGTTGACCTGACTGTAATAACACGTGGTTTTTGGTGGTGTTTTAAGAAACTAAAGTATAATCACATTAAAACGGAATCATGCATTTAATTTTTGAGTTGGGCATCAATGCGGGAAGGAGAATGGTGGAAAATTAACCTGTACAACTTGGTAAAAAAGCCTTTGCATGCGCTAAATGTCATCTCAAATTGATGCAAAGAATGCGTCTCTAAACCTCTCACCGACCCATAAACCCCCACCCCTGAGACTCGGTGTATGTTATACAACGATCTATAATTATTAAACCTTATTAAACCATTTTTTTCGACGATTACCAACATGAGTTCGGGAAGCTACTTGGAGATCTGGTTGGAGGAGACAACGACTTGACATTGTGATGCCTCTTTGGAATCCCACTTTTCAAAATGTTTATGGATACGAAATCTCAAATTTACCACCGCAAACCTTGTCCTTGTTGTATATTTATTTGTACAACCTACTTAGGTTTTTTCTTCATCAGTGTAAATCACATCTTTCACGTCCATTTCAGATCCACCTGGGCTTAAAACAACTCAAGTATAAACTACAAATTTTTCCAACAAGACCAAAAAAGTTATCTTTACAATGAGCTCTAGTTATCAATTTTGAAGCTCCTCTTGCCCAAGCATTCTCTATATGGTATATAATAAGGTAGAAGTGTTATACATTTTAAATGTGATAGCCACTTTGCACAGTAGAACAAATAAGCCATGTGAGCCTATTTTTACTTTTGAAACACTCACAGTGGGTAACACCATATTGTTGTTTGGAAACATGTGTTATAACCGTAATTGGCCTAGTTAAACACTTTTTTTGTAATTAAGGATAAATGTATTTTGACTGGGGACCCTACCCTGGAACAAAAATGCCTGAAAGTCTAGATAAAACATTAACACACCAAAAAACAAAAAGAAGAAGTTGCCCTACAGCAAAAAAATAAATTTCTTGAAAATAATTTTTTTCTTATTGTGTATTGTTTTCCACCAATCCGTAATCCCCTAAATTGTAAGAAAGAATTCAATACCTTCTATCGGCCGATATGTTCTTTTTTTAATAAGGAATTGAGAAGGGATATTTTCCTTCGCTGCTTTACAAGGTATTGAATCAACAATTTGGTTTGGTTGTATAACATCTTCTATATTCTCCTTGTTTCCTATAGCTAGCATTTTTGAAAGAGGAGTTTCAAGAAACGATTAGGCCACCGCTTGCATGTCCTCATCAGAATTTAAGTCCTCCTTCTACTCCAAGACTAAATTCTTAAGGAGGGCATTTTTCCACTAAATGTTTCTCTCATTGTTACACTTTGCCATCCCACATCAACAACATTATGTCCTAAGTAGAAACATCTTCTGCATCTAAAGGGTAAACCTTCATAGTATAAAGGTTGAGTCCTTGTTTTATTTTGTACTTTGAGCTCAATAATTGTATGAATATTTTTTAAAGTATCGAGCTCCACAAGAATTCTGAAATATGTTGTATGGGTGATATTTTTGGTTTGAGAGTGAATGTAAAAAATATTACCCAAGACATTGTCAATGGAGATCAGAAAGTTTTGGCCCCAAAATTGCAGGGGTAAATGAGGCAGCCTAACCAAGCTAGTTTGCAAGAGATTTTTTTCACGATTGGATTAAAAGAAGCCAACAATGGTTTATAACAAAGTAGCAATATTGAAAAACCCATAATTTACCTGTTATGGTTTCTTAAATAGTAATAGAAGAAAAAACACAATGAAATTTCCTTTTACAAAGGGATAGAGGTCTAACCTTCCAGCAAGGAATGGGATCATGTACTTAAAGATCCATTCATAAAGAATAGGTAAGATGGGCCAGAATTCATTGAATCTACAGATCAAGGCGTGATCCTAGTAGTAGTGTTCATATTCAATAACTTCATCCCCAAATGTGATGCATGGAGTAATGGTTGTAGGGGCCATGGGCTTGGGGGACCATCTTCCTTGCAGCACATCACTGAAAGTGTGGCTAGCCATATCTTGAACAGACATGCCAACATTTCGAGTAGGGGAAGTGTGAGTAGCAGAAGAAATCACCGTTACTTCAGGTTTTAAGCCACTGCTCAATTTAAGATTGAGCACAAAAAAGACATCAATGCCATTTGAGTTGTCCATGAGCTGTTGTTATAGGGTCTTAGGTAGTATTTGTTCGCTTGCCAATTACAATGTCATTGAGATGTGAAACAATAATGGAAGGCCAAAGCCACTGTTTTGATCGCTTCCTACACACATAGTCCCTTCAACACCCGCATCGTATGAGGTAGGAGTTGACCCATTTCTTTGACTTGTAGGGTTGAGCACAACAGGGGAAGATGGGAAAACACCTCCTCTAACTCGAAAAATGCTTCCCCCACCATCTCCTTCAACAACTGAGGCATCTCCTCTTCTTGTGCCAACAGATCCACCCTTAACAGAAAGAATGCCTCCGTTAAAAGTGCTAGAAAACTAAAACATTGTTCTTCTTCCATCGGATACCATTCCACTTCTGATAGTTACTATTTCTCTTCTACAGACCTTTCAGGTTTCACATGTCTTGTCACATCCTCCTCTTGTATGTGGATTGTATATATTCTCGTGTAGTTTTCTCATTTGATCATTGAATATAATCTAAGATTTTTCTCCTAACTCATTAGCAAATATTAGTATGAGAGCTTATCTGTTCCTTGACTTGCATGGTAGTATTCCATACCTCCTAGACATAGCAGAGTGAAGGATAACCTATGATGTGGTTGTGTAGAGTCCAAAATTGGTTCCTGTAACTTAAGGAGACGTGGTTGTGCTTGCATGTATGGAGATTAGAAGTGACCAATATTGTTGCGTGGAAAGTAAATTTGGCTGAAGCGTTGTTTTTGGTGAGAAATCAGACCTACGTGGAATCTCTAGAGACTGGTGTGGCACTAACTATAGTTTTCTTGGTGTTTCAAATTTATGACATTTGTGTTTGAAATCGTGTTCACCTTGGCAGGGACATGTGGAATATGGCATTTTGTCATGTTTTTCATGGGATAAGATCTGCAACAATATATTCTTATTTTGATTTGATGGAGCGGCCTCTTTAGTGCATGCGTATTCTTTTACAAAAAAAAAAATTCCTACAATTTTGCGTATTTCATTTTGCTGAACTTCTACATAGGACTCATATATGCACCAACATTTTCTTTCCTAGAGTAGTGTAGACCAGGATTGTATATTTATATCTTCCTTTTTCTGTGCAGAGAAGTTATCTATTATTATTTTGTGTGAAGGACATCTGGTGGCCCTTGCATGCTATATAAATCATGTCTCCTCCGAAGATATTGATTTTCGATTCCTAGATGTTGAAAGGGTTGAATTATGTTGCTTGGAAGACAAAGCTTATGATCATTCTCCTCTTTGAATATCTATAGGATATCATAACTTGTGCACTTTTTCGTCCCACCGACACAAATGAACTAAAGAAGTATGACAAGGGTGATGAAAAATCCTTGATGTTGATCACTTTGAGCATATTTGATGAAGTGCATCCGCACATTCAGAATGTGATAACATCAAATAAATACTGGGATACTCTTTCCATGATCTACAAAGCAAAGAATTTAAAGAAAATTCTACATCTCTAGTCAAATCTTCATACCATGAGTATACAAGAAGGAAATAAAGTGGAATAATTGTTGTATTGTGTAGCGGAACTATAAGCAGATATTTCCATGCCTGGAAAAGAGTTCGAAAGATAAGTTTCTTGTCCCACTCACACTCTAAGATCTTCCATTCTAGTTCAGGAAATTCATCACCACATTGACCATCACACAAAAGGAGGTGAGCTTTGTTAAACTAGTGATTTTCTACAACATGAAGAAGGCATTGAGACTGTGTAAGAAGATTTTTAGGAAAAAGTGTTGATATTGAGGAAGAAGAATCTAGTCAGAAGCCTTGCAAGGTACAACAAGAGAAACAAACACAAAAGCAACCAGAGAAGCCACAATAAAATCATAAGTCTCAAAAGGTGAATCGATGGTGTCACATCTACACCATGAATTTACATGATACTACAAATTGTTGTTACAATGGTTGCACACAAATAAATTTTTGAGAAGAGAGCACATATTGTAGAGGTAATTTGAAAAACTCCAAGTGGCATCCTCATGGAATGAAGCAGAAAGGACATGTGACAGCCCAACCAGATGATGACTCAGATGAATATGTCCCAGAATCAACACATTGTGGTACACATGGAGATGATTTGTTTCTAGTCTCACAAATATTATAGCCATCAAATAATGTTTGGTTTATTGATTCAGGCACAAACAAGCATATGATGGGTGATAGAAAGAAGTTTGATTTAGTGAATGATCGACCCACTGGAGATCGGGTCCGAATTACAAACAACTAGTATGTAGCAGAAGGAATAGGGAATGTGACTATTCCTCCCGAGATGAGAAGATGTACTCTCACGAATGTTCTCTGTGTCCCTTGCTTGACCACAAATATATTTTCTCTGTATAAGTTGTTGAATCACAAGCTCAAGGCAGAGTTCCTAGATCAAACTGGCATCAAATCATGTCTTATTTTTAAATAAGGTATGATTCTTACTATATATTTTTTGAAGGATCATTTATTTGCATTAGATGGATTTTCATCCTCTGCAGTTCTGTGATCTTCCTCAACAGTGGAATCCACTGCATTCTAAAATTATCGATATGGACATATTTCTGTTGCGTCTCCCTATTAGCTCAGTTCGAAGGAGATGGTATGAGGACTTCCTCATCTCTCTCACCCAGTATTTACCTCTTTGTCTTGTATTTCTGGAGGGAAAACAACATGACGATCAGTTCGATTCGAGTACATTCCATGCCAAGAACCATCTCGAGGTCATACATACTGATCTTTGTGGACCCTTGCCTACCTCATTTAAGGGATTTCAGTACTTCCATTTGTTCAATGATGATTATTCCTGCAATACTAGGGTGTTTTTTCTCTATGTAAACACCTATAATTATGCCCAAGAAATTTAAATACTTAAATTGCGCTAATTATCCCCTTTCTCGCAAATAGACAACATATCATCAAAAGCACTCATTTTCCCTCATTTCATCATTAATTAATTACACTAAGCTAATTAATTAAGTTGCCTATCTAACAAATACCCTAATTAACGACCTTCTGTTAATAAATCACCCCTTCTACCTAGACTAATTAATTAATATTAATTAATTAGCTTTCCCTTCCATTTAACCAATAAATAAATATTTAATTGATTTAATCCCCTTATAAAAGCCTAAATCTTACTAATATTCCTCTAATTATCTACCTTATAAGCTTACATCTACCTATTAGTTAATCATCTTTGATAAATTAAAATACCCCCCAACTCCCATGACTTACTAAACACGTATTAAACCCTTCTAAAGTACGGTTGTCTTTAATAAAGAAACCTTATCCATTCCTAATCATGTTTTACCTTTATCCCACATTCATGAGAATGTGTTGAATCATTTATCCTTTGGGCTATATAAAGAGGCCCTCCACCTACCTTTTTACTTACACCTAAACTCCTTGGAGAGAAAATGCAAAGCATATAGCAAAGAGACTAAGAGCTTGCACCTTGTTTTCTTGAGAGTTCATCATCTTGAAGAGTTAAACCTTTCTTAAAGTGCTTGGGTCGTATGGGAGGTGTCAAAATGGTCTTGTAGCCAAAATTTTGATTAGCCCTCATTCCTAGGTTCTTGGAACATTAAGGACAACTGTTTTTGATAGCCATGGAACCTACCTAGGTTCCTTCATTTATATGTTATTAGAGAATAGAGGATATTTAGGTGCTTAACATAGTTAATTTCATAGTTTTGTATTGATAAATGTTAGCATTTAATCCTTGATTAATTCTTATCATGATGGTGTTTATAATGTTGTTTAATTCTTGCTAATTAAAACTATTTAGGTGTTAGTCTTTGTTTACATTAGCATTAGTTTAAAAACAACACTTGCACACATTTGGCACACCTGGTGGGACTTACTCCATTGTCCTTTGCACTTAATGTCAAGTTTTTGTAGTTAAGTTTCATTTTTGGTTACTAACCCTCTTTTACACGTGTTGATCTAACTTGTTTTTCTTAACTTGTTTTGTTGAGTTGGCATGTGTTGAGTCTTCCTTGTAGGTATAAAGGAGGCGAAGTGCTATCAAAATTTGAATTGATGGGAAAATTTCAAGATTTTCCCATGTTTTCATTTTTAGAGCTTACTTTTTCAACATTCTACATGCTAGTTTTGCCAATTTCTTGAAAATTTTAAATTATTGAGTATGCACATTAGTGTTTGATAGTGATGAGTCTTCTATGTACATATTAATGTGGTGGGTTGCTGTCAAAATTTAATCTTGGTGAGAAAATTTCAAGATTTCATCATGTTTTCATTTTTAGAGCTTACTTTTTCATCATCCTACATGCTAGTTTTGTCAATTTCTTGAAAATTTTAAATTCTTGAGCATGTATGTTAATGTTTGATAGTGTTGAGTCTTCTATTCATATATTGGTGTGATGGGTTGTTGTAAAAATTGAATCTTGGTTGGAAAAATTTACCCATTTTGCAAATTAAGAGACGTTTTTTTTTTTACATTTTTTGCGTGCATGTCAAGTGCATACCCATGAGCATAAGAGCATATGCGTAACCCATCTTCCGAAGGCCATAACTTTTTCTCCCAAACTCAAAATGACAACATTTTTATGTGTTGGAAAGGTATTGAAGTTAACTATGTAATGAAAACATAAATGTGGGATTTATACTTACAGAAAATTTTAGGTTTTTCTGTTAGTTTAAAACTGGTCATTTTCTAACATGTCTAATGTTTTGATGAATGTTGTATTTCCATGCTTCCTCAATTTATACCAAAGCATGTGTATGCTCTTGTGTTGCAACTTTTGGTTGATCTTGAGAATCAAAAATAACTTTGATCTATATCTTTTTAACATTGGGATTAAACTTAGAAATTTGATTATTCATTTTGCTTAAGGGAATGAACCTTTTACAAAGTATCTTTCAATGGTCCTTTGATTTGAATTTTTTCCATTTCTATATAGTTGGGATAAAGTTTGTGTTTGCTCTTCTCTTGCACCTTAGGGTGATCTTGAGAATCAAAAGCAACTTTAGTCTTCATTTTATAACATTTGGTAAATTTGAAACTTCATCTTTCATTTTGCTTAAGGGAATGAACCTTTTACAAAGCATTTTTCAATGGTCTTTTTATTTGAATTTTTTCATTTCTATATAGTAGGGATAAAGTTTATGTATGTTCTTCTCTTGCACCCTTAGGGTGATCTTAAGAATCAAAAACAACTTTAGTCTTCATTTTATAACATTTGGTAAATTGGAAACTTCATATTTCACTTTTGGTTTAGGGGAATGAACATTTATCAAGAATTTTGTATGGTTCATTGATTGAAAAGATTTTATTTACTTTTTAGTTGGATTATTTTTTGTGTATGCTCTTCTCTTGCATCCTTGGATGATTTTGAGAATCAAAAGCAACTCTTAATCCTCTTTTAAATAATGTGATTTTCTTGGAGAACTACTAATGCTTGAGTACAGGACCTAAAAACGCTTGTCAAATAAAGGAGGAATCAAAATGAAATAAAAAACTACTAATAGAGTTGTTATATAGGTTGCCAAAAGGTGTTCAAGCAAACCACACCTAATTAAATAAAGATAAAAAGAACAACATATTCAAAACACTATATTGCAGGTTTCGGAAAAGAGTACTTCCCTCTCCGCTCAACTGGAACATAACCCCTTTGGCATAGTTCCTTAAGCTACAACAATGGGGGTGGTTCAAGGAACCCCAAAGTAGTCCATGCAAGAGGAAACCTTGTGGATGAAACAAGAAGTGCTCTGCACTACCTACTTGACTAGTGATTCCTTTGTGAGATAGCGTTACAGGTTGTCCATTGTGGCAACCCCAGTGATAGTACATGTAGATGCACTAGTTTCCTACTGTTCTTGAAGGGGGTAAAGTAAAGATGAGATACTCCCAAACTAGTCAGTGTGACTTTTTGGGTAAATCACGCTCACCTTGTGGTAACTTTGTAACACCTAGGGCGAGAAAACCACCTAGGAGAATATACTTTGGCCAGGAGCCCACTTTGACCATTTTAAAATAGTGTTGAGTTGTGAACCTTCTTTTTGAGAAATGTGTGACGTATTACTTTCACCTAGTTTTTACTTGCCTTAGGGCGAGGCAAAATGCTGCCGAAGTGAGGCTAGCATTTTTCGTCATTTTTCTTGATTTATTTCCTTCATATTCTTTTGACCACTTTTTTGATCAAACGACGTGTGATTACCTTTGTGTTTCCATTCGAATGTTTCTCTCACTTTTATGTCTGTTTACGGCCATCCATGTTTGTGGCTGGGTTAGTTAAACATCTAAAGTAAGCGGAGGCATTTTCACGTCATTTGGTAGCCATTGTGATCTTGATACCCACAGTCAAGATTGTCATTGTAGTTAGGCATGGTTCATCACCACAGACTTCCATAGAGGAGTTCCCTTGTTTGTCTCATATCATTACAATTTCGATATTTACATCTTGTTTCTTGTAAACTCGACATAAATACCTATATTGTACGGTTACATTGCACACCTTTTAAACTATTCCTAGCTATATTTTGAGATTTTTAGTTCAGTTCTATTATTACCTTGATTTCAAAGAGTGCTAGGTGTTACCATTTGTGTCTGTTATATCAATAACACCTTGATATCAATACTTCACTTTCTAGCAAAGTGGGTTAACATATCTTGGTGATATTGTTATGTCATTCGTGAATTGTAATTGGCACTTTTTGAGATATAGGTCTTAATCAAGTTTGAGCTCACTCATCGTATATCTTGATTGGGAGATCGCATTGACTTCTTATATTTACTTACATTTTGTTCATTTCCTTGAACTTGGCATAAGTGAAAACATATTTTTGATCATCTTGCAACACAAACTACTTTTTGAAACGTAGTCTAGGAAGTACTTCCTTTGATCAAGTTTTAATACCAAACGCTTGTATCACGGGTGATTTATCACTCTATCATATTGGTATTCTCACATTGTTGACTTATTCATACTCTTAGCAATTTCATTTTTCATTTCACTTAGTGGTAGTCACTAAGCTTTGCACATATCTACAACTCACCCTAGTGAAATTATCACAAAAACATGGCTCCCAAAACATGTCTAGGGTTGAAGAAACAGACATATGAGGAACAATAAGCACACACTTGGGAGACCTCTAACAGACAAGGGTCAAACCCCTTCATTGTACATGACTTAGGGCCATTGTTTTTTGCCGAAAAGGAAAATGAAGAGATGGTTGATCATAGTGGAAATGAATTAGAATCACCACACGTAGATTTTGATTTTGACCCCACTCTACTAGATGAGTTTCTCCTTAGAAAAAAAAAATAGATTTTTAGCACGTGTCGTGGAATTAGGGGCCAAATTACCCACCAAGAATGAACCAATATTACCTACAAATGACACTACTAAGGAAGAATGCCCCCTTATCAATATGGAAGATATTTTAATAGGTGGGCATGCTTCCACTTCTTACGCAGAAAATGATAAAGTGGTAGGGCATAGAATACCCCTCATCAAAGTGCCATGAAGAAACAAGATAGAACATGAGATAGGGGAAGAACCTCCACAATACAAAGAGGAAGAACCTGTAGAAGAAGAAGACACAAACCAAGTCACAATCCAACAACAACTCTGTAACCTAAGCCAAAAACTAGCTTTGCTTACTTTCCAGGTACAGAAAGACATAAACAAGAATGTTCAAAAGTCAAGGCTTAAGTTTAGGATCCACGAACTCCATCAAGAAAACCAAGGAGAAGAAGACATGGGGTATCATCGTGAACACATCCCCGCTTCTCCCACTAGAGAACAATTGCTCGCACAAGAAGTGCAATGTATGAAAGCAATGCTTACAAGCATATAAGAAATCAATATAGGGAGTATTAGGAAATACCAATATGAAGAACTATGCCACTATCCTTTTGACAAGAAAATGACCCTTCAACCCTTTGCAAAGAAATTTGATTTGCCAAAGTTTGACATATACAAAGGAAAGGGAGACCCAAGGGATCATCTTAAAGATTTCTACATGGCATGTCAAGAGGTGTCTTATAGTGATAATTACCTTCATCAGACTTTTTCCTAAGAGTCTCAAAGGTCAAGCATTGGAATGGTTTACACGCTTACCACGAGGATCAATTTTCACCTGGCCAGAATTGCAAAAATGATTCATGCGTCATTTCTCGTATAACATAGAGAGTGATGTCACCATGGCAGACTTGTGCAGTGTAAAACAACGCCCAAATGATACCTTCGCTAGCTTCCTCCAATGATGGAGAGGGATAGCTAGTCTCTTCCCTTGCGCTTTCCCAAAGAAGCAGTTGGTCAGTATTTTTGTCCCTAATCTCAACCCATATATAGTTTTCCATCTCTAAATGCATTATGTCTGCACCTTTGAGGAGGTTATAGAGAAAGGGATTCATCTAGAAAAGGATCTCATTGCCAAAGGCACCCTCAAAACCCAATCTAAAGATAACCAAAGTGTCAAACCCGCTGAAAATCCAAAGATCTTTAACAAAAACAAAAACATGGTGGGAGATGGAATCATTGATTCCAAACATGTTCAAACGGTCCAAACTAGACAACCTTTTAAATTGACCAAGGGCCCAATTCAACCACCACCAAAGTGACAAACATTCACCTCCCTCAATCAACCATTTTCCATCATACTAAAACAGTTGGATGTGGCCCACATGAAGACCTATCCTACAACGCAACCATTTGATGAAAACGCTCCTAAACCTTCATGGTATAAGGAGCATGAACATTGTGAAATGCATTACGTTACAAGGTCATAAGATAGGCAAATGTATGCGGCTTCTTAACTATATTTAGGACCTCATTGATAATGGGGAGATAGAGGTGGATAACCCTGGAAAAATGCAAACACCTGACGAGAAAATGGGGATTTATAAGGAACCATTGCCTAAGCATGATAAGTCAGAAAAGACAAAGTCGGATTAGGGAGACTCATCCCAAACATATAAAGCCACGAATTACGTGTATACTAAAAGAGATAACAATCATTACGATTCACTTATCAGATGTATTCACTCCCCTACTGACCGTGTCAATACCATCCAGATCAAGGGAAAGGACTGTGCTATGGTAACAAGGCTTGCCTGCCTCATGATTCTGGAACCCTCTCTGTTGACCCCACAAACTGGTAAATATAACCTTTTCGAACAACTTGAGAGGACACCTGCTAAGATCTCAATCTTAGATCTTCTCAAGCTATCCAATGTGCATAAGGACATTTTATATCAAACTATTCAGGGGTCAGGAGTGCCTTTAGATGATCTCTACGTACCTTCAAGCCACGGTGGCAAATATTGCACCAAGTGAGCATCTCACTTTTAACCATAGGGAGGTCCCTACCGAGAATCCTAAACATAATCTTCCCTTATACATTGAGGTAGTTTCTCACCCATAGGAAAATAAAACGGGTGCTTGTGGATAACAGATCTAGATTTAACATTTGCATGCTTAAATTAGTCAAACAATTGGGACATACGGAGGTAGATCTTGAGTCTCATATCATCACTATCACTGCATACGACAACGCGGAAAGAGAGTCAGCAGGCACCATTATGCTGCCCATCGGAGGTGGTTCCCACTAAGCCATCAAATGAAGTTTCACATCCTAGACTTGGAACTTCCATATAATATGCTTCTAGGATGACAATGAATCCATGTCATGCAAGCCGTGCCATCAACATTTCATCAATGCATCAAAGCTGAAGAATGAGGGGCATATGGTAACAATACCAGGAGACTCAGAGCCCTTTGCTCATTGTAGAGCTCTCAATAGCTTTGCATGAAATGGTACATACGCATGTCCCTCCACAGATATGGCGATTCCTTTTCAATCTGAGGCTATGGAATCTTGGCTGGATTCATATTTTCTTAGGTATTGCACTCATGGGGCGTCCACTTCCACATCTCCATTTGATTCATGGGAGATGAAAATTCTGGAATATGGTTGTGGGGAGTATAATTTACAATAAGCACTCTTGGTTTTTGACCTCTCCTTATTGCCCAAGACTAGAGGTTGACCCAGCTACCACTTCAAGAGACCTAGAGAGGAACACACTATTGGGTCATTCCTACCTGGAGGGCTTGTAAGCTGAGGAAAAATTACTTGATCCACCTACCACTTGTGTCACTGAGGACACTCAGCCATCTTGTTATCAAACCCTGGAATATGAAAAATCTAGCATAATGATGTACTCCATGGGCTACAAAGGCCTAGGATGTGGGAGGAATGAATAAGGACAAAGAGAACCAGTCCCTCTTCCACATTTCAAAACAGAAATATATGGCTTTGGGATTCACCCTTATGAGGCACACCCCAACGATCAAGATGTGACTTGTTCTGAGTATGAGGATAGCTCCGAGTACCTAGACAGCGATACGGATTCCCATTGTAGCCTATATGAGGATCTGGCCTCCACGAACCTTTTCAAGAGCAATGTTATCCTGACCATAACCCTCATCGAACCGACCCTTGATGTTGTGTACCCTTCCCTTTTTTAATGGGACCAACAACGTCACGTGCCACTAGATTTATTTGAGAATGATGAGGCTATTGTAGAGGTCATGGGCATAAGGGATACAATTCCCATTGGAGATCACAAGAATATTTTCTTTATTAACTTAGACACCTATGCCTACTTCGGCAAGGAGGCTAAACTTCGTGGTCAGCAAAATTTAAAGAAAATCGAGGGCAAGAGTTCTAAAGAAATGCCTCGGAAAAAATCAAAGTCCAAGTCACACAATGAAAACCTCTTTGAGGCACTGGCTAACAAACAAATAAGAAAATCAAAGGACAAACAAAGTAACCATGCCAAGGATGAAAATCTCGTAGAGACATCCTTGGATGAATATCTCAACCTACCTCCTGATCCTACGTGTATAGAGGATTTATCAAAATTGTTAGTCGAAGAAACCATTGATGTCAACATTGGTACTGAAGAAGATCCCAAGATTGTAAAATTGGGGGCATCACTCTTAGCTAGAGAACAAAATACATTCACTATGTTGTTGCGAGAGTTCATTGATGTGTTTACATGGTCTTACCAAGACATGCTCGGCCTAGATCTGACTTCGGTCATGCACAACCTGGTCATGCATGTAGACGCCAAGCCTATCAAATAGAAACTATGAAAGATGCACCCAAGAGTGGCCTTATTGGTCAAGGAAGAGTTGGAATGGTTGTTTGCAGTAGGATTCATCTGACCAATTGACTATTGTGATATGGATATCGAACATTGTTCCTGTCAAGAAGAAACTTGTCGGTATCCGAATCTATATGAATTTTAGAGACATCAATAAGGCTTTCCCTAAAGATGACTTTTCGTTACCCAACATTGATATGATTGTTGACTCAATAGTAGGATATGAAATGCTATCACTCATGGATGGCTTTTCGGGTTATAATCAAACTAAAATCGCTAAGGAGGACCAACAAAAAACAACTTTCACAACTCCTTGGGGCACCTTCTGCTATTAGGTGATGCCATTTGGCCTTAAGAATGTGGAAACAATTTATCAGTAGGCCATGACAATAATATTTCATGATATGATTCATGACATCATGGAAGACTACGTAGACGACATCTTGGGAAGTCCAAAACAAGAGAGGATCATCCTATCATTTTGCTGGCGTATCTTTGAATGCCTGCATAAATACAAAGTTAAGCTGAATCCAAAGAAGTGTGTCTTCAGTGTGCTATCTGGGAAACTATTAGGCTTCATCGTGTCAAGACGAGGTATTGAGGTAGACCTTGCTCAAGTGTCTACCATCACAGAAATGCCTCCACTTGAGAATATCAAGCAATTGTATAGCTTGCAAGGGAAAATTCAAACCATTTGCTACTCTATCTCCCAGCTTGCAGATAAATGTCACTCATTCACTCATTTACTTAAGAAGGATGTCACTTTCATTTGGGGACCCGAGCAATAACAAGCCTTTGCTTTGCTTAAATTAGTACCTGGCTAATCCACCTGTCCTCATGCCTCCCACTCCGGGAGAACCTCTTTTGCTCTATATTTCTGCTACGCAATATGCTATTGGTGCACTGCTCACCCAATACGACCTTAGCCATAAAGAGAAAGTAGTGTACTATCTGAGTCGCAACCCGCATCGCCTATGAACTTAATTATCATCAGATTGAAAAGGCTTGCTTGGCTGTTGTTTTTACCTTTCAGAAACTTTTCCATTACCTGCTAAATACTAAGACCAAGCTCATACCAAAGGTCGACCCACTCAAGTATTTGTTGTCCAAACCATCCCTCATAGGTAGAATGGCTAATTGGATCATTCTACTTAGTGAGATTGATATAGAATTTATCCATCAAAAATTAGTTAAAGGACAAGTTCTTGCTGACCAGCTAGCGGAAGCACCTTTGCAAAGCATAGAACCTTTGAGTCTGGATCTGCCAGATGCATTTTTGCTCTACATTTAAGAATGTATCATATGGCAGATACATTTTGATGGATATTTTACGTTTCATGGTTCAGGTGCAGGAGTGGTCCTTATTACTCCTTCGGATGATTCTATACTGCAAGCTTTCTGTCTGGCTTCCCTTGCACAAACAACATTGCGGAATATGAAGCACTCATTATAGGGATGAAGCTAGCCATCAAGTGGAATATTCAACATGTTAAGGTTGTAGGTGATTCGCAGCTAATCATCAAATAGGTTAATGATGAGTATAAAGTTAAGGATGACAAGCTCATACCTTACAAGAAGTTGGTGGAAACTCTAAAGGAGTATTTTGTGTGCATTACCTTTGAGCAGATCCCGAAAGCAAAAAAAAGATCGGTAGATGCCATGGCAACGGTGGGACCTATGCTTCATATTCTGCCAGGGAACAATAATATGCAATTTTTTGTAGAAAATCTACACCATCCCGCGTATGACGTGCTAGAATCTTACCTGGCTTGTGAGGTTGTTGGTCCCTATTCCCCGTGGTACGAACCCATTTTCACCTATCTTAAGGATAGTACTTTCCCTCTCAATATCTCCGATTCTGAAAAGCAAACCCTGATTCACCAGATAGCCCATTACACCCTTTTAGGAGGTACACTTTATCATCATGGCTATGACGGGAATCTGTTACATTGTCTGGATGTGATGGATTCAATCTAGGCAATTAAAGAAGTACACGAAGGAGTATGTAGAGCACATACAAACGGAATGGTCTTAGCTAAGAAATTGTTAAGAGTAGGTTACTATTGGCCCACCATGGAAACTTATTGTTGTAATTATGTTAGAAAATGTGTGCTTTTCCAAAAGTATGGAAATTTCATCCATGCTCCATCACAACCATTGCAACCAATCACTACCCCATGGCCATTCTCCAAGTGGGGACTTGATCTAATAGGAAAACTTACTCCTACCTCATCTGATGGTCATACACATATCATCACAGCTACAGAATACTTTACAAAATGGGTGGAGGCTGTCCCTTTAACCTATGTCATAGGAGCACAGATTTCTGAATTCATCATGAATCACATTATTTGCTGATATGGTATCCCTGCAGCCATTGTCATAGATAATGGGAAGTCATTTAAGAATAAAATTGTGAAAGGTCTTTGCCAACAGTTCCAAATCAGATTGAAATTGTCCACACCATATTACCCTCAGGGTAATGGACAAGCTGAGGCAACAAACAAGACTTTGGTAAGGATAATGGAGAAGATGGTTAGCAAAACTACTTGAAACTGGGACCTACAAATCCACCCATCCCTCTGGGCCTACTGAACATCAATTCGCACTCCTACGGGTGCGATGCCATATTCCCTTGTGTTTGGGAAAAAATCTATCATCCCTTTAGAGATCGAACTCCCATCCCTGTGAATTTCTCTTCGGGACTATTTGGATAAGGATGAAGATTATCAAGTGGCAAGATTGGCTGTGTTAGAGCTCTTGGATGAGAGGCGCATTCATGCTCTTAATCACCTATAGGTATATCACACAGAATCACCTGCAACTAAAACAAGAGAATCATTCCTCACCAGTTTGAGGTGGGTGATTAGTTATGAAGGAGAACCAGTTAAACACCAGAGCAGAACAAGAAAAGAAAGGTAAGTTCGAACCACACTGGTTAGGACCCTATGTCATAGTTGCCAAGTATGGCACCGGGGCATACAAACTAGCTCACCCCAATGGTGATGAGCTCTGAGAGCCAATAAATACCATGCATCATAAGAATTTATATGCTTGAACATGGCACAAAAATTAAAAAAAATAGAAAAATAAAAAAATCAGAAAAAGAAAAAGAGAAAACAGGTCATCCACTAGTGAAAACCATGCAATTATGGCACTTTGGACAAGTCCTTGGGTGAAAACTAGTTTTCAGCGCCTCGGGAGGATTCCTTGTTCACAAGCATTCTATATTATAAGGGTAGTTGTATTTGTCCTAGACCTAGTTCTACCTTTGAGTTTCCTTGTGCACACCATCTTGTCTAGCCTTGATCCGGCTTTGCCTTCTTCTATTCGTCTTTAAGGGACATGGTCTTTTGTTATTTCCCATCTTACGATGGGGGCAACTCAACGACTTCACCTTCTTGTCCATAAGCATGTGGCTTCTGCCCTTGTATATTCCCCACCTAACGCTGGGGGCATCCATGCTTTCTTGGTTACCTGCACATTGCTTTGGAAAACTATTCAAACCACAAAAACAATAGAACATTGTTTTGAGAAAACACAATAATAATAGAAGAAAGTTTCGATAAAACACAAAAACAATAGACAATTGTTTCAAAAAAACCTAAACAATAGAAAATTGGTGGATGAAAACATATCTTACAAAAACATTTACTTGCATTTCCTTGTTTCCTTGCTTTAATTGTTGCTTGTATAGTGTTTTGCGGGCTTACTTTTGAGTTGTTTGTTTCTTGGGTGTAATTTTTCATAGTTTATATTTTCTTGCTTAGAATAGATTCATTCTTTCTTGTGCATATTGTATTGGGTTTCGACATGCTAGTGTGTTAATTCTTTATTTCTTTCTTAATGCATTTGATTGTGTTTTGTTACTTGTTAATAAGGCATGGTGATTCATGGTGTATTGCATTAATTCCTGGTGTTCTTTGTAGCATTTGGTTGTGTTTCTTGCATGTGCTATGTTTTTTTATCATTCACATCACATAACCATCACTATCATCACATCTAGCATCATTTATACATCATATATAAACAAAAATACTAAGTTTCACATCATGCATGTATGCTAAGCTAATCATCACATATCATATCATCAATGGGGGCAAGAGGGGTTGCGCATAATCAAAAATCTATCGCCCCCGCACCAATATAATCATATCATCCCATCCATATACATCAAAATAACACTTGAAAACAACATTTGATATTGTCTACAGATCTATCATCTAAAATCTACAGCACACCTCAAATGATCATGTGCGATCACCATCTCTCCTGAGTGTCAGAGCCTCACGATAAGTTTTCTAAACTAAGTGGTTAAAATGAACTAATTGTGATTTTTTTACCCCCCTGCGGGGTATATTACCCTGTTTTTCACCGATCAAATGGCCGAGACACAAGTTTAACTCACCGTTTTCTCCTCTGTTCGCTGTGGAATAATTATTTTTCTCTTATTTTTCACCGTATTGGGGCATTTTTTGTCCAATACCCCTTTCTTCTCCCCTGGACAATTTTATTGCTCCCTGGTGATTTTTATTCTTCTTCACACCTTGGTAAATAATTATTTTTTCTTAATTTTTTCACTAAACAAGGACATTATTTGTCATTTGTTTCTCTTTTCTTCCACCTAGGGCACTTTCTCTTGCCCCTAGGCCCTTCTTTTTATTCTTCTCCTTTCTTTTATTGTTTATCATAGTTTAGAAAGCCAAAACAATACAAACATTTACTATATCAAAAAATTCCTAAAAAGTAAAACACCCTACAAAATGGTAACTTGCTTCTTACGGTTAAAACTTGTGTCTTGCACATGGTATTTTCTCCATATCTTGTTGGTTTTTCTCACATATTCCTCGATTAATATGAATCACAGATCACCGGATTCATAACCATTCACAAAAGCTAGCTGCTTGCTTTGTCTGTACTCTGGGACATTTTGGTTGCCTGGTGTTGTTTTGTTGCGCACAAACGCTTTTCATGGACCCTGTGTCAATTTTCATTTCCCCTTGCATGTATCCTTACTTGGGGCATCATTTTTTAACCCTTTTCGTCAATAATGAACTTGTGGATCTCTCCAGCACTGATAACAAAACATTTGTACAACTGTTTTGACCGTTGTTGGGGTCGATATGTGCATTCGTACTTGTTTTCCCTGTTAGATGAGATTTTTTCCTTCTCGTATTGCATTTAATTTTTGTATGTTGCGTGGATTTGGTATTTTTAGCAATGGACAATTTTTCATATTATGGCTTTTCATGTCATTCTACCTTTTTCGTATGCTTATATTTTTCATAAGGACCGATGACGTAGTTCCTATGGCAATATGATGACATACAAATTATTTCAAACAAATGCACAGCTAGAGGCTAATCTATTATCCCCCCTCATCTATATTTCTTCTACACCACTTCCCTTACACCCCTAATTCTCCCTCTAATCGAGGCATCCTTCCTCGTCCCCCTTCTTCTACCTATATCTCACCTTTTTTGATCGTCGATCGGCTTCTTCCATCACCCCATCGACACTCGAGGGGGCATTTCTCCCTCCTACTAATTTTTCTTCTATCCCTTCAAAATCTCTTCTATCTACTATCTTTGAAGTGGCATCACTTACACTACCCCAAATAGGGGCAAACGTAGACATCTATAATTATGCCCAAGTAATTTAAATACTTAAATTGTGCTAATTATCCCCTTTCTCGGAAATCAATGACATATCGTCAAAAGCACTCATTTTCCCTCATGTCATCATTAATTAATTACACTAAGCTAATTAATTAAGTTGCCTATCCAAAAAATACCCTAATTAATGACCTTCTGTTAATAAATCACCCCTTCTACCTAGATTAATTAATTATTATTAATTAATTAGCTTTCCCTTCCATTTAACAAATAAATCAATATTTAATTGATTTAATCCCCTTCTAATAGCCTAAATCGTACTAATATTCCTCTAATTGGCTTCTATAATCTTACGCCTACCTATTAATTAATCACCTTTGATTAATTAAAACACCCCCAAACTCCCATGACTTGCTAAACATGTATTAAACCCTTCTAAAGTAAGGTTACCTTTAATAAAATAACCTTATCCATTCCTAATCATGCTTTACCTTTATCCCACATACAAAGGGATGAAGTGTTCCCTTTATCCATTGGTCTATATAAAGATCCCTCCACCTACCTTTTTACTTACACCTAAACTCCTTAGAGAGAAAATGCAAAGCATATAGCAAAGAGACTAAGAGCTTGCACCTTGTTTCCTTGAGAGTTCATCATCTTGAATAGTTAAGCCTCTTTCTTAAAGTGCTTGGGTCATATGGGAGGTGTCAAAAGGGTCTTGTAGCCCAACTTTGATTAGCCCCCATTCCTAGGTTCTTGGAACATTAAGGACAACTGTTTTTGATAGCCATGGTACCTACCTAGGTTCCTTCATTTATATATTGTTGGAGAATAGAGGATATTTAGGTGCTTAACATAGTTTATTTCATAGTTTTGTATTGATAATTGTTAGCATCTAACCCTTGATTAATTCTTATCATGATTGTCTTTATAATGTTGTTTAATTCTTGTTAATTAAGACTATTTAGGTGTTAGTCTTTGTTTACATTAGCATTAGTTTGAAAACAACACTTGCACACACTCTAAAATAAGAGTGAAGTATTTTAACATTTCCATATCTTATATAAGAGATTTGTTCAGCAGACCGGGAAACTCCTTCTTGTCCTCCACTTAGATCAAGGGGGGTAATTCACATCGAATAAATTCTTGGCACTCTTGAAGGATCATGACATCACACAATACTTGACTGCCCCCTATAATCACTAGCATAATCTAATTGTAGATCATTGCAACCAAACTATCATAGAGATGGATCGTTTCATGTTTTGCACTGCAAAATTGGAGAACATATTCTGGACGGAAGAAAGAAAAACTACTATATATCTTTTCAACCAATCATCTACAAATATATTGAAGGACAAGACACCATAAGAGGTATTGAGTAATCTTAAAAAACTTCTATTTTTCATTTGATAGCATTTAGATGTAGTGGATATATGCATGTTTCAGATAAGAAGAGGAAGAAACTTGATCCAAAAACATGTCAGTGCCAATTTTTGAGGTACATTACAACCCCAAAAGCATATCATCTCATGGATCCTAAGAAAAACAAGATATACGAAAGCACAGATGTTGTTTGTGACAATTCATCATTTGACGCATTTCCACAGAAGGTAGATTCATCACTGACCTCCTCTCATAGACTACTCACACATATTGATGATGAGCATGAGGAGTCTTTAGAGAAGAAGGATGAGCTACAAGGAGAGTTATTTGTTGATCTTGGGAATTTAGAAAATAATTCCTCACATTAGCAGTAACGTCAGTGTTCAATGTGGGTCTAAAGTACCATGAGGTACTCCCACCTAAATTCTCTTCTAGAAACTTCATCAAGGGTTCGTACGAGAAGAAATTCATGAAATGAACTCGTGAGTTTAGTGGTTGATAGCACCAAAATTGATTCAGTTCATGAGGCACTCAATTAACTAGAGTGGAGGAATGCCAAGGATGTAGAATATGACTTCTTGATATAGAATGAACTATGGGAACTTGTCGTTATGACTTCATGTAAGAATTCCATTAGTTGTAAGTGGATTTTCAAAAAAAAATACAACATAGATGGATCTATTGACAAGTAAAAAGCACGACTAATTGTAAAGGGTTATGCTCAACAGGAGGGAATTGACTATGATGAGACCTTTGAACCCACTGCGAACATCAAAACCATCAAATTCATGTATGCATTAGTAGCACAAAACAGATGGAAACTTCAGTACATGGACATAAAAAGTTCTTTCTTAAATGGTGATATCAAATAATAGGTATACATGACCCAAACAAAAGTATTTGTCAATGAGAAGCATCCGCAGGAGGAATTCCATCTAATTAAGTCTCTTTATGGACTCAAACATGAACCTATTTCATGGTACATAAAAATAGGTGATCACCTATTGCAGCATGGATTCACTCGTAGCCACTCTTATTCAAATCTATATATAAAAAAGATAGGCAGAGAGATTATCATCTTGGTTTTGTATGTAGATTATCTTTTGATCACGTGGAGTTTTGAAACTTCCATCAAATATGTGATGAATGATTTGAAGAAATCCTTTGAGATGATAGATTTTGAGCTACTTCACTATTATCTTGGCTTTTAGATATGACAGATGAAGAACCATATTTTTATCTCCCAAATGAAATACACCAAGACACTCCTAAAAAAGTATAGCATGTCATATTTTAAACCTGTTTCCACTCTAGCGGAAAAAATATTACAACTTTCTAGGTTCCATGATTTACCTCAAGTAGATGATACTCTCTATAGATATCTTGATGAAAATCTCATTTACTTGATTTATACTAGACCAGACTTATGTTTTTCTATAAGATATCTTTCTAGATTCATGCAGGAACCAAAGAAATATCACTTGGTAGTAGTGAAGCATGTGTTGAGATAATTTTGAGTTACATTTGAGTATGGTATGGAGTATTAGAACAAATATTAGTTTTTCTTACATAGATATACAGACTTGGACTATGTTCGATCCATTGAGGAAAGGAAATCAACTGTAGGTTAGATTTTTAATCTTGGGTTTGTACTGATCTCATGATTAAGAAAGAAGCAAAATTTTTTTGCTCTCTCATTCACTGAAGCAAAGTATCATGCCATAAGAGGAGATGTGTGTGAAGTGATTTGGTTACGTTGCATTTTTTCAAATATTTTCATTCCTAAAGAAAACCATCCCAAAATTCACTACATTAATTACGATCTCTTAAAGCTTGTGAAAAAACTAGTTTTCCATTAGAGAACATGTAATTCCCACACTTTAAACATTCTAAAACCACATTAATCCTTAAACAATTGTCCAAAAGGTTATGACATTTTTTTGTTTTAAGTTATAAGGATTACAAGGGTTTCAAACCCTAATATATGTTTCATTAATCTCCACTAATAATTACTACAATACAAAGGATGGACCATGTCTAAGTTAAATGATTAAATTTTTTTAATTTTTCTCTAAGGGCAAAATTAATTACAATCAACTAGAAAGGTTCCATAAATTAATTTACTTGGTTAAATATTTTTCCCCTTCTTAAATTAACATTCAAACTCATCATTAATAAACTCTATACTTAGTTAATTTAGTTAATTTATCTTAATAGCTTTAAATTTCATTTAAATATTTACTTAATCATACTAGAAATAAAATAAATAACTTAACATACAAGGGTATTAAATGGCCCCATTCACCTATTTGCACATAACTTTAAATTATCTAAAACCATAATATGAATACTATCACCTAACAATTGTAAGGTTAATTCTCAACCCTTGGATCAATTCAATTGTTGCCACTAGATCCTAGGGTTCTATACTAACCCTAACTATCCTTATGGGACTTTATTAAAACCTTATTCTTTTCCCTAGCCTCCACATTTGGTTTATTTTCTTTGTTTAGTTTTGCAGTTTGGAGGAGTGGAAGCCATGAAAACTAGGAGGGAAGGAACCATGAATGAATTCACAAAATCATGCTTATTTTAAATTAGGTTATCGGTTTATTATTGTATTTTTTTTCATTTGAATTTTATAGAGATTTCCACTCCAAATCTAGAGTTGTTATGAGGTTAATTTCATTTTTAGTTTTCTACATGGGAAAAACCCTGCTTCATTTTTAATCCAACAGATTGAGTGATTTTATATACTCATTTAAAGATTTACAAGTTCGAAACATTGAATTTATTCGTTTAGTGCTTGTTGGAGGTTCCTCTTTAATTTTATAGGCTTAAATATTTTTATTAAACAAAGTTTAAAGTAAGACGCAGATTATATTTTTCTATCATTAGTGACGGAACCTTCGCTGAAAGCAGGTCCGCAGTCCTTAGAGTACCGCCCTACCTGGGTGATGATTCACAAACTGCCACCTTTCTTGAGTGGTGGTTGAGAGACCGCTACTCTACACATGGCGATGGTCCTATTATTTGAAAATAGAACCTTCAAATCTTAGATTTTTAATTTTGGGTTCGGACCGATCTCATGGATAAGTAAGAAGCAAAATTTTATTGCTCTCTCATTCACTGAAGCAAAGTATTGTGCCACAAGAGGAGACGTGTGTGAATCGATTTGGTTACATCGCATTTTTTCAAATATTTACATTCCTGAAGAAAACCCTCCCAGAATTCACTACATTAATTACGGTGTCTTGAATCTTGTGAAAAAACTAGTTTTGCATTAGAGAACATGTAATTCCCACAATTTAAACATTCTAAACCCACATTAATCCTTAAACAATTGTCCAAAAGGTTATGACTTTTTTTTTGTTTTAAGTTATAAGGATTGCAAGGGTTTCAAACCCTAATATATGTTTCATTAATCTCCACCAATAATTACTACAACACAAAGAATGGACCAGGTCTAAGTTAAATGATTAATTTTTTTAATTTTTCTCTAAGGCCAAAATTAATTACAATCACTAGAAAGGTTCCATAATTTAATTTACTTGGTTAAATATTTTTCCCCTTCTTAAATTAACATTCAAACTCATCATTAATAAACTTTATACTTAGTTAATTTAGTTAATTTATCTTAATAGCTTTAAATTTCATTTAAATATTTACTTAATCATACTATAAATAAAATAAATAACTTAACATACAAGGGTATTAAATGGCCCCATTCACCTATTTACACATAACTTTAAATTATCTAAAACCATAATATGAATACTATCACCTAACAATTGTAAGGTTGATTCTCAACCCTTGGATCAATTCAATTGTTGCCACTAGATCCTAGGGTTATATACTAACCCTAACTATCCTTATGGGACTTTATTAAAACCTTTTTCTTTTCCCTAGCCTCCTCATTTGGTCTATTTTCTTTCTTTAGTTTTGCAGGTTGGAGGAGTGGAAGCCATGAAAACTAGAAGGGAAGGAACCATGAATGAATTCACAAAATCATGCTTATTTTAATTTAGGCTATGGGTTTATTATTTTATTATTTTTCATTTGAATATTATAGAGGTTTCCACTCCAAATCTGGAGTTGTTAGGAGGTTAATTTCAGTTTTAGTTTCCTACATGGAAAAACCCTGCTTCATTTTTAATCCAACAGATTGAGTGCTTTTATATACTCATTTAAATATTTACAAGTTTGAAACATTGAATTTATTCCTTTATTGCTTGTTGGAGGTTTCCTCATTATTTTTATAGGCTTAAATATTTTTGTTAAACCAAGTTTAAACTAAGACACAAATTGTATTTTTTTGTCATTAGTGACGGAACCTCCGCCGAAAGCAGGTCGGCGGTCCTCAGACTACCGCCTACCTGGGTGATGATTCACAAACTGCCACCTTTCTTGAGTGGTGGTTCAAAGAACGCTACTCTACACATGGTGATGGTCCTATTCTTTGAAAATAAAACCTTCAAATCTGAGATTTTTCCAAAAAAAAAATTTACTAGAGTGTTTTAGAGATTATCCTTAGCTTGAATATAGAAGCCTAAATTTTTCAGTTGAATGGTTTAATCAATTTATCCATTCCATACTTCGATTACTAAATTTAAATATTTTCTATTTCAATAGTGTAATGTCCACATTTTATGCACCCAGATAAAACAATAAAAAAATACCACGATAATTTTTTTGACTTACATTGCTCACTACACAACACCACAAGGGCTCCAAGTACAGAAAATCAACAACACATAAGACACTTACATAAGTCATCGACTCACATAGACACATGACAACATCATAAACATGTCAGATGCCACAATTTCCCCAAAGAATGAATGCTAGTAATGACCCAACCACAAATAAAGGGACCAAAGGATTGGAAAACCCACAACACATCATTTCCATGATTACATATTAATTACAATAAACATTGCAAGAACATTATTATGCAAGGATAATTTTCTCTTTTTTTTACCTACAAATTCTAAAATTCATTTCAAATTCAACTTACAGCTTTTCCATTTAATTTGGTTCTTTATCCCTTACAACAATCTCCTTAACTTACATAATTAATTGGCATAATTCAAATTGCATAAAAAGTTCTTAATTCTCTCATTCTTAAGTTAAGAATATGCTTCTCAAATGTTTATACAATGTTTAATAATTACCCTTACTACATAAGTGAATCTGAAATGATATCAAGAAAGAATTCTTAGGATTTGAGGGAGATTTAGATTCAAGATACCCTTTCCCCATAAACATTCTTCGATCACGGAATATTTATTTCCATACCATAGTTAATATAGATCAATAACTTGTTTAATACATTCAAAATTTCCACATCAATAAATTTTATTTGGATATAATATATATATATATATATGTTGTATCTGATTTCCTCGAATTTGATCTCACCAAGGGAAATTCATATTCTTTCTAACACATGAAAATGTTTAGTTGAGTTATAAGGACTCCAAGGGTGACATTATTCCTAACCTCAAATCTTGTTTTACTCTTATATGATTTACTCTTACATTGCAATATGGTCTCATTATTAGCATTATTTTATAACAAAAGGGGTTATGGAATATTTGACTAACATCTTGAAGAAGTACATGATTGGAAGCATTATAACTACACACAAACCACAAGTGATTTTTTTTAAAAGTGAGGTCCCATCTTTCCTAATTTCACGATACCGCATGTGAAATTTCTTTTATTCTTAATGTCATAAAAAACATAACAAGGGATTACGGAACCAAGTTTTCAGTTTCCTAGTTTCTCTTAAGTAAACATCTTTTCAAATCAATTTCATTTGCAAAGAGTTACTTATAATTTTCTACCCACAATATAACCTTCAAATCAACTAAGGTTTAGTTTAATTTCAATTGCACCTAAGGATTTACACCCAAATTATATATGAGTTTAAGGTAAGAGTACATATTTATGCTAAACAACCTTCATGAAAGACCAAGGTGTTATGTTGTTAGTAACAAAGTTAACACATTTAGCTGAGAGGAACTAAAGAGATCATTAACAAAAGTTTAAGTCATAGTACACTATTTCACTATCTCCATTTGTGTCATCTGGGGGGGTCCAACAAGGAATTCATTAATGACAAGAAAAAATTCTAGATCTAGCTTTATAAGACTTTGTAGTCCACTAGGATACTAAGAGAGTACATAGCTCTACTTACTCCATAAATGGTAAGGTTACACCGCATAGTTGATGCTTCAAACAAGGACTCTTAAGGTGACTCCAAAGGCGGTCTTCACCACTCAACATGATGTCATACCTGAAGAGAAGAAATTGTCCTTACCCCATGCACGGTTACCGAACCTAGAAGGAAAACACATACTCTTGAGAAAGTTGGACCATGTCGGTCTTAAAAGATGGGTTCATGTGTTATTAAACATGACCGACTATTAATCTCAAACTAGGGGTCTTATTTACCTAAAATAGGAGATTCCACTGATCACAAAAGTATAGATTGAATCATTTTATAATTTCAATTTCTATTTGGGCTAAGAAATATCATGTGAGAAGGATGACATCAAGAGTATAAATTGAATTTTATCCTAACGTTTTAGTTTTCGACATTAAAAGGATTCACACATGAAATTTAATTATACACGATTCCTATACTAGGGTTGATTGTTTCTTTTAGAATATTTATTATAATTACAATGTAATAATACAACACAAATTAATTAATCATCTATTAACATGCACTATATTAAATTATGTATTACCATACTTATGAATTAAATTTACACCTATGATAAATGCACATTTCCCAAGGTACAATATCTCATAAATTACCAAATGTCATATTAACACACACACATGATACAAATAAAAATTTTCAAATAACATATATATCAATAATAAACCAATGATTTCAACCATTTCACCATCTCACCATCCTGCAAAAATGTATGAAATCAGCGATAAAAACATGGCATCCACCTATTTAGCATAATTAACATTTTTTTTAGTTTCTCATTTACATAATAACATTAAAATTTTGCATTTGAAAGGAGAAGGTAGAGATACATATTTATTTCATTTCAGTTCAACATTTCTAACCAAGGGGAGAGAAAGAAATAGCGAAGAAAAAGAAACACTATTTCCAAAAGTTTGATTTTCACACAGTATATCAAACAGTTATTTCTGTCAACAAGTTTAAATGGTTTGGCAACCTGACAATGGGTCCTATAAAATATTTCCCTGCTAGTTGCGTTCAATTAACGCTTGAAGGCTAAGAAACCACTTTCAAAAGTTGCCCTCTAATGAGAAAAAACACCACTGGTAATCTTCTATGTGTCCTCCTATACACCAATAATTCACAGAATGTCTGAATTCAGAATTGGTGAACGGTTTACAAACAATGACATGTTTTCTGGAGCCACCGGTTGTAATTGGTCTAGTTTGGCCTAATCAACTATGACCAAAGGCCTACAAAATGACTTTACCAAACTATCAAGAAATTTTTCCTTCCTCAAACTGAAGGTTTTAGGACAATTGTCTAGTAAAAATACAAGAGGTTTATGAAGGAGGATAAGCATTTTGTTGTCCAGGAATCAAATGGTGAAGTTGATATGAAACTCAAATTGTCAAATTTAACAGCTTCCTAAAGTTGCAAAATGGTGTAATAGGGCTCCTAGAATGGCATAAAAAATATCATATAAGATCATTCAAGGCCGATTTAAGGATTGAAGTGAATCCTCACATAATAAGCTATATCTAGAAAAATTAACATTTTCTTTGCAAGAGTTACGAGGGTTATTTTACATGTCTTCAAAAATCGTAATTTCTCTATTTAAATAAAGCAATGGTCAACATATTTACCAGGAAGTCAACTTCGACTTGTCAATAAAAAGAGGCACTGTAGCAAACTATTTCTGTTGGGACAGTTGCTAGATCATCATGAAATGAGGGTTTAAGTTCATTATTTACCAAGGAGTATTAGATCTTGTAAGTTACGATATAATGTTTCATTGTTTTAAAACAAGTTTATTTAATACAATCAACTATAACAAAAATCCTTCGGTTTAAATTTGTTTATTCCATTGCAAAATAAAAAATAAAGAATATAAATTATGAGAGATGAGGAGAGATGAACCATGCCTGGGAATGATGAGTGAAGAAGGTATGTAGGTAATCCATGTGATTTTGGTGTTCCATGAACAAATTGTATATGTTAGAAGGGCTTTCAAAGCCCTTTTCCACCAGGACCACCTCGTATATCTTTTGTAATCAGCATAAGAGATGTAGCAATCCCAAATACAACCACTCATGACCAAAAATTATTGGTCCAACAGTTATGTTAGGATGAGATACTGCTAATGAATCATGGATATTTGTCTCATTGAAGTTACATATCCATATGCGGGCACTGCGATCATCAGAGGCATATATGAGTTTTAATCTCTTACGAGACTAAGATATATGAAAATTGATCCCTCGTGCCCAATGAGTCTTTTAAATAAAATAGAATTATATTAATCATGCATTTTTTAATTTATGTACTCAATATTGGTACCAAAGAAAGGTGGTATCTCCAAACTTATTTCACTAACTTCAGTTCATTCAGAAATAATTTTCCATATCATAATTTAATTATAGATTCCACCAGACACAACACAAAGTGTCTTTAAGGATTCACCCCACAAGTTTTTTGAATATAGAAGGAAGCTCTCTATACAAGCACAGAATATGATTGAGCAATATCCCAGATAATAACAAAATTATAACTTAGGCCAATGAAAATTAAAGTGATGATCACATTTTCTCTAGTCCCATAATTTTTCTTGAAGGCCTCCTCGTCTTACCTCTTTAAAAATTAAATATCCATGACCTAATGGCCAAAGGTAGGAAGGATCTATAACAAATCCAAACTAACCTATCCTTTAAGCTTTTTATTGTTATCTGAACTTCCCCTAAGCTGTATATCAAATAAAATTAACTCTTCTTTCCTAAAATAGTGGGATTGTAACTACCAAATACTTAAGTAAATAACTAGAGGAATGAATTCCGTGCATTTGAATACCATCAAATACATGATATGAAGAAAGAATTTTTCCAAGTTCAATATCATATAGAAAGAGGTGTGGTACTGTACCTGCAAGTAGCTATGTAACCAATGATTCCCATGGATGATATAGAAAACAAAGTGCTGAAACATCCCTGAGATAATCTCCTTTATCCACCCACCATGAAATATATTCTTCCGAGGTATCTATATCTCCTCCAACTCATGCATATTCCAACACAATGCTATATATGCAGTGAGTGATTTCAGAGGTGAATGAAAAGAGAAGTGACTCATACAAATTCCATGGGATCTTCTCTTGCTGCAATTATCCAATTAATGTTTGCTACCTTTGGTGAAACAATGTAATTGTCTCAAGAGGAACCCATGTTTTCTATAATCGGAATAATAAACTATCATTCATAGCTTTCACATTCTTTCACTTGATCAGTCCTTGGAACAACGTCCATAATCTACGAGACACCCTTTCCACACTTTTCCCCATTGTAACTATTTAATTACTGCTAAATTTACAACATAACGTAGGTTCCATCGTGGTTAAGGCATAAAAATCTAATATAAAGTGTAAGAAATATCATGCAAGGAAGATGACAGGTCTTAAATTTTTTCAAGATTCGCACACCCTAAACAACCATTGGCACACGCAACCCCACATCTCTGTCCACTCCTGCAATCTATTAACAAGGTAGCTTATTACAACTAAGTGCATCTTTTCATTTCCACTACAACCATTTACTCAAGGATAACACAAAAACTATTATACATTTAAGATTTACTAAGAATACATCATTAATATTTTACACTTCCATGTTCTTCCTTCTTTTTGTACAATGATGCAAACACTTACAATAGCAATGAACATTCCTTTTTCTTTTGAACATGAATAATTCTCTTACAATCAAAAGAGTTTTATTTTCAACAAAGTATTACAACTTAATGAATAGACTATAAAATACAACTTTTCTATCAAATATAATACTACTAGTCTACCACCTAGGTGGGAATTACAAGAAAGGTTTTCTCACAAGAAAGGATTTCTTTATTGGACTTCAACAAATTCTCCCAACTCCAAATCAACAACAAGAGCTCCACCATGTCTTCAATTTAATCACAATAACCAAAAATGGGGAAGAGGCAACACTCTCCACCCAACCAAAATTCCAGTGAGGAGAAGAATCTATCCTCCTCATTGGCCCCCGAGCCCCAACCACAAGGCAACAAGGGATGGATCTAACTCATGGAAACAATAAAATGCTTCCAGATGATAATACAATTTTTTCACAAACATAAAACACACAATTTCACAGCCATATAACACTTCATTCAACACAAGAAAATAATCAAAATAATAAAAAATTTCCAAAATAAACAAGGCTTGAAATGCAAGCCAATGGAGCAAAGATCTATGAGGAGATCAATTGTGCCTCCCACATTCTCTTATTCCTCCTTACAATCTCTTATGTCTCCCTCAAAAGAAAAAAGTAAGAAATGCAAGCATTTTCTTATCTAAGGTGGGGCACCCAACCCAAAATCCCTCCTAAAACAAGAGATAAATCTTATGACTCCCTACACATATAATCCTCATAGCCTTCTCCTACACCATACTTAAACATTCTACCCAGGATCCCAACACGAATACAAAAACACTCACATACAATCAATACACACAAATAAAAACAAAACAAGTAAAAAGAGTGTAGCTCCTACCTTTCCATTGTAGTATATTGATTAAGAAATCCCACTCCAAGGTCCTTCAAGCTCCAACCAACTTAAACAAGCTCCAAGAAATCCTCAAACTCCAAAATAAAAGAGCACCAAAAACAAAATGAAGTAACCTACAAACAAACAAATAAGCTTGCATATATAGAAAAAGGAGAGAGGAGGATGAGGTGGCTGCATGTAGGATGCCACAACACTCATCCTCAACTGCACATCACATTTAAAACCTCAACCCCAATTCATAATAAATGGTTAGTTGAAAGGAATGACAACCCTCTTACACACACAACCTAAGTTCACACCCTCTAAGGACAAAAATTAAAACCCATGTAAGAAAAGTGCAATTTAAATGTCACTTTTGTCTTTAAAAACACATAATGGGGTCTATTTTTTTCCCCCAAATCCATAGGTAGGGTTTTAATTAGAATTTAAGAGGTGTGGGAAAGCTTTGGTTGTCACACAAGCCTCCAAAAATGGCCTGTAAGCCCAAATCCGAATTTCCAAGGTAAGGTAGAGTGTACAACACTCAAAGTCACTTACACTCAAACAAACTCACATAGCCCAAAAGACCAAGAACTCTAATGAATGACTCATTTGTCACATCCCCCAAATAACTTAATAACATAATAAAACTACTTAATAAAGTACCTTAATCAGCAATGATTAAATAAATTACATCACAAATTAAATGACAAACTCTACAATAAATAAAATACAATGCAAATAATTGCACACATTCCCATGGTCACAATTGGAGGTCATACCCCCACGAGGACCCCATAAAAATCTAAACAAACAACATTACACAATTTTCCGTGGTGACCTTCTTTGATATCCATCTATTATTTTTTTGTGGTTGGTCTCCAATCCCCCTTTGATTGTTGTGATACAATTACCTGTAAAATCACACAATACCTCCTTCAGCCTCGTGGCTACATAAAAATATCAAGGATAAAATATATATGCACGTAAATCAATAATCATTCACATATTGATAAATTGTCGTCTCCACTAAAAAATGTTATCATTCATCTAAAATTTCAACAACATCTCAATTCTATCTTTGATCAATATCGACAAGATCAAAAAATTACTTCAGAAGTTAAATTCTACTTAACACAATGAGAATTACAAATGTCAGTAATATATATGCTAACAACACATAATCGTCATCAATATATAATGTCTCTCTACATCTCTAAGAATCCACACAATCATACTATGAAAAAAAATCCATTAAAAATCAAATTTCTCTATCATATAACATCATGTTAAACTGAAATGATACAATAATATCCATTTCTATAGTCAATAGTATTCGAAATGAAAATATAACAAGTTTCGAAGAGGAATGGGAACTACAAAATAAAACACATTGAGGTCAATTGTCATTACATTCGAGAACAAGTATTGAACCACCACATCCATCTCCAATACTACCTAACAAATTCTTAAATTTTTAATATACTCACCAATCTCTTTGCAAGGTGAAATTTCAATTGTTTTGGGGGTACATTTGTAAAAACAATGTATTATGGGGGGAATATTAGAAAACTAATACATTGTTCCCCTTTCATCGATGACCGTTCCACTTCTTGTGGTTACCATTCCTCTTCTGTCAACCTGTTAGGTTTGATGTCTTTTCACATCCTCCTCTCATATGTGGTTTGATCATTGAATACAATCCAAGCTTTCTCTTCTCTCTTATTAACAAACAAAAAGTAGGGGCTCGGCTAGGGTTATCTAGTCACTGTAGAGATTTTGGTGAGATGCGGTTAGTGCTTCATGTAGCTTTCATTGTAGAATTCATACACATAAGAAGTGCCTATTTAAAAACTTAACATAATGATAACATACAAATTTAGTTTTGTGTAAAAAATTTTACTACCTAGTTGAACCTCCTTATTGGTAGTAAAAATGAGAGCTACGTGTTGAAATCAAATAACTCTTGCAATATCTAAATTTTATTAAATTTAAAAATTTTGTGAAAAAACTTGACTGATATGCCTCCCTTCTCATTTAAATTGATTTGTTACATGAATAAAATAAGTGATTTCCTCTCCCTATCTCTCTCTCTATAAAACCCGAAACATGTAGTTTTGAATTCATGTCCTGGAAAATCAAAATATGGGATGTTCTCTCTATTTAAAATGTTGTCATAAATTTTGAGAGATGGGAGGGGTGGGATCCATTCCAGATCTTTTGTTTGTCCATGATTACATGATGACACTAGTTGCATATAACATAGATAATAATAGAGTGGAATGACGCTTCTTAAGTACTTAAAGTTATATATGAGTTGTAACATTTTTACTTTTCTGGAATACAAAAGTGTATTATTATGTGTAGTCATACTAAGGATAAATTTTGAATAAATCATGCATGTATTTCTTATAATTATGAAACTATGAGTGTATGTTTTAATTATATGAAATAGTCCCATCAAATTAATTTTTTTATCTTGGTTACATTTATATTTTAGTTGTAAAGATTACACAATACATGACATTAAGTAAAACACATAATTTACATAAATGGCACTAGTTCTCTAATAATTATCCATCATACCTTCTTCTCTCAACTAAGTTAGGACTAGATTGCTAGATGATTAGTATACTATTAGGGAACTTAGATTTCACACACTTTATGTTAATCGGTTTTATTCATATAAATATTCGATAATGAGATATTCCACTTACACCGAGTGACTGTGCATGGGGTAGGACTATATTAGCTACCCTCTGTCATGCCTAAGGTGAGTAACTCCATACTCCTATGTGTCGCATTTCTAAAAATCCTTGTTAAATAAGTTTGAATTTTATTTTATTGTAATTGGAATTTCAACACTAGGGGCTAATCCTACACATGCACCTATGATAAAAAAAGGAATCTTAATTATAGAATGTATTTATGAGTGATTAGAACTAGTATAGTTATTATATCTCAATGATTCCTCGTAATAATAATAATGAGCCTAATCCTAGAACATGGAAAATAAGAACTCATGAATGGATTCTTATAATGTTTTAATAGTATGAATACATGGTAGTGTCTGAAAGATATCAAACTTGGACGTTATGATAGCTCTCTCCTTTTGATTTGTTAGAAATATTTCTATTGATCCTCTTGGTTGAACAATCATGACTCCTATAGGAAAACATTCATGCTTTGGGAATATATTTAGATGTACAAAGTCTTGTAAAATTAATAAGAGTAAACTTAAATGTTCCATGTGGGAAAAAAAATGTGAAATCATGGATTCCTGACCTAGAAAAATTATGTGACTCATATTTATTTTAGCCATGATTTTAACAACAAATTCAACATGGAAATTATTGCATTAAGGATAAAAAGAAAATATGGTGTGTTCCTTATGAGTAACACATATATGAAGGGGGGAACTTATAATCTAGAAATGAGAGGGCATGCTTCCTGTAATTAGAAATTTATGTTTTATATTAAGGTGGTCAAGAGAGAATGATTCTTCATGTTATCATTTTGCTTGACAAGGGATCTAAAAGTTAATTATATGGAGCCAGATAAATGAAGTTAAAATAATAATAAACAAAATTATGTAATTGTGGTGAGATGTACATGTAAGGGATTATGAATGTAAACTGATTATTCGTAACAAGTTGTAAGTGTGTTGTGTGATAAGAGAAAGAAAATTACTTTGGTTTTTACCATAATTCATACATTGAAATTTTTGGCATGATAATAAGATCTATGTAACTTCTCATTTTCATTATTGTGTAATCCTGACATGCCACCATTGAGCTTCAAGAAGCATCCTATATACCTATACTTGCAATAGAACACTATGCACTATTACACACTCCCCTTTCTCAAAATATTATCATGTAACAATTTTAGCATACACTTCGCAATCTATAAAATTATACAAAAACATCCACACATGTTCATGAAATCACAAACACATTCTGTCATGTCTCCTTTACCTCGTTGGAACTTTTAAACATTACGTGGACTTCAACACTTAAGAAAAATTAAAATATTTTAGTCATCATTCTCTCTTGATGCTCATGCATCAAAGGAGAAAGAACATGAGGGTAGCATCCAAATATTCCTAGCAATATGTAACTACCCAATTAATTCATAGTGGAGAAAGGGTGATAGTTGTGTGGTGCTAGCTATGATAAGAAATGTAGGAAAAAGATATCCTTAAATGGGCCTATGTACATAGTATATCTTGAATGGGAGATATATATGTGTAGTGACTATAAATAGAGCATTGTAGATAGTTTATTTCTTCAACATGAGAAATACATGATGTTTTATTTAAATATTTCATGAAATGGCATCTTGTTGTCGTAGAGATTTTCTAGTGTTCTTGTGTGCTTTTGAAATAATTTGAAGGTTGAAATGGTATAATTATTTTTTTGGAATGTGGTCGGTATGTTTTCATTTTTTTTAATGGAAAGAAATATTCTTGGTGTTGTGGAAATTGAGATTTGGGACTATCGTACGTGCTTGATTTTATATTTAGTTTTCAATTAAAAATGTGAAATTAAAGAGAATTGAAATATAGAAATGGATTACTTGTTATAAAATAATCTCTTAAATGTTAATTACTCAATTGCATGAAAAGAATATTAAAGAAAAAAATCACTACCGTATTTTTTTCATTCAAATGGAACTATATTTATCTTGTTTTAAAATTTTTTATAACAATGAAAAGGGAAGGAAAAAAAGAAAAAATTTAAAATGGTTTTCACGAAACTAATAATAAGAGATAAATTTTACAATTCTTCAGGTGGAATTGGAGTTTGTCATATCTAACCATATATCATTTTTTTATTAGGTAAAAATGTTGATTTTGAAGGGATTGAAAACCTTGTAAAACTAAAAGATAAGTGTTAAGGCTTGAAAGAGAAACAATAAGGAATGAGGCGATACAAGATCAATAAAGAAATAACTAGACAAACCCAATCCCATAAGTGGAAGAAAATGCACAAAATAATAATAAATCCCCTCCATAGTAGGAAGGTCAAAGGAACTTTACCACCCACTAAAAGCATTTCTTTCTTCCATGGGCCTTCACATTTTAAGACCTAAGGATCATCTTAATAAGAGAATTAAATCTTTTCCCTTTCTTTTTTATTTTTATAACCATTAGTCCTTGACCCTTATTTGGATCCACATTCTCATCTGGATGAACTAGTACAATAATTTCAATAATCACCTTATTATTTGGACTATGAATCTTCATAGATCTTCGAGGATTATACATAGTGCACCCTCTTTTTCTAAAATATTCTTCATATCAACCTTGGTTTGAACAACTTGCTTAACTAGACTTGAGGAAAAGAGGTTTTCCTCACATTTTTAATCTCCATGAAACGTGGAAGTATCTAGTTGGCTAAATGATAATTTTTTTGTGTCAACTATCTATAAGACCTTTGAAAACTAAATGATTTGTTTTAAAATCATTCCACTAAGAAACTTGACCCTTAATCTATTTTTTTTAAAATTTAATAATTAGAGGAAAAATGTCCGTGATCAAAACAAGTTTTACTTTTAAAAGGAAAGATTTCGTAATAAATATTTTGTGTCCAGATTCTATCCTTGACTTTAAGATCCATTAAAGATGGAAATTCAATAGTCGTGTCCATATCCACCAGTATATGGGCATATCTAGTGTGGTAAAAAACTTCAGTTTTGAGATCTAGAGCTAATAATTTTCCCAAATATTTACCAATAGCATGAAACATATCCACCCCCCAATATTTCATAGGCAATAAAGGTATTTTTATCAAGACATGTTTAGTATTAAAGGTTTCTATTAAGGGGTTGAAATGATGAAACCATATCTTCAGCAATATAAGATGAGACTAAAATTCCTATACTTTCCCAAAAATTTCCTCTTTATCAGAGGGATTTTTAAAAATAGCTGTGAAAATTCCATGGGATGAGGCATAAATATTGACTATACCTTCTATGAGAGGTTATAATTTTTCAAAGATATAATTATTGAGAGATAGAAGGATCAACAAGAAGTTATTTTTATGGAAAAATCACAACACCCTTGATTACTAGCAAGTGATAGGTTGAGACAATCAGTTTGATTTGTCAAACATGGAGTTATCCCAAAGTGCGGTACTTTCAAATCAAAATAATCCTCCGGAGAAGGCCGACTTCCTATCCTATCCTAATTCCAACTACTCCAAAGTGTAGAGAGTTATAGATCTAACCCTAATCTAATATTTCCAAAGATTCAAAGATAAATAAAATGCATGAAAATAAAACCTACTCTAAGTGAAGGTGATGCACCAAGAAGGATGTTAAACAACCTTCACAATAAACACAACACTACAAGAACCTTGCTATGAAAAAAATAACAATACACAATAACCTTGCATGTAATGAAATATCTAAAATGTGTAATAGAACATAGAAGAGGGTTTGAAACATCCAAAAATCATACTTTATCTCTCTCAAAGTTGACACAATACATCACATTTAGGGATAAAGGCACAAATTTTGCATTACAATTTTCAATAGGGAGGTTTTGAGCTCCACAAATATCTTATGGACGAGAAATAAGGGAGGGGTATACACAAGGTGTCCAACCTTTTCAAATATTCCCCTCCTTACAATATATAGGAAGAATAAGAAAAAGGGAGAGAGAAGGAATTTGAAATCTTGCTTCACCCACACTAAAATGCATTAAAATCACCTTCAACAATGATGGGTACCACTACAAAACCCATACCTCCATGTACCTTGCCTAGTAGGGGAAGAAAGGAAGCCCATACCTTCATGTTTTTTGTAGGTGAGAAATATGGAAACATTCCTCTAAAGTGGCGGACTGTATTTCCTCATTTTGAAATATTTATTCCTATTTTAGGAAAAGTCGAGCTCCTAGTAAAAATTTATGGCCTTCTGAAGTTGAGGGTGTCATACTGTAATAAATTTGAGTCACTGATCTTCCTTTTCAGAGCTTTGACCATGCATCGCACCCTCTAAAAATAGAAATTTCACACTTTTGGGATCTAAAGTTTCGAGTATGTGTACTTGGAAGGTCATTGTCACTATTCATTTGATGAGATGGCTTGAATGTTATGAAATAATGAAACCCTGAAGTCCAACATTCACACTTTGGGTTTCAGACCTTTGTGTTTATGGGGTTTCGGGGGTTCATGTTTTAGGGTTTGGGGATTTTAGGTTTTGGGAGTTTGGGTTTCGAGGTTTTAGGTATTGTTCATCTAACTAAGATCCAAAATATTCTGAAATGTCAAAACCCCAAAGTCTGAAATTTAGACTTTGGGTTCTGGACCTTTTTGTTAGGCTCATGGCATTCTTCAACTGCCTAAGCTCATGAAAACTCTGAATTTCCCAAATATGAAGTTCAATATTCTTAATTTCTTCTCCCCTTTTCCCACTTCTTTCCACCAACTCTCTGAATTTAACCTTGGCCTACCTCTAAAGGGCCTCACCTATGAAATCCAAATGTAAAACTTTGGAGTATTTTCATTCTCTGAACTACCGTGAACTCTCGAGATCCTTTGTAATGTGCTTAGCCCACTTAAAATTACTTGGCTCGAGCCCAAAATGTGAGCTCCGATGACTGACTCAATCCTCCTATTTTCTTTTTGTGAGTTCATGTTTGTCCCATTTCTCCTGAGGGGAAAAATGGGATAACAATGATTGAAACTGCATATAAAGCCACAACTGTGGAAGAATTATTTTGATTCAGCTACTTTGTGCCCAAAATAAACTAACGGAGTCAACTTATCATAGGCCATGGGTTTTTCCAATATTCACCCAATAGATTTGGTTGCATCTAAGAAACATTTCTCTCCTCTGATTCAGCCCTAAATTTTTCCTCCAAACCCCTTTGTCTAAGGAAATGCTTGTCAATGGTGCCAGAAGTGAACCTGTCTTACACAGAAGTAGATGGGTCTTCATATGTATCCAGGTCACTGAATATAGTCACTTGTAATGGAAAGAAAACCCTACATTGGAGGATAGGTTCCTTGCATCCACCGACACCTCCCCTATTTGGTTTGCATCCAAGTTTCATCATTTCATGGAGACCACTATTCACCCTTGCAGTATTGATTGTGTCATGATCTTCCTCACTATCCAATAACATTCTGTAACCACCAGCACCGCCATCTCCATGGATCCTACAACCACCATCTCCATCATCTTTATCGCTAAGGATTAGGGTTAGGGAAGCTTTTTTACCATTCATCGTCATTTTTACAGGTTGACTCATTATATTTATAATGGTTATATTCGTATCTTATCTAACCATATTTAATACACATAATGTGACATTTTTATTCTAAATGTTATCTAAAAAACACAAATGATGAATGCGATGATATATATAGTCTTATTGGCAATGGGGATTTCCTAAGTTTAATGATCTGGTAAATTCTTTATCGAAGCTAAGATCTAGGATTAATTAGTGTTAATATTATAATATTTTTGAAATAAATCTAGATCTTATAATGCTGAATCCTCCTCGAAACTATTTATACCATGATTTCGATTTTGGTTTATTAGAGATGGGGATTTTTTTTATTATATTTTAGTTAGCATACAAGGGACATCATGATCACTATTGTGTTTTGATTGTTACTTTGGATTGTATGGATGTATTATGGGCCTTGATGGATATTTTAGGATATGATGATGAGCTAGAGTGGTGACATTGTTATATATTGACATTCAGATTCTTGGCGTATTAAGTATATTCGGAGTATTTGACTAACCTTGTGGTCTCATTGATATTTTTGAATTGCTAACAATATGATTATATTAAGGATTGGTAATATATTGTTGAGTGTACCTAGTAGTTAGGAGCTAGATATAGGGATTTTCATGATTATTATAGAATGTGAATTGGATTATTGATGATTGTAAATTATTTACTAGAGTAGAATTGAAATGTTAAGTGATTGCGCATAGTTGATAAAAATCCATAAATTTGATGATGATATGGCTATGTGTACGATGTTAATTTAAAGATATATATGTGTGTTGTGTTTCTTGATGTATGTTTAGGTTTGTTTGTGGATGTTTTATATACATTTATTTCCATGATATATTGATATGGTTGTGAGGTTAGAGATGTATTTCTATTTTTGATTATAGGAAAATTATACCACTACATTGAAAGGGGATAGGGGACCAACCTTAGAAAAATGTTGGCTATTTTGCAACATGGCCAATTTCATAACGGGTGTCTAATGTATATGTTGTGTTATTGCATGCTTAGTTAGGAGGTTTCCCATGGGGGGGTGACCTCATGTGTGTGGCCATGGAGTGTAATGTTTCCTTTCTTTAAATTTTATTTGTCTTATTTTGTTTTGCATGTATTTAATTAATTGGAAAATCTAGTTACTTTATTATCACTTGTTAATTTGTTTTAATTAGTTAATTTAACTTAAATTGTAAATTAAAAGGAAGATGTGACATTGTGTAATTAAGAGGGTAGATGCTCCTTCATTTTTTCTTGATGTGGAATGAATTAAAATGCATTTTTGTTGAGTGTGCTCTTCTTCCCTTATCAAACTCGATTTTTTCCTTGAAGGCCACTTTTTGAGACTTGTGCGACAAGTTAACCTTGTCCCTTACATCTCAAACTCTTCTACCAGCCATACTTATGAAGTATGGAGCTTATTTTGACCTTTTTAATGCATTTGTTAAGTGTAAAAGAGAAAATAAAGTTGCTTTTCTACTTAACACATTTTTTTCCTTGAAAGGTATGCATGGCATGTTGGAGTGCAATGTGTGCATGTCATAAGCCTTACATGTTCGTTTAATTGCATTGGGTTTGGTGCATTGAATAATTTAGTTGGAATGGAGGCATGATGAAGTGGCATCCTAGACGGAGCCACCTCATCATCCTCAGCTGCATTTTCTATTTATTGAATGAATTCAAAGGATTTTTTGTTAATTTTCTTATTTTCTACTTTTACACTTTTGAAATTGGGTCTTGAGTTGTATGTTTAAAGCCTTTTTGGAGTTGAAGTTTGGATTTTGGTTGGTTGGAAGGTGTTAAAGCTTGTTGGAGTGAATATTTTTTGAAGCTTAATGGAGAGGTAGGATATCCTCTTGTGTTCTTTCTTTGTTTTTTACTATCGATGTCAAATTCGTGCTTGTTTGAGTAATTGTATTAGTGTTACAAATATGATATATTGAGGTTCAGAAGATTTTATTAAGAACGGTGTGAGATATGGAAGTATGGAACCATTGGGGATTGAAAAGGGAGTTTTGAGGTATGCATTTTTTAGGGAGTGTGATTATGGAGTTCCACCCATGGGGAGTGAAAATGAAAACATTGCCATATTTTTCATATTTTCAAGGAGAGAGACAAGGATGTATTTGACTATTTTGTGTTGTGCACATGCATGTTTTAGGTGGAACCCCTATTTCACTTGGGATTAAAAATGAGGTGGTTCCCATATTCATTGTTCCTTTTGGCTTGTTTACAAATCTATGTGTTGTTGGAAAATTTGTAAATCTTACTTTTCTATGTCTATTTTATTGTGTTGTATATACATGCATTGTATGTTCTTAGAAGCCATTTTTGTGAAGTTTTAAAATTTTCAAGACACGTGTCATTGTTCTATGGTTGGGGCTCAGGGGAAAAAAAGGAGGATGGATTCTCCTCTTATTGGATTAAAGGTTGGGAAGAGATTGTCACCTACTCCCCTTTCTTTATTTTTGATTCAATCTTGAAGAGATGAAGGAATGCAATGTTGAAGCTATGAAGTTGGAGAAATAAATTTATATGAAGATTTTGTTTTGAACCTATGAAAGAGTCATATTTTGTAATTTTCCCCCATGTTGTTTCAACTTTATTCAAACGCTATTATACCCTTGCATTTTAAAAGAGCTTCTTGTAAATTTTATTACCAAGTTATGTATTGGAAGTGATTGAAGAAGAATCTTAAAATATTTATTTATTGAATCTGTATCTCCTTTAAATATGAAATGTATCAAAGTTTGTTTGTGCCTACTTCTTGTAAGAAGGTTGTTGTAATGGAAAATATATGTTGATGTTATACTTGTTTTCTTTGGAAATGGATGTCATTTGTATTGAGAAAGGAAAATATATTGCACTTAGTAATGGTTGGATTCCCTTTCTCTTTTCTAGAGATTAAATGCAAATATGTTGGGAGAAAAATATATAGAGAGAGATAAATGATTTTATTTAAGTATATCATTCTAGTTATTCCCTCCAAACTAAATTATGAAAAGGAGCCACGTGAGTTAAATTTATAATCAAATTTTATACAAGGTTATAAGGGAAGATTTAATAGTTGGTGTTTTTAAATCAAAAAAAAAATTCCAACTTCTCCATATTTACGAATTCATATAAATTTATACTACTACCCCCCCCCCCCAAAACTATTGAAATCAAAACCATTATATTGTCGCAACCAATTATTTTGCACAGGCCACATCCTATACAAACTCAGGACTGAACTACTATTTCTTCCAATAATTAAACAATGTAAAATTTTATATATATATATATATATAATTTGTTATATATTTATAATAATTTATTTCAATAGGAAAAGTAAATAAACAAAAATAAATGGGGTAAAATAATACCCATAAGAGAAATGAGGAAGATCTCCATTTAAGATAAAAAATAATAATATTGGACTTGAGTAAACCCTCCATAGATCTTTAGTGGATTCTATGGATTCCACTCATCTTTCTCCAAACCTGCAGAGTAAAAATGAGATGAATTAGGGAAAATGTGTGAATAAAAGTAAACATAAGGATTTTTAGGGCATTTTAGAAAACCTAATATCCAAAGACCCAAAATGTTTTTTTCTAATGGATGAGATTATATCCTACATAACTTAAAGTAATGGTTTTTTTTATGGGAATGAGTTGTTAATTAAATGGTATGGGTAATATGTGAATGGGGTCAGTTATGGGCATTATAGAGTTATAATTAAAATGTGACCATTTCTAGTATGGATTAAATTAAATTTATTTAGCGTTTGACTATGAGAACTAGATTAACTATATTTCGTAGGGATATTTTAGAAAATTGTCTAAGAAGATTAAATTAATTATTGGAAAATGCATATTTAAATAAGTAATGTAGAGTAGGAGTGTTAAGTTATTGTGCGAAGTTTGATTGCGGCAGGGGGAGGAGCAATACGGGATCATAAAGGCAGTCTGATTGCTGTGTATGCTGGGAAAATGGGAATTCAAACCAATCATTTTGCCGAAGCATTATCTACTTTATGGGGCCTGAGAATTGCCCAGCCTCAAAATATCCAGAACCTCATTATTGAAGGGGACTCCCTGAATATCATTAATCTCCTTAAATAGTACTCATCTCCAAGTTAGAGCATCAAGGATTTTATATCTAAGAATCCATAAGTATATGTCAAACATTCAATAACATTCGGATCATGCATACTTACTGGGAGGGTAATAAGTTGGCAGATGCACTAGCTAATTATGGCATTAATGTTAACCACATTGTTTGGGATAATAATAGCATCCCTAAGCAGCTTCAAAGAAGCATTCAAGCGGATCTTTATACACATGCAATTTATAGATTTGAGTTATGATCATTGGGCATGGATCAATATCAATAAAACTCCCACATGTGTTGAATTAAAAACTAAGATTATGCAAATCTTATCGAATAATCAAGATGGTGTGAAGTATTTGGGAAAGTTCAAGTGGAGTTGCATAGATATGAAAATCGTGCATGTGGGCATCACTGTGATATCTACAATATGGATACAAGACTCCACGGATCCCAAGGACAGTAAAAATGTAATTGATGATAGGGAGTGGGCTAGCAAAAAGGCCGTAATTCCCACATGCGAACTTCCACAAGCTCAAACCAGCAGTCACGTGAATGTTCATGTGAAACGTAATGGCTCTCATATTCAGCATTGTGTGGATTACAACATTAAAAAGTAGACCAGCTTCAGCGCTTTCAAGGATTTTAGAATTTGTTGCAAGCAGTTAAGCACGGTGAAGATGGGGGGTCCCCCTTACCAAATTGAGCCCAGTGCGGACCTAGATTGGAAGGATAATGTGGAGCTCTAGAATATACTCAGCAAGGGTGGCATCACCAACTTCATGGAGAAGGTTCAGGGCCATGATCAAAGCATCTCAGTGCATTTTGCGAAGGATTGGAAGGAGCGGACTATGGATTATGGAGGGCAGAAGATCTTGGTCAACAAGGAGCTTATTGCTGAAGTGACTAACCTTGGCATGGAGGGATACCATTTTTTTAACAAAAGGGTCGACAGAGAAGCTGAAGAGAGGAGATTTTTAGAGGGATCTGAGAAGCTGATCTTTGTTACCACGGGCCTGCTTGTTAGCTCGATCCCTCCACCTTATGATGAGGTTACACACATGATGATACGATTCATTTCTTTGGAAGGGAGGTTTGTCACCGTACCTACAAAGCATCTTATCTTCCTCAAACACTTCCGCAGGAATTGCATAGTATGTTTCCCCCATTATTTTCTAAACTCTCTTGAGCGCTCCATTTTGGAGTTTCAAAAACATACCAGGGTGGTTCCTTTACACAAGGGGCTTATTTTACTGCTGCATAAATTATGTCTTCTTCGGTATCCTGGTCTCCCTTCCTCCCCTAGCTCCGTTCCCCCTCTGCCTGGTTTAGCTGCCGATATCCCCATCTCTCCACATTCTGTCCCTACCACCGCTGTTGTCATCCCTCTGCCGGTCATCTAGGCTTCATCTTCCATTCCCCCTACTACTACTCCCACCCCCTTCACTTCCACCTCGACCAAACCGGTCACTAGGTCCTCTAGAAGGCTTAACCTCAATACCCTTGCTATGGGGAAGGGTCCTCATGAAATTGAAATTGCACATGAACTCCTGAATATTAACAGTGCTATTCCCTGGGAGTGCATATGGAGAGCTCTACAAAAAGGATGGAATCCTTAGAAGCTGATATAAAGCTATTAAAGGAAGAGGTTAAGAACTTGGAAAATCATAAAGGTAAGAGGAAGAAGGAGGAGGAGGTGGCTATTGATAATAGAAAAATTGAGGATATTTACAAGAAGTTGAACTCCTTAGACTCCCGTTTAGGGAAGGCCAAGACTCGTCATGATTATAATATGGCCATTTTTAGTGCAATTGAAGAGTTCATTAAGCAGCATGTCTGAAGTTTCTCCAATCTCAGCAGAGTTTTGGGAACACTTTAGGGCACTGAGAAGGAAAGCAAAAGGACCATTGATCAGCTGGATAAGACTGACACTGCCGACATGACAACTTTGGCAATGTTCAAATCCTGGCAGAACATGAATCCAGCATCGACAAAGCTGCCAAGAAGTGATTGTTGGTGCTTTAGCTGCTCTTATATGTATCTATTGTTATTTTTTTGCGGTCTTTTTGTTGCTTTATTGCAGAGCTTTTGCTGTTTTGTTTTGATGGGGTAGCTATTTTTTGGCTACTTTGGACTTCATTGTCACACTTGGATTCTAATCCTTTTTATTCTGGTTTTAATTCCTTTTATGGCTCCTAGGCCCTCTTTTGTTCACAAGGCTATAGTCCCTTTCAAAAAACTATTTGCCAATAATAAACATTAAAAACAAATTAAAAAAAAAGTTATTGTGGGAAGTATGTTTAAACCAAGCTTAGAGAATAATCCCTGGAAAACTTAAGGAGAGTTAATTGTGTAAAATAATGAGGATGGTTTAGCCTTTATTTAATTAAAATTTAATGGAGACCTTAGGAGAAGATTAAATCCTAAAATGACTTTAGAAATTGGTCAATGATATTTGATTTTTAATCGGGCCCTGAATTAAATACTAGGATAGTAGAAATTATTATACTTAAGTTAATTGATCGCAAGAAATGTTTATGATCTTCTTAATAAAAAAAAATTACCATAATTTCCCTATGTAATTAATGTGGTTCTGGAGTGTCGTATAAGTGGGCGCTACAAATCTAGTATTGGTTTTAGTCTTTTATACTTTTTAGATAAAGTGTATATAATTAAATTTGATCTTAACTTAGGTACAAATAAATGAGAAAGAAAACAAAATCGTGAAATTAATCCCATAGATGGGATGATCCCAAAGAAAGGTAAAAGTATACCCCTAAGCTACAAATTAAAAAAAATAGAATGAGATCTATTCTAAGTTATATTTATTTTCCTTTGTTATTGATTTTCTAACTATATTTAAACAATGGAATCGAATTTAAAACATAATAATTACATAAATAAGTTTAATTCCAATCCAACTTAACCTTTTTCTATAAATAGAACGAGGGTTAATTTTTACTATCTCTCCTATATCTTTTAACACTACTCCATGTGATTCTTAGTGTGATTTTTGTTATGGTAGTAATGCAAGAAGGAGATATGAGAAGGTAGATGTATTATGAAAGTAAAATACTCACCAAATATATGGTTTTTTTATTTATGGTAAAAGAGGGTTAATGGGGCCCTTCCCCATTACAAAATGTATCAGTGGAGACAAACATATAACAATGAGGGAAAAATAGAGCTTCCTCTTCTAGCACTAAAGAGGGACAAACATAACCATAGCCAAACCAGCAATAAAAAAACAAAAGTAAGCAAGCCTCCAGCTCATCACTAGGACTCCTTCACATGGGATATTAAATGCATCTTAAGGGAATCAATAAAAAAAATTCCTTTCTTATTTCTACCGATTATAATCCATTCATCACCAGAATTAAAATTTACATATTCATCAATCTGAATAAGTTTGATGATTTCCATATTCTCCTTGTGACTAATTTTCTCAGTTGATCCAACCACAAAATTCCTAATAATATTTTTAAGTGCACATTCCTCCAAATCATAGTTAGAATCAAGTGCACTTTCAGGTTTTTATTAATCATAGTATGACATGGAAGTGCATCTTTCCACCAGGTGAATCTCACATGCTTACGCATCATGAGATGATAGTATGCAATAATATGTCCAAAAGTAAAGCACCTTGTACATCTAAAGGGAATTTGTTCATGATCAAGGGGTTGAGTCCAAGTTTTTTCATAGACCTTAAGATCATGTTTAGCAAGAAGTTCCTTTGAGGTATCTAATTTGAAAAATATCCAAGAATAGGTTGTGTGGATATAGAAAGTGGTGTTAGTGTTAATATTAATGATATTAACCATTGTATTTCCTATGGAAACTAGACAATCTGGCTGCAAAACCTGGAGGGACGAATGAGGCAATCTAATCCACACCAATTTGTTATATAAAGATACAATAACATGGTTAAAATATGGGAGTTATCAGGGTTTCAAAATCAAGTAGTGGGGATGTTACACACATATGGTTTTAGTGCTAGAAATACTATTCCTAAGCTCAGAGAAAATGACAATAAAAATTCCCTTAGTATAATGGTAAATGTCAACATGGGCTTCAAGAAAAGGGAGCTAACACTTTGAAATCCACACATGTAGGTCTAGTAATGTGGGTCATTATCCAATGAATTTTCAGATCAAAACATGATCTTAGAAGTAGATTTCATATTTAGACACCTCTCCAAATATCACACACAAAGTGCGAGAGGCATAGGTCATGAGTACGAAAACAGATCCTTTATGAACTGCATCTCTTGAATATTTTATCTTTTTCACGGTAGGGGTGAGAAGAGGCAGAAAGATGGCTAGAATTGCCCCACTTTCATGAAGCAACCATGCCACAGCTAGGGATGTAGTGTTTAAACTCATTTGAAACATGAGAGGCTACAACAGGGATACATTGTTTGTTAAAGGGATACATAAGACCAGTTTGAAACCCTTTTATTCTATTTATAAATAATAGCAGTAAGAAATATCATTAGGGGTGTTTCTTGTGGGAATCAATCTCCCTAGGACTTTGTTTCTTTGTATATATCCAATAAAGTAGACAAATTTTTTTGGAATAGCTTGAAAATTCTAGGGAGCACAAGAAATGAACATACAATTTAACTTAATTGGAAAATATTCTAAATAATTAAATTCTAACTCTACATTAAAAAAGATCTATGGATAATATTAGATCAATTGGTGGTGAAATCAAGTGCAGTGGGAGGAAGGAGAAGTGAAGTATGGGTTAAGAAAAGGAAAAAATTACATTTGGTCTAAAAATAGAACAAAAAACCATGCACCAAATTAAACGAGATTAATGATTCCAATGAAAGAATAAAAGGGAGTAAAGTTTCATGTATCATGCTAAAAAAAAAAATTGTTTCTACAATCAAATTATAAATTCATTACAATGATTTGTCAAACTTATAACTTATGTAATTACTTTTTTGAATTTTAATTATTCAAATTGAATAAATTCTAAATTTATTATTAGAAGTTATATATTTAATAATTGTGAATTTTGTCATGTTTATTTTATTTAAATTAATCAGATATATATTGAAAGGAAATTAGCGTTTTCATTTTTTCTATCAAAGGGTAATGTGGTTTTTAATATGTTATTTATGAAGGGTAAATCTTCACCTAACCCATCAAATTAAAATATGTGGAGCCCTTCAAATTTAATCATTGTATGAGATAATTTCCTATATCACATCTCTTCTAACCAAACAAATAAATAATAATTGTTTTAGCTATTATCTAATTTTACTTGAATTAAATAAAATCTTTAATGTACTTAGTTAACTAGTTTAGCACTTTGAATTCCTATCTGTAACACACTATTTTAATAAACACATAAAATTAAAAAGCAATGTTTTATAAGTAGTAGTATATTATTATATAGATATCTTTATTATTAAATTTCAATTTGAAGAGATATTTAACTATTAATTATAATTTCTTCGATTGATATTTTTTAATTTATCATTAGACTTAATTATTAAGTTTAGTTAAAGATTAAGGGTTTTTTTTCCTTGAAGGTATAATTGTATTATCACTTCTTATATGTTAATATTGTTTATAATTTGAAACTTAGTGAATAGTAGTATATATCGTCACGTCTATTGGACTACAACCTATTTAATAAGTCAATTAACATTTAAATGTAAATCCATTTTAAAACACACAATTTCAAATTAGAATGTTTAAAAATATATTTGCATTTTTTTAATCTTTAACATTCATTATTTTTAATATAAAGTACATACATTTTAAAAATACAATTCTACAAATTTTACATTATTGATCAAAATTTAATATATTTATTTAAAAAAAAACTAAATAAAAAATAATTTAATCCTTTGGTTGTCATACTTCCAAGCTTATGGCTTATGTTAAGACCTCACTTTTTGTTTCTTTTGGGGCAAAGGTTCTCAAATATGAATCATATTTCAAGAAAAATGGGCTCATTTTGAGATTTAATAATCTATGTCCGGGTCTCCCAGCACTTCCTGAATGGATATAGACTAATTGGAGGCATATTTTTGAAGGTAAGCTGGAAAATTTACCACACTTCTAGAGGTTTTTTCATTGTAATTTTTGAGAAAACCTCTTATAAAGATCTTATTTTTTAAAAATTTTTATATTTTTGGTCTCACATTCTACTTATGAATCGATAGTTCACTTTTTTAATCCTATGATTGATACTTTCCATGTCAAACCTATTTGGATTTGGTTACCATATTTTCCTCTCCAATTTTGGAGTTAGAATTTCTTAACTTTAGGTGCGGATACCTTGGGTAAATGTTTCACTATTGAACCAAATACATATTTATATGAGTATACCACATATGCTCACATATTTTTATATATGAACCCTTATGTTTATTTTCCAACTTCTATTGAACTTATAGTGGAGGATAGAATTTGGACTCAAAATTTAGACTATGAAGGTTTCGTCTCCAGATGCAGATATTTTTTCTCTCTTGGTGACTTAGCCTCAGATCGTATAAATGAGAATAAACATGTTAATTGTAGAACATCTTCATGGAGAAATTCAATCCCTAGTCAACTGGTTGTTTATAGTCATTTAAATAGCGATTCGGAAGAAGATTTAGAGAACGAGGATGATTTAAGTCCTAAGAATGAGGAGGTTATTCCTTCCCCTACTCCTGTACCAAAGGTATCTCCTAAATTCTTGATAGTTTGAGGAAACTAATTTCATTCATCTTGTTTCTATGGAGTTTCAAATTCATGTACACTAGGAGAATATTGAAATCATCATATTGATCCATAGTAATAAATTTTTTAATTTGAACACTAGTATTGGATGGATTACAGTGGATAAAAAGAAGAAAAATAAATTTGTTGATGGTCCCCTTAAGATACATTTAAGATCCCATGGTAAGGAGTCTTATGGATAAGTCAATAGCTTGTTTACTTTTATTTTTGTTTTTCTTTTGGTTTGGTTTTTCTTTTTTCCTGTTCCTCATTTCCGTTGGAAGAGGCTACTTCTTTTGTTCCTCATTATTAAATTTTTATCTCTGTTAAAATGTGGTATTACGGGGTAGGGTCACCTTAACTCTCTGTTACCATCTATTAAAAAAACTTATTAACTATATATTTTTAAATAATTAATTAACTACACTTAGTAGATTCATCTTAACTTTTAAACCAATTTGTTTACATTTTCATTTTCATGTTAATAACAAATCACCTAAAATTATGCTAAATGTTCATTTACAAATCATGCACAGTTATTGATAAACCACGCACATAGGTTATGTACTCTAAACCTTAGGGACTGTGTGAATAGTAACTCTTACCAAATTAATTGGTAATTTACATATTAATTAGTGTTTAATTTTATCAATTTTAATATTTTTAATATAAATAAAATGTTTTGGTGTTTTTAAGATTTATTTATATCTAATATAAATTATGTTAATATAATTAAAATAAGGATAAGTATAGGGAATTGAAAGGACCCTATCTCTTATACATAAATATGAGAAGAAAAAATAAGTTCAACATTAAAAGAGAGGAAAAAAAGAAACAACCTAGAAATAAAAAATTGTCAACAAAGTTACAACCAAACAAGTTTTCTCTCAAATACCCAACATTAATATATTAATATTAATATATTGACATGAAATAGATAAATTTTTAAAACATTCAAAGAAAACTTTCGACAATATTTTTTATTCAAAAAATGCCTCCTTAATTTGTGACTAAGAATATAAATGATAATTTGAAGGCATCATTGTTTTTCACTTATTTAGAAATTACTAATTTTATTAAATTTAAAATATTAATCAATTTTGATTGATAATTAATTTAAATTTATTATAACTATTATCTTCGAACTTTAAGTATATATTATTACTAATATTTTTATTATGCGTCACAAATTGGTGATAGTTATTCTCTCGATCGAATGCACCTTCATCTACAGATGCCTCTATAGAGAATATGCATGTCCATGAATGGGCGGGTCCCATGGCCAAGTGTAGTGCCCACTACTCTTCAACACTTATTATACTAATATTTTGATTCCTGTTGATCAAAAACATGGAAATTATTATTATATTTTGATTAGCATGTTGATATATAGTATATACATTATTATTATCGATATGTTGTGACTCATATTATAGCTGGTATGAACTACTAACAAACACTGATAGATGATGATCTAGTGTTGTTAGTTTATTATAAACAGACACTTTGGATTCTTCACATATTGATTATCATTAGATGATCAGGTTATTCTTGTGATCTCATTAATGTTAGTAAAATGGTAGAAATGAAATGTTTAGAGATGGTAAATAATTTATGCAAAATCCTAATTTTGATGATGATGATGTAGCTATGTGTATAATTTTATTGGATGATATGTATGTGTTTTTTATTTCATGATGTATTTGATGTGGACTTGAGGCCGAAAGGGTATTGTTAATTGATTGGTTGCAAGAAATTATATCACAATAAACAAGAAGGGGATAGGAGACCCACCATGGAAGAATATTGGATATTGGTAACAAGGTCACCTTGGCAGCTTTTTGGTATATGCCTTGTATGTTTTTTTGGAGGTTCCCATTGGGTTGTAACCTCATGTGTGACCAAGGTCATTTCATGTTTGTTTTATTTCCTTTACTTTATTTTATTAAGTTGTGTATGTGAATTATTTATTGTAATGTATGTTCACTTTATTATTATTTAACTAATGTGATTTTGTTTAGTCAATTAATTGTGTGATTGAATTATTTTTAGATGTGAATAAATGGGAATTAATTGTGGTAGATAGTCCTTTTTATATTATTGACTTGAGATGGATTTTATTGATTTTGGAGTTGTGTACTCAACCTCACCCTCCAAATCTCAAATTTTGACTTTGGAGCCACTTTTGGAGGCTTTTGGGACAAGTTAAGCTTGTCCCATACCCCTTAAACTCACCCACAACCCTATACCTATGATATGAGGGGTTAAATTTAGGCCTCATTAGGTGTTTTGGAAGAATAAATAATTAATTAATATGTACTTTCTTACAAATTCTTTTAATAGCATCCTTTGAAGTATGGAGTAGTGGTTTGTGTGTTGAAGGAAATTTTTCATATCCCCACCCACCCATGTATGAAACTTGGGCTTGAATTTTCACTTAGTGATGTGGCATCTTACACGGAGCCACATTACCACCCTCTCCTCATTTTTTATTTATGAAGTTATTTTGAAGTTTTGGGGGTTACTTGGTTTAGTTGCACACTTGTTTTAGAGGATCTTTGCTTAAGTTAATTATTTTGGAGCTTGGGATTTTATTTTCAATTTGGCTTGGACTTGGAAAAACTTGGATATTTTTTCTTTTGGATTCAAGATTCTTGTAATGGAAAGGTAGGGTATATACCCTTCCATTTTATTTTATTTTTTGTGTGATTGCTTATAAAATGAATGAATGTTGTGTTGTTTTGGATTTCGATAGTATGACCTTAAGGATGGTGTGGAAGAAGGAAAATGGGGATATTTTGAGGGAGGGATAAGAGTTTTGTATATGAATTTTGAGGGAGTTTGGGTTAGGTGTCCCACCTTGTGATAATAAGAAATATTTCTTGCTTATCTTGGTATGTTTCATTTTAGGGAGTGATAAAATATTGAGGGAGGGATAGGAATTTTGTTTTGGTTGTGTGGATGATGATTTTGAAGGTTTTTAAGGTGGAAACGTAACCCATTGGGAGGAATAAGGGATTCCCCTTATTTCTCTTCTTCGTTGGATTAGATTTTAAGCATTTATGTTTAACAAAATAATTTATATTGTTGTTATTCTTGTTATTGTGCTTATATGTGTGTAAGTTTTCTAGGTAGGGATGTATGTATTGTAGAAACCCTTGTAAAGAGTTTTCATGGTTTCTTAATTTCCTTTATTGCTCTATTGTTGGGCCTCAGGGGCCAATGAGAAGGGTGACTTGCCCTTATAATTTGGATAGGTTGGGAGGAGAGTGTTGCCTACTTCCCCTTCATTGTTATTTTAATTTGAAGATGAAGAAAAAACTTATGGAGCTACAAGTTAATCAAGAAAATAAAATATATGTTTTGAGACCTAAAGAAGGAATCATATTGTTGTAAATTTTACCATTTTGTTCCACTGTTGAGAGGAATCCTTGTACATACTTGTATTTTAAAGTGATTTCTTGTACTTGATTGTCAAAATATGTATTGCAATGGTTGAAAGAAGAAGTTGTAACTTGTATTAAAATGGAATACTTGTAAATGAAAATATCAAGCCATGTATTATATTAGTTGAAAAAGGAAATTTTCAGTTGTAAGATAATGGAAATGGTGCTCTTTTTAATCTTGGAATTTACTTTTTAAAAAATTACATTGTATTATCATTTTGAAATGGTTCTCCTTGCATTGAAAATATATGGAAAATATACTTGTTCCATTAATTGTTCTTGTCAATTTGGTTGTAAAAAGGAAAATTAATTTTCATTGAGTTATATTATAGTTTTATCTCTTTCAAATAGGTATGGAAAATGATAGTATCTTAGTTGTTTTAAGTTTCACTACATTGCAAAAAAAAAAAAAGGGATACAATTAGTTCTTTTAAAAAAAACTATATATATATATATATATATATATATATATATATATATATATATATATATATATATATATATATATATATGGTATTTTTATAAATACTTATCTATATAGTAATCAGAAATTTAAATATCAATAAATAAGCTATATTTAACAAAAACCTTACAATATAGTTAAAAAAAATCTAAAACCTAACAATATGCCAAATTGGCTTGTGTAATTTGTTTTGAAACAAAGTTTATTGTTTTAATGGAAGTCGTATGGCTTATATAGAAGTGGCCATGTTTAAATATAAAAACATATTTTAATGGGGGTGGGGGAGCGATGTCCCCCGCCCCAATCTTTAATTAAGTAAAAAGGTAGGGAGACGACGTCCCCACCCCCCATATTTCTAATAACCCAAACCATATATAGTCGGCCCAATATATATTGCACAACCGAACCAGTAAACCTTTTCAATGTTAAAATATATATATATATATATATATATATCACCTTCTTTGGCCACATTTCTTCAGGTCTTCGTATTATATAAATATGGTATTTTTTTAAAAAAATGGCATTTAACAAAAATAGAAAACAAATGTATATATATATATACACCCAAACCCTAAACCTGTGAATATACCTAATTTTTTTAACAAAAATAAAAGGGGCAAACAATGTCTATAACCAAAATAGGGTAAATCCTCCACTAAATACAAATAGCAAAAGATATACATGGAAAAACCCTCGAAGAGGGATGTAAAAGAATTATCCAAATTTGTGTGTATATATCCAATATGCAAATACAAAAAAATAAACCTCCATAGCTCCTTACAAAGCTCCATGGCCTCCTTCCTTAACCAAAAAAACTACAAATGAAAATAAATTAGAGAAAAAGTTCATAAAAGAATCCCATAAGGATTTTTAGGGCTTGTTGAGTCAAACCTAGATCTAAAGGCCCTAATAGATCTAATCCTATGGTTGAGAATTGTCCCTACACATTTTGAAGTGATGGAATTTTTGTGGGAATGTGTATGTGTAAAAATGAAACACTTTTAATTATCTAATAGGGTCACTTAGGGTACTCCCCACTTATATAGAGGGTTGGACTTACTTGCGATCCCATTTAAGTTTTTGTTAATGAATTAAAAATATAGATAGTTATTACAGACTAAATATAATCGAGGAAATAATTTTATTAATTTTATTTGGGACCTTAGTGAGTATAAGTAATGAATATTAAATTAAAAATTAATTAAGTGAACTCTATATTAGACAATGACGCATAAATTAAAACCCGTGATAAGTTTGAGAAAAAAAAACGTAATTTGACTAAAGGAGTAATGTTCAATCAAGAAAAACTTGTAAACACATTAAATATATTTAAACAAAAAAAAATTAAAACTCCCTTATTTTCCCTTTGTAATTTGTGAATTTGGTCATGGTTTGGTGAGTAAGATTTGTAGGCATTACACTTGGTATCAGAGTCATGGGCTCGAAACATAGACCCTGGGCCAACACGAAACACAACAACTTAACCTAGAAAAACCTATACATAAAACACACAACATTGTTAAATAATTTTAAAATGTAGAAAATGTAGTAAACCAAAAACAAATCTAGATGATGATGAACTAACTCTCACCTTTATCTGTGCAGGAGGAGTGGGACTAGATGAGGTGTTCATGCATGTCGAGTTGGAGGTATAACCCCCCAGAGTAGGCAATCATCGTTATATTGCCATATATAATATAGACATCACAGGACGTCAATGCTGCTACAACGTGGAGGCTCGCTTGGAGGAAGAACTAGCTGACATGATAGGGGAGCCATCACTGGAAGTTCATGCCTCTCCACGACATTGTGAGGAACATAGGGAAGAGAATTCACATGTGGAACTAGACAGATAGGGCTCGGTAAAGGGTTTCAGGACCATGAGACTGAGTGAGTCATCTAGGAGCCCTAGTTAGGGGGATGACTATGAGGAGAGACTCAGGGGTAGACAATATATAGTGGCAGATCATATCATAGAAATACTGAAGCTTCACACGCTTCATTTTTCTGGTGATATACGAGTATTTCACATAGACTCTTGGTTATTTACCTGAACTGGATGCTTCAAGCTATGCTCGTATTCTAGCAACATGAATCCTCATGTTGCTATCTATTTACTGATAGATGGGGCCAGTGTTTGGTGGAGGATAGAGGAGCATAAGCTCCACATATATTCAGAGACTGTGACATGGGATCTCTTCAAGGAACAATTCTGGAGCTGATATTTATCTAGACGGTTCATATAATATAGGATCGATGAGCTCCATGATCTATGACAGGCATCCATGATAGTGGATGAGTATGAGAGTCAATTTTTGGACTTACTTCTGTATGAGAACTACATGAAGGATGATAAAATCAAGATTCATATGTTCATCAAGGGCCTAAACTTAGATTTGGGAGGGAAAGTGCAAATTGCTTTACCCAAAGGCTTTAGCAGAGGCCATTGAGAAGGCCTACATTGTAGAGGAGAATAGGGGGAAGACGTAGCACACAAAAGATAGGGTGAGGATTTGTATCCAGTAGTTACAGGAAAGTTTTTCAAAAGGGGCAACCCCCTCCTCCTTGTGGTAGATTATCATAGTCCTCCTTCTAGCCGCCACATCAGCCACATGAGCAACAACAGTAACAGACCCATCCACCATTTAGACCTCTATAGATATTTGACACACATAGAGGATGGAGTATGGGGCCCTCGTCCTAGAGGACCTGTCAGGACACATGCACCACCTAGAGCTTAGTCAAACTAGAGTTTGTCCATAGTGGCCACAAAAGTATATGGTAGGATTATCGGGGTCTATAACGTAGACCACTAAAGCATGAGGAGGATCTAATTGTCATTGGAGAGAGTCTGGTAGTTGTTATGGATGTTGTGTATAGGGACACCATTGGATATATTTTCTGCATAACCTTAATAACAAGGGTAAGGGCGCTATTTCAGATTTGACAGTTGGTTACATGACTTAGAACCACTGGATATATGCAATGGTTATTAACTGCCAGGTAGATCAGCGGGGTATAGCTATAGATACTTCAAGTAGCAACAGTGGTATTTCTACCTCTATCTTGTTTGATTCAAGATCTTTTGATTCCTTTATTTCTCCATCATTAGTAAAGAGATGCAGGATGGTGACAGTTAGGCAAGGCCTTAGTAGGATGTTTAGATGGCTTCTGGAACCAAGCTCACAATGGAATCCTTAATCAAGGAGTGTGTAGTTTACCTATTATCTCTTGAACGTGCACCCTATAGAGAGATGGTTGCAGGTGTTCTAAGCTTGCAAAATTGAATCTCTCTTTCATATATACAATGGAAACACCTCAGGTCTATCGGTATACCTATTTTAAGGTGAGTATTTGGTATCAAGGCTAGTTCCCTATTGATGTATCCTAAACTAATATTTTTGGGTTTGAGGGTAAAAAATGATTGTGAATGGATTTAAAACTGGGGTAATACACCAAATTTCTGTGAGGTACTTTGACTAAGCACATGTATAATTGATATGAGAATGAGTTCTAGATGCACAAGTCAATAGATTTCTGTAGAATATTAGGGCAAACACTTTGATGTATTAAGGGAAAGTATCACAACAATACTGTTAAGTTACACATGCACATTAATATCATGCCGAAATTATTGAATTTGTAATAGGGTAAGATGATTAATCAGGGAATTCAACATTCAAAAGGAATAATAAAACATACACAAGACTACAAATAATTGGAAAGACAGAAAATACTTCTCATTCAGAGGGCAAAACTTGTAAAATCTGCTTTAGCACTCCTGTGTCCAATAACTCCCCCTTTGTGCTTGCCAATTGCACACAATATATAGAAAAAAATATTCATCCCATCCTTCCTAAAAATAGGATAAAACTATACTCACCCATGCATCTTTTTTTACCCTTTATTTATTAAAACATAAAGGAAAAAAATAATCATGTTATTACAAGGAGGCATTCATAGCCTTTGGTTACATAAATACCATTCAGTCAAACTGCAGTTGACTGCTCTATTTTTAAAAAATCATGGGTGAATAATTTTGCTAATAATAAATCTTGCTTAATGATCAAGTCTCCTTCTAGGTGCATGCAATTTATGTCTTCTTGTGCTTGATGTGACCTCTACAACTTTCCCCTCTTGTAATTGTAAGAAAAACACTCTAATATTTTCCCTTTGGATGCAAAATTAATTTCCTATGTGAGCAAGAGAATAAATATTTTTTACTTTTAATACCTTGCAAAAATCAGCCAATGTGTGGGGACCATTGTGAGCACATGTGCAATCATAATCAACTCTTGGATTTGTAGGGGAAAACGAGGTGACAAGTCTTCAAAAGGTTCTTTGCATTCTTATGTTGACGTCTATTCATTTCCTTGTGATCAAATGAATAATTGCATTATGAGTCACCTCCAACCCTCCCGCTGTGGGGACCACCTGTGTTTTTGAGCATTTTTTTCCTTGTCTTCATTTTTATTGTCCACCCTTGTGGACTTGACACTAATTATTTTATTATTTCTTAATCATAAAACAAATGGTCACTTTTAAAAGAATGACATCCTATGTAATCGACCACCTTTTGGTTATCATTTACATAGTATATACTTGTCGGCTTTTTTTTTGTGATAATAAGGTTTTTCGACCTTAGAAAATGTCAAAATCAATGATTTGACTTAATGATGACGTGGGGTTGTCCCGCTTCCCATGGTGACTCGCCCCTAAGAATTTTTTTTGTGGCATTCGCTAACTCAGGTCGAGTTATTCATTTTTGATGAAAACCATCGATCTGCTCTGATTGATTCTTGGCCTTTGATCTTGGAGTACCCACAGGTAGGGTCTCAACCTGGCATTTAATGTGGCACTGTCATCGTAACCATCGTGGTTTGCATTGATTTTGGGGATCTTTTCTTAGCCTTTGATCTTTGCATGGCTTGATCTTATACTGAACATTGATTCTAAAATTTCTAACTCTTGGTTGAGTTAGGTTTTACCAAAGTTAGTTAGGTGAATTGAAAAATACTTGAGCTCTATCATGTGGTCATTCTTTTTCTCACTTTGAGTGGTGAAGCCCTGAAAAAATGTTTCAGACCACCATTTTTATTGTCTTGAGCTTGCTAAATGGCCTCTATGGATAGAAGGGATTTTTGTGCATAAATAGTTATGGTTCTCCTCCATTAATGGAGACTTTGAGATTTACTGTAGAAGGTTTTTAGGTGTTTTACCCAATTTTGGGATTTTCGCTTCATTTTGAGTTCTGGGTCTTCATTTCTAAGCCATGTGAGTTTTAATACCCCCCTCCCACCGCCATTAAAGTTGAAGGTGAGCCTCTTGTTTGTGTACACTGTAACTGTTTCTTTAATAATTTTAGCTTTATTAGCATTGACACTTTGAAAAACCTTGGTTTCTTGTGATCTCTGGCACAACTTGATATTCTAAGCTTAAATAAGCTTATGGGTCTTTGATTTTCCAACTCTACCTTTGAGCTGGTTTCATGGATTTCATTCAAACATAAGCTTGTCATTTTTTGTTTGGGTGACATTTCTGTAACTAAAATTGGTAGTATGTTGCTTCCCCTATGCATTTATTATCTATTTAACAAAGTTTTAGTTGTTATTGAGATTTCATGAATCTCTACATTTTCAACCCAGATTTACCTTGCTGAATGAGAATTTGATTGTATTACCCCCCACGAATTGGGGTTTCCAGTTCTTGTTTTTTGTTGGGGAAAATTCTTTAAAACAGTAATGGCTTCTTTTTTCTCATTCTGATTTAGCTCATTTTAGATCCTGTATCTTACGCCTAATCAATCTATGCCTTTTGAATTTAAGGTTTCCATTATTTTATCTGGGAATTTTATATTATTTTATTATGCATACCAAGTCTATCTTTATTATACTTTTCAAGAATCCTTGGGATCTACTTGTAGTACGAGCTCGGCCATTATTTAGTAAAGGCAAAACTCTTGACGCGTTTAACTTCATTCACCCTATATTGGGGTTTCAATTCTTCTTTAAATTGGGTTTTACTATTTCTCATGCTTGGCCACCATTAGAGTTTGTATCGAAGCTCTACTCAGATACATGGTCATCATTTTCTAATCTCCTTCTTATGTGTACTTGTTTGGCGTTGTGTTGTTGATCTCTATTTGCATTATTCAATTGTAATCTTATCTGTTTTTTCATTTTTAGAGCTCTATGTTCAATAAGCTACTTCTATGATGATTTACGTTCCATTTGTTACAAAACCATCTTGTTGTTAACTCAACCATTCTGAAACTTAATGGCTTAGCTTGTATTACAAAATCCATGGTCTGTGTTTATTTGAAGAACTATAATACACAATTTGTTTAGTGATTCAGATAGCGTAAGTTCATGCAACAGAAAATTGTTCTTTTCCACTTTTCAATTTGTAGTTTTCACTCAGAATTTTTTTGAAACTCAGTCATTTCGTACTAGTTCATTGTTAGATATGACTTGTTCTTCCATAACATTCACCTTGTATAACATTGATTTGGGTAAGTATTTTGGAAAATTTGTATAATATATCTCTTTTGCAGCTGTGATTAATGGTCATGAAGCCCTGCTCTTCTGCGTTCAAGCTTTGTTTGATGATATCATACTTGTTAGAACTTGCAAACTAAAATGTAAATCTGATTATCTCTTTGCAAATTGTTTTGAGATCTGCTGTTGGAATTTGATGCATGGTTTGGAAATTTTATATTGCATATTTATAAAAACTTGATAGATTTCATAGTCAACTATCTGTTCTAGGGCATGTATATCAATGGAAAATGGTCTTTTATAACATGATTTCCATCTTTTCTTATGTGCTTGGGGACTTATATTCCTTAAATCTAAACCTATGCTTCTGAAGTTGTTACTCTACTTTTGAATACAAATTGTCTTTTTGTGCAGTGAGAATCTACTCTTTGGCATTGCAAATTGTGTTCTAAATTTTTACCTGGATGAGCTAACTAAAATATGTTACCTCTTTTGATTTTGATTTTGAATCCATTGCTTAATGATGTTGGTCTAGAACCATGTAGCTAGTTGTTTGTTGCATTAGGCTTCTTCTGGTCATGACAATGCCAAAATTGTATATCTTTATTTGTATCTATATGATGCAATCTACAAAGCTTATCCAAATTTTATCAACATTGTATCAACCTTGTATATTAAATATTTCTTTGATTGCATGATTGTTATGACTTTATATTTAGAAAATTGACTCTATTTTGCTTGTCATATTTATAATTCATTGGTATTGTAGAATTTATGTATCTTGTCTGTTAATGCAATCTGAAAGTGTGTTACTTTTAACTTAATCTAGCACTATAACAGTTCATTTAGATGCTTCATGGCTTGATGTTGGGGCTGAAATCTGATAACTGTTATCTTTGATCATGCCATGCATTATTTACTTTCTAACATTACTGTTTGATTTATACAACATTTAAAGCATGTATTAGATGTAAATAACATGATGGAAAGATTTAAAATGTCCATTTTACATGGCGAAGCCCTGTCAAAATTTTCTCAAATTTCCTTTTTTCATTCTGTTTTCAGCTATAATCTTATCTTTCTAGTTAACTTCAACCTTTATATTCTGATTCTTTTGCTTCACCTACTTGAAAATTTTAAACATGTACTGTTATATTTGAATTGAAGAAATCATGCAAGTTTCTCCTCTGATCTACACTGTAACTCCTTCGATTTCTAGAATAGCTACTGAACTTTGAGTTACATTCTTCTTTCATACCATATGTACTTGTGATTTATTCCAACTTGATGTACCATAGGATGAAAGTCATTGAACTCTATTTTTATGCAATCTTTATCTAACAATGAGGACTGTAAGACATGATTTTATTTTCTTCTTCACTGCAACATGTACCTACACACTTAAGAAAAATAGTTAGAAAATATTTAGGATTTTTGGCCTCTCTTATGTTCCATAGTTTTTTTTTTCTTCTCTCTCCTTATTTTTGAGTGAATAAATCATGTATGATGTTACAGAAAAGTACTTTTATCAGTTGTGCCTTTGATCCTCATGTAATTTATACCTCCTATTGTTAAGAGATCCACCTGCATGAATTTGGATAGTATAGGAATATGAATTAACCTAAGCTCAATTTTGAGAGTCTTTTTTTTTTTTTCAGGTACAGTGCCATTTTCCAAGAAACGAAGATGATGATGGAGCACAAGGCTGGAGCTGGAGATGCATCAACTGAAATGAAAGAAACCTCAAGGAAATGATGGGTTCATTCATACTCTTCTATACTTTATTTTTCATGCATATGTACCTCTTACTTCAGTAGTTGTAATTTACTCTTCAGTTACATCCCACGGCTTGTGTGGGAACATTTGAAATTCCTTATGAATAAAACATTGAATTTTGAAATTGAGTTGTGTATTTCTTTCTGCATTTCAACTTTCTAAATGGATTGTATGATGAATTAAAAAACTCAATAATATAATTGAATGTCTTAATCATGAAGGAAAGAACCTTAAAGATACCTATAACATTTAACAATGAACTCTGACTGCTGCAATCTTCAATTATGATTGTTGTTCCAAAACTTAACACTTCATCTATTCTGCAATTTCATATCTTCATCAAGATAACACATCTATATTTTGGGGCTTTGTGTTTTTTTTCTGAAGATAGTCATGAAATTACAAACTATTTAATTTGTTACATTTTTTAACATCACACATAGCTCAGATTTCATGTAATCATTAATTAATTCAATAGAAACAACATTGAGACTTAAAAATCTCCCTTAGCTTAGGTCCACTTCACCAATGCCATCCATCGTAATGAAGTTTCGAGTTGCCCATTTTTGCACAAGTGCAAAAAATTTCAACATTTGTTGTGATCCTATGGGGAAAGCTACTTGCTAGCTTATAAACTAGTGACTTGGTCTTGTCCATTGAGCATGGATTCTAAAGCATGTAACCAAAATCTACCTTTGTGAAGGTCTAACCCTTCTAAAATGAACTAAAACTGGAAAGGATCTGGTAAACCAAATCACGTGCATGAATGCACTTTATTAAATTGAAAAACATTGCAATGTGTAGGAACTAAACTTATTGAAGGGAAATGCTACTCTAAATGGATAATGTAGGATTTTCAATACTAGTGTTTGATAAACATACCATTCATGGGAATGAGAAGTTCCTCTCCATTCAACCTCGAGAGCTAAAAGCATTTTGTTTTTTGCAAGATAAAATCATGTAAGGACCAATCCATATTGTATCAAACTTCGTGTGTTTTCCTGGCTTTGTACAATCAACATCCCATTTCAACACAATATCTCCTTCATTGAAGATTCTGAACTTAACCTTCTTATGAAATGTTTCTTCATCTACTTCTGATTCTTTTCCATGTTCTAATGAGCTTGATCTCTCAGCTGTTATAACTCAATTAAGTCTATATAATGAATCTTAAATGGTTCATTCTCAGGTAGCTTCATTTGATGTAACAAATATAGTGTAGGTAACTCAACTGAAATAGGGATTCTTTCTTCTCTTCCGTAAACAAGCTTATATGGTGAATTATCAATTGATCTTTTAGGAGTCACTTTGTTAGCCCAAAGTTTTGAATTCAACATTATATGTCAAGCTCTCTGGTTATCTTTGAGTGTTCTTTTGATGGTCCTCAAAATATTCTTGTTAGTAATTTCAAGTAACCCATTACCTTGTGGGTAATAATTTTATGACAAACTTAAATAAATTTTGAGGTTGACAGCCTAATTTGTTACCTTTGCACCAAGAAATGATAAAACATTATCTAAAATGATAGTTTCTGGAACACCAAATTTGTAAACTAAACCTTCATAAAAGGATAGTATCAATGTTTCATTAGCATCTTTCAAGGCTATTTCTTCAGTTCAACGTGTAAAGTAATCTGTAGCAGTCAAAATCCACTTGTGTCCACGTGATGAAAGTGGGTTTATCATGCCAATAAATTCAATACCCCACTGCATAAAAGGATGATCAACTGAAATAGGTTGTAAGGGCAGCGAAGCTAAACATTTTTTTTCCAACAAAGAAAGCACATTTCTTACTCTTTCTTATCCATTCGAAATTGTATTTGAATATGATGAGCCAATAGTAACCCGCTTTCATAATTTTTAAGGTTTTGGTACATGCTGAAAAATGACCTCCTATAGGTCCTTCATGGAATTCAGATAATAATTACTGAATTCTATCATAATCAACACATCGTATTAAGATTTTGTTTATATCTTCTTTGAATAACACATCATCAATAAAAATATAAGGTATAGCTTGTAACTTGAAATATATTTGTTTATTCTTGTCCATATACTCTAGATAAGTGCCACGATGTAGATAGTTAACTAAATCAGTCATCCATCTTGATTCCTGAACTTCTTGAACAAGCTTAGGTTGCTGATTTTCTGGCTGCACCATGACATCTGATTGTTGATACATAACTTCAGCATGTTATTTTGGATCTTTTAATTCTACAACCTATTTTTTTTCATATCAAAAGTTAGATTCTCACACAAACCTTTACCTCGAACTATCTTCACAAGACATATCAAAATCATATTCCATGACTTTCGTTATCCACCCTTCTCTTTTCTCATTCAATTCTTTATTTAACAAGAAAGCTTTTACACTTGGATGAGACACAAGAACATGAATTTTGATGTTTGAAAGAATGTACTTAAAAAATTTTAGTCCTCTGACTACTGAAAGTACTTGTTTTTCAAGAAATGTGTACCTTGTTTCATAATCATTCAAACTTTGTCCAAAGAAAGAAATTGACTGTTCAATATTTTCATCATTAACCTAAGGTAATATGGCTGAGATTGTTTCTATTCCTCCAAGTGTATACATTGTAAAATCTTTATCAAAATTCAGATTTGCAAGAGTAAGAGCTTGAGAGATGGCTGTTTTAATTTCTTTAAAACCTTCTCTCTCTTTACTAGTCCAAGAGAAAGTCTTCTCATTATTTAACATAGTTTTTAATGGTTTAACCAATGTTGCAAAATGTGAAACAAATCTTCTAACAAAGTTTATTTTTCCCAGAAAACTCTGTAATGCCTTCTTGTGATGAGGCAATGATATTTGTGATATGGATTCAATTTTGAAAGGGTCAATTGTTAAACCCTGTTTAGAAACAATATGACCAAGAAATTTACCTTGATGTACTGAAAAGATGGAATTTTTTGGATTCAAAGATATTCCAAATTGTTTGCATAACTGAAAAGTTGGCCTTAGATGTATTATATGTTCATCTATTTTTTTTGAAAATACAGTAACATCATCTAAATAAACCATGATGCATTTATTTAATAAGCTACAAAAATCCATGTCCATTGCACGTTGAAACATTACACCAGCATTTGAAAGGCCATAGGAATTCTTTTGTAAGCATAAGTACCCCACTTGGTGGTATAAGTTGTTTTGTACCTATCTTCTTCTCGGACTAAAATCTGATTGTATCTACTATAACAGTTTGAAAGAGATAGTCTATTAGAACTAGAAATTGTTCTCAAAATCTAATCCATATTAGGCAGTGGGTAATGATCTTTTAGTGAAGCTTTATTAATATCTCTAAAATCCACACATAATCTTATTTCTCCATTATTTTTTTGAACCAGAACAAGATTGACTATCCAACTTGAATGCTTAACTAGAAAGATAATACCTGATTCGATCAAATTAGATAATTCTTTCCTCATTAGAGGCTCTATCTTGGGATTCATAGGCCTATGCTTTTGCCTTACTGACTTAGAATTTAGTTGTAATTCAATAGTATGTTGTGCCAAACTGGGATCAAACTCTTTTAGATCTTGGTATTTCCAAACGAAAACATCCTTAAATTCCTTGCAAAGATTAATAAAGGAATATTTTTCAGCTAAGGAACATACCTTTCCAAGAAATAAATTGCTTCCCTCATCTAGTGAGATCTCTTCATAATTATCAACATGTGTTGACATCTTAGTTTTGTCTTTCCTTCACTGATCATTAGTGTTGAATATTTCTTCTAATGTGACCAATCCTCGAGGTAGTTTATTCATATTTAATTAAACAATCTGGTTGCCATATAAGTGTTGTAATTTATCTTGATTTACTGGAAAAAATTCAGCTTCTTGCTGCAAAAACGTGTAAATCTATTCATCATTTTCAAAAACCTTCTAATTCAAATCATTATCAGGTATAGAAGGCCTGATAATCATCTTTATGTGAGGTTGAATCTCATTTTTTTTAATCTGTTCCAACACTTCAAAACTAGCACCAAATGTTACAAGTCTATCTACATGTTTATTTTTTGTTCTAGGAATGGACTGAATATTAATAGCATTGAAATATTCCATCAAGTTTGAAACTCTATGTCTATAAGACTTCATTAATGGATTCTTACAAACATTGAAATTTCTTACTTGATTGATAACCAACTCAGAATCACCAAAAATATGTAACATGCTAATACCTCTCTTTCTAGCCCAAAGTAAGCCATGAATTAACTCTTCGTATTCAGATACATTACAAGTGCATGAAAATTGGAGACTCAAAGTTGAAAAATACCTTTCATTTGTGGGGTAAGTGAGCATCAAACCTACTCTCTTGTCCTTTCTTGTTTCTTAGCTCCATCAAAATGAAGCTTCCAAATCCCTTCTGCTACATTTTCTATTTTGGACAGACAAGGAAATTGGTGTGTTTTCCTCATGCAGGAAATACACACAAAACATATGTTCTTCAACTTATTTGAAAGGATCATGAGCATGTTCTTCATGTGTATTTTCATCCATAAATAGATTACAAACACATCTAGCACTGAAACATGAGATGTATTATCGAAATCAGACTGGTCTAAGGTTGCATAATTAGCTAATGCATTAGAAGCATGAGGCTCAATGTGAAATCTAGACAACAGGTTCAGAATTGATAGTAACTTTGGTTCCATAACATGTAGTGAAGAAAAATAAGGACCAATCTGAAGAGAGATAACCTCCCATTTTTGTTGTGAAATCTCTAGATAAATATATAGCAAAATAAGGAGGTAAATCCACAACAGTAATATCTTGCAAAATGGAAACATTTGGGCAAGCATGCAATGTTACCTCTAGGTTTATGATGACATCAAATATATTAATTGCAGTCCCATCAAGTTGTAGCACACTCTTCTCTATAGGTTCATAATGCAAACCCAATTTTTCTACAATTACTTTTGGCATAACTGTGTTACTTGCATCGTTGTCAACCATATAATTATGAACAAGATGTTCTCCAATAATCAGTGAAAAATAAAATGGTGGTGGTTTCTTGATGTCTTGAGCATTTAAAACCTTTTGAACCATCCATTTAAATTCTTTAATCTAGTCTTGTTCCATTATTCCAAGGACCATATCTGTTTTCTGAACTTCCTTTTCTGTTGTTTTTGAAGAAATATGCAGCTTAGCAAGTTCGTGAGAAAGTAGCTCTTGTTGTCCTAGAATACTTCAGAGTGTCCCACATTGAGATGTTAACATTATGATTTTTCATTACATCAACAATGTTAAAAGAAGCAACAGTTTTAAAAACAAACTCTACTGTTTTAGCATAGGCTTTAGCGAAAACTGATTCATCTTCAGCTACTTTTGATATCTGAGGTTTAAATAATCTTCTTGGATCAGGTTGTAGATGTTTTTGTTTCTCTTTACTAGCTGAAACACCTACTATTTTTTATGGAACAAAAAAACTATTAGCTGAGTTTTTTTCCTGTAGTTGTTGTTTTATTAGTGACTGTGGGTAGAACAGTGCCTATTTTTTTGTTTTTGACTTTCCTGGGCCTTTTCTTGAGCCCTAGTAGTAACTGCAATGAAATCATCCTCACTAAAAATGACTAAGTTTTGTTCAGGTGCTTTTTGAACATGAGTTTCTTGCTGCCCACCCTCCATTTGAGGCATGAACAATGTCTCAGGTTGAGGTTGTGCAACAAGGCTTATGTTCAGGAAAGCATTTGGGAAACTTGTAGCTTAATGAGGTTTGATTACAAGGTTGACACCATTCTTCTATAGCCATATTAACTGGGACTAAAGCATTAGATGAACTAGGATCCTTTGGGTCAAACTACCTTTGCTGATAAGGTTGCCTATAATTTTAATTTTTTTGGTAAGGCTGCCTATTTTGTTGATTTTGCTAATAAAGAGCCTGATAGGGCCTACTAGGTAATGCATGTCTACTTTTGATTGAAGTCAGCTTCTTTCCTATAGTTTGCAAATATTTAAACACGTCATCTGATGGGGCTACAATAGCAGGTTCTATAATCATGATAGGATCTGAGATAGGTGCTAGATCTACCAAAAAAGGCATTGAAGGCCTTGATGATAATTTTTTATCTTGAATAAGACTATTTTTAGTTTTTATAGCAATATCATAAGCATTTGGAAGAGGTTTACCTCCCATAGACTAAATCATAGTTGAAATAACATTGTTTAATGATCTAAGATAATAAAGGAATGCATGGTCAGCTTGAGACTTAACACTTGCTAGGATTCTTTCCTAAGTTCTGGAAAAACAAATATTTAAACTAGACATAAATTAATGAGGGGATCTTCTAATGGTAGCCAATTGTTCTATGAGAGATAATGATCTAAATTATCTTGAAACTGTTTCAAAAATTTACCACCTAAATCATCCCAAGTCTTATGCTTCCGATCTCTAAATTTATATACCATTTCAAGGCTTGTCCCTTTAAAGGATGCAGCTAAAAGTCTCAAATCCACATCTTCATGAGTAATATTATGGACTGCACATAAGGTTGTAACATCTTTGATGTGCTCTATTGGTGTAACCTGATTTTCACCAATGAATGAAGGAAAACTTTTCATGGCAGCATTAGGGATATCATGATAAACTGGAATTACTAATGGGTTGTCATTAGTAAAGGTCACAAAGTTCCTAGGTGGTTGAATAACATTGTGAAAAACTAGAATTTGAATAGAGAAATTGATATGTGGTGAAGGAAGATTGGGAGGAGGGTTACCAAAACCAGGCCTATTATAAGGTAAAGTATTACCAACTCTTCTCCTTCTTGTAGAATTCAAAGGTAAAGAAATAAACTCAGAAGGAATTCCTCTTACCGAGTGATCTTGTAGTCACTTTAGGCATGGAACATGCTGCAATACAATGGTATCAAATCAGCTTTAAAGAGTTACCAAATAAATCTTTAAATCTTTAGAATAAATTGTTGCATCTTGCTGATCCAAAAGTAACTTTTACTTGAATCTATTGTAAATTGTCTGTAATTTGCTCGCAGATCTAATTCGCTATGGTCCCACTAGGCTTGCAAAAAATTGCTATCTCTGAAAGTACACCCTGTAGAGAGATGGCTGTAGGTGTTCTAAGCTTGCAAAAATGATCTCTCTCTTTAGTAGATACAATGGAAACACCTCAGGTCTATGGTATACCTATTTTCAAGGTGAGTTTCTGGTATCAAGGCCATGGTTCCTTATTGATGTATCCTAAACTAATTTTTTAGGGTTTGAGGGTAAAAAATGCTGTAAATGGATTCAAAAATAGGGTGATACACCAAACTTTATGTGAGGTATTTGACTGAGCACATGCACAATTGATATGAGAATGAGTTCTAGATGCACAATCCAATAGATTTTATAGAATATTAGGGCAAATACTTTGATGTATTGAGGGAAAGTATCACAACAATATTGTTAAGTTACACATGCACATTAATATCATGCAGAAATTACTAAATTTGCAATAGGGTAAGATGATTAATCAGGGAATTTAACATTCACAATGATTAATAAAACATACACAAGACTACAAATAATTGGAAAGGCAAAATATACTTCTCATTCAGAGGGAAAAACTGGCAAAATCTGCTTCAGCACTCTTCTGTGTCAAAAAAGTCCTCTTTTGTGCTTGCCAATACACATAATATATAGCAAAATTATTCCTCCCACCCTTTCCTAAAATAGACTAAAACTTGTACTCGCCCATGCATATCTATTTTTATCCTTTATTTATTAATAAATAAGGGAATAAAAATAATCATGCTAATACAAAGAGGCATTAATAGCCTTGATTACAAAAATACCTCAGTCAAACTGCAGTTGACTATTCTATTTTTAATAAAGTTGGTTGAATAATTCTTCTAATAATAAATCTTTCTTGATGAGCAAGTCTCCTTCTCTAATGCATGCAATATTTGTCTTATTTGTAGCCTGATGATTAAATAATGCAATCTTGAATCCTTTGATTGACACTTCATATAGATCCACATGCAAGGGTAATTATGTCTTCTTCTTGTCTAGTGATAGCATGTGAAATGATCTCTGTGCAATTAATGCCTCTTATTTTCAATACTTAGCAAAAATTCAATGTTACAATGTGTGGGGACCACCTATTGATTTGCATACTTGGTCTTCATTGGATTTTGACTCACATTAGGCCTATCATTGCACATATAGTTTATCCATGGGGTTATTCTTGAAATATTGCATCATACATTTTACCCCTTTGATAATCCTTTGGCATTTGACCATGGCATATTGTGTACATGTACCAAATCTACCTTGTATGGTGCCATCATTGTATTGTAATTTGTGTATCTCCTTGATTATTCTTGGGGCATAGACTATGGTCTTGTCAATAATCACGAGTTTGATTGATTTTGCATTGACATGTTGGAATGATTTGTTTCAGCACATTAATCAATTTTTGATTTGAACGGTAGGCATTTATCAAGCCCGACTAATTTGTAAATGTATATTGCAATTGATAATCACCTTCCCATGGATGACTCACCCCTTATGACCACTTGATTGGTGGTGTTTTATTTAACCCTGGTTCATGGAGTCCTTGCATTGAAAGTTTTGGTGAACAATTTTTACCATCAATGGTCACTTTTTATTTGTTAATTAATTTTTTGACATCTCTCAACCTTTAGGATTTAGCATGACTTGATCTTGTAATGTTAATTTGTGTTGACCCTAGTAAGCTAGGGTTTGATCATTGAGTGTTTTTGGTTGCATCATCGAATGCTCGAACCCCATGGTATTCTTCTTATAAATGGACTATGGTTTAGATCTAGGCCATTAATCTTTTGTACTTTCAATCTGCCAAATTGTTGATATCAACTCATTGAGTTAGCTTAGTGATTATTTTTCTTGAGCTTGGATTTCTATGAGTGAACAACTACAACCCTAAATGATCCTTCATTTTAATTTTTAATCACTGGGTGAATCTATAGTAAATTATTTTGAGGTGGCCATTATTGAAGGGTTTGAGATTTATTTCTTGTCATTTTATTTGGCACTCTGCAATTCTGTACAATGTGAATAGATTTAGTCTATCCACTTGAAGTTTTTTCAAAGTCTTAATTTGAGCTCTATGGTCAAGATTTGATCATGGCCTCCATTATCCTTTGTATCTCAAGCTTCTACTTTCGAGTATGTGACTCTCGGTCGTTACTATTTGATCAAAGAATAGTAAGCTTTAATTTCTTAGGTTGTAGCTTACATCGTTTTTACCATTCTTGGCTTCATATGAACTGATACTTTGCATTTTTGTGTGTTTTATGGCACATTCTAGTTCAAACCTCATTTTGGGTCCTTGTGATTTTGAGTTGTTCACTTTGGCTTTGCTAGGTTATCAGGGCTCAAACTCTTGTATTTTCTTATCATCTTGGTATTTTGTAGGAAAATAATGGCCCGCATGTTGTTTTGAAGGTGAATTACTGTATTTTTAAAGCACTATAACTACTTCCTAGACTCCTCCATATTTACAATATCTCCATTGATTATTTTCTCAAGATTCTCTATTGTAATCCACTCCTCAATAAAACCCTTATGGTTTCTTTGTTATTTCTTGCATCTTGTACGAGCTTAGAATGAATTGTTTGTCTTCATATCTCCTTTGATATTTTTGAAGATGTTTTTGAGGATTTTACAGGCTTGACTCAACGGTTAGTTCTACCACCTTACTCTTTGGGTTCCTTTTCAAAAATTGGTGATCTTTTGTGGGCTGAGTGTATAATATGCTATTATTATCTTTGTCCCTCTGATAAGGTTAAAAATTATTAGAATGAAACTCTGAAACTTTTAGTACAATAGAGGCTTGAAAAAAAACATTCTATGGAAGTGAAAATTCGTTGTAAACCTTTGTTTACCATTTTCCTAAAATGGTTGTGTTGAATTTATACTTTTTTGTTCTATAAAACTATGAATCTTGCATTTGTTTCAAGCTTTGAAAGCTATACTATAACATTCTGTGCACTTGATACTTGTTTCATTTCTAAAAACTGTACTTTAGGATTGTTGCACTTTGTAAAATTATCCTCAAAATTTCAATTTTCTTTAGCTTGTCAAGCTATAATGAGTGCTCTTAACTTTGCATTTTAAGCTCTATGAGACTATGTAACTTTGAATATTGTATTTCTTTTCCGTTTTTTATTTTTCTTGAGCTATCCTTTGACAAGTTGTGATTTTCATTTTGATCCATTCTCAAGCTTTGATAGTCTACAATATGATGTCTATATTGCTAATATACATTGTTGAATTTAACTATTGGGTGAAATGTGGTTGAGATTAGGTGAGTATCTCGAAACATAAAATTTTCATTTCATTTTGGTAATGTTGATATGCAGGGAGAAGCCCTAGAAAAATTTATAGAGACACTATAAATAATCTCTTGGATCTCTAAACTTTGAAATTTTTGCCTCTATGAGTTTTGAGTTTGGATTCTTTTACACTCTTTTCCATATTGTTATCATTTTCAGTTTGAAAACTGTATTCATTTTCTCGAATCATGCTTAACTTCCACTTCTCCTGCATAGAAGATTTGGGTCAGAGATGTTTGTCATTTTATGAAACTCTTTACTTTTGAAAATGTATGCCAAAACCTTGCTAAAATTGCCACCCTCTCTGATGTAAATGATTTTGTAACCTTATTGGGATCCTAGAGCATGCTTTTAATGGCATCTTGAATCTTTATTGGCTTCCTGAGTGAAATTTTCTCAAACTTGAGTTTTCTTCACCTTAGCCTGTAAAAGATGATATAATTTTTAGAAGGTGTAGAATTCAAGGCTTTTCCCTTATGTTATACTTGATCCTTAATTGGTGAATCAATGTTGTTGAACTTTATAAGACAAAGTTCTGTGTCACTCATTTATGTTAGTGCATCCCTGATCTTTTAAGCTGAAACATATCCTAGTCTATCATCATCTACTTTGCATTTATCATTTCTTGATCTGATTCTTTAAATGTTGAATCTGAAACTCTAGTTGTTGGAAAAATTTTCCATAGTTAACTTCATGTTGTAGCTTGGATTCATTTATTTTTCTTATACACCATGTTACTTCTAAATTTAAAAGATATACTTCTTTGAAATACATTGTTGTAGTTGAGTCTTACTTTTCTTATCATAGTTGTACTCCATCATTACTGTAGCATTTATGTATATGTTCTAATGCAATCTAAAAGTGTGCACTTGTAACTTGATCTAGCAATGTAACAGTTCATTTAGATGCTTCATGGCTTATTGTAAGGGCTGAAATATGATAACGGTTATGTTTGATCATGCCACGCATTATCTTCTTTATGCATTACTGTTATATTTACATACAACTTTTAAATCATGTATTAGTTTGAAACAACATGATGGAAAGATGAAAAATGTCCATTTTACATAGCAAATCCCTTTCAAAATTTTCTCAGATTTCCTTTTTTCATCATGTTTTAGCTGTAGTCTTATCTTTCCAGTTAACTTTAGACTTTATATTTTGATTCTTCTGGTTCAACTATTTGAAACTTTGAAACATGTACTATTATCTTTGAGTGGAAGTAAGCACGTAAGTTTATCCTCTAATCTCCTCTGTAACTCCTTCTATTTCTAGAATAGCTACTGAAATCTGAGTTACATTCTTCTTTTATACCATTATGTACTTGTGATTTATTCCAACTTGATATACCATAGGATGGAAGTCATTGAACTCTATTTTTATGGAATTTTTATCTAACAGTGATGACTGTAAGACATGATTTTATTTTCTTCTTCACAACAACTTTTGTACCTACAAACTTAAGAAAATAGTTAGAAAATATTTAGTCTTTTTGGCCTCTCTTATGTTCCATAGTTATTTTTTCTTTCTCCCTTGTTTCTGAGTGAATAAATCATGTATGTTATTATAGAAAAGTAATTTTATCAATTTTACCTTTGATCCTCATGTAATTTATACCTCCTATTGTTAAGAAATTCACTTACACGAATTTGGATAGTATAGGAATATGGATTAACCCTGAGCTCAATTTTGAGTCTTTTTCTTTTCCGTTTTAAGGTACAGTGCCATTTGCCAAGCAACGAAGATAATGATGGAACAAATCTGGAGCTGGAGATGCATCAACCGAAATGAAATAAACCTCAGGGAAATGATGGTTCATTAATACTCTTCTATTTTCTTTTTCATGCATATGTACCTCTTAATTGATTAGTTGTAATTTACTCTTTAATTACATCCCACGACTTGTGTGGGAACATTTGAAATTCCTTATGAATAAAACATTTAATTCATAAACTGAGTTTTGTATTTATTGCTACATTTCATCTTTCTAAATGGATTATATGATGAATTAAACAACTCAATAATATAGTTGATTTCTAAATCATGAAGTAAAGAACCTTAAAGATACATGTAATATTTAGCAATGAACTCTGACTGCTACAATTTGCAATTATGATTTTTCTGAAGATAATTATGAAATTACAGACTATGTGATTTGTTATATTTTGTAATAGCACACATAACTATAGATTTTATGTAATCATTAATTAATTCAATAGAAACAATATTGAACTGCAAAAAAACTCACCTAGCTTAGGTCCACTTCACCAATGCCATCCATCGTAACGAAGTTTCAAGTTGCCCATTTTTACACAAGTACAAAAATTGGGACCCTTTACTACAACCCTTGATCTTCTCATCTTTTGGGTTCTTATGGATTCATTTTGGGTATGAATTGGTTATTTGCACACATAGCTAGAGTATATTATTATAGCAAGGTGATATCTTGTATAGATGATTTTATTGTTGAGTCGGTGATAATTGGGGTTATGAGGCCTATTTCTATTTGCACTATATCTTATATGTAGCTTAAGCGGTGTACGCTTTGGGGATATCAGCTATATGTTATTACTGCTAGTCACATGTTAGAAGATGAGACTAGTAGGCCTTCATTTCATGATCACTTCATTTTGTAGGAGTTTTCAAATGGTTTTCCTGGTGATTTACCTGGCCTACCTCCCCCACGTGAGATATATTTCAGCATTAACTTGTTCCCTGGAGCAGAGCCTATCTCACAAGCGTCATAAAGGATGACTACCCCTGAGCTTTGTGAGCTCAATTTTCATCTTAATCTATCATAGTGTATCCCTTTGGGGTGTACTAGTGATTTTTGTGAAGAAGAAGGATGGATCCCTCTACTTATGCATTGATTATAGAAAGATGAACAAAGTAACGATCAAGAATCATTACCCCCTTCCACACAATGATGATTTATTTAATAAGATGAATGGGGATATTGTTTTTTCCAAGATAGATCTTAAGTTAGGTTATCATCAGCTGAGGATTTCAGAGGAAGATATCTATAAGACAACTTTTCGCATGAGATATGTCCACTACGAGTTCACAATTGTGCCTTTTAGTTTGAAAAATTCCCCTGTTGTATTCATGAGTTTAAATAATGGGGTATTCAAGACATTCTTGGACCACTTCATGCTAGTTTTTCTAGATGATATATATATACTCACACATGGCTAATGAGCACAAGGAGCACCTTCAACAGGTTCTACAGTGTCTTCAGAAGTAGTAGCTATACAGAAACCTAGAGAAGTGTGTATTCTTTCACATATAGTTTCAATATCTAGGTCACATCATATATGGGGAAGGTATCACATTCAATCGTTCCAATATTCAAGATATCATTGATTATCTTGTGCTAACTAGTGTCACAGAGGTACATAGATTTATGGGATTGGGACAGTAATATAGGAGATTTTTTTATGACTTCTCACGCATTACTCATCCCATCACTTCCCTATAGAGGAAAGGGAAGAAGTTTATTTCAATACAAAAAATTAGTCCTCTTGCAACAATTTTTCAATAATAATTTTGTGGTTATATGGTATTCCAAAAACTAAAATTAATGCATTGGAATTGTAGCTTATCTACATTTTGATATATTAGTGTAGTTCTCCCACAATCCACTATACCATAGATAGTCCACAATTCATAAAATTTATAGCTAATCTGCACATTTTTTTATGTTTGTACCATTTCTACAATGTCTTCTTTTCTTATTATTACACAATCTCCACAAAAATATAGTTTTTCTATATATTCCATCTATGTAGAAATTCAGCAATTTACAATTTGGTAACTCTTATTAATGTGATATTGTGGAAATTTCAACAAATTTTTTCTACAATTTTTTTTACCACATAAAACTTGTAGGTGGAAGCTATAATTTGATTGCTGCAATAATTAATTGTAAAATTATCTTTTAAAAAAATGTAGAAATGTGACTATTAACAAAAAAAATTCAAATTTAATCTAGTTATTTGAAATAATTTCTAACCACACTACCAAAAATCAACTAAAAAAATTATGGATCAGCAATAATTTATATATATTATATAAAGTATACAAGTCATGTATTTTTACACTTCCTAGATCAAACACCACCATGTCCACACATGTGAGGTCACCCCCCATGGGAAACCTCCTAACTAGGCATGCAATAACACAACATAAACATTAGACACGAGTTGTCAAATTTGGCCATGTTGCAAAACATCCAACATTCTTCTGAGGTTGGTCCCCTATCCCCTTTTGATGTATGATATAATGTCCCTACAAACATAAATCGCATCAATAACATCGAGAAATAATATATAAAAAGAAATCAATAATCGTCATCTAAAATTAAGTATTTTTATAATCTATCAACATATCAAGTTATTGATTCTAACATCCATTAGATCATAATTATACTCAAAACATGCAGAGTATAACATGTCAGTATAAAATAAAAATAATGCAAATCAACATATATCGAACTGTCTACTAGTATCATATAATGTATCATGATCAAGATTTGAATCACAACATATTAATAGTCCAAATATTTGCATTGTTTATCATCTACTTCTCAAAATAAAATAATGAAAATGTCTAAGTATCAATCCAAAATTTATATCATCATAATGAAAATAGTGTCAAAGAGCAGTGGGCACTACTTCAGACAAACTAATCTCAACATCCGTTAATGGCATTGGATGGAGCTTCTTTGTGAGTATGATATGGAGATTGATCTTGTGAAGGGGAAGGAGAATGTCATAGTGGATGCTTTTAGTCATCGGAGGCATTTGGTTATGGATACATCAATACATACCGACTTATGGAGAAATATTTTGCAACAACTTCCACACAACAGCTTCCACCTTTCAACTAAAGCAGATATTGAGTCTTAGAGACCCCTTGAGGGGAAGTTTGAGGGATTGAAACTGGATCTAGATGGACATATCATACACATATGTTACATATGTGTGCTTAGGGATGGATATTTGAGACAAGACATTCTCGTAGAGGCACATTGTGCACCTTATTCAGCCCATCTAGGGGTGAAGAATATGCATGCTAGACTGAGATAACTAATCTATTGGAGAGGGATTAAGAGAGATATAGCTTGATTTTTGTCACTTTATTTGGAGTGTCAGAAGGTGAAGGTCAATCATTAGCATCCAGCTAGCCTTATTTACCCACATGATATACTAGAGTGGAAATGGGACACCATTTCCATGGATTTCATAGTAGGGCTACCTATGTCGTGATATCACCATGTCGCCATCATGGCCATGGTGGATAAATTGATGAAGGTGGCTCATTTTTCTTCAAGGAAGACCACCTATATAGCTAGTATAGTGGCCTGAGTGTTTTTGGTTGAGATAGTGAGGTTTTACAGGATTCCATAGAAGATATTCTATTACCACAATCTTTTGTACATATGACATTTTTGGACCACCATATAGTTTTCTCTCGGCGTGAATATCAATTTTAGTAAAGCCTATCACCCTAAGATAGATAGTCAAACAGAGGAGGTGAACCAAATTTTAGAGGAAATTATTCAGATTTACATCATGGACCATCAGATGCATTGGGAGGAGTATCTATATTTGGCAGAGTTTACATACAACAACTATTAGAGTTCTATCGGAATGGTACCATTCTAGGCTTTGTACGATAGGTAGTGTAGGACTCCATTGAGTTGGGATAGGTTAGAGGACATGGTGAATGTTGGGCCAGCCATGTTACGAGATATGGAGTATCAGGTCATCTCGATCACACAGAGATTGCAGGAGGCACATGATAAATAGAAAAATTATACAGACCAGAGGATTGTAGACCACATTTTTTACGTTGGCATAAGGGTGTTTCTTAGAGTCAGAGATCATAAGAGCCCTATCCATTATGGAAAAGGCTTTAAGCTAGTTCCAAGGTTTTTCAGTCCATTTGAGATCTTGTAACAGATCGTTCCCATAGCCTACTGTTGAGCTTTTCCACCCAAATTATCTTGCATCCATCATGTATTCCATGTTTCAGTTCTGAGGATATATATGTCAAATGAAACGCTCGCTAAAAAACACCGACACAAGACCCAAGAACAACCTAGGGTTACCTAGAAAAGTGATGGAATAATTTTTGTTTGAGAAAATGTGCCCGTAAACATGCTTAGAGAATACATTTGTCACATAAATATTTCTAATTTGCTTATATTTAATAAAATAATTTTCTCCATTATAACAAGGTGTTAAAGTTCACATTATATTTTAATGGACTTAATTAGACTAAGCATGGTTTATTTCCCCCTCAGTGTTATTCTAATAACCAATTTAATTCCACTATAGTTAAATATTTCACCATTAAACCACAAGGGTAAATGGGCCAATAACTAAATACTAAAGTTGTTTTATTACACCAGGTTAAAACATTTGACAAGGTCCCCTTTAAAACATGGGGTTATGATAATAACATACTCCTACCCATAAAGTGACCCCTTAAAAAGTCAACCCATGTATTTTGGAATTAAAACATTTAAATTTAAATTCTAATCCCACTCACCCACCCCCACCTACTTTTTGTAGGGATGAATCTCATCCCTTGGATGGATTCATTTAGGGCCCTTGGATAAGGAAAACCCACTAACCCTAAGTTTCCTTATGAAAGGATTCTTTCTCTCTTTATTTTTGGCTCATTGTTTCTTTTGGTTTTACAGGTTGTTGTAGGATGAGGAAGCCAAATGAGGCCCTCTCAAGATTTTGGAGAGGATTACTTGCTTCATTTATTTTCTTTTTGTTTACATGCTTATTTAGGGATTTCCATGCATTTTTTAATTTCATTTCCATAATGTTTTCCCAAATGGGCTTGTGGGTATTTTCCTATATATATATATGACAGGATAAAACAAAATATAGTGCTTACATATGCATACTTGGAAGAGAGGTAAATATACATATATGTATAAGTATAGATATACATATATATAGCATTTATTTAAAATTTTGTTTTAAAAAGAACCCGAAATGAAATTATTTGGGGGAAATAAGATCAATATATATATATATATATATATATAATAGTATAGCAAAAGTATTAATAAGATCAATAATATTGTCAATAAGTCATATTCTTTCTATTTTTAATAGTATTAACAATTTTAATTTTTATACCTAGAATTTCTATTTAAAATTTGATAATATTTTGTTAAGAATTTTAAAATCCAATCAGTTTTCACTTGTTGCTACTTTAATTTTCATGGAAATTAAAAGTAACTCTCTAATAACTCTATAGTGAATTTACATACTCACAATGAAGCTATGGTCTAGTTATAATAAGCAATTTCATTACTCCACTAGTTTTAGGTATTTTACTTATTGGTTAAACATGTATAAGACAATCAAAATTTGAGTTATTTCCATCTAAAAATACATAGTTTAAAATTTATTTCATCCACTATATGAGAATGAACAAATGCAACCTATTTCACTACATGCCTTTTGAGTATTATAAATAAATTAAATATGTCTTCATATTAATTTCCTACATCCTACAAGATATTTTCAACAATATTTCTAATGATTTTTATACAATAAGAGAAACACACTAAATGAAGGTTATCATTCCACCAAAAGAGAGCAAGCTAATTTCCAATCACATTTTTGTGAGAAAATAAATCAGGTACAATGAAAACAAATTGTTTTCCCTTTTAACCTCATTCCTATTACAGCAACTAGCTTTATTAAATGAAACTTTATTTCTTTTACAAAATACAATGCAATCTTGGTCACTAATAATCAATACAACGTTTCCTCAAAATATTAATACAATATTTTCCACTTAAATTGGGAAAACTTACAAGAATGAAAGCTAAAAGGAATACAATATTACAAGTCTTCCACCCTAAGTGGGAATGACATGGAGGTTTTCTCACAAGGAAATATTTCTTGAGGATCTTCAAGTTCTACTAAGACCATTCTTCACTTGAGCTCCACTTTCTTCCCAAATGCCCAATATAACAACCAAAATACGGGAGTATGCAATACTCTCTGCCCAACCAATAATCTAATAAGGAAGAGAAGCCTTCTTACTCATTGGCCCTTGAGACCTAACAATGAAACAGTAAGGGGTATAAGACAACCATTAGAAAATTTACATGGCTTTCAAAATCACATTCAATATGGACATTCACACAATAAAATAAATACCAAAATTATAACAAAACAAGAAAGTTCCCAAGCACAAAGGCTCCATACTAAATCCACGAAAGAGAAAGGAACATGTGGATCTACTGATGCCTCCCAAGGTTTGGGTGCCCAAATTAAAACATCAAAGAACTCAATCACAAACCCACAAAACTCTTATGCCTCCCACATACTCTAATGCCTTCCTCATTCTCTTATGCCTCCCTCAAACAAGAACAAGTAAGAAATTCAATCAATCCTTGTCCACTGTGGGGCACCCAACAAAACTCCCTCCAAAACATGAAATAAACTCTTATCCCTTCCTACATGAATTCTCCCATAGTCCCCTCCAACACTACACTTAGGAAATCTACCCAAGCACCCAACAAGCATTCTAAAACACCCAAAAACAAGCACATATACACAAATTAAAGAAGAATATTAAGAAAGAGTAAAGCTCCTACCTTTACATGGTAGATATTGTTCCAAGAGACAATCTCCAAGCTTATTAAAACCCAATCAATCATCAAGAAGGTCCAACAAATCCACAAGCACTCTAAAATCTTCTAACTCAAAAAAATGCAAGAGCACGAGAAATGAAGTAACCCCTAAACAAGAAAAATAACAAGAATAAATAGAAAAGGGAGAGAGGAGGGTGAGGTGGCTCCATGTAGGATGCCACATCACTCATCCTCAAACTCCACCTCACAAGTCAAACCTCAACCCCAATGCACCATAAATTTGTGGGTGAGAGGAATGAAAATTTACTTCCACACACAATCCAAGCCCACACCCTTTAAGGACAAAATTTATTACATGAAAGGAAGTGCAATAAAAGTTTACCTTTTTATCTTCCGAAAACACATAATGAGGAATATTTTTGACCTCCCACCCATAGGTAGGGTTCGTATGGCAATTTAAGAGGTGTGGGACAAGTTTGGCTTGTCCCACAAGCCTCCAAAATTGGCCATTAAGGCCAAATCCGAATTTTCATGAAGGGGTAGAGTGTACAACACTCAAGGTCACAACAACTCAACTTACAACACATAATCCAAGAGCCATAAATTCTAATATATGAATTATTTGAACCATTCTTAATTAATTTAGTAAACTAATTAATTTACTAATCTAGACATAAATCAAGTGATTAACAAAAAGGGAATACATCACTATAAAATCACATACAAAAATTAAATCAAGGAAAATAAATGAGAGAATAACACATAACCCTTGGTCACAATTGAAGGTGTTTCCTCCCCCATGGGAAAATCCTAACAAAAATCAAACACACAACACATAAGAAGATACATGTTGCCATGATGACCATTGTTGAATTAATCTAGCATTCCAATGTGCTTAATCTCCAATCCCCCAGTTGTTTGTTGTGAATATATTTACCTACAAAACACATAATACCTCCTTCAGCCTCATGGCCACATCAAAACATCCAAGATAAAATATGCAATATATTTCCACAATCATCTACATATGCATCAAATCAGCATCTAGGAAATTAACGATATCATTTACAATTTCAAAAAACCATCTCGATTCTACATTTCATCAATATCAGTAGGATCACAAAATTAGTTCAATTATCAAGGTTTACTCATTGTGATGAAAATATCGCATGTCAGAAATATATATAACCATGTAAAAACATATCATCATCAATATAAAAATGTCTCTAAAATTCCACACACATCATACTAAGAATCAAAAACCAATAATAGTCTCAATATCTCTAACATCTACAACATGATAATTTTGAATAATACAATTATCCATAATAGAGTCAAAAAGTAATCAAAAATCTATATAAAAGTGTCCAAGGGAAGTGGGTACTACACCAGATCCATATCATGTATTGGATTAGACCGCATTATAGGTGCAAGAGAAGGGATATGTGATGGTGGATCTCATGCACATTATAGAGCAAAGGACCGGGGCCTTCAAGGGCTGTGAGATTGATCAGGTGCACATCTAGTGGTATCGTTATGATGAGACAAAAACTACATGGGAGGATGGCACACCTTTGAGAGATAGTTCCCGCTTTGTTTCTGTGACTTTTAGAAGGAAGTCAGGTCTAAGGGGGGAATGTAGTGCATGTTATCTCAATTTTAGCCTCCCGGAAAAATTAATCAAACACAAATCCGTGAAGGAAGAAATCCAAGGGACATCTGCCATCGCACGATCCCATGTTTCAAATCCAAAAAATATGTTGCAACTAGGCTCTATAATGGATCAACAGGGTCAGGGAGGGAGGCAAGCAGTGCTAAAGAAAACCAAAAGGCCCATAAGGAGAAGAAATGGAGAAAAACATGAAGTCTTTAGGCTCTGTGAATGATTCAGAACGAGCCTAAAAATGGATAAATATGGAAGAATCAGTGGAAGCCTCCACGTGCCTCATTGGTGCATCTCCAAAGAGTAAACTGAAAAAATAGACGCGAACAAGTGTCAGGCATCCACGTTTCCTAGAGTCAAAAAAGAGACAAAGAGGGCCCAAATGATTAAGTTTAGAGAATCGGCAGAAGTCTCCACATGTTCAAATGGTGCACCTTCAACAGGTAAAGAAAAAAGGTGATTCCCATATGAGCATAGAGTTTCCACATGTCTTAGACCCAAAAAAGATAGAGACATCCATTGAAAATTTCAAACAAGCACAAGGCTACCACGTGTCATGTCAGTGTAATTTATATATGGGAGCCTAAGGCAGAGACTAAAAATTGCACTAGCTCTCCACAGGGCCAGGGGTCATAGAGGTCAAAATGAAAGACAATGTTATGTGATGTAGTTGGTTTATTGTTCCTTGCTCATTTAGGGCCGTGTTTTATGTTGGGGATTATCTTCTTCATTGTTGGGCACCTTGTGTGGGTATTTCTACCTAATTGGGTTGCTTTTTTAGTTTTTGTCTTCAAATTGGAAATGCGGTTTTCAATATTGACTGGTCATCATGTTTTGGTACATTTTCCAATATAAAAAATAATTTTATTTATAACATCAAAAATTTATAAAATAAAGACACAAATAACTTAATGCCATAATTAATTTGTTTCATACCAATATATTTATCTTTATCATATTTATTTTATATATTTATTACATCTATTAAATCAACTAACATCCAGTTAGCCTTATAATAACAAAAATTTATAATATTAAAATTGAAATGGGACAAAATAAAAACTGGATTAACATAGTAAGGGCTAATTATATAACATTAGTTTATCACCATATTGCCATTTTTTTTATGGTAAGGATAAATAGTTTTGAAGGTGGACTATACATTTGAGTACAAGGAAGACCATATAAATATAACATTAATATTGTGGCCTGAATGTAATTAATTGTGATAGTGAGGTTTATAAAAACAACAACATTCCAGTTAGTGAAGATATTTTATTAAACAAAATCTAATTGTAGGTAATGTCAAATATTATATTCAGTACCATAATATAGCCACTTTCTCTCGGCAAAAAAAAAAATTATAGTAAAGTCAATTTACCCTAAGATAGATAGTTCAAACAGAGCTTCTCTTCCCTTCAAAATTATTAGATGTACTTATTCAGAATTTTCTAACTCATGGACCATTCAGTTTGACATTTACGATTTTTACTATCACTATTTTTTAAATTGAATGAGATCTATTTAAAGATAATATAATTAGAGTACCTTATTAAAATGGTAAATAATTATTAGGCTTTTTACGATTGATAGTGTAGGACTCCATTTAGTTCAGAAATATTTTATAAAAAATAATGAATTGTTTTGGGCCCGCCAGGTTACGAGATATGGAGTTTTATGAAAGTCTCGATCACACAGAGATTGTAGGTATTATTCACATGATAAGGTATAAAACATTATACAGACTAGAGGATTGTAGACCACATTTGTTTCCAGGTTGGCATAAGGGTCTTTCTTAGATTCTAGAGATTATTACAGAGCCCTATCCATTGAGTTGTGATAAAGGCTAAAATATCTAATCTAAAAGATATTTTCAGTCCATATAAAACCTAATGAAAATAAACCGTTCGTATAGATCCTATTATTGAGCTTTTCCAAAGAATCTTATCTTGCATCCATCATGTATTCCATGTTATCTAGCTAATTTCAGGATATGATATGCACAAATTGTAATGCCCGCTAAATTTGTCTGACATGAAAACCCAAGAACAACCTAGGGTAAGCTAGAAAATTTATGGAATAAATTTTTGTTTGAGAAAAGCGTGCTCGCAAAACATGGTTTCGAGAATAACAGATGTCACATTCTTGTTTCTTAGTTACTTTAAATTAATAATATAAATTTCCTCTTTAATCCCCATTATAATAAAATAATAAAACTCTCGACACCTTATATTATAATGGAGTTAGATTATACTAAGGCATGGTTTAGGTTTCCCCTTAAATGTTATTCTGATAAACAATTTAAATTTCTCTATAGTTCAAATATTGCACAAATTAATCCACAAGGGTAAATGGGATATATTTAATTTAATACTAAATTTATATTTATTCCCACAAGGTGACAAGGTTTAAAAAACAAATAACAAGGTCCCCTTTAATTTAGCACATGGGGTTATGAACAATAATCCCATACTCCTTACCACAAATAAAGTGGCCCCCTAAAAAGTCAACCCATGCATTTTGGAATTAAAACATTTAAATTTGAATTCTAATCCCTCTTACCCACTCCCCAGCTACTTTCTATAGTGATGAATCTCATCCATTGGATGGATTCATCTGGGGCCACTTGGATCTAAGGAAATCCCACTAACCCTAAGTTTCCTTATGAAAGGATTCTTTCTCTCTTTATTTTTGGCTCATTGTTTCTTTTGGTTTTATAGGTTGTTGTAGGATGAGGAAGCCAAATGAGGCCCTCTCAAGATTTTGGAGAGGATTACTTGCTTCATTTGAGTTTTTTTTTGTTACATGCTTATTTAGGATTTCCATGCATTTTTTAATTTCATTTCCATAATGTGTTCCCAAATGGGCTTGTGGGTATTTTCCTATATATTATATGACAGGATAAACAAAATATAGTGCTTACATATGCATACTTGGAAGAGAGGTAATATACATATATGTATAAAGTCTAGATTACATATATATAGCATTTATTTAAAATTTTGTTTTAAAAAGAACCCGAAATGAAATTATTTGGGGGAATAAGATCAATATATATATATTATATATATATATAATAGTATAGCAAAAGTATTAATAAGATCAATAATATGTCAATAAGTCATATTCTTTCTATTTTTAATAGTATTAACAATTTTAATTTTTATACCTAGAATTTCTATTTAAAATTTGATAATATTTTGTTAAGAATTTTAAAATCCAATCAGTTTTCACTTGTTGCTACTTTAATTTTCATGGAAATTAAAAAGTAACTCTCTAATAACTCTATAGTGAATTTACATACTCACAATGAAGCTATGGTCTAGTTATAATAAGCAATTTCATTACTCCACTAGTTTTAGGTATTTTACTTATTGGTTAAACTGTATAAGACAATCAAAATTTGAGTTATTTCCATCTAAAAATACATAGTTTAAAATTTATTTCATCCACTATATGAGAATGAACAAATGCAACCTATTTCACTACATGCCCTTTTGAGTATTATAAATAAATTAACTATGTCTTCATATAATTTCCTACATCCTACAAGATATTTTCAACAATATTTCTAATGATTTTTATACAATAAGAGAAACACACTAAATGAAGGTTATCATTCCACCAAAAGAGAGCAAGCTAATTTCCAATCACATTTTTGTGAGAAATAAATCAGGTACAATGAAAACAACATTGTTTTCCCTTTAACCTCCTTCCTATTACAGCAACTAGCTTTATTAAATGAAACTTTATTTCTTTTACAAAATACAATGCAATCTTGGTCACTAATAATCAATCAACGTTTCCTCAAAATATTAATACAATATTTTCCACTTAAAATTGGGAAAAACTTACAAGAATGAAAGCTAAAAGGAATACAATATTACAAGTCTTCCACCCTAAGTGGGAAGACATGGAGGTTTTCTCACAAGGAAATATTTCTTGAGGACACAAACAATTCTCCATGTTTCACATCACTAACAAGAGAGCTCCTTCATGCCTGAGTTTATCCAAATAAAATGGGGGTAGAGGCAACACTCTCCACCCCACAACAAATCCAATGAAGAGGATAAGCCATCCCCCTCATCGTCCCCTAAGCCCCAACCACATTTGAACTAAGAGGTGGATTCAACACATGGAGACAATAAGCTTCCATATCACAATATAAGATTTTAAAACCATACGAAAACACAAACAAATCATCTACAAACATGATGAGGAAAAACACAAGATATATAAGGCTTCAAGATGAAAATCCAAAGGAGAAAGAACCTGTGGAGAGGTCACTTATGCCTCCCAATGTGAAATGGGTGCCCACCTTAAAACCTCTAATACATATCACAAAACCCCTACACACTCTTATGCCTCCCACATACTCTTATGCCTCCCTCATTCTCTTATGCCTCTCTCATAAAAAAAAAAAGGATGAAATGCAAGTATTCCTTGCCCACTGTGGGGCACCCAACAAAAACTCCCTCCAAAACATGAAATAAACTCTTATCCCTTCCTACATGAATTCTCCCCATAGTCCCCTCCAACACTACACTTAGGAAATCTACCCAAGCACCCAACAAGCATTCTAAAACACCCAAAAACAAGCACATATACACAAAATTAAAAGAAGAATATTAAGAAAGAGTAAAGCTCCTACCTTTACATGGTAGATATTGTTCCAAGAGACAATCTCCAAGCTATTAAAACCCAATCAATCATCAAGAAGGTCCAACAAATCCACAAGCACTCTAAAATCTTCTAACTCAAAAAAATGCAAGAGCACGAGAAATGAAGTAACCCCTAAACAAGAAAAATAACAAGAATAAATAGAAAAGGGAGAGAGGAGGGTGAGGTGGCTCCATGTAGGATGCCACATCACTCATCCTCAACTCCACCTCACAGTCAAACCTCAACCCCAATGCACCATAAATTTGTGGGTGAGAGGAATGAAAATTTACTTCCACACACAATCCAAGCCCACACCCTTTAAGGACAAAATTTATTACATGAAAGGAAGTGCAATAAAAGTTTACCTTTTATCTTCCGAAAACACATAATGAGGAATATTTTTGACCTCCCAACCCATAGGTAGGGTTCGTATGGCAATTTAAGAGGTGTGGGACAAGTTTGGCTTGTCCCACAAGCCTCCAAAATTGGCCATTAAGGCCAAATCCGAATTTTCATGAAGGGGTAGAGTGTACAACACTCAAGGTCACAACAACTCAACTTACAACACATAATCCAAGAGCCATAAATTCTAATATATGAATTATTTTGAACCATTCTTAATTAATTTAGTAAACTAATTAATTTACTAATCTAGACATAAATCAAGTGATTAACAAAAATGGAATACATCACTATAAAATCACATACAAAAATTAAATCAAGGAAAATAAATGAGAGAATAACACATAACCCTTGGTCACAATTGAAGGTGTTTCCTCCCCCATGGGAAAATCCTAACAAAAATCAAACACACACACATAAGAAGATACATGTTGCCATGATGACCATTGTTAAATTAATCTAGCATTCCAATGTGCTTAATCTCCAATCCCCCAGTTGTTTGTTGTGAATATATTTACCTACAAAACACATAATACCTCCTTCAGCCTCATGGCCACATCAAAACATCCAAGATAAAATATGTAATATATTTCCACAATCATCTACATATGCATCAAATCATCATCTAGGAAATTATGATATCATTTACAATTTCAAAAAACATCTCGATTCTACATTTCATCAATATCAGTAGGATCACAAAATTAGTTCAATTATCAAGGTTTACTCATTGTGATGAAAATATCACATGTCAGAAATATATATAACCATGTAAACAAAATATCATCATCAATATAAAAATGTCTCTAAAATTCCACACACATCATACTAAGAATCAAAAACCAATAATAGTCTCAATATCTCTAACATCTACAACATGTTAATTTTGAATAATACAATTATCCATAAGTAGAGTCAAAAGTATCAAAAATCTATTATAAAAGTGTCCAAGGGAAGTGGGTACTACACCAGATCCATATCATGTATTGGATTAGACCGCATTATAGGTGCAAGAGAAGGGATATGTGATGGTGGATCTCATGCACATTATAGAGCAAAGGACCGTGGGCCTTCAAGGCTGTGAGATTGATCAGGTGCACATCTAGTGGTATCGGTATGATGAGACAAAAACTACATGGGAGGATGGCACACCTTTGAGAGAATAGTTCCCGCATTTGTTTCTGTGACTTTTAGAAGGAATTCAGGTCTAAGGGGGGGAGATGTAGTGCATGTTATCTCAATTTTACCCCCGGAAAAATTAATCAAACATGACCCCATGCAGGAAGAAATCCAAGGGACGGATCTCCGTCGCACAAGCCCACATTTCAAATCCAACAAACATATGTTGCGGGTAGGCTCTATAATGGAGTCAGCAGGGTTAGGGAAGGAGGCAAGCAGTGTTAAAGAAAACCAGAGGCCGTAATGAGAAGAAATGGAGAAAAACATCTAAGTCTTCAGGCTCTACGAATGATGCAAAACGAGCTAAAATTGGCATGGAGAAAAACTCTAAGTCTTTGGGCTCTATGAATGATGTAGAATGAGCTAAAATTGGTTAAGTATGGGAGGATCAGTGGAAGCCTCCACGTGCCTCAATGGTGTATCTCCAAATATTAAACTCAAAAAGTAGACTCGAACAAGTGTCAGGCTTCCACGTGTCTCTAAAGTCAAAAAAGGGACGGAATAGAGGGCCCAAAATGATTAAGTATGGAGAATCAACGGAAGCCTCCATGTGTTCAAACGGCATGCACCTTTTACAGGTCAAAGCAAAAGGTGAAACTCATATGAGTGCAGAGCTTCCACGTGTCTCAAGACCCAAAAAAAGCACAGAGCCGATCCATTGAAAATTCCAAACAAGCACAAGGCTACCACATGTCATCTCAGTGTAATTTCATAGATGGGATCCCAAAGTAGGAGACTCAAACTTGCGCCAGCCCTCCACAGTGGCCAGGGGTCAACAAAGGTCAAATCTAAAAGTGGGCCCAAATCTAGTTAAGTATAAGACGTGCAGGCAGAAGGTGCCACGTGTATCTTAACGTGCACACATTCAAAGGTGCATGGCCCAAAGCAGGAGACTCAAAGGAGTGCAAGACTTCCACGTGTATTCCCGGACACATCTTCAAAGATAAATATAAAAGTGGGTCCTTAGACAAGCGTTAAGCCTCCACATGTCCTCTAGTCAAATATACAGCCCCGCCAATCAAAAGGACTTAGTAAAAAACATAAAGGGATAAAGCAAAGCCACGAAAGAAGCCACGTGTCAGCTCAACGCAACTTCAAAAGAAAAATTCAAAAGCAGTCCCCAAACACACACTCACCCCTCCACGTGGCCCTATTTCAAGTCAAAGCGGGATAGCAGGTCACCAGAGGTAATTTTAACTTTTTGGCTTCGTTGATGCCCAAGGAGCCATGCATGTCAAACCAATATTGAATGTGGGATGGTGGGCCTTGGAGTGATTTTTTGCCCAAATGGAAAATGTGGACCGGTGGACCCGAAGATTGGTTTTTTGGCAAAAAAATGAATTTCAGGGCCGTATGGACCCATTCTGCTAACTAGTTTCCACCATTTTTGTACGGACCTGATTCAAATATTCAAATGGGAATATCTTTCGACCTAGTGCCCAAAATTTGACAAAATTTTTACCATTGGAAAGGTCTTGACCTCGTCTATGCCATGGAAACCTGAAACTTTAATTTTGGCAAGGTTAGGTGGGTGAAAATGGGAAAACATCTTCACTCCATTAATACATGATCTGATTGCTCCAACAACCAGATCAAATTAGATTTGATCTATCATTCTTCTTTCTTCAAAGCACCGAGCAAACACGGAGTGACAGATTCGATAGATTGTGGGTAGATTTGTAGGAGAATTAATGGCCGGTAGCTAAGTTCCAAATCAAGTTTTCCTGCCTCTCTCTCCTTCTTCTCTTTGTGCTAAATCTATAAAAGAATGGAGTTGGGCTCATTGTAAAAAGGTTGGACATTTCTTGTTTTGCACTCTCCCTCCTTCCCTTGTCTATAAGTGAATTTGTGGAGTTTCCAAACCTCCCATTCAAGTTGTAATGCAAGATTTTGCCTCTTGGCTATTGTAATACACTTGTATCAACTTTTAGAGCAATAATATATGTCTTGTGGATGATTCTCAACCCTCTCATGTGTTTATTGTTTCCTTATGATCTCTTCATTGCAGTTTGGTTATCTATGTGCATGACATTTGCATTACATTTCTATGGGTCTGTATTAGCTTGTAAAACGCAGTGTTTAACATTCCTTTAGTGCATCACCTCATTAGCTTAGGTATATCTTTTATGCATCTTCTCAACCATATCTCCTTGGTAAAATAGAGTTAGGTTTAAGAATAGATCCTCTATAATTTATTTGTGTGCACCTGAACAGAGGGACTAGAAACCAGCCTTAATCCAGAGAGCTCTCTCAACTCACAAGGTCCCGCACTTTGAGAGATGCTCCATGTTGTGAAATCACACTAAGAGTCTCAACCCATTTGGTTGCAAACATTCATGGGTGTTGTGATTCTGCACTAACAGCTTTTGGCATGCCCAGTGGGACCAAGAAGTCTCCATCTTTATTGCATAGCAAGATTGATGTGCACTTGCTATAATTTTAGCTTTTAAGAAGCTTTGAAATTACACATCTGGTGACTCCAAAAGAAGTTAGAATCTACTAGTTTCAATAGTCCAAGCTTGTCGATTTCATGAAAAGAATAAAAACAAGGTCAAGAACCTAAATAGGAGGGACTATTTTTCTATCTGCACTTATCTCCAGACAGAAGGGGAAGAGGGAGAAGAGCTCAGAGGTCTCCATCTCCACCAAACAGAACCTTGTCAACACCTCCTCTCTGGTAGGCCATTCATTCAATCAACAAGGGTTCTCAGGCCAATTAGGATGGAACAGCCAAATCCTTATGTCAATTTCACTGGCAGCAGCCCACTCACCCTTAATGCACAAAATCCAAGTCCCAGTTGCAACATTAAAAAGCATCTCATATTTCACTAGAGATAACTAGACTTCTCCTAGTGACCACATTCAAGACATTGCAAATGTCTTTATAATTCATGAGATCACTGAGATGGACATTGCATTCAAGTTACTAGCCTCTTCACTCAAGGGCAAAGCTTCACAATGGTTCAGGAGTCTAACAACAGGATCTATTCAAACTTGGGACCATCTATGTGCAAATCCCTTCATAATCAATTTGGAGAAAAGGGAGATAATCTATCCTTGTTGGAGTAACTGAAAACAATCAAGAGGGCCCCTAATGAGTAGTTGACATATTTCAACCTCAAATTTTAAAGGACATGGGACAGGATTCCATTGGTTGTAAGGCCCACAAATGAAGGTGCTTTCTTATACTTTCTTAGAGCTCTAAATTATAATATTGCTTTAATGGTTCAATCAATAGGAGGCACCACCTTACCTGCAACCTTATGACATTTCCATAAGAGCTGAAAATTATTTAATTCAGGCTAGAAAACTTGCTCCTAGGTCACCCATACCTCTATACCTAGAACTATCGAGACCTCAAGCACTGAGTCATACACCCACATTGGCTCATATACCTACTCCTAGGAATCATAGTTCAACTAAGGCCTCCACCTCATCCTATAGAACCTTCAAAAGAGATTCAATAAGTTATGAAATAGTTATAAAACCTAAAGAATGAACTTAGTGACTATCAAAAGGCAGCAAGCTCATAGTTCTAGGCCATATCAGCCTCAAACTTAGTATCAGGCTAGACCTCCATATCAGCAAAATAGGCAACCAGCTTAGGCTGCAAATCAAAACCAAATCTAAGGAAAACCTCAAGTTGTTAGGCCTTTTTGGTCATATGATCCAAACACAGCTTCAACATCAAGGGCCCTGGTTCCATTACAAAATAATATGGCACAAGAATATGACTGGTGTTTCCCATGCAATCAGCCTCACAACCATTCAATGTGTTTCAATGGTGCACTAAACTAGGCCTTGATGGTAAAGACCATTGGTGTGTCACAAGAGTCCAGCCAAGAATAAAATCAGTAGTAAGGAGTTCAACAAGAAGCATCTCCAAGTGAGACTATGTTTGTCAATTGGTAGGTTGAAGACTTATGTGGGATGAATCAAAGCACCTTCTCAAAGTGTAGCTGCCAATACACGGTCTAAGAAGAGAAATATGAGAGAGGGACAATCACCAAACTCAGGTAAATCCTCAACCTTCCATTATTCCACAAGGTATTGGCACTCAGAATGTAACTCCTAATATGTAGAGTCATTCCAAGCCACCGTCCAAACCCACTCAGGCACTGGCTGTAACAACCCATGTGTAAGAGAAAAAATGTACTAGGAAAGGGGTCAGAAAAAGGACATAGCTCATTTAACATCATTGAACAAATGAAGAAGACAAACATGAATATTTCAATGTGGGAGTCATTGGCCATTCCAGGATAGAGAGATCTATTGTAGACTGCTATGGCCAATTGGTCAAGCTCAAACTCAGCCCCCTAACCATCAAGTGAAAGTTTTTACCAATGAAGCTCAGACTGGTGAAAATCATGGAGGATAACAAGTAAAAATCTGAAGCCCCCTCCATTTTATGTTTCATTGATCATTGGGGAAAAACTGGTACATAATTGCATGATTGATTTAGGGGCAAGTAGCTCTGTAATGCCAAAAAAAATAGCCGATCAGCTGGGACTTCAATACAAATTCATTTCTAGGGGCATAGTGTAATTGGATGGGACAGCAATGACAAATTTGGAGTCATCAAAGATTTGAGCCTCACACTGCACGCCTGTCCCAATGTGACTGTATTGTAAAATGTATCAGTAATAGACTTGCCACCACATTTTACATTGTGTTTGTCGAGAGAATTTACTACTAATATTGGAGGTTATTTGTCTGTTGATTAGTTGCACATGCTTTTTAGAACAAGGTATGGAGCTAAGGCCACAATCATAAATGAGCCCATTGTAGATTACCATATTAAGTCTTATGTACCCAGCCCAATCAATGACAATTGTTTAGCCTTTGATCAAGAGGATCTCCCAAGCACTTGTGAAGAAGATACCAAGGTAGGGTGTATCCCATACTTGACCCTCCATGAGTAGGTGAACAAGAGGCATGCTTTTGACCCCTATAAAGAGATGGAGGAATCTAAGCTAAGAGTCTACTATTTGCATGAGGATAATCATCCTCTTCCCGACATCATTAAGCCAGACCAAAGAGATGATAATGAGGTATGGCAATTTTTCTTTGATGACTCAAGAAGTAGACAAGGAGATGGAGGAGGATCTCTACTTGTTTCCCCCCAAGGTATGAAATACTACTCAAATTTTTGTTTCCAATTTTCCTATTCAAACAACATAGCAGAATATGAGGCTTTAGTCCATACACTGCATTAGGCAAGGAAAAGAGTAATCAAGAACTTGCAAGTGTTTGCCAACAATGAACTAGTTGCTAATCAGGTCCAAGGACAAAATGCTGCCAAGAATGATCTGCTATGGAGCTACAAGAATAGTTATGGGACCTCATCGAGGATTTCAAAGCATTCAACATCAATTCCATCTCGAGGAAGAAGAATTGAGCAGCAGATAGATTGGCAGCAATTGGGGAAACATTTGATGTTGTAGAGAGTATCAAGAGTGATAAATCTCAGCCCCATATCAAAGTGGTGGTGAGACTAGTTGTTCGTGATAATAACACAAGTTGGCTGGTCTTCAAGAATGATCAGTAGATTGTCAAGTTTCTACAAGAAGAAGATAAGTTCTACTCTAGGAACCAAGACAAACTAGAGCAGCAGTATGGCGATCAAGTGGTGCAGCTGAGAACTAACAAACTACCAAAGGGTCTTGTCACTTTGAAATCAATCTTCAACCCAAATTACCAATTCTAGAAGGAGAAAGTGAATATTCAGGTAAAGGGTGAAGATTCAAAGCCCATTTTCATAGAAGAAGGCAAAATTTTATAGATTGGCAAGGTAAGCACTCAACAAGAAAAATATGAGTTTATTCAACTTTGTCAAGAATTCCCAGATGTATTTTCTTGGACTTACAAAGATTTAATAGGCTCCAACCTGAAGTTGGAAAAGCACACAATCGAGATGGATCCAGGATCTAAGGCTTTGAAACAGAATCAAAGGCTAGTGAACCCTCACATAGAGCCTCTTATGAGAAAATATTTTAATAAGCTTATTGATGCTAGCATCATCTTCCCTATCAAGCATTCAAGTTGGGTTGCCAACTTAGTGCTTGTGAGGAAAATAAGTGGAGAGATCAGACTGTGTGTGGACTTCAGTGATCTAAATAGAAAATCACTCAAAGATCACTACCCACTTCCATCAATGGAACAAATCCTACAAGTTTTAGCTAACTCTGAGAGGTTTTCATTGCTAGATGGATACTCAAGATATAACTAGATAATGGTGAAAGAGGAGGATCAATTAAAGAAATCCTTCACCATGAAATGAGGCACATATGCTTATAAGAAGATGTCATTTGGACTATCAAATGTCGGGGAAACATTTCTAGAGAGCTATGGACATGACATTCAAAGGCTTAATTAATAATATAGTTCTGGTGTATCTGGATAATATCACTGTTTTCTCAAAAAATGATGTAGACCATCTATTCCACCTGAAACAGGTATTCCAGAGATGTAGAAGGTTCCGAGTGTCCTTAAACCTAAAGAAATGTGTATTCTTGGAACATGAGGGTAAATTTTTGGGCCACATTGTCTCTAGAGAAGGGTTAGGAATTGATCCTAAAAGAGTTGAAGCCATCTGGACACTTCCTTTACCACGACACAAAAATTCTCTCCAAAGATTCTTGGGGACGATAAACGTTGTTCACAGGTTTGTACCTAATTTTTCCACTCTTGTGAAGCCTTTAACAATGATGTTAAAGAATATTCTTGCATTTAAATGGACAAAAAAAGGAAAAGAGAGTTTTGAGGCCAGAAAGCTATCAATATCACAAGCCCCAACTCTCATTAACCCAGAATTCTAAACAAAAATTATGCTATATGCTTTCGGAGGGTCAGACACCATCTCAGCCATCTTGGCACAACCCAACAAGGAAGGTTCAGAACAACCCATATATTTCTTGAGTCAGAAATTGGAGGACTACAAGGTAAATTACTCTTTCATTTAGAATCATGTCCTTGTTGTTATTAGGAGCTTAAATAAGTTCAGACACTTGGTCTCAAACAATAAGATTCAACTGCTAGTATCTCATGTTGGTGTTAAAGATTTTCTCTTGAACAAGGACTTGAATGAGAAAAGAGCAGGTTGGATCACTCGAGTAATGGAGTATGACATTAAGATCAAGGTGACCAAATTGGTTTGTGGAAAGGGTATGTGTGAACAACTCGCTTCCAAGCAACAAGTTGAGTCAGTGGATGAAGAAGAGGTTGGTCCTACTATTGCAGAATGATCAAGAGAAACTAGTTAATGATGCACCTATTCCATGTTGGACCCAAGCCTTGGTGCATTATCTCCAAATAGGTTTATGCCCTCCAGAATGGAACAAATCAAAAAGGAGATACTTCCAGACTACAAGCCATCCCATATGTGCTTTTTGGTGGTGTCTTGTTTAAAAAGGATATCAATAGTGTCTTATTGAGGTGCATTAGGACTAGCCAAATTGAGAAAGTGTTGCATGAGTTACATGATGGAGAAGCAAGAGGACATTTTAGTCCTTGAGTAATAGCTCTCAAGATCATTAAAGCTGGTTATTACTAGCCTACAATGTTCAGGGACTGTCATTCATTGGTTAATGAGTGCAAGAAGTGTGAATTCTTCATAGGAAAAGAGAAATTAGCAGATCTACCCCTTCGTCTAATTTTAGTGGATCTACCATTCATGCAATTGGGACTAGACTTCATTGGGGTTATTAACCCAAATTTGAGCCAAGGCGACAAGTGGATACTTATAGCAATAGACTACTTCACTAAGTGGACCGAGGCAGTGGCACTAAAATAAGCAAATGAATCCAACATCTTGGATTTATATGAAGGAATAGCCACCATATTTGGAGTCCTTGCCACTGTTATATCTAATAATGCATTGGAATTCCTTGGTACAAGTATCACTAAATGGCCAGTCAAGAATGGTGTGTAACTCTACACTTCATCAAACTATTACCCTCAAGGTAATGGCAAAGCAGATTCCACAAACAAGAACCTATTAAGGATTATCACAAGGGATCTTGATGAAAATTAGAGAACTTTGCATAAAAATCTTAAATCAGCTCTATGGGCTGATAGGATCACATTCAAAAGATCCACATGAAGCTCCCCATACAAGCTTGTATATGGAAAATAGGCAATATTGCCCATATCATTGGATGTTCCCACTCTGGATCTCATGAAACAGTTTCATCTAGCCTAGTTTGGTACCATGGTAATCAAGTATGTAGAGTTGATGGAAGTAGGAGAAGCAAGAGAGCATGCAATGCAGAGCATGGAAAAAGATCAAGCATTGATCAAGAAGAGTTTTGACAAGAAAGTGAGAATAAGGACCTTTCAAGAAGGGGACTTGGTTATGAAGTGGGATGCGGATCAGGAAAATCTAGGAAAGCATTCCAAATTTGATGCCATTTAGAGTGGCCCTTACATGATCACAAGGTGCAAGAGTAGCAATGCCTTCCAGTTGGCTAAATTGGATGGCAAAGATTTGCATATCCTAGTTAACATGATCTATCTATAAGAGTTGGACCAGATTTGCACAATAAACTTCACAGAATAGTATTCTTCACAGAGTATATTCAATGTATTCCGGGTCATTACATAATGAACAAGATTCAAATATATAGGGAGATAGTTTCCTATTAAGTAGGAAACAACTCAACCACAAATCTATATATATGTGAGTTGTTATAACTCCCAAATAACTCATGTATATAATATACTAGCCTGATATTATGAGTTTGTTTATTAGAACTAATAATATATTACATAATATTATTCATCCATATATATGAATAATGTGAGCACTATATATGATTTCCTAACATTCCCCCCCTTAGTGCGAACATGGTAGAAAAACATCCACACACTCCTCTATAGTATGCTCACCCCTGTGGCATGTCCAACTCTATGACTCATGACCTTGATCCAAAAGAAAGGCTCTCTCCTTCCATGGTTTTAAACAAGCTTACCACAAACCTTGACTTGATAGGAACCTCATCAACTGTCCACCTCATGTGGTTTTCTAGATCCTCCCAAAAACCCTTTCAAGATCCATGAACTGACTTACTCTAGTGCTATTATTCACCACTATGCTTATACATCAGGGAATTATGTAGGAAACACAACATGCATATCACAAAACTACACAATAGAAGATATATTGAAAAAATTTCACATTACTTCCTATAAGAATTGTAATGTTCTTAATCATAGTCTCTGTCATTGATCGCTGCCACTCGATCTTGAACAGCATAGAAAACTGCCACTACCACTAGAAGCTTTCCTTGACTAAGTCATTTTGGGTGCAAAATGGGAATGGAACATTGGTATGTATTCCCCCCCACCAATGTTAAATCCCACTCATATAGATACTAAGAAGTAAAATGCATGGAATCACATACTCCTGAATGGATCTTGCTAGTTAGGTTTTGCTGCACATGGTCACTAATGCTAGCGAACGTATTCTTCTAGTTGACCATCTTCCAATGAAGTACGATAGTCAGAGGATCACTGACAGTCATATGCACTCCAACACAACTCTCTTTCCAACATTCATCAAATACCACACAAAACAAGAACACTGCAAACTGAATCACACTGAGAAAATGGAAACCACACTAAAAATCATATACTCACACCATACATATGCAACCACAGCTTCTGTGCAACCCCATCGTTGGTGATTGATTAGAGGTCGCTGATCAACCTCCTGCCTCCTGTGCCTCCTTCCTCCATGAATCTGCTGCTAACTCAGCTGAATGTGATCATGGGGCTCAATAACATGCCTTGAACATCAGATTCCACTGAAAATGCGTTTGTAAGGTAATTTTTTTATATTTTTACAATTTTGACAATTTTCCTAATAATCACCTAAATGACGATAACAAAAGGACACAGATATATTTTTGACACTTTGACTCTGACTATTTTGAATTTTAACATATAATTTTGACAAAATGGAGACTAACACATGAAAAGTAATAATTAATTACTTTTTAGAATAATGATGACACTATGACACACAATGACTCATGACAATACAATTGACCTCATCATTGACACTTTTAATAAAGATGATAACTAAAACATACTACTATACCAAACTATAATTACAAGATTAAGTCTAATACCACAAACAAAAACACTAAAGACTCATATTACTATTGGAGTCTTTTTACACTTGTTTCAAATCATATGACATTGCCTATTAAAAAAGAGATGATAGAGTGACTACATATCTCAAGCTATTATTGAGAATCTAATAGACACGTAACTTTAAAAAATAGAATGTTTAAAAAATATGCTGATATTGACACATTAGAATTAAAATTGACTCAAATGACATTGAAACCAAAAACAAACTTCTCTATCTAAAACAGTAAAACCACGGGCCATGTATTAGTAGTTTTGGAGGGAGATAGATATAGTGAAGGGTGGTGGACATGATGTATGCGGAGAATTTGTCACATGCCTGGAGACTGTCACTAAAACAAGCTGAGAAATATTGATTTAAATCCATCTCTAATTGGAAATGTTAATATGTTCGAGCAGACAGGTCCTTCATGTAAACAATATCGACCCACACAAAGAAATAACGGATCCAAGTATCACTCTAATCACAACTACAATTTGAATGAGCACTCTTGAGTTAAAGTTCCAGTATGGCTGACACTGAGCAACCTGCAACCTTAGGAAATTTCCCAGCCTTCATAGATTTTTGGAGGGTGAACATGTGGCAGCGTATTGAGTGCCAAACAAAATATGATTGATACTTAAATCACAACAGATGAATACGGGGCTTAGCCAAACGGAAAATATGCTTCGAGTCTTCAAAACGATAGCCAAAATAAACTCATGTAATCTGCTCCAATGACTGAAATGAAAAATGTGGTAAAGATCATATCCAAAGCAATGGAAAATATATCTTATTTAATTCTATTCACTGCAAAGGTAATGAAGGCACTCCATTCTATAATGCAGGTGTGAAGGATCAAATATAGCATGTAATGCCAAATTGGCAAACACGTCCTCTTTCTCTGCAAACATCCTTCAATATAGAGAGGAAACATAGAAAAACAAATCTATAGGCTGAGTCGAGCCCTTAGGAGATCCACTTCCCTATAAATCACTTATTTACCCATCACAGTACTAGATCAGTCACTCTGATACCAGATGTAAGAGCTGGACCAGATTTGCACAATAAAATTCACAGAATAATATTCTTCACAGAGTATATTCAATGTAATCCGGGTCATTACATAATGAACAAGATTCAAATATATAGGGAGATAGTTTCCTATTAAGTAGGAAACAACTCAACCACAAATCTATATATATGTGAGTTGTTATAACTCCCAAACAACTCACATATATAATATACTAACTTGATATTATGAGTTTGTTTATTACAACTCATAATATATAACATAATATTATTCATCCATATATATGAATAATGTGAGCACTATATATGATTTCCTAACACTATCTCAAACATTTCTATAGAAAGGGAAGGTTCCACCCTTGTAAATATTAGCATAGAATTTAATTTCTCCAAGTGCATATGCACATTGTTTTGTTGTAGCGTAGGTTTGGTTTCCCTAAGTGTTGTGGCACAATTTTTTTTTTGCTCCATGTTTGCGTTGTTATACAGTTCAACATGTCTCCAGATGAATGTGTCAAGCCCTTCAGTATTTGTGATAGGGAGAACAATAGTTGTCATAACAGTTTCTCGTTTTCTAATAGATAAAATACAGAGCAACTAAAATTGGGTCTCAAAGTGTTCATTTCCAGAAGAATAGGACCAACACCAGGACATTGACCATGACTCTATGCCCAATGGATACAATAAGGAAAATGATCTATTCATCTAGCAGGCATATGTCCCCGTGATTCGTCAAATTGTTATCTCCATTTTTCCCCAAAAAAATTTAATCAAACATGACCCCATGCAAGAATAAATCCAAGGGACGTCTCCGTCGCACGATCCCACATTTCAAATCCATAAAATAGGCTGCAGGTGGGCTTTATAATGGAGCATCAAGGTCGTGGAAGGAGGAAAGTAGTGTCAAAGAAAACAAGAGTCTGTAAGGAGAAGAAATGGAGAACAAACTCGAAGTATTCGAGCTATGCGAATGATTCAGATTGAGCCCAAAAAATGGCTAAGTATGGAGGAATCAACGGAGGCCTCCACGTGCCTCATTGGCACATATCCAAAGAGTAAATTCAAAAAGTAGACTCGAACAAGCGCTAGGCTTCCACATGTCCCATAGTAAAAAAAAGATAGAGTGGGCCCAAAATGATTAAGTTTAGAGAATCGGTAAAGGTCTCCATGTGTTTAAATTGTGCACCTTCAAGGGGAAAAACAAAAGGATATTCCCAAATGAGCACGGAGCTTCCACATGTCTTAGGCTCAAAAAAGATAGAGTTGGCCATTGAAAATTCCAAACAAGCACAAGGCTACCACATGTTAGCTTGGTGCAATTTCAACATGGGAGCCCAAGGTGAAGACTCAAACTTGTGTCATCTCTCCATGTGGCCAAGGGTCAACAAAGGTTAAATGGAAAGTGGGCCCAAATTGGTTAAGTATGAAGTACACGTAGAAGGCGTCACTTGTCTTAATGATGCAAATTCAAAGGCATGGCCCAAAGTGGAAAATCAAAGGAGCGCAAGGCTTCCATGTGTCATCCCGGTGCATCATCAAAGATAAATCTAAGAGTGGGTCCTTAGATAAGAGCCAAGCCTCCATGTGTCCCTGGTCAGATATACGGCCCCGCCAAGAAAAATAAATTAGTACAAAACATAAAGGAACAAAGCAAAGCCACGGAAGAAGCCATGTGTCATCCTAGTGCAACTTCAAAAGCAAAATTCAAAAGTGATCCCGAAATGAGCACTAGCCCTCCACGTGGCAATATTTCAAGTCAAAGTAGGATGGTGGGTCATCAGAGGTAATTTTAACTTTTTGGCTTCACCGATTCCCAAGGAGCCACATGTCAAGCCTATATTGAATGCGAGTCGATGGGCTTTGGGGTGATATTTTTCCCAAATGGAAATTGTGGACCGGCGGACCTGAAGATTGATTTTTGGCAAAAAGAGAATTTCGGGCCCACGGACCCATTCTACTAACTAATTTTCACCATTTTTTGTACGGACTCAATTCAAATATTCAAATGAGCATATCTTTCCACCCAGTTCCCGAAATTCAACAAAATTTGTACCATTGGAAAGGTCTTGAACTCATCCACGCCATGGAAACCTGAAAATTTAATTTTGGCAAGGTTAGGTGGGTGAAAATTGGAAAACATCTTCATTCCATTAATACACAATCCGATTGCTCCAAAAACCAAATCAAATTAGATTTGATCCACCCGTTCTTATTTCTTCAAAGCACTGAGTAGACATGGAGTGGTGGATTTTTAGGAGAATTAATGGTCATTAGTTGAGTTTCAAATCAAGTTTTCCCGGCTCTCTCTCCTTCTTCTCTCTATGTTGAATCTATAAAAGAATGGGTTGGGCTAATTGTTAAAAGGTTGGACATTTCTATTTTGCATTCTCCCTTCTTCCCTTGTCTATAAGCAAATTTGTGGAGTTTCCAAACCTCCCATTCAAGTTGTAATGCAATATTTTTCCTCTTGGCCATTGTAATACACTGTATCATCTTTTGGAGCAATAATATGTCTTTGGATGATTCTTGACCCTCTCATTTGTTTATTGTTCCCTTCTAATCATTCATTACATTGTGGTTATCTATGCTTGGCTTTTCCACTTCATTTTATGGTCTGTGTTAGATTGCAAAATGATTTTTTAACATTCCTTTAGTGCATCACCTTGGCAGATTAGGTTTGTTTTATGTATCTTCTCAACCCTATCTCCTTGGTAAAATAGAGGAGGTTTATAGTAGATCCTATGTAATTTACTTATGTACACATGAATAGAGGAATAGGAACTGGCCTTAATCCAGAGAGCTCTCTTGACTCGCAAGGTCCCACACTTTGAGATATGCTCCATATTGTGTAATCACACTGAGATTCTCAACCCATTTAGTTACAGAGATTCAGGGGTGTTGTGATTCTGCACTAACAGTGCCCACTCCTCTTCAACACTTATTATACTATGATTTCGATTACTAGTTATTAGAGATATGGACATTATTATTATATTTTGATTAACATGTTGATAGGTAGTATGGAAATTTTGATTATCGATATGTTGTGAATCATATTATAGCTAGTATGTACTACTAGAAGACACTAATAGATGATGATCTATTATTGTTACTTTATTATATAATGAAACTTTGGATTCTTGACATATTGATTATGATTAGATGATCAACTTATTTTGGTGATCTCATTGATGTTAGTAAAATGGTATAAAGTAAATGTTTTAGAGATGGTAAATAATTTATAGAAATTCCTAATTTTGATGATGATGATATAGCTACGTGTATGATGTTATTGGATGATATGAATGTTTGTTTTATTTCATACTGTACTTTATGCATCCTTGAGGCTGAAAGGTTATTGTTTGATTGGTTGCAATAAATTATATCACAATAAATAAGAAGGATATAGGAGATCAACCATGGAAGAGCATTGGATATTGGCAAAAAGATCACGTTAGAAACTTTGTGTTATGTGCCTTGTATGTTGTTTAGAGGTTCCCATTGGGTTGTAACCTCATTTATGACCAAGGGGATTTCATGTTTGTTTTATTTCCTTTTCTTTATTTATTTAGTTGTGTATGTGATTTATTTATTGTAATGTATGCTCACTTTATTATTGCTTAACTAATGTTCTTTTGTTTAGTCAATTAATGATGTGATTAAGTATTTTTGAGATGTGACTATGTGGACATTAATTATGGTAAATAGTCCTTGTTATATTTTTTATTTGCGGTGCAGTTTACTGATTTTGGAGTTATGTACTTAACATCACCCTCCAAATCTCAAATTTTGACTTTGGAACAACTTTTGGAGGCTTGCAGGATAAGTTAATCTTGTGTCATACATCTTAAACTCACCCACCAACTATACTTATGATGTGAGGGGTTAAATTTGGGTCTCATTATGTGTTTTGGAAGAATAAATAGCTAATTAATTGTAATTTCTTACAAATTCTTTTAATGGTGTCCTTTGAAGTATGGAGTAGTGGTTTTTGTGTTGAAGGAAACTTGTCATATCCTCACCCACCCATTTATGAGTCTTCAGCTTGATGTTTGACTTGGTGATGTGGCTTGGAGGAGAAATGATGTGACATCCTACCTGGAGCCACATCAATACCCCCTCCTCTCATTTTATATTTAAGTTATTTTGGTGTTTTGCGGGTTACTTGGTTTAGTTGCAAACTTGAATTTTCAGAGGATATTTGCTTGAGTTATTGTTTTGTAGCTTAGGAGATTGTTTTGGATTTGGCTTGGAATTGTAAAATATTTGAACTTGTTGCTTGTGGATTGAATATTATATCAATGGCAAGCTAGGGTCCATACCCTTGCATTTCATTTTATTTGTTGTGTGATTTCTTATAAAATGAATTAATGTTGTGTTGTTTTGGATTAAGGTTGTATGGCCTTAAGGATGGTGTGGGAGAAGGAAAATGGGGATATTTTGAGGGAAGGATAAGAGTTTTGTATATGCATTTGGAGGGAGTTTGGGTTGGGTGTCCCACATTGTTACAATAAGAAATATTTCTTGTTTATCTTGGTATGTTTCATTTGAGGGAGTGATAAGAGATTGAGGGAGGGATAAGGCATTGGTTTTGGTTGTGTGGATGAATATTTTTGAGGTTTTTAAGGTGGAAACCTCACCCATTATGAGGCATAATGGATTCCCCAAATTTCTCTTCTCCTTTGGCTTATATTTTAAGCCTTTGTGTTTGGGAAAAGATTGTATATTGTTGTTATTCTTGTTATTGTGCTTGTATGTGTGCAAGTTTTGTTGGTATGGATATATGTATTGTAGAAGCCCTTGTAAAGAGTTGTCATGGTTGATTAATATTCCTTATTGCTCTATTGTTGGGGCTCAGGAGCCAATGAGAAGGGTCACTTCCCCTTCTCATTTTGATAGGTTTGAAGGAGAGTGTTTCCTACTCCCCCTTCCTTGTTATTGTGATTTGAACATGAAGAAAAAGCTTATGAAGTAGTAAGTTGATCAAGAAAAGAAAATTTATGTTTTAAGACCAAGAGAAGGAGTCTTATTGTTTTAAATTTTACCATGTTGTTCCACTTGTAGGTGCTTGATTTGATTGTTGCCTAGTTTGCCCTCAAGATTCTTTAGTCTACGGGGTCTATCATATTTTCTATTTCCCCAAATGGATGCGTGAAAGGTTTCCTTCATTTTTATGTTGTTTAAGATCCTTCTCCATGGTCGTGGATCAAATTTGGGCCATGTATCATTTACAAATTCTTTTTCCTTAAAGAAAAATTCAATTCTGGGTGTAAATGGTGATTTCCTTGTATTTTACGGTTTGACGGGCATGTTTTCCATGTCAAATTATATCTTATCATCTTCAAATATGTGGTCTCTTTTGATTGGATGTGGCCCGGTGAGTCTTTTTGGTGAAATTTTAAACTTTTGTCACATTTGTAAAAAATACCAAATTGGCCCCGTAGCCCTGATAGTCTTTGATTTGCTATTTATCAAATATGAAGCGGCAGGGAAAATGTCTTACTTTAACCCCGAAGAAGGACACGTGGAATTTTTTCATGTAACAAGCGGGAAGGGAGGTTGGCAGGGCATTTTAAAACTTTAAGGCCCGCTTCAACTCAAAGCTTTCCCACATGGAGGTCCGGTTCTCATTTTAAATTTGCCACTGAGTCCTACCTTAGCAGTTGTGTCAAGGAGACACATGGAGGCTTTCGTTGGCTCCTCTCTATACTTAAAGTTTTCAAGCAACTTTCTAAGACCTGGGACACATGAAGGGACCATGCTTGTTTGGGACCTGCCACTGTACTTTACTTTTGAAAAAGTGCCGAAGAGACACGTGGAGGTTTCCGCTCGGTCTTCCCATACTTATACTTTTCAACAGTTGAAGAAAATTTCTCGGAGCCTAGGCACGTGGTGCTTTCCGCTGGTCCTTAAACATTTTTAAGAACTTTTCTGGACTGAGACACGTGGTTAGCCTAGGCTTATTTAGGGTCTCTATTTTTGGGAACCGCATCTAAAGAGTGCCAAAGAGACACATGGAGGCTTCTGTTGTCTCCTTTTTATAATGAGAATTTTTCAAAGGCCAAAAGGCAATTTTCTTGGTACCAGGACACATGGAGAGCTTGCACTCGTTTGAGGTCCCACCTCTAAAATTCATCTTTGAATTTGTGCCAAAAAAACACGTGTAAGGCCCACGCTCGTTTGGGAACTTTCCTCTATACTTCTCCTTTGTAGTTGTGCCAAGGAAACACGTGGAGGCTTTTGCTGGCTCCTCTTCACACTTGGCCAACTCAGACTTGCAGCTTAGGTAATTTGGGATAATCCGTGCACCAAAACTCATTTCTGAGAGGCATGAATGTAGGCATCCATGCGAGGGCACTCATTTCTCAAGGTATTTCCTTGAGGTCGAAAAGGATTTCTTGTCAAATCCGGCTATACAGTGCCACCTTAAAATGATTAAAAAGGGGATTTCTCACATGCAAAAATAAAAAAATAATTAGGACTATCAAAATGGTATGGTGTGGCATCCCAGTCATGGTTGATTTCATGATTTTCCCACCTAGCAGCTTCGGATGTGAATTTGTTAAACATCACTTTCTAAGACAAAATGGTAACAAGCAAAGGATTCCTCAAATATTATTCTTTTTGGGGGGGAAATTTGGGACGAGTGAGAAAGTGAAATGTATAAATGAAATAATAATACTCTTGTAAAAGGTCGGGAGTTGAATTCTTACAAGAAAATTTGAGAAAACCCATCTTCCTGAGAGACCATCTGAGAAACTTGTTAATCTCGTATGTTTTAGATTTGATCATGTCAAGTTGGTTACAAGTGTACAACCATTCACAATATCTGAGGTTGTTCAAGAAACCTTCCCCTGCTGATGAATCTAATCAACTTCGAATTAATCTGTGTTAATCTTGGGAAAATTTGTGTCTGCTTCAGAATGTCTGCAAATAGTATTTCTTGTTCCTATTGCAGTCTTATGTTAAAATCCTTCTAAATCACATAGGATCTCTTCCCTGTGATATTTTAGTGGCATTTTCAATTTCATTATCGTAAAATCCTTCATCCTATAATGAGATAAACAATTTAAAATCACTTTACTGTAATTTTGTTGATAAAGATTGTATGTAAGCCTTTGAGTGTATCTTAGGCATGAGGAACCAGGGGTATTTATTGTTGAATTGATTCTCTATCTCAAGCCTTCATGTTAAATTCTTGGAGATTTTGTTAAACTATGTAACTTTGGGCCTTAATTAATGCACACCTTTTGGTTAAAGGAATATTTTATCTATTCTAAATCATTCTATCATTAAATTTACCAAATATTGTGAAGGTTCTCAAAGATCTGGAAAAAATCAAGTTCAGTCTGCTTAATCTCCCACCATTAATTAGTCAAAAACAACTAATCCCACTTGAACTACCCCTATTTTTCCTTGTATGTCCACAAATGAATAAATTCTACTACCAAAATATGTGGAAGTAATCAGGATTCCATAATGTCTTTAGTAAGCTTAACCTTGTTTAGAAAATATCACCATTCTTTAGAAGTGACAACTTGTGAGAGTTATATTGTGGTGCATTGATCATATTTTCTCGAGGTTTCCTTTCAAATTTATGAAAAGAAGTATATATTCATTCTCATTCACCAACAGAGGTTACAAAATGGGTCCTCTCATTTTGGTTAAAAGGCACAACCTAAAGTAGTGAGGATAGATCAAATCCTTTTGAAGAAGCTCTCCATTTCTCTAATATGTGAGTGACAAAGAGCTAGTTGAATCACCTTCTTGGATAAAAAATGACATAAATGATGATTTATTTGTCTATAGGCTTGTCTTCAAATCAGTGATGTTGCTCAGCTTGCAAAGGAGAATCAATTTGGATACCAACATAAGATTGGTGCCATTGCTGATGATTATTTGAACATCGAGACCAATTTTTCAGCAACAACACTAGATTGGTATCGTTGCCAAGGATCATTTTAACATCAGGACCTATTTGTGTGGAAACAACACCAGATTGGTGTCGTTTTCGAGGATTATTTGAACATTGGGACCTACTTGTGCGGCAATAACACCAAATTGGCGTTTTTTCTAGGGATCTTCAAAGGAATTCTTATATTTGGCCCTAGTAATGTTTCTTACATGATCTAAGTGCAAATATGTTGTTTAAAAAGCATCCTTTGTTTAGATTTGTAAGAATTTGTAAAAGTTACAAGTTATGTGTGTAATATTTCCAATTCCTAGTTGTTATTGCACTAAATTTATGTCATCAATGATAAATACGGGTAAAGGAAGGTCAAATATACTAAGCTTTGTAGGAATTAAGTGTTGATAGATATTTGACAAATCATTTATAATGCATTTACACAACTAAGGTGAAAATCCTTAGTGGCGACTCTGTGTTAATTTAAAATTTGATAAATACCAGTGCCTTAGCCTATTTTAAGTGAATTTATCACTAATCTTTGCAAATCTAGAATGAAGAAGATATTTCTTCACTGAGGACCCTACCAAAAAGTTGTTTCCATAACTGGGAAAGACAAATTTAGAAGGAAAGAGAGTCTGGAAAATAGTTGGAGATCAGGAATCAAGAAAAGAGTTATCCATTGTGGAAAGTGATTAACCTGCAGTTGAGGATTACCATTATTTTTCAAGTGATTTTGAATCAGGTAATCTTTATATAGAATTGAATTATCAAACTGGAGATGTTAGAAATAGACTACCTATATTTCAAGGAAATAATGTTATTACTGGTGATCAACACTTAAAGATTTTACTCAATATGATGGAAGACTTCGAGATTTAATTTGAGGATGTGTATATAAAACTATTTACTCATACTCTTAAGGAGGATGCATGTGACTATTATAAGTATTTTGCCAGATAACTCAATAGATTCATGGACAGAAATGAAAAATACTTTTACATTGCAATATGGGGATAAGATAGATCTCAGGTTTCTTTTATCTGAATTTGAAAATATAAAGAAGAATCCTAATTTTTCTATTCATGACTTAAATACTAGGTTCAATAAGACCTTGAATAGGCTACTTGTAATCCTGAGGCCAATTGATGTTTCTTGTCTGATAAAATATTCTGATGCTTTTGACAAAAAGGTTGCCTATTATTTAAGGGACAAGAACCCAGGGACATTGAGGTAGGCCTTCACCATGGCTTTGCAAATTGAAAACAATATCAGAATAGTTGGTAAGCCTCCTAAAAGGGAAGGTATCAAGTTGATTAATCCAGAGAAGCCTTAGTCAATTACATCTGTGGATATAGAAGAGGTTGTAAAAACATTGATCAGAGTTGTTAAGGACATGTCCTATAAATTGGCCAGATCAGAGAAGGGGATTGGACAAGGTTCTTAAGGTCAGCACAAGGCAAAACGTCAATAAATATTTACAAATTAGCCTAGAGGTGATCATATATCATAGGACAAGGGTAAAGGGCCCATGGGATTAGGAAATAGACAGCCCCAATCTTGAGAAAAGAGATTGGTGCCTGATTCTTTAGCTTCCAAAGTTGCTACTATGGAAGAGGTCGATGATATGGAGTGGTGTGATAGATGTTTCTTGCCCCATTCCCTATGTGATGAAGACAAAGAAGTTGAGGAAGCTGATGATGATGAGATTGATGATGATGCATGCATGATGGATTGCTTTGCAAGTTCACAACAGGGAGAAACCTCAACTGAGCTGATAAGTGCTAAAACTGTTACTAGTTTCTTGGATTACATTCACCAGGCATTACCTCTTCCTCCCAATCATAGTTTTGAAATTGACATGGTATAATATTTTGAGTTATCTAATAATGATTTTGAGTACTTAAGGGAATTAATGATTAAAAATTATGATGGAGGAATTCCTTTAGAAGAGGATAGACAATTGTTAATGAATGCAGTAGTTTCCCAAGAAAAGCAATACAATACCAGTAGTAAGGTTACCAAATGGTTAGGGCTTCCGGCCAAACCAAAAACTCCAATTCTCACAAATATCCCAAAAGAAACTATTAAGAAATATACATCTGACAAAGGCCTTGTTTCCCCAAACAAAACTAGTATCCCTGCCCATGCTCATACCATGAAAAATCCTTTATTGTCAGATGATTTTATTAGTCTTCCTCCAAATTCCGCCTTTCCCAAATACGTTCCTTATGACATTGCCCAAGTTTTGAGTCAGATCAAGATTTTTGTTCCAATTGGTGAGCTGCTTAGGATTCCTGAGCACAAGAACCTTTGAGTATTTGGGATTGAAAAAAGAAAAGATTACCCAAGAAATAAATGTAAACAATGTTAAGACTCCTACATTATAGAGTTGGAAAAACCCCAAGTACTAGAAGAACTAGGTGAGCCACCTGAAGTATATTTGGGAACATCCTTGGTTGATTCCCAGCTCAATGTAGATCCATTTTTCACTACTCTGATTATTAGGGACAAGCTGTTACACAATTGTATGTTTGATTATGGAGAATCATGCAATGTTATGCCTCTTGAGGTCATGCATGATTTAGATATCAAAGTGAAAGCAGCTTATTAGAATAAGAAATACACTACCATGGACTCCAGAGAAGTTCCAGTGGTTGGATGTGTCAAGCATTTGATAGTGATACTTGCAGCATACCCAGACAAGAACTTAAAACTAGATGTTGTTATTATTGATTGCCCTACCAAATGCGGAATGTTGTTATCAAGAAAATGGGATGCTAGTGTGGGTAGGAGTGTGTAAATGGATATGTCTTTTGCCACTATTCCTATTGATGGAACACTTGTCAAGTTGTATGGTGAAAAGAAGATGCTACATCTCATTGAGGATCCCAATAATGCTTCCTATGAAGTGTTATACACTGACATTGATGTTGATAACTTTGTTGGATTTTTTGATGGTAAAGAGCACAAAATTAATCAATGTAAGTGTCTTAAACAAGTAGGTTCTCCTTGGACTTTTTTGTTTGATGGGGCTCTCTCTAAATTTGGAAATGGTGCTGGTATTATTCTGATATATCCAAGCTAGGAAGAGTTTTTTGTCTTTTAAACTCAACTTTGAGTGCACTAGAAATATTGTCGAATATGAAGCACTATTATTGGGCTTAAGAATTTCTTGGAAATATGGTCTTAGAGACATCATTGTTAAAGGAGATTTAGAGCTAATTGTCAAGCAGGTTAGAGAACTGTATGCAACAAAAACTCAGAGAATGAAGTAGTATAAGCATGCAGTCTAGGATTTCATTGAAATGTTTGACTCCTTTAACATAATACATCACAATAGGAAGTACAATACTCTAGCAGAAAAATTGGCCGTATTGGGGTCTAGATTTGAAAATTGTACTGTATCCCCCTATTGTGAGTATATATTGAGATATTAACTATCTTATCTATTTCTGACAATGTTAAACATTGGAAAGTGTTCAAAGATGACACTTAGGTGTAAAGATTTTACAGAACCAAGGATAATTTTCTGATCAACATATAGATTGGGAGCTAATGGTTTGTACGAGTGATGGAAAGGAGACTTTATTTGGCAAAGAAATCATTCAGTTGAAGACTAATACTATTCCAAGAGGTTTGGTAGCACTTGAATCAAACTTTGATAATGCTGATTGCATTTTCAACAGACGCATTTCATCCTTGAGGGATGTTAAAGAGTATGACCTAGGCACAAAGGATAAACCAAGTAAGATCTAGCTAGGTAGCAATATGAGCAAGGAAGAAAATTAGTTGTATGTCCAATTGTTGAAGAAATACCAGGACTACTTAGAATGGCATTATTTTGAACTGAAAGCATACAGAGAGGATCTTTTCCAGCATGAAATTCCCTTGGAAGCTTTTGCCAAGACGTTTAGGTAGAAACAAAGGCTGATCAATTCACTCCTTTCCCTGAAGATGCAAGAAGAATTCAAAAAATTGAGGGATGGAGGAATCATACAACCCACAAGGTACTCATCATGGGTTGCAAACTTGGTACCTGTCAAGAAGAAGAATGGATATATAAGGTTGTGTGTGGATTTTAAAAACTTGAATAGAGCATCAATGAAGGATAACTACCCTCTACCAAATATGGACAATATGTTACAATTGGTTACTTGTTTGGAATTGTTATCCACCTTGGATGGTTTTTCTGGATATAACCAGGTAGTTGTGAAGGAATCAGAGAAAATCAAGACTACCTTTACCACTCCTTGGGGAACATATGTATATTTCAAAATTCCTTTTGGTCTAATGAATACTGGAGCTACTTTCCAAATATCAATGGATGTAGCTTTCTCTAGCTATATTAATGATTTCATTGTTGTATATCAAGATGATGTGATTGTTTTCTCATGAAATAGGAGTGACCACTTGCAAAACTTAGAAAAAATGATTTTAAGATGCATGGAATTTGGTATTTCACTAAATCCCAAGAAGTGCCATTTTGGAGTTTAGAAAGCAAAGCTGCTTGGACACATTTTATCAAAGGAAGGGGTCATGATTGATCTTGAAAGGGTAGAATCCATCAGCAAAGTCCCTATTCCAAGAACCAAGAAGGGAATTCAATCCTATTTTGGGTAGATTAATTTTATCAGGAGATTTATCTCCAAATTTGTTGAACTAACTATCCCAATCACTAGCATGCTGAAGAAAGATCAAAGTATTAAATGGGGACAAGTAGTTATTCAAGGTTTTGTTGGGATCAAAGAAGAATTAAAGAATGCCCTTGTTTTAGCAGCTCCAGATTATAAGAAGGCTTTCCTAATGTTTTCTTTTTCTTCAGAAAGTACTATTGCATTTGTGTTGTTTCATAAGGATGATGAGGGAGTTGAAAGACCAATTGCCTTTTTCAGTAAGGTATTATAAGGAGCTAAGATAAAGTATACTATCATGGAGAAGCAAGCATTTACTTTGGTAAAAATAACAAAGGTCTTCAAGCCATATATTCTAATTTCCAAATTCATTTCTTATGTTCCCCACACCATGGTGAAATATATCCTATCAGAAATGGAGGTTTCAAGCAAGAGATGTCGATAGGTAAAAAAATTGCAAGAGTATGATATGGACATCCAAACAACAAAATTGGTCAGAGGTTTGGGCCTAGAAAAACTTATGGTAGAGATCAATCTACAGAAAATTGAGGTAAATGAAGTTGAAGAAGAAAGGATGAATGTCCTTGAAAACTGATAAATTCTGAATGGTACAAGGACATCATTTTTTATCTCAAATATCTATGGTGCCCTGAACATTTGAGCAACAATCAGAAAATATAACTTAAGTTAGCTTCAAAAAAATATGTCATTACTGATTTTGGGTTATCTTGGAAGAACCCAAAAGGGATTTCTCTTATGATGCATTACTGAAGATGAAGCCCCTAAAATAATTGTTGATCTCCATAGAGGAGTTTGTGGGGGGAATTTTTTTGGGAGAGTAACAGCCCATAAGATCTTAAGGGTTGGTTACTAGTGGCTAAATCTTTTAAAAGATACAACTTTTTTGGTTAGGAAGTGTGAAAGCTATCAGTATTTTTCAGGGTGATTAAAATCTTCATGATCCCTCCCATTGCAGCCTATATCAATTGAAGCCCCTTTTAATTAGTGGGAGATTGAATTCATTGGGGAAATTTATAATCCTTCAATTCTAGGCCATAAATGGATATTAGTGGCCATAGATTACTTCACCAAGTGGGTGGAGGAAATCCCCACAAAGAAGGAAACCTGCCAAATTATCATGGATTTTTTTATGAATTATATCATTTGCATATTTGGAGTACCTGTTATCACCGAATCACAGCACCCCTGTGCATATACCTGAACTCACAATGTGATTGGATAACATGGGTACTATCTCCAAGTTGTGGGACTTGCTACTTGAGATAGACCTCCAGAGAAAGCTGGTTCTTGCTCCTAAACTACCTGCCACAATCTACTCTAATGCAGGATAAGCTAACTATTCTAATCTAAATTTCCAAGGGACCAGGGAGAGAGAATACATAAAATGAAAGCCTACACCAAAGCGGTGATACACCAGAAAAGGAGGGTGGGAGAGTAGTCTCCAAATGTGTGAAATATAGAGGCAAAGTGCACACTAGAAGAGGTGATGACAGTTCACCATAATCTAGCAAAATGCATTCACAATAATATTCCAAGCATACACAATGATAATGAATTCCTGCAAGAACATAATAAATAGACACAATATTCTCATAGAAAGATCAAAGGGGCAAGAAGAATGCAAGAAAACACAGCAGGGGAAGATATATCCACAAACTGGTATTTTATTGCTTCATGATATGCACAGTTCAATCTATTACAGGGCCTGGATCAATGGCTCCACTCACAAAGCTTCACAAATCAATTTTGACAGAGCTTTGCTACCAAAAAACTCTCCCTTTACAATGAGCCCAACACTCCAATTTATAGAAAAAGAGAAGGAAAAGAGAAGGGAAAATGGAAATCCTGAAATCTGTCCTTCAACCACCTGTAAGAGGCATTAAATTGAGTGGAATGGGTATACATTACTTGCAAAAGGATCCCCATACTGTCCCATGTGCTGCAGCAGAGAAGGAATGATGACCATGCCTCTTAATTGCACTCCCAGCTACCAAATAAAACAATGTTCTGAACCCGGCCACGTTTTCTTAAAAATATCAATCAATTTCTGATCAAATATGGAATTTCTTGATTTCTATGCATTCGGCTCGGAACCACGATTCCAACGGTACCAATTTTGTGTGATTTCGTTGAGAAATGCAAAAGTTATGGCCTTCTGAGTGCGGGCAGCTCTTTTGGGCCTGGCAGGCGTTTTCTGTCATTTGACGGGAATGAGCATTGACTGACTGGAGCCGAATATGTTTCTTTTATTTAAATATATCTACCCTCATTAAAATTAAGAAATCCAATATGTTTCTTTGTGGCGTAGAGGACGTCGTGCTCGTTCCAGAAAGTCCAATTTTGTGAAAATCGGAGCTCAGAGTCAAAAGTTATGGCCGTTTGAAGTTCCACGGGTCAAACGTTGACTTTTCTTCTCTTCCTTCGGCTGCTTTGGAAAATTTTCGCGTCCCACATACTTCGTCCCTACTGTCCCATTTGGTACAGTGCTGAAATTTCCCATTTCGGCTTCCGAACCGGCCGGTTCGCGTACTCGCAGCCCATATGTCCCTTTTGCTTTCCCGGACCGTCTGGGACAAATTTCCGAACTGCCCGAAATGGACCATCTTTCGGCCGGTTCGCGTCTTTTTGTCCCAACTGTTCACGGGACAAAAGTTCTCATTTCGGCCGATCCAGCCAGTTTGCGTACTTTTGCGTCCCACGCGTCCCAGACTGTTTCGGGCTGTCCTTGACTCATTTCGCCCGGTTCGGCCGGTTCGCGTCTTTTTGTCCCGCTTGTCCCAAAGGCGACCCTCTCAGCAGTTAGCCAATTTTTTCTCTCTTTTCTTGGCTGGGAGAGTTCGGATTTCCGTGCCCGCCGTGTACTTTTGTCCCAGATGTCCCAATTGCTTCCGGGGCTAAATGCCTGTGCTCATTTCGGCCGATCCGTGCCATTTTGTCCCACTTGTCCCAAATGCTTCTAGGACTAGGACTTAGCCGTTTTTCGTGATTTTTCCTGAAGCCCCTAAAATAATTGTTGATCTCCATGGAGGAGTTTTTGGTGGGACATTTTTTTGGAACTTGCACTCATAAGATCTTAAGAGTTGGTTATTAGTGGCCAACTCTTTGCAAAGATACAAATTTGTTGGTAAGAAAATGTGAAAGTTTCCAACTCTTTTATGGAAGACTTAAAGCTTTAGGTTCCCTTCCTTTTCAGCTTGTATCAATTGAAGCCCCATTTAGGCAATGGGGAATGGACTTCATTGGTGAGGTTTCAGATCCTTCAAGTGCTAGTCATAAATGGATTTAAGTATCCACTAATCACTTCACGAAGTGGGTGGAGGAAATCCCCACCAAGAAAGCAACTCACCAAATTGTCATGGATTTCATTCTGAATCATATCATTTGGAGGTTTGGAGTTCCTGCTAAGATAGTTCCTGATAATACCATGAGCTTTCAGGAGTGAAACCTTCGGTGGCCATGTGCCATATAATATGAGATCAATTTGACATATGTTTCTAATTATAATCCCTAAGAGAAATGGACAAGCAAGAGTCCAGGAATAAAAATATGTTGAAGATAATTAGAAGAACTTTGGATTTGAACAAAATGGAAGTGGGTTGAATACTTGAAGTTTGTTGTTTGGGCTGATCAGAATCATTGTTAAACAGAGATACTGGAAAAAAAACCCATTTGAGTTGGTGTATAGAACTCAAGCTCTACTACCCCTACATATGCAATTGTCTTCATTACCAATTTCTTCAACAACTGGAAGATCAAGGAGGGTCAGTCCCTATGATGCTTGCATCAATCAGATTATTGCGAATTAGATGAAGAAGAGAATGAGAATCCCATCAGAGGCATGTAAAATTTAGAGAGAAATCGAAGAAGTTGTTTAATAATGAAGGTGACTCTGAAGAGCTTTTCAGTGTGGGAGACCTTGTGCTATTGTGGGATATCAGGCATGAGGATAAGGGAAAACATGGAAAGTTTCGATGCATTGTGGATGGGCCCTTATTCAATTGATATTCAAATTGGTGAACATACCTTATTCTTAAAAGACCTAGATGGGGAATTCCTTTAATTTCCTATTAATGGAAGGCATTTGAAACATTTCCTTGATTGATTTCTAAGAATCGAGGTATACACCATTATATAGTGTAAAGTCTTGGGTTTTTTGTTATTTTTTTGTGTTTGTCGGTTTTGATTTTCCCTGGTCCTTGGTGGTCATTTTTTTTGGTTTCTAAGTTTTTTCTTGGACGGTTGGCTCACAGCTCCATTGCCTAATGGTTTATTTTTGGCACTTGGTCTATTATTTTTTCTTGTGGCACTCGCTGGGAATGCCCATCCCCGAGTCGGATCTGATGTTGGTACTCGATTTGATCATGCCCTAGTTTGCCCTTGAGATTCTTCAGTCTGTAGGGTCTGTCATATTTTTTATTTCTCTGAATGGATGCATGAAATATTTTCTTCATTTGTATGATATTGAAGATCATTCTCCATGGTCATGCATCACATCTGGGCCATGTATCATTTCCAAATTCTTTTTCCTTAAAGAAAAATTCAATTCTGGGTGCAAATGGTGATATCCCTACATTTTACGGTATGACAAGTGTGTTTTCCGCATCAAATTATATCTCAAAATCTTCAGATACGTGGTCTCTTTTGATTGGATGTGGCTCAGAGGTTCCTTTTGGTGAAATTTTCAAATTTTTTCACATTTGTAAAAAATACCAAATTGGCCACGTAGCCCCGACAGTCTCTGATTGGCTATTTAGTAAATATGAAGCAGCAGGGGAAAAGTATTACTTTGACCCCGAAGAAGGACACATGGTAGTTTTTCATGTTACAAGTGGGAAGGCGGGTTGGCGGGGCATTCTGAAACTTAAGGCCCCCTTAAACTCAAATCTTTTCCACATGGAGGGCCACCACTCATTTGAAATTTTCCTCTGGGTCCTACTTTAGCAGTTGCATCAAGGAGACACGTGGAGGCTTCTATTGGCTCCTCTCTATACTTAAAATTTTCAAGTAACTTTCTAAGGCATGGGACATGTGGAGAGCCTGCTCTTGTTTGGGACCTGCCCATGTACTTTACTTATGAAGAAGCATCGAAGGGACACGTGGAGGTTTCCCCTAGGTCTCCCCATACTTAGAATTTTAAATGGCTGAAGAAATTTTCTCATACCCTAGGTACGTGATGCCTTCCACTAGTCCTTAAACAGTTTTAACAACTTTTCTAGACTGAGACACTTGGTGAGCTCGTGCTTGTTTAGGGTATCCACTTTTGGGCACCATATCAAAAGAGCGTAAAAGAGACAAGTGGAGGCTTCCACTGGTTCCTTTTTATACTGGAACTTTTTCAAAGGCCAAAAGTAAAATTTTTTGGGCCCAAGGCACGTGGAGAGCTTGCGCTCATTTGAGGTAACACCTCTAAACTTCATCTTTGAAGTTGTGCCAATGAAACATGTGGAGGCTTCCGCCGGATCCTCTTACAACTTCACCGAATCAGACTCATAGCACAGGTAATGTGGGATAACCCATGCATGGAAAATCATTTCTAAGAGGCACGAATGTAGGCATCCATGTGAGGGCACTCATTTCTCAAGGTGTTTCCTCGAGGGAAGAAAGGATTGCTTGTTAGATCTAGCTATACAGAGCCACCTAAAAATGATTAAAAAGGGGATTTCTTACATGACAGAATCAAATAATAATTAGTAGGAATGTAAAAATGATATGGCGTGGCATCCTAGTCATGGTTAAGGGTCTGAGAAATGTGATCAGTTCATGATTTTCCCAACTGGAAGCTTCGGTGTGAATTTGTTAAACATCACTTTCCTATACAAATTAGTAACAAGCAAAGGATTGCTTGAATATTCTTCTTTTTGCGGGGGAAATTTGGGATGAGTGAGCAAGTGAAATGTATAAATGCAATGAGAATACTCTTACAAAAGTTTGGGGGTTGAATTCTTACAAGAAAATTTGAGAAATCCCATCTTCCTAAGAGACCATCTGAGAAACATGTTAATCTCTTATGTTTTAGATTTGATCATGTTGAAAGTTGGTTGCAAGTGTACAGCCATTCATAAGCTCTCAAATTGTTCAAGAAACCTTCCCCTGCTGACGTATCTAATCAACTTCGAATTAATCTTTGTTAATCTTGGGAAAGTTTGTGTCTGCTTTATTTCAAAATGTCCTCAAATAGTATTTCTTGTTCCTATTGCAATCTTGTGTTAAAATCCCTCCGAATCACATAGGATCTCATCCCTATGATAGTTTAGTGGCATTTGCAATTTCATTATGGGAAGATCATTTAGCCTGTAATGAGATAAAAAAAATTTAAAATCACTTTACTGTCATTTTGTTGATAAATATTGTCTTTAAAACTTTGAGTGTATCTTTGGTGTGAGAAACCAGGGGTCTTTAATGCTTAATTGATTTTTTAGCTCAAGCCTTCATGTTAAATTCTTTGAGATTGTGTGAAACCATGTAACTTTGGGCCTCCATTGATGCACACCTTCTTATTGAAGGAATATTTTAGCTATTATGAAGCATTCTATCATTCATTTTTCCAATTGTTGTGAATGTTCCCAAATATCTGGAAAAAATCATGTTTATTCTACTTAATCTCCCACCAAAAATTATTCAAAAACAATGAATCCCACTTGAACAACCCCTATTTTCCCTGTATGTCCAAAAATGAATAAATTCTACTGCCAAAATATGTGGAAGCAATCAGTATTCCATAATGTCTTTAGTAACCTTAACCTTATTTAGGAAATATCACCATTCTTTAGAAGTGACAACTAGTGAGAAATAAATTGTGGTGCATTGATCATATTTTCTTAAGGTTTCCTTTCAAATTTGTGCAAAGAAGGACATCTTCATTTTACTTCACCAACATAGGTTACAAAATGGGTCCTCTCACCTTGGTTCAAAGGCACAGCATAAGGTAGTGAGCATAGATCAAATTGTTTTGAAGGTGTTATCCCTTTCTCTAACATCCAAGTGACAAAGACCCAGCTGAATCACCTCCCTAGCTACGAAATGGCATACATGATGATTTATTTTTCCCTAATCTGTGACGCTACTCATCTTGTACAGGAGAATCAATTTGAATACCAACACCACTTTGAGTGAAAATATTTTATATACTTGTATTTTAAAGTGAGTACTTTATTTTCAAACTATGTATTGTAATGGTTGAAAGAAGAATTTATAAGTTGTATTAAAATGGACTACTTGAAAATGAAAATATCAAGCCATGTATTGTATCAGTTGAAGAAGGAATTTTGGAGTTGTAAGATAGTGGAAATGTTTCTCTTTTCAAGCTTGGAATTTAATTTAAAGAAATTCATTATATTCTCATTTTGAAATGGTTCTCCTTGCATTGAAAATATATGTAGTGACCACTTCCCTTTGACACATTTTGATATTGATTATGACACTATTGACTATATTATGGACATTATTGTGACTTTTGATTTAGAATGATGATTAGATGATAGAGCATGGACTATTATTGACTTTGATTCATATATGATGCATATGGATTATTAGAGACATTTATATGGATATTGACATGCTGTGGACATGGTTATATTTATGAATGTTGTTCAAACATGTGATATTTTGATATGTTGAGTAGACCTAGAAAATTGAATTAAATTTGATGATTGTATAGTTGTTGATGAGATTGCAAATGATATTGTTGATTTCCTTGATGATGTTGTGATTTATATGTATGGATGATTTTGGAATTTTAATGTATATTTATTTTGGATGATTTAATGTGTTCTGATATGGCCACGAGGCCGAAGGAGGTATTTGTGTTTTGCAGTTAAAACATATCACAAAAGACATCGGGGGATTGGAGACCAACAACATTGGAATTCTAGATGAATTCAACTAGGTCACCGTGGACAACTTGTATTTGTTTGTGTGTGTTTGATTTTTGTTAGGGATTTCCATGGGGGGGATCACCTTCGAATGTGACCAAGGGATTTATGTTTTTATTTTATTTGATTCCTTTGTTTAAGTTAGTATGTGTTTTATAAGTGATGTGTTTCCCACTTTTATATTTAATTAAATTGTGTGTAAATTGATGTGAGTAATCATGTTGTTAAAAATTAATTAATTAAATTGGGTATATAAGAAAGTAATTATTGGAGTTGTTGGCTCTTGTATTAATGTTGTAAGATATGTGTAAGTGTTTTGTAAGTAAACATTTGAGTTTGAAACACTCCACCTTCTTTGAAATTCGAATTTTTCCTTGAAGGATGATTTTGGAGGCTTGTGGGACAAGTTAAACTTGTCCCACACCTCTTAAATTTGTATACCAACCTTACCTATGGTTGGGAGCTATAATATACTTCTTTATGCTTTTTGAAGACAAATTGTATGTTTTAATTGCACTTTCTTACATGTTTTTAATTTCAGTCCTTATGGGGTGTGGGCTTGATTTGAGTGTGTAAGTAAAACTGTCATTTATTCACCTACTTATTTATTGTGCCTTGGAGATTGAAGTTGAATTATGAGTTGGAGTTGAGGATGTGTGATGTGGCATCCTACACTTGGATCCACCTCATCCTCTTCTCTTCCCTCTCTATATATTTGAATTCCTTAGCTTTTTTGTGGGGGTTACTTCACCTTGCATTGACTTCATTTTGGGAAACTTCTTTTGTTGTTTTGAGAGCTCTTGCTTTTGGAGAAAGATTGGAGATTGTTGCATGCTTGTAGATTGTTGATCTTGGACTATTTTGCATTGGAAAGCTTGTTGTTTTGGAACCTTGGAACAAACTCCATCATGGAGAGGTAGGAGCTTGGCTCTTGAAATGCTCTCTTTCATTTTTATGCATATATGAATGGTTGAATGTTTGAATGTGTTAGTTATTTTGTTGGTTGGTTCGGTAGATGACCTAGGAATGGTGTAGGAGAAGACTATGGGGAAATTTTCTGGGGAGGCATAAGTGTTATTTGGTAGGTATAAGTGTGTGAGGGAGTTGGGATTTGGGTTCCACCTTAAAAAGAAATAGCTTGCATTTCTTTACTCGTTATGGGGTGCCATAAGAGGTTGGGGAGGCATAAGGAAATGAGAGGAATAAGGGGTACTTGGGGGAGGCATAAGGGCATGTCAGGGATTTGAAATGATATATATTTTGGTGGTTTGTTCTTAGGTGGTGATACCCATTTCCCCTTTGGGAGGCATAAGCAACATCCCCCATAGTTTCTTGCTCCTTTGGCTTACATGATGAAGCCTGAGTGTTGTTTGTTGTCTTTATTTTGTGGTTGTAAACTGTAGTTTTTTTTTACTGTGTTTTTAATGAGAAATTTGTCTTTGTGTTTGTGGAAGCATGTTGTTTCCATGTGTTGAAAATCATTTCTAATTACAATATGGTTGGGGCTAGGGGGGCCAATGAAGAAGGATGGATTCTCCTTTTCATTGGATTTCTTGGTTGGGTGGAGAGCGTTGCCTTTCCCCCTGTTTTTGCATGATCAAATTGAGAATGAAAATGGAGAATATTCATGTTGATGTTCTGGAGCAGAGAAAAAGACAAAAGTTTGACAGTCCTTGTTGAGATTATTCCTTATTGTAACCATTTTCCCACTTGAAGTGGATGACCTTGTAAATTATTTGTGATGGAAAGATTTTTGTATTGACTATGAAAGTTGTAATTCGAAATGTGAAAGAGATATACTTTGTTTTCTATATTTTGAAAGAATGTGAAATTATATTGTATGTTGTATTCGAGGAATGGAAGAAATTGTAAAGATATCCTTTTGTCAATAAAATATTGATTAATTTCCCAAATGCATTATTAGGTAAAAATGTGTTGTTGAATGTAGTTTGAAATCTCTGTTGGAAAGATGAAAAGTGAAATACGTATGAAGAAATGTCATAGTGCTCTGTTCATTTAGAAATGAATGTTTTGAAAACCAAAAGTACTGTAATTTCTCATTTGAACATCTTGGCTTGAATCAACTGATAATATGTAATAGTGTTTTGGAATGAATTCATAGTTGAAGTTGGTAAATGTAAATAAATCTATTAGAAGTTGGATCTATGTTAGATGTTTTCAAACTGACAAATGTTTTATAAAAAATGCATAGATCGACCCCTTGCAACCTTGGAAAATGAAATAAAATGATTAAATGGAGGTTACATGATCAAAATGATCCTCAAATAAACTAAAACACTTAAGAAATTTTTAAAGAACCTTTCAAATCAGGCAAAGTCAAAATTGCAGTCGTTTTTCTGTAAAATTTGGGGAATTTCTGAATTGTTAATCAATCAAACAAAATATACCTTACAATCCATCCTAAATTATCACAAGAGAAATCCTCCATGTTTTCTTGGCATGTTGAGAAAGGAAGGAGGTCGATTTGAACAAAATTTATAAGTTAAATGTTACCAGTTCACATTTTAAAATCCTGTAGAATTTTTTCTCAAAATTGACCCTTTAAAATTTATCAAAATAAAAAATTTAAGGATTCCTGTGCAAAGAGGACGTCAGAAGCTTTCCAAAAAGTCCTAGTTTTCCAAAAACTGAGTCCCCAATCAAAATTTATGGCCTTCTGAAGTTTTACTTCATTTTGGCTTCAAAAAAAATCTAACTGTCCAAAATTAATTAATAAATTATTCTTGGGTGGACCCGCGGGCCCAAAATATTTCCTTTTGTACTTTTTCCCAAAAACACTAAAGGAATTAAGTTCCCCGCCACTCTGCTGACCCGAAAACCTTTTTTTTCCTAAAAAATAATCTAAGTTCGAAAAATTCCTACTTTGGAAAAAATTTCCCCCGCGGCCCCATCCTTGCCTTTTGAAATGTATTTTCTGCAGGTGCGCGGGCCTACAATCCTTAACTTAAGCTTTTAAAAAATTTTGGAAAATTTTCTAACTTTCTGGCCCACCTCCCCACCAATCAGGTGCCCCACACTTTGGCTTCACGAGGCAATTCCGGAGGTGCGCAAATCAGTTCTTAAAACCTTAGCACTTTCGAAATTAAAATTTGGAAAAAATTTCCAAGTTCTCTGTCGGCCCGCCGACCTTGCAGCCAATGAGAGCTTAACACATGGCATCGATTGGACATAGTCGGAGGCAGTGGGTTAATTTTAACCCTTGCACTTTTTGGCACAAAAGTCTAAACTTTCCAAGTTTCCCCACCAAGTCTGTTTTCCCCGCAGCGAATCAGGGCTTGACACGTGGCGCCTTGTGGCATCGGCAGAGGGTGGATCATTTTGATCCCTTAACACTTTTTCAGTAAAAATACTAAATGTCTTAAGTTTCTCTCAGTGACCCGAACTTTCCGCTGAAGCTGGGAAATTTGACACGTGTCCCTTACGGGCTCAGGAAAACTTTCGGGCTTCGTGGAGGCAGATTGCGCTTTTGTCCCAAAAGGGAAAAAGTGCTAAATTTCTTCCCAAAGCTCTGCTGGTGCACATGGGAAAAATTTACCTCCCCACTCCACCGGTCCGCATTCCTTCTGAGGTGAAAAATTTCTCTCCAAAGCCCGCAGACCCGAGCTAGGGAAAATTTTCATCCCAAGGCCCGCCGATCCCAAGGTCCGCCGGCTCATATCTTGAAAATATAGGAGTTAGGAGGACTTCTTTATATCACTGGAAAGGTGAGGAAATTTCCTATCTAATGGGAATGTTTTGAGGAAGTTTTGAGTGCGTTAAATATGAGAAAAATCAGATTGAATATTTTAAGAGAGTTTTGGGAGTGGGTAAGTGAGAATTTACCCTGTTAGTTTAAATGTGTATTCTCCCCCTTACAATTAGACCTTGTTAATTGTTGAAACCTTGTAGAATTAAATACCTAGGGTATTTAATTGTTTTGGCTCTTCTTACCCTCTGAGTTTAATTAAGAATTGTTTGGCTTAGTGTTAATCTAATTTTAAATGGTTAGATTATCACCTAAGGGAAATCTAATTGTGCTCGGGATAACTTTATCTCTCTTAGTGTTTTGTAAGGTGATTTGATAATTGTTGTAATGGACTCTAAAATTTTTTAGTTATGAACCCTTTAAAAAAAAAAATTCATAATTTTTCTAACTAAACCTAGGTTGTTCTTTGGTCTCGAGTGGTTCTTTTTAGGGCGTTACACTTGGTATCAGAGCCATGGGTTCAAAATCTTGGACCCTTTGGCACACTAGAAAACTTGAGACATGAACTCGTAAACCTAGCACACTTTTAATATAGAAAAACAACTTTGTTTGAAAATTGCATATTTTAGTAAACATGGAAAATTAAATAAAAATAGTTACATTAGTTGAACCTCCATTTTAAACCAAAATTAAAATAATAATAAAATAATAAATTTGTTTGAATTATTGTACTTGCTCAGTGGTGTTTTGTCAAAACCCGGGTAACTGAAAATGTTAAATTAAATTGATATTTTTGTGAACTTCTAGCCTAGCGGAACTTGTTTCTACCTTGAAAAGATGTTGTTTGAGGAGTCCTAACCCTTATTATCATTGTATGATGCAATAAATCTGCTGAGACTCTCCCTTATTGGATTTGTTGGAATGATAAATTGTATGGTGTGACTCTTGTGGCCTAGTGCTAGAGGTTGTGTTCGGGAGCCTATCAGAGTCAATTAGGAGTTATTAATCATCTAAAGCTTCCCTTTTTCCTTCAGTGGTTGGACAAGTTAGTTTTGGTTGCCACTTTGGATGACTTATCCCCATGTGAGTAAGTGGATAGTAGGTTTTGGTGTCATTTTGATCCAACTTTGCGTATGTGTTCTTAGAATTGATCTCGAGGTATAGTACCCCTATTGGCGGCCATGAAGGGCTACAGAGTGACTGTGATGTTGACTTCTGTATTTTATATTTGTAAACTTGTGTTATTTTATCAAGGACCAACATCTTATTTTATGATTGGATTGAGAAGCTTTGAGGCTCTTTTAGTTATTTATATTTTTGCGAGAAATTTTCAGACTTTGCAATGCGGCTACTTAGCCACTTTTCTTGATTGCCAATATTTCTTGGATTTTATTTTGATTGGTGACTCAGATCTCATTATCTGTTGGCTACTTAGCTAAATGTTACGTGATTCCTTCTTGCATGTTGTTGAGATGGTTCTACATTGTTTCCTTGTGACAATTTGTCGTATGGGGGTACACCCTTAGGTGCCTTGAATGTCTTCTTAGGTGTTTTAAGTTTTGCCTTGGTTTTGGAAGGAAGGAATCTTAATGTGCCTAGGATCTTAGAGTGACTCTTTCGTTACTCGACCTTGCTTGAAAGAGATTTCATTGTGTGGTGTATGGTCTAGTTGGCAGTCTAATAGCAATGATGGTGGTGATTTTCTTAGCATTTGGTAAGAGCTTGACCCTCGTCGGAGTAGGGGTGTCTAATGTATGGGCTGATGAATTTTGTTAGGATCAGAATGAATTTTGGTTAACTATAGACATTAGTGGAAAGATGGTTGTTTGGTAGTGACTTTTCATCAATGGCATGCTAAGTTTTATCAGGATTTCCTTGTTTCATTATAAAGTATTGACTTGTGGATTATAGGTATCTTGGTAATTATGATTAGAAATAATCCCATTCGGGTAATGTGTAAATTAAGTATGTTTGTTTTCCTCTTTGACCTATAAATAAGCCTACCCTTTCCTTAACGTTTTAAGTTACTATGAATAACACTCTATGACCTATTAATATTTGGGTTACATGGAGACACTTATGGATTCTTTTGGGTCTTTTGGACCTTGCCATTGGTGATAGTTAGTGTAATTTACCTTGATGATTTAATCTCAGTGGTATTTTATAATTATGATTCTTCTTATTAAAAAAACTGTAACTCTTGGTCGTAAAGCCATGTTTAATAGATTAGTTGATTGTCCTATTGCATTTGATACATTTTCTAATGGAATGTGGTGTCCTTGGAGTAAATATTTTCCTTGTCATTTTGTTGCTTGGTTGGTGGTACCTTGTGAGAATATGGGTGTAGACTTGAAAACTTTCCTTGTCCTATTCATTTGAGTAAATGTTTAGTTTAAACAACAAAAATTGTTAAACCCTTAGTAGGTTCATAAAAGTAAATATACTTCTTAATGGGCCTTCCTTGTAACTTCTTTTGAGAACTTGTAGAGACCCTCTAGGAATATTTAATGATGCTTGTAATTAGTGGTAAACCCTTGAAATATTGTTGTGATCCATGTTGGTTGATAGATTCCTAGTTCTTACAAAATTAATGATGTGGTTGCTATGTTGAATGTCTTTTGTTCCTTTAGAATACGTGAATGTTGTTTTCCATAAAAGTAAAATGTGATATGTGTTCCTTTCATTCTCTTCCTCCCATAAAGCTATAATTGAGGAGATTTGACCTTGAAACTTAACAAATAAACTGGAACATAGAAAGGGAAATGGTCCTTGCTTTAACCTTGGTATATTAATAGAAGAAATAAAAACCATGTAGAAGAATATAAAGGAAAACCTTGTCCATCTACCTCCCCTAGGAGTAAAATAAATACTTTTCTCTTTTCCCCTTTACAGAATGGAGAGATATCATGCCCCCTTAGTGGTCCTTATAATGCAAACTTGTGATGTCATAATAGGAGGAAGTTTAATTAAGAAAACTTGTAAAGGAATGTGCTTAGAAAATGAAACTATGAACTTTGACTTAATTAGTTGAGTTATAAAATAAGTAAGATTTATGTGTATTGAGTGCAATGTATAGTTGAAACTTTAGTTCATCCGCCTACCTGGAATTGTGAAACACCTAGTGGATAGTAATGTGTTCTAGTTGCTTAGTACCCCTTGTTCATAGATGTATGTGCCTTTCTTGTGGGAGTTTTGGGTCATCATACCTTTATCGTCCTGTAGCTCGTCGAGTGTGATTTGTGGCCCTTTTTGGATTAGGACTTATATCTTGTTTAAGAAGCAACCTCCTTGCGTGTTGTCTTGTCATTGGAGACCTAAGTTATTGTAATTTTAAGGAAACATATGTTAAGGATATAAAATAACTTTGGGAAGTCTTCTTTTCTTCATATTATTGGGTCACCTTGTTATTGTTGCCTTTTTATCCGTTAGGATGGAAAGTGCAAGATGATGTTATTCACTTTTGATACGATGCACCCTTGGATTGTAGTTGGACCCCTTGTTACTTGTTCTTCTCCCTAGCGACCTTGAGTGCTCTTTGGTGTTACGATTTATGCTTGTGCTCTCCTTGTGATTAATCTGAGCTTGACCAGGAAATAAGATAAATGAATCCCATTGTGTTATTGTGAATGGTACTTCTTGTATTGATATGTTAGTTGCTAGGGGGATATTATACTTTTATTTTTCTAAATGGTTGACGTCTCTAGTTTTGGTTGGTGTGGTGTGTTCGATTCTTAAAACAAAAGTGTAAAAATCATACTATAGGAAACCTTGTGGTCATGAATTTACTTAGTATTACCATGAAAATTTGATTGTACCCTCTCAAGTTATATAAGTTCTTTCCATAAATAGTTTCCTCGATTGTAAATGTTTTTCTAAATTAGGTGTCCTTCCTTGTTGATTAACCTCATCTTGTGTGACCTCAAATTGTGGGACCTTGAGTAAACATGTCTCTCGTACAAAATTTTGGCCATGGTTGATTCTGCTAGCCTTGTCTAAACAATGAACTATGAAAGCATAATTTAACCTTAGTGAAAACCTTAAATTTTGTTACTGTAGTATGTTGTATTCCTTGGGAAACTATGTGGTCATTCTTGAACTCATGAAATTCTCCTTGTTATTCCTCTACTTGGTGGTTATTCTTGAGACTCCTTTAACCTCTTCATGTTATATTGTTAGGTGTGGTATCTTGGTTGTTAGCGTAAAGTTACTCCTTAGAATTAAATGTTCGTAGCCTTGCATGCAGAAAGCTTAGAACTCATCCCTTACAATCTCCCTTCTTCTTGTTGAATTGCATTGGACCAAACTTGGGTTCTGTGGACCCAAACTTGTTTGAAGCAAGAAATCCCATAATGGGAGTGATTTTTTTTTGTTTTCATTTGTCCCTATCTCTCGTTCCAGTGACTTCCAAGAGGAAGTCGAGTCTAAGGGGAGGGGGATGTAGTGCCCACTTCCCTTTGACACATTTTGATATTGATTATGACACTGTTGACTATATTATGGACATTATTGTGACTTTTGATTTAGAATGATGATTAGATGATAGAGCATGGACTATTATTGACTTTGATTCATATATGATGCATGATGATTGTTAGAGACATTTTATATAGATGTTGACATGTTGTTGGACATGGTTATATATATTTATGGATGTTGTTAGGACATGTGATATTTGGATATGTTGAGTAGACCGAGAAAATTGAATTAAAATTGATGATGATATAGTTGTTGATGAAATTGTAAGTGATATTGTTGGTTTCCTTGATGTTGTTGTGATTTATATATATGGACTGATGATTTTGGAATTATATTTATATTCATTTGGATGTTCTGATGCAGCCACGAGGCCGAAGGAGGTATTTGTGTTTTGTAGGTTAAATTATCACAACAAACATTGGGGATTGGAGACCAACCACATTGGAATTCTAGATGAATTCAACAAGGTCACCATGGCAACTTGTATTGTTTGTGTGTGTGTTTGTTGTTAGGGATTCCCATGGGAGGGATCACCTTTAAATGTGACCAAGGGTTATGTTATTTATTTATTTGGTTCCTTTGTTTAGTATGTATGTGTTTTATAAGTGATGTGTTTCCCCTTTCTATTTAATTAAATGGTGGTAAGTAATATGAGTAATCATATTGATAAAAATTAATTACTCAAATTGGGACATAAGAAAGTAATTATTGGAGTTGTTGGCTCTTGTATTAAATGTTGTGAGATAAGTGTAAGTGATGTGTAAGAGATATGTAAGTAAATTTTGGAGTATGAAACACTCCACCTTCTTTTGAAATCCGAATTTTTCCTTGGAGGCTGATTTTGGAGGCTTGTGGGACAAGTTAAACTTGTCCCATACCTCTTAAATTTGCATACCAACCTTACCTATGGTTGGAGAGTTTAAATCTAGCCTTCATTATGCATTTTTGAAGTCAAGTTGTATGTTTTAATTGCACTTTCTTACATTTTATTAATTTCAGTCCTTATGGGTGTGGGCTTGATTTGAGTGTGTAAGTAAAATTATCATTTATTCACCTACTTATTTATTGTGCCTTAGAGATTGAAGTTGACTTATGAGTTGGAGTTGAGGATGTTTGATGTGGCATCCCACTTGGATCCACCTCATCCTCTTCTCTTCCCTCTCTATATATTTGAATTCCTTGGCTTCTTTTTGGGGGTGGCTTCACTTTTGCATACTTCATTTGGGTGCAAATAATTTTGTTGTTTTTGAGCTCTTGCTTTTGGAGAAGATTGGATATTGTTGCATGCTTGTAGATTGTTGATCTTGGATTGTTTTTGCATTGGAAAGCTTGTTGTTTTGGAACCTTGGAACAAAACTCCATCATGGAGAGGTAGGAGCTTGGCTCTTGAAATGATCTCTTATCTTTTTTTATGCACTTAGGAATGGTTGAATGTTTGAATGTGTTGTTTTATTTGTTGGCTGGTTGGGTAGACTGGCCTATGGATGGTGTAGGAGAAGACTATGGGGTATTTTGGGGGAGGCATAAGTGTTTTTGGGAGGTATAAGTGTGGAGGGAGTTGGGATTTGGGTTCCACCTTACAAAGAAATAGCTTGCATTTATTTACTCATTATGGGGTGCCATAAGAGGTTGGGGGGCATAAGGAAATGGGAGGAATAAGGGGTACTTGGGGGAGGCATAAGGGCATGTCAGGGATTTGAAATGATATATATTTTGGTGGTTTGTTCTCAGGTGGTGATACCCATTTCCCCTTTAGGGAGGCATAAGCAGCATCCCCCATAGTTTCTTGCTCCTTTGGCTTGCATGATGAAGCCTGAGTGTTGTTTGTTGTCTTTATTCTGTGGTTGTAAATTTTAGTTTTTCTTTGGACTGTGTTTTAAATGTGAAATTTGTCATTTGTGTTTGTGGAAGCCTGTTGTTGCCATGAGTTGAAACACATCTTCTATTGCATTATGGTTGGGGCTCGGGGGCCAATGAAGAAGGATGGCTTCTCCCTTTTCATTGGATATCTTGGTTGGGTGGAGAGCGTTGCCTTTCCCCCTGTTTTGTTGTGATCAAATTGAAATAAAGAAAATGGAGGATATTCATGTTGATGTTCTGAGCAAAGGAAAAAGATTTGGAGATTGTGATAGTCATTGTTGAGATTATTCCTTATTGTAACCTTTTCCCACTTGAAGTGGATGACCTTGTAAATTATTGTGATGGAAAGATGTAACTTTTTGTATTTGATATATGAAAGTTTTAATTCGAAATGTGAAAGAGATATACTCTGTTTTCTTCTTTTGAAAGAATGTGAAAGAGATTATATTTTGTATGTTGTATTCGAGGAATGGAAGAAAGAAGTTGTAAATATATCCTTTTGAATCAATAAAATATTGTATTAATTTTCCCAAATGGAATTATTAGGTATTAAAATCTGATTATTGAATGTATTTTGAAATCTCTGTTGGAAAGATGAAAAGTGAATACGTATGAAGAAATGTCATAGTGCTCTGTTCTTTAGAAATGAATGTTTTGAAAACCAGAAGTTGTAATTTGGTATTTGAATATCTTGCTTGAATCAACTTAATATGTTAGAGTGTTTTGGAATGAATTCATAGTTGAAGTTGGTAAATGTAAACAAATCTATTCGAATTGGATCTCTGTTAGATGTTTTCAAACTGACAAATGTTTTATAAAAAATGCACAGATCGACCCTGCAACCTTGGAAAATGAAATAAAATGATTGAATGGAGGGTTACATGATCAAAAAGAACCTCAAACAAACTAAAACACTTAAGAAATTTTTAAAGAACCTTTCAAATCGAGCAAAGGCAAAATTACAGTCATTTTGTTGTCAAAAGTTCACAAATTTTGAATTGTTAATCAATAAAACAAAATATACCTACAATCCATCCTAAATTCCTCTAAGAGAAATCCTCCATGTTTTCTTGGCATGTTGAGAAAGGAAGGAGGTCGAATTGAACAAAATTATATAAGTCAAATGTTACCAGTTTTCATTTTAAAATCCTGCAGATCATTTTTCACAAAATTGACCCTTTAAAATTTATCAAAATTAAAATCTTAAGCTTTGTTGTGCAAAGAGGACTTTGAATATTTCCAAAAGTCCTCGTTTGCCAAAATCTGAATACCCAATCAAAAGTTATGGCCTTCTGAAGTTTTACTTCATTTTGGCTTCAAAAAAAATCTAACTGCCAAAATTAATTAATAAATTATTCTTGGGTGGACCCGCGGGAAAAATATTTCCCTTTTTGCACTTTTTCCCAAAAGTGCTAAAGTCACGAATTATGTCCCCCGCCACTCCACTGACCCGAAAACCCTTTAATTTTTCCTAAAAATAATCTAAGTTCGAAAAAGAAAATTTGGAAAAAATTTCCCCACCGGCCCCACCAATTGCCTTTTGAAATGTATTTTCGCGGGTGCACGGGCCGCAATCCTAAAACTTAGCTTTTAAAAAAATTGGGAAAATTTCCTAACTTTCTGGCCCGCCTCCCCACAGCAAATGATTGTGCTGACACGTGGCTTCATGAGGCAATGGCGGAGAAGGTGCGAGAATTTCTTAAAACCTTAGCACGTTTTAAAAATTAAAATTTGGGAAAAAATTTCCAAGTTTCTCCACCACCCCATCGACCCACAGCGAATGTGAGCTTAACATATGGCATCGTTGGACGTTGGCAGAGGCACAGGTTAATTTTAACCCTTAACACTTTTTGTCACAAAAGTATTAAATTCTTAAGTTTCCCCGCAAGTCCGTTTTCCCGCACGAATCAGGGCTTGACACGTGGAACCTTGGGCGATGGCGGAGGCATGGATCATTTTGATCCACTTAATGTTTTTTCGGTAAAAAAAGCAAAATGTCTTAAATTTTCCAGTGACCCGCGTTCCTTTTGGGTTGAAGTTTTTGGACACGTGTCCCCTTACAGGCTCATGGGCATGCGGAGATAAATTTACCTTTGTCCCAAAAGGGAAAAAGTGCTAAATTCCTTCCCCGCTCTGGCACTCCATGTCATGGGAAAATTTTGCTCCCCAGTGCTGGTCCACTTTTCTCCTCCGCTAGGTGAAGTTTCTCTCCGAACCCGTAGGCCCACTTTTGGGGAAAATTTTCATCCCAAGGTCCGCCGGCTCATATCTTGAAAAATATGAGGAGTTAGGAGGACTTCTTTATATCACTGGAAAGGTGAGGAAATTTCCTATCTAATGGGAATGTTTTCAGAAATTTTTGAGTGTGTTAAATATGAGAAAATCATATTGAATCCTTAAGTGAGTTCTGGGAGTGGGTAAGTGAGAATTTACCCTGTTAGTTTAAATGTGTATTCTCCCCCTTAACAATTAGACCTTGTTAATTGTTGAAACCTTGTAGAATTAAATACCTAGGGTATTTAATTGTTTTGGCTCTTCTTACCCTCTGAGTTTAATTAAGAATTGTTTGGCTTAGTGTTAATCTAATTTTAAATAGTTAGATTATCACCTAAGGGAAATCTAACTGTGCTCAGGATAACTTTCTCTCTCTTAGTGTTTTGTAAGGTGATTTGATAATTGTTGTAGTGGACTCTGAAATTTTTTGTTATAAACCCTTAAAAAATAAAAAATTAAATTATTCCATATTTTTTTCTAACTGAACCTAGGTTGTTCTTTGGTTTTAAGTTTCACTACATTGCAAAAAAAGGGGGGATACAACTAATTCTTGTTTATAAATACTTATCTATATAGTAATCAGAAATATAAATATCAAATAAAAATTATATTTTACAAATATTCTTATATATTATATTTTATATATACTATATTAAATTGTATTGTGTGTGTGTGTGTGTGTGTGTATTATTTTATAAAAAAAAAATCTAAAACCTAACAATATGCCAAATCAACCAATGTAAGTTGTTTTGAAACAAAGTTTATGGTTTCAATGGAAGTTGTATGGCTTAAATAGAAGTGGCCATGTTTAAATATAACAAAATATTGTAGTGGGGTGGGCGGCTGCGGCCCCACACCAACCTTTAATTAAATAAAGAGGTGGGGTGGGGCCAGCGCCCCCACCCTTCATATTTTTGATAACCCAAACCATATACAGTCAGCCCAATGTATATTGCACAACGGAACCAGTAAGCCTTTTCAATGTTAACAAATATATATATATACTACTCCCAAACCATAAACTCGTAAATATACATCATTTTTTTTAATCAAAAAGATAAAGAGGAAAACAATGAACATAACCCAAATAGGGTAAATCCTCCATAAATACAAATAGGAAATGATATACATGGCAAACCCTATGCAAAAGAATCATTCAAATTTGTGTGTATCCATCCAATATGCAAATACAAATAAATAAACCTCCATAGCTCCTTGAAAATCTCCATGGCCTCCTTCCTTAATCTGCAAAAGTGCAAATGAAAAGAAATTAGGCGAAAATTGCATAAAAGAATCCCATAAGGATTTTTAGGGCTTGTTTGGTGAAATCTATATCTAAGGGCCCTCATAGATCTAATCCTATGGTTGAGAATCGTCCCTACACGATTTTAAGTGATGGACATTTTATGGGAATGTTTATGTGTAAAATGAAATAGATATAATTAACTAATAGGGTCACCTAGGGTACTCCCACTAGTATAGAGGGTTGGACTTAGTTATGACCCCATTTAATATTGGGTTAATGAATTAAAAATATAGATGGTTGTTACACAATCAAGGATTAAATTTAATTGAGGAAATAATTTTATAAATTTTATCTGGGAGCTTAGTGAGTATAATTAATGAATATTAAATTAAAAATTAACTAAGTAAACTCTATATCAGAGAATGAGGGAGAAATTAAAACCCGTGATAAATTTTAGAAGAAAAAAACTTAATTTGACTAAAGGAGTAATGTTCAAAACAAGTAAACCTTGTAAACGCGTTAAATATATTTACACAAATTAAAAAAATCCCGTATTTTCTTTAAGTAATTTGTGAAGTTGGTCATGGTTTGGTGAGTGAAATTTGTGGGCGTTATACCAAGCGTCCCCTCATTGATATTTTTTTCTTTAATATATATTTTTGACAAATAATTGGTGCATCACCCTAGTAACAACTTGGTAAAACTGAAGAGTGATAATACTCAATTGATTAATTAAAACTTGTTAGCGAATACACTTATTTTTCCCATTTAATTAGGAAACCGTTTGCGGGGGGATTTTAAACAACGGTGGTGATGGGTTTCAAGTCCCAAACGGGTGTTTTATTGTCAAACTCAAGTTCCCACATTTATTATGACAAGGATATGGAGATTTAGGGTTGCTCCTATAACCTAACTATAAAGGCATGTAGTGACTGGAGCGGAGTACACTAACTATTCACATCCCCTGCAATTTTATGATGTCCTGCCAAAAACGCTAAGGCTTCACGGGAAGAACGAGAAGAAGAATATCAAGATGCCACGGAACAGGAGCGAATAGCGAGGAAACATCAGTTCAGGCATTCACGTCAACAAAAGCAACAACTGGAAGAGTTGAATTTACTGCTCCTTTTCGCATCTTGATTCCGCGATGTTTTTTACTTTTTTTCCTGTTTAGTTGAGCAGTATATCTGGATTTTGTTTGAAGGTTATATAAGGCGTGCCCACGTCCCAATCCGAAGGAAAGGCTGCGGATCAGCCATGACCTGGGAATGGAGCCCGAGCAAGTTATGTTTTGGTTTAACAATCGCCGGAACAAGATGACTGTAAGTGATTAATCATCCATCAGATTTATTTATGAGATTTTTACATATTAATGAGGCATTGTTTGAGCTCTCCTAGGCCAAAGAACGATCAGAATTTAAGGAGGCTCTGGAGAAATCAAATCGGGAAAACGACTGCCTCAGACAAGAAGTATAATCCTTAGGCTGATTGAACTTGTTAACATATGTGGCGTTTTAATTTTTATTAATCAATGATAGAACGATAAAACTCGGAATTATTTTTCACTGTTGCAGGTAGATCGGCTGACCCTTATTGTTGAAGCAATGAATAGGCAATCGGACACTATAGATCCAGATTCAATTCGAAACGCGAGTTCTCCTTCTATCCATGCTATAATTGAGGGTTTGCCCATGGATCATACTATAGAAAAAAACCCTATTGAAGAAGGGAAGGTTGGAGAGAACAGATGTTCAGGTGTGGTTTTCGACACCAAATATATACCAAAGAAGCCCAGATCTTGTGCGTCTGGATCTTCCAAAGGGAAAATTTCCAATGTTGATGACAGAGAATCCAACTTTAAGCTTTGCCTGGAAGAAGCAGAGGAATATAGGAAAGATGAACACTTGAAAGATGTGGAAGCTCAACTGGCTATAGCAAATGCAGAATTGTTCACATTGAAGGATGCATATAAGAAAAGAGAAGAGCAGTTACAAGACGTGGAGGTTCAGTTGGGTAGGGCTAAAGAGAAAATAGATCATCTCATTGAACTGGGAGAAAAAAGGGAAGGTCAGGTGTCCTGTGTAAAATTACACAACGAACAGCTCATACAGCTGGTGATTGAGAAGGGAAACTTAGCTAGACAGGGGTATGACCAATTCAGGGAACTGGAGACACAGTTTGATTCACAGAAGAATGAGTTGATGAAAGTGACCGAAGAAAAAATTCGAATATCCAAGGAGTTTCAGGAGTCGAGGCAAGTTTTTATGAGAAAAGAGAATGCTTATATAAAGCTAATTGAGGAGTTCAGATGCCTTGATCACACACTCGCAGTTCCAGGTGCTCCTTCAAACAATGGATTCTCAAAGGAAATACCTCGCATTGACGCTTCTAAATAAGTTAATGATCTTCCATTTTCATTATTCTATTTGCATGGAGCATATTCAAAATGTTTACAAGCACAGCTTTTCCTTTTTGAGTTGTTTTTGTTCATTTGTGATATTTATTTGTCATATACTGATCTGATATTAGGATATCAATATCACTTATCCATCGATTCTATATTTCCCAAAAAATGTTGTTTCCCAATCTTATGGATTGATGTAAATTGGGTGTTTTTTTTTTTTAATTTTTAAAAAGCATTTGAGAAATCTTGAAATTCATAAAACTTAAGCTTAATACCAACTCACATATGGCTTTAAAAGCAAAGGTTTTTAAACTGCCAGCTAGTTTCTAATAATGTCGACATAGACACTACAGAGAATACTAATTTGATTAGGTTCTTACAATGCCAAATATCTTACAATACGCAAACGATCCTATAGATAAATATAAAAAATAATAAATTGAAATTAAAAAAATGAATAAGAAATTCATATTAAGGCTTGCGTTGCTCACTTAATATGATTCCCTAATCAAGAAATAAATATTTCTATGTTTGCATTAGAGTGGCTTTATTACTGTTTCAATTTCATTTCTTGAAATCCCAAATACCTAACTTGGCAAAGGATTTAACGACAAGATGCTTCAACATTTTGATGTTCACATCAGAGTGGCATCATAACTTTTCTAAGATAGTTTCTTCAAGGCAGAAATAGCTAAATTGGAAAGGAATTAGGAACACACTACTTCACACTTGAAGTTGAAATTCTTTTCTTTTCTTTCATTTCTTTTTCGAAATTTCATAATATAGTTTCTTCAAGGCAGAAATAGCTAAAGGAGATAGTAACAAATTACTTCAAGCTTGAAGTTGAAATTCTTTTCTTTTCTTTCATTTCTTTTTCAAAATTTCATAATATATATGAACCTTTTGTACCTAAACATTATGTTAATTTGCATGATGTTGGACAAGAATATACAATCAAACTCATAACCTCTCCAATGCAAACTTGTCAATCTAATCATCTCCTAGTGCCTCTTGTGTGCGCTAAGTAAAAATTTAAAACTTAAATTTATTTTCAAAAGTTGCACTCACTAGGAAAGTATATGAGAGATAGACTCTTCCATATGAAACAACATTAGAAAAACTATTAGTGTAAGTTCCTTGTCAAATTCTCTTTCTCATTTTCATTTCTTTTTTCGATTTGATAATATATGAAAAATCATAAAAACTACAATCTATATATAGATAATAATCACTATAGAAACCATCGGGTTAAACACATGATGTTCATGAATAATAGAATAAAATTGAACACCTACTATAGAATGTGAGAATTATGTAATCACATATGGAGATTGTAGTAAGGAATAGTTGTACACTGCAATGCCTTAAGTATTCATATGGACAACAATGAATGTGCACAAGCATCTATTTACAACATGAAATAACAACATATAATATATTAACTTTAATAGAGGAATTATAACTACCTGCACAAAATAATAGTTTTATTACATCCTTCAATAAGGATCCCAATCAAGATGTCTCAAATAATACACTTATAATGAGAGTTGCAATCCTCAAAAATCATAGAATTATCTAGCACATGGTTCTTTCTCTCTTCCATATCGCAGTTACCCGTAATCTCTACTCTCAAACTTTGCATTGTATTATCCAATACCCACATTATCTTACCTCAAACTTAAAGGCCTCAACTAACGTCTATAGAGTATGCAATATCATGACAAATCTTATAGTCTCCAAATTAAGGCGTCTAATGAATTGATGAACTCTGACTTGCTCATCATGCATGTAGTCTACATACTGCAATAGATCCAAGAAAGGACCCTCATACTCTACCACTTTAATATTTTTCTCCCTCATATTATGAAACTCATCAATGCATTTTTGCACAAAAAGTGTCTCGATATGTACCTATCCATTAATATCTCCTCAAATATGCTATAGACTTATAATCTATTTAATGCCCAATAATTTCTACTCTCAAAACAAAATAGATCTAATAAATTAATAGTCAAAATTACAGTAAATTTTTTTTTAAAGGGGTTTGCAAGGTTAGACATTATCCACAATTAATAAATTTCTTGGTTAAAGTCTTTCTACACAAGCTTGTGAAATTCGAAATTAAATTAATAATGAAATATTATTAATTTACTTCCTAAAATATATTTATGGTTTAAAACAATACGTTTACCAAGTTCCATAAGTTTAATTAATTATCATGCACTAAGATTCTTTTATTTTCTAACAAAAAAGTTTAATTATTTTATCTAGCTACTAAGTGACCCCATTCACCCCATTACCCAAGCACTCTTAATTAAATTTCATTCCCACATAAATACCTTCCACTTAAGTGATGTAGGATTTAATCTAGGCCATTAGATTGAATCTATCCTAGCCCTTAGATTTGGATTTCCCTAAATATCCTTATGGGTTTCCTTTTATTTCTATTTTCCCCAAAACAACCTCATTTGTTCATTTTTGTTTTGCAGGTTTGGAAGAAGAGAAGGAGGAGAAGCCATGATAGCAATAAGTGCAACCATGGAGAAATTTTCTTGGTTTTAGTTGTTAATAGGATTTACTATTGTAAGATTTTTCATTTATTTAATGTAGAGATCCCACTATGGATTTGTTTTTTTATATATAATGAAAACATTCTTTGAGTTAAAAAATTGGGGAAAATCTCCATTTCATTTAATCTATGAAATTTTACACATTTAGATGCCCATAATAGGATTGATAACCTTAAACAATTAAATTTGATCTATTACAAGCTACTGGTAGATTCATTTTAAAGGTTTAAGGCTTATATTTCAATTAAAATTCAATCTGGGTTTTTTCACAGTCGGGACTTTATTTTTTTGTCAAAAGTGATGAAACCGCCACCCTATGTGAAACAGCAGTCCTGTGACCACTGCCCTTCCTATGGGGTGATTCATCAACTGTCACTCTATGCTGGGCAACGGTTCTAACACCGTCACTCTGCATAGTACGGCGGTTCTGTTTCTCAAAAATGGAACCTTGAATACATGTATTTTTCAAATAGTTTCCTACGTAGGTTAGTTTTTAATGCAATGTTGACTTTGTTTAAGGTGTCTAAAATTCTTTAGTTGATATATTGATAACATATCTACGTTTCATAACTCAAATTTCCAAATGCATAGCTTTTCCATTCAAACATACAACCTTCAACAATATGAAATGTAAGTCCTTTAATAGAACATACTTTGAAATTTCTCTTTTCAACCATACAATACAAATATGAAAACTAAAATTTTCAATAACATTCTTTTGCAATACAAGAACTTCTAATCCATTTATTTCAATAAAACTAGTCTTTTCCAACAAAGTATACAACAAAAGTTCCTTCTACATTCACTAAATCACTACAACTTGGAATAAATGAAATATACAAAACTTTCTTTCAACCATACAAAATTTACAATCTTCCACTGTAACTAGGAATAATAATATGATTTACAACATGGAGAATTCTTCCAACAAAGTCAAAACACAAGTCTTCCTTCCAAGTCATCTCCCAATTTCATAGATTTCAACTTTCATCCTTCAACTCTTCAAAACTTGGATCACAATACAAATAAAGGGGCATAGACAATGCTCTCTGCCCAACCTATAATCCAATAAGAGGAGAAGTCATCCCATTATTGCCCCTGAACCCCAACCAAAGAACATTGAGGGGTATAAAGAAACTTTGACGACCTTTACAAAAATGGCTTTAAAAAAAAAAATTATACAATCCACACAAAACATACAACACATTTTCGGTTATAGTTTTTCCATTATCAAGACTTAACATAACTTTTCCAACAATGTTTGATAATGTGTTGTCCCCAAAATTCACTGTGCTAGATGCATTTTCTTCTAAGGAGATTAATTTTCTCTTATTCCCTGTCATGTGGCTAGAAGACCCACTGTTAATGTACCACTCTACATCTTCACTCTGTGAATGAAAGGTTGTATGTGTTATTAAACCTTGCTCCTTAGTACCTGTAGGATCTGATTTAACCATGTAAAAATTCTTGTTTTGCTGTGGAAGTATTTGATAACAAAAATTGGCAATGAGTCCATGCTTTTAACAGTTATAACAAATAGTCTCATCTTTGTTTCTAGCACGATAAAAGTTCATGTGCCTACCATGACTTCTAGAGTACATACTGCACTTAGCAGCCTTGTGACCAAATTCATTACAAGCATAACAGTATCCATAAAATGAGTAAGCATACCTCATGTCATAGTGTCTCCTTGGATAGTTCTTCTTCCTGAAATCAACTCTCTTGGCTTTAGGAGGTTCTTCACTTGTCTTGGCCATCTTTTTGCTTGTTGATTTTTCATCTTCCTTCTTCTCTTCATATCCCAAAATAGCTTTTTCATTTACATTCTTTTTCTTGCTAAACAGATCGCTCAAATCAGCAATTCTCTTCTCAGAAAATTATGATACATTTAAAATTTTTGTAGAGGTTTGATCTAATTGAGTTTGTAAATACTCCATCTCAGTTTTGAGCTTCAAATGATCTTCTTATTTGACCTTGAAAGCCCCTTCAATTTGTTTTACATGTGATTCAAATTCCTTTATTATTTCTTCATGCTCTTGAGCTTCCTTTTTATGATTTTCCTAAAGAAATCTAATTTTACTTTCATATTCTTTTACCATAATTTTTAGTTTTTGATTTCTCTTCTTTTGATTCTTTATTTCATCTAGAACACTTATTAATTCATCCTCAAGATTAATTTCTGCTTCTTCTTCATCTGAACTTTCATACTGAGTATGACATTTTCCCATAGAATTACTTGCATCTAATATTTAAATAGCCATAAACAAAGTCTCATCCAACATACCTTTGTCATCACTTTCGGATCTGCTAGAGTCACTTGATTGTGAGGAGCTTGAATTTTCCTGTGAGTAGAAGTTTCGCTTCTTCTTGAAGTGCTTCTTTTTGCCATTATATCTCTTGAATTTATTATTCTTTCTATCAGAAGATTCCTCATCTTATTTGTGTTTATTAGGACATTTAGAAGTAAAGTGACTAACTTGTCCATAATTGAAACACTTGAATGGGATCTTACCTTTGTATTTACCTTAACCTCTCTTAAGATTTCTTACAAACATGGCTTCTAATTTTTCATCATCTCTATCCATGTCAGAATCAACTTCCTTGTTCTTTTCTTGTGAATCTTTGTTTGCTTTGAAGGCTGCCTCATTTTTCCCTAATTTTGAATCATTGATTCTCATCTTATATGTAGTCAATATACCATGAAGATAATCCATTGTTAGAGTAGTCAAGTCTTTAGCTTCTTCTACAGAGGATACTTTAGAATCAAATTTTTAGGTCAAGGATCTAAGCACTTTCTTTACAATCACCCTCTCTTTTATCTTCTCTTTTAAGCCTCTAATCAGATTTACAATTTCATCAACTCTGTGTAAATATGAGGAAAAAATCCACCTTCTTTCATCTCGATGCTTTCAAATTGTGTTCTGTAAGTTTGTAGTTTTTCTATCGTTACCTTGATATCTCCTTCATATATTGTCTACAGCTTGTCCCACATCTCTTGGGTTGTAGTACATTGCATAAATTTTATAAACTCAACCTCAGCTAACCCATAAAGAATTTCATTCATGGCCTTAGAATTGTTTTCAACTTCTCTCTTTCCTATTTGGTCAGTGGAAGGTGTTGTCAAAACAATATATCCACTTTCAATTGATTGCCAGTTATCAAATCCAAGAACCATTAGACAAGTCTTCATCCTGACACTCTAAAAAGCATAATTTGAACCATTGAGAAGAGGTTCTTTAGAGGTGGAAAAACCATTTGCTTGGTTGCTTTCCATTGTTGAATTCACTGGATCTCCCTTTAGCTGTTAGACTCACTTCACCAGAGCCTTCTTTGATACCAATTGTTAGAAAATTGGAACGCTGAGAGGTGGGGTGAATCAGTGTTCAATTCAAATTTTACAAATCACAAAACTCAACCACTTAATCTAAAAAAAAATAATTCAAACGAGAGCAATCATCAACACATATACACAAGAGACAATAAATTTTAAGTGGGAAACCCAAATAGGGAGAAAACTTACTGAACCAGTGCACTATATTGCAAAAGGTTATAATGATTTGTTAAGCTACAAATAAAATATTGAGGTGATAACCTCAGTAACACTCAAGCTACAACTTGGTGAAGGAAACACCAACTTCCTAAATAATTTAGCCAGATGCAACTAACCTTCTGCAATCTCCTACTTGCAAGGAAGCAAAAAATCCCTGATACAAAAAAATAGGAGTTAATCACTCTTAAAATTGATGCTTTGAAAATCTGATGATGATCCTATATTTTCTACCAAACTCTGCTTCTAGGAAAAATTTTGACTTCTTGAACTTTGGATTGCTTCTCAATCTCTTCCCTTGAACTAATGGTTTGAACTTTACTTACAATGGTTTGAACTTTACTTGGATTAGATGAAACCGGTACTTACAATAATTCAACTCATGTTCTCTAACCTTTTCTGTTATCTCTTCTTCCAATGCAATTTGATACGAAACTCTAATTCTCCACTCCTTTCTCACACAAATATTTCTTTGTCTTCACTGTTTCAAGAAATCAGTCACAGTCCTTTATTCACTACTTTCTTTAACACTAATATCTTTATACCTATGTATTCAATAAATTTCTCCAATTCACTCTACCATATAACTTTCAAAATCACAGTCATTCATGAGACTCTATCTTTATCATAGAGATATCTCTATCTGTACATCACACCCTTTTGAATTCACAAAACATTCCTTGCATAACCTGGAATTCACTCAGACCTATTCAATCTCCACCAATCTTATTTTTGATAACATAAAATATGTCTCTTCATGCTCTTTGTCACACACTTCACATTTTTGAGTTCGAGTTCAAAAATCTATCACGCACCTTGTTCACAACTTGTAACTCCCTATATCAAAAAGAACCAAATCTCTTAGAATTCTTTTTCAAAAAGAACCAAACATAAACTTCATTCTTCATTACCTTTTGTAAGAATAAAAGAATATGCAATTTAAGAATAAGAAAAGGATTTGTCTTTTTATCTTCTACTTCAAACTTTGAGGTCATTTTATGCATTTGAACTTATTCAATGATTTTTAACTTCCATATGGAAATTGAATTGAATTTTTGAGAAAAGAAAATGTCTTTCCATCTACCCTGTTCTGCATCCTACAAGAGACAGTTTGAGTCTTAGAGGATTGTCATTATTGAAGGGATCTCTTGTTCAACCTTACTTTAAGGTTTTCAAAATCTTGAAACTTTCTTATCACCCCACACTCACAATAAACATAGATTTGACATGATCAACATTTAAGACAACAAGAAAAAGATTGTTTTTCTCAGTTAACTGACATTGGTACAAACATTGGAGCATTCATGCATCGAACCAAAAGCATCTCAAGCTCATTCATGATTTGGAGAGAATTTTCAAACACCATACACTCTTTTGATAGGCTCTCCTTTGAAGGTTTTTAATCAATTGCTTGAATACCACTGAGAAATAAAAAAGATACAGTCTAAAAATACTGAGCACGAGTTTACTAGAACTCTGAGATAAAATTCTCATTTAATACACCATCATTTAATGTAAACTCTTTTGTGTTAGGTTTTGGAGCTTATTTTCATGTGTGAAAGTGTTGAAGACTGTACACTAAGAGTAATGTACACTTTCCACTATTGTCTCGCTGAGGTTCAGGGCCAGGTCAGGCCTCGAGCAAGGGTCTGAGGGCGTAGCTCCCGAGAAAATTCTTTTGGCCTTGAAAAATGTGCCCAATATACCGAGAAATGTGCTTTTCTCATATGAGCAAGATTTTGACTCATAGGTTTATGGGATGGTTTTGGCCCATGGTTTTGATACCCATGATTTTGTAAATCTACTTAAGTAGTTGTCTACTTATGTGGTTTTGTACATATGGTAGGTATGATGTAACATTGTAGATGTGTTTGAATTTGGGTGTAAATTTTGCTAGAGTTTTTTGAGCATAGTTCCAAATAGATTTGGGTATGGTATTGAGAAAGCGGTGGCTTGTAATAAAATATGAGAAAGTGATTCTTAGTGGATGTAGCCCAAATTGAGTGAACCATGTTAAATACTGTCTCTTTGTGTTGTGTTATTTTATTCAACTGCACTTTTATTTGAGATCTATAATATTTTCTGCATATTAGTTTCTTCTGCTGCGATTATGTGAGGGATTGTTCCACATATTTTATCCCTTGAATCCTAACATTTTGCAACAGTTTGTATAATGATTAACTAAAATGAAACTATGAAATGGTGAAATAGTAACCCTAGTTAATTATGATTAGGAGGAACTAAAACGCTGTAATAAATTACTCTAAGTGAAATAAAACCCTAAATTTTCAAGAGAAGGAAGAGAAATATCTTATTTGATTGGTAGTGAATGCCACATGTTGTTTATAGATGACTGTGGAATGAAGTCAAGGAGTGCAGAAGTGAAAACACTTAGGGAGATCTGAAACAATTGGGGCAGCTGGGAGTGTACTAGGGCACCTCGGGTGCACCTTGGTCTATAGTCTAGGCACTCTTGGTCACTGTAAATTCTCATAAAATGATTTTGGTATGGGTCGCAACATGATCTTTGAGTGCTTTCTGTTAGATTTCATGTTGGATTTGCCAGTGATGGAAGATTACATAATGACCTGTAAAGACAAAAGGAAGTATCAAACCCTAGAAAAAATAAAAGATTCAAATGAATGGGTCGGAATTGACCTCAGCTGCCACCAAACTTGGGCTTACTAAACTAAGCGTTGCACTACATTTTAGACCCAAATGTAGTTCTGTGTGTGTGTGTGTGCATATCGTACCCTAGGTGCTCTTGTGCCAGTCACACTTTATGAAGTAGCAAACAATAATAACTATAGAAAAATGTAATAGCATGTGTGCATGAAATAGAATAGAATCCATCCCCCTATGTTGTGTGTGTTGATGCAAATCTCCTAGCCTTGATGCATGACACTATGTAGGATTCAAGGCAAGTGATGTAATGGATGCAACTCTAGATGGAGTGATAGTAGTGTGTAATGTTATGACCTTAGGACCGTCATTACAGTCTTATATACTTTATATTTATAGGGCTCTCAAGCTTAATTTCATAATTAATCCTAACATGGGACAAGTGAGAAGAAGATAAAGACTGAAAAATGGACCAGAAAGGCCCCAAAATGAAGTGGGAAAGGATGTGTATAGACCGGGGCACCCCAGTGGGACTAGGGGCCCCAGTAGGTGAGCCCTAATGGTTTGGGCTAGAATGATAGGGCAGTTGCGAAATGGAGTGGATAAGTGCTGGAAAATACACGACAACTAAAAAATAAAAGATAAAAATATAGATGGACAAAAGGTGGGATAAATTAGTACTTTATTCACTTGAGAACCTTCCAAGACTGAGCTAAATTATGTGTAAAGTGCATAATTTTGTGTCTACATTTTTCCCCCACTTTATGTTGGTGAGTGGAAATCTCAGTAACATAAAGTAGATAGAGATGCATACCTGATATCCATGTAGAGTGTAGAAGAAGATGTTCCGATGGACTAGATTCAAGCGTGGAATGAAAAAATAAAAATGTAGGGGAACGTGGATTCTAAAGATGAAAAATGATCATAAAAGTGATGAGAGTAAACCTAGGGTAGAACGTGCATGTAGTTATTGTTGTGTGTAGTGTACCTACATGGTTAATAAAGGAAAATGCATGTAGCGGTGTGTTGTCATTGTTATTGCCCCCAATTTGACTACTTGTTTCTCATACGATGGAACTACAAGGAGAAAATGATCAAGTAGTCAAATATGTATGTATGTAAAAGTGTTGTGTAAAAATACACGTGTAAAGTACAAAAATGTAAAATACACTAGAAAAAGTGTAAATGGAACATGTGCACCTGATCCATGTCGAGAAAAATGGTGTAGAAAGATATCCTATACTGTCGCGAGTTTTTTGGGTGATCTCATGCCACCCTGGTTGAAGAAGTATAGGGAGGAAATGCGCTATATCCTCCAACTTTAACCACTTCTGCTGAAATGTGTGAAGATATCTATGTACTGTCCTAGTTTTCTGGGTTATCTAATTCCACTGGATAGAGAAATGTAGAGAGGCACACCCACTATAACCCCCAAGCCTGTAACTAATCCGCATAATTCCCGAAGGACACCATGTCTTGTTAAGGCCATTGTGTATGGAGTTTAGACTGGTCTGAACTCACTCGTTGTGTCTGAACTGGTGTAAATACGTTGTGTCAGTAGAAAACCATCAATGATGCCCCCCTCTTTGGGGGCGCATGAGATGACCCTAGAAGGAGAATGCCGCCCCGAAAGAGGACCAATCACACTCTGACTTGTAGAACTCTTCCTTGTAGGGGGAAAGGGAAACACTTGGTAGATACCAAGGTGCACATAAAAGGGGATGGCTATCCAAAACAAGTGTTAGTTCAAAAAACACATTCATGTAATAAGCGAAGTGTAAAAGTATGTAGACAATGTAAAAAATATGAAACATAGTAGTGTAAATACACAAGAAAATAAGTAGACAACACAAAGAGGTTTTCAAACATGGGACATCGCTCATGATTTCGCAAGACACTCAAGGATGTCAAGGCCAAAAATAATAGACCTAAGTGTGCACAAAAGTAAATGTAAAAGCCTACATACAATAGAAAACAAAGCAGACAAGTAGAAACAAAGAAATGGTCAAGGAAACATGTAATCTTGCAAAACAAGTGTTGTACGTGGAACAACCATTAACATGTTAGAGTGATAAGAAATATGTCAAAACCGTTATAAGAAAGTAATGTAAGATGATAAGTACAAAAATGAAACAATAACACATGGATAAGATGAATGTGGATGCCCCCAACGAGTGGTATAGGAAGGGTAGAAGGTGGACATCCATATCGTGTGTAGAGTCTTGTATATGTGAGCACACTAGACAAAGGCATGATCGTGCATGTGTGTATGATAATGACATATAAGAAAGAAAGATAACATGTGTAGTAAAGTGATCATGCAAAACACAAGAAAGAAAAAGTAAATGCCCCCAAAATAATGCAGTATGTTGCGGATGGATGGAATGATAGGAGCAATATTCCCCATGAGTGGATGGAAGTGTATGCAGTGAGGTTCATTTTATTTTCCCCCTCAACAGTCAAGAATGAACCATAAACGAGAGTGCATCATCAAGAAATGGTCGAGTAGTGTTGGTTATATCTAGAGCGTTGTGATGAGTGTGTATGTGTAATGGTGATGAAAAGTAACATGTGGAGATATGTGCATGGACCCTATAGCCTAAGCATATAACATGACTTTTTGAATGGAGGAGTGATGATTTATCCCTAAACGTATATCACTATGATGAATGGAAGGAGATGGGAGACAATTATAGCCTAAAGTGTATGTCACTACAAGATGAAAGAAGAGAGTGGTGATGTAACCTAAGGTGTATACCACCACATGATAATAGAATGGGTGATGATTTAACCTAGGGTGTATGTCACTAACGCTGGAAATGTCGAATGGTGAATGTAAGTTCCATTTGATTGGTAAACACTCGTCAGTTGAGTATGGACCGAGGAACTAAAGTACGTCATAGGTTAGTGATGAAAACGCGTAGAAAATAGCGTAGTAGAAATGATCAAGTGAAGAATATGGTATGTGAATGTGTGGTGTGGTAATGCAATATAGAATGTGTATGGTGTATAGAATATGTAATATATAAGATGTGGTGATAGTTATAGATAGGTAATAGAATATGTAGTAGTAAAAATGTAAAGCTAGACCCATATATAATGTATCGTAGTAAGGACTAGTATGTAGAATGTAGGGATGGAATGTAAAGCTAGATTCATCGATAATGATGACTAGTGTTATGTATAATAAACATAGAATGGAAAGTGTATGACACACAAGGGATGATTTAATTCAATGTATAATACCTAAAGTGTGGTGTGTGAGGTTCATTGTAATGGTAATCCCTCAACAGTCAAGTGTGAAATGAATCACAATAGTGCGTCATTGGGTAATGATAATGATATGATGGGTGATATGTTATGCTAATAAGAAATAAGGAGGAGAGATGATGATGTGATGATGTGAGAATGGGGAGGGTAAATAAGATGTCCTTACCCCCCCGAAATGGGAATGAATGGACTAACCAATGAGAGTGGAGGACATAGATATCTATACTGATGTCTATGATAGTGTAAGTGGAGGGCCATGATATAATAGTTATAATATTGTAGATAAATGTGGTCCCAATAAATAGAATCTATATGCGTGTGAAGAACAAATGAATAAGAGAGAGCAGGTTGTGGGAACATCCTATATTATTGAGTCTAGCGGAGGGGGATAGAGAACTATGTGTGAAATTTTTTCACTGAGAAGGTACACTTGATTAGTACTAACTAAGGAATTACATGATGAATGAGCCTGATGGGTTGGATGGTGAATAGGATATGGTTTTTCATCAAAGAAGAGGAATCCTGGTTATTCAAGTTTTGTAACTAAATGTGACAAAGTATGAAAAGCATTGGTATGATGTCTATGCATTCGATGATAGTGGAAATATAGATGATCATGGTAGCGTACTAATCAAGAAGGAAGGTAGTGACGAGTAGGTGGTAAAGTAATCATTTGAAGATTGAGGAGATGAATGAGAACATCTTGTGTTGTAGCATCAGAGTGAAAGATAAGAGGTGGAGGAAATGGTGTACTTGGAGGGTCAACGAGATGGTGGATAGCGGAATTACATGGTGTATGAGGTGGATTATGAGTATCAACATGAGGTTGAGAAGTAGCCTTAAGTTACTCAACTTCAACAATAAGATATGTAATCATGGATTCCATGGACTGATACTTAGTTTCCAATACATGTATGGAATCCAATAGGTGTGTTTTAGATGGATGACTCCAGAGGTCAAATTCGTGGACTGAATGGGTGGATATAGAGCATGGTTGAGGTGGTGATGGATTGGTATTATTGCAAGGAGATAAAGGAAAAGTAAGATCGTCTAAAAGGTCATCAACATTGTTATAAAAATCATATGGGACGGCACGGGAAACCTGGTAAGTAATGGTGTGTGGTAGGTCATGTAAATAACTATGATTACATAATATATACATGACCATTGTTTATTTTTCATCTGTAAAGGGGGGTAAAGGACAAACTTGAATATACCAAATAGTGAACTTGGGTGAATAACAAAGGAAGGAACTGCTACAAATGTGCACAGTGCCAAATGGCATGGGAAATACTATATCAATATGATCTTGATCTAGAGTGCCACCAATATAATCTAACCAAGATTGTCTGAGAGTAAGAAAATAAGTGGTAGGATAATGCGTAAGATGAACTACTAGATGGAAAACACATAGGCTATAGGCAATAGTAAGAATAATGAAGCCATGATACAAGTGTAAATCACATAAAGGAGGATGGAGGTATGAAAAGCTAAAACCAAACTGAGAGAGACCATCATGTGAACATATAGTGGACATGCATGAAGTGTCGAGTGGTATGTGCTCCCAATAAGAATTATTCATGAAGAGGGTGTAGGTGAATGGCAGACACACAAAAGAGAGTGATGTTGGTGTGTATGATGGGACATTATTTATGTGTTGTAAAGGTTCCTGATATGGAATAAAAGCAATAATATCAGTAGGTGAAGAGGAAGATACCACTTCGATCACCTAAATGAAACCCTCAAGTGGCAACTTGTCTATAAGGGGATGTGATGTAGAGAGTGGTAAAGAAAGATAGTAGTGTGGAGTAGGTTCTGTATAGAGTACCATAGTGTTAGTATAATCAGGAGTAAGTGATGAGTCAGAAGGGACCTAATCAATCATATAAACCCTAGGAACTAGTCATGTGGAACTATAAGAGACAGAGATTCAATCATAGAAGATGAAGTAGGGACCACTATGGCATCAGTAGAGTCCTCTACACACAATATTGGAGAAGGAAAAAGTGAATGGGAAGGTTCTTACAGTTCATTGATTGTAGCTAGTGTGGTGATGGGATTAGGAGGAAGATCTTGTACTTTTGCTACAAGTTGTGATGAAATAGAAGGATCGATAGTGCACAAATAAGTGGAAAAAACATCATCAATATCTCGAGGATCCACACCAGAAGATGGAAGCTGACTAAACGAAGGGAAAGCTCTATAGCCAAAAGGAGCAGTACGAGTGTCAACAAAAGCATTGCCATGACTATCAAATTGTAAAGTAATTGGATACTTTGGAAAAGTAGATTTCCTATTTTGCTTACCCATGATGGCTAAATGAAATTGCAAAAACCTAGAAGGTGCTATGAAGAAAACATCAGCTTCACCAAAACAATTAACTAAAATAGCAATAATACTATGAGAAGTATAGTAACTAGTTAATCTAAAATAGGAGGACTAAAACACTGTAAAGTATACTAAGACAATATGAAATGATGTAAATAATTATGATAAGTGAAATAAAACCCTAAATGTAAAAATGTGTAAAGGGAAAAGACTTAGCTAATTGTTGGACACTATCACAGGATGTCGCAGGTCTTATTTTGGATTAATTAAAGTGGAGATAATCACTCAGAAGTCTCGAAAAGACTATATCTGGAGGATCTGAGTTTATTGAGGTACATGTGAAGGTATTGGGGTCTACAAAATAGGTGCTCTAGTCTTTGTAAAATATCATAATCTAGTTTTTTTCGGTCTCAAGATGATCTAGAAAATTTCATGTCTTTCGCAGTAGATTTGCCGAGCTGCATTGAATATGCCGAGTGATAAAAGATGAAGTAATGACCTACAAGAGAGAAACATGTATCAAAAATCTAAAAATAAAATATGCAAAATGAATGGATCAGACTGACCTCAGCTGCCAGAACAGTGGGCTTACTAAACTGAGTGTTGCACTACATTTCAGAGCCAAATGTAGTTCTGATGTGTGTGTGTGTATGCATGTCGTGCCCTAGGTGCTCTTGTTCTAATCGCACTTTGTGAAGTAGCGATTAATAATAACTATAGAAAAATGTAATAACATGTGTGCATGAAATAGAATAGAATCATCCCCCTATGTTGTGTTTCTTGATGCAAATCTCCTAGAATTGATGCATGGCACTATGTGGATGTAACATTAGATGGAGTGATAGTATTACGTGACATAAGGGTGCTCATTATGGTCTCATAACTTTGTTTTTGTAGGGTTCTCTTTCTCTAATTTCATAATTAACCCTGACATGGCCGACTAGGAAAAAGATAAGAATGAAAAATGGATAGAAAGACCCCAAAAAGAAGTGGGAAAGTGGAACATGGATCGAGGTGCCCCAGGTGGGACCAAGGCACCCTGACATGCCCCAGTACAAGATTGAGTTCCCTGGTTTTGACTAAAATGACGGGACATTTTTGAAATAAGTGGATATGTGTAGGAAAATACACGGGAATGACGAAATAAAAGATAAAAATAAGATGGCCAAAATGTTAGATTAATTAGTACTTTCGTCACTTAAAAACTCTCTAAATAGTAGTATAAGACATGGCTAAATAATGCCTAAAGTGCATGATTTTGTGTCTACAAATTTATAATTAACCGAGAATGTTTATTTCCCCCCTCCAAAATAAGATTTCAATCTCTACCAACCACGTGGACTCTCTACCCACATTCTAATTGTCAACTTTCATCGATAAGCCTGCATAGCTACAAGCATATACATGACAATTCTATAGTCTTTTCCAAGTCTTCTTTTACTATCTTGATTCTCAGTAGTCTATGAAATAGCTACAGATAAAATCTTCGTGCATGTAATCCTCCTCACAATGACACTCCTCTCAACTGTTTCCATTTTTATTTTTTATTTTCACCATTTTCCTTATCTTTTATCGATGAAATGAGATAGAGATTATGTTTTCCAAGTTATTTTTTGTGATACTATTTCTTCTCTAAATGCATGCTATTTTGTGATTGTTGAGACATTTGGATGTGGTGTTTCTTATAAGAAACTTTTTGTATGCAAGATTATTTCATGCAAGGTTGGATTTATTTTCAGTTTTTCTCCAAATTGATTAACTAAAATGTGGGATTATTATATGTTAACCTAATATAAAGTACAGTAGTAAATAAAATATAAATGCATAAATAAAATGACCCAAACAACTAAGTAACTAGAAATAAGAAAACCCTAATGAGGAAAGAGGGTTAGGAAGATCTTAGCTGATTGGACAAAGGTGTTGGACTATGTCGTAGTGTGAACCAGGAAAATAGGAGGATAAAATGATCCCACAAAATCCCGAGAAGGCACATATCCAAGCTCTCTGGCTGAATTGGGCCACCTGGAGAGGGACGAGGGAATATGTGGGCACCCTAGTTTGCATATATATCCTAAAACCCTCCTCTAAGGTGTCACTGGACGTTCGCCATGTGTTATCTCTTTTTCACACTACACACCGAACTATGTTAGATGTCACTGGAATACCTACAATAAGGAATCACATGTAAACCCCCAAGACGAGATATGAAGGGGTTGGACTTTCCTCAGTGGCCATAATGGTGTAATTTCTAACTGATACTTACACTATATCTTAGACCTAATGTAGTTCTATGTGTGTATGTGAAATCATACCCTAGGTGATCTTGTGCGACTCACACATATGTGAAAGTATCGAGCAATAACTTTGTGTAGAAAATGTAATAAAAATGATGGATGGAATAGATTAAACTTCCCTCCTATGTAGTATGATGTAGATGAACCAGCCTTATGCCTTATGATGGAGCTAGATGGATGTAAATGGAGAATTTGATGGATGCAACCTTAGGTGATGATAGAAGTGCTTAGTGCTTGGTCCCTGATTATGGTCACATAACTTTATATTTATATGGTTCTCTTGTTCTAATTTCATAATTAACCTCGAAAAGTCTAACCACTAAAAATATAGAAATCTCAAACGGCTAGAAAATGCCCAAAAAGTAGCGGGAAAGTGTAAAAAGGCTCATGGCACCCTAAATGGAACCAGGTCACCTGGGGTGCCCCATTCAAAGATAAAATGACTCCAAATGACAGAAATGACTTGGTGAGTAGATGTGGGAGGTCGGTAGTGACGAAAAAAAGTAAAGTAAAATGGCCAAAGGATGTGGGTCAATTAGTACTTTCTTCACTCAAAAACCATATGAATAGTAGTATGAGACCGAGACTAAATAATGTCTAATGTGAGTGATTTTTTGACTACATTTTCCCCCACTTTATGTTGGTGAGTGGAAATATCAGTAACATAAAGTAGATGGAGATACATACTTGATTATCCATGTAGGGTGATGTAGAAAGCATGACGATTAGACAAAGTGTGGAATGAGAAAATAGTGGAGCATGGAAATTAAAGATGTCAAAGTGCAAAAAAATGGTGAGAGTGAACCTAGGGTGGAAAGGTGTGTGTAGTTTCTAATGTGTGTGATGTACCTACATGTTAGTATGAGGTGTGTGCTGCCGCAGAATGTTGTTATTTCTTGTTTTTGACGCCGTTTTGTAGTTTCTTTATGTTGAATACTTTTTTCCTATACGAATGGATGTGCAAGGAGAAGACAATCGAGTAGTCAAATATGCATGTACATATGTCAAAAAATGCATGTAAAAGACACATGTATATAATAAAAAGCATGTAATGAAAATGCAAAATGTAAAAGGAATACGTGCACATGATCCGTGATGAGAGAAAGGGTGTAGAAAGGATATCCTATAATTTTAGTTTTTTTGTGCGATCTCACGCCACCCTGACCGACAGAAGTGTAGGGAGAAAGCTGCATTATTCTCCAACCTATAAATGTTTCCTTGAATATGTGTGAAGAGATATCTGTACTGCCTAGTTTATTGGGTGATCCAATACCACTATTTGAATTAGTGTAGAGAGGAAATTCGTTGTATCCTCTAACCTATAACTTCTCCCTAGAATTCTAAGGACAACCAAGTCCTATAAAATTATGTTGTGTATGGGGTTCATAGACTGGTCTGAACCCACTCGTTGTATAACCCACAATGTCAAGGATGGAAAAATTAACTAAACTATATCAGTAGAAAGCAATGAATAGTGTGTGAAACCCCAAATGATGCCCCCACTCTTTAGGGGTGCATGCGATGTTGCTAAGAGGAGAATGCGGCCCCAAATGAGGAGCAACCACATAAATTGTGCCCTACAGGGGAAGGGAATGTGATTGGTAAAACCAAAGCGCACACAAACAAATGGCTAGAAATCAAGTTTTAGTACAACCAAGCATGCATGTAAAAGACAAGTGTACGCTACCCAAAACAATGTAGTTCGCCAGATAGGCTGCCAAATTAAGTTGTGTTAACGGTCTGATGTACACCCTTTCACTAGATAAATATCTGACTTCTGACTTTGGTTGTTACAATGGATCCCCTCCAAGTTGTGGGTGTCTCATAATGAGGGGAACCTTGAGAAAGGGCTGGATCCCTTCGATGAATCACTAAATTATGTATTTTGACTTAATGACTCGAGGTTTAAGTATTTTGGAGGGGATTCATTTTGATCCCCGGTAACAAAAACCCTACAAAATTTCTCCTTGGGCCCTCGTCATTTACTTTTTTTTTAAGATTATTTTCCATTGTTTTGGATCTAGGAAGCTCATTTAAATTGTGTATTCAGCTGTCATTTTACAAATGCTCGGTATGGACTCCGAACGGTATCTTCAGCATTTGTATCGCGTATTTGGGGGGTTCACATGGCTCGTTTTTTAAGAGCTCACTGTTGGAACGGTGCTATTTCTTGCACAACATGGTGCTCAAATGGGTTTAACCTTTTGATGTTGTAACAAATTATGTCATGGCTTTGACCTTGATGCCCTCAATACTCTGATTTTATCATATGAACAATCTGGGTTTCTTGTTTGATATCGAATTTGTTGGTTGTATTGGCATCTGGGTTTGATTGTCGTACAATATCTATAGTATTGTATAGCTTTGGTTGTCAATTTCAATGACTGAATATTTATCACTAATCCATGTATAGAAACTAATTTCCATGTTATTATTTGTGCTCAAACTATGACGCAGCTCTTTACTTGATCGTGTCTTCGTTTTTTATTCTGTACCATGTTTTTGTTCGACAACTCAGCCATACTCGACCTGGCTCAACTGTTAGTTTACTTTCCTTACGAGTTTATACTTTAACATCTTGCCTTTGATAATAGTTCATAGTTCTCCCTTCTTTCCGTACTTCTCTTGCTTATTTTCATTGTTATCATGGTTTTGATTATAAACTTTCGGGCTCTTATTCACCTGGGTGCTTGCCAGCTCCCCTGGTTCAGGTAGAGGTATTCTTAATCGAAACTGAGCTCTGTATTTGTTATCTATCTCACTTTACTTTATGCTGGGTCGTATGAGTTTGTGTTGGTTTTTCCCTGTGACTCATTGTGAATCAAGATTTATTCGTTGATAATTTGTTGGCACTTGTTTGATCTGCCAAATCACTATCAAGCACCCAACACAATTATAATATGAACTATGTATTTCATCTTTCAACTCGGTCAGAAAGAGTGTGATCTGGCTTTGATTTTATGGGTTTCCATGATTTTCCGTGCCTTGGTGATTTGTGCTTGCTAGTTTCCAGCCATTTGATAGAATCTATGCTCACATGCCAACTCTATCCACTCTATCCACATTTTATTTTTCCATGCTCCAGACAACAAACCTTAAAAATACTTAAATAGTGTACAGTGTAAGCTCCAAAATAAAATTAACCAACTGAAACAAATTTAATCCATTGACCAAAAGTTTTCCTTCCTGTCAGCAACTCTAGAAGAACAATTTCATAACTGTATACAATCATAGTTCTCATTAAGCCTTGATGTTTATTGCATATTCAAGGTCAATGTAACTAATGGTACCCATAATATAGGTAGAGCTGTGGGTTTTGGCTATAACTTTACTTTCTCTTTAAATTTGTAACGGGATGAATTGTTGTTTCACTACATTGGTTATTTTCTCTTAAAATCACTAGAATGCTCCCTTTGATCATGTTCTCTACAGTTGAATTTGAAACCTGTGGTGCTCTTAATAGATGAAAACTTTGAATGAACTCAAATATGGAAAGAATGTGAAAACATGTACTTGGTTGGGCTCCTTCATAACTTTTTGTGGTTATAACTCTCTTTCTTCACTTAGTCACATAGCTCATCTGAAACTGAAAATGTGACATGTAACTTTGCATTTACTTTGTTGTAAAGCATCTTTATTTGTTTTTATTTCCAGCACAGAATTTTGTACACATCAGCCTTAATGGATATCTGCTACTTTTCCCCAGATACTTATAAATTTTGGAACTCATTTCAGTTTTGGAATATACTTCAAATGCTTTTGATGCTTGCAAAACAGTTATTTCCATACCTTGTAGACTTGTTTGCCACCCTTCTTGAAAAGTAGTTTGTCTCTTAAATTTGCAAATGTGAAGAACTTTGTTGATTCCACTGGCAACATCTATAGCTAGTGTGTAAATGATACCTATCTCTTGATTTGTTCTCCTTTTTATGAGTATTCTCAGAAGTCTTGATCTTATTTTATACTTTTGAATGTCCATATTTTCTTTCTTTTGCAAAGATTGTAGTGCCCTCGTTGCAATTTTACCTTGCTGAGCTGGCGGATGGGTGACATATCATGTCACTTCTTAAATGTCTGTAATCTCCTTTGGTTGGCGTGGGGTTGAAGGCTTCTTTTTTTTATTGTTTTCCTGGCAAGTGGGGGGTGCCGTGAAGAAGAATCTGTCCTTGTGCAGCCGCTACAAGGGCAGAGAAGTCAAAGCATATCCCAGAAAATCTGTGGTTTCCAGTGAGAGTGAGGTGTGACAGCTGCAGGGCGATCCCAAGGCACCGCCGGTGTTGATCCTGATGTTCTAGATGCACGCAACCTCAACCATGTTCTATTGTTGCAAAATCCCGTAGCTGTTTTGAGCGCTTCCAATGTGCAGGTTGTCCACTATGTTGTTATCTGTTCAGTTCGACTGCATCCTCAGACTCGGGTTCTCCCTTCTGGCTATGTTCTCAGATCGGCGAAGTGACAGTGAAAGTGTTGCAAGGGCAACGTGTTGGCGGGTTGACCTTCTTTGGTGTTTTGTCCATTCTGTTCTGGTTGCACGCGACCACAAGCCATTGATCGGCTGTTGCAAAATCTCGCCGCTGTGGTAGAAGAACGAGATAAAGTTTTTGGTTGAGCCTGTCTCGCCTTTGCATTTTGGGAAGTCGCTTCTGTCCAAGTGACAGATCTTGCGTGGAAGAAGCTCGGACAAACCTTGAGGCAAGTTTTGCAATTAGGCTGAGATGGTGTTCACCACTGTTCCTTGCTGTTCTGGCCATGGGTTTGATATGGCGGTTACAGTTGAAGCTACAAGATAGGGAGGTAGGTGTGTTACCCTCCATGTTCATTGGGTGCTGTATGGTGTGTTCTTGATGGGGGATCCACAGCAACTACCTGCAAAAAAAAAAAAAAAAAAAAAAAACTCCTATCTAGGCAGCAGTCGGGTGCTAGTGAGGCAGAAGCCTTGTTTGAGCGCTCCAACCAACAGGTTGTCCAACTTCCTTGTTGTCTATTCCGTATCAGAATGCATCCTCAAATTCGAGATTCTCCTACCAGATTTTTTTATCAAAATCGATTAAGTGACAGTGTGGCTGTTACCAGGAGACCTGATGAAATTTATTTACAAAGATTCTCTTTAGAGATCTTCTTGCTGTTTGATGTAACTCATGGAAGAGAACCTCATAGAGGCGTGGATCTGTTCATATCAGAATATTCATGAAGCACAAATTGCCTTGCAACTATATGAGCACCTTCTACGAGTCACTATGTTGGCAGGCATAAAGGGTGCTGATGGAATTATCACACTTTCAAGCTACAGCTGAAATGTTTTCACCGAGTGTATGTTGCTGTCCTCAATCTAATGAAGGAAAAGGTTTATCCATCAATAAGATAAATGCCTACCAGAGCCAGGAGTGTGATGTAATCAGTTTATTTTGTGTCCAAGCTTCAAATCATGGGGTTGGCTTTGTAGATGATATTCGCCGCATGAATGTGGCACTGGCACGAGCTCGCAAAGCAGCTGCATTGAAGCAATCTAGTGACTGGTCAGCCTTAATTGAGGATGCTAAGTCTAAGGACTGTTTTATGGATATGGAGTCTGTACCAAGAGATTGTTTTTGGTTATAAGCCATCTCCTTTTGCTTTGTCTCAAACTAGGGCTGCTCCTAATATGAGAGCACCAAGGTTAGGAGGTCCAAATTAGAAACAATCAGATGCATATGGAGATGGTGGAGGTGTTTGGATGAATGACGAAGGATTAAGCTCAATTGCCAAAATGGGACCTACAGAAGTTCTAGGGCTGATCTTGGAGCGGTGTTGGGAGAATGATGGCAAGCATTTTAGACCACCCACCCTGGCTGTGAACTCCTACCTGTGCCAACATGAAGATGTTCGATGTTTGGGCGCACAACGAGCTTGAAGAAAATGGATTTAGGCTTCGGTTGCTGTTGCAGGTCCCGTTCATCTTGTCATCGACTGCGGGAGCTTAATCAGGCACGATATTCTCTATACCATTAATTCTTATGCTGTTATTTAATTGAATCACTAAATAACTCTACTCTTCATATTAATGTCTCGTGTGATGGTATACTGTTTGGTTTCCAGTTCCCTTGCTCATTTGTATTCTTTTTTTTTGGCGTTAGAAATGATTGCGCTGGTTGAAGCCTCTATATTGTTTCTGGGTTTTAATAAATTTTAGTTGGGTGAACTTTGTTCTTAAGTCTAATAAAGCAAAAGAGGTGGGGTCCTGTAATGAACACCCCCTAGTTCCTTATGTTGGTCTCACGATTTGAATGTTTTATCAAACATTGTTGTTGGACTCAACCTTACAGTTCCTGTTTTGTTCTTATTCTTGTTTCGGTTCGAGATCTTTAGTTCTGGGTTATGTCGAGTATTTGCGAATTAGGGATTGAGTACTACAAGTGCATTGTGTACAGGTGAATGATGCTTTTCCTGTCTCTATTCTTTTCTTTTAGTTTCTAGTAACCCTTCCCGGTTGGCTTGGTGTGTGCTTAGCTTGACTGATTATCGATTTGAGCCAAGTTGATATTACTCTGAACTAGGTTAGTTGCTTTTGTTACTTGTTTGAATCGCTCAAAGAAATACTTTTATTCTTCGAGTGTCATGGTTGATCGTCATAAGTTGATATCAATTCATGTTCACCGTTTGGGGATTGTCGTCTTTGGAATCACCTTCTCTCCCTTGGTAACTGACTGTATGTTTTGAGGAATGTAGCTGATCCTATGGAATGTCTTCTTTTGACGATACTCACATTCCTTTTGGATAGTTTAAAATGTCAGAGGAAATACTCTCTTTCGTACCTTGATTTTATTTCACACATGTTGGAGGATACGAGATCTACTGGATCATTAATGAGGAAGTTTTCAAATCTTGAAAATTGAGATGTGGGTTTTATGCGTAAGAAATTACTCTACGTTTTGCTCCGTAAAGATGCTTAAATTTCATCCTCCTGTGACTCATAGGTTGGTGTGTTTGGAAACTCTTTGGTTGACTGGTTTTCGTGGTGATCGTTGTGATACGACCTCCTTGCTGTCATTGTAGTAGAATGGTTATGTATTGACCAGAAAGGTTTAAGTCAACTTGTTGTTGACGACAGATCCTTTGGAAGCTATGTATCTTGTGTCGTGTTCTTGCGAATGATTGAGTAACCCTCCTGTAAGATTTATAATGGATATGTTTGGTCTTGTCAAGTTTGTCCTTTTTCTTAATACATTCTCTTGATTAGAAGAAAGTCTAATAGAAGGATTGTTAGGATAGGATGTGACCCATGCGAGGTCATTTGTGCGTTTCATCCCTTTCTTTCCATTTTTTTTTTTTTTTAATCTGTACTGACATAAAATTAACTGTTATAGGCACATCATCTTAATATTAATAAGTCATGTTGGTTTAGATATCCTCATGTCGATTGATTGTTTGGGATCTTCCAGTGGCATAGTGAATCCTTGGCTTGGTGAACTAACTTAAACAAATAGGGATAGATTACGTTTGAAATTAATTCTCTTCCTGTAATTGTTTTTGTTTCGAAATGTTATCTTGTTTAAATGACGGTCATTATTGTGATATGGGTGTAATTCACTATGATGTTTATTAACTGCTCCTATGTGAAAATGATAATTGAATAGAGTTAGTGCCATCCCTTTTATTTAGGCATTTTATGTTTTTGGACAGCTCTTTAATTGCTCTTGTTTAGACTCTTGGATTATTGTTTTCTTCTTCACAGTGCTTTTCTTCCTTGAAACAGTTAGATAACAACATATTGTCTTAATGTTATAGCTTTTATCGTGCTCAGTTCTTGCGAACTGACATGTGCTAACAAATGTGCAGATGGATTATGCGAGTAGACTAGAAGAAAAGAGTGTAAAAGTTTCATCTGTACCATTATGAAGTTCCTTGTAAAAAAAAAATGTCCAATGTGTTGTAAATTGTGTAACATTGCTTGTAAAGAGATTTGGTATGACCTCTTGCCTTGTATTGTTTGGTAACGGTGAAATAAAGTGTCTTGTTCTTGTGTAGTTAAGCTTGAAATTATCCTTGTGAGAAATGGCATTTAATCTTTACATTGATAAGAGTATTGTAAAACTTTGATCTTGAGAATAAATTATTAAGTTAAATCTTTCTAAGACTTAGCGACAATATTTTATAAGTAAAGTAAAATGAGTCGGTTAACCCTTAAAGAAGCTAAACAAAAATAATAATTTTATATTCAACAAATAAATGTAAAGGTGATCTATTTGAAATCAAATACTTCCATGAGTGATCAAAATGAAAACATCCTTTGTGAAGTAAACATTTATTAATTGATACCCCTAGCTAAACTAGCGAACACTATCCCTTTGGGGTGAACTCTTAAACAAGCTTAAAGGAAAACAATGGTTAGTTTCTGGAAGATATTAAGATTTAGTAAGTAGGAGAAGACTTTAAGTGAACTACTCTTCAGTGTATAAGAAATTAACTCAGTGGTGAGATGAATTTGTGCAAACCATATATTGATTTCCTTCTGAAAACTTAAGTCATGAGCTAAAGGGCGTCTTACCAAAATAAATAAACCCTAACCATTTCTTACTGTGGCTTGCCCTAGCCGTGAGTGTGTCATGTGGATTGGACTTTCATGTTGTCTTGTCAAAAGAAAAATAAATTGTCTTTGATAAGTGTGAACGTTTCCGTGCTGACCTTGTGGTCTTCCCCGTAACAAATGATTCCAAGTGTTGGTTGTAACCTTGTGACGACATGTTGTGCCGTGTTGAGTCAAGCAAGTCAAAAAAAAAAAGTTATCCTGTATTTCACTGTGTTGTTCTTGTGTTGGTAATGCTCTCTATTACTCTATTTCTGTTTCTTTCTCATGCATACTTATCTGTACTCATGTTGTTGTATCTTGGGTACATGCATGGTTGTGATGGCTTTAATTTCCAATATCATTTAAAGTGTGCTTTCATTCATATACCTGCACATTTCAGAAAACTAGTTAGAAAATAGAGGCTAGCAGCCTTTTATTTTCTTTTGCATCCTTCAGTGATTTCCTTTTGATAGTATGCTTCTAGAAATGTTTCTTAGATGAGAACATCATGCTCTCTGTTACTCTATTTCTGTTTCTTTCTCATGCATACTTATCTGTACTCATTTTTAGAAATGCATCTTCCTGAAACTATAAGTACATGATTAGAGAGAAACACTCGGAGCGCTAACAATCTCTTTTTTATATCAATAGGTGTTGTAGTAGCAAAAAAGGAGCATGAAGATGATGTAGATGGAAGTGAGGATCATGGGGAAACCAACTCATTCAGGCAATGATTGGTTCCCTCACTCCTCACTTATGTACAACTTTATGTATATGTATTTCTTTTGCTTGTACACATAAGTTAGATCCCACGACTTGTGTGGGAAACATTATTTCTTTATGAATAAATGGAATTAAATTTTGTAATTGAGTTGTCTATTTTCTTTTGCATTCGATTACTGTAACTTATAATTGTGGAATGAACTAAATAACTCAACACATAATTAATCTCATTTAAGCATTAATAAATAATAAGAATTTTAATACACATGTACCCTGAAAACTACATTATTTTCCATGAAAACTACAACTATGTTTGTTGTTTTAAGACACAATTTTTGACATCTATTGTTGTTCACACATTCACCAAGGACATGCACTAGTCTTTCGAGGCTTCTGCATGACTTTGCTAAATATGACACTCGAAACGGTAGGTTTCAAACATGGGACACCACTCACAATGTCACAATACACTTAAGACTATAATGGCCACATATAAACAAATAAATGTGCACACCAAACAAATTTCAATGCCCACATATAATAGTAATCAAAACAAACAAGTACAAAAAAACATAGTCATGAAAGAAAATAATCCTACAAAACAAATGTTGTACATGAAGCACCCATTAGCATGTTATAAAGATAACACATATGTCAAAAGCATGTATAACCAAGTAATGTAGCGCACGTTAAGTACAAAATGAAACAATAACACCTAGAAGAGATGAATTTGGATGCCCCCAGCAATTGTTGTAGGAGTGGTAGAAGTCGAGCATCCATGTTGTGTTTAAAAGACATGTATCTACAATCATAACTAGAGAAAGTCGTGAACGTGCATGTGTGTATAGTAAATATAATGACATACACAAGAACTATCTAGCATGTGTAATAAGCGACCATATACAAGAAAAAATAAGCAAGAGTAAAAGCAACCAAGATATGCATTATGTTTTGGATGGAATGAGTGGAATGTAAGATGGATTGTAGGAGCCACATGCCCCCTGAATGAATGGATTTGTATGCAATGAGGCTCATTTATTTTTCCCCCTCAGTAGTCATGAATGAACCATAAATGAGAGTGCGTCATTAGGAAATGTTCGAAGTGTGTGTGGTTTATAGCATGTTGTGATGAGTGTGTATGGGTGTTGATAATATGTGACATAGAGATAAATGTGTGATGATGTAGCCTAAAGTCTATATCACGATGAGATGAATAGAGAGAGTGGTGATGTAGCCTAAAGTGTGTACCACTACAAGATGAAGGAATAGGTGACCTTTTACGTTATAGCGTATGTCACAAACCTAGTAATGTCGCATGATAGAAGGTTGAATGATGAACATGTGAGTAGGATAAGGTCCATTTAATTTGTAAACCCTCGGCATTTGAGTATGTACTAAGGAACTAGAGTGTGTCATAGGTTAGTGATTGCAAAGCATAGAATAACCTAATAATGTGTGATGATAAAAGATGATCATATGATGTGGAAAATGTGTAATATAAAATGTATAGTATCTAATGCAAGATGGGTAGATAGTCTAATAATGTGAGGGTGCACACAATGTAGTATGTAGGATGAGTAGTATATGATGCTATACTCATAGATAATGGTAGTATGACACAAATGTGATGGATATGAGCATAGTATGTACGATATGTAGATGTGCCAATGCCAATATCCAAATAATATAGAATAAATGACAAATGCAACATTCAAGATGTATGGATAGCCAAAGAGTGTGAAGTGCACCATATGTAGAAGGAGTAGTATGTAATTTTTGACTTGTAGAAAATAGTAGTGTGACATGGGTGTGATGAATAGTGGTATGGAATATAGAATATGAATGTTGTGTAAATTTGCAAATGTTGAAATGATATAGACTAAATATAAAATGTAGAATGTAAGATGTAAGATTTGAGGTGTGAGATGTGTGAAGAGACAAAATGTGTAGTACCTATTATGTAGTGTGTGTGGTTCATGTTTAGTATGCCCTCAATATTCAAGTGTGAACCAAAGCACAAGAGTATGTCATCAGTTAATGGTCGATACTAGTATGAGTAAGATGAGCACACGATGTGAAGAGGATGCAATATGCGCATACTAGGAGTATAACATGTAGTGGTGTTCAATGATGCTAGGTTTGGGGGGTTATTTGAATTCTATGTCCCCAAGTGTGCAAGATGTAGAATAGATCATGTAATTTCATCTAAGAGATTGTCAGTTTCAAGTTCAAAGTCATATGGATAAGCATTAATTACTTTATAATCAATAGTGTTTGGTTGATAACATAATGAGCCATTGAGGTGTAAGTTGTACATACCCCTAACATATTCCTCATTAGTGAATGGAGGAACTGGAAAACCGTGTGCATACCAATGAGTGAGATTTTTCCAATAGCCAAGAAAATAACTATTGCAACTAAAGAGACAAAGATAGAGCATGGGAAAAGATATTTCTATATGGTCAGGATCTAGAGTGCCCCAACCAAGCCATGGTTTCCATAATGTTAGTGGAGAAAATTGAGGTATGCATGATAGATAGACTGTAAGATGGAAGACACACAAGCCATAAGAAAAATTAATAGTGATGAAGCCATAGTATAGATGAGGAGCATGAGTAGGACGATAGAGGTCTTCAAAAGAAAAACCAATTCGAGCTAGACCATCATGTGAGAAAATTGTTTCATCACAAGTAGGACCAAATGGAATATGTTCCCAATATGAATCATTCATGAAAATTGTGCAAGTAAATGGTGCACGTGCTAGTGGAGGTAGTACATGTGAAGGTGTAGGTGTTAGAGTGACGTCCATAGACTGGAAAGGCCCCTAATAAAGATTCATAAGTTTGCATGTTTGATTCACGTTAGGTTAACCAAAAATGATTAACTAAAATGTGGGATTATTCTAGGTTAATCTAATATAAAGAGAAATAGTAAATAATAGATAAATGCATAAAGAAAATGACCCAAGCAACTAAGTAACTATAGATGTGAAAAAACTAATGAGGAAAGAGGGTTAGGAAAATCTTAGCTGATTCGATGAAACTATTGGACTATGTCGCAATGTGAACAAGAAAAATAGGAGGAGGAAACAATCACATGGAAGACTAACAAGGCGCATATGTAAGCTCTCTATCTGAAGTGGGATTTTTGGAGAGGAACATGGGAACCCATGGGTGTGTTGGTATGAGATATAGGTGCCTTGGTCTGTAGAAATAGCTTGAAACCCTCCTCTAAGGTGTCATTGGATGTTTTCTTGTGTTCTATCTTTTTCACACTAACTTCACCAAACTGCGTTAGATGTCACTGCAACACCTGCAATAAGGAGTCACTTGTAAAACCCCAAGATGAACATCAAATCCTTTAAAAAAGAAAGATGCATATGAAGGGGTCGGACTGTCCTCAACAGCCATAATGGTGGAATTACTAACTGACTGTTACACTACATCTCAGATCCGATGTAGTCATATACGTGTGTGTGTAATCATACCCTAGGTGATCCTGTGTTAGTCGCACTTATGTGAAAGTAGTGAGCAATAACTATGTGTTAAAATGTAATAAAATGTTGGATGGAATAGAATAAATTTCCTTCCTATGTAGTGTGATTCAAATGAACCAACCTTATGACTTGTGCTAGAGCTAGATCGATGTAAATGGAGCCTTTGATGGATGCAACCTTAGGTGATGATAGTAGTGCTTAGTTCTTGGTCCCTCATTATGGTCTCACAACTTTTTATTTATATGGTTCTCTTGTTCTAATTTCATAATTAACCCTGAAAAGGCCAACCACTAAAAAGATAAAAATCTCAAACGTCTAGAAAGTTCCCGAAAGTAGAAGGAAATTGTAAAAAGGATTAGGTCACCCTAAATGAGACCAGGGTGCATGTAGTGCCCTAGTAGAGGGCCAGGCATCCCAGTCAAAGATAAAATTACACCAAATGGAAAAATTGACTGGGAAAGTAGATGTAGGAGGTTGGTAGTGACGATAGCAAGCAAAGTAAAATAGTTAGAGGAGGTGGGTTAATTACTAATATCTTCACTCAAAAGCATTATGAATAGTAGTATGAGATTGGGACTAAATAATGTTGAAAGTGTATGATTTTTTTACTACAAAAATTGAAATTTATTTTATGTTATATTTGTGGCAAGTACAATCAACTCAAGCATGAGTAATCTTATGGAAATGTTATCAAGTTGTATAAAGTATATAACATGAAGTCTGAGTAATCTTATGGAGATGCTTGCGAATTTTCTGATCTCCAAGTGGCAGTGATACTTCACTGTTTTGTGATAAAAAATACTTAAGGAGTCTTGTATATGCCAAGAAATTTGTGTTCCTATATTGGAGGATTTTTCTCCCACGAAGATTTTTAATTATGATGTTTCTAATTTTGTTTTTATTTTCTGTGTACAAAAATGAATATTAGTAGCTCTCTAGCCATCGTAGTGTATTTGAAAATAAAATAAATTATTCACAAGAGCCACATACCATTTGTCTTTTCAACATGCATATACCAATGACCTTCATTCAATTTACACATTTCACTCTTTCACACACAAACATAATCTTTGCTCGGATTGAAAGTATGGGTTGTTGTTGTTGAAGTATCAAAGTAATGGTGGATGATCAATTCCTACGTCATCATTTGGTATAGAGTGTTAATTCTTCTGAAGAGCCATATTAGTATTGGGCACTAAAATTTCTATAATGAATGGAAAATTAAGTTCAATATCTCTAGGGGTACTTGCATTGTCATATTTATTCAATATCTATTAACAATAATACAAGAATAAAAAATTATCAAGGAGACTTGGACACTTATTGTTGATTGATGACATCAGATGAAGCTTACAGAAACATGATACGAATAAAATATATGGAGCTTTTCTAGGATTTCCTCATGCAGATTCAATCCCATGTTAGAAACATGGTTCAGTCGAAGGAGAGGTATTTACGACCCTTTCTTCATGTTTTTCATGACTTTCATATTCGAACAGAGGATGCATAGAGGTTCATGGTAGTTCAGGGTCTTGTAGAAACACTTCATGGGCTTCATGAAAGTCCCCAAAAGATTGGAATTTATTCACAATTTCTGAAGCTTGTAGAGAATCAAGATAAATTGAAAAGGCTTTAATTTCTTGCAACATCTGAAGGAACTTCCCAGGTAAGATTTGTATCTAACGACTCGGAGCTTCACAGTTTTGATGATATGGTAGAAAGTAGATTATGGATTTATGACATATATTGCATAGAAAATATTAGAAACAATCAGTTTGAAATCTTAACATTCAAATTCAAACATGTAATAGATAGGATAAGTTTATAGTTGATTAGGGTTTGCAGATTACACGCTTACTATTTTCCAACATACCCACTTCCATCCTCCCAGGTCTACACACCCTAGCCATGGCTTTAACCATTAGACCAATCACCTGCATACATATGGCCGGTATAAAATCTATGAACACCATAGCCATGCCTTAAGCTCTGCCTATATTACTAACTATACAGGCTACCCCTAGCCCATGTTGCAACCCCATAAACATCATACTTTCCATCGTCCCAATCACCCTCATATCTTCCATACACATAGTAATAATATACATCACTTCCTAAACATTTACCTTCATGAAACTCGCATGCAAACTAGCTGTCTTAATTTCACACCAGCATTAGTATTGATGAACATGTGATGCTGATCATACATAAGAGTAATGAATTTTTTGCAATGTTTTTCAATAAAAAAATCAGACGAAACACCTACTTGGAAGATTCTAAAAGTCACTTATTTATATTTCTTCTACTGTTCAATAAGATGAAATTGACAGAGGTATTCTAATCACGAACATGTTTTAAAATTTCTCCTTAATATGGATTTTTTAGTTATCAAATCTACTAATCCTCCTAAATTATAGCAAACTAGATATAATTTTATAGCTAAGTTAAACTATTCATCACATCTGAGTATTAAGTTGCGGCAGGGATTTGTTGCATTACGGATCTTGTTTTTAATAAAATTTCTTTTATAAAAATATAAATTCCTACCCTAACCGTAATTTAGTATATGTGTTATATATTCCTTATATCATTTTATCTATATATCTATAATACTATGTATTACATTATATATCCAATAGAAATATAATAAAATAAAAATAATGTGCCACATATTGATTAGGGTTTTGGTTTATTTATTTTTTGTGTATTTTCATTTTTGTTTCAGTTTTGCAGACTTATGATAGGGGTGTAAAAAAGAGAGGGATGGGTAGGTGGGAAGGATAATGGAGGAGAGGAAGCATTTTTGGGTAAGTGGAATGGAGAGGAGTGCATGGTTCCGTGAGGAGGAAGCAGTCAAAGTTAAGGGGGCACGGTTAGGGTTTTTTTTTATTTCTAGAAAAAGGGGTGTGGCCGCAAAGAGCGATCAGGTAAGGAGGCTACAGGGGTGTCCATAGGGGCAAAACCGTTGGTTAAGATATTATATATATATATATATATATATATATATATATTGCACGGTATCCTTTGATGGGGCCGGGAAGAGCCCCTACTCACAATAAATTTATTTTTTTAGAAGAATGTGTGTGTGCATTTGTGCATGTTGTAGACACCAAAATTTGGATTCGCTAGCCTTGATTTCCCGCGTGCAAATTTTTCACCATGTTCCTAGCTAGACCCCCTTAGTTTGATTCATTTATTTAAATCCCCATATATTAGTCCATCACCTTTAATACTTAATTAATTATTGTTAATTGACCTAAATTAGCTAATCACACCTAATTAGCTAATTACCTCTAATTGGCTTTCTTTGGAATGCTTTTATCCCTAACCACATAAATCCGCATCCCTACATTTTTCTAGCTTTTATCTAACCCATATTTATCTCTTATCCACCCATGACATTTCCCTAAACAACCCCTACCTGTCTACATATTTTAAAGCAGTTATCCAAACCTCTAAAAGCCCCATATCTCGAGTAAATTAGTGATTTTACCATCCAAGGAACGCTTTCAAGTAGTCAGTGGTGACCCACCTAGGTTGCCGTAAAAGACTGATTTCACCCCCCCCTTCCAAAATGAGACACAACTTGATCTTTCTTTCACCATGTGAACTTATCTTTGAATCTGAGAAACCTTGCACCTGTGTCAACCCTTTTAGAGTCTATTGAAGCTTGTTTCACATTACTTGTGATAATTTGGGAGGTTTAATTTGATTTCTTGCTTGTCTATGCTATCATGTTCAGCTTCCATTATTGTCTTGTAAAATCTAACCTCTTACAAGTCTAACTACTATCAAAATTTCATCTTGAGCATGTTCTTCCAGTTTTTTTTCTTACAAGTTTCTTATTCATCTCATCTATATCTGGATTTTCTTGGCACTTTCTAGGTCATCGTTGATCCACCTCAGTTGTCATCAACCCATCCCTTTGTTAGCATACTTCATATTTTTAGATCCTTCCCCATTGTCTGTTTTTACTCTATTTTTGTTATAGTTTCAAGATCTACCATCCCGCTACCCTGTTATTCTAAATCTATCTTGTCTTCACTCTATTCACAGTCGAATAAAGCTCTTTTTTCACCCAATCCACTAAAATTTCTATTTTCTTACATCTCATTTACTTGTTTTTCTTAGATCTTATTCTACAGGTTGTTACCAGCCATCCCAGACTTCTATGATCACCCTTTACATTCAGATTCTTGCAAATCTGCACCATCATCTTGTTTTCAACCTTCATCTACTTAGGTCGCTATCGAATTACCCCGGTGTAGCCTTGGTTGTAGTCAACCCAGTCAAGAAATTTTTTTTAAGTTGATTTTAATTAAATTATTTCTTTCCATCCATTTCAATCACTTTCTTATTTTTTCTTATATCAGTTTCTTCATGACATCTAACCATCTATCATTTATTTCATTATATTTTATCAAATGGGGGTTGATATTTGTGAAAGGAAGGTAACACTTCTTGGGACCAGATTCATTGAGCAACGCCCACATATATCATCTAATCAATTTTTTCTTAATTATTATTGTCTTACAAGTTCATCACGTTTACAACGAAATAATTCACTTTGTGTTTGTCCATTTGCATCCATCATGCATTCGAGGTACCTTAAACCCTCGTATTTTGGAGTTATTTAATTTTCTTTAGTACTAATTCATTAACTTGAAAATGAAAGAAAAAATCATATCAACATTATAGCACGCCTGGTGGGACGACCCTTTTAGGCGAGTCTCTTACAACTTCCTTTAATTTTCTTATTTACCACTAACATTGTGGTAGAATGTTTTTTGTTTTTCTTGTTCATGTTGGGGTTCCGGAGTTGTTTGCATCACTCTTCACTTATGTATTCTTAAAGATAGGATAAAAATGAAAATCGTTCTCTAGGTATTCTTATTTTTTTCCTTATTTTCTCCTTTTGCATTGCATTTTCTTTTTCCTATGTGTTTCTCTTCATCAAACTTTCACATTTGGATTTGGCTTAAAAATAAACCTTTGCATCCTTTCTTGAAAACATATCTTAATTAGGGATTAATCGGTTGCATCTCGTATTCTATCACACACAAGCCAATTCACACATTAATCTACACATCTAGACATATTCCTACCATGTGAACTGATTGGGATTTCATCACCCAACAAGAAGCCACCACGGTGTTTTGGCCACATTATAAATCATGCACAAATATGGGCCTCATGTACCTTCAAGTATATCCATGACTCCCTAGCCACAACTACCTGAAACTAAATCTAGATTTCCACTTCCTAGGTACCTTTGTTATCCATTCCCTTTTTTATTTTTAACACTTTCTTAATAAATCAAAAAAAAAATTTGTTCTTGACTTGCTTGATCTAGTTATAATAAACTTTGTTTTCATTTCTTGCCCATAGTTACTCATTTGGTAGCCAAGAAAATGGAACAAAAAAATTTCTCAAACCTTTTTGTCATCTCATCTCAACAAATATCTACCATGACCAATGTTTCACCTGTGCCCTTGGTTACTTCATCCATGGGCACCCAACCTCTCATCAATGTTTCTCATAAAGGATATTTTGTTCAAACTACTACTTTAGGTGAGATTTATCCTTTCTTATATTATCCCTTCCCATCTCAATCATCCACCCTTCCATCTGCCATAACTAAACCTTATAGATTTCATATTGTCCCTCATGGAAATTTAGAGTTCCAGGAGTTTCTTGATGCCAATCCAATGACTCTTTAAAATTACCTTCTTAGAAAGTCAACCCAACTTCCTATTGATGGTCCACCACTTCAACAGCTTTATTCTTATTAGTCAAATCCTAAAACCACCTAACTTCCCTCTTCACAACTTGCAGTGATTTTTCCTTGAACTGTGAATGAGCTTGTTATAGCCCAATGTGATCATGATTCATCTTCTACCCATCTACCACCTCATCAAACAATCAGATAGTCACACCCATTCATCCCAATCTCACTCCAATCAACACAACTATCACCACATCCATTCCTATTACCTCCTCAACCACTATCATCACTAGTGTCCATACCCAATGTACCCAAATATTGCATCCCATGTCTGAACAACATAACCCTTCTTTTCCTCTCACATCACACATACATGTCATTTATTCCAAACATCCCCTTATGATTGCTTTGCATTATACAGTGTCTAATCCACTCCATCAAAAATTTCAACCTATCCACACCTACATTCCCACTCATCAGTTATCAAAACAATAAACAAAATAACAACAATCATATCACATCCCCATATTGCAACGTCAAACATTGCAACCACCTCTTCAATCTCAACCCATGACTTACATACATCCTTATCAAATTATTCCTCAGACACCCACACATCCACAAACTTATCAACCACCTTATCAATCTACTTTCCATGCCACACAACCACAATCCCAACCAATCATCACATTGAACGATCCCGTGCATGCCTTGACGAATAGGTTGGATAGTCTGGAGGTCGCTACCTTGGTACCCAAGGTTACATTTTCTTACGAAAAAATTTGTAATGAACCTATTCATATGTCAGTTCCAATCAAAACTTACCCCCCTCATTGGGAGCTTCCCAAGTTTAACAATAAGGAAGATCCCCAATAGCATCTACATGTATTTAGGCATGCATGTTACCTTATTGCACATGAGCAAGATCTTATCCTTCGTACATTCCCTATGTCCTTGGTCGTTCCAACATTGGATTGATATAGTGGCATTTCCCAACATTCCTTATTCTCCTTCACCCATCTTGTGCAATCGTTCCTAGAGAACATTTTCGATTAATTATTGCACACAAAATCACCATCACTAACTTTTATGCCATTAGTCAGTTCGATGATGAGTCTATTATAGAATTTATCACATGATTTCATGGCATTATAAATGAAATATCATTTTCTCTTATGTAAATCAAACTCATCGAACTATTCTCATGTTCTTGTGCAAAGCATATTTCTTCTACATTGCAAATCTACTCATTCCAAACATTCGAGGAATACTTCACCGTGGCTCGTAAACTCGAAACTTGTGCCCTTGAACACGGCCAACTAAATCTTAAATCAAACAAACCCAAACCAAGTTTACCAAACCATCCACACATAAGGACAATTCTAAGAGTGTGGCCAATGTTGTGGTTGTTAAGTCTTCTTCTACACCTTTTGCTAGCACGTGACCTCAAGAACGAGCCCCTAGACCTACACCCAACTACGCTCCCCTCAGATAATCATATAGTTCAATATTTGACAAGTTGATGGTGGTTAATCTTATCATGATTCATCCTATCTAACCATTCGATGAGTCTATACCAAAACCCACGAGGATCATTAATGTAAATACCACCAAGTCTGAGGACATGATATAGAGAGGTGTAGAATCTTTAAAGATCTAGTTGAAAGGATCATTGATCAAGGTGATATTCAAGTGGAAAATCCTAATTCATCTCTTAACAAACTAGTTTAAATATTTAAACAACCATTCCCCAACTATGCAACAAGTCAAACTACCACTTCCTCTACATCCCAAACACCCAATGCTCATACCATAAACACTCTCCACACCATTGATCAAGATCCTACCCCATCAATAACTTCACCTTCTTCACCAACTATCATATCCACCTCTTCAAACACTTTGATCCTACATATACAATATCATCAGCATTTATCCCCATAACTACACCAATCACACACACATTTATCTTGACATTTATTCCCGCATCTATGCCTACTTCCAAGCATGTCGCATCTTCCCCATTCACAAGCATATCAATGATTCCCATTGAATAGTTTATGAAATAACCATCCCCACCTAATTATGCATCCACCATTTAACCAATACCTACATCTACTTCATCACTTATCACATCCACTTCATTAGATTCGACTACTTTATCTACATTTATTCCACATTTACCAATTATACTATCCTTAGAAGAAATCCTAGTTCCTCTTTCTACACTTTTTCCTACACCCACCACATCAAATACTATGACCATATCTACATCATCTCCTCCTTCCACATCACTTTCATCATTTGCACAATTTTTAAAGGCACTTCAACTTGCAGTAACTTCAAGTGATCCTCCTATATCATTTACATAATCAAACACCTCCACATCAAACCAATCTTTTCCTTCTTTACACCTCATCATGCAAAAACTATTCCCTCCACTTGTATTGACCACAACATCACCCTCCAACCCTCCATTAGAGATTTGTGTCATCCCTCCCAAGGTTGCTTCTTCACAAAACAAATCTATAACCCTTGGCTCATTTCCTCAACGCTCTATTTTTTTTTCCTCACAAGAAAATTTACATCCCCCCCATCTAAGTCCAAACAATCCAATGTGACATCATCTAACTTAGGGACACATCAATCTCTTCTAGGACCATCCCCTTCATAAAAAACATTTTAACCAACCAATCAATCAAAGGAGAAACTATCCAACGTTTCCTCTAGAGCATAAACCATCATAAAAAATGAATCCAAAGTATCAAAACCTTGAACTCCACCCTTGATATCTGAATCATCTCCAGTATCTCCATCTTCCTCCAAAGCCATGATATCTCACAAAGGCAAGGCACCTTCTAATACCTTACTTGAATCATATGCGAAGGTTCTTCAAAAATTACTCCAAATTCCCACTATCACGCTTCCACCTATTAAGGCCTTTGACGTAAATAGTAAAAATCCATCATGGTTCAATTTGAACCTCATATGCACCTATAATCATACCCATGGACAAGACATTGAACTTTTAAAATCGCTCCAAACCATTTTACATAACATCATTGAGGAAGATGACCTTCTTCTTGAGGCCAACCAATCTCCTCCTTCCTATCCATGCCAACATCTACAACTTTGACCTCATCCATCCAAATGTAAAAGTCCCCCCCATTATGTGTAAAATTTTTACACTTGTGTAAAAATGGACAACTTGAAACTTTGTTATGATGGATGAAATTGATGAAGTGGACCTAACTAGGGGAATGCATTAAAATATTATCATGTTTTTAGTTACAGTAATTGATTATTTACATCTAATCTGCACCTATATTTTTTGTTACAAAATGTAATGCTCCACATAGACTGCCATTCCATGTTCGTCTTCAGCAAGGAAACACAAAATCCCCGAAGGACTAATGCATTTCCTTTATGAAGGTGGGAATCACAGTGTAGGTGAAATGTTAGATTTGGGGAGAAGCAAACAAAGTTTCAGTTTACAAGAAGGAGAGTTCATTATTAAGTTATAGGTATTACAAAACTCTTTATTTCTATATAAATACATTTAATTATGTGTTTGAGTTGTTTATTCCGTTATACCATCAATATACATGATGCTGAAAGAAAAAAGAAATATAAAACTCAACTATAGAAATTAAATTTCATTTATTTACGAGGAAGTACAATATTCGCCACACAAGCCATGGATGTAACTCATAACTAATAAAGTAAAATATACATGTACACAAAGCTAAAAACAAAAGAATATAGAGAAAACCCATCATTGTTTGTGGGTCTTCTATTGATCTTCATCCATTTATAGATTCTTCATCATCTTCTTCCACATCATCTAGTTTCATCGTCATCCCTAACAAAAGAGAACATAATTGTCATCAGACATTGAGCTCAGGGTTTAATCTGTATACTTATGTTAATAGTTTCATGTAAATGAATCAATTGATATTAACAGACATAAGATACAGCAGATACATATACAGAATTGATAAGAGCAGTATTCCACATTAACACATATAATTCCTAGAATCATTCCAGAAAAGAAAGAGAAAAGAAAAACTATGGAAAATAAGAGAGGCCAAAAATCCTAAATTGTTTCTAACTATTTCTTTAAGTGTCAAGGCACATGTATCAGACTAGAGAGCAGAAATATTTTGTAAAATGATTACTGTACAAAAGCAAAATACAAACTAAAAACAAATCCTTTAATCAAAGGTTTTCATCAAATTACAGTCAAGCATAAACTGCATAATGAGTACCAGAACCTGTAGCAACTATTCAAATAAGGTATGATGCATAGAAATGAGACATTGAAACACTGAAATAGTGAGCAAAGGTATCTTCCAATTTTCATTAACAAACCTTTATCAGAACCCATGAAGAGGATAGTTATTGGAGATACCATAACAGAATAAAATTTAAAGGTATGAATGAGAGATATGTGCTCAAAATAACAATTAAAAGTGGTCAAGTAGGTGCAGCAAGAAAATAATATTAATGAAGTACAATTTTATGTAGAAGCCACTATAAAGGATAAAATGATATTTCCACCTTAGAATCAGTAATTAAGAAGGGTCAAAGAACATTGCTAATCTATTTTAATTTTTCCAAGAAATTAAATCTCAGTTTTGATGATGAAAAGGAAGTTTAAAAGGTTCAAGTATAGAAAGTACAAGCATGCTAAAAGGGATTAGGATATTTTCATTCAAAGAAAAGATGGAATGAATCATCATATTTTCAAACTACATTGATCATACTCCACTAAAATGATGAGTAGAAACATTGACATATGATCACTGAAAGTAAAGAAACAAACAGATACAAAAATCTAAGTATTTATCATCTTGAAACTATCATTTATAGTTATTCTTGTACAAGTCATGAATTAGAAATTTAATAGAGGTCTTATTTATTCTAAGAATAAAACTATGAATTTTATTAATTTGCACTCATCAATTGAGTACAAACTTGCAGATGTACATTATGGAGAAAATCAAATCATATAGACACTACAACTAAATAGAGAAAAAATTACAACTACACTATGTGAAAGGATGGTTTCAATTGGTCACCAACACATTGGATCATTGTAATATGTCTTTGAAGAGTATAAACGATAAATTTTGCAATGATTAAAGATCACATGTACTGATCATCATGATTCATTACAGTCATGATGGTTCATAAGAGTGGAATATTCTATGTACTGGTCATAAAATCATTTCTTTCATGAAAGAGAACATTTTCAGCAGAAACAAAATTCCACATCACAATTTTCAATGAAATGAAGTTCAAAAGAGTGTCAGTTACAGAAAAGGTAACAACTTCATTTTGAAAACTCATACTGAAATTATGAAGAAAAAGTACAGATTGCGTTATTACATATAAACAAAATTCATAACATTTTACAATGCTCAAATCACCAGAAAAGGTGCTCAAGCTATCTGATCAATATAATGTAAGTTGATAAATTAAACAAAGTTCAATGCACCAAGTTATTAAAAGAATGAAATAATGGTGTCAAGATTGAACAGGGTACGGTAAAAATACAGTGCAGAAAATGTAAAAACAAATGGGATTCAAGTTCTTATATAGTCAGTTGATGCAAAATTATTCAAAAGATCATTTCTATATTTTGAAGTGATCATATAAGAAAAGAATAAAGTAACAATTTTCTTTTAAAAATCTCCATAAGAATGTATGATAGATTTTTTGAAATATACCCTCAATCGATATGCCATCTCAAAAATATTCATCAAGCTACAAGTGACCATTTTTAATCAACAAAAGGATCAAAGCATTTCAAATTCTGAAGTAGAAGTTTAGAGATATTGTTCTGGAGCAATAATACGATCTTCCATATATGTTTTCAAAATCTAGAATAGAGCATGGAGGTGAGAATATCATAACTTCAATGACCAATCTGAAGTAGAAGTTTAGAGATATTCATTCTTGTAAGACATATTGAACACTATTGCAAGGGTTTTTATGGCATGGAACAATCAAATAGATGGAGTTATCTTGCCATTGAAACATGAATAAAAATTATATCAAATTTAAACGAGCCCACAGTGAAATCATTAGAAGTAAGTGAAATCGACATAGATCTGCAACTGTATATGAAAGGACAGTTACAAAAATGTCTAGACCTTAAAATCAATTGATAGAGCTGTGAAGTGGATACAGACAATGCAAACCATTCAAAAGTTACAATTTTATCTCATGAAGATATGCTTCCCCCATAACAATAATAAAAAAGTATAGAATTTCCACATTATTATGAAGTAAAAATCAAAAGAGATTTCTCAGAGTTTATTAATTGCAAAATAATGACATCAGAAGCATTACCTTCAGAAACCCCTAAAATGGAAATGTTACTAAAGAAGTTAGAGGCTCATGTATAGAATGATTCAGAATAGCATAAAATATTTGACATAATTCTCAATCATAGAAAATAATAGGTGAAGAACACAAGTGAACAATTTTAGAATCTTAAAAGATCGATATGGCGACCCCTTCTTCTCAATAAAAGGAAAAATCCAACCCAGTATCGACTTAGAGATTTATAAACACTAGATCTGGGGTAAAATCGAGTAACCAATTTAGTGGTGGGTAAAATACGAAGTTTTGAACTCAAAATATGGCAACCCTACATACAAATAACCCATAATGATACAAAATAAAGAAATTTCAGACCATGTTAGAAAAGAAAACATAGCCTAAATCTTCATTTCTTAGTGGCATTTATTTGAGAACCCACTATGGATTAAAAGCACAAATCAAAAAATTATGACTACCCAAATTCAAGAATAGAAGCATGAGAGAGGAAAAGTGTAAAATCTTAAAGTTAAGGCGACCACTACAAGCAATGAAAGGACCTTCCATATTTTTGTGTAAACAAACAATTTTATAAATACCAAAACAATGAAACCCTTGTGTAAACAAACAATTTTATAAATACCAAGGAAAGAAAGCAAGTCAATAATGGTAATATTTTGAAGCTAGTTGCTTGAACAGAGAACAATAGAAGGAGAATACAAAAAAATATGCTAGAAATTTCAAATTTTCCTCACTTCAAAACAAATCTCTCAAGAAAAATAATGGCATCCAAGGATTCCAATTGAAAATCCATGCACATAGGTCCATACGTATGAATAATAATGAAGCTAGCCAAGAAAAAGACAGAGAGTTCCAAGAACATCATAAAGTGCAGAAATTATACCAACAACCCCCGATAATATCACAAAATCATCAAGCTCAAAATATCAGGTAATGGCTGAGCCGTTCGAATAATATTTCAGTGAGTCAAAAGATAAAAAAGTAAAAGAACTAGAGCTTTTGAAGGTAGACAACTCAACTTCCAAGTGAGCTCGAAATACTTCAACCAAGGCTTCGAAAGCTTCAATTCCCCAGAAATGGCTTGATTATGAGTACGAAATATATAGCTTTAAAACTTCAAATAGAACTACAGAATTTATTTGACAAGCAACATTAGGTCACAGAGAACTGATAGTGTTAATACATAAATGATGGGGTTCTTGAAGTTCTGGTATCTTAAATCTTAATCAAGTTAATGAAACTTGACCACAGTAGGAAAAGTACCAACATCTCAACTCGCCATGAAACCCTAATCTAACTAGGTTTATGATCAATGGAACAGATCAAATGTTGTAAAATTAACGACGTAAATTAGGAACCAACCTTACCCCATCTGCAAGGTCAGAACACTAACCATGGGTACATAAGAATCAATGGCATGTCAAGATCATGTAGAGAAGATCAATAGTCCTCACCAAATGAAGTAATTCAACCATGTTTCAAAATTTAACCATAGGTCAATGTCCCATCCACCAAAAAAATAGAAGGGTCAGGTGATCATGCAAAAGGGGGCCAGCCCCATCAAAAGTATAGAATTATTTCATTGACTGTGATCAAGGGTCCAAACATTAGTCTAATGAGAAATCAAACACTGACAAAAAACAAGTAATGATTATTCAAAATCTGAAATACATAAGTCATAAGCCTTGTTATCATTATTTCCACATCAGAGAGTGGCTGTATTTCTACAAAAAATCATTGTTTGACCTATATGGCACAAGGTCTTAAACAAAATATGTTCTATATAACCAATATTAAAAAGGGACCAAGGAATTACGAAGACTATTTGCCATGCCCCTAGTCAATCCAATACCAAAGAATCACATTCCCGTACCTTAAATTTTGCAAAAGAACTCTTGTAAGGAAATAAAGGTAAAAGAAAGGTCCCCATATGGTAGCCCTAATGTAGATTGTAAAAGGAACAAATTTGAACATGTCACATCATGCACAAGAGGATGATCATGTAGATCTTGCAGGTAGTCCCCAATTAGATGAATGCGTGGGTGAATTATTTTTCAAAGTATTGCAAATAAAGGAATTATTTTTGCTCACACAGAGATGTTATTTTTGCATGTGCATCCAAGGGGCAGGATTAAAAGTGCTAATTTTATAATTACAAGTGGATCAATTTTTAAGTGTCACATCAGGCACTAGAAGATAGATATTACATGCACATTGGAGGAGACTTACACAACAAGTAAATGCGTATTATTAGCCAAATTATTCATCTTCAACTTTGTTAAAAATAGATCAATCAACTGCAGTTTGACTGGGATGTATTTTTGTAATCAAGGCTATTAATGCCTCATTGTATTAGCATGTTTATTTTTATTCCTTTATTTATTCATAATAAATTGGATAAAATTAACATGCATGGGCGAGTACAATTTTTAGCCTATTTTTAGGATGGGATGGGTGAATAATTTTTCTATATATTGTGTGCAACTACAAAGTAACAAGGAGGAATTTTTTGACATAGGAGTGTTGAAGCAGATTTTGCCTTTTTTCCATTTGAATGAGAATTGATTTCTACCTTTCCAATTATTTACAGTAGAGGTGTGTATATCTTATTAATTCTTGTGAATGTCAAATTCCCTGATTAATCATCTTACCTTGCTACAAATTTAGTAATTTCTGCATAATATTAGTGTGCATATTTTCTTACTATATTATTTTTGATTCATTCCCTCAACACATCAAGTGTTTTTCCTTAATATTCTGCTAAAAACTATTGGTTTGTGCATCCAAAATCCATTCTCAAAGTAATTATGCATGTACTCAGTCAAATCCCTCAACAAGTTTGGTGTATCACCCCATTTTTCAATTCATTTATAGTCATCTTTTCACCCTCAAAACCCCTAAAATTTAGTTTAGGATACATAAAAAAGGAACCACCTTGATACGAGAGACTAACCTCAACAATAGGTATACCCACAGACCTGAGGTGTTTCCATTGTATCTATGAAAGAGAGAGATCCATAGTAAGCTTAGAACACATACACTCATCTCTCTACAGGGTGCACTTTTGAGAGATAACAATTTTTGGCACACTTGGTGGGACGATAACTAAGACCTGTAGGAAAATTACAACAATTTACAGGAGATTTACAACAAAAGAAAATTCACTTTTCCAAGCAACAACTATAGAAATTTATTCTAAAGATCAAAAGATTTATTTGGCGACTCTGTAAAGAAAATTTCAGACTAGTTTTGTAGCATGGTCCATTCCTAAAGTGAATACGAGATCGTCGGTAGGAGGAATTCCTTCTTATTTTTTTTCTTTACCTTTGAATTCTGCAATAGTGAGAAGAGTTTATAATACCTTACCTTATAATAGGCCTGGTTTTGACAACCCTCCTCCTATTCTTTCTTCACCACGTATTAATCTCTTTATTCAAATTCTAGTTATTCCAATTGCTATTCAACCACCTAGGAATTTTGTAACATTTTTTAATGGCATCCCTTTAGTAATTCTAGTTTATCATGATGTTCCCAATGCTTCCATAAAATTTTTACCTTCATCCAATGGCAAAAATAAGATTACTCCCACAGAGCACATCAAATATGTTACATGCCTTTTTGTTGTCAATGAAATAAATCATGAAGATGTAGCCTTAAGAATTCTAGTTGCATCCTTTAAAGGGAAAACCTTGCATTAGTATAGAACCTTAGAAATTTGGGATGATTTGCAAGAAAAATTACTTAACCAATTTCAAGATCATTTTGATCATTTATCCCTCATAGAGAAGTTGTCCACAATTAAAACATCACCTCATGAATTTATGGCCATATTTAATATCTATTTTACTAGAACTTGGGAAAGAATTCCAGCAAGTGTCAAGCCTCAAGATAATCTTGTTTTTCTTTATTATCTTATAGCCATAAAAAGTGATATTTACACTATGATTCAAACCATGGGAGGAGATATTCTACGAACATCTTACAATATTTCCATTAAATATTAAAACATCCTCATTCAAGCTGGTAAATTGGCATCAAGGCCTTCAATGCCTCTTATAGAAGATTTATTACCTATTTCACAGCCTATTACCATTATAGAGCCTATTGTTTTAGCTCCATCAGATGATGTATTCAAAGCACTGCAGCCTATGGGTAACAAATTAACATCAATTAAAAACAAATTAGCACAACCTAGCAGGCCTTATCAAGTTCCTTATCAGTGAAATCAGCAAGGTCAACAAAGTAGGCTGCCTTATAAGTAAAATTAGAACTATAGATAGCCAAACCAGCCAAGGTAGTTTGACCCAAAATCTCCTAGAGCATCTAGCGTTTTTGTTCCAGCTAACATGGTTTTAGAGGAATGGTATCAACCTTGTAATTAACGTCTTTCAACTATTAATTGCCCAAATGCATTCCTGAATGTAAGCCTTGTTGCAAAATATCAACCTGAAGCATTGTACATTCCTTAAATGGAGGGTGGGAAGAAAGAAGCTCATAGTCATAAAACACCAGAACAAAATTTGATAAGATTTGGGGAGGAAGATTTTATTGCAATCACAACTAGATTCCAAGATAAGGCTCAAGAGAGAGAATAACAACAAAACAGAATGGTTCTACACATAGTGACTGATAAAAACAACAACTGTATGGTAGAAAATAACTAACTTGATTTCTTCATATTATCAATAATATTGAAAGGGACAACTCCTACATTAAACTTAACTTTTGAAATAGTATCTTGCTCTTGTACTTAGGTTGAAAAAGAACTCTTACCGGCATTAAAGTATTCTAATTTTCTTGAGCTAGTATAATAGTTTGACCACTTGTATCTACATCCGTAGCTCTCTTTTTTAACCTTGTTATAGTTGCAACAAATTTACTCCTTTCATTGGCTCCAATTTCTTGATTTAGAAGTACATGATCAATAATTTCAAAATTTAACATAGTTGTATTTGTCTACCCCTACATAAAATTAGGATCACCTTTTGATGTAAGATAAGCACTCATTAAACCTAATAATATGATTCTTCTTGTGTCATATGTGGCACAGGAAAACCTAGTGGCACCATTTATAATGTTGCATTTGGTGCAATAAGCTACAAATTAGGATTTGAAATCATTTTATTCTGGGAATGCACAGAACCAAGGCTCTAGAAGTTGAGGGTACATTTAGATTAGCAGTTGCAAGTGGTTTTGTTATTTTAATAACTCCTTGGGCTTGGTATGAAGGCCTATAACCTTGAGAAATAAATATAAAATTATTATAAGGATGAAAAGGTGGTTGGTATGGTCCATTTTCTTGAAATTAATTTCTTTCTAGATGTACTATCTTGTTTGACATGGTCTGAAGAACCCCTTTTAAGTCATCTATGTCATTAGGATGAACTGTAGGAGGTAGAAGTGGTTTTGTAACTGGTATAATAGGATATAGCTAAGGAAAAATGGGCATAAAAGGTCTAGGAGCCAATTTTCCAGCTTGTATAAGGTTATTTTCTACTCTTATTGCTATGTCAAAAGAAGCAAGAAGCGTAGTACCACCCATTGATTGAATTATAATAGTAATGTTGGAAGGGAAAAATGATTAAGTATCATAATGAACTAGAGAGTGTGCGTAAGGTTGAGTAGGGTTGCGCGTGGAACTATCTAGGGAGACAAACAAGTTAAGGACTTAGCCATTTTCCTTAGACATGCTAAAAATAGACTTAGAATGTTGAGCACACAAAGGATAACTTGGTGAAAAGTTATTGGTTATTTATGGAGGAAGCACATTTGAATTGAAGATGAAATCACATGCATGAGTACAATTATTAATAAGAGTAATGCAAGTTCTAATTATAATATGATCTATTGTTAGCTCTATTGTAAAATCATGCAACTATTAACACATGGCTATTTTGAGCATGTATAATATTAGGAAGGTGCATCGGCAGTGAAGGGAAATTCCTCACCCCTATACATACTTTTCAATTTTCAATGTTATTGGTATCGTGCACAAGATACCCATGATGTAATAGTGTCACGCTACTCTAATGTACTAGTGCACAGTACTCTATTGTCATGAATTTTATGTATCCACCTTCTGTTATGTAATACTTTGTTATGATGGAATATGGAGGATGGATTCTAGTAATTGATGTGTCTGAACATGGTGATTGCATGGTGCATATGATATAATTTGTTATCTAATTTTTGTGTTTCCTTATTACATGCATTTCAAATTGAATGTATGAAATGATTCCTTATGAATAAATGAACACTTGATTATATATCACCATGTATTTTCATACTAACATATTGACAAGAAATACAAAGGAGGGATGTGGTAGCTTCACACACTTTGGGTTGATATTCAAATCAATCTCAATGAGACATCAGTACACATAGTAGTAAGTGGAAATAAAATACTACATTTTTGTTCTATTCATGGAACCTCTTTTCAAACTATCTTCTAGGATGTTGCTTGCAGATGGAGTATTGATTGACTCTGAAGAGTATTGAAGGATGGGTAGTAAATAGTCAAGATCATTTTGCATAGATATATAACACTAAACCTGATTTCAAAGCACTTCGTTGAGTAGAGGATAATATTTATCATGAGCTCTATGATACATTCTTCATCTTATTTTGAATATAATTATATGAGTGGCTAGTAGCATATGCATTAGGAAAGTGTTGGGGATATAGACTGAGAATTTTGACACAAAAGGATTACCAAACTCTTATTAATGCTCATGTGGAGTGGACTAGAGCTATAGATGGGGTGGGTTAGAGTATTACGTATGTATATATTAGAGTATGTTATTTCTACTTATTTGTGTCTAGAGGAATCCAATTTTACATTATTTTACGATCCCAGAGGATCTTACTTGCATGTTATACCATTATCGATCAATATTTTGGTAGTAAAGCTATATTTAGAGCACCTTCCCATGGACATCTTAACTCCCACCATGCGCAGGGGGCAGGAGTAGATGTGGAGAAAGATGGAGGACCTAGAGGTAAAAAGGAAGAGAGAGGAAAGATGGATCAAGTTTAATGAAGCAACAGAGAGGGACATGGCATGCGAATAGGAGATTCAGGAGCCACTAGATTTGAAAAAGGTGATGAATCGTGAAGCTTTTGAAGCTCTTATGGAAGACAAGGAACCACATCATCAAGATCTCCCAACTTTAGGAAATCATAGTAGAGAATCCCCTTTAGCTTTGGATGAGAGTGCATCAGAGGAGAGAATGGGCACCACACACGTGCATCTAAACCCACCTATCTAGCTAGCCCTTATGCATGGTGTTCTATATCTAGAGGTAGTCATTGAAAACTAGGCTAGTGTATGTAAACAAGCAGAGATGACTAGATATTTCTTTGTTTCAAATTCAAGGGATAAGGTTAATAATGTGTCCATGGTGACACACTCAACACTGTTGTTTAGAAGTTTGATGGCATGATTATTTTTCAGGTGCATCATCGAGAATAGAATGTTGGCACACAGACCATTAGAAGTACTACAGTAGCAGCTGTGACCATGCAAATTGTTGTTGTCTAGTCTAGTACCACTAGGATAAAAATGGATTACAACAACTGGCCCATAGCTCACAGCAAGAGGATCAGGTGGATCAGGTAGATAAGGAGGAGGAAATACTAGTGGAGGTTATGGTTATGGATCTGGAGGACAAGGACCGCATCCCCTATAAACCATAAATCAACCTCAGGAACCATTCTAGATGACACCTCAGGTTTACTATGAGATATATCTCTACTTACCAGAGTATAGAGGGGTTGAATATGCAATAGAGAATGTGCATAAGTGCAAACTACTATGGTGTGCTAAGGGAATTAAAACTTCAAATAGGAAGCTTAGTCAATTTTTTACATGCTACAAGGGAACACACATAATTGGTACAATAATTATGAACCACATGAAATTGTTGTGGATTATGATGCTTTGTGTTCTGCGTTTCTATGAGTTTCACAACCTAGATTTTGAGAAGCAAAGCATCAACGTGCTTAAGGATATCAAGAAGGATTTAGCTAAAAGTGTGAGCAAGTATGACACATTTTTAAGACCCTACTATCTAAGTTTTCATATGATATTCATCCCATTAAACATATACAATGGTTCTTTGGAGGGTTTTTGACTCCATTCTGAAGAGAAATTTCTCATGAGACACATGTGGATCCATTTGAAGCTTCCAGAGCATATTTTCGCATTGAGGCTATTGGCAGTGTTGATACTAGAATGAGCGCTTTCTCAGAATCGCATATTATAGCCATGGAATTTTTTTTGGAGAATATATCTTCCAACTCAGCACATGAGATGTACAATGGAATATGGTGCATATACTATGAGGTGGAGGGACATATTAAGGATAATTGCCCACAAAATTATGTGTGCATGTTATTACTAGATTATGAAGTTTGTCACCTAAACCGTGATGTTCTAGATTTCCCTTTTTTCTAGCATATGATTGAGAAGAAGGTGTCCATGTACTATATGATTTGCAATTCCCATACTCATGACACCACAGACTATAAATTGATTGATCACATCCATGAATCCATTGATATACGAGTGTGCCAGACTAGTGTGGCGAGTGTTGGATGTAGAAAAATGACTAAGTGCTAGGATATGAAGAAACAAGCGTGCAAGCAGTGACAGAGGTAACATTTGGGAGAATGAAAGGGATGAGCATGTAGATGTGCACAGGAAGACAAAAATTTAGGACTTAGTAAATTTTCCAAGAATGAGCTAAGAATAGACTTGGAGTACGTAACATGCAAGGAGACTTTGGTAGATAAGAAGAGTCTATTTTTGGGATAGAAGCACATACACGAGTTCAGATAATAATAGGATTGAAGTGAAGTATAAGATTAGAATAATATATTGTTAGTGAGATTGTAGAAGCATACATACTGTTTATTTTGAGCATGCAGCCTATTTTGAGAATGCATAGGCAGTGAAGGGAAAGTCCTCAACTCTATATATATGTGTGTTGTACTACATTGTTGATGACATCATATGGATTATATTTCTATGCTTATTTGATGTTCTAGCATGCATAACTCAATTAAGACAGGTCTGATATATTATTTATTTAGCTTCTGCTATATAATTATTTTGGTTATTAATGGATAGTTTTAGTTGGATTCTAGTAATTGATTTATCTGAGTATGGTTATCACATGATACAATTGATTTTAGTAATGGTTTGATTTGTTATGTTTCCATATTACATGTGTTACCTTATGATTTTTTTAATGATCTACACCTAAATGTATGCTTTGATCATGGTCAATATGAACATGCATGCTGACATCTTGAAAAGCTATCATAAAGGAGGGACCTGGTAGCTACACGCTCTTTAGGTGAGCATTCATATCTGTCTGGATTAGGTTCCAGCATGCCTGGGAAATTGAGGGGAAATAAGAGACTACATTTTGATTATGTTATCGGGATTTCTTTTCAAAATGTCTGTTAGGATGTTGCATGCAGATGGTGTATCTATTAACTCTTGAAAGCATTGAAAGTTGGGTAGAAGACAAACAAGATCAATTTACATAGAGATATGGTTCTGGACCTATTTTCAATGTACGTAAGTGGGTGGAAGATCATCTATATCATGAGCTCTATGAAAAAAAATATCCTTTTTCTAATAGAATTGTATGAGTGATTTTCAACATACACATCAAAGAAAAGTTGGGGATACATGCCAAGGGTTTGGACACTCAAAAATTACCAGAATTTATTTGATGCAGATGAAGCTTGGAATCGAGTTGTAGATCATTATTGGGATGGTGTATTGTTTAGTTATACCTTAGAGTACACCATATCTATGTATTCTTGTCTTGAAGTTGCTAAGTTTGAATTCTTGCGCGATCCCAGAGGGTCTTAATTGCATGTTATTCCTTTGGAAATTAATATATTGATGGTGTTATTAATTCTGGAAAAACTACCTATGGCTACCTAAACCCACCCCCGCATGCAAGGTAAGTATATGGTGTGGTGAAAGATTATGGACCTGGTAGCAGAAAGGTAGAGAGAGGAAAGGCGGCTGAATTATAATGAATCAAGGGAGAGGGAATCGGTGAAGAAGCAAAATTTTGAGGATTATATGGAGTTGTCAAGGAAGATATCTCACGAAGGATTTGAAGGTCACATGGAATACATGGAGTTAGAGCATCAGGATCTCCCACACGTAGGAAAATGCATTAGATAATCCCCTTCGGCATTGAATGAGAGTGTGTCATAGGAGGAAAGATTGAGCACCTCAAGTGTGCATCTGATCCCACCTAGTGACCTATCACTTGTGTTTGGTCTTCCAATTCTAGAATTAGTCATTGAGAAGCAGGTGAGTATAGGTAATCCATTTGCTATGGGTAGATATCATTTTCCTTTGAATAAAAAAGTTCATCAGACAACACATACACCTATGGCAACACAAACGACATCATTGTTTGGGGGTCTGATTAAAGGAATATTTTCTAGCACATCATTAGGATAGAGCATGGGCATGAAGAATATTGGGAATACATCTAAAAGTACTAACACTTTGGAAACTGTGGTAGTTCAGTTTAGCACTACATTTAGGACATAAGGAAGTACATCTACTAGTCTAGTGCCCACTACAAGAGGGTTAGGAGGATCAATAGGATCAGGAGGATTGGGATCAAGTGGATAAGGTAGTTTTGGAGATGGAGGAAATACTTGTGGGGGCTCTTGTTCTAGATCTAGTGGGAAAGATCCATTCCCTCATCAGCCACATAAAATTTACTATGATATGTCTCTTCACTTGTCAAGATTAGGGGTATTGAAGATGTAGCAGATCATGTGCACAAGTGTGAGCTACTATAGTGCACTAAAGGAATAACAACCTCAGATAGGAAAGAAAGTATTTTTTATACTAATCTTCAAGGGTGCATGTATAGCTAGTAGAAAAAGTATGAACCACATTAGACTATGGTCAATTATTATGTTATGCACTCTACATTTCTAGATGAGTTCCATATTATAGATTTTGAGAAGAAGAGTGTCACCACACTTATAGACATTAAGAAGGTTTTTCCTAAGAGTGTAAGGGAGTATGACGTGTGTTTTAAAACATTTTCCTCAAAGTTGTCTTATGATATCTATCCTAGTTAGCATGCACAGTGGTTTTTTGGTGTATTGTTTAGTCCTTTCATAAGGGATATATCTTATAAGACTTTTGTAGATCTACGTGATTCCTGTGGAAGTAACTCTGAGCGCTGGGGCAGTTGGAATTTTGGATACTAGAGTAAGTCCATTTTTAGAGGCACGGATTGTAGCCATGGTGAATCAATTGGAAAATCTCTCTTCAGCTCATGAGACGCGCAGTGGCATATGGTGCACAAATTTTTAAGTTGAAGGACATGCTAAGGATAACTTCCCTCTCAAGTCATTACGCATCATGTTTTTGGATTATGAGATCTATCACTTAGACCATGATGCTAGTAGATTTCCTCTCTTACAACACGTGATCTAGAAGAATGTGTCTATATATTGTAATAGTACAAAAACCCATACACATCACACCATTGACTATAGATTGATTAATCATATTCATGTATCCATCAGGATTGGTGTGCACCAGACTACTATGGCAATTGGATCTAAGGAATAAGAAGGGAAGCATAATGAAGGGTGCATGAATGGGGATAACAAGATTAGAGGCATTTATGGATAATATAGAGGCTGATGTTGTGGCGGTGGGTAGAGGAGGATTTCCTCGAGGAACTTATTATACTTGTGGATCTCTTGATCATTTTTAGAGTGAGTTCCCTCATAATGTGGTTTTCTCATGGTGTGAAAATAAGCATAATATTAAAGAATTTCTTGACTTATATGAGCACATGAGCAAGCAAGACAAGGGTGTATGAATGATTAAGGTACATCGTGTAGTTGAAGTTACTACACGCACTGAGGCTGCGCGCGCACATAAACCTCTGAAATATAATCCAACTATAACAAATCAAGAAGTGATAAATGTTAAGTATCCAAATGTTGCACATCAGAAAGAGGTTTACCCTAAGACTATGGATGTCATCAGGGATCTGCAAGGAGAGATTCAAAGCCTAAAGGAGTAGGTGCATGTTATGAATCAAGAAAAGAAGGTTGAACTCCTACAAAAGGACATATATGAATTGAAGGAGGTGTGTCAAATGTTTCCCCAAGAGAATATCATCCCTTTCTTAGGATAATGGTTACAATAAAAGGTACCACACATAGGTTTTGAGTGCGAGCAACATATACTCCACATAGATCTACCCCCACATAATCATGAATTTTACAAGGATATTACACTTAATTGAATCATCGGTGGATGAATTTTCAGTAACATTCTGATAGATACAGGCACGAAGGTTAATGTACTCACATTAGATGCATGGAATCATATGGGAAGACTACCATTACATCCTTCTTTGAATGTGTTGTAAATGGCAAATAGAACTAGGGCTATGCCTATTAGAGTACTAAATTATGCATCTATTACAATTCAGGGAGCCAAGTTTATTGGGGAGTTTTAAGTATTATAGATTTCTGAAGAAGATAACTTTCGAGAACTACGTGTTACGCTAATAATGCATATTTTTACTTCAACAAGGGGTACATTAGATTTGAGGATAAGGAAGAGTGTGTCATTATACCTTTGGCTAATGTAAATTTTACTCCGTATGTTGAGCCCTTGAGTGAATAAGACTTGAATAGGATATATGCGTGCACAATCAGAGACCCTGAGGTAACTGATCCATCTAAGGAAGGAGTTATACATTGGGATGATGCTTAGTTAGTTAGTGACACAACAATTATTGCTTGTTACAAATGGGCACATGGAATATATGAATTGGTTGGAAGAGAAATGAAGAACACAATGACTCACATGATCAGGTCATGCATGGTTAGGTGCTTGGGGTACAAGTAAGTACCTAGGTACATTAATAAGGGGAAACATTATGTATTTCTACATGCCATGGAATCCTAGTTGATGAATGAATGAGATAGAAGAAACAGACTAGTCTATACTCTACGTGGGACAGCAAAATGGTGGGCTACACATAGAGGAAACTTACTATAATGGAAAAAGGTGAGAATCACCTTTTCTACTAGGTTTACTCATAATAATTTACCTATGAAAATTTGTGAATTACATGGGAAGTTTCCTTCCTCTCATCATGTCCAAGAGTGTGAGAGATCATTTACATAGGGAAAGGAGGTATTATTGCCATCTCTCTAGGTGCATAAGTTCTACTTCACCTTACGGGGCTGCACACATGTATGGTATGCCCATGTTGAGTTAAAGAAGGAAACAATTAATTAGAAAGAGATGACCTCGGGGAGTTTCCAAACCTTTGATAACTTTTCTACTAAACTTCCAGTCCATGAATCACAACATATTATGAATTGCCTTACGTTGGAAGATAGTGCGAAGGTTGAAGAACTTATGATGGAATTGTTTGGGGAACTTGATTTTGAGGTGCACCTTAACCTTGAAGAAACAGATGAAAAAGATATGGTTCTTGTCTGGAAAGAAAAAGAAAAGGAAAAACTGGTGTACATTTTTAGATGATGACGAAGTGGATAACCTGTATGTTGATCATACTAAAGGTACACGTGTAGTGATGGACATTTTAGATGAGAAGGCGCACATATATCATGATCTTATAGAGATAAAGAAGGTTAACATTTGTATAGATGTAGAGCCTAAAAAGACCATTATTGGTGATTTCTGTTCAGAGAAAGAAGTGGATAATATTAATTAACTCTTGTGTGAAATCCATGATTTATTCCCAAGGGCCTATCATGAGTTGAAGGTAGTATAGAATTCTTTAAGATATATAGAAATCAAGCTTAAAGAAGGAGCGTACCTAGTTAGAAAGAGGCCTTACGGAATGAATCCTAATCTATGCGTGAAGGTAAAGGATGAAATTGACAAGATGCTCAATTCTAGTATAATTGAGCCTATTGAATAATATGAATGGGTTAGCCCTATGGTCATACACATCAAGAAATATGGGAGGATAAGGAGTTGTGTAGATTATAGGGAATTTAATGCTTCATGTGTCATAGATCCTTTTCCAACCCCTTTCACAGATGAAATACTGGAAGGAGTTTCTGGGCATGAGATATATTCCTTTACAGATGGATTTTTAGGTTATCACCAAGTGTGCATCATAAAGAAATATCATGAAAATAAAACTTTCAACACTGAGTGGGGTAGCTTTGCATATACAGTTATGCCCTTTGAACTGAATAATTTTTCCGCAGTATTCTAACTAGTATTTCAGTGTACATATTCAGAAGGAAAGATACATTTTACTCATGTTTCAATCATGGTTACAACAAGAGTAAGAGAATCACATATTTTCCAAATCATACAACTCTTAAAAGTGGAAAAGACAAAGTAAATATTGCAGCTAATATCATGAATTTGAGCATGCTTGCATAAGGGAAAAACCAAGTACAAAAATAATTCATTACAATTTCTATGTTATGATAAAATCATTCCTTATTTTAAGATTTTATACCTTTCTAGAAAATGATTAAAAGTTCCAAATTGAATAATATAGTTTAATCTCTACAGAATTATGCTACAGAATGTAGAATTATTCATAGACCACAAGAAAATACATAATTCCTTCATGCATTAAGAATGAGTTATAAGATGCAAAATACACATTTTTAAACCATTCCAAGCTACAGATCAAAATACAATTTACCCAAAGCATCATCAGATATGAAACAACTATCAAAATTTTACAAGGATAGGTTAGTATATATTGCATGGAAAATGATTGAAAATAGCTTGATCTATTCAAAGAAAAGTACAGCTATAATTAAGTAACTACCCTCAACTTTAGAAATTTAAATCATCTATTAGTTTTAAATTGACTTGAAGTGAGAAGTTCAAGACAGAAGGAAAGGTTTCACTTCTAGAAGATGTCAACAAGAAATGAGTTACAGATTCAGCTATGACCATAATATGTGGCATGATAAACTTTTGTTAAACTTGCATTGTTTCCTAAAATGCCAAAGAAAATTTAAGCATGCAAATAATTTTAGTATGTAACCAAAATACACATTTGCATTCATTATTTTAAGTTATGGAATGAACGCAGTCACAATGATATAATTGGAAAATATGGTTATATTATCTTCCAAAAGCTTTGGCCTTTTTGACCACATAGTGAATGTTTTGCACAAAGATCATAATCAAGACATTATTTTAAAAGCTCGCAGAGATTCACAAAGCATCATTGAAAGAAACCAGTGTGAGGGAGAAACATGAGCTCAAAGAATAATCATGTAATGAATTAATAAAGAAGGGTATAGATAATACTATAGTTTTCCATTCTGAAGGAATTTGGTTACAATAACAAGAGGGAATCCATTTAAGAGCTCTAAATTCCCAAAAAAAATCAAAGTGCATGTATCTTTAGGCCTCAAATTTACCTCGCCAAAGTATAGTTCCAAAAGTGAAGAAAATATTTAAGACATGACAATCTTATCTCAAAAATAACACAGATCCATTACAGTGAACATTTTCTAGAAATATGATTAAACAAATTTGCACAAGAAACAAGCTAGGTACATGCAACATTAAGCAATCAAGATCATAATTAGAAACCAAATCAATTGTGTATTCAAGATCTAATTTCATAGCTACCTCTCAAAGTGTAAAAGAAAACCATCTTTAGATCGAACCAAGAGTAGTTCAAATGACGAAACAAAATTATTATCAGCTCAGAAATAGAGAAGCGAGCTATCAAATAGACTGCTTATTTTTTAAAAATCTACCCAGAAAAGGTAGGTAAACAACTCATTAACTTGACAAAATCCCATACAGAATGAAAACCAAGCTATTTTAACAATGGCAGCCAAGGCTGAGTATTTGTAAGATAAACCAAAAACAATAATGACACAGTACCCAAATGGAAAAGAAGCTACAGGTTGGGGAGGAAGTAATTTTCTATAGTGGAGCGACAAGTACGAGCCATGATTCAAGACTCAAATCACCAATGCAATAAAAAATTCACAAACGGCTCACCCAGAAGCATAATGGAGATATCATTATGGCAAACAATAAAAGGGGTCGAGCTTGAAAATTGAAGCTGCAAACCAGATTTTTTGAATGCATATAAAAGAAAACAGACCTTCAAACCCTCTCCAATGGTAGCCAGGAATAATGTACAAAATAGATCCTTCAATGCTTCAACCCGGAACTTCCCTATGGATGCAAGGTCAAAAACAATAGTGGTAGATTAACTATAAGCTCAAATTTTAGTATGGGTTGAAAAATATAGTTGAAATATTAAAGAAATATCACCTAAATCGAATAGAACGCCAAGTTGGTGTGAAAATTAATCTAATCTAATACAAATAATACATGAAATAGCTACACACACAATAATAAAATCAACAACACTATATTATTCTCGCACTCATTTTTTTATATTGATTCACTATTTCATTACACTCCATTATATAGGAGATGTATAATAACAATCCTCACAACAATATTTGTCTGCATATACAACCATACACCCCTATGGTTTCAACCTCTCACCAATATAATAATAAAACAATACTAATTGTTTTATTATTCTAACATACTAACTTACCACATACTAACCACATTTTACATTTACTATTTACATTTATATAGTAAATGTACTTTCACTAATTTACCATAATAATAATTACACATGTAATTCTTATTCACCCATACATACAAATGGAGCACTAAGATATATTTCCTAACATTCCCCCCTTAGTGTGAACCTGGGGAAAACTTTCCTTTGTACTTGCACTTACTTTCATGATCTGATGATTTTACAGGATGATCATAAACCTAATAGAAGGTTTTTCATAGGGTTGACCATAGACTGAAAATGATGGTTTTGTAACTAGTTTACTACAAACCAAAAGGATGATGGTTTTGCATAGGGTTTACCAACTACCAAAAATGGTGGTTTTGCAATTGGTTTACCACAAACTACAAAGTGATGGTTTTGTGAATGGATTACCAATAACCAATCATGGTGGTTTTGCTATTAGTTTACCAAAAACCAGAAATGAAGGTTTTCAAGTGGTTTACCTACAACCACATCATGATGTGTCAAATATAATTATCAGCTCTCATCACATTTCACTACATTGAAAAACATAGAAAATATAGCTACTCACATATAGAAAATACCAAAAAAGTAGAAAACAAGAAATGGAACATTGAGATCATGTTCTCCCCTCAATGTGAAACTTCTTTTATTCTGTAAACCACAATAGGAACACTACAACCAAACACTCTGTCAAACACACAAAGAAACAACAGGAACACATTGTATAACAAATAATCAGCATAGCTGATACGGCCCCATCGTTGGTGACTGACAAGAGGTCACTGAATGACCTCCAACCTCTTGTGCCTCATTCCTCCAAGAACTTCACTTAGTATAGAAATTATTCGGAATTATAGTCAATTTCATTTGTTATGTGTTCATCTTCATTGTCTGAGCCTTCTTCAGTGACTATATTTGCTTCATTTTTAATATTTCCATTGAGCAAGTCTTTATCTCGATCTCTACAAAAAGACTTAGTATGACCTTTTTCTTACAATAGAAACATTCAATTTCATCCTTTTTTAGTGAAATTTTTGTATTTCTTTTTAACATATAAAGCAGTTTCCTCTTCTATAATTTTGCTTACATCTATAGGTGCTTTTTCTTTTCCATCTACTATCCTCCATAGGTTTTTATTCATTAACTGCATCTGGATTTTTATTCTCCATGTATGGAAATTCATCCCATTAAATTTATCTAATGGTGTATCCATTTTACTGAATCTAAATATCCAAAAAAAAATTGAATCTAGGTTTGAATTACCTTTGATTCTCTTATTTCTTCAAAAAATAGAAGTGATCAATGTGCTATATAGTAAATTGCACGTTTCTCCCAAATGACAAACTGGGTTTGGCTGAAATTTCTGCAGTAGCTTTCTGTATAGCAGATCGTTCCACGTGCAAAAATTATGGAGAAACCTAGATCAAGAAACAAAATTTACAAGATCTTCTTCAAGACAGATTTAACCTACTCTGGTACCAAATGTGAAAATTACTCTGATCTAATACTTAGAATACATGAAATAGCTACAAAGACAATAATTAAAATCAGCAACACTATATTATTCCTACACTCATTTTTTTTATATTGATTCACTATTTCATTACACTCCACTATATAGGAGATGGATAATAACAATACTCACAACAACCTTTGTCTACATATACAACCATACACCCGTATGGTTTCAACCTCTCACCAATATAATAATAAAACAATACTAATTGTTTTATTATTCTAAGTTACTAACTTACCACATACTAACCACATTTTACATTTACTATTTACATTTACATAGTAAATGTACTTTCACTAATTTACCATAATAATAATTACACATGTAACTATTATTCACCCATACATACAAATGGAGCACTAAGATATATTTCCTAACAGCTAGGATCATCCAATCTATAATAAAGGATAGACCATATTACAAACCTCGAGGGGCACAAATAATGGCACAAAACAATATAAAAACTAAGGTTTTACCTCTTCTAATGGCTGACCTGACGAGAACATAAAAATCTCATGGTGTATCCTTCACGGCCAAGTGTGAAAATGCCAAATTTTTCTTTCACCCTGAAGAAGAGAAAATAAATGCAGTGGTTTTTCCCTTTCCAAATGGTGGCCTCTCGCAGATCTAGGCGAGAAACAAGGAAATAATGTACCCATAATAGCAGAAAGGGGTTCTAAATTGAATCCTTCAGAGCTAAAACAGAAACAAAAACCAAACATTCATGGCAGCAGTTTTCCCTTCATCATAATAGGCAGGCAAAGAACAAACACTTCCACAAAATAAATGAGTCAGTCTAGATTTTCAGAGGAGCTTTCCATGACAACCATTGAAGCGAGTACCAGTAAAAAATCAAGAAGACCCCGAGTTGAATGGTATTCACATTACAAGTAAAAAATAGCTATACCCTTTCCATAGTGGCTGCGAAATAACAAAAATGCCAGAGCTTTAAGAGTAAAATAATGGAAGCCCAAGAATTTTTGCAGATCCTTCATACAAAGGATTTTCTAGAAATAAAAAGGTAAATGGAAGCTTAGGGTTTAAACCCTAGTTTTTTCAATTTTGAGTCAACTATGCCACTTAATGTGGTTCAAAATTTGCTCGTTTTAAAGGTATTCTATCCCACTAGTTGCATAATTACCCTTTTGTCATATGTCCACTCAGGGGCCGAATTATGTAAGTTTTTAATCATTAATGTATTGTGAGGGAGAAAAATCATTTCATAAAGGTCTTTAATTATTCACCCTTGCATGGGAAAGAAGTTGGTAAAACTAACTCATGAATGAATAATGCGTGTAATAATTCAAAATAGCTTTCCACAATAAGACAAAGGTGGCTTTTGAGAAAAGGAAAAAAAATGATTATTTTGATCAAAATTATGCATGCCTACCACAACCTTATTTCCAAAATTACCTCAAATTATGCTAAGTGGTCCAAACTATCCTTTGAGGGTTATTTTTAGAGGGCATCGGTGAGTGTCTTGTTATATATTTGTGGTTTTTATAAGTACTGAAAGAGGACTTCTTGATGTAATAGAGTGTTGGAGGAGTTTTTCCATATTTTTCCCTCCTATGATAAAAAACATGTTGGCCTTTCAAGAATTTTGCAGTAGTGTGTATGATCATAGTTATTCTTGTGAATTTAATTCCTTGGATTATTAAGCTTTGCTTGAGATATTTTACCTTGCTTGATTAGGTGTTGCGTTCATTTTAGTGTGTAATTTTTATGTTGTTATTGTGAGCAATCCCTTAGCATATCAATATTTTCCTTGAAGTTAACAACAAACTCCTAGATCGTGTTCACTTCATCTCTATTCTCATCAGATTATGTATGTTCTCTGTCACAAAGCTCTCAAATATCTTTGGTGTATCACTATTTTATAGTTTATTATCCATCCTCTTACCCTTAACCCCATAGATCTAGTTTAGGGATACTCTCTTGGTTGTGGAGTCTGATAGCGACGAGGGTTACAAGGGGAAATTTTCACCCCTTACGGGGTCCGGGGGCCGCGTGCCCTGGCGGGTGTTCAGGGGAAGCACCCCCGTAGGCCACATTTTATATGTATTTATGCATTGTGAAATCTAGACCATTCCTTATTAGGTCACAAATCTAACGGGTGGTTTTTATATGTTTACCCAAAATGATAAAACCCTAATATCTTTAAAGGGTCATTATGTATGAGGTTCATTTTATTAGTGGCACCACAATGAGAGAGAGTTTTGTTGGACTGAATAAAAGGATTGGTTGTTTCTGGTGGACGTAGCCCATTTTTTGTGAGCCACGATAAATCTATGTCTCTATTTTATTACATTCTTTTCTTTTTTACGTTTTCTGCATTATTCATTACATGCTTGTTTATCTATACAACTGGTATAATCCTAATATACTCCAAAAAGGGAACCAACCCTTAGAACTTGGAGATTCACCTCACATCCAGGAGAACCATAGCTCATGAGGTGTCTCAATTTATCTGCAGAAGTGAGGGAAAAAAAAAAGAAACACAAATTTTTCATCCCTCAACATAGTTTCACTTCTTCTAGATAACAATTTGTGGCATGCCCGGTAGGACCAAGACAAATATTGATGAATTCAGAAAATTGAAGATTCAAAGAAGAATTCATCTGGTGACTCCATGAAGATGATTTTAAAATAGTACAACATGTTTCATCATCAAAGTGACATCAAGTCTTTCAACTACAGCCTTTTGAGGTATTTTTCAGAATATAAATATGGTTATTTTACTATCCATACAGCCTATTTCATAACTTGCTGACCTGTTTTTCATTTTTTCATACTTTATGAGGTCATGCAATCATGACATCAATTCCTGGGTGGAATTATTCTATCCAATAGTTGTATCCATCAAATCCATAACCTTTTTACCTATATTCCTATTCAGATCAGTGTTATGACCCCTATCAAAATGAATATCCCCTTTATCCAAATCATGCATATCAATATGATTATTAGTATGATAATCATTATGCTGTTCAAGACCATGTCGGAGGAATGACGAAGATCTGGAGGGAATCCGTGAGTATCGACACGTTGCACTCAACCGCGGAAATGGCGTAGCTTCAAGATCGAAGCAATAACTCACTCAAAAAGCAATGTGCATGCATTGAGGGAAAATGGCTCAAAAGAGGCCCATACTCCATTGTTCGTAGATCATAAAAAGGTGTGTAGATATAGGGGAGTAAATGTGTAACTCCCATGTAAGAAAATATTCCTCCATAATGGAGAAGAGGAGTTACTTTCCCAAATGGGAATGTAACTCCTATGATGCAACTTACACATATGATAGATTATGTAAGAGAATTTGTCATAACTAATATGACACCTAAGACCTATGATCTCACCTAAGTGAGATGACTCACTTGGTGAGGTGGCAATACACCTAATAAATAAATAAGAGGTGAAGGAAATTCCACACACACCAACACCCCCTTTATCGTAACTTGGGATGAGGCAGCAAGTCAGAGATGAGAAGTGGGTCCTGACACAAGGCCTGATGAGGTACCCATGCACAAAAAAGGTCTCAGGCAGTGAAGGAAAAACCCTGTGGGAAAAGCATCCACCACAAGAGAACAAAAAACTCTCTAATCTAAGAAAGATGCCAAATATGGGTCCCAGCCATGGACGAGCCTGAAAAGGTACCCATGTACAAAGAGGAAATCTCTCGGAAAGAAGAAGAAGAGAGAAGAAGAGGGAGACGAGAGGAATGCAGAAGATGCCATGGATGGATCTGAACTCTATAGCTCTAGGAGGTCTCCCAGAAGAATGTCAATGAAAAAATCCTCTGCCTCTGGACTACAGAAGATCCAGCCACACCAAATTGTGTGCCTACCCTTAGGAAGGATAGAAATGACGTGTTGGAAGTCCACCCACTCCACAAAGGAAACTGAAGGTAGCAACACAAAGAACTCTGAGTCTGGTGCACGGAAGTGTGACATAGGTCTAGCGAGTGAGTGCCAAGGAATCAAAGGTAATGCCATGTGCGTAGAATGGTCAGAGTGAAGAGGAACACCTACAGAAAGGATTTCTCAGTGATGTGAAGGGAACAAAACATCCTCCACAATAGAAAATGGATCCACAGCTGAGGGTGGATCAATGAAGGTCTCCGGAAAAGTGGAAGTGGTAAGAGTCCCAGAATGGGCACTCCCAACAACAGAGATGATGAACTCCTCTGAAGCACCTGTAGATGGATGTGGAACCTGTAGTGCATCACAAGTATACTCTGTGAAAATATGACTGAGGTTAGGAAGATACTCGTCCCAATGAGGGGGCTCGACAAACAGAAGAGCGATGTCAAATAGGTATGAGTCATCCAATGAAGGTAGAGGAGTGAAGGGGGCTTTGCACACTAAAGGTGGAAAGGAGGCTGGTGTAATGACGGTGTGAGACTGAGTAGAAGACTGCTCGATATCTGATGAGATGTGGGGGTGACAACAATGTCTGAAATAGTGAGAGAAATAGGAGAAGCGTCCTTCGTAGTACTCTCAACATTAGAACTGGGTGCACAATCCTCATCATAAGTAGAATCAAGCGAGTCTATGTCAGTGAAACATTCATCACATGAAGAAGAGGAGACAATTAAATCAGTAGCAGGAACAACAACTGCAATATATGAAGGGTCTCCATAGAAGGAATGAAGAATGCTCCATACACGATGGGGTGGATCGGAGATTGCCACGTGAAACCAGAGAGAACGAGAGACATGCATCATCATGTGACCAAAGACATGGTCACAAGTGTCGAGGAAGTCCTCTAGATGATGATGATCAGTGGGTGCAGGAACTGGCCCAAGTAAGAAGGTTGAAAGACCCTTGTGGGCGAAGTAACGTTCCATGGAAGCACGCCAGGCTAAATAGTTCTCTCTCCTAGTGAGAAGTGGCAGAGGCTGTAAAGCAATCCTATAACACTCATGTCTAGAAAGAGCACTCTCCATGATGAAAAATGAAAGATGCACAAAATCAAGACATCGGACTCGACCGATAATATGTCTGCGTGTGTAGGCCCAAGAGTACAAGCAACCCCCCCAGAATGCGGCACTTTATAAAAGTAGTGTGTTTATAAAAATGACAATGTCATCATGTAGAGTTTGATAATCATGTAACTTTGACCAAGGAAGCGCTCAAAAACGAGTTGCGAGTCAAAAGTTATGGCATTATTACGATTCCCGCAACTGATGGAAAAATACACTATATGTTACAAACGCATTAAAAAAGTACACGAGATGGGTGTAAAGGGTATCGTGTGGGTACTCATTGGAAATGGCATGAAATTGTAGCAAGGGTTTGTTTTGTTTTTGAGGGGGGATTAGCCTCCTAGCAATCCTAGCCCTCACCCTCCTTCTTTGACAAGCGTAGGAAGGTCAAATTACAAGCAAAATACAACCCAATAAATTATTACAATGTCGTTAAAATGAAATGTTTTATTTTTTTAACACCCTAAAACATTAGAAAAAGAAGGTGGGCCCATGTCGAGTTGTCAAGCCATGTGTTGAGCAGCTGGAAATGGACCTCATTGGCGAGTTGGTAGCAGTGCACCGAGCTGGTTGAAGGTAAAGCACCGCCTACCCATGTAAGGTCCTATCCAAGCTGAGAGGTGGTTGTTAACTGAGCTGAGAGAATGAACCATTGAGAAATCCCACATGTTGAGTGATCACCAAGGCTCGGGCAGGGTGCAATTGTTGTTGTAGTTATGCAGGCCCAAGTTAGACGGAGAAACTAAGGTAGTGCAATCAGAACACGGCGAGGTTCACACTGAGACATTGGTGTAAGTTCAACGCAGGTGCTCCACATTGAAATGATGAGTGCTACAGTCAGAAAATGGATGATATTTGTGTTGAGTTGCCAGGAGGGATCCGTTGGGTAAGGTAACGGACATGCGTGGAGATTCTAGGTGAGAAAAACTATCGAGAGACTGACCACACAGTGGTAATGGTTGTGCGACAGACTTCCTTTGAGCTTTGAATGTGAAACCAACGCACAAGCCAAGGAAAGCTGGAAACTAAAAACTTAGGCATAGTAGTCACCCACGAGTGGATGAAGTAGGAGCCCAAGTCGATCACTGCAGGTTCGAGTTCAATTCAAACACAAGCGGCTAATGGCAAAGGAGGTGGGCACGCATGTAGACCAGAAACGCAAGTTGGCTATTCCGACTAACCAGTGTACGGGTCAAAAAAATAACCACAGGCCCAGCTCTTAGCAAAACGTGGTACACGTAGAGCTATCAATAAGGCATGATGAGCCTAAACTGGTGCACATCGTGAATTCAAAGAGCAAAGTGGGAGATGTAGATCTGGTCACAATGAAAGGCAAAATTCACCAACAACTGCAAGCAAGCCAATGCTAAAACATGAGTTGAGAAACTGATTCATGATGAGGCACGAGCCCATCAAATAAGCAAGAAATGAGTTGTCCAATACAACAAATGATAGTGCCAATGAGTTATCAACCAAGGCAGTGTGTGGCGAGGTGTGGGACAGCTTGGTCCTTTGAAAAACAACCCTCGAACCTTTCAATCACCATAACCTCTTCACCTTTAAACCTACAAATTTTCCCTATTCTGACCACACTAAAAACCAACAAGGAGCACAACCAAGATCCCTTGAAAAATGTAAGTAGAGCACAAAGTAAGGATGAGAACTTGGACAAGAAACTACGATGCGGAGAGTAGTAAGCAACTGAGGTGAGCAACACAATTTTGATCCCCGAGCTTTGATACCATGTCAGAGGAATGAAAAATATCTGGATGGAATCTGTGAGCATCGACACATTGCACTCAACCATGGAAACGGCGTAGCTTCAAGATCAAAGAAAAAAATCACTCAAAAAGCAATGTGCATGCATTGAGGGAAAATGGCTCAAAAGAGGCCCATACTCCATTGTTCATAGATCATAAAAAGGTGTGTACATATAGGGGAGTAAATGTGTAACTCCCATGTAAGAAAAGATTCCTCCATAATGGAGAAGAGGAGTTACTTTCCCAAATGGGAATGTAGCTCCTATGACGCAACTTACACATATGATAGATTTTGTAAGAGAATCTATCATAACTAATATGACACCTAAGACCTATGATCTCACCTAAGTGATATGACTCACCTGGTAAGGTGGCAATACACCTAATAAATAAATAAGAGGTGAATAAAATGCCACACACACCAATAGACCAAGGTTATGTTGATTATACACTTGAGGAATATTTTCAAAGCACAATTCATAGAATGGATCATATCATGCAAACATTGAAGGAGAAGACACAAATATTGCAAGCTAAACAACCTAATCTTAGGCAACCCTGTCAATAGGGAGGTCATATACCTAGGTTGGTTTACTCCACAACAAAGGCTTGTAGTAATGAGATAATTTGTTACCTAAATGGTTGGTTTTATTTCATCTTTGCAAGCATTAGAGAATGATAGGCATCAGGTTCAAGAACCACGTTAATTGGATGTTTCCACTTACCTTCCCTATCAGAATTAAAATTCCACATATCTACCTTACCATCCAATGTAGCCCATTTATCAGATTCCAATTTTTTAGGTTGCTGCAATTTTCTACCCGCCTCTATTTCGCAATCTAATTCTAGGACAAATTTTTAGTTTCCAAGCTTCCTTATTGTTGTTATTCCCACCCCCTCTTCCTCACATTTAGACTATGAACCTAATTCCTTTTCTCAAAAATTACAAAATAAATCTGATACCTAGCCCATCCCTCCTCCTTTATCTGCAATGCCAATTCATGAAGGTAAAGATCAGAAAATTAGCAAGGAGAGGCAACTGTACGTACCCAAAATTGTAGGGTACTGTACCGCTAGAATGATGTTACACATGCCCCAATGATGATACAGGTCACCTCGCAAGGTGTTTGGAATCTAGGAAAGCTCATCAAGTGTATGTTAGCATCCCAAGCTCCTTGTCTAAGCTTTGTGTACTTCGCTTTATCCTCTGCCTTTCTTTTTCTATCTTTTTGACCTTCAGTGAAGAAATTACCACCTTGCCAGGGCGGCGGTCCTGTTATCCTGTAAAATTGATGAGGGTAAATTTTGTTGGTAACCATACCAAAATATCATTTCAGTTCCCCGCCTAGGTCCCTTAGCGTTCAGAATGGCATAAAATCCCTTTCTGAAAATTCTGGTTTGTCGAACTTAGTCATTTCGGTCCTTTTTGGCTGGGTGCATATTTTGTTCATGCAACATCAAATGAATTTATGCCCCCTTCTATTCCTTTGGCACATCCTTTGGAGTGTAGACATTATAAGTGTTGCACCTTCCCATGTTGTGCCCTTCTAACCTACGCCGAGGCGCATGTGCCACACTGTCGACACTAAAATTATTGTACCCTTGAACGGTGCACCAAGGCGCTAAAAAAGTTATGTCGACAGTCACATAATCACACCAAAGGCATAAATAATTTTATGTTGGCACCTTGTTTTGGTGCACCCTTTGAAAAATTTGGTGGCGCATTTATTACACCTTTTGCTATAAATAGGCACATCCGACATGTCATTTTCACGATTGAAAACACGTGAAAAAGTTTTATTCCTTTGCACCTATCAGTCCTCCTGGCATCCCCGTGTCACTTTACGTCGCATTCATGGACCCCGCATCATTTATTTCATTCTATATATTCCGGGTAAGTGGTCCTTGCTTTTCTTATGGTTTTTGTTTTGGTTTGGTTGTCTGTGGGGTTGTTTTGTTTAAAAAAAAAGAAATGAATCTAAAGAAACAATATGCACCCTCCAGCCCGTTTTGCAATCTTCTCTCCCCCAAACCAGTTTTACCCTCCTTCCAAATCTACTGGCCTGGAGGGCTTTGTCTCAGAAATGAACCCAAGATCCTCTTTGCTCTGTTCCCCTTACTGTCAAAATCCATGTTGAAAGAGGCCAAAAACCGCAAACCTATCCAAAAAGGAGAAAATGTAAAGTTATTACATATCCAAAACCCGTGGTTTTCCTTTGGCACAAACAGACTCACTGTTGCACAAAATACAGTTGTGCCAAGGGGCGCACTATCCCTATCTACTGCACATTTCTCCCTCGTGCCTTATAAAACCCTCAAAACCCAAAAACAAGGCGCAGGCGCAACTTCGGCTACAACATCATTTATGTCATGTAAAATTTTTATGCACCACGCCAAAGCTAAAAACAAGGTGCACCTTAACTCAATGATGCATCATTCAAACCTGTTCCCCTTTGGTGCACCATAACTTGTTGCAACATTCCTATAGCCTTGCAACACCAGAATTATCTGCGCCCTTTTCAAAAGCCTTTATTTTGGCACAAGCACACATCCTTCGACACCAACACTGAATGTTGTGTGTAATACATCTGTGCCATGCACCCTTGGCACTGTTTTCTTCCATGCAACACTCTTTAGCAGTGCGCCTTGCTTTTCTGACCTCGTAGCCTACAGTATAGCTACACCCTGCGCCCAGAAGCTTCTAAATTGCTACCTCTTCTTTCTATAAAGCTTTGATGGATAATCTAATAGCTAACATGGCTCTTCTACGATGGAATTCGCTCCTTCTTCTTACAAATCAGCAGCTGAACTCGGAATCACATATGTCTTCATCAAGTAAGAGGCTGACCAAGTCTAAGAGTAAGGCCAAACTCACACAGAAATAAATGAAGTATAAGTATCAAAGGGTCAAGATGCCCGAGTCCCATGCAGAGTGTGACTTAGACATCAGGGATGCTGAACTTGGCCATAGTGACATGGAAGATTTTTGAGTCAGAACCAGAAGGGTCACAAGCAGTCCATGGATGGAAAAACTGGTTGGCAGTGGTCTACACTTCGCTGGGGGAATTCTTGTAAGCGCAGTAAATAGTGAATTCATGATGGTGGTGGCCCGCTGCTATAATAAAGACACAAGGTGTGTCAAGAATGAGAAGGGTGAGGTTATAATCAATGTCACTACCCAACACTTTGAAATCATGCTAGGTATCCCTAACCACCGACACTTTGTGATAATAACCCAAGAACACTGCATAAAGGCATGGGATGAAAATAAAGACAAGTGCATGCAGCTAATGAACGAAGTATATCTAAAAAACAAAAAGGTAATAACCAGGTGGCCCCAGGTTATTCATCGCAGTGAATTTTCAGAGGAGTTGATCGACACCATTACCTTCCTGAGTAGGGTGTTTGGGCTTCTTGATGCCCATTACTTCCACAAATGGATGCTCATATATCTAGAAACTATGAACAAAAATGTGCCTGATCAGTGTTTTGAGTGGGCAAAGATCATCAGCAGCACTATCTCTGAGAAACTCCAGCAACTCTCAACAAGGAGTTCTACATGAACTCCTACGTGGTCTACACTATTTCCTCGAAAAGAGACTATCTGACACTAAGTCAATGCAGGGTATGGCCCCAGATGAAAATATATGAATATTATCTAGAGTTGAGACTGGAGAATAGCATCCCATAGTTCAGTAAGATCAATGATGCCTTCTTCTACAGCATCATCTGCCTATTGAGGCCCAATATGACTCACGGTCGAATGACCAAGAGCATAGTGACTGCAATAGAGAATTAGGGGGCGTTGTTTACGTAATTCCCCACTTTTACTTATCTTAGAGCTACCAAATTCTTAGGGAAGCCCACTAAGTTACCAAGATATGCAGGCCCTAAACTGGTCCTATTGGAGCTATCCAGATAGCTCATCACATATCATGGTAAGTGCCTAAAAAGAAAGAAGGGCAGAACTCCATTCCCCCTGACAGTGGGTAGATACACCTGCACTTCTCACACCAAGGCCCGAAAGATGTTTGCAGAACTGGAATTGCTTAATTTAAAGCACAATTTCCCAGCAAGGCTGACCTTTGAGTCATGCAATTACCTCCTAAAAGCTAAGCTCGATCTGATCCACATCCCATAGATGAGGATATATACATCGATCTGTATCATGAGGTCAAGCTCAGGAGAAAAGATCACTCCCACCTGGCTCTAGCAGAAATCATCCAGTATGGTGTGGCCATTGTCCCAAAAGGTTACCAAAAAAATGATTAAGAATTTGATTAGGTCTATCTAGATACAAACATGGATGACTAGCCATTTGCTGAGATTGACAGAGAAAAGGCACCTCAAACTATTGAGGAAAGGTCAAAGGCACTTTACAGCGTATAGAACATTGGTATAGATTTAATGGTCTCATCTACCTAGGGGTAGACTTCACCACGTCTCCTTTACGTAATGCACCTATCAGGCCAAATAATTTTCCAAAGGGCAAAGGGAAAGACAAGGAAGGGGAATCAAGCACTACTCAAGAGCAAGCTCCCGAGAGTCCTCCTTCCACCGCCCAGGAACATGTTGTAACCCTAGTATCTCCAGAGAAAGAGCAAGCGATAAGTTTTCCAACGGGCACATCCACTTAGGATGTTGCCACTAGCTGTAACCACTGAAGTTCCCACCGTACCTACTCCCACTCCTCCTTCCCCTCCTCATGTCACTCAAGTAACCACTTCTTTAGTTGTGTCTTCTCCTCTGTCTTTTATTGTTCCCCCTTCCTCTTCCTCCATCTTCTCTTCCCTCACGGAGTTTTCCCCCAGTATTTCTTCCCTCATCTCTCAAATCCCTTCCACCCCCACGGTTTCTTCTCCTATAGTGACTCCTACCCTTATGAGCGTTGGAGTTTCAGCTTCTTTATCAATGCCACTGCCAAGCATCTCAACCCATTTCCCCGAGTTCACTGTAGTCACTCCTTCTTCTTCCTCCTTTCCCTCTTCTCCATCTGGTCACATTCCCTTAAGTCTAGCATGGATCTCCCAGCACCTGAGCCATCATAAGAGGAAAGTCCCCATTACACCAATGTACTTCTCCGTCATCCCAACAAAAGGAGCTAAGAAGCAAAATCCAATAACCCGCTTCTCTTAGAGTGCGTCAGGTGAAAGAGTAATGGAGATCACGTACCCTGATCCCACAAAGGACAAAAAGGATCTGTCTCCTACAAATTATACAGTGACATAGGTCACAATGGGAACATCCTCTGAGAGCCTACAAGGAGAGGCCCTATCTGCAGTGGATGCCCTTTGCAAAAATCTTCATGAGGCAAAGGAAGAGAAGAGAATACTAAAAGAACAAAACAAACATCTTCTCCAATCCCTGTAGAAAATGGGTACTGCACCTCTTACAAATTCTGTAGAAACTCCTGAGGCCCTTAGCTAGGAAAAGATAAATGAATACGCCAGGATTGGAAAACAAGGCATGGCAGTATCCGCCTAGAGAGACCAGATCCTCAAAGATAGTGAGGAAGTAATCGTAAAGTTCACGGAGCTATATCATAATATTGGTCAGGATAATACAAGAACCCCAGGGAATTAAGGGACCTATCTCCTAAGAGTTGGACCATGCTAGGTTACAACATGAGACGTTCCAGAAGATGCTCAATTGCTCAGTCGATGAATTAGTGAAATTCGGTGTCTTCAATCACCCCAGAGCACCCAACAAAGTCCTTGCTGCTTTGGACTACCGGGTCGATCAGATGGAATTTGTCTTGTAGAAGATAGACAAAGTCAAGGAGGAAGCCTTGGATGTAATGCATCAAATGAAGAAAATTTTCCTAAGGATGTCTCTGGGATTGCTCACCCCATCATATGCCTTCAAGAAGGCAGATGAAACCATTCGGCTCTTCAAAGAGATTGTCTTGCAAGGGTTAGGATCATAAGCTACTTTTGATGTGGAATCCATCAACAACCTTCTGGCTTGCTACGACTTCGTGGGTTACCTGATGGAGGTAGGAAATGAGTACTTCAAACTCCTAGAAAAGCTCAAAAATGAATGGGAGACTTGTGAAGTCATCGTCGATCACACCAAGGGTCTTGCCCAGGATCAACTTCAACTGATGGTTAGCAAATTCATGGAGTACCGAGCCCAATTCCACATTTCCTCTCTTGAGCAGAAGCAGGATACTCCCTTCTAGCCACAGGATGACGATGAATAGCCTTCCTCCTCTTGGCTTTCTTTCCATTTTTGTAATATTTAAAATTATGTTGACATAATAGATGGCATCATCCATGTTGCACCATGGGATGTTGTCATCCACCAAGTTGCACCAAGGTCAACATTTGACTTTTAGATATTTTGTAAATATTTTGTAATTAGTTGTTGGTTTCTTTTTGCCTTCTCTCTCCTTCTCCTTCTATATATACTTGAATACTTGTTATATTCAGGTGGTGGACATTTTTTAGATAAAAAATAGAAGTGAGAAGAAAAGGCTTTGTACTTTTTGTAACAGAAGAAAACATTAATACAAATATTGAGACTTTGTGCTGAATACATGTGTTATGTGCATCAGACCTTTCTTATGTCAGATCTGTGTGTTTATTCTGTTAGATCTATCTCTACTTTTTTGTCATTTGCTCATCAATATTTCTTTGTTTGTTTATGCAAGTAGGTTTGGCTCCATTTATTACCAATCCCAAAACATAAACCTTCTGACCTTTCTGCTTTGGAATTCATTTCTTTTCTCCCTTCATAACTATCCTATTTCCTCTCTTCCCTTTGTCCCTTTCCGCTCACAGTCGGAAATACCCCAACTGGGACGAGATCCCAAAACCTTGAAGGCAGAATATTGTAGGACTTGCGTAGATTCCTGCTAGTAGAATAGCAATAAACCAGTTTTGCTTTGCTGTCTCAAAGAGAGGCTATTCCCTACACACTGTTGGCTCGTTTATCCATAGATCTGCCTAACCGACAGATTTTCAGGACCAACAGGTCCTATAACCCGCCACCCTGCTCAGGGCAGTAGTCCTTTACGCATTCTCTAGCATGTTCTTTTAATCGCGACTTGTGTAATTTTTCAACATTCACCAGCTTTTCTCAACCACCTTAGCTCGTATTAATGTTTTATGTTCCCTAGAATAGTGTTTCTTCATTGTTTAATGGTAAAAGAGTTCTAATAGGAATCACCTTTGGGTGAATGTGAAATCTATAAATAGCCAGCTTGTTTTCAAGCAAATGGCCCCTCAACTTCTCATTTCCATTGTTTAGTCTTTCAATTTCTTACTTATAATTCATTTTGATTTCATGTTTGCATCCATGCTAGTTTTTCCTTTACTGTTAGGAGCCATTCGATCTTCTTGCTTCAGTCTTGTTCATTGTTGTTCATATAAAGTAGTTTAGAGCATAGTAGTGTCATTTGTAGATTGAATCAATTAGAGTTGCAGGTTTTGTTCTTCACAGAAGGTAGATTCTAGAATCTCTCGGTACACTTGTGTTGTATTCCTGCAATAAATCCCGCTAGGATATGCATATGCCAAGCTCTGTCACTTGCATTGTCCCTCTCCTACTCACATTATATTCAGTCTATATCCAAAGCTGCCATTGTTCAAATACCTTCTTCTGTTGATGCTAGCATATACACGCTCTTCTAGATTCACGTGAACACGAAAAAATGATGAGATCATTCTGAGGGGACAAAGTCATACACTACTGGATTCGCCATTGTTCTACAAATTTCAAGTTTTATCTGTCAAAGTTCTAGTTAAAACATATCAAATAGAGTAGTGAATTATTTCATTTCAATTAAATTTCACTTTCGATATTGCCAGGGAACCTATGGGGATTGATAATTTCTCAGAAACTATGATTCACTCCTCACCTCTGAAGTAGGATCAAGAGTCTTTTAATTAAGTTAATCAGCTATTTAGTTATTTAAACTCACAACTGCATAGGCAAGTAGCTACACCATGCTACCTTGCTTGTTTTAATTTTGTTATTAGATTAGTTGTCATTTTCTAAATATATTAGATTAATTGCTCTTTTAATTCTATTAAAGATTCTATCAAAAATACAAAAAATAGAGGAATATATATATATATATATATATATATATATATATATATATATATATATATATATATATATATATATATATATATATCTTGCATAATTAGTTTATTTCTTTTCAGTTAGGTTTATATTGATCTTGTATGATAATCACGAGACCTAGGGAGCCAAGGGAATACATTTTTGAGCCAATCGTGCCTAAACCAAATCTTGTTGTAGCATTAACCGACATAGACCAAAATCTTAGAATTCAGGTCTTCCGAACAACAACAAACCTACAAGAAGTCAGCACACAGCTAAGAGGCTTAAACATAGAAGATGACAAAGTGCACACATTCTAGTCAAATCAGCCAAATTATAGACTACCTTGATAGATATCCATATGACTGTAGAAGGACCTGAAAGAGAGAAAACATTCGGTTGTGATCCACTAGTCCCACAGCCAGATGCAGGAGACCTCCTTATTTATATAGACACTAGCTTACATATCGAAGTTGCTAGAACACCTGTTAGGTACTCCAAGAAAATCATGTAACTTCTAGTTCTAAACGTAGAGGCCAAAAAGGCATACAATTAATGGATACTCGGAATCATGGATTGACTCTTCATATGACCATAGGAGGTCCACAGCAACCATGAACTTACGGTTGTGATCCACAGGTCCCACAACCCAACGGGCCAAAAAATCAATCAAGTATTGACACCAGCTTATGAACACTGGTGTTTAGGTCCTCTCTACTTCCACCAGACATTATCACACAACTATCATGATTAAACGTAGCAGTTAATCAAGCTAAAGATTTCTAGACTAGACCAGAGAATCATCCATAAAGCACCAAAAGATCCACTACACATTTAGCCATTACATTTTCATGACCTTATCGGCAGATATATATAAAGCACGCATAGGTCATCTTCCACATATCCCACAACCTATAGATCAGATCACGACAGAGCTCGATATTGATTGGAGCCTTTGAGCAGCCATCCTCACTGAACAATCTATCACACCGATTCAGGTTAGGAGGGCCTTCTTTGCCTTAGATTTGTAGATCCCATTATTGCGTGTTGAAGACATAAGATTACCTAACTAATTTATCTACACCCCATGTATATTCCATCCCCACCAGCTGTCTCGGCATGACCTCAAGAGGTCAAGTGTGAGGAAGAGTTACTTGTAGATTCCCATGCTTGCTGGTCACTTTTCCATCATACAAAATTGGTGAACCCGACGTAAAACTTATACCTTCTGATTCAGAGTCAGATTTCTTCTTATTCTTCTAATCAATGTGCTTTTCATCTTTTCCACCTCTTTAGCCTTCACATTAGCTTCACCAAAAAAATTGGTGAACCTAATGTGAACAGAACAACTGCTTCACTTTCACATTTTCATTTTCGTTCAAGTGTTCCACTTTCTTTATTCCACCTTCTCTTCTTCCCATTATTTTGCGGGTATTTATATACCCCCCGAATATGTCGGGATATGATGCATATGGTAGACCTCTCCTAGGTCTCAAAGCATACTACGATCAATTAAATAGATAGCCGTCACCCTCGCTTTTAGCATGGGGTGACAATTATTCAAGCTAACCAATTTTCAACACAAACTCCACCTCAAAGGACTAGATTTAGTTCTTATTTCCAAATAGAGGAGTTGGATCAGCTCACTCAAATGCAATAACCAGAGCCTTCAGGTTCAAACAACATGACACTCACTGGAGAATCTGGGTCATCTCTTCAAATGTTACTCATACCACAAATCAGTAGACAGTCAAATCCATATCTATTTTTAGATGACGAATACTTAGCACGTTATGCTAGGAGTGAACAATGCTCTCAAAATATGTACCCACCTATAGGAGGTTTGCAAACACAACATGAGGTCTCGGTCCAAGAAAACACCCCCATTCCTCCACCTATAGGAAATGCCCTCGATGAAACTTGGCAAGGCACCGATTAGTTCATAGCAAGGTACCATATGCCTATACAATCTCAAGATATACAACAACCGCCACTAAGGAAAAATACCGTGTCTTCACCAAACGAGGTCATCTCAGCCTTAGTTGAGAAGGTTAGAGGGTTGGAACTTGCTCAAGAAAATCAAAATTCATTGTTCATGCAAGCAGGAACTTCCAATCCTCCACATCATCCCATCCAAGTAGACCTCCTCATAGGAATAGGAACGTTGGGCATGCCTCCTCAATATTTACAACAAACGCCAACTAGAACCATGTTTTCTAACACCACTCTAGTTGAGAATATAATACCTCCTGGCTTAGTACAAAACAACCCATTCCGGAGCAATGCTCCTCTATACTTCAACATGTATTCCAAATCACCACAGGGAGATATGTTCTCTTCCCCTGGCATGTTCACTCAAACACAGGGATTTCCTTATGCCTCTGCAAATACATATGTTATGCCATATCAACAACCCATTCCACCTCCACCCCCTCAACAAGCACCATCAATGGTCAAAACCTATACGATAGGGACTTATTCAGAATATTTGAAAGAACCTTTAGACTTCACTATACGAATCATCATGCTTCTAAGACCTCTCCCTGATCTACCCAAGTACAAAGGGGAGGGAGACCCGAATGCATATATCAAGGCCTATGTGACAACCATTCGAGAACTTCTCCCTTGGGATGGAGTTGTTGCTAAAATATTCCCCAAAACTTTAGAGGGTATTTCCCTTGATTGGTATTACAAATTACCTGAAGCCTCAATACATTCATTTAAACAACTCGTTTCAGAGTTCATCAAGGCGTTCGACATGAACAAATTGTTGAGAAATAGGAATCAGGGAATTCTTGCATATTAAACAAGAACACAATGAATCTGTTGCTCATTTCATCCAAAGATGGCGTACAGTCCTCTATTCTTCAGCAAGTGCTCCAAACATGGATCAGATGGAACTATGTGATTTATTCCTTCATTCTCTCAACAAAGAGATAAAGGAAGAAGTCCAGAAGTTCCCACTAAGAACATATGATGAAGTGCTTGAGAGCGCTCTCCAAATAGATCAAGCTGCAATAGATAGCAGTCACAAGACATATGGAACAAATGGTAGGTTAATCATCCCCAACAAAATCCGTGGAGTGACAACAGATGGAGTGACTAACCAAACTAAAAGAGCAAACGTTGTAAATTTTCCACCACTAGTTAACAATCAACGAAACAACAATTTTACCCCAACAATCAACGCAGTGGATTTTAATCATCCCCAACGACGATGAAAACAACAACAACAACAATGGCAGATCCAAACACAGGGTCCAAGTCAAAACTCAACTGGATATCAAAACCAAAACCAAAGGCAAAAAATGCAAAACTTTAATCCTAATAATCAATAGTTTGATCAGAGTTTTGGATCACAACACGTGCTAAGCCAACAACCTAGGAGTTATAATCCCAACTCGTATTGTGGTTTCCACATAATTCGAGGCCATGACACTAGGACTTTCCATGATTACCATACAGAAGAACAAAGACAACTCTTCATAGATATGTTCTTAACAGATTCTTTGACACCTATGTCAAATACTTTCACAGGGACAGTTTCCCCTCAAAACGCACCTCTTAAGATCTTCAATGATCCACTTCTAAAGCACAATAAAAATAATAAATTAAATCCAAATGGGATGAACAAAGGTGTAATGACATGAAATAGCGATCATGAAGCCTCAACTTCACTAAATCCACCTGTTGCACCACAATTAGGAAATCAGCCACGAACCAAGATAGTTGGTCTAATGGAGTTAACTAAGCTGCATGTAGAAGCCATAACAAGACCACGAGAATATTCTTCTCAACATCCAATCTATCCACTAGAGCTAGATAACATTCAACAAACGTTGGTAAAACCCATAGGTGCTTATGATTTAATTAATGACTTAACAAAGACCTTCTCTCACATCTCCTTTTTGGACTTGTTGAAAAAATCTCCTACCCATAGGGCTACTCTTTTATAAGCACTATGTCTAGGTCATTTAATTAACATCACTCCACCTCCTGAAACACAAGTAAACCATATAGACTATGATATCCACCCTCCAGGGCAGCCATATAGGGATACCAAGTTTATATTCGACAAAAAACAAAATGCCAACAGATGCTGAAATTACACATAGAGGTGATCCAGCCTTGCATTTATAGGTGTGGGTTTACAATAATTATGTTAAACATGTAATGGTTGATGATGGGGCAGTAGTTAACATTGTCCCCTTCTCTTTCCTTCAAAATCTAGGATATGGAGAAACAAACTGTTCCACAACAAGAAATACGCTAAGAGGTTATGATAGCCTTAAAGCTACTTCAATTGGGACTATAATATTACCAGTCACCTTAGGACCCAAGACAATCCTCACTGATTTTTATATCATAGATCGGGAAACCAACTATAATATGATCCTTGGTTGACCATGGATACATCGCATGAAAGCAATCCCTTCTACGTTATTCCAGGAAATAAGATTCTTACATCTAGGAAAGATATTCGTAGCAAAAGGTGACCCAAAACCATTCGACATACACGTAGTAGACCTGAAGAAAAGACCAGGCATTCACTCTGAGTTTGAACTCCCAACAAACTAACTTAACAAACCAATCGATTCAAAACCGGAAGAAAAATTAATACCTACAACAGAACTAGAAATTATGAACCTAGTCAAGGGCATCCCAGTCCTCAAGGATGAAGCTAACATTGTAGAAACTGTATCATTAGGAACTACTGTAAAAATTGTCGAATTACTGGAATAAGAACTACCAATTTTCCTACCATTTGATTCCACAGGTATGGGATGTACCCTAGGAGTTGTTTCTCTTCCAGTAGAGGAACTCTGCATGGTAGAAGTAACCGAAATAGAAAAAACAGATGCAAAGAATGTCCCAACATCCATTTTTCCTAGTAAATATTGGACTCTCCACTTCGATGGAGCTATATGTCACTATGGAGCTGGGGCAGGTGTGATCTTTACTTCCCCTGAGGGAAAGATCCTACCTTTTGCTTTTAGGTTAAACTTTGAATGTACAAACAATGGCACTGAATACGAAGCCCTCCTCCTTGGCCTCATCATAGCCAAAAGGATCAGTGTTAATAACATCATAGTGTTAGGAAACTCACAATTAGTTGTAAACCAAGTCTCTGAAGTATATGAGACTAGAGTTGAGCACTTACAACTCTATAAAACAATATTATTAGATCTAAGTAAAGGATTCGACTTCATATCCATTGAGGCAATCCCACGAGAACAAAACCTTCTCGCATATTCAATAGCAACCTCAGCTTCATGTGTTACCCCAAGTAATGAGTTGGAGGATACAAGTTTCAAGGTATCACTTTGTACTAAACCATTGGTGAATAAAATATCAACAAACCCTTTTCTAACACATGCAGTTGAGAATGAGTCCTCTATCTTACATCATGTTGACAGTGATAAAGTCACTCTCAAATATCTAAATGCCTATGTAGAGCTACACCTTACTTACCATATAGTTGATCTTTCCCTAATACCACACTCTTCTTCCTGCTTTGGAAATCCCATGATAGAGTCTCCTCCACAAAAGGATCTCGATATCTACAAAATAGAAAATGGAGAAAGCTTGGAACTACCTCCAGCCCCACCAGTATTTGAAGAAGGTAACACTTCTTTGATAGAAGAAACCATTGACATAAACATTGGAACGGAGGAAGAACCAAGAATTTTGAAGTTGGGATCCTTGTTAACTCTGGAAGAAATAGAAATACACACCCAAATCCTCAAAAAACATCAAAAGGATTTGGCATTTAATTATAAAGAAATGACAGGTATCACACCACAAGTTGCGGTACATAATCTCATCACTAAACCATATGTGAAGCCAATTAAATAGAAGTCAAGACCAATGAAGCCAAAAGCGGCTCTCATGGTAAAAGAGGAATTAGTAAAACTTCTCCAAGTAGGATTCATCAAGCCCATTGACTATTCACAATGGGTGTCTAATATCATTCCTGTCCTAAAAAAGAATGGGAAGATACATTTGTATAGATTTTCGGGATATTAACAAAGCTTATCCCAAGGATGATTTCCCATTACCATCCATTGACGTTATCGTTGATGCAACAGCTGGATTTGAACTATTGTCCCTCATGGATGGGTTCTCATGGTACAATCAGATTAAAATATCTAAACAAGATCAAGCCAAAACCACATTTATAACTCCCTGGGGAACTTATTGTTATGTTGTCATGCCATTTGGTCTTAAGAACGCCGGTGCTACGTATCAGCGGGAAATGACTAATATATTCCATGATCTTATCCATAAAATTGTGGAATCATATGTGGATGACTTGTTGGCTAAGGCCAAGAAATGTTGTGATCATCTAGAAGTGCTCCGTATCATCCTCTCACGACTAATTGAGTATGGTGTCACATTAAACCCAGAGAAATGTGTGTTCGGTGTAACAGGAGGCAAACTTCTGGGATACATTATATCTTCACGAGGGATTGATATTGATCTGGCCAAAATACGGGTTGTTCTTGAAATGATCCCACCTTCGGATGAGTCTGGACTCAGGTCATTTCTTGGGAAACTGGGTGCAATCTGAAGGTTCATCCCAGATTTAAGCTCCAATCAACAATCTACTCAAGAAATATTATAGCGTCGATTAGATTGAAGATTGCAACGAGGCCTTCAAAGTAGTTAAGCACTTCTTATTGTCACCACCCATGCTAATGCCTCCCAAGCCAGACTGCCCTTTGATCCTATACTCACGAGCCACTCATGTCTCGCTAGCCTGCATGCTGGCTCAAGAAGATGATGACAAAAGAGAATGCATGATCTATTTCATTAGCCGAACATTGCTCGATTACAAAACACGTTACACACAAGTAAAGAGAGAATGCCTTGCCATAATTTTTGCAACAAAACGTTTGAGACATTACATGTTAAACCAAGAAACAAGGGTCATTGTAAAGACAGACCATTTACAAACATTTCTCACACAAGGATCTTTATCTAAAAAGGCTTGTCGTTTCATAACCCTAATGGGAGAATTTGAGTTAACATTCATAAACCAAAAATCTGTTAAAGGACAAATCATTAAAAACTGGTTAGCTGACAATCCACTAGATGGAGGCAAGCTGGTAGATCTAGAATTTCTCAATGAATGTGTATAATTTGTCAAAACCAGACCCCCCATTTCTACATGTCCCTAGTATACTGATATCACAATTTTATCATGGACCATACATACCCAGAAAGTGCCACGTCACAACAAAGAAGGTGGTTACACATTATTACATGCTGGCTCAAGAAGATGATGACAAAAGAGAATGCATGATCTATTTCATTAGCCGAACGTTGCTCGATTACAAAACACGTTACACACAAGTAAAGAGAGAATGCCTTGCCATAATTTTTGCAACAAAACGTTTGAGACATTACATGTTAAACCAAGAAACAAGGGTCATTGTAAAGATAGACCATTTACAAACATTTCTCACACAAGGATCTTTATCTAAAAAGGCTTGTCGTTTCATAACCCTAATGGGAGAATTTGAGTTAACATTCATAAACCAAAAATCTGTTAAAGGACAAATCATTAAAAACTGGTTAGCTGACAATCCACTAGATGGAGGCAAGCTGGTAGATCTAGAATTTCTCAATGAATGTGTATAATTTTTCAAAACCAGACCCCCCATTTCTACATGTCCCTAGTATACTGATATCACAATTTTATCATGGACCATACATACCCAGAAAGTGCCACGTCACAACAAAGAAGGCGGTTACACATTATTACCGCTAAATATGTTGTTTTAGACCAATTAATCTATCGTAGAGCCTTCGATGGCATGCTTCTACGATGCGTCAACATAAAAGAATCCAAGAGGATTCTTCATGAATCCCACAGTGGGATATGTGGGGACCACTTCGGTGGTCATGCCACCACTCAGAAAATACATGGGATGGGCTATTTTTGGCCCACTCTTGAACATGACACAGTGGAATTTATACCTAAGTGCCACAAATGTCAAGAATTCTCCCACGAGATTCACATGCCAGCACAATCCCTGCAACCAATAGCGACTATGTGGCCCTTCTCCACGTGGGGTCTAGACTTGATAGGGAAATTCTCTCCCTCATCAACCGATGCCCATAATTTTATAATCATAGCCATGGAATATTTTACCAAATGGGTGGAGGCCATGCCTCTCACCACTGTACCAGGTTCAGTGATTTCCAAATTCATTTTAAACCAAATTATCTGCAGGTATGGTGTCCCACAAGTCATTATCTCAGATAATGGCATGTCCTTTAAGAATGAGAGGCTCGTGAGTTATATAGTAAGTTCAAGATAAACCATCACACAGCCTCTCTTTACTACCCTCAAGCCAATGGGCAAGCTGAAGCGACAAATAAAATGTTGAAAGCTATTCTCCTCAAAACAGTCAAGGAGAACAAATGAGATTGGCATTTAAAACTATATCCAGCCTTGTGGGCCCACTGAACCTCAATAAGAACACCAATAGGAGTAACTCCTTTCTCGCTGGTATTCGGAGTAGAAGCAGTTCTCCCACTTGAGGTTGAAATACCTAGTCTCCACATCTCATCACAACAGATCCTAGATGAAGAAGCTTATAGGGAGGCACGCCTCTCTCAACTCGAAAGCCTTGACGAGGCCAAGGTAAATTCCAAACAACGGCATAGATCCTATGCTAACCGGATGTGCCGGTAGTATAACAAAAAAGTCTATGAGTGAGAAATATATGAAGGAGATCTAGTTCTAAGACTAGACAATCGGATCGATAAGAAAACTGGCGAAGGAAGAAAGTTCCGGCCCAAGTGGTTGGGCCTCATACCGAGTCATGAAGGACTACAGAAATGGTGTGTATCTCTTATGCACACTAGAAGGTGAGGAATTTGGTGAAATTGTCAATTCCTTACACCTTAAGCTGTTTTACGCATAAAACATCAAACTCATTGCTAGTACATTATAGCTACCTACATTGCTTTAGTCTTTTAGCTGCTTCATTCTGTCCATTTCGTAAAAATGATAGTCCAGGAGCTTACTCTTACAAATCTGTTACAAATTTATGAGGATATTGGCAAAGATATTCATATCACATCTCTTCAAACATCATCAAATATTTTCAAATCTTCTCATCAATTTTGACAGACAAACATTGACAAAAGCCATACCAAGACCTGCATACTTGGCTTTTCTCTTTCTTTCTACTAGGTGAAGTTATCCTTGCCCACGGTCTATTTTGGAAGCTTCTTGGTGTCACATCTATCCCTCTTAAAATCTCTTGGAATGAAAGGATATCCCAAATTCATAGATCAAAAATGTCAAAATCAAATGAAATCAAAAGCACCAAGCAAGAAATATATTTTATTTTACACACTTCTTTGCCCCATCAACCTTCGGTGATAAGCCCACATCTCTTACTAGTGATGTGAGGTTGGGAAAGGAGATAAGTGCCCTTACTCACCTGTATCTTGCCTTTGGTGAAAAACCCATGCTTCTTACTAGTGGCATGAGGCAAGGTGTGGGGGGTCCAATCACACAAACTAACAAATCTTGGTATTCTAAAAATGCAAGTCAAATTCTATTAAGAGAAAGCAAATATCCAAACATTCAAATTCTAAAGAGATCAAATCCTCAAAACCAGATTTTGTCAACCAGGTTGCCATTTATGAATCTAAGTCTAGATAAACTAAAAAGTAAGTGGCCTTCTAATCTTGGTAGTATTTCTGAGTAGGGTGGGTGTGTAGGTCCAAATTTGGTTCTTGTTCTTGGTTTGTCTTTCTCTCATCATTCCAGTCAATCAAACTCATACATCTTGTGCCCTTCCTAATTCTTGGTGTTGAGCCCTCGCATCTTACTAGTTGCATGGATTTGGGATTGGGGCAAGTTCATCTCTTTATCACTATGCATTCATCATGTTGTGCCAATATAAGAAGGAATTACAAACATTTTCCAAAGAGTTCAAAAGTTCAGTACAACCATATGTTAGTATCATCTCATATCAGCACTGCAAAAACATATACAGTAAAACATTCTATTTACTATCATTTGTTGTCCATTTCATACATTTTGGAAACATGAAAAGCAAATATTCTAAAAACATCTAAAAATACATTTAGAAAATGAGTCACAAAATTCAAGATACCAAGAGTCTAGATCCAAAGAGATATATATATATATATATATATATATATATATATATATATATACAAATCAGGTTTCGTATACAATGCCATCATGCACTAGGCATGGTCAAAACACTCAATAAGCTCGAAAAGTGGGTAAGTGCAGCAAGTTGGGGGACAATGTTAGGAAATAAGGGATAAAATATGTGGAATAATCACTCACAGAATCACAACAGTAGAAACTAATATGCAGAAATTATTACAGATCTCAAATAAAATTGCATAATAAAAATAACATAACACAAAGAGACAGTATTTTAACGTGGTTCACCCAATTTTGGGCTACATCCACCAAGAATCACTTACTCATATTTTATTACAAGCCACCGCTCTCTCAATACAATACCCAGATCGGTTTTGGAGCTATGCTCAACAAACTCTACAGAATTCACAACCGAATTCAAAACACATCTGCAATATATTTTGCTTGTACATCTATCATATGCATAAGACCATATAAATAGACAACTTCTTAAGTAGTTTTACAAAACCGTGGGTATCAAAACCATGGGAAAAATCCGTCCCATAAACCTATGGGTCAAAAAACTCGCCCATATGAGAAAAGCACGTTTCCCGATATGTCGGGTGCATTTTTCGAGGCCAAAAAATTTTACGCCTAAAAAAAAAATTTCGGGGGCTGCACCCCCGAACCCCAGTGAGGATGCATGAAAAGTTTACAGTACTCTTAGTGTACAGTCTTCAACACTTTCACACATGAAAACAGCCTCCACAACCTAACAGACAAAAATGGGGTCATAAGTGGACGTCATTTTGCAAATAACAACATAATATCAACTTGTAGGGATTATTAGCAATACATACACTCAAAATTAGAAAAAACTTATATTAATATGAATCGTAGAATCCGGAACCTAGTTTCTAAAATACTAATTTTTTTTAAAAATGGACAAGATTAGCTATATTAAACACTCAAAATTCAATGACTTGGTTTTTTTTTTAAAAACGCCTATAAAATTATAGTCTGTTTGCCCACGATTTGGATGACCAAAAATTGATATATATTTTTCTCCTTTGGTGAGAAGTTAGATGCCACTATATATCTTGGGATGGATTTTATTTTATATTTTTTTGAGTAATATTTTATTTTTTATGACTTTTTCCATGAAAGTGGTATGAAAACATAAAGAAAACAGAGCACTTTTTGTTTGCCTGCCATAACTTCATCAAAAAATATTGAAATCAAATAAAAAAAATTTTGAACATGTATATAATTTCACCATGGTTGGGATGGTATAATTTTTATCACATTTTGATAAGTGAAACAAAATTTGCAGTCTTAAACCTAGACATAAACATTCATGGGAAAAAGTGTCTTAAAGACCTACTATTAGTAAAAAATTATAAAATGATATTTATCCTATTCTATTCACTTTAAAATCATTATTTCTACAAAGCTAACAGTCTCCCCTATGCAATGGTACCATTTATATGACATATTTTTTATTTTTGGCATGGTTCAAGTCCGTGGAAGACTAAATTTGATGTTTTGTTGTTTTTAATGTAAAATTCAGGATTTGATGTCCACTTAATTGTCCCCCAGCTTGGTGCACTTACCCAAGTACAAAAATATTCATATAAATAACCTAACAAGGTTACTACAAAAAAGAGCCAAGTATCCTTTCAATCCCTATGGGATCCCTCAGAAGGCACATGATCACGTCTAGGACTCCGGCTACGCTGATGCTCTGAGTGCACTGAGGGCTCGCGGTCCCGAATAGTAGTTGTAGTCTCGCTATGAGAACGGCTCCTCCTAATCAAGCGCTCTGTAGTCCTATACCTAGCTACCTTAACACGGAAGGAAGTCATGATCTTGGCCGTATGCCAGATAGGGGAAAAAACATCAATATGCCTACCAGTTACTGAAGGCTCCCCTGCATCCATAGATAGCTCAACACGAGTCTTCTCCATGGGGAGCAACAAGGTGTCAGTAAATACCTGGTGAATCAAGTCTCACCACTCGTCAACAGTCTCTATAAGCAAAGGAGAAAAACAAATTAGAAAATAATCAAAAGATGAAACCAAGGATGAACAAAAAGAGAGATAGCAACTAAGGCAATTCTAGCTAAAACAAATATCAAAAGAAGAGTGATAACTCACTTGGATCTCCGGGCCTCCAAGGAGGATCTCTGGGATCTGTGCCTACCATGGACACCACCGCTGACTGGTGTCCCCCTCTTACGTCTAGGAAAACATGGTGTCCTACCATGGATCCATCCTCTCCACCTCGTTCGTGAGAAAGAAACTCTTCTGAGACTAGAGTCACCCTCTCTGTGCTCTACTCTACCCTCTCGACCTGTAGGATCTCCTAAGTATTATGCCACTCGATATTGCTATCCTCTCCCCCACCCGAATCACTGATCTCCATGTCCTCAGTCTCCTCTTCATCTCTCCCTCTGTGAACTCCTCATACTCGAAGTCTATATCAATGGGATCATCACTACTATGGGTAGGACTGGCAGCAATCCAAAGTAAAGATACCTGAGGAGCATTGGCTCTCTCTCAAGTGCGTACCACCCTCCCGAATGTAATAGGGATGCCAGGAGTAAAAACAGTCCAACCCCAACCTCTATGACCTCCCCTAGCCTCTCGAAATGATCTGAACACTGGCACCACTGGGGGAAGCATATCAATATAAGTAAGGCCGAACTACTGAGGCACTCGATCGAAGGGGTGTATCTCTACCTTCCCCGTCCTTTCCACAAGCTGCCCTGTAATAGAGCAAGAAACCAGGGTGTGTACCTCATCACCCCACAACCCTGTCATGGCCTGATAAGGTGTGGCCTCCATATCCATAGTGGTCAATGAAACCACTGGCTGATGCGGTGCCCTAAGCAACAACATCCCTGTCCATCTAGATACCCTGATGGCCCCAAGATTTGTTGCCTGTATGCCCCTCCCATAAGGGATAATGTGCTCATAGACCCAGCTCATAACTAAGGTCGGATGGCTCAGTGACTATCCCTGTAATCAAACCACCCTGTATACATCGTGATAGGTGGTCCCAAGTATATCGGCTCCCCAAGCATAAATCTGACTGTGTGCCTCAATCTGTGTGATGATGGGGGCCCAGCAATAGAGCAAAGTAACCCCTCCCTTGTCCCCGATCAATCTCGAATAAGGATGCCCAAAATGTCCTGGTGGATCAGAGGGATGGGCAAGCCAGGAATAGAATGGACCTTTACCCCCTTCTTTGGACCAGTGGAGACAACTACATCTCCCATATAGGTGGCCCACTAAGTCACTTGAGCTCTGGATACTGCTGTATCAAATGAAAGTCTCCTCCCAATAATCAGGACTCCCAAAATGTGGTAGACATCCTCTAGTGTGATGGTCCACTCACCCCTAACACCTGGAAATTAGAAGGTGTTCCGATCTGCATCCCAGTAGGAAAATAAGTCACATAGTATGTTACTGGCAGGTGCAACATGGGGAACCCGTGCGATCCTCAATATACCTGCCCTTTGGAGAGTATCCTACTCAGCCTGAGAGAGTGCATCTAACACTGCTAGAAGCCAATCACACTCCCTCTCTCAGCTCCATCTAATGTACTCTTCCTTCTTCTGCAAAACACCCAAAAACACGTAAAAAGAAGCAAGTTAATGTCAAGATTGCATTGGAAAAATCATTAAAGCAAGTAGGAACACTAAAAATGCAAAAATAAATTCAAAATAGTGTTGTTTTAACACTCTATAGAGGACCACCACCTTGAGTAGGGCGGTGGTTCCATAACCGCCACCCTGCTCAGGGTGACGGTCCTGTCTTGCGACTACAAACGGGTCGCATGCCCTAAAAATGCTCAAAAAATGTAAAAAATTGACCATTTTAGCTAAAACGAAAGCCTACCCATTAAGCGTCCCCCCTAAGAGACACATTTAAAGCTAACATTTCTAAAAATAACTCCCCCATAACAAATATTTCATCATTTTAACATTTTGGGTGCAAAAATGTTAAATCGAGAAGAACTAACCTGAGATCTCGTGGGTCAAGGTTCTACTCGCAGAGGGATGATCGCTATCTCGATACGAAAGTTTTGACTATACTCTCATCGAAAACCGTCACTGTGGGTCCCAGTGCTCAAAAACTATCAAATCGACACATGCAAATGAATAGGAAAATAAGCCCATTTTATATATATATATATATGGTGTTTTGACTCATTTTGAATGCCCCTCTCGTAGGTTTAGAGCACCGATGGAGGTAAGTTCTTATCCCCGCGCAAATGGTAAGTCCTCATTTCATACTAATTTAGTATTTATTTTTTGATTTATTTTATCTATATGCACTTGAGTCCTCTTTCCATTTTACAGGTAGCGGAAACTTGGATGGTGACATTTCGACACTTGGGCGTGTCAGGTATAATTTCTAGCTTCCCATTTTGGGACTACCATACTTGGACCCACCATTTTATGCCTCTTCATGGTTAAAACACTTCTCTGAGGGGGCAATATGTACGTACCCAAAATTGTAGGGTATTGTACCACCAGAACGATGTTACAAATGCCCCAATGATGATATAGGTCACCTCACAAGGTTTTTAGAATCCAGGAAATCTCACCAAGTGTATGTTAGCATCCCAAGCACCTTGTCTAAGCTTTGTGTACTTCACTTTTTCCTCTGCCTTTCTTTTTCTAGCTTTTTGACCTTCAGTGATAAAACCGCTGCCCTGCCAGGGTGGCGGTCCTGTAACCATGGCCCTGCTCAGGGCAGCGGTCCTTTACGCATTCTCTAGCACATTCTTTTGATTGTGGCATGTCAAATTTTTCAACATTTACCAGCTTTTCTCAACCACCTTAGCTCGTATTAATGTTTTATGTTCCCTGGAATAGTGTTTCTTCATTGTTTAATGGTAAAAGAGTTGTAATAGGAATCACCTTTGGGTGAATGTGAAATCTATAAATAGCCAGCTTTTTTTCAAGCAAATGGCCCCTTAACTTCTCATTTCCATTGTTTAGTCTTTCAATTTCTTACTTAGAATTCATTTTGATTTCATGTTTGCATCCATGCTAGTTTTTCCTTTACTGTTAGGAGCCATTCGATCTTCTTGCTTTAGTCTTGTTCATTGTTGTTCATATAAAGTAGTTTAGAGAAGAGTAGTGTCATTTGTAGATTGAATCCATTAGAGTTGTAGGTTGTGTTCTTCATAGAACGTAGATTCTAGAATCTCTCGGTACACTTGTGTTGTATTCCTGCAATAAATCCTGCTAGGAATTGCATACGCCAATCTCTGTCACTTGCACTATCCCTCTCCTACTCGCATTATATTTAGTCTATATCCAAAGCTACCATTGTTCAAATACCTTCTTCTGTTGATGCTAGCATATACATGCTCTTCTGGACTCATGTGAACATGAAGGAATGAGGAGATCATTCTGAGGGGAAAAAGTCATACACTACTGGATTCACCACTGTTCTAAAAATTCCAGATTTTATCTGTCAAAGTTCTAGTTAAAACATATCAAATAGAGTAGTGAATTATTTCATTTCAGTTAAATTTCACTTTCGATATTGCCGGGGAAGCTATGGGGATTGATAGTTTCTCAGAAACTATGATTCATTCCTCACTTCTGAGGTAGGATCGAGAGTCTTTTAATTAAGTTAATCAGCTATTTAGTTATTTAAACTCACAACTGCATAGGCAAGTAGCTACACCACGCTACCTTGCTTGTTTTAATTTTGTTATTAGATTAGTTGTCATTTTCTAAATATATTTTATTAATTGCTCTTTTAATTCTATTAAAGATTCTATCAAAAATACAAAAAATAGAGGAATATATATATGTGTGTGTGTGTGTGTGTGTGTGTGTTGTAGATATATCTTGCATAATTAGTTTATTTCTTTTCAGTTAGGTTTATATTGATCTTGTATGATAATCACGAGACCTAGGGAGCCAAGGGAATACATTTTTGAGCCAATCGTTCCTAAACCAAATCTTGTTGTAGCATTAACTGACATAGACCAAAATCTCAGAATTCAGGTCTTTCAAACAACAACAGACCTACAAGAAGTCAACACACAGCTAAGAGGCTTAAACATAGAAAATGACAAAGCACACACGTTCTGGTCAAATCAACCAAATTATAGATTGCCTTTATAGATATCCGTATGACTGTAGAAGGACCTGAAAGAGAGCAAACATTTGGTTGTGATCCACTAATCCCACAGCTAGACGCAGGAGACCTCCTTGTTGATATAGACACTAACTTACGTATCCAAGTTGCTAGAACACCTGTTAGGTACTTTGAGAAAATCATGCAACTTCTAGTTCTAAATGTAGATGCCGAAAAGGCATACGATTACTAGATACTCAGAATCAGGGATTGACTCTTCATATGACCATAGGAGGTCCACATCAACCACAAACTTATGGTTATGATCCACAGGTCCCACAACCCAACGGGCCTACAAATCAATCAAGTATTGACACCAGCTTGTGAATGCTGGTGTTTAGGTCCTCTCCACTTCCACCAAACATTATCACACAACTATCATTATTAAATGTAGCAGATTATCAAGCTAAAGATTTCTTGACTAGACTAGAGAATCATCCATAAAGCACCAAAAGATCCACTACACATTTAGCCATTCCATTTTCATGACCTTGTCGGAAAATATATACAAAGCACCCATAGGTCATCTTCCACATATCCCACAACCCATAGATTGGATCACGGTAGAGCTCGATATTGATTGGAGCCTTCGAGGAACCATCCTCACTGAATGATCTATCACACCGATTTAGGTTAGGAGGGCCTTCTTTGCCTTAGATTCGCAGATCCTATTATTGCATGTTGAAGACATAAGATTACCTAACTAATTTATTTGCACCCCACGTATATTCCATCCCCACCATCTGTCTCGGCATGACCTCGAGAGGTCAGGTTCGAGGAAGAGTTACTTGTAGATTCCCATGCTTGATGGTCACTTTTCCATCGTACAGCAACCAATTAAAGAAAATAGCATGATGGAATTCATGAAGAATTTGTATCAATGGGTCTCAAAATTTAAGCTTGATTATGTTCCACAGTTGGAGAAAGAACCCATGCAAGAAGTGGAATCTGATTTCTTAAAGGAGCAAGCAGAAGAGGGAGATGATCATTGATCTTCATGTTCTGAGTGTAGTGTACATGAAGGCACCATACTCATACAAATTACTAATTCATCCCAATTTGAAGAATATAAGGAGGAGAAACTATCAATTTCAAATGAAGAGGATGTGTAGATCATATTTTAAATTGAATCATCATTTTTAATACATGAATAACATGTTTTAAGCTTGAAAAACTTCTTACTAAATGATGAAGCTGAAATTAATAATGAGGAAGAATAACTCCAGAATGATAAAGACGATACCAATGAATGAAAACATCCTAGTTGTGTTGCATGTTTTGAGATTGTTACATTATTAGAGACTTTTATTGATTAACAAAGATTATCAAAAGACACTACAAACATATAAGGGTAGTAAGCTTTCATGAAGGATGAACTTGAATCTTTGAGCTGCATGGTGAATCTAAATAATGGAAAAGAGTTTGACATCACTGTTGAAAAATCGGTCATGACAATTATAGTACAGTAACTTGAAGAGGCAGCAAAGTTGTCAAATAAGTTTTAAATTATCCCCATAGATGAAATGGAACAATTGTTTCATAAAGTAGAGCAGCATTATAAGTAATTTCATAATGTATTTAGTGATGAAAAGAAAATCAGTTTAACAGTGCAGATCAGAACAATCAGTTTTTTCATTATTAGGAGGCCATGTCCCATATGGTACTTGATTGGTTTGAAGCCAATTTTAGTAGTACTAGAATTCATGTTGATTTTAGAGCACAAGAATGAGCTTCAGATTCTCATAAATAAGCCCCAAAACCTCTCAGATTAGCTTACAGATTAGATAGAGATGATTTTAATCTTTCGAACTGATATTTTGAACAAATTAAAGGTACATATATTCTTTCAAGCTTCGTCATGTTACTTTTTTCCCAAGTGGAACTCATGGCCTCAGTTTTTGAGAAAAGGAAGCTATTTTTCGCTGCATGTGTCAAGTTTCATTTATCTTTATTTTCAGTTGGTTAGAGTAGGGTAAGTAGGTTTTACATTTCAATAAAGTTCTCACACACACTTGCATGTTTTTTTCAATTCAATAAGTGCATTTCATGAACAAGATCTGGTTTTCCAAATCTATTCATGTTTTAGTTTTCTTTCGAAAAGGAATTTTTTCAATATAAAAGGAAGAATTTTGTTTTGGCTTTGACTCCATGCCCAATGGATGAGATTAAGGAACTAGTCTTAAAGATAGTAGGCAGTTAATCCCACAAAATTGCCATAAATATTGACATTTCTTACACACATGCAAGAGGTCAACTCGAAACTTTGTTTCTCATATTAGAGGGTTTTTTCTAAGTGGTATAACTAAAGGGAAAAGGGTGTGAACTGTTGTTGTGTTGGTTTTAGAATTTTGACCTTCTACCTAAGATATCTTTCCAAGTTTCATCTCCATCATGATCATGCATCAGTCCCTCAAGAACTTATGCAATACTTTGACACAGATGGGAAAGATAATGAAGATTGAAGGTGGACATCCTAAATCTTGCATAGGGACAATCCATTTTAGAAATTGAATTAGGTTCTTGCCTATCTTATTCACATTTTAGTTTTATCAAGTTACTTTGAGTTCATTAATTATGATTAAGTGAAAATTTCCTAGTGTACGTGAGTTGCAAAGAATTCATTTAACATCATGTTAATGAAAAATAATTCAAAAATAAGTATTTACAGCTCATTAGAGTAAGATGTTTTCATTTATTTCACAAATTAAAAGTATAATGGACACACACAATCCATGGGGAATAACTCTGAAAATCAAGTTCATGAAAAGAAAGTACATGTGTATAAAGCTATAAATAAAATAGAAAGGAAAATCCATCATTTCCTATTGAGATAGATTTTCCCACAATTGGTTCTTAGTTTTCCTCACCCACTCCTCTTCTCTGTCCTTAGCAAGTACCTGAAAGAATAAAATTCAATGGTTATAGATCTGCATTTTCATTCCTATTATACTCGTAACTTCATACAAGTGGACTCTCTTAACAATGTACTTGAAATTCCAAACAATACAGAAAGGAATGTAAGAGCACAATGATATTTTCAGCATGTCACTTGATGAAATCAGCATTAAAAGAAAGGCTTCTGGCCTTCACTTGTTTTTCTAACTAGTTTTTCAGTGTACAGATTTAGAAGGAAAGGTACATTTTACTCGTGCTTTAGTCATGGTTACAATAACAGTGGGAGAAGCACATATTTCTCGGATCACACAGCTCATAAAAGTGGAAAATATAGAGTAAAGATTACAACTTATATCATGAATTTGAGCATGCTTACACAAGGGAAAAACCAAGTACAAAAATCATTCATTATAGGTTTTGTGCTATGATAAAAGCATTGCTTATTTTCAGATTTTATACCTTTCCAGAAAAGGATTACAGGTTTCAGATAGAAGAATAAGTTTAATCTCTACAGAAGTATGTTACAAAATGCATAATTCTCCATAGACCACAAGCAAATTATTGAGTAGATAATACTTTAAAAAAGGCACACAAGAGGTCCACGTGGGAAAATAGGGCATTTTCAAAGGTGCGAATGGATAAGGGAAACACGCGCGCGGAGGATAAGTTCATATTTTGGGACTTAGTTATTTTTGTGGATGATGGTCTATTTTTAGAGATGGCGTGCAGAGCACATAAATGAGGAAGATATTTATGTGCCACGCATTGGCTATTTTTGGAGGATCGGCTAAAAAAAAATTTACATGGATGTGGACTAAGAATAGGTTTATCACTGCAAGTTAACTAAAGGAAGTCTATTATTAGCACACTTGCATGTGGGGATGTTGATGTAAAAAGTGTGTAGCTAATAATAGCATGCGACCTATTTTAGGATTGGATAAGTGGTGAAGGGAAAGTCCCCACCCTTATAAATATGTAGTGAATTGTGTAGTAGAAAAATATATTACGGAATGAGTATAGAGACAGATATATGTATGTATGTGTGCAAGACTGGACTACTGTATCAGATCTGTGCATGTATGGGCATATAATACCATTACTGTAAGAAGCTTCTATGTAATTTTCATATTTAATACAATGGAGGATACTGGCTGAATCCAAGTGTTAGTTTTCTGTGTATTTAGATCTAGTATGTTCTTGATTTCATCATGGTTAATACTTAATTTTGTTCTCCCTTAGAAATAGATCTGGCATGCTCTACAGAATGATGTATTAATAATGGAACTATGTGTATTAAGTCTTCAACATGCTAACATCCTGCAACAACAACCCTAAAGAGGGACCTGGTACCTTTGTGCGCTTTGGGTGAGCACTTAGTCTAGGCTAAGTGATGTGCCAACGTGCCTAGGGTCTTATTGGGCTTGTATTACTGAATTATAGGCTACATCATTGGTTCCATTTTTGAGACCTCTTTTTTAGTTGTTTTCAGGATGGTTCGTGATGAAGACATACCAGATGACCTTAACAAGTGTTGAGGAGTGGATACATAATCTCAAAGAAGAATATGCATGGAAGTTCAACACTGGATCTGAGTTTAACGCATGCATGTGGGTGGAAGAGAATCTATATGATAGTTTATATGAGAAATTTTTCATTATCTTTCTAGTAGAATTATACGAGTGGTTGATTTCTTATGCATCTAAGTGAAATTGGAGGTATCGTGCACTTGTTTGGACACAGGAAAAATTTCAGGCCCTTTATGATGCTAATATGATTTGGACTCGAGTTTTGGATACATGGTTCGGTGGTGTTTTGAATAGTTATATCTTGGAGTACTCAATTTCCACTTATTCATGTCCAGAGGTAGCTGAATTCCAATTTTTACAATATCCAAGGGGAACTTACCTGCAAGGCATTCCACTAGCGATCAAGATCTTGATGGTAACTTTGAATCTGGAGAGTAAACCGATGGCTAACTAAACTCCACCACACATGGGGGCAGGAGTAGGTTTGGTGAAGGATGGCATACCTAGTGACAAAAAGGTAGAGAGAGGAAAGGTGGCTTAATTATAATGAGGCGTGTGAGAGGGAGGTAGAAAAATAGTGTAACATTGCAAAAAGTATGGCGTTGAGCAGAGAGATGGCTCGTGAAGGATTTGAAGCTCACGTAGAAGACATGGAGAAAGAACATCAGGAACTCCCCCATCTGGGAAAGTATGACAGGGATCCTTCCTTGGCCTCAAGCATAAGTGCACCAGTAGAAACTACCTGGGCTACGGATGTGCATCTAAATCCACCTGGCAACCTTTCCCTTGCGTTTGGTTTTCTAGCATCTAGTATAACAAGTACTCAACAAGCTAGTTCAAGTAGTGGGATAGTATGAGCGAGTCTTATAAGAGGCATTGCAATGGCAGCACAAATGAATTTGTTGTTATATGGGAGTATCTTTTTGGGTGTATCATCAGCACAGAATATGGGCATGCCTATTTTTGGACTAACTTCCAAGAGTGGTAATGCTTCGCAGACTATCAGGGTATAGTTCAGTTCTACTATTAGGACAAAAGGAAGTACATCTTCTGGTCCAACCCCAGCTATAGTTTTGGGATCAAGAGGCATAGATAGCTCTAGTTCAAGTGGATCTGGTGGTTCTGGAGGTAGAGGAAACATAGGAGGTTTTGGATCAGGTGGGCAAGGTTCACACCAACCCCAGAATATTTACATGGAGATGTCTCTTCATCTTCTAGAGTATAGGGGCATAGAAGATGTTGTGGAATATGTGCATATGTGTGAAATATTGTGGTGTGCAAAAGAAATCATGGCTTATGAGTGTAGGGAAAGCTAGTTTTCTACTATGTTACAAGGGTGCACACACAGCTAGTATAGAAAGTTTGACCCTGATCAGACTTGCATATACTATATAGCTTTAAAAGATGCATTCCTTAAAGAGTTTCACATCCCTGAGTTTGAGTAGAAGAGTATAAGTGCACTCAAGGATATTAAGTAAGGCACTACTGAAAGTTTTAGAGAGTATGATGCATAGTTTAAAACATTATTATCTAAGCTTTCTTATGACATACACGTAAGCCAGGATGCACAATGGTTTGTTAGGGGATTGATTACCCCTTTTAGGAGGGCATTATCACATAAGACATATACTAATCTGTGTAAAGCACTTGAAGCAGCCTTGCGTGCTGAGGTAGTTGGAAGTATAGACACTAGGGTGAGCCTATTTTTAGAAGCACAAATCGCATCTATTTAAAAACAGTTAGAGAAACTATTAGAAAATTCAACATGTGAGACGTGCATAGGTATTTGGTGCACAGATTGTGAAGTAGAAGGTCACACAAAAGATAGTTTTCCTCATAGATCAGTACGCTCGTTGCTATTAGATTGTGAGATATGCCATTTAAACCATGATGTTAGCCATTGCCCATTATTACAACACACGATAAGGAAGAATGTTTTAAACAACTGTAAAATATGTAGGTCCACAACTCATGACACAAAAGACTTCCAGTTGATTGGTTAGATCCATGATGCTATAGATATTGGTGTATGACAGACAAGAGTTTCAGATAACTATAACGGCAAGAATGAGCATCATGACTAGGATCATAATCATGCACACTATGATCAGAATGAAGGACTTTTTGAAAGCAGTCATGGCAGAGGTCAAGGATACCATGGTGGATTCAGAGGGTGGGGCTGTGGTGGTGGAAGAAGAGATTTCCCTCACATAACATGTTATACATATGGATCTCCTTACCACTACAGGTGTGAATTTCCTTAGAATATTACATGTTCTTTTTGTGGAAATAACCATAGATATGAGGAATGCCCGAACTTGTATGAGCATCTAAGTAAGCAACATAAACAAGAAAAAAAATGCAGGGATGGTTAGGATACAACGCGCTGTTGAAAATCGATGGATACCTAAGTTGGAAGCAAAGTTCAAGGTGTTGCAAGTGAAGATCACGACCTGCGCTGAGATGGTATGTGCCAGAGAAGCATTGCTTCAAAATCCTACCATCACTAATGAGGAATTTCTTCATGCACAATACCCAGACCCTTCTCATCAGAAGGAGGTTTATCAAGAAACCATGGAATTTCTCAAGAATCTTCAGGGAGATATATAGTACCTAAAAGAGAAATCACAGAAGATGGAGAAAAAGAAAGCATCAGAGACAGTCCAAACTGATATAAATGACTTGAGATAAGTGTGCAAATTGTTACACCAAGAGAATACCATTCCCCTATTAGGGAGTTGGTTAAAAGGAAACATTTCATGCGCAAGTGTTGAGACTGGACGACAGATTCTGCATGCGAATTTTCACCCTCGTGGCCTAAATTATGACAAGGAAATCACTCTAAATGTTGTTGTGGATGGGTGGCTATTGAGTAATATACTAATTGATACATGAATGGAATTCAATGTTCTTACCTTAGATGCGTGGGTATAAATGGGAATACCCCCATTACAGCCATCCTCGAATATATTGTTCATGGCTAATCGGACTAAGGCCACTCCCATCAGAGTTTTGAAAGATGCATCCATTACCATACAAGGAGCCAAGTTCACTAAAGACTTCGAATTTTTATCACTGGTAGAGTCAGATAGCTTCCCAACTCTATTTGGGCATCCTTGGTACTATGCAAATAAAGCTAATCTTCAGTTCAACAAGGGTTATATCAGTTTTGAAAACAAGGAAAGAGTTATTATCCCTTTAACAGATGGAAAATATGTTCCCTATGTTAATCCCTTAAGTGAAGAAGATCTAAATAGGATTTATGTACATGCCATCCAAGATCCATAGATGATTGAGCCAACCAAATAAGGACTAATTCAGTGGGAGGATGCACAGTCTATTAGCGATACTACAAGTGTTGCTTGTGATAATTGGGCTCACAAAACTTATGAGTTGGTAGGGTATGAAGTAAAGAGCATATTCCCTAGAGGCAATAAACCATGTTATATTAGGAGGATAGGTAACAACTCGGTACCTTGTTACACAAGAGAAGGAGATCATATGGTATTCCTATGCTCCATGGAATAACAATGGATAGACCTGCTAGAAAGAAGAAATATCCTAGCATATACATTATGTGGGACATCAACACGCTGGTGGGTGGCCCACAAGGATAATCTTGTAGGATGGAATGAAATTAGGATTTCTCTTGCTACTAGGTTCTTCAGGAGTAATGCACCTTCTCAAATCTGTACTTATTATGGTAATCAACTTGTTCAGCACCATGTTCAGAAGTGTGAGAGACTCTGGAAAGAAGGGTAGGAAGCTTTACCACCTTCATTATGGGTACACAAGTTTTATTCCACTTTATACGGCTCCACATGTGCTTGGTATGTATATGCAAAAATCCATAGAGAGACTGGAAATAGGCTAGAGTTGATTGTAGGAATGGCCCAGACATTTGACTTCTTCTCTACAAATCATCTGGTGGAAGAATCATTGAAATTCATAAAGCTCTTAACTATGGGAGATAGTGCCAAGGCTGAAGAGATGCTTCAGGATTTATTAGATGAAGGAAACTTAGGAGTGTATCTTATTGAAGAAACAAAGATTGATTCCATACTACTTTAATGCACTTGCCTTGAGAAAGACAAAGGAAAAATGGTCTACTTAGTGGATGACAAAGAAGTAGAAAATCTAGATCTAAATCATTCAACAGGTAGGCGTAATGTGTTGGACAATACAGATACGGCCACGTACACCTATCATGAACCTATAAAGACAAATACGATGAATATTGGAACAGATACTGAGCCTAAGGAAGCCATAATTGGAGACTACTGGTCAGACTCTGAAGTGGCAAAAATCATAGAGTTACTAAGGGATCACCAGGACATATTCCCTACGGGGTACCATGAACTTAAAGGCATGCATGAATCGTTAGGGGAGATGAAGATAAAGCTTAAAGAGGGTGAGTTCTTGATTAGAAAGAGACCTTACATGATGAACCCCAACTTGCGTGAAAAGGTAAAAGAAGAGATTGATGAAATGTTGAAGTCTGGGATCATCAAACCCCTTAATGAGTCTGAATGGGATAGTCCAATGGTTATCAATATAAAAAAGGATGGGCGTATTAGGATATGTGTGGACTACAGGGAGCTGAATGCTACATGTGTAACTGATCCATTTCCTATGCCATTCACTAAGGAAATTCTAGAAGGCATTGCAGGGCGTGAAATATATTTTTTTACAGATGGGTTCTTTTGGTATCATGAGGTTAGGATTGCCCAGGAGGATCAGGAAAAGATTACGTTTACTACTGAATGGGGTAGCTTCACCTATATTGTAATGCCTTTTAGTCTGAAAATGCACCTGATGTATTTTCAAGCATAGTTGTTCAAGCATTCAAGGAATTTATTCACAACTTACATGTCTATTTAGATGATTGGATAGTGTATGGATTGGTTAAGGATCATTGTGACAATTTGCGCTTAATGGTTAAAAGATGTAGACAATTGAGTATCTCATTGAACATCAATAAGTGCATATTTTCTACACCGTTTGGGATACTTTTAGGACACATAATCTACAAGGAGGGTTTCTTGGTTGATCTAGCTAAGGTTGCAGTCATTATAGGCCTAAGAGAGCCTACCAATCAAAGTGAGGTGCATGGATTTTTGGGTCATACAGGATATTACAGAAATTTTATTAAGGGATATGCCAAAGTTTCTATACCATTGGAAGAGTTACTAAAAGGGAAAGGTACGTTCTACTGGGGATAACTACAGTAGCACGCATTCGAGAAATTAAAGGAAAAACTTACTACCACACCTATTCCGCGTTTTCCTTCGTGGGATCAACCATTTCATGTACATGTTGACGCCTCTAGCATGGCCATTGGTGTGGTGTTGGCTCAACCTAGATAAGGTATTGTAGATCATCCTATCTATTTTGTTAGTAGAAAGTTGACTCTTGCAGAATATAATTACACAACTACATAGCGCGAAGCTTTGTCAATGATCTATTGCTACATAAATTCCGCCATTACCTACTAGCTACACCATTCATCTTTTATACAAATCACATGGCATTGAATTATTTGGTAAATAAACCTATTTTACAAGGGCACATATGTCGATGGGTGCTCTTATTTCAAGAATTTGATTTCATAGTTGTGGTAAAACTAGGGAAAAGTAATTCTGGACCAGACCATCTATCAAACATACAGTCAAGAGAAGAAGCACATGTAATTGAGAATACCATGCCAGATGCATAGTTATATAGGTTATAACGAGTGCCATCAGAACTAGAGGACATTTTTTTCCTTCTACAAACATGGATGACACCAGAAGGAATGAAATCCTTGGAGAAGAAACATCTTGCTATATGTGTCGTACCCTATATGTGAATCAGTGTTGACCTACACAAATTATGTCAGGATGAAGTATTGTGTTGTTGTGTATTGGAACATGAGCATATGGGTATTATGGAAAAATCCCATGGTGGTATTGCAGATGGCCACTATGTCGGTGATGCCACTACATGCAGGATTCTACTCATTGGATTATGGTGGGAGACCCTATATAAAGATTGTAAGGAGTTTTGTAAGGCATGTGATCATTGTCAACATCTTCGAAAACTAGGTCAGCAAGATGAAATGCCTCTTAGACCTATTACTAGCACAGAGCCGTTTAGGAAATGGGCTATAGATTTTGTGGGTCCTATTTCACCAACTGTGCTCAGAACTGGATCATGCTACATCATAACTTGCAGAGAATATCTGACAAGGTGGGAAAAAGCATCACCTACAAAGGATTGTATAGCAGCTACATCAGTTAGGTTCCTTTGGGAAAATATTATTACACGGTATGGATGTCCTTTAAGTTTGACTAGTGATAGGGCCACACATTTTCTTAATGTGACAATCAAAATTTTATTGGATGAATTCATGATTGTACACCATAATACTACGCCCTATCATCCTCAGGAAAATGGAACTGCTGAGGCTTTCAACAAAGTTTTGAGCCAGACATTGAAAAAAATATGTGATGTTCGAAGAAAGGATTGAGATGATAAAGTATCTACAATACTTTGGGCATATCGGACAACATATAAAAGGTTGAACAAAGCCACACCATTTCATTTAGTTTTTGGTGCAGAAGTAGTTCTTCCTATGGAGTTTATGTTATCTGCTTTGTGTATTATGTGCGCAGAAGGTATAGCTGATGAGAAAGCTTTAGAAGAATGGATTGAAAATATAATCAAGCTGGATGAGCAACGAGCCATAGCACATTGAATTCATAAGCAAGAAAATGCCACGCAAAAAGTATGGCATGATAGGAACATAAGGGATAAGATGTTTGAGATTGGACAAATGGTGCTTCTTTATGACTCTAAGTTCTTGCACCATCCAGGAAAACTTAAGGTACATTGGTTGGGGTCGTATGTTATCACTTACATCCTTAAAATAAGCACTTTCCAGTTAGAAACACTTGATGGAACACGGCTACCCAATTACTTCAACGAGAGTAGGTTGAATCCCTACTATAAATAAGTCTTCTTGGTGTTTGTAATAAGACAGTATTGCCATTTAGATTAGGCTTTCAATTCCACATTCCCTTAATGTGTTCCTTATTTTTGGCTATGCTTTGTCAATTTAGTTGGTGTGTTTTGTAATAAGTGCATTTGCGTGCCAGAAGCTAATTACTATTTGAATAATTTTTATGTGTAGAGGACTGCATATACTTTTAGTTTGGTGTGGTTGTTGATATCTAGGTACAAGACTATTGGAATTGAACGATGAACGGAATAAGCTGCTATGGGTGCTATTCAAGTCAAAGGATTGCTTCTAAAAAGTGAAAAAATATGGAGATGAATGAAGGGACAATATAATGCGAGGTAAGCGGATGCCATAACAACTACCAGTAAAAGGTGCAGTGACAAGGTATTTGGGCACAAGGAAGCGTGCTAAAAATAATTCTGTGGCCAGAGGGTAGGAAGGCGCACTAGAAGGTTATAACTGGGGCATGAATATTTACCATGCAGAACGAAAAAAATTGGTCAATAAATGAGAGGACATTGGGTAGTTAAATGAGTAATAAATACATCTAAAATTTGAAAATATATATAAGGATGGGATGTGAGCTCATTCTTACCATTGGGATCAAGAGAATTTGACAAGATCTAAGTGTAAAGAGCTGATAAATCATGTTGAGGTGTGAAAAGTGTGAAACTAGATGTGGAAAGGAGGTTTGTATGAAGGAGAAGCTTATGTTCCCACAAGAGAATGGTTTGAGCAAAGAAGACATGTTACAAACGATCTAGGGCACATGATTTTGACTAGATCATGGATATTTGAGCTAGGGTTTGAGTTGCATGTTGTAGAGTTCAAAAGATGAGTATTTTTAGAGGATTACAGGGTAGAAATGGTACTAAAGAAGGCAGTTACAGTGGGAGTTAAGGGAAAGAAGAAGGTGGTCATGGAGGAAGAAGCAATGACCCTTGAGAGTGATTTTTTAGAGATGCAATATCCATAGGGGGTTATAGTAAGCCATGAATGGGATTCCCACATTCAGATAAGCAAGATAAGTAAGTACAACCATCGTACCACAAAAAACTAGGAGCTGGATGCACTGTTGAACACAAGGACAAATAAGCGCACGGCAGAGGACATGTTGGTCTATGATGATGATGTGGAGAATTTATTGAAAAATATTGGAGTATATCAGTTATACATGCTCCCCTACTTTGTAAAATATGAGCCCTTATACCAATGGCTCATGAGTAGAGTACACAAAGACTTCTTCTACTTTATAGGACACAGAGTAAGGATCTTAGCCACATCTATCTCCACAATGATAGGGTTGAAGGCTATAGGTGAAGACCTCAAGGGGCACTGAACAAACAAGGCCACAATTCTAGAGACTAAGAGGGAGTTGGGGCACACCAAGGGTTCACGCAGTAAGAACATAGACAAACTAAAAAGGTACCCAGTTGTGCAGGCAGTCATGTACCTTGTGACAAAATTAAATGACCGAGAGAGGTGGTCACAAGTGAATACCATGTGGCTGCAAGTTTCTAGAAGGATGTTTGAAGGAGTGGTCTATAACATTTCAGGTTAAATTGCAAAGACTATTGTCAAAGAAGCGCGTTCAAGAAGAAAGATCAGTTTTGGGGCTGTTTTGTTGTCTCTGGTATTCATGGAGATCTAGGTGCCAGATGGACCAATGGAGAAGGTATGGGAGTATCCCATGGAGAACAAGTCACCTGTAGAATGATTCAGAAAGTAATTGTGTGAAGGATTGATGACCGAACAAGTCAAGCAGAGGGCTGAGAAGTGGTACGATAGGCTCTGCATGACATTCGAAGAAGAGTGGCGCATACTGTTATCTAATTTTTCACACATGTCAAAACTAGACAACGGTTTCCTGTTTTGATCAAATCATGACATTGGTCCTAGGGACCCATTTCTAGTCATCACAGGATAACATGATTAAAATAAATATTATTATGAGAACTTAGTCATTTATTATTGGAGCTCAACTCGACGGGTTGGCCGAGCCCAACATTGAAAAGATTCGACTCGAGTCAATAAAATATGGGAAAGTTTCCAAAAATAGGAGGATTTTATAAAATAGGCCAAGGGCCATCGAGTAAAAACTTAGCTCACCAAGTATCTCAGTGAGCTACTTGGTGAGCTTGCCAGGTTGGGAAGGCACTAAGTTAAAATAGAGCTCAGTTCAAGGAATAAAGCTCAATATCGACCCATAATAGTTAAAAAATCAATGGCACATGGGCAAGCTCAAAGGGAGTTTCCCAGTCGATTAGCTTGGCGTGAGTTTTTGAAGCTTGTAGGAATGAAAACAAGGTGTGGTTCAGGTGAGTGAGCTACTCAGGGTTGATGTGGAGTTTTGAACTCGGCTCATCATGGAGATATCACCAGATGAAAATTTGGTGGTGAGCGGTTCAGGCCGAGTCACTCGGTGATAGTGGATTCATCGTCCAAACGTAAGATGGGAAAATGACATCGGATTGGCCATGGGATCACCAAAGAAAATAAAGTAACGACTTGTCAAATTGTAGGCACAAATTAATGAAGGTGAGTTATTTATTCGGAAACAAGGGTGATGGATTTGTTAAGATGAATCAGGTGAGTTCTTGCAGGAGATACTGAATAACTTGGTTTGGGGAGTTTTAGACCTTTGCGGCTAGGTTGAATCAATGCCATGGAAAACCAATATAATATCTTCACTATGTGGGGATTAAGAGCTAGCTTGCCAAGTTCAAGACATTGGAGATGGTAAGTCGACATTGGAGTTCCGCGCATGGGAGATTCAGACAAGCGTGGTCAAGTGGAAATATTGGGTTGGAAAACTATCATGATACTTCCAAGCATGGGAGAAATCTGATCAAATAGCCAAGTGGATATTATGCCATAACAAGCCATCATAAGAATCTATACGATCAGGTAATTTGAATTCTACACCCATGGTGGAGAATTGAGGCAATCTTGCTAAGTCATCAATAGAGCTCAGGTCCACTAAGGAGCTCTACCAAGTCGTGGAAGGTATGGTATAAAATCCTAGAAGAAATAATCAGTCAACATAAAACATGGCCGACACGAGGGAGTCCATTCCATTCCAGAGTGAGAGGAGTACCTAATTAGTCATTGAGTTACTAGCAATCAGGTGGATCTATTTTGGTAGGCGGGCTAACCACTTAGGGAAAACCAATGCAAAATTAAAGGAGCTCAGTCAAGTCATGCAAACGAATAGAGAGGTTCAAATGCTTAGAATGGCCTAAAGAGCGAGCCAATAAAATTACACAAGACTGGGCTCTAAGCACATCCAAATAGTGTGGCCACAACAAGATCTAGAGCCACCATTTAAAATTAAGGGGAGCCCCGCATGCTGGGGGTTAGCCAAGTTGAGAATCACAGCTTACTAATTAATAAAGGAGTCCATCCATGCTAAGGAGTGGGTATGTGAAGCTTGACACTCAGAGGAAGGTGCTTCCATGGTAGGCACTAAGCTTAAGAATAATTTGATGAGATGGCACTCAAGGATCCAAGTGAGCTTGAAAGATAGCTCATCACAATAAAGGAGGTTTGTAGGTCGTTGTGGGAAACTAGTCAAGTGACTTGAGCTTGAATCTCGTTGTTAAATATATCAAGCTCGTTGAATGAGTGGACACAGGTTTAATCCCACGGTTCGGTCGATATCGATTCTATAGAACTATCTTGGCCAAGATCACATGTTGAAGGAAATGTGAGCCCAAAGCATTGACCCTCAGCATTGGACATAAGCCTCGAGCTTGAAAATTTGTTGATGTTAACAAAACAGGAAGAAAGGTGAGGTACTCGCCAGCCTTGTAAAGTGGAAGGCACCGAGATGATTTTCAATTAGCTTAGGTCAAACCACGACTGAGGCAAAGCACGAAGCAAGTGAATTTTGACACATATAGCTCGCTGAGTTGGTGATGGAGCTCGGTTGGTCTTAGGTGTTCAATACCAAAGGAGCTCATGCACAATTAGGAGTAAGGTTGTTTCAATGAAATCTCCATCTCGGTCATGGTAGATTAGCTTGATCGATGCAATGGTAATGGACTTAGCCGCTACGAATGAAAGGAGCTCGGATGCATGAAGAACCCCTCCCCATTTTATTCCAAAGATTTATTGTCGATCTCGAGTGATAGCGTAGCACATGATGTTGTGGAGTGTTCTATGTCGATTCGATCCCAACCGGAAAAGAGTTTGAGGAATTCGAACAAGTAGAGGATAAATTGCAAAGAAATTACTAAAGAGCTCAAAAAAAGACATGATCCATTAAGAGACATGCAAATGAAAAAATAGTCTAGCATTGTTGCCAAGGAAGGAACTCGGCCATTCAAGATTGAAGGAATCTCGGTCACGTGGATGAAGGAGCTCGATGTGGAACAGAAGGATTTCGTGCTCGTTGGTTTTGATGTGGCAATGTAAAGGGTCAGTTTGGATGCAGCGAGGAAAAGAGAGCTCGGTGTAGTGGAATAGTGATCTCCGTGACATGGAATAGTGGGGGAGCTCAATACCAACTCGATGAGTTGGCTTGGTGAGACAATCACCGAGTTGGACTCATTTTTGAACTTTTCTTCATGACCCCTCCCTCTTCGAGTCAAACCAGTCTTCGGGGGGCCCACCATAATTTTTGAAATTAAATTAATATTTTTATTTAAATATTTTCATAATAATATTTATTATTATTATTTAAATATTTTAATTAATTAAGGAGACTAGGTCAACTAGATGTTAATGATGCATGATGGAAACTTCTAAAGTGGTTCAACCAACTGCAATAAATACATCAGGTACCTTCAATTTGGGAATGTAATTATGACCTTTCCTCTTCTCTCTCTCACATATTCTTCTATAAATGTAATTTAGAGGCTCATTCCAAGGGGTTCCAATAGGTAAAATAGTGTAATTGTCAAGATTCCACTCTCTTCTACAGTTGTCCTTGTGTGTTGAGAGAAATTTCAAGCCTCCTCTTCAAGATTGTAATGGAAACTATTGCCTCTTCTAAATGTATGATGTATTTTGCACATTATTGAAGCAATAAAAGTGAGTGTTTTGTGACTAATCTTAGTCCTTTCATCCTTCTATACTTCTTTGTGCCTTTTCTCATGCTTGCAGGTACACTGTGCAAGTTCGCATTTCTATTATGGGTTCATGGAGTTCTATGCTTATCGAGTGGTGGATTATTGCATGCAGTTGAGTTGTGGTGTCCATTCACCCTTCTTGAGTTCATCCTTCTTCACTAGGAAACCGATATATTGCTCTGTCTGATCAAGTTTAACAAAGGGAACATATATCTCTTAGTCTGTTGTATCATGTACCCTCTCTTAGTTGCAATAGGTGAAGTTGACCTGTGGTGCACACACCCTCTTCAAATTAACCCTTCTTGAGTGTAGCAACACCCTTTATTTGGTGCATCACCATCCCTAGTATAGTTTCATTTCTGTAAATCTCTTTCCCTAAAACCCCATGAAAATGTTAGCATAGGACTAGATAGCCTTTTTATCACACTAGGAATAGTAAAACACTTAGTTTAGGAAGAGGAAGCCGACCTTCTTTGTAGGTTCACCTTGAGCCCAAGTCCCATAGCTTAAGAGGTGATCCCATGTGTCCCAATCACACCAAACATCATGTTCACATTCTCACCATTCAGAGGGTGTAGTGATTTGGTGACAATAATTTTTGGCACGCCCGCTGGGAGTAAGAGTCGGTACTTCTCTTCTCACTTACACAAGTAAAAGTACCTGGTGACTCTATATCTCTGGATTCTAAATCTCAGTGTGTTAACTTATGTAAAGAATTCAGACAAGAGCTTCTTTGAAGAAAGGAAATTATTATCATATTGAACTTACTTTGTCTCCTCCAAAGAGAAGATAAAGAGTTGTTTCAACATCACCAGTTGCAGCTCTACCTCATAGGGGTCATTAAAATCCTCCATATAGAAGGTTCACTCCACTAAGGAACAATCAACCTCTTGCTACTATAGCATGAAATCAATTTTTTCCCCCTTTCAATGCAAGAAGTCCTCTTCTGTTGGCTTAACGTGACCCTATACCTGTTATAGCACTCAAAAGTTTACCCTTTTACACATGGGAAACTCACATTACTCAAGTGGAACATATTATTGATGTATCTAGTATTTGTGCCATACATAATGTCATGGAGGACAACATTGTGGTTAGACTTCTTGTTACCTCTTTTAAGGGAAAATCACTTCAACAGTTTTGAGGGTTAAGTATTGGTAGCATAACCACTTGGGAGGAATTAGGAGAAAATCTCTGTAAATAGTTTGAAGACAAGAGTGATAATATTTCACTTTTGGAACAACTCACTACCATGAAGAGAGCTCCCCAAGAATACATGAGTGACTTCAACTTCTGATTCCACATAAGCTAGAATAGGATTCTGACACTTGTAAATCCTTTTGCACATAATGCATTCTTGTATTACTTGTGAGCCTTGAATAACGATGTAGTAGTCTTGATCCAGTCCATGGTAGGGGCTACATTACCTGATGCCTATGACATTGCCATAAGAGTGGAAAATTCCTTTATTCAGGCTGGAAATATGGCTCTACAAATGCCAATGCCAATGTCTCTAGATCTTATAAACAATCAGCCTATCATTGCTCCTATTCTAGAAGCCTCTAATCAACCAGCTCAATCTTCCTCTGCCTCTTAAAATGATCTATTTGAAGTCAAGTCACTGCTGCAAATGTTTGGAAATGAGCTTATTACACTCAAGAGGCAATAGTTTCAATACAATCGTCCATATCAGCCACAAAATCCGCAGTATCAGGCTAACCTTCCTCCTTTTCAAGGGAATAATCAGCTGTAAAATCAAGCTACAAATCAATCTATGAATGTTAGACCTTTTAACTTTCGAAACCCTCTTACTGCTAGTTCATCTAGAGTTATTGTACATGTCTAGAACAATCTAGTTCAAGACTAAGAATGGTGCTACCCTTGTTCTTAACTCCACAATCAAATTGTTTGACCAAATGGAGTTCTTCACCAGGACCTTATGGTTCAAATCATATCTTCCCCTTCTGAAAAAATAGAGATCATGTCTATATAAGAACAATAGATCAATCGCAGGCACCTGAAGAAACAACTTTGCTAAATCAGCAAGTTGAATATAGATTCCTCATCAGTAGTGGAAAACACTCAATCCAAGAAGAGAGTAATGGAACCTCAAACTTCCAAAGCTGATCAAACATCCACTTCACAGCCTTAGACACAAGTGGTGGTTGATAAAGATGTGAGAAAGAAACTGCGAAAAATAACTATTAGCCAAGCTGGAAGAAAAGAAATTTCATCAGGCATCACGGTACCCAACAAGTATTTTCCAAAGGAGGATACTAATGCTAAAAAAATCATCAACAAAGTAGGAGCAATTCCCTTCAACATAGTGGAACAGATGAAGAAAACCAACCTGATCATTACTATGTGGGACGCACTCTCAATTCCTTCTCAAAGAAACTTGTTACGAGAAGCTCTGAAAAGTTTTGGTACAACCATTGGATCATCAAGTCATGTAGCAACAACTACTGTGAGTTTGTGTTAACTAGAAGGGAAAAGTATTCCTAAAGCAAATAAACTACCACCATTCTATATTTCCTTGATCATTGGCAATCACTTGGTGCACAATTGCAAGATCAATTCTGGTGACAGTAGCTCAAACATGCCCAAACAAATTACAGATGTACTAGGCATACAATATATGCCAATTACAAGAGGATTTTTTCAGTTGGATGGCACAACTATTAATATTGTTGGCATTATCAAAGCATTTCAACTTACCATCTATGCATGCCCAAGTTTTTCATTCACCCGAGACATATCATTCATTGATCTTCCTCCTCTATTTTCCATCTACCTATCACGATATTTCACTACCAAGATGGGTGGTTATCTATCAGCCGATTGGTCACATATGATCCTAAAGACTCAATATGGAACCAAAGTGACTATAAGGGTAGAATCAATCTGCCACAGTCATGTATAACCCTACACTTCTAGTCCTATAAATGGGAATTACACCATCGGAGATCTAGAAGAAGAAGATGTTGATCATGAACCGACCACTCTCGTTGAAAAAGTCCCTGATACTTTGCTAGATGAAGTAAGTGGAGATCATCAGTATGATCCCTACACTGATGTGTTGGAAGAAGAAGAAGTTGGTTTTCTACTTTTGGAAGAAATGGGATTGGGTACATACTACATTCATGAAGAAGATACAATCATACCGCAGCTCGTTAAAACACCAAACGATTCGGAAGAACTATGGCAATTGTTCTTCGATGGCTCGATAAGCTAGTGTTATGTTGATTTCTCTAGGGGGAGATAAGTACTTCTCATCTTTTCGGTTGCAGTTCAGTTGCACTAATAATGTTGTTGAATACGAGGCCCTCATGCAAGGAATTCAACTAGCCCAAAAGAAGGGGATCAAATCCCTTACTATTTTTGGAGACAGTGAGTTAGTTTTCCATCAAGTGACATCATGTGGTGCATCCAAGAATGATCTCTTAAGATCATACAAGAACTGGTTCTAGGACTTAATTGAATATTTCAAAGCTTTTGGAATCCATGTAGTTCCTAGAAATCAGAATCAAGATGCTGATAGGCTTGCTACAATTGGGTCGCAATACGACATACCAGTTGATGTCATGAAATAAGGAAATCAATTTGCCAAAATGGTGGTTTGACATGTAGTTCATGATAATGTGAGTAGTTGGCAAGTGTTTGATAGTGACAAACAAATTGTCCTTTTCGTACAGGAAGAGGCGGATTTTACTGTAAGAAATCAGGATAGGTTACAAGAGTCATATGGTGATCAAATTATACAATTTAAAATAAATAAACTACAAAAAGGCTTAGTCACTCTAGAATCCATTTTCAATTTAGATGATCAAGCCAGAAGACAAAGTTCTACCATGTTGGTCAGAGAAGAGGATCTTGAAGAAGTCAAGGTAGCGCATGAGAAGTTTCTAAAGACTGGCAAAGTGTGTACTTCTGAAGAGAAAGAAGCTTTCATCAAACTTTGTCAAGAGTATCACAACATCTTTGTGTGGAGATATAAATACCTGTGTGGTTTTGATCCAGGTCTAGCACAAAATACCATCGAATTGGATCCTAATGCCAAGCCAGTTCACCAGAAATAGAGGCCGATTAATCCCAAAATCAAGCCACTAATGAGAAAAGAGCTAACCAAACTCATCGAGGCCTGTATTATTTTCTCCATAAAGAAATCCTCTTGGGTAGCCAATCTGGTGCCCGTAAGGAAGAAGAATAGAGAGATTTGGTTGTATGTAGATTTTAGGGATTTGAATTGTGCCTCATTGAAAGACCATTACTGTAACATCCCAAATTTCTTGTAAGTTAAATTAATTACAGTTAATTCTAAACAAGATTAGACAAGATCATCATTAGGTATTAAATTTGTTTGACTCTTCGTATCAAGACCCACATCTTTTGTTGCAGGGCATGGCATTACAGACCGAATAACCTCACAGGGCTGCACCCACCTTGATGATCCTTCCTAAAACATGATTAGGCCTTAATCATAGGTAAAACGATTCATTAATGATAGTGAATCTTTCGGTTATTTATTCCGGTTACTTTATTTTAATCGGTTTGGTCGTCTTATGTTTTGTTCAACTTTTGCAATGACCATGATGAATATTGCCTCTACTTTATCTGATAATGCTATATCAAACCATCTTTACGAAAATATTTGAATTATTATTATTTACAGACTTGGTGATTTTTCATTTGTTTGAATATTTTATATGGACCATGGGAATTCAAATAATTATTACAATAACATATTGTTGGCAATATGTGGACTTATATTATGACGATTAATTTTACCATTAAAATTAAGTATCAATTAAAATAAAAATCAATTTAAAAAATGCATTATTAATTTGTGAAATTATATATTTAAATCCTAAAAGGATTTCGCATGTAAATCAAAAGTTAAAAAGTATAATAATAATAATATTTTAATACTTAAAATCCGAGAGTTTTGAAAGGGACATGCCTTCATCTGACACCAAGTATGTGGCATCATGGCATGCATTGACACATGAAGCAACATTTGGAAGGCCGAAAATTCTCCATTATAGTATAGTTTCTTCATTATATTCTCTTTTATTTTTCCTTTGTCTGTTTTCATTCTTCTCTTCTGGAATACCTACGTAAGTTTTGGAGGAAAGAAGGATTCAACTTGTTGGAGTGGAAAGAGTAAGAGGTTCCTTATTCTGGGTTTACTACAGGCATGAATATCTTCTCCTTTCTCTACAACATTATTTGTAAATAACGAGGAAATACACATTCTATTTTAAATGGCAATTAAATGAATTTGTGGACAGCTTCTGATTTAATTTCTTGGAAATGAAATCTAAAAAGGAAATTGATGGATTATGTATTCTCTTAAGTTTCCTTTGTGTGGTTTTAGCTAAACGTAGATGGGTGTTCCTAATCAATTTTTATTTTATTTTATTTTCTATTTAAATTTGATTTCTGAAAACCCAAATCGATTTATGCCTCTGGATTTTATTATAGCCAACAATAATTTATTTGTATGAACAAAATGATTTCTGGGTAGTGTGAAAAATGTTTTTACCAGGTATTTCATCATTTTTCCTGATATATTTGCTTCTGAATACTAATAATTTCTTAATAGAAAAGAAATTAATGCTGGAATGAACTGATTTGGATATGTATATATGTATGTATCTATGTATGTATGTATGTATGTTTGGAATAAATTTATTGTGCATTTTATAGAGTTGCTCATTACCTAGAGGGAATATGTCTAATTGGTATTTGGAAATGATGATTTCTGTCTATTTTGTTAAGTTGTTTGTTGATTGGAAGGTAAGAAAAATAATAGTTGAATATGTACCATGTGAAGCATGATTTGCTTGTGGTTTAATCAAAATTCAGATGCTGAATGATTGTGGTTTGATTATGCCTTGGTCCTTGTGATTAGAGTGAAACATGATTACTGAAATAGAAATTGGTTATTCTATTTGTGTACATTCATAATTGTATCTTGATGAAAAACATGTATTAATACATCCTCCGATGTGTTACCATATGGTTGTTGATAAAATAACTTGTATATCATTTCATATTTTATTAAATAATTGCATCAGAAATTGGAGTTAATATTCATGCCAGTTCATTTTTAACTGACAACATACCACTACTCCATTCTTGCAAGACAATTAGCCATCACGTTTGGATATGTAGAAACTCATGTCTTGTGAAGTTTTGTCGTAGCATGGATCTAAATGAGATACTTGGATTTCAATTTGTACAAGGATGATATCCTAGAATTTTGACTAAATTTATTGGGATATTGGACCCATTGTTAATAATCAAACCTCACTATGTGAGAGTTACCGTAATAGTTATATATTTCACCTTAACGGCATATGTAATTTATGATTTTAATAAAGAGATGATTACCTTGTATGTAATAATATTTCAATATGGGTAAATGCTAAATACTAGAAGTAATAAATCTTTCTTATCATAAATTGTTAAATTTATTTATTTGATATTTGTCAATGTATGAAGCCGATAGTTGGGCAATTATTGTAACAATCAATTGTCTTTAATTTCTTAATTAAATAAGCTATTTAGTGGCATAGCTAATTGAAGGAATAATTAAATATAGATGTTTTAATATATATTTAATTTGGCCTTTCAGTAAACTTGGTATTAATATGATAAGATTGTAAATCCTATTGTATAGAGAATTGAAGAGTATCGTTGTAAAAAGTAATTTAAGGTTAAAAAAACAAGCATCAGGAAAAGAGAGACTAAATGGGATGGTAAATAGATGAAAGATCCATTAGAATTATCTCATGATGATCCTAGTTGGCCTTTGGCATTTATCTCGATATAAACTCTTACAAGATAGGTTAAATTGGAAATAAAGTAAATGCAAACTATAAGATCTAGATAACTGTGAAAGGGATAGTTGTGAGGTGGTAGAAGACTTAAAATCATAAGACTAGTGTGTTGTCTTGAGCTTAGCTGAAACTTGCACTATGGAAAACTTTGGCCAAATTAATGCATTGATGGTTGTGCATTGTCTGATCACCTAGTCCTCCAATTAAATTAAAATTGTCAGTAACCTAATCATGGGAAGTTGAACACTGAACATGAGGTAGGCAATGGTTGGATACCAAAATACGAAGTTGGAAAACTAGCTTCATGGTAGACCCAAGGAATTTCACATAGTTCCCATGATCTTTAAAAAAATTGAGCCGAAACACTAGTAAGCATTGTCACTCGAAGTAGTGGCAAAGGGAGATCACGGAGATCTGGATACACCCTTCTTAGCCGCACATGGCTTACACGGAAGTTATCAAATAGATAAAAAGAAAAAAATTTATTTAAATCATTTGATTAAATAAATCTGTATGGATGTGGCTGCGTAATCTATTTTTATGTATGTTTAAAAAAAATATCACCATTTTTCAGTTCTAGTGATTTTGAGTGTTACAATTACCCTCTTCCATCAATGGAGTAGATCCTTCTAATAGTGGTAGGAGGTCAAAGATTTTCTTTGCTTGATGGATATTTGAGTTATAATCAAATCCTAGTCTAAGAATTTGACCAATTCAAAATGGCTTTCACTACCAAGTGGGGCACATATGCCTACAACACAAAATGTCCTTGGGATTGTCCAACGTTGGGACTACTTTCCAAAGAGCCATAGATATGGTGTTTAAAGGAGTAATCAACGATATCATCTTGTTTTACCTGGATGACATAACTATATATTCTAAGCATATAAATGATCACATCGCGCATCTAAGGAAGGTTTTCGAAGGTGTAGGGAATTTGGGTTTTCACTTAATCCCAAGAAGTGTATTTTTGTAGTGTACAAAGGAAAGTTGTTGGGGCATGTTATTTCAGTGGAAGGTTTGTCAATCAATCTAGCCATGATTCATTTGATTATGTCCTTGTCTCTCCCAAGTCATAAGAAGGGTCTCCAGAGTTTTCTGGGAACCATAAACTTCATGCAGAGATTCATTCCTCAATTCGTGACATTGGCTAAACCATTGAAAGCCATGCTAAAGAAAAACATGTCATTCTCATGGACAAAGGAAGGACAAGAGAGCTTCAAAGCCATCAAAAAAATAATTTCTCAAGCTCCCACGCTAGTGAACCCAGGTTTGATAAAGACTTATCCTTTATGCTTTTGCAGGTCAAGAGAGCATTTTAGGGATCCTCACCCAGAAAAATGATGATCTGATGAAGCAGCCAATTACTTTCTTCATTCAATACCTCAATGACTACAAGTTCAAATACTCATTCGTTCAAAAACAAGTCTTTGCAGTTATTAGAGCTTTGAATAAATTCAAGCACATGTTTTCCAACAACAAAATTCATCTGATGGTGTCTCATCTAGGTGTCAACGAGTTTTTGCTAAACAAATAGATGAACGAGAAGCATGCTAGATGGATCATGAAGGTGATGGAGTATGATGTACATATCAAGGTTACCAAACTTTTCTGAGTTAAAGGTTTATGTCAACAAATTTCTACAGACATGGAATCAAAGGATGATGAGGATACAATGCTCCTAAACACTAATGAGAGTGATGGTCAAGTTTACTCGTTATCCAAAATGAATAATTTCCTCTTCTTAGGAGTATATCCTATGAACATGGATAAAATCCAAAGATAGACTTTCCATCTTCAATCTATTCCATATGTTTTGATAGATAACGTTCTCTTTCAAAAGGATTTGAACGGTTTCCTCCTTTGGTGCGTAAGACCGGAACAGGTGAGTAAGATACCGGAAGAGTTTCATAATGGCCTATCCAGAGGACATTACTCTACATGAACAACTACTACCAAGGTCATGTGGGCTAGTTACTATTGGCCAGATTTGTTCAAAGATGTCCATCTCTGGGTAAGGAGATGTAAAGAGTGTGCCTTTTTCACAGGTAAGCAGAAGATGGCAGATCTTCCACTGCATCCAATTCAAGTGGATCAACCCTTTGTTTAATGGGGGTTGGACTTCATCGAAATGATTAACCCTCCATCTAATGACACACATAAATGGGTGCTTACTACAACGGACTATTTTACTCGATGGATAGAGGTGGGTAGCATTAAAAGAGAGCAATGAAAAGGTAGTTCTAGATTTTTTGGAAGGTATAATGACCAGGTTTGGTGTTCCTTTTATAGTCATTTCAGAGAATGTGATGGATTTTGTTGGTATGAAGTTGAGTGAATGGGTTGTTAAAAATGGGGTCTACATCAAGACTTTGTCCAATTACTATTCGCAAGGAAAAAGATTGGATGAGTCTAGTAACAAAAACCTCATAAGGATTATTAAGCGCATGATGGAAACTAACAAGAGGACTTGGCATACCCAGCTTAAGACTACCTTATGGGAATATCGAATCACACCTAAAAGGTCCATAGGTAATTATCCTTTCGTGCTTGTATATGGAAGGGAATCAAAACTTGCACTCTCCTTGGAGTTACCTTCTTTTGAGTTAGCTCATCAACTTGAAGTTATAGAGAGTGATCCTCTGAAAGTAAGATTCACTAAACTCATAGAGTTAGAGGAAGTATGAAAAAAGGATATGAAGACTTTGGAGTAACATCATGCTTAGGTAAAAAAATATTTTGACAAGAAGGCATCTAACAAGTGTTTTCAAGAGGGAGATCTAGTCCTCAAATGGGATGAAGATAGGACCAAGCTAGGAAAGCACGCTAAATTTAACGCTCTCTGGAGTGGGCCATATATCATCACGAATTGCAAAGAGGTGAATTTATTTCATCTATCCAAGCTCAATGGAGAATAATTTTCCATTCATGTGAATGTGATACATCTCAAAGCTTGTTTTTGAGAAGTGTTTCTCCCCCTTTACAGTTTATTTATGTGTTTTCCTCCAAGTGCTTATGCACATTGTTGTTGTGCTTTTTTGTTATTTTTCTTTCCTTGTTGCTATGTTTTTGTGTTATTCTTGCACATTGTTTCATCATTAGAAGGTGTCAAAGAGAAAAAAGATCCAAAGTTTCAATGGGAGTTTCATGATCTGCCTCATCTAAATTATGCAGTATTCCATAGATGTCAAGCATTCAACAGGTTCAGTATACTTCATGCTTAGCATTCTAGGGAGGAAAAAGATTGGTTTGCTCAATGAGATTCCGAGATGTATCACAAAAGATCAAAATCACTTTTAAGATTCCAATATAGACTCCATGCCCAATGGATGACTTAAGGCTACTAGAATCATGCTTAGCAGGTAATCATTCCTGAGAGGTCACCAAAAATGTTATCCAATTTTACACACATGTCAAAATTGGACAATGGTATCCTATTTCGATCAAATCATGACATTGGTCCCAGGGACCCATTTTTGGTCGGCACAAGACAACATGATTAAAATAATTAATAATTTGCATAATTGAGCTCACCAAACGAGAAAACATTGAGAATAACTTGGTAACAACTCGGTGTTCGCTCAGTTGAGAACTCAGTTGTTTATTATTGGATCTCAACTCGATGGGTTGGTTGAGCCCAACGTTGAAGAGAGTCAACTCGAGTTAAGAAAATATGGGAAATTTTCCAAAAATAAGAGGATTTTATAAAATAAGCCAAGGGCCATCGAGCAAAAACTTAGCTCATTGAGTAGCTCAGTGAGCTACTCGGTGAGCTGGCCAGATTGAGAAGGCACTAAGTTAAAACAGAGCTAGGTTCAAGGAATCAAGCTCAATATCGACCCATAACAGTTAAAACATCAGTGGCATGTGGCCAAGCTCGAAGGGATTTTCCCAGTGGATTAGCTCGGTGTGATTTTTCAGAGCTTGTACGAATGAAAACGAGGCGTGGTTCAGGTGAGTGAGTTACCCAGGGTTGATGTAGAGTTGTGAACTTGGATCATTATGGAGATATCATCGGATGAAAATTCGGGTGGTGAGAGGTTCAGGCGAGTCACTCAATGATAATGGGTTCGTCATCCAAATGTAAGATGGGAAAATGACATCAGATTTGCCATGGGCTCGCCAGAGAAAAGAAAGTAATGACTCAGAAAATTGAAGGCACAGAGTCATAAAGGCAAGTCATTGATTCACAAACAAGGGTGATGGAGTTTGCTCAGATGAATCGGGGTGAGTTCCTACATGAGATAGCAAATAACTCGATTTGGGGAGTTTTAGACCTTTGCGGCCAAGTTGAAACAATGCCACAGAAAATCAATACAATATCTTCACTACACGAGGATTAAGAGCTAGCTTCCCGAGTTTGAGACATTGGAGATGGTAAGTCGACATAGGAGTTCCACACATGGGAGATTCAGGTGAGTGTGGTCAAGTAGAAATATTGGGTTGGAAAACCATCTTGATAATTTTGAGCATGGGAGAAATTTCATCAAATACCCAAGTGGAGATTATGCCATTACAAACCATTATTGATCAGAGAATACTTGTCAAAGATCACACAAGAATTCCATGTAGGAGAGAATGTAAGCATCAAGGGTGTGGAGGGATAGGAAGAACCCATGCATAGAGGGCAAGTTCAGCATTTACGACTTAGCTGATTTTGAGCATGACGGCCTATTTTTAGAAGATGGTGTGTGGAACACACCAATGATGTAGAGACATACGCGGCATGCATTGTCTATCTTTGGAGGATCGGATTGAAGCATTTTTCATGGAGATGAGCTAAGAATAGGATTGACACTTCAGTTAACTGTAAGAGGTCTATAGATAGCACACTTGCATGTGTGGCTATGCCTGCAAATGGTATGTCACTATTAATAGCATGCGGCCTATTTCTAGAATAGATAAGTGGTGAAGGGAAAGTCTCCACCCTATATATATGATATGAATCACATAGTAATAAGAGATATGTGTGTGATGGATTTATGAAGGTATAGAGATATATGCATATGACTGAATTATTGTATCATATCCATGCGTGCACTGGTATAGATTGACATTATTGTAAGAAACTTATGTGTTTATTAATAGATGGAAGATATTGGTTGAATCTAAGTTTCATTCCAGTGTGTAATCGAGTAGTGCATGTTATTGATTCAATCATGATTATTTTTTAAAGCTTGATCTTTTATAGATCTGAATGTAGCATGCATTATAGAATGGTGGATTAGTTATTTATATATATGTTTCTTCCTTCATCACACTAACATCATACTACAACAACCCTAAAGAGGGACCTGGTACCTTTGTGTACTTTGGGTGAGTGCTTAGTCTAGGCTGAGTGATGTGCCAGTGCGTCTAGGGTGTTATCTGGTAAATTCTAGGTTGCATCATTGGTTACATTATCGGGACCTCTTTTTCAGTTGTTTTCAGGATCGTTTGCGATGAAGACGTACTGGTTAACTCTAGAAAGGATTGAGGAATGGATACACAATCTAGAGGAAGAATATGCACGGTGGTTCATCAGTGGATCTGAGTTTAACACACACACTTGGGTAGAAAATAATCTGTATGGCATCTTATATGAGAGATTTTTCACCATCTTTCCAGTAGAACTATACAAGTGGCTTTTATGCTTCTCAACGGAATTGGAGATATCACGCACTTGTCTAGACATAGGAAGAATTTCAGGCCCTTTATGATGTTGATTTGATCTGGACTCGTGTTTTGGATACGTGATTTCATGTTGTTCTAAACAGTTATATTCTGGAGTATTCAATTTCAATGTACTCTTGCCCAAAGGTAGCTGAATTCTAGTTTTTGTAGTATCCAACAGGAGTATATCTACAAGGTATTCCACTGGCGATCAAGATCTTGATGGTAACTTTGAACCTGGAGAATAAACCAATGGCTAAATAAACTTCATCACATTTGAGGGTAGGAATAGGTTTGGTGAAAGATGGCAAACCTAGTGGAAGAGAGGTAGAGAGAGGAGAGGTAGCTTAAGTATAATGAGGCGTGCAAGAGGGAGATAGACAAGTAGCGTTTAGTTGTAGAAAGTATGGCATTGAGGAGAGAGATGGCTCGTGAAGCATATATGGCTCACGTAGAAGATGTGGAGCCAAAGCATCAGGAACTCTCCCATCTTGGAAAACATGGCAGAGATCCCCCCTTGGCCTCATAGAGAAGTGCACCAGTAGATACTACCTGGGCCATAAGCGTGCATCTTAATCCACCTAATGACTTAGCCCTTGCGCTTGGTTTTCCAGTATCTATTACGACAAGTAACTAGCAAGCTAATTTGGGAAGTAGGAGAACAAGAGTAAATCAGGGAGCAAGTACATCAATGGTAGGATATACGAATTCAATGATATTTGGTGGAACATTCTTAGGTGTATCATCCGCACAATATGTGAGTGCGCAAAATGTTGGATTCATCTCTGGAAGTGGAACTACCTCACAAATTTAAGGGATTCACTATAGTACTATTATCGAAGCACATGGGAGTACATCTACATGTCCTATTCCAAGTACAAGTGGGGGATCAAGAGGTATAGGTGGTTCTACTTCTAGTGGATCTAGTGGTTCTGGAGGTAGAGGGAACATAGGAGGTTCTGGATCAGGTAGTCAAGGCCCGTAGCAACCACAAAATATTTATATGGATATGTCTCTTCATCTTCCAAAGTATAGAAGCATGGAGGATGTTACCGAACATGTGCACATGTGTGAAATATTGTGGCGAGCTAAAGGGGTCATAGTTGTTGAGCGTAAGGCAAGTCAATTTGCTACTACATTATAGGGATGTGCACACAGCTGGTGCAGGAATTTTGACCCTGATCAAACATGTGTGGATTAAGTAGCATTGAAGGATGCTTTCTTGAAAGAGTTCCATATCCCTGAGTTTGAGAAAAAAAGTATCAGCGTGCTCAAAGATATCAAGCAAGGCACTACTGAGAGTGTATGTGAGTATGATGCTCATTTTAACACACTTCTATCTAAGTTATTTTATGATATTCATGCAAACCAACATGCACAATGGTTTGCTAGAGGATTGATTACACCATATAGAAGGGAGTTGTCACATAAGACATACACTGATCTGTGTGAAGCACTAGAAGTAGCTTTACGTGCTGAGGTAGTTGGGAGCATTGACACTAGCATTAATCCATTCTTTGAGGCACAAATTGTAGCTATGAAAAATAGTTAGAGAAGCTATTAACAGATTCATCCTTTAAAACATGCTCAGGAATTTGGTGTACAGATTGTGAAGTGGAAGGTCACACCAAAGATAGTTGCCCTCACCAATCTATACACTCATTACTATTAGATTGTGAGATTTTTCATTTGAAACATGATGCTAGTCACTTTCCTTTGTTACATTATGTGATAAGGAAGAATGTGTCTTTCTTTTGCAAAATTTGTAGGTCCACGACCCATGATACTAAGGATTGTCAGCTGATTGGTCAGATCCAGGATGTTATAGACATTGGGGTACAATAGACAAGTGTAATAGATAATTCTAAGGGTAAGAATGAGCATCAGGATCAAGATCATAATCAAACGTGCTATGATAAGAATGAGGGGCTTTTTGAAGGAGGTCATGGAAGGGGATGTGGATATCATGGAGAATATGGAGGACAAGGCCATGGTGGAGGAAGAGGTGAGTTCCCTCATAGAACATGTTATACGTGTGGATATCCTGACAACTATAAGTGTGAATGTCCTCAGAATATTGCATGTTCTTTCTGTGAGAAAAACCATAGCTATGAAGAGTGCCCAAACTTATATGAGCATCTGAGTAAGCTGCATAAGCAACAAAACAAAGGTGTCAGGATGGTTAGAATTCAGTGCATGGTAGAAGATCATTGGATGCCCAAGATAGCATAAGGGCTTGAGGCATTGACAGTGAAGATTATGGCATGTGTAAGAGAGGCATTACACCAGAAGCCTACAATCACCAAGGAGGATGTTTTGTACGCAAGTTACCCAGATCCTACTCATCAGAAGGAATTTTACTAGAATACCATGGAAGTGCTAAGGAATCTTCAAGGTGAGATACAGTACTTAAAGGAGTAGAAGAAAGCATCTGAGACAGTCCAAACTAATATCAATGATCTAAGAGAAGTGTGCAAAATGTTGCACCAGGAGAACATTATTCCACTATTAGGAAGTTGGTTAAAAGGGAACACTCCACGCCCAATTCTTGAGACCGGATGACAGATATTGCATGCAAATATTCCCCCTAATAGCATTGACTATGATAAGGAAATTACTCTGAATGTTGTTGTGGATGGATGGATGTTGAGCAATATATTGATTAATACAGGTACATAAGTAAATGTGCTTACATTAGATGCATGAGTACAAATGGGGAGGCCTCCATTACATCCATCATCTAATGTATTGTTTATGGCAAACCAAACTAAGGCCACTCCCATAGGAGTTTTGAAGGATGGATATATAACCATACAAGGGGCCAAGTTCACTAGGAATTTTGAGGTATTAACACTTGCAAAAGTAGATAATTTTCTAGCCTTTCTTGGCCACCTTTGGTGTTATGTGAATAATGTTGACTTGTGATTCAATAAGGGGTATATCAGCTTTGAGAAAAAGGAAGAAAGAGTTGTGATACCTATAATAGATGGGAATTCTACATCGTATGTTGAGCCTTTAAGTGAGGAGGACTTAAACAGAATTTATGTACTCGTTATTCAGGACCCAGAGGTCAATGAGCCATCAAAAGAAGGCATCCTATAGTGGGAGGATTCTCATTCTATTAGTGATACTATGAGTATTGCTTGTGATAATTGGGCTCATGGTACATATGAATTAGTAGGGTGCGAGGTGAAAAGTGTAGTTGTGCGTAAGAATGGACTTCATTCGGTTCAACAGATAGGTAGCACAATACCTTGGTATACAGGGGCAGAAGATCTTCTTACATTTTTGAAAGCCATCAAAACATAGTGGACAAATCAAATTAAGAGAAGAGTTATGTTAGTATATACCTTGTGCGGGACAGCAGCGTGCTGGTGGGTAGTCCACAAAGATAGTATTATAGAATGGGAAGAGATTGTAATCACCTTATCTATTAGTTTTGTAAGGAACAATGCACCTAGGAAGATCAGCACTTATCATGGTGATCAACCTGTTCAGCATCACATTCAGAAGTGTGAGAGACTTTGTACAGTAGGATAGGAAGCATTACCACCTTCACTCTGGATGCATAGATTTTACTCTACACTATAAGGATGCATACACGCCTGGTATGTATATGCAGAACTACATTGAGAGACTGGGAACTAGAAAAAATTGACTGCAAGAATGATCCAAACCTTTGACTACTTTTATTCCCAACCTCCAATAGAAGAGGCATTAAAATTTTTCAAGCGCTTAACTATGGGAGATAGTGCAAAAGTAGAAGAGAATATTCAAGAATTATTTAGTGAGACAGAGTCTCGAGCATGTTTTGAAAAGGATGAAGAAATGCACTCCATAATACTTGAACACACTTTCCTTGAGAAAGAGAAAGGAAAGATGGTTTACATCATGGATGATGAGGAAATTAAGAACCTAGATATTAAACATTCGCAAGGGGTGCGCGAGGTCTTGGATAGTGCAAACAAGGATATGCATGCCTATCATGAACTAATGAAGACAAAGAAGGTGAATATAGGTTTGGAGGCTAAGCCTAAGGAGGTAATCATTAGAGACTACTGGTCAAACTTGGAGGTAGAAAATATCATTGAGTTACTCAAGTATTATCAGGACTTATTCCCTCGAGGGTATCATGAACTTAAAAGCATGCATAAATAACTGGGGGAAATAAAGATAAAACTTAAGGACAATGCACGACCCGTTAGGAAATGACCTTACAGGATGAACCCCAATTTGTGTGAAAAGGTAAAAGAAGAAATTGACAAAATGTTGAAATATGGAATTATCAAGCCCCTTGATGAGTCAAAATGGGTTAGTCCAATGCTGATTAATATCAAGAAGGATGGACGAATTAGAATATGTGTGGAATATAAGGAGCTAAATGATTCATGTGTAATAGATCTATTCACTGAGGTAATACTAGAAGGCGTGGCAGGGCACAAAATATATTCCTTCACATATGGGTTTTTCAGGTATCATCAAGTTAGGATTGCTCATGAGGATCAAGAAAAGACAACATTTACTACTGAATGGGGAGTTTTTCCTATACTGTGATGCCTTATGGATTGAAAAATGTGCCTACTGTATTCTCGTGCATAGTTGTTCAGGCATTCAAATATTTTATTTATAACTTCTTATAGGTCTACCTAGATGATTGGATAGTATATGGGCTTGTGAAAGATCATTGTGATAATCTACGCTTAATGTTTGAATGGTAAAGACAATTGAGTATCTCTTTGAAAATCAAGAACTGCATATTTGCTACACCATTTGGACTACTGTTAGGACATATAATCTGCAAGGAAGGTTTGTTGGTTGATCCAGCAAAGGTTGCAGTCATTCTAGGCCTGGAAACGCCTACCAGTCAAAGTGAGGTGTGCAGATTTTTAGGTCATAAAGGATATTATAGAAAATTCATCAAAGGGTATGCCAAATTTTCTACACCCTTGGAAGAATTACTCAAGGGGAAAGGTACATTTTATTGGGGAGAACTGCAGCAGCGCGCGTTTGAGATATTAAAGGAGAAACTTACTACCGCACCCATTTTGTGCTTTCCCTCATGAGATTAACCATTTCATTTGTATGTGGATGCCTCTAGTATGGCCATTGGTGTTGTGTTAGCTCAACCTGGTGAAGGTATTGTCGATCATCCAATTTTTTTGCTAGTAGGAAGTTGATTCCTGTTGAACGGAATCATACAACTATAGAGTGTGAAGCTATTTCCATGATCTATGCATTGCACAAGTTTTGATAGTATTTGTTAGCAACACCATTTGTGTTTTATACAAATCACATGGCATTGAAGTACTTGGTAAACAATCCCATATTACAGGGGCACATATGCAGATGGGTACTCCTATTTCAAGAGTTTCATTTCACAGCTGTGGTGAAGCTAGGGAAAAGCAATTCTAGACTAGATCATATATCTAGAACCAACTCAGGAGAGGAAGCACAAACAATTGAAGAAACCATGTCAGATGCATAGTTATATAGGTTACAATGCACACCCATTAAATTAGAAGACATTTTTTTCTTTCTATAGACTGGTGTGGCACCAGAAGGAATGAAGGCATTAGAAAAGAAATATCTTGTTATAGACGCAGCACCATTTATGTTAATAAGTAGTGGCCTTTACAGGTTAGGAAGAGATGAATTATTATGTCATTGTGTATTAGAGCATGAGCACAAGGATATTATGGAAGAATCCCATGGTTGTATTGCAGGAGGCCATTATGTAGGTGATGTGACTACCCGGAAGATCCTCCTTGCTGGATTATGGTGGGAGACATTGTATAAAGATTGTAAAGAATATTGTAAGGCATGTGATCATTGTCAGCACCTAGGAAAACCAAGGCAAAGAGATTATATGCCTTTGAGACTAATTACTAGTGCTGAACCGTTTGATAAATGGGCCATTGACTTCATAGGACCTATTTCACCAGCTCCGAGCAGGATTGGGTCACACTATATCACTACTTGCACAGATTATCTCACACAGTGGGCAAAAGCAGCACCTATAAAGGACTGTACAATAGCTACAATAGCTACGTTTATATGGGAGAATGTTCTTACAAGATATGGATGTCCTTTAAGCTTGAAAATTGATAGGGGTACACACTTTTTGAATGAGACAATCAGGATTCTATTAGATGAGTTTATGGTTGCACACCGTAAAACTACACCTTATCATCCTCAGGAAAATGGAATTGCTAAGGCTTTCATCAATATTTTGAGCCAGACTTTGACAAAAATTTGTGATGTTGGAAGAAAGGATTGGGATGACAAAGTGTCAGCTGTTCTTTAGGAATATAGAACAACTTACAAGAGATTGAACAAAGCCACACCATTTCAGCTAGTGTTTGGTGCAGAAGCCATTCTCCCTATAGAATTTATGTTACCTTCTTTACGCATTATGTGTGCTAGAGGTTCTAGCTAATGAACAAGATTTAGAAGAGCATATCAAGAATATTATTCAACTGGTATGAGCGATGAGCCATAACACGATGGATTTAGAAGAAGGAAAAAGTCTAGGCAGAAGGCATGGCATGAAAAAAAACATAAGGGATAAGAAGTTTGAGATTGGACAAATGGTACTTCTTTATGACTCTAAGTCAGAGATTCACACATGAAGTCCACGTAGGAGAGAAGGCCAAGATCAAGGGCATGGAGGGCAATTTTAGCATTCAAGACTAAGCCAATTTTGAGTATGAACTACCTATTTTTAGAAGATGGTGTGGCGGAACACACCAAGGATGCAAAGACATGCGCATCATGCATTGTCTATCTTTGGAGGATCAGATTAAAGTGTTTTGCATGGAGATGAGATAAGAATAGGATTGACACTTAATTTAACTGTAAGAGGTCTATAGATAGCACACTTGCATGTATGGTTATGCCTGTAAACCGCGCGTGGCTATTAATAGCATGCGGCCTATTTTTGAAATAGATAAGCACTGAAAGGCAAGTCCCCACCCTATATATATGATATGAATCACATAGTAGTAAGAGATATGTGTGTGATGGATGTATGAAGGTATAGAGATATACGCATATGACTGAATTACTATATCAGATCCATGTGTGCACTTGTATAGATTGACATTATTGTAAGAATATTTAGTGTTTATTAATAGATGGAAGATATTAGTTGAATCTAAGTGTCATTCCTATGTACTAGTATTAGATTGACAGTATTGTAAGAAGATTCTTTGTTTATTAATAGATGGAAGATATTGGCTGAATCTAAGTGTCATTCCTATGTGTAATTGAGTAGTGCATGTTATTGATTCAATCATGATTACTGTTTAAAGCTTGTTCTTTCATAGATCTGAATGTAGCATGCATTGTAGAATGGTGGATTAGTGATGGATATATATGTTTCTTCCTTAATCATGCTAACATCTTGCTACAGTAACCCTAAAGAGGTACCTGGTGCCTTTATTCACTGCGGGTGAGTGCTCAGTCTAGGTTGAGTGATGTGCCAATGTGTTTAGGGTGTTATCTGGTAAATTCTAGGTTGCATCATCAATCATAAGAGATCTCTACGATTGGGTAATTTGAATTATGTAGCCATGGTGGAGAATTGAGGCAATCTTGCTAAGTCATCAATAGAGCTTGGGTCTGCTGAAGGGCTCCTCCAAGTCGTGGAAAGTATGGTATTAAATCTTGAAATAAATAATCAATCAACAAACAACCATGGCCAACATGAGGGAGTCCATTCAGGTTCCAGAGTGAGGGGAGTACCTAATTAGTCACCGAGTTATTAAAAAAATAGGTGGATCTATATTTTAGAGGTGGGATAACCACTTAGGGAGAACCAAGGTAAAATTGAAGGAGCCCAGTCGAGTCATGCAAACGAATAGAGAGGCTCAAATGCTTGGAATGGCCTAAAGAGTGAGCCAATAAAATTACGTAGGACCGGGCTCTAAGAACATCTAAATAGTGTGGCCATGACAAGATCTGGAGCCACCAAGTAAAATGAAGGGGGAGCCTCACGTGCAGGGGGTTATCAAGTCGAGAATAACAACTTATCAAATCATAAAGGATTCCAACCATGCTAAGGAGTGGGTATGCAAAACTCGACACTTAGAGGGAGGTGCATCCATGGTAGGCGTTAAGCTTAAGAAGAATTTGATGAGGTGGAACTGAAGGAGCCAAGTGCACTTGAAAAGCTAGCTCATCATAGTAGAGGGAGGTTTGTAGGTCATTGTGGGTAACGAATCGAGAGACTTGATCTTGAAGAACGTTGTTGAATATATCTAGCTAATTGAAGGGAGTGGACACCAGTTTAATCCCATAGTTTGGTCGATATCGATTCTATTGAATCATCAAAAACACTATCTTGGCCAATACCATGTGTTGAAGGAAATGCGAGCTCAAAGCATTGGACCATCGACATTGGACAATAAGCCTCGACCTTGAAAATATGTTGATGTTAACAGAATAGGAAGAAAGGTGAGGTACTCGCCAGCCTTGTAAAGTGGAAGGCATCAAGATGATTTTCAATTAGCTTGGTTCAAACCACAATCAAGGGTAAAGCACAAAGCAAGTGATTTTTGACACATATAGCTCGCCAAGTCGGTGATGGAGCTTGGGTTGGTATTTGGGTGCTGAATACCAAAGGAGATCATGCACAGTCGGCAGTAAACTCATTTCAATGAAATCTCGGTCTTGATCATGGTGGATTAGCTCAATCAAGGCAATGGTAATGGACTCGACTGGTACAAATGAAAGGATCTCAAATACACAAAGGACCCCTCCCCATTTGATTCAAAAGAGCTATTGCCAAGCTTGAGTGATAACATATCACAGGATGTTGCGGAGTGTTCTACGCCGATTCGATCCCAACCAAAGAAGAGTTTGAGGAATTCAAATGAGTAGAGGATAACTTACAAAGAAATGACTAAGGTGCACGAACAAAGATGTGAGTCATTAAGAGGCATGCGAATGAAAAACTACTCAAGAATTGTTTCCAAGGAAGGAAGGAACTCAACCATTCAAGATTAAAGGGAGATCGGGCACGTGGATGAAGGAGCTTGATGGGGAATAGAAGGAGTTCGAGCTCATCGGTTTTGATGTGGCAATGTAAAGGGTTGGTTTGGATGCGGGTGAGGAAAAGTGGGCTCGGTGTGGTGGAATAGTGATCTCTGTGACATGGAATGGTGGGGGAGCTCGATATCAACTCGGTGAGTTAGATCGGCAAGCCAACCTCTGAGTTGGGACTCATTTTTGACCTTTTCTTCATGACCCCTCCCTCTTCAAGTCAAACCAGTATTTGGGGGGGCCCACCACTATTTTTGTAATTAAATTAATATTTTTATTTAAATATTTTAATAATAATATTTCTTATTATTAGTTAAATATTATTTTAATTAATTAAGGAGACTAGGTCAACAGGATGTTAATGATTAATGATGGAACCTTCTAAAGTGGTTCAACCAACTACAATAATACATCATGTACCTTCAATTTAGGAATGTAATTATGACCTTTCCTCTTCTCTCTCACATATTCTTCTATAAATGTAAGTTGGAGGCTCATTCCAAGGGGTTTCAACATGTCAAATAGGTTGGAAAGTTAGACATCTTAGGCAAGTTCAATTTTCAAGAGTCCTCTCTCTTCTGCAAGTTGTCCGTGTGTGTTGAGAGAACTTTCAAGACTGTAATGGAAACTATTACCTCTTTTGAATGTATGATGCATTGTGCATGTTATTGAAGCAATAAAATTGTGTGTTTTGTGACTAATCTTAGTCCTTTCATCCTTTTATACTTATTTTGTGCCTTTTCTCATGATTGCAAGTACACTGTACAAGTTCAAGTTTCTATTGCAGATTCTTGGAGTTTTGTGCTTATCGAGTGGTGGAGTATTGCATGCAGTTGAGTTGTGGTGTCCATTCACCCTTCTTGAGTTCATCCTTCTTCACTAGGAAGCTAATATATTTCTCTGTCTGATCAAGTTTAACAAAGGGAACACATGTCTCATAGTCTGTCGTATCTTGTAACCCTCTCTAAGTTGTAGTAGGTGAAGTTAACCTGTGGTGCACACACCCTCTTCAAATTAACCCTTCTCGAGTATGGGAACACCCTTTATTTAGTGCATCACCATCCCTAGTATAGTTTCATTTCTGTAAATCTCTTTCCCAAAAACCCCATGAAAATGTTAGCATAGGACTAGATAGCCTTTTTATCACACTAGGAATAGTATAATACTTAGTTTTAGGAAGAGGAATCCAGCCTTCTCCAAAGGTTCACCTTGAGCCCAAGTCACATATCTTGAGAGGTGATCCCATGTGTCCCCAATCACACAAAACTTCATTTTTACATTTTTTCCGATTCGCAGGGTGTAATGATTTGGTGACAACACATACCAAAGGATTTACCATCAGTGGTGGGTAATGCAGCTCATTTTTCCATATAACAACAATTTTACATTGCATGATTTTCAATGAAGGATGGGGCTTGGATCCAATGGTGCAAAATACCATATGCCTTCATAGTGAGGTATTTTCAGGCATTGGTTCACAACTTCTCAGACACGTGGCCACCTAACATTCAATGTAGACAAGGTAGACTGCGACTACCACACACTGAGGAAGAAGTATGCATATCCATGATGTAATGCATATATTGAAAGGCTCATATCAGATTTGTTGAGCATAAAGCCAGTAATTTTTGTTGTTGGATACATTGGAGCAGCACTTGTGTACCTCCAACTGAAGCTCAAGTTGGAAAAAAACAGGTATGTGGAAGATGAGTTCGCACTCCCAGGCCCACCAAAGGGTAAGCATACCATGGAGAACATTCCAGTGCCTAAGCCCACATGGTACAATCAAAGTAGAGGATGAGGGAGGGTGAGAACAAGGATAGTGGTGGTTTGGAACACAGAGGTAGAAGACAACCTCTAAATAAGGATGAAGTTAAGTGGTGCAACTACTCCACCTCATCCACAAGAGGGGGATGATGAGGATTGGATGTAGTCCAAGGAGAGTGCCGATTCAAGAGAATGTTCAGGAGAATAAGGACCCAAGGTTCTACTCTAGAAATTAGTGTGTAGATCACCCCGAATCTCTCCATAGAAGAAGACAACTGAGAAAAGGAGAAGGAAATTAAAATTGAATGAGGAAGTGGAAGATTCAAAGGAAAGTGGGTCCAAATCTCCTACATCTCCAAAGAACATAGAAGAACAAAAAGATGAAGAAATGAAGGATGGAGAAGAGGAAGAAAAAGGAACATATGAGAAATCAACTAAGCCTACTCGGGACATAGAAGCATAAGTCCCAAATCTGGAAGCCCAAGTTCTTAAGTAGCCTAGGTCAAGAAGAACAAGTGGGGAATACATTCCACCAACCATGGGCTATGCTGAGGACACAGGTAAATTTTTTCATGCATGTTTCCAGAGCATAATGACACAAAAGGAGCATGGTTGGGAGTTAATAGATGAAGATATGGTAATAGTGTGCATAAGAAAACAATTGTCATGGTCGATGCACACACACATGGATGAACCAGAATTTTATGTGTATGAGGAGTCATGCATGTCAAGGAGGTTGAAAAAGACAGCTTAGGCTAGGCACATAACAGTAAATCCTACTGTTATGTTAGATGAACAGGTAAGCAATGCTTTGGTGAAGGTGTCAACAGAGTGGCACGACGAAATATGGATAAAGCTGCCACAATTAGGGCACTAAAGGAAGATATCAACACTAAGGATGAGGAGAGAGTGCACCTAGATTAGGAAAGAGACTTGGCACAGAAGAAGAACATTATTTTTATCAGCATGGCAGAGGAGATTGGTGATAATGTCTTGAAGGCTAGGCCACACTTAAGAGCCAAATGTACCTAAGATGTTTCTTTTGGAAATAAATTATGTAAGTATATTGGTGGACTTAGTTCTTGAAGATGAACCTCTACGCATTTCAGTGCCAAAGGATCTAGCATAATATGCAGAGTGAGAAAAGGCTTCACTGATGCAAAATATTGCATCATATGAAGGAATACTGCAAGCACTATGGGAAGAAATAAAGAAGGTGGACCAATCCTTGAACATATGTACAGCTTGAGAGGCACTCATCAAAATAAAAACCCTGGAGGAGGACAATGAGGTCCAAAAAGTGATGAAGAACAAAACATTGGGCCACGCATAAATATTAGCATTGGTTAAATAGAATCACATGGTCCTGGCAGCAGCCAAAGACCCACACAAGGATCAGCTAGAGGAGCTTGGGAAGCTCATCATGTAGAAGATGGACTTGGTAGAGGGAAGGATGAATACAATTTCTAGCATTGTGTTGGTCTTCCTGAATGAGAAAGGAAAGATTGCGCAAGATGAACTAGATTCCATTGCTATGGAAATTCCAAAAAAAGTAGAGGAAGCACTCGTTGAGTGGCAGACCTTAGAGGCTGAGATAAAGGAGGAATATGCTAGATTATTTTTTTAGGTTGAAGTGGATGAAGCTATGGGCTAACATCATTATTTTATGCATATAGATTCATTCTTATTCTTTCCATTCAAATTCTTTAATTCATTTTTTTTAGACAACCATCATCGGGGTGAAAATAAAATTAGTGTGGGGTAACGTTGAGCAGAGAATACTTAACAAAAGGCACACAAGAGGTCCACGCGGGAAAATAGGGCACTTTCAAAGGTGTGAACGGATAAGGGGAACATGCGCGTCGAGGATAAGTTCATATTTCAGGACTTAGCCGTTTTTACACATGAGGATCTATTTTTATAGATGGCATGCAGAGCACATAAATGAGGTAGAGACTTGCACACCATGCATAGGCTATTTTTGGAGGATTGGCTACAAAACAATTTGCATGGATGTGGGCTAAGAATAGGTTTATCACTACCAGTTAACTAAAGGAAGTCTATTAGTAGCACACTTGCATGTGGGGATGTGGCTGTAAAAAGTTCATAGCTAATAATAACATGTGACCTATTTTAGGATTGGATAAGTGGTGAAAGGTAAGTCCCCACCCTTATAAATATGTAGTGAACTGCGTAGTAGAAAGATAAATTACATAATGAGTAGAGAGACATATATATGTATGTATGTGTGCAAGACTGGACTATTGTATTAGATCTGTGCACGTATGGGCATAGAATACCATTACTGTAAGAAGCTTCTGTGTAATTGTCATATTTAATACAATGGAGGATGCTGGCTAAATCTAAGTGTTACTTCTATGTGTATTTGTATCTAGTATGTTCTTTATTTCATCATGGTTAATACTTAATTTTGTTCTCCCTTAGAAATAGATCTGGCATGCTCTGTAGAATGATGTATTAATAATGGAACTGCATGTATTAAGTCTTCATCATGTTAACATCCTACAATAGCAACCCTAAAGAGGGACCTGGTACCTTTTTTGCACTTTGGGTGAGTGCTCAATCTAGGTTGAGTGATGTGCCAATGCGCCTAGGGTCTTATCAGGCTTGTATTACTAAATTCTAGGTTGCATCGGAAATATACAATTCCTTCATGCATTAAGAATGATTTACAAGATGTAAAATGCACATTTTCAAATCATGTCAAGCTACATATCAAATTACAGTTTACCCAAAGCATCATCAGATACCAAGTAGCTATCAAACTTGTACAGTAAGGCAAGGTTGTTATATATTGCATGAAAATTTATTGAAAATAGCTTGATCTATTCAAATAAATTTACAGCGATAATCAAGCAATTACCTTTGAATTTAGAAATTGAAATCATATATTAAATATATTATATAGTTTGAAAGCAAATTCAAGTGAGAAAATCAAGACAGAAGGAAAGGTTTCACTTCTAGAAGGTGTCAACATGAAATGAGTTACAGATTCAGTTGTGATCATAATATATGACATAATAAACTTTTTTTCATCCTGCATTGTTTCCTAAAAGGCCAAAGAAAATTTCAGCATTCAAATAATTTCAGTTTGTAATCAAAATACACATTTGCATTCCTTATTTTAAGTTCCTGGAGGAGCACATTCATAATGATAAAATTGGAAAATATGGTTATATTCTCTTTAAAAATCTTCATCCTTCTTTACCATAGAGTGTGTTGGTGCTCAATTTAATCTCACCCTATTTTTTAAAAACTTCTCAGTTTGCATGGTTTGAAGTATTTTTTGTCCTCTGTATGGATGAGTGAAACTCCTTTCCTTCACCAGGATGTTGTTTGTTAGTCATTTCCTTTGGTCATGAATCATGTTGAGCTAGGTATTGTTTTCAATTTCTCTATCCATGAGAAAGAATTTGTAATTTGGGCATGAATTTAGGGTTTCCCCTTCTTTTTTTTTAATAGTCATGTTTTCCCTGTCAATTTTTGTCCTAACATCCATGGAAATGTGGTCCTTTCTGATTGGATGCAGCCTAGTGGGTCTTTTTGGCAAAACTTGTCACATTTGTAAAAAATGCCAAATTGGTCCCACAGCCCCGATAATTTCTGATTGGCTGTGTAAAAAATATAAAGCGGCATGGGAAAATTCTTACTTTGACCCCAAAGATGGACATGTGGTCATATTTCAAGAAAAAGGTGGAGAAGTGGATCGTCGGAGCATTTTGAAGATTTTTACCTTTTTGTGAAAAGGAGGAAAGTTATAAAATTAATCCGCAACTCCGTCGGAGACAGATTAATGTCACATGTTTGAGTCAACATTTGAACAATCAAAGTAGGGAGGTGGGATTTGGAGTTTTTAAGATTTGTTTTCAAATGAATTAAAGGTATAAAAGTGAGCTACGAATATGTTGGGGCCCATGTCAAAAGTTGGAAGCAGAGAAGTGGGTCACCAGAGCATTTTTAAGTTTTTGGCCCGCTACAACTCAAATATTTTCCATGTGGCAGGAATGTGCTGATTTGAGGATCTTCCTTTGGGTCTTACCTATACAGTTGTGCCAAGGAGACACATGGAGGATTCCGTTGGCTCCTCTCTATACTTAGACTTCTCAAGCAACTTTCTAAGGTCTAGGACATGTGGAGGGCCTGCACCTGTTTAGGGACTTGCCCCTAAACTTTACTTTTGAAAGAGAGTTGAAGGGACACGTGGATTTTTCCATTGGATCTTCCCATACTTAGAATTTTTTAAGTGTTCGGTGCAATTGTGTTGGACTCTAGACACATGGAAGGCTGCAATTGTTTGAGAGTCCTTATTTTGAGCTTCATACAAAAAGTGTCGATGAGACACGTGGAAGATTCCGCTGGCCATGCCCATACTTAGACTTTACAATGGCCAAGGAGACTTTCTCAGACCCCAGGCACGTGGCACCTTCCGCTAGTCCTTAAACTCTTTCAACAACTTTGTCAGGTTGAGACACATGGTGAGCCCTCGCTAGTTTAGGGTCTCCACTTTTGGGCACCATATCAAAAGTGTGTTGAAGAGACACATGGAGGCTTCCACTGGCTCCTCTTTATACTGATACTTTTTCAAAGGCCAAGGAAATGTTCTTGGGCCTAAGACACATGGAGAGCCTTTGGTTCATTTTAGGTCCCACCTCCAAAGTTCATCTTTGAATTTTCACCAAATGGACACGTGGAAGCTTCTGCTAGGCCCCTTCCCCATTCTCTGACTTTTCAGCAATCGGTGCAACTCTCTATGGTTCTGAACACATGGAGGGCCCGTGCTCATTTGAGAACCTACCTCTAGACTTCACCTTTGCAGTTTTCACCAAGGAGACATGTGGAGGTTTCCGATGGCTCCTCTATGCACCTGGAAAACTCAGACTCACAGGGAACGAATGCAGGTAATCCATGCAAGGGCACTCATTTCTCAAGGTGTATTCTCAAGTGTGAAAAGGATTGCTTTTCAGATACAGCCATATGGAGCCACCTAAAAATGATTAAAAAGGGGGATTTCCTACACGACAAAGTAAAAGGAATGACTTAGAAGGACTGTCAAAAAATTATGATATGGCATCCCATTCATAGTCGAGGGTCTAAGAAATGTGATCAGTTCATGATTTGTCCGCCAGGAAGCTTTGGGTGTAAATTTTTTAAACATCACTTTCTGGGAAAAACTTGTAACAAGCAAAGGATTCCTTGAATATTCTTCTTTTTGGGGGGGAAATTTGGGATGACTGAGGAAGTGAAAATGTATAAATGCAATGAAAATACTCTTACAAATGGTCGGAGTTTAAATTTTCTAAGAAAATTTGAGATAAACCATTTTTCCCTAAGAAACTGTCTAAGAGACCATTTTTTTTTTCCTGTGTCTTTGGATTCAATTGTGTCAAGGTGGTTGCAAGTGTACAGCAATTGACAGGCTCTAAGATTGTTGAGGAAAATTTCCCCTACTGATGAATCTGATGAACCTTGAATGACTCTGTGTTGATCATGTGCATTATTGTGTCTTCTTTTCTTTCAAAATGTTTTCAAATAGTTTTTTCTTGTTCCTATTGCAATCTTATGTTAAAATCTCTCTGAGTCACACAAGATCTCATTCATGTGTTAGTATTGTGGCATTTACAATTTAATTATGAGAAGATCCTTCGTCTAGTAATGAAATAAATAATTTAAAATCACTTTACTCTCAATATGTTGATAAAGATTATTTGTAAGCCTATGAGTGTATCTTAGGCGTGATGAACCAGGGATTTCTAGCATTTAAATGAGTCTTTAGCATGAGCCTTTGTGTTGAATTCTTGAAGAGTGTGTGAAACCGTGCATCTCTAGCCCTCCATTGATGCACACCTTCTAGTTGAAGGGATATTTTAGCTGTCCTGAAGCATTATGTCTTTGAGTTTTCCAATTTTTGTAAAGGCCCTCAAAGATCTGGTACAATCAACTCTATCTTACTTAACTTCCCACCAATAAATTTCTCAAACTATGAATCCTACACGAAAAACCCCTATTTATACTGTGTATCCAAAAATGAACAAATTCCATTGCTAAAGTATGCAGGGACAATCAGGATTTAGTCATTGTCTTTAGTAACCTGAACCTTTTCCCAAGAAACATCTCCACTCTCTAGTGTGACAACTCATGAGAGTTAGATTTTAATGCATTGATCATATTTCCTCAAGGTTTTCATTAAAATTGTGCAGAGAAGGATCTCTCTATGCCCTTCACTGAGACGGGTTACAAAACGAGTCCTCTCACCCTGGTTGAAGGCACAGTCTAAAGTAGTGGGGGTAGATCAAACCCTCAGCGAGGTGTTATCCACTTCTCCAACACCCGAGCGACAAAGAGTCTGACGAATCCCATTCCTCGCTATAAAATGATTCATATCATGGTCTATCTTTCCCTAAGCATCCTGCCAGTCCCGTGATGCTGCTCGGCCCCCACGGGAAAATCAATTTGGATAACAACACCCGAATTGGCATCGTTTCTGGGGATTATTTGAACACCAGGACTTGTTTATGTGGCAACAACACCTGAATTAGCGTCATTACCAGGGACTATTTTTACAAATGCATACACATACCGACCCTGGTAATGTTTCTTGCATGATTCAAGTATAAATATGTTGTTTGAACATCATCCTTTGTTGAGATCTGTAAGATTTGTGGAAGACTAAATGTGCATTATGTAGTATTTCCAATTTCTAGTGGTTATTGCACTAAATTTGCATCAATGGTGATAAATTTGGGTAAAGGAAGGTTAGATCTATTAATCTTTACAGAAATTAAGCATTGATAGACAGTTGGTAAGTTACTTATAATGCATCTGCACAACTAAGGTGAAAATAATTAGTGGAAAATCCATGTTGAATTGAATTTTTAATGATTACCAGTGCCTTAACCTATTTCAAGTGAGATCTGTCATTAATATGTGAAAATCTAGAAGGAAGAAGATCTATCTTCACTAGGGACCCTACTATAAAGTTATTTCCAAAACTGGGAAAAGCAAATTTAGAAGGAAAAAAAGTCTGGAAAGTTGTTGGAGATCAAGATTCAAAAAAGGAGATATTAGTCATGAAGGGTGATCAATCTGTGGCTAAAGATTACCATACGTCTTTAAGTGATTTTGAACTAGGTAATCTTTTTATAAATTTGAGTTCTCCAACTAGAGAGGGGCCATCATTTGTATTTGAAATGTATGTTTCTCATTTTTCCCCTGTTTCTTCCAAGGTTGATAAGGTTTTCCAAGAAGCTGAGTCATTAGAGAATATCTATTTTAAAAGCTATATTCATGTGCTCCAAATACCCCTCATTCCCTATCATTCTGTTTCGCCTGTAAATTCACTGCCTCGAGGAAATATGGCCCAGAAATAACCTCCACCTAGACCTCCATTTCTTGTTGAGTTTGAAGACAATACTTTTAGACCTATAGATATTAGAGGTATGGATGGATATCCTAATATAGTGCCACAAGATGTCAGAAATAGGTTACCAAAATTTCAAGGGAATAATTCCATCACTAGTGACCAGTATTTAAAAATCTTTGTCAATATGATGGAAAATGTAGACTTTGAAATTGAGTATTTGAAGATCTTTGTCAATATGATGGAAGACTATTGAAATTCAGTACTCTTGAGGAGGATGCACGTATATAAAACTATTTATTCATACTCTTGAGGAGGATGCACGTTACTAGTACAAGGCGAGTTTTACCAAATAATTCAATATATTCATGGACCGAGATAAAAAGTGCCTTTAGATTACAATATGGGGATAAGACAGATCCTAGGTTCCTTTTATCTGAATTTGAAAATATAAAGAAAAATCCAAATGAATCTGTCAATGTCCCCTGGGTTCGACCCATGCAATGTAAAACTTCAATACTAGGTTCAATAAGACCTTGAATAGGCTAACCTGTAATCCTGAGGCCAAGCAATGTTTCTTGTTTGATAAAATATTCTGATGCTTTTGCCTTGGCATGGTTAGATTAGGATTAGATTAGTTTGCCTGCACTGGAATATAAAAAGGTTACTTATTACTTGAGAGATAAGAACCTAGGAACATTAAGGCGGGATTTCACCATGGCCTTACAAATAGAGAATAACAACAAAGTAGTTGGAAAGCCTCCTAAGAGGGAAGGTGTTAAGTTGATTAATCCTGGAAAGCCTCAATCAAAGAAAAGTTGTGGATTTGGAAGAGGTTGTAAAAAAATTTGGTTGGAGAAGTTAAAGAAATATCCTATAAACTAGCCAGAGCAGAAAAAGGGATAGGACAATTCCTAGGTTCATTACAAGCCACATGGTCAACAGAGGTCTAGAAATCATCCCAGAGGTGATCACAGACCAGATGATAGAGGGAAAGGGCTCATGGGATTAGGAAATAAACAGCCTCAACCCAGGGAGAATAGATTGGTTCCTGATTCTTTGATTTCCAGGGTTGTTGTTGTGGAGGAGGCCAATGTAACTGAGTAGTGTGATAGGTGTTTCTTACCACACTCCCCCTATCATGTAGATCAGGAAGTTGAGGAATCTGATGATGATGAGACATATGATCATGTGTGCATGATAGAATGTCCTACAAAATCATGGTAGGGGACATCCTTAATTGAATTACTAAGTGCCATAATCGTTTAAGACTTTTGGGATTGTGTTCATCAGGTATTACCTTTTCCTCCTATTAATACTTTTGAAATTGATATGATACAAGAATTTGATCCACCCAATCATGATTTTGAATACTTAAGGGCTTTGATGATTAAAAAGTATGATGGAGGGATCCCTTCCGAAGATGACAGGAAACTGTTGCATGAATGCAGTAGTTTCTCAGGAGAAAGAATATAACACCAGAAGTAAGGTTGTCAAAGGGGAAGGGCCACAAACCAAGTCAAAAGTTCCAGTTCTTAACAGCATCCCAAAGGACCTTCCTAAAAAGGATACATATAGCAAATGCCTAGTTTCCCCAAATAGAATTGGTGCTCCTGCCCATGCCCAGACTCTGAAGACTCCCATATTATTAGATGAAGTTGTGAATCTCCCTTCTAACACTGCCCTACCCAAATATGTTCCTTGTGACATAGCCCAAATCTTGAGTCAGATCAAGGTTACTATTCCCATTCTTGAATTACTCAAAATCCCTGAGCATAGGAAAAGGACATTCAAATATTTGGGATTTAAGGAAGAAAATATTACTCAGGGAAAAATTGTTATTAATATAGAGGTTCCTCCCATTATTGTAGAATCAGAAATACAACAAGTATTAGAGGAACTGGGTGAATCATTTGAGGTATATTTGGGAACTTCTATGGTTGAGTTTGTTGGTATCCAAATTAGTTCTCCCCTGGAAACTGAGCAGCATCACAGATTTAGCAAGACATTGAGAGATAGACAGAGCATATTATGAGTCATTTTGTATCCGGGGAGGGGATTCATCTAACTCTTTATCACTTAGACATCGGAGAAATGGATAGCACCTTCATTAAGGATTTGATCTATCCTCACTACTTTAGGTTGTACCTTTCGACCAGGGTGATAGGACCCATTTTGTAACCTCTATTGGTGAAGGAGAATGGAGATATTATTCTCTGCACAAATTTGAAAGGAAACCTTGAGAAAATATGATCAATGCACCACAATTTAACTCTCATGAGTTGTCACCTCTAAATAATGGTGATATTTTCTAAACAGGGTTAAGGTTACTAAAGACATTATGGAATCCTGATTACTTCTACATATTTTAGTAGTAGGATTTATTCATTTGTGGACATACAAGGAAAACAGGGATAGTTCAGGTGGGATTCATTGTTTTTGAATAATTTTGGTGGGATATTAAGTAGGATAAACTTGATTTTGTGATATCTTTGAGAAACTTCACAAAAATTGGAAAATTAAATGACAGAATGCTTCAGAACAACTAAAATATTCCTTCAACTAGAAGGTGTGCATCAATGGAGGCCCAGATTTACACGGTTTCACAAAATCTCCAAGAATTTAACACGAAGGCTTGAGCTAAAGACTCAATTAAACATTGAAATACCCCTAGTTCCTCATGCCTAAGATACACTCAAAGGCTTATAGACTATCTGTATCAACAAATGACAGTAAAGTGATTTTAAATTATTTATCTCATTCCATGAAGAAGGATCTTCTCGTAATGAAATTGCAAATACCACTAAACTATCACAGGGATGAGATCCTGTGTGATTCAGAGGGATTTTAACACAAGATTGCAATAGGAACAAGAAAAACTACTTACAGACATTCTAAAATAAAGCAAACACAAATTTTCCCAAGATTAACACATATTAATTCAAATTTGATTAGACTTATCAGTAGGGGAAAGTTTCTTTGAATAGTCTCAGAGCTTGTCAATGGTTATACACTTACAACCAACTTAACGTGATTGAGATCTAAAACAAAGGAAATCAACAGGTTTCTCATATGGTCTCTTAGGAAGATGGGATTTCTCAAATTTTCTCTTAAAAATTCAACCCCCAACACTTTTCAAGAGTATCCTCATCACATTTATACAATTTACTTACTCACACATCCCAAATTTCCCCCCAAAAAAGAACAATATTCGAGGAATCCTTTGCTTGTTACCGATTTTTACATTTAACAAATTGACACATGTAGCTACCAAGTGGATAAATCATGAACTGATCATGTTTCTTAAACCCTCGAATAATGACTGGGATGCCATGCCACAAGTTTTTGAAATTCCTTTTAATCATTATTTTATTCTATCATGCGAGAAATCCCCGTTTTAATCATTTTTCAGTGGCTCTGTATAGATGGGATCTGACAGGTAATCCTTTTCACCCTCAAGGCAACACATTTTTCATCCTTTGTGTCTACAACCTCCATCATTTCATCATTTTCCCATTCCTTCCTATGCAACTCTGCTCTGCATCTAACTTCTTTGGTAATTCACATTTTTTCAAGTGCCCAAGTAATTCCAACTTCAAAATATCAACATTTACAATCCTTGGACTCACAAATCAAGCTCTAAATTCATTCAATTGCACTTTGCAGAAAAAATGACAAGGAATTTCATCAAAAAATAATGAAAAAAATGTGTATTCACATTTCCAGGAGCCTTGGAGAAAAAATGGCCCCGAAATCAAAAGAAATGCACAGTAACCATTGATTTTTCCCTTTCTCAACTTTGGATTAGAGTCGTCCACATGTTTCCTTAGTGCAATGGCAAAGGTGAAGTATAGAGGAAAGTTTCCAAACAAGCGTGGGCCTTCCACATGCCCTGGGCCCAAGAAAATTACCTTTTGGCCTTTAAAAAGTCTCAGTGTAAAAGGAGCTAGAGGAAGCCTCCACGTGTCTTACTGGCGCACTTTTGATATGGTGCCCAAAAATAGAGACCCTAAATAAGCACAGGCTCGCCACATGTCTTAGTCTCGTAGAGTTGTTGAAAGAATTTAGGGACCATTAGAAGGTGCCCTGTGTCTAGCGTCTGAGAAAGTTTCCTCAGCCATTGAAAAGTCTAAGCAAGGGCTAAGTGAGCAGAAACTTCCACGTGTCTCCATGGTGCTCTTTCAAAAATAAAATTCAGGGGCATGTCCCCAAATAGATGCGGGCCCTTCATGTGTCCCAGGCCTTAGAAATTTGTTTGAAAAGTTTAAGTATAGAGAGAATCCAGCGGAAGCCTCCACTTGTCTCCTTGGCACAACTTTGAGATGGTGCCAAAAAGCGGAGACCCTAAACAAGCGTAGGCTCACCACGTGTCTCCTTAGCACAACTGGTAAGGTAGAACCCAAAGGTGGATTCTCAAATGAGCATTGGCCCTCCATGTGTCCATGGTCTGAAAAAGCTACACCAGCCGCATGAAAAAATGTCCAAGCCTGGGCAGGGCCAGCAGAAACCTCCACGTGTCTCCCTGGTGCAACTCCAAAGGTCAAACCAAGAGGTGAATTTTCATATGAGCGCAGGCCCTCCACATGCAAAATTCTTGAGTCAAAACGGGCCTTAGAGTTTCAAAATTCCCCACCGAACTGCATCTAATTAGAAAGGACCACGTTTCCACATATGCTGAGATATAAATTGATGGGGAAAACACACCTGTCAAACCATAAAATGCAGGGAAATCACCATTTACGCCTGGAAATGAATCTTTCTTTAAGGACAGAGAATTTGGAAATGATATAAGGCCCAAATGTGATCCACGAACATGGAGTAGGATCTTTCAAACATCATACAAATGAAGAAAACTTTTCGCATATCCATTCAGGGAAAAAGAAAATACGATAGAGCCCGCAGATTGAAGAATTTCAAGGACAAACGGGGTGAGATGAAATTGAGCACCAACAGAGTCTCAGCTTAATGTGGTTCCATTTTTTACCACTTTTTTTATTAAAGATAGGTTGTTACATAACTGAATGTTTTATTCAGGAGCCTCATGTTAATATAATGCCTCTTGAGGTAATGAATGAGTTAGATATCAAGGTAACAACAACTTTTGGGAAATGTACTGCTATGGATTGAAGAGAAGTGCCAGTATTTGGGCATGTCAAGGGATTAGTAGTACAACTAGCAGCTTTTGTAGGAAATTTCTTAACCATGAATGTGGTTATTGTGAAATTTCGTGCCAAATGGAGGATGTTATTATCTATAATGTGGGCATCTAGTGTGGGTGGAAGTGTGCAAAAGGACATGTCTTATAGAAAATGTTATATCTCATTGAGGACCCTAACAATGCTTCTTATGAAGTATTGTATACAGACATCAATGTCGACAAATTTGTGGGTTATGCTGATTTTAAGGAGAATAAAATTGATGAGTGCAAGTATCCCGAGAAGATTGGTTCTCCCTAGAATTTGATGTTTGATGGGGTTTATTCTAGATCTAGTAAAGGCACAAAAGTTAAACCTCAGAAAATATGGCATGGTAGTAACCTGGATGGAAAAGGAAAATAAGAATATATCCAATTGTTAAAAAGTTATCAAGACCTCTTGGCTTGGTCATACTTAGAATGGTAGGCACTTGAAACATCTCCTAGACTGATTTCTCATAATCATGGCATGCATCATTGTATAGTGTACAGTATTTTGATTTTTTTCTGTTTTCATGTTTTTTTCTATTTCGGTTTTTCCTGGTCCTTGGTGACAAGTTTTTGTTGGTTTCTTGGTTCATTCTTGAGGGATTGGTTGTTGTTTTTCTACTCTACAAGCTTATTCTTGACTCCATTGCCCAATGGATTTTTTGGCACATGGTTTCTTGTTCTTGTGGCACTCGCAGGGAGTGCCCATCCTCGAGTCAGAGCTGATGTTGGTTCTCAATTTAATCTTTCCCTGTTTGTTCAAAAATTCTCAGTCCTCATGGTTTGAAGTATTTTTTGTCCCTGTGTATGGATGATTGAAACTCTTTTCCTTCACTAGGATGTTGTTTGTCAGTCATTTCCTTTGGTTGTGAATCATGTTGAGTCAGGTATTGTTTACAGTTTCTCTATCCATGAGAAAGAATTTGTAATTTGGGCATGAATTTAGGGTTTCCCCTTCCTTCTATTTTTCCACATTCATGTTTTCCCTATCAATTTTTGTCCCAACATCCATGTAAATGTGGTCCTTTCTAATTGGATGCGGCCCGATGGGTCTTTTTGGCGAAACTTGTCACTTTTTCACATTTGTAAAAAATGCCAAATTGGTCCCATATCCCTGATAGTTTCTCATTGGCTATTTAATAAATATGAATCGGTAGGGAAAAATTCTTACTTTGACCCCGAAGATGGACCTGTGGCCATTTTCCAAGACAAAGGTGGAGAGGCGGATCGTCGGAGCATTTTGAAGATTTTTGCCTTTTTGTGAAAAGGAGAAAAGTTATAATTGATCTGCAACTCCGCAAGAGACAGATTAAGGTCACGTGTTTGATTCAACATTTGAAAAGTCAAAGAGGGTAGGCAGGTCGGTGGAGCACTTTGGAGTTTTTAAGCTCTATTTTCAAATCAAGTAAAGGTATAAAAGTGAGTTGCGACTCCACTGGGGCCCATGTCAAAAGTTAGAAGCAGAGAGGCAGGTCATCAAAGCATTTTGAACTTTTTGACCTGCTTCAACTCAAATATCTTCCGGGTGGAGGGCATGCACTCATTTGAGGATCCGCCTTTGGGTCTTACCTTTACAGTTCGGCCAAGGAAACACATGGAGGCTTTTGTTGGCTCCTCTCTATACTGAGACTTCTCAAGTAAATTTCTAAGGCCTGGGACACATGGAGGGCCAGCGCCTATTTGAGGACTCTCCCCTAAAATTTACTTTTGAAAGAACGCCAAAGGGACATGTGGAGGTTTCCGCTAGATCTTCCCATACTTAAACTTTTTAAAGTGTCTGGTGTAACTTTGTCAGACCCTAGACATGTGTAAGGCCTACACTTGTTTGAGAGTCCTTATTTTGAGCTTCATACCAAAAATTTTCGATGATACACGTGGAAGATTCTGTTGGACCTGCCCATACTTAGACTTTTCAATGGCCGAGGAGACTTTCTCAAACCTAGGCACGTGGCACCTTCTACTAGTCCTGAAAATCTTTCAACAAATTTTCCAGGCTGAGACACATGGTGAGCTCGTGCTTGTTTAGGGTCTCTGCTTTTGGGCACCATATCAAAAGTGTGTTGAAGAGACACGTGGAGGCTTCTGCTAACTCCTCTTTATACTAAGACTTTTTCAAAGGCCAAGGTAATTTTCTTGGGGCTAGGACACGTGGAGAGCTTGCGCTCATTTGAGGTTCCACCTCTAAACTTTATCTTTGAAGTTGCGTCGAGCAGACACATGGAAGCTTCCGCTGGGCCTTCCCATACTCTGAATTTTCAGCAATCAGTACAACTCTCTATGGTTCTGAACATGTGGAGGGCTCGCACTCATTTGGGAACCTACCTCTAGATTTCACCTTTGCAGTTGTACTAAGGAGACATGTGGAGGTTTCCACTGGCTCCTCTTTGCACCTGACCGACTCGGACTCACATTGCATGAATGCAGGTATCCATATGAGGGCACTCATTTCTCAAGGTGTATTCTTGAGGGTGAAAAGGATTTCTTGTCAGATCCATCCATATGGAGCCACCTAAAAATGATTAAGAAGGGGGATTTCCTACATGACAGAGTAAAAGAATGATTGAGGACTATCAAAAAATTATGACATGGCATCCTAGTCATATTTAAGGGTCTGAGAAACGTTATCAGTTCATAATTTTTCCACCTGGAAAACTTTGGGTGTAAATTTGTTAAACACCACTTTCTAGGACAAAATTGTAACAATAAAAGGATTCCTTGAATATTCTTCTTTTTTTTGGGGGGGGGGGGGGGAATTTGGGATGAGTGAGCAAGTGAAATGTATAAATACAATGAGAATATTCTTGCAAATGGTCGGAGGTTAATTTTTATGAGAAATTTTTAGAGAAACCATTTTTCCCAAGAGACCGTCTAAGAGACTAGTTTGTTTTCCTGTGTCTTTGGATTCAATCATGTCAAGGTGGTTGTAAGTGCATGAGCATTAACAAGCTCTGAGATTTTTGAGGAAACTTTCCCCTACTAATGAATCTGATGAACCTTGAATGAATCTGTGTTGATCATGTGCATTATTGTGTCTTCTTTTCTTTCAAAATGTTTTCAAATAGTTTTTCTTGTTCCTATTGAAATATTATGTTAAAATCTCTCTGAGTCACACAAGATCTCGTTCATGTGTTAGTATTGTGGCATTCACAATTTAATTATGAGAAGATCCTTCATCTGGTAATGAAATAAATAATTTAAAATCACTTTACTCTCAATATGTTGATAAATATTGTTTGTAATCCTATGAGTGTATCTTAGGCGTGATGAACCAGGGATTTCTAGCATTTAAATGAGTCTTTAGCATGAGCCTTTGTGTTGAATTCTTGAAGAGTGTGTGAAACCATGCATCTCTAGCACTCCATTGATGCACACCTTCTAGTTGAAGGGATATTTTAGCTATCCTGAAGCATTATGTCTGTGAGTTTTCCAATTTTTGTAAAGGCCCTCAAAGATCTGGTACAATCAACTATGTCTTGCTTAACTTCACACTAATAAATTTCTCAAACTATGAATCCTACATAAACTACCCTTGTTTGTACTATGTATCCACAAATGAACAAATTCTATTGCTAAAGTATGCAAGGACAATCAGGATTCATTTATTGTCTTTAGTTACCCAAACCTTTTCCTAGGAAACATCTCTACTCTCTAGTGTGACAACTCATGAGAGTTAGATTGTGTTGTATTGATCATATTTCCTCAAGGTTCTCATTAAAATTGTGCAAAGAAGGATCTCTCAATGTCCTTCACCAACACGGGTTACACTACGGGTCCTCTCACCCTGGTTTAAGGCACATCCTAAAGTAGTGGGGGTAGATCAAACCCTCAGTGAGGTATTATCCACTTCTCCAATGCCCAAGTGACAAAGAGTAAAAAAAATACCATCCCCAACTACAAAATGAATCATATCGTGGTCCTGCTGTCTCTAAGCATCCTGTCAATTTTGTGATGCTTCTCGGCCCCTGCGGGAGAATCAATTTGGATACCAACAAAGTGAATGTTTTACACAAAGATCATAATCAAGACAGAATTCCAAAATCTCGTAGAGATCTACAAAGCATCATTAAAGGCAACCAATCTAAGGGAGAAAATTGAGCTCAAAGAATAATCTTGTAATGAATCAATAAATAAGGGTATAGATAATAGTATAGATTTCCATTCTGAAGGAATTTGGTTACAACAATAGAAGGACATACATTTTACAACTATAAATTTCTATAAAAAAACTAGAATGCATGTCTCTTCAGTCATAAAATTGACGTTTCCAAAGTATAGTGACAAAAGTAAAGAAAATATTTGAGACATGATAATCATATCTTAGGAATTACACAGATCCATTACAGTGAACATTTTCCAGAAATATGATTAAACAAATTTACACCAGAAATAAGACAGGTACATGCAACATTAAGTAATCAAGATCATGATTAGAAACCAAATAATTTACACATTCAAGATTGAAATTCATAGCCGCCTCTCAAAGTGTAAAAGAAAACAAGCTTCCGATCGAACCACGAGTAGTTCAAATGAAAAAACAGAGTTATTATCAGCTCAAAAATAGAGAAACGAGCTATCAAATGGACTACTTAATTTTTAACAATCAACCCAATAAAGGCAGGTAAATATCTCACTAACTTGACAAAATCCCATACATAATGAAAACTAAGATATTTTAACAATGATCACCGAGGCCAAATATTTCCAAGAAAAACCAATAGCAATAAAGACACATTACCCATATGGAAAATAATTTACAGGCTGGGGAGGAAGTGAATTTTTATAGCAGAGCTCCAATTACGAGCTATGAGTCAAGCCTCAAATCACCAATGCAATAAAAAATTCAAAAATGGCTCACCTAGAAGCATAATGGTGAGCTCATTGCAGTAAACAATGAAGGGGGTCGATCTTGAAAACTGAAGCGGTGACCTAGATTTTTTGAATGCATATAAAAGAAAACATAGAGCTTCAAACCCTCTCTAACGGTGGCTAAGAATAATGCACAACATAGAGCCTTTGAAGCTTCAACCCTAAACCTACCTATGGTTGCAGGGTCAAAACAAATAGTGGAATATTAACTATAAGATCAAATATGAGCATGGGTTGGAAAATATACATGAAACATTAAATAAATCTCACCCAAATTGAATAAACTATCAAGCTAGGCTCATCCAAGCTATAATAAAAGGTATACCAGATTACATAGCTCGAGGGGCACAAATAATAGCACAAACCAGTATAAAAAATTAGGTTTTACCTTTACTAATGGTTGGCCTGATGAGAACATACAAAGATTGTGGTGTATCCTTGGTGGTCAAGTGTAAAAATGCCATATTTTCCTTTCACCCAAAAGAAGAGAAAAGAAACACAATGGTTTTCCCCTTTCTAAATGGTGACTTGTGAGAAATAAGGAAATAATACCCAAAATGGCAGCCAGGGTATCGGGGTTAGCACACCGGTTGTACAGATAATATATCATATCTAAGTATACATGAAAATAAAAGTGGATATTCTACCAGAAGAAATATACAGAACAAGAGATATAAATCAACACCATATTTAATGTGGTTCACCTAGTGTGGGCTATGTCCACCAAGAAATAAGCCAATTTATTATCCAAAACTTTGACAAGCTATATAATGAATATTTACAATCTTCCACACCTCTCAGATGTACAGTACTTTCTTTCACTCAAGCTTTTTCTTCTTCTCCAAAAATTCTCTCTGTCTCAATTATTCTCATAGTAATCATCAAATTTTGTAAGTTCTTAATTCTTACTTCTAAACCCTAACTTTCATGCTTATATAGGTGTTTATAAACTTAGGGCATTTAGCCATACAATTACAATAAATAGATTTGTTTTAATACTAAAAATAGATCTAATTCCCGAGAGTTAAATAAAAAACTCTCACACAGGTAACCAATGTCGGTTAGCCCTAACCGATGACGGTTCCTCCTTGCCTAACCAATGTCAGTCATAGGTGACCGATGTCGGTCCCTCCATAATCAATGTCAGTTACTGTGTTTTCCAAAAAATTTCATATTGCATGTTAATCCAAAGTAATTGAGCTTCAAAACTCAATAATCTCCCACTTGGAGATTAATTACTGCACCATAAATATACAGTATCATTCTTAGATTCTTAGCTTTGTTTCTTCCTCTTCAAGTCTCAAACACAGACCAATAGAAGTGAACTATAGCTCCAACTTCTTCTTTGTTAATGGCTTCGTTAGCATATCTGTAGGGTTCTCACTCGTATGAATCTTTTCCAGATTCAATTTTCCATCCTCCAATACATGTCATATGAAGTGATATCTCAACTGAATGTGTTTCATTCTTGAATGAAAAATTGATTTATTTTCCAAATGAATTACACTTTGAGTATCACTGAATAGTTTGTAATCATCTAGCTCCTTTCCCGACTCTTTCATGAACCTACTCCTCCATATCATCTCCTTACTAGTCTATGTAGCTGCAACATACTCTGCCTTTGTAGTATACAAATCCACAACCTTCTGTAATCTTGAAATCTAGCTAACTGTCATCCCACCTACTGTAAAAATATATCCAGTAGTTCTCCTTCTACCATCCATATCTCCAGCCATATCTGAATCAACATAACCATATAATGAAATATACAAACCTCCATATCATAACTATATACTATATGTCCCTCTCAAATACCTGAGTATCAATTGGACTTCTTTCCAATGCTCTTTACATGGATTGGCCATATATCTACTCACAACTCGCACTGTCTATGCAATGTTTGGTCTGGTACAAACCATAGCATACATTAGACTCCCAACTGTTGAAGCATATGCCCCTCATGTCATGTATTTGACATCCTCATGTGATTATGCACACTGATATTTTCTCAATTTGAAGTGTCCAACCATAGGTGTACTAATAGATTTTTCATTCTGCATCTTGAACCTTTCTAACACCCTATAAATATAATCCTCTTGAGATAAATACAATTTCTTGTTCTTCCTATCTCTGTGTATTTGCATGCCAAGGATTATTTTTGTAGCTCCTAAATCCTTCATAGAAAATGTGTGAGCTAGATTTCCCTTAAGCTCACCAATGTTCTACATACCAGATCCTAAAATAAGCTTATCATCCACATACAATAACAAAATAATATAGCTCCCATTTTCAAGATTCTTGAAATAAACACAATGGTCAGATTCACATCTCAAGTAATAATGCTCATGCATAAAACTATAAAATATCATGTATTATTTCCTTGGATCTTGTTTGATCCCATATAGGCTCTTTTTCAACCTACACACTAATTTTTATTTACCCTTGGCTTCATACCCAAGCAATTGTTGCATATAAATCTCTTCATCTAAATCACTATGAAGGAAAGTTGTCTTCGCATATAGTTGCTCTAAATGTAAATCCTCTACTGCAACTAAACTCAATACAATATGAATAGAAGTCATCTTTACAATAGGAGAAAATATTTCACCAAATTCAATACCTACTTTCTGTACAAATGCCTTTACTACAAACCTTTCCTTGTACCTTTTCTTTCCACCCTCTTCTTCCTTGATCTTGTAAACCCACTTGTTTTGCAATGTCCTCTTACCTGCTAGAAACTTAACTAAATCCCAAGTATGTTTCTATTCCAAGGATTCCATCTCCTCATCCATGTCATGCTCCCACCAGACATGGGTCTTATCCTGCATTGCTTCTTCAAAACTTTCGGGTTCACCATTATCAGTCAATAATAAATAAAATAGAGAAGGTGTAAATATTTCTAGAGGTTTTCTTACCCTTTGTGACCTTCTCACAGGATTTTTGGGTACCAAAGGCTCATTCTAGACATCCTAGACATTTGTATCCAAATATGTTAGTGACCAATGCCGATCACCTGTAACTGACGTCGGTTCTTCTCTTCTGTAACTGATACTAGTTCTGCTGACCAATGTTGGTCAGTGGTCAACCGACACCGGTTAATGTGTAATCCTATCGGTATTACTTTTAAATCTAAGAGTTCATTTTCATTCACAAACTTATCAACTGGTTCATCCTTGGGTACCAAAATTTTATCCCTGTACTTTCTCTTTTCATTTCATTCAATATCACGACTCCTAATAATTTTATAATTCTCTAAATCCCAAAAACAAAATTCGAAATCACCAAATCCATAACCAATGAAATTGCATCTCTTAGATCTTACATCCAACTTTTTCCTATTTTCCTTATCAATATGCACAAAAGATTCTGAACCAAAAACTTTAAGAAAATAAAAATCTACCTCTTTTATGGTCCAAGCTTCCTCTAATATTCCTCCATCTAGTGAAATTGAAGGCCCACCATTAATCAAATAAACTGTTGTATCAACTGTTTCTACCCAAAACTGCAAGGGCAATCCAGAATGTATCCTCATACTTCTAGCATATTCCATGATTGTCTTGTTCATTCTCTCTACAACACCATTCTCTAGTGGTGTTCTTGGAACCGTTTTTTCTCTACATATCCCATTCACTGAACAATAATCATTGAAATTCTTGCTACAGTATTCACCACCATTGTCAAATCTAAGGCACTTTAACTTTGAATTTGATTCATTCTCAATAAGGGATTTCCATCTTTTAAAAGTTTCAAAAACATCATATTTATGTTTAATGCAATAAACCCATACCTTTCTTGTAGCATCATCAATGAAAGTAACATAATACTGGGATCCACCATGAGAAGCTACTTGAGCTGGTCCCCACACATTTGAGTGTACAAGCTCCAATTTGTTATCCTTCTTAGTTACCCCAACTTTGAGAAATCTCTCTCTTTTTCTTTCCAAAAACACAATGCTCACAGAAATCAAGATCTAAATCTTTCAAATCTGATAACTTACCCTTAGCCTTTAAGATTTGTATTCCTTTTTGACTCATATGGCCCAACTGATTATGCCACATGCATGCATCTGAATATGAAGTAGAAAATACAGAAACAGGAATCAGTAACACAGGTAGATAAATATAACATTCCTTCCTTCTTACCTCTTGCCATAACAAAAGCACCCTTGGTGACTTTCCAAGAGTCTACTTGTGAATGTAACCATGTAACCAGCTTCACCTAGTTACCCTGCAGAAATAAGATTCCTCTTGAGGCTTGGCACATGCCTCACATCTTTCAATACCCATGTATTTTCATTTTGCAATTTTAGATGAACTTCCCCTTTACCAGTAATACTGCAAGGTTCATCATCACCCAAATAAACATGCCCAAAATTACCCTAGATATAATTTTTGAAATAACCCTTATTAGGGGTTGTATGGAAAGAAGTTCTTGAATCTAAAACCTCATGATTCTATTCTATTATCCAAAGAAAGAATAATAGCATCTTGCATTACCTCTGTTGACATTAAGATTTTCTTCTTTATTTACCTCTTTACCTTTGTCTGGGTGTTGGTTCTCATTATCATTTGACCAAAAATATTTCTTTGCATGTCCTTTCTTTCCACATTTTCAATAGGTAGTTCCCTAACCTCTAGATTTAGATCTGCTATCCCTTGACTTTGATTTCCCATTACTCTTACTCTTGGATATCTCCTTCTGCATGCCCCTACTTTCTACATTTAAAACATTCCCAAATGATGATTTCTCTTGTACTTTTCCTGTACGAATTTCTTCATTCAAGGTTATACTAACCACACCATCAAACTTCAAAATATTATTAGCATATGTTTTATTACTAACAACCATTACCTAAGTTATCCCAACTATTATTCAAAGAACATAAGAATAAAAGTGTTTTCACTTCATCATTACAACATAATATCAACCGATTTAAATTTATTTACAATAGATATGAAATCATTCAAATGATTAGATGCATATCCACCTTTATGCATCTTAGAACTAAATAGTTTCTTCATCAAATTAAACTTTATTTGAAGCACTAGGTTTTTCATATAAATTAGCAAGATATTTCATTAACTCTACCAAAGATGTCACTTCTGTAATATTGGAAGCCACGGATGCTATCAGGCTCAATCTTATAGATCTCAAAAGCCTTTCTGTCAAGAATATTCCATTTTTCATTAGTCATCTTCGTAGATATATAATTTTCATTCAATGGTAAGTATAAATCTCTTTGATACAGATAATCCTTAATCTACATCTTCCATAATTGATTATTTTGGCCGTCAAACTTCTCTACCTTGTATTTATTTTCTTCTGACATTGTTGTAGCTCCCACTCAATCAGAAAACCCTTTTTGAGTAAATTTGTTAACACAAAAAACCCTCAAACAAAGCTTTGATAGAATTTTTTGAGGTTAGCACACCGGTTGTATAGATAATATATCAAATCTAATCATACATGCAAATAAAAGAGGATATTATACCAGAATAAATATATAAAACAAGAGATATAAATCAATGCCAGATTTAATGTGGTTCACCCAGTGTGGGCTACATCCACTAAGAAATAAGCCAATCTATTATCCAAATCTTTCAGAAGATATACAATTGAAGATCTTACAATCTTCCACACCTCTCAGATGTAGAATACTTTCTTTCTCTCAAGCTTCTCCTTCTTCTCCAAGAACTTTCTATCTCACACTCACAATTATTTTCACAAATAATCATCAACTTTTGCAAGTTCTTCTTAATTCTTACTTCTAAACCCTAACTTTCATGCTTATATAGGCATATACAAACTTAGGACACTTACCCATGCAATTACAATCAATAGATCTTCTTTAATGCTAAAATTAGATTTAATTCCCGTGAGTTAAATATAACACCCACGCACAAGTAACCAATGTCGGTTAGCCCTAACCGATGATCGATTAGCCTCATCCATTACCAATGTCAGGTTCCTGTGTTTCCTGAATGATGTTGGTCATATTCCATGCTAATCCGATGTTGGTTGATCTCCATAACTCAACACATGTTGGTTACTGTAAATAAACTTCTACAGAGTTTAATAACAGAAATAGAAACCAAACATTCATGGAAGTAACTTGAGCTTCATCACAACGGTCAGGACAAGAGTAACTCCACAATATCCACAGAAGAAATGAGTTAGAATCCAGCTTCGAGGGGGACACCTCCAATGGCTATCCATCTGAAGTCAAGTACCACCAAGAAATCAACTCATACACTCTGACATTGATAGGGTCTTCACATCCCTTATATAGACATACAAAGCTCTACTCTTTCCATAGAGTTTGTGGAATAACACCTAATCCCAGAGCTGTAAGAGCCGACTCATGGCAGCCCAATATAACTAATTCTTGTGTGAGCCTTCATACAAAGGCTTTTCTACTAAGGGAATGTGTGCCACACATCGACATCTCCAGGGTTTAAACCCGAGTTTTATAAATTATTAGAGTCAACTATCCCACGGTAATAAAGATCAACCCAATAGTCTTCCACATCAGGGAGATGATAAAAGGAAATTCTGAATCCCATTAGTTGGCGATGATTAGCCTTTAAGATCAAAGCAAGATCTTCTCTGAAAGAAATGAAATTTTGTTAGGCAACAACTGTCCTTTCAATGTGATGAGGGCTGAGAATAGTACTTGGCATATCATGATGTGGTTGTAGGTAAACCACTTGAAAACCTTCATTTGTGGTTTGTGGTAAACCAATAGCAAAACCACCATTCTTGGTTGTTGGTAATCCATTTGCAAAACCATCACTTTGTGGTTTGTGGTAAACCAATTGCAAAACCACCATTCTCGGTTTGTGGTCAACCATTTGCAAAACCATCCATAAGTTTGTGATCATTCTGTGAAAATCACCAGATCATGAGCAGGTGCAAGTACAAAGGCAGGTTTTCCCCATGTTCGCACTAAGGGGGGGAATGTTAGGAAATATAATTTATTAGTGCTCCATTATTATACAGAGAATAATTACGTGATTAATTATTCACACATTTGGTTGTATTATTTGATAGTTATGATATTGTTGTGAGTTACAACAATATCATAGATATAGGTAGATTGTTGGAGCAACTTCCTAAAATATAGGAATTGCATCTCATTATATATTGTATGATCCGGAATGAATTATTATTGTAGTAGTATTATTGAAGTATTATTCATTGTAAATCTGTTGTTGTGCTTTTTAGTTCTCTTATGTTCTTGTGTATGTGTGAACAATTATCCAACCCCTTAGGGATTCCCTCATTTCTTTAGAAAATAATATAGTAGGATAATTTTATAGTAGTAATTTTATGTTCCTTGGAATTAATGTAACAATTCTTAGATTTAGTTTTCTCTTTACAAGATATGGCTCTATGACCTTTTCATGCTTGCGAATGAAGGAAGCTATGCTCTTTTACCTAGTCGATAATTTCAAACCTATAATAGGGATTACTCTAATTGATGCATAGATGAATTAGGAATATTTAGCAACCCTTTGTGTGCTTTTGAAATGATATTTTCAATAGGATCTCATAAGATTGTCAAGTGAGTTATAAAGTGATAATGAATTGGTTATAAAGACTTCCATAGGTGAAATTTTCTAATAAGTCTGACCCAAGGAAGATTGAACAACCTAAAGAAGATATTCAAATTAAAAAAATGTAAAAAAAGTTGAATATTTGGGACCATATTGGTTAGGAAAGACCATACTCCATATCCTAACCCATTTCTATGGTGCTCGATAGAGAAGGGGAAAAGTAAATAGGAATTTTAGGCATGAAGCATTGAGGTCTTTTACATATTTGATCCGATAATATTATAAGATTTGATAACAGAGAAGAGTGTAGAGATAAGAAAGCCACAAAAGAGCTAGAGAGATGAAATTGTTGGATTTCAAATGTGACCATTTATATTAGCAAGGAGAATGGTCAAACTTGGCATTGTAAAAGGACAAGTTACTATATTTTAGTGTCTACATTTTCCCCCCCTTTAAGTGTGTAATAATATATTAGGTTCTTAAATAAAAAACATATTTGAATGTGCACACACACTACAACACCTAACGTTATAACAATTCCAGATTAAGGGGAAAAAATTAAAATCAAACCCCTTAATTCCTGATACATGCCTTAAATGATTTTACAATTCAAAAATATTATTCCAGCAAGTAATCTAGTTTTTCAATTCATCTGATAACATTATAACCATGTATAACTATAAAGTTCCATTAGATCTACCTGATCCCCTTTATCACTCTTTTGAGTGTGTGTAATTATTAGATCTATATGATCTCCTAATCATCATGTATCCAAGTGTACATAACTTGTATGTAATTGGTTAGCCTTTGAATAGGTTTATGAGCTAATGAAGTTCCAAGTGTCTACCTAAGAATCAGCTTACTGATTTGAATCCAGTATCTACACATTTTATTGGAACCTAGTGATCTGATAGTGTATCCAGCTAGTACACTACTTAAGCTAGAGTTTTCTAGCTATGATTTACATTCTTAGTTTTGTGACTGCACATTAGTCACTCTAAAATTTTCCCATCACTACATCGTCATTCCACATAGTTATCCAAATCTCATCTTAACAATTAAAAATTTTAATCTAATGTGTTAAGGAGGCCTAAAGTCTAGATATCACCTCTTGACCTGAGTGTATGCAAACAGTCCTCGCTTAGGACCCATATGGGAAAGATAATGATTACCTTGGAATCTTGTCAAATTAATCACTACCCTTCTCGTAGCCTTCGTAATATCGTATGGTTAGAGCATACTCAACTTGACATGTGGGACTTATAATCCATGCCTATATAACACATTAGATGATTATAAAGTTATTGACAAGTTATTATTAACTCGTTAAGTGTTATCATCAATTGTTTCCAACTCAAGTGTCACTCTATGACTTTCGTCATTAAGTATCCTTTCAAAATAATCACCATATTAAGATTAGATAAGCATTCTAATTATGTTTATACTTTGTCATGTTTCATCTTAACATTTCTAACATGTGATATCTCTTATCAAGAGATGAATATACCTTTTAAACATTTGTGAAATTTTAATTTTAGTGTTTTTCCACATTTTTTAGTTCTTATACAATCATTATATACTAATTTATATATGTTGAACTTATTGTACTTACGACATCATTATGTCACTTAGATAGTTAACATAACATGGTACAATTAGACATTCAAGTATTAATTAGTTGTACCATATAATGAGAAATTATTGAAATTGTCCTTTTTGCAATCGATTCTAAAAATATATGCTTTTATTTCACGACTCTTATGTTGTTGTTCCAAAATAGCATTAATTTATTTCTCATTAATTAATGATGTCAAGCTTAACACTATAATATTTATCATTTAATAGATCAGATTAAACTATAACCTTAAGTGTAAATAACTAATCAATATTAAATTTATATCACAATCATTTTTAAGTTCAACAGCTGAAATCAGCGTACATCAATATTATATTACACAAATATAATTAAACATGACATGATCTCATTTAGAATAACTTCTTATTTAAAGAATACAACATTTATTTCAAAATAATTTAATTAGCCAACGGCCATTTACAACATCGTGAAATAACTTTTTCACTCAATAGGGATTACATAGTCTAAGTTTAATTTATACATTAAATCAATGTTTACAAATCAGATAATCAATACATCACATGTCGAGTATGCATGTAACAATCCAACTATCTCCTTGTAATACTTAATCCTTCTTGAAAACTAAAAGATAAAAAAAATGCACATGGTTAGTTTTAAGAACTTGCATGGATATACATCTCTCTACCTAGATGTTTAATTACAAAATAATTGAATTTATACTGATTGATTTAATGTCAGTAAACTAGTATCATCTTATACAAGTCTAGAATTCTCAATCATAAAAGTATAAAGAACTAATAAGTTCCTTTGTACCATAACACCTATGCATGATAACTAGTTCAATTAACTCATTCAAATTTTAAAATATAATACAGAAATCATCCCGTAACTATTCACTTTCATTAACAAAATTGTGCTAATGCAATCAATCATTATGATCTATCAACATGCATAAATAATAATAATATTATTCAAGAATAATGATAAGTATACTTCCTTCATTTTCCAGATTCCATTAACAAGCCATCAATTATTATCACAAAAATATATAATAGTTCAAGAGACTGTTCCTAATCCCGCTAAATTAAGACTTTTAAATATTTTCTAGCTATGTTTCATGTCACTTCCCTTTTGAGTATAAATCCATCATTATCAAACAATTATTATCAATAAAAAGACCATAGAAATATATCTTAGCTATCAATTTAGATAATTAATTTACCCATTTCCATAAATCCTTGTTACTATTTTTAACAGAGCTTCTGTTATAGAGTAAAAACACATTTCATTGATTAAGAACACAACTCGAGCTTAATGCAAGAATCTATAGACATCCTCATACATGAATGAAGATATTGAATGCAACATCCTCGAACATCTAGCCTGTTGAACTCGTCATTTGACTAAGGATAACCAAAACCAAATAGTCCAAAAATAATCATTGACAATTGTATCAATATAACAATCATCTTCTTAGTGAATGTGTTTGTATTGACCCCACCTTCCATGTTTAAATACAGTGACTCCTAATTCACAATTTCTCAAAAAATTGACACAATCATCCCTACCCATCATTCATGGTTATGTTTGAACTCAACATCTTACCAACAGGTGGCTAGGTCCATATCGAACCCAACTAGTTATTCACACATAGTGACTCCCAAGTCACAGTTTCAAGCCAAAAAGGTAATTGTATGAACATGCAGGTCCAAAACAATAACTATTGATGTAAGATAGACCCATATGGGTTTGACCTGAGATATTAATAAAATACTATCATTGTCTAAACACCCAACAAAACAAAATTGTGATTTAAAGGTTCCCAAAAAGGAAAAAGGTTTAAATTGACTCGTTTCATCCAAACACAGTGACTTAATGTTACATTCATCTCAAAGGGAGATGGTTTCTTATTCCTACATCCATCAATGCATTTCAAGATAAATATCTCTTCAACAAAATAATAATAGCCAGATCCTACAGGCTTGAATACTACCCATGCACAGAGAATATTTATGTCATCCTTTAACAACTTTGAAAAAAGTAAATGGGTTTCCAATACCCAATAAATATTGCACAAGCTATAAATAAAAACAAACACCATGCACAACCCAAAATTTGGATGAAGAACTTGCAAAAATAAACACTTCCCAAAAGTATATTAGAACACCCAAAATAATAATATAAACCAAGTTCAAAAATAATAACCATGTTTATAAAGAAACCCAAAAAATGATATTTCCAACATGATAACATTAAAAACTAGAATATAATCCAATAGTTCATAATGAAATAATGAGATAGGGAGAGGTATTTCCATACATGTGAAACTCTACAAAAATCCGTCAAACTCAAATCTAGATTCCTCCAAATATTCCTTCCGAAATACCCAAAATAACAACATATATGCGCTCAAAAATATATCAAGATACCAAACAAATCCATGGCTATAAATTTTTAAACCTTCCATTAATATCCTCCTGAAATAACTTGACAAAATAACAGAGTGGGAATGCATACATCAATTTAAGAGGAAGAGGGAAGAGCTCACAATTGCATGTAAAAGAATAAAAATATAAAACTAAATTTTTGCATAGTATTTTATAGAGGAAGCTTCTCCCATTCCCTAAGATCAATCGGAATGTATTTAATGCATTTATTATTTGCAGGTGCCACGTAGTGGCTATCCCTATCTACCTCTTCCACAAGCTTCATGTTTCCCTCCAATTCCAACTTGGTGAGTTTAAGCGGTCCCAGAATTAATTTAAACAATAACTTTACATGGGTCGAGACTCGGTCATCCTTTCAATTTATTAACCATTTCCCAAATACCATTTGACTTATAGTCGAATTTAATATCCATTAAATAATCAATACCAATAACCAGTCAAATATAGTTGAATTGATATTATATATCGACAAAGTAAAGCCTTTTTATGAGGTCGATGTTCTCTATTACATTAAGTAAAACAATTTACATAAGATCATTCACATTTAACTTTTCCATGCATACGAATATGGTCTAAGACCATAATTCTTTTTAACTTTGTTAAAATAAACTGTGCAGATTTACCTTCAATAATTTCACATTTAACAGCCTAGCCAAGGGTATTTTGTACAACCTTTTAACCAATAATACATTTATGTAAAACGGTCAATATAATCGCTTATTCATCTATAAAGGAGTGTCGATCGGTCTAAGTTAAATTAGTCGATTCAACAAGTTAAATCCATTTAAAAGTTGATCAAGATAAAACACTTTATGGTCATGTTATAAAACAAATTAACATGCAATCTAAATAAATAAACTATACTATCATTTAATCATAATAAAGATACTTATAAATGTACCTTATCAATACCAACATTTTTACTTTTTCTGATTGGAGATCCTCTTCTTTGTTGTTCGATCAATGATCATTAGTATCAAAAGAGTTAATCCTTTCAACATTTACATTATTTTCACTTAATGAAATAATATATTGTAACCATGAATAAATTTAACCTTACTTTACAAGTTATTACTTCCATCAATAAAATTAAGTCACAATATTAATAACAAGCACAACAACAAAAAAGCATCCAAATATGGAATCATAAAACTCGGCAAGGTGGTGCAACTCAGTAATCAAACAAAAAAATATGGCATTAATGTGAGGTGTCTCACGAGTTCTTGGTAACAAGAAAAGTTACGTGGTTATCTTCTCAACTACGCGTAAGAATTTTTATCCTTTTCATGGTAAATTTGTGTACACCTAGTTGTGATACTAGTCCGGTAACACTTCGTTCCCCCAAACCTTTGTGATTCATTTTATGCTAATAACCCTATCTTGCAACAATCAAGAAATGAAAATGTGGGATGTGACACACACTTTTTATTTTCTCAATAATGGTTCTATGAAGTGTTGGTGTTGGCATGCTCCATGATGAAACTTTAAACACATAGTGTAGTCAATTTCTATGATAGAAATTTAAATTTAAGTCGAAATATAGCTAATTCTTGTAAATTTGAACTTTGTAAACATATGCAAAAGAGATTGAAGACATGGAAGGAATACACTTGTTCATTTTTTAGAGGGAAGTCTTATCATTATTTCCATGCATTAGAGACTTGAAATTTCCATGGAGATGCTATAGGATTAGTGGTAATCAATCCATAATTAGTGTTAAAGGAGAGACTAGAGTGTTGAGTATACCCTAACACCAAAGAGAGTGATGAGAGGATCCAAAGTGACCCATTTTTAGATATTTGTGGAGAGTAAGGTACATCCTATGATGATCTTATCTACTTTGACACCTTCCCCTTTTTTGGAATCTAGCGAGAGAAGATAAAGTAAATCCTACAAATAACTTATCCACTTCTATGCTTTTCATTAATCCCATAGACCACATCACTATAGACGGATCTAGGTCTAATTTTTACTGGAGTAACTACTTTGTAACATCAAACCATCAAGGGAATAGACATTGAATCACCCTCATAAGGTGTTATTATTACTTGAAATTGAACACGTGGACTATAATAAATCATAGGGGAGAAGGAGGCACATACCCCTAAACCCTATTCCTGCAACTAATTATGAAGAGTGTAGTGAACAATGAATTAAGTACTCAAGTACCCTATATGAGATGATTAATTCATATCTGAAACTGTAAAAAATATTATAAAGAAAGAATTTGGAAAAATTGAAAAATCTAGATAATATTCCCTTTATCTAGGAACTTCCATCATGGTCAAGACCATAGCAGAGTTGTAAATGTACTATATGATTTTGATCTTATTTAAATTCTACCACATTTTAGTATGTGTTAACTTTTGTGAGGATTTTATCCCTATAAAAACATGTTCCTATTTTATGTAGTATGTCTATAGGTAGAAATATCTTGATTAATTACCCCACTTTTGAGGTGCGTGTGATAAAAGACTCAAAATGATATGTGTACCCATGTGTAATAAGTCTAATAATCTATGTAGGATCATATAAAAGGATGAAATGGTGGCCACCATTGAGAACCTATACTTTCAAAAGGTTTTTTTCATGGTAGAGACCATGGTGCAGAGAAAAAGTAATAGGCAACACGTAACAAGCTAGAATACATATGTATATGAGTAAAAATAGCATCTAGAAAATTTACAATCATTGGCATAATCTATAGTAGTACAAGTACATAAACAACATAATAAATATCAAACATGTCATCATCCATAGTGAATAAAGTAGTGTAATCATTAGAGTATAAACCAAGTGTGACATAAGCTAGACTAGTATAGCATTAGAAAGTGATAAGTAATAAATGGTATATAGTGGTATAGTAATATGTAGGCATGGAGATGCAAACATGAGACACCCTCAATATCACAATAAAATCACAGTAGAAGGAAAAATGTGCCAAATCAAAAAAAAAACAAGTGCATACATGCAAGATATGCATGGAGCCACAAACATGGGACACCAATGGTATCACAAGAAAATCAAGGCCTTTTTGACGTATAAAGTAAATTATCATATCATTCTAATCAAACAAGATAATTTATTCAAACCATGCAATAATAAATCAAACTTAAATAATTCATTAAAAAAAAGTAGTGAAAATAGTTTATGAAATACTAAGGAATTATAGGAAATACTAATAGAAAAACATAAATAACAAGATAGGTTAGCACTGCATAAGGCACATGAATTATTATTGTTGGTGAAAATGATATAAATAAGCACTATGTATAGAATCAAGCATGATGAGGAAGGTTTAAAGTAACAAATAATGAAACAAAATCACATATATATCGTGGTAGATGCCCCCAAAAGATTAGTGAAAGGAACCAAGTTAGCTTCTATCATCATGTATCAACTTGTGTGTGTCATGTATCAATCTCAATATACCTTTATAACATGTGTGAAAAGATTAAATATTATATATAAAAAACCAACATGAAAAAAAACATGTATAAAGCAACAAGATATCTAATCAAATCATAAACAAGTCTTGACTTTGTACTTTTACACATATTTGCATGTTTTGGTATTACGTGATTATTTGAATGTTATTGAGTTGTTTTAAAAATAGATCTGTACAAGGAAGGGGTTAAATTGTAATATTTATTAAATCACATGGATTTCATGGGGTTGTTTATAGGTTTTCCTTTTATATAGGTCAAATGGCAAACACCAAAGCTAAGTCTTCAAGTAACGACGTAGGGGCTAAGCCAATTAGGTTGAAAATTTATTTTGAGGGATGTATCGACATTTATATTTTAATGATTTTATTTGAGGAAAATATCACCAATGTGATATTATTTAGCATGGACATTTTTATTTTAGTCATGTTTAATTAAATCTTAGTACATGGGAAAAATTTCAAGGGATTTTACTTTTCTAGAATCAAGAAATTTAATTTCATGTAATTGTTTTTCATGATAGTCATTTTCCTTAATAATATATTTAAGTGAGACTTGAAGTAAATATTATATTCCATGGATTAAATAAAAATGGGTAACATTCATAGGTGTGTGAACACTAGTATGATAAGCCCAAAGGGCATAGATATTTGATTATGTCATTCAGCTCCATGCTTCAACTATTTTAAATAGAATATTGATGATTGTATTATTAGTGGCCTTGGATTTTCCATTTCCCTATTATTATTAATGATTGGAGAATGTATGTTTGGTATTGAATTTGGCACAAAACTTAGTAAATGAATATTTTTTAAAGGAATATCCATTATCAGTAACAATTTGTAAAGTTATCCCAAAACGTGTAATAATATTTGTGAGTAAGAAATGGACAATGTCATTACATTTAGTTGAATCTTAATGTATGGATTCAACTCATTTATTTAAGTATTATGTGGTAGTAATAATGAATTTATGTCCTTGAGAAAATTTTGGATTTATATTACCAACAAGGTTAAAGTCCCATAGTAAGAATGGCCACAGGGACACAATAGGTTTCAATATATAATATGGAGCGAGATTGTGATTACTATATTATTGGCATTGATCACATTACTTTACATATTAATTACATTATTGTTTCATCATAGGCTAGAAGTACCCATGATGAAGTAAATTTTGGGGCATAGCTTTTCCACTTAAATGACCACCACATTTGATATTGTGTATCTATGAAAGAGAAAAATGTTCATCATAAGTCCTTAAACATCATAGTAATCATCCTTCTAGGGGTCATATGAATAAAACCCACAAATAAGTGTGTAGTTTATTGCTTCGCGTTGCATTCGGTGTCCCTCTTATGGTGGCACATTAGTTGGAAGTACTTGTCTATAGAGAAAATTGTAAATATTGCTATACCATTTAGGGTTGTCATCACTACATAATATATACAAAACATAAAGAGTATTAAATTTATCATGGGTAATTGAGGAGTTACATAGTTATCTAATGGTGAAGATAGAATAATCATCAGCTATATCAAGAGGGATAGTCAAATATGCACTAGTCATGACATCTGCATGCATGTTATCCTTTTGAGAGATGTTAGAAATATATTATGAGTCAGATGTAGATATAAATGATTAAACAAGTAGTCGTACTAAATTAAACGATCCCATTTTTGTGTGATAAACATACTATACTTGACGAAAAAAGAATTGGAATTCCCAAATATGTTTATTTGTCAAATTTGTAGTGTTTGTACAGTGTAGAGGCCTGGTATTAAAGCCTCTTATTTAGAAATAATATTTGTACATGAATAACTAGGTCATTATGTAAAGGGAATGGTTTCACCATGGGGTGTAATGAAGACAATTCCTATAGATTTGGATCAAACAGCAAGTATTTTACATAACAATAATCTTCATATATATATATATATATATCAACCTTACAAGCTTACATATATATAGGAAATGACATTCCTATATTTTAGGAAGTAGAAAACTACTCTTCCATGAATATCTCACCTGAACACCATATCACATAACAAATATTTGGTTATAACCAAACATATAACTAATAATATGAGTTGTTAACCAACTCATATTATATTACAAATAATAATCATGATTAATAATGTTAAACACTATTAATCCTAACATTCACCCCCTTAGTGTGAACATTATTAATCACTAATATTCACCCACTTAATGTGAACACGATGAAGAACCATATTTGAAAAAGTTGAACCACCTCCTGAAAGAACTGCTTAGACCAAGTACAAACCCCATAGATTATCTCTTTACCCTCATAAAGGCCTAGTGTTGAGCTGAATTATGTAGGAATTCTCCCTTCCTCCTTGGGTTCCTGTGGGACTTTTCCTTCCTCCCTAGGCGTTTGAATTCTAGATCTCTAAGATCCACAAGCTTCACACTAGATGGATAACCATCCCTTGAGTTTACCTCGAAATCTTCTTCTACTCCCCAAAAACAAGTATTCTGAAAACATGACTCCTCCCAAAAAATTCTGAAAAAAGGGTCCTATTCAGCACATCACAACAGGAACACTGAAAATAGAAACATACTAAAAAACTGATAAGCACACACTACATAGATTTCACCACAACTGAAGTGGCCCCGTCATTGGTGACTAACGAGGGGTTGTTGAATGACCTCCAACCTCCGACACCTCCATCCTCTGGTGATTTGAACTCAATAAAATTAGTCTTCAAAATCATAGTCAAGTTCATCATTCACTTGTTCATCTTCTTATTCAAAAGATTCTTCTACAACTATATTTACTTCATTTAGCTTCAATTTTCCATGGATAAGATCTTTGGCTTGAGCCGTGCAAAATTTAGATGTATGTCCTTTTTTCTTTCAATAAAAGCATTCTAAGTCCTCCTTTTTAGAGAACTTTTTGTATTTATTTTTCACATGCATTGTCGTTTCCTCTTCTATATCTTATTTAGTCCTTTTTTCATTAACTAGAATAGTTGATACCATATCTTCCAATGAGTTGAAGGCATCTGACCAAGAGTGAAAACAACATTACTATATTTGGGTGGTAAACTATTCAGCAAAATAGCTTTTGCTTCCTCATCATCTACTAGAGCTTTTACTTATACAAGTTGTCTTAGAAGAGATCTTAAATTGTTGATGTGATTAGACATTGTATCTCCATCACTCATTTTGAGCCTGAATAGCTGAAGTTTCAAGAAAAAATTTGCATTGACTTCTTTTGAACCAAATAATTTTCTCAAAGTATCCCACATGTCCTTCGAGGTTTTATCTAGATCAACATAATGTAATTCGGAATCTAATAGGGCAAGGCCAATAATGGCTTTGGCTTTATCATCCCTTGTTTTCCATTCTACCAATCTAGTCGGATCTGAAGGTACTGGTTCTTTTCCATCTACTATCCTCCAAATATTTTTGTTCATCAATTGTATCTAGATCTTGACTTTCCAGGTGTGAAAATTGAATCCATTGAATTTTTCCAATGGAATATACATGATAATAACTATGACAAAAGAACAATAACAATCCTAAAATCACCTATTTGACTATCTTACTATTACAAGTCTTAATGGAATGAGTAAGCATATGACACTTACAAATCTTGACAACTTGACAACTCCAAAAAAATATTACATACTCGTTTTTGACAAATGATAACTTTGACATAAACCAATAATGACTAAAGACATGAATTGACACTTTAAGACACAGTGATAATTAAGAAAACCATTTTGACTAGACCATTGACTACTAAAACTAGAATTTAATATAGATATGAAATAGATCAAAACACTCCTATAGAAATTGACAAAGGTATGTAAACTATATCTTTTCACATATTTAAAGATCCTAAATATGTTTAACAATTCGGATATAGACTATAAAATCAGTACAAAACACTGAAATCTAATTATTACCGCCTCAAAATAATAAAAAATTGGAGACTTAACTTTATGTGGACTGCTCCATGGATCACAAAAGAAATTGAGATCTGGGAAGACCTACACACACTTGTTTACTTTGACGTTGTAAATGGTTGAATTCACATCCGGATAAACGACTGAAGGTAATTATAGTTGTGTGAAAATTGCTCCGACTCATCACCAGTTGCTAGGAGCTAAAGAAATGTCAATGTAACTTGTGCCTGATTATAGAACAATGTATGGAGTGTTCAATCTGTGTGGAAGGAAACCATTATCCAATGAAAAAAGGAGACTGCATGTAGAATATACGTAGAAATCAATACAACCAAATGTAATTAATGGGTAAATATGTCATCACCCGATTGCATCAATATAATGTGAATTAAAGAAAAATAGCGAGTTGTTTAGCTGAAACAGATCTATTTTGACATGAGCATTCATGTGACTGATTCGAAGATGAAATCAGACACCCATAATTTGTATCAGTATCTTATCGACGTGAGGAAAAATATTGGTAAGAATTGAGAAACTCAAAGCATATTGTTGGAAAAAATCCACAATTAGATAGTACCAAATATATTTAATGGCTTGACACACAACTGGTTACATCGTGCAAGCATTCATTTACGCCTTGGTGGAAAGGATCTACAATCCAAGATAGTAATTTCCTCTCTTTACAAGATAATTTCCACACTATGTTTGAAGGCAATAGCAACAGTCACGCAATACCACTAATGTATCCTTCACACAATCTTAAAATAACCATATGACATGGTAGTAAAGACCAATAGTATCCCCCAAACAATTTATTTTCCTGTCACAGATGCAAGATCACTGATTCACTCTGATACCAAATATAGATTTGGATCATACTGCAAGTATTTTACATAACAATAATATTCATATATATTGACCTTACAAACTTACATATATGTAGGAAATGACATTCCTATATTTTAGGAAGTAGCTAACTATTGTTCCATGAATATCTCACCCGAACACCATATACTTGAGTGGTTAGACTCACATAACAAATAATTGTTATAACCAAACATATAACTAATAATATGACTTTTTAACCAACTCATATTATATTACAAATAATAATTATGATTAATAATGTTAAACACTATTAATCCTTTCAATTCCTACTCCTGCACAAATAACAAATTTAGATCCATCAAAATACATAGTCTAGTTTTTTTGTAATGATTTTATCTTTCGTGAACTCATCATAAAACTCATCATTGATTGGGGAAGATTCAAATAATGGTGCTTTAGTGAGTTGATCAGTAATAACCTATCCTTTAACAAACTTTGATTGATAAAATTTAGGTTGAACTCAAGAAAAATCATGAGCCGTTAGGTTATACGGTCAAACAAGTGAGTGTGAGAGAGTAAATGGTGTAAGGGATTAACCTTGGTGACAATACGGACCTCTATGTTGAGTATATAATGTCTTAATTTTTCAATAACAAACATTAATGGTAAGCATATCTTTTCAATAGAACTATCACTATGCTCATAAGGAAATAAAGTATAACTGATCTAATACATTGCATATTCACAATAATTATCATCATATTGGCTAATTAAGGCTCTAAGTTCATGTTTGTAGCGGATATGTATAGAAGAACGTGGTTTATCGGGAATGGTGGTATAAGTACAAGAGGATTAAGAAAATAGTTTTTTATATTATCAAACATATTTTTAAAAGCTACATCCCATTCAAAAGAGGTGCCTTTTTTTAGTAACTATGTGAAGGGTTGTGTTTTATCTACAAATTGAGCAATGAAAAGATAAATAACTTGAATATTTCCTTGGAGATATCTAAGTTATTTTAAATTACATGGAGGAGGAATGTCAAAAATATATTGAATATTTTTATGTTCAACCTCAATGACATGATGAGAGATAATAAACCTAGGCAACTTACCAAAAGTTACCCCAAAAACACATTTTTTAGGATTCAAGTGTATGTTGCATTGTCATAAACATTAAAACATTTAGTGTAGATAAAATGTGTGGTATTGATGTTGAGTGTATTTCTCTAATAAATAATCAACAAATTATTCAATAATTTTGTGAATATAATCATGAAATATGTGTGTCATAGCATGTTGATGAGTGGCACCAGCATTTTTAGTCCAAAAATGCATAACTATGTAACAAAAAGTTCCCCATGGCATAGTAAAAGATGTATTTTCTTAATCAATGGGGTTGATTTTTTATTTGATTTTAACCCATGAAACCATCCATAAAATATAGCATGTCATAGTTAGTAGTGGAGTCCACAATCATATCAATGTGAGGTAGAGGAAAAGTATACTTGGCACAAACCTTATTTAAATCGTGAAAGTCAATACAACATCGAATATCACCATTAGGATTAGTCACTGGAATGATATTAGAAACCCATTGATGGTATTCAATGGCACAAATGAAACCGTCATAAAGAATATTCTTTATTTCCTTTTTAAACATAAAAGTCACACGAAGGTACATTTTATGAATTCACTATTTTATGTACTTAGCATGTTCATACAAGATAATGTTATACATGGGAATGTGATGCAGGGGCATCATCACCAAGGCTAGTTTAGGCCTATAGTAGGAAGATTTGGTTTGATAGGGTATATAGATATGTATTTGAGTCAATTTTGTTTTCCTTTAAGCTTTAGAAGTTCAAAAATTTTAAATAGAGGATTTCCCTCCATTTTTGACTATTTGAAAATTTGAATTCTAAAGCCAATTTTTGGCTTGTTCATTAGGTGTAGGGGTCTAGTTAGCAATCTTAGCATGTTGTTAGCTTATTTGTATCTTTGTGAGTGTCTTAAAGGGCAAATATTGAAGCTGGATTGGTCATGTTAGTCTCAAGTTGTTACTTAAGCTTTTGTTATGAAGACTCCACATGTGACTTGGTCATATGAGACCTAGAAAAATAGTTATGAGAAACCATTTTACCTGTAGAGTTATAATTCACTATTTTTTAAGTAAGTCAATTCATTTATCAACCAAGGAACATTCAAGTTTGGAGCTCCAAAGAAAGGTTTTGATCATTTTTTATGCATACATTGTGAAACTAATTTGAAAGTAATTGTGAAAGAAGAAAGGAAACATTCTATGGCCCATTGGCTTGAAGAAACCTCAATACTGGTAAAATTTTATCATAAAATAAATTAAGTATAACCTTTGGGTTTAGTTTTGGATTTTCAGAATAAGTCATGAGGAGTTTTTAATTTGTTGTTATTAAGAATGAGACATTTTATGGAGAAGGCAAGGGAGATAGATTACATATTAGACAACTGTGACAAAACCTTGGCTATATTAAAGGATTAGTATATCTTTAAAGAAATGTGTATAGGTCATTATAGCCTCTCTGAGAGTTTGTAACCCTAATTTTGGAATGAAACCCTCATTTTTCTTAGAGCTTGGGCCTTCTGTGATAGAGAAAGAGATTTTAAGAATGCAATCACGTTATTTTTGAAAGGAGGAAGCTTATTGGTAAGGTTTTAAGCCTCTAACCGTCATTGTAGATCTTCTTGAAGTGATTAGAAGATTTATAAATCCTTCCAAGATAAATGATAAGGAAAATTGTGTCCTCGAGCTCTGAGGGCAGGGTTTTCTAGGGTATTTAGAAGATTTTATTGTATCTAGCCTAATTTGAGTCCTCCTTGTTTGAAACTTGGTAATAAGTATTGTGATCATTTAAGGAGAGATGTTATTAAAGGATCGGTCCAAAAAGATTGCTCTAAAATTTGAAATCTATAGTAGTTGACTATAGAGTAATGTAGCAGGGAAGAGCAGGCCTATTTGAGGCTTAAAATTATGAAATTGTGTCATTTATCCCAAAGGAATAGGTAATCAAACTTTTCCAAAAAAAATCTAGGCTCAAATGTATGTTTGATTGAACTCTCAGATAATGAAAACAATCCTGCAAGAGAAATTTTTATTAAATTTTGTAGTGTAACAGGCCTGGTAGGTGCAATTAGCCTAGTAGATGAAATTATGAAGGGATATACATTTACACTCAGAGATATATCAAGCCATCTAGTACACACCTCAAAATCTATAATAATAGCTCAAAATCATTAATACTTCCTTTATGGACCTTGTGTTTTTTTCTCTCCAACATCATTCCATTGACTGTGTTGTCAAGAAGCCCAAATTGGCAATTATTGCAAAGGAGAGTGATATGATCATTTCTTGAGTTTCCAAGTGTCTAAGTGGTTGTAATAAATCGAATGAATGATATAAATCATGCTTGTATCATTTAATGAATTTCTTGGATCTATAGGACAAATTTTTAGGTTCTTGTATGATTTCCAAGCATTGAAACCAAGGTATAAGGGAAATTTTTAAGCTTAGTTGAATTAGCTAACTACAATATCTTGTTGAGATTATTATAACCCTAGGTGTGGCTACATCATAATGGGTATCAAAGCAAGAGAAGAAGAAAGGAGAATAAATTGAAAAAAAAGTGACAGAGAGAGAAAGAAAGAAGCAGTGAAGAAATAAGAAGTTGAGAAGAAAGAGAAGAGTTTGACAAAATGCCACCAAGAAGAGAAGGTGGAGGTGGAAATAGAGAACAAATTAGAGGTGTTAAGTTTGTAGTAATCTGAAGGAACATTCAAGATACGTTAGAAGCATTATAGGTCTCCCAGAGATGAGGAAAAGCACTAGAAGAAGACGGTGATGATAAAGAGAGAAAGAGAAGTAGCAGCAGAAGAAGGAGAATAAGGAGAAGGACCAGAAGTAAAAATATTGAAGGAAGTCATGGGAGAGAGTACCAAGCCAAATATGAAAGTGCCATAGTATGGAGCTAGCCTACATCCAGAATATCTCATAGATTGGATAGCTAAGATGGATAAGTACTTTGATTTAGAAGGAATTGCAGAGAATAATAAAGTGAAATTTACAGTCACCAAGCTCACAAGACATGAAGCAATATGGTGGGACTTTGTGAAATAGAAAATATTAAGAAAAAATAAGGAAAAGATCAAAAAGTGGGAAAATATGGTGGCTAAGTTGAAAGGTAAATTTATTTTTGTTGATTATCGAACTGTTTTATTCAAGAAATTTCAAAATTTGAGACAAAGAGAGCTAAATGTAACTGATTATACACATGAGTTTTACAACTTGGCTATGAGATTTGGTCATATATATGATGATGCTGAAGAAGTGGTCAGGTATGTAAATGGTTTAAGGTTGAACATCCAAGATGAAATCAGTTTATTTCATTTGAGATTGGTAGAAGATGCATATCAGGCAACCTTAAGAGTAGAGTAAAATTTGTTAAGAAAAAAAACTCATTTTTTTAGAGGTAGAGGAAGAGGAGTAAGAGGAAGAAATCAGCAGACAAGAAGATGAAAATAGTAGCAGCCAAAAAATGAAGAAGAATTGACTAGTTCACAGTCATAGATTTCATTCAAAGGTGGATATTCAAGAGGTGGATATGGATATAGAGGGAGAGGTGAATTCACATGAAAGTGTTTCAAATGCAACAAGTTTGCAGGACATAGATATTTTAAATGTGTTGAATACCCTAAAAAAATCAGAAGTAGAGTTAGTGAAGCAAGAAACCAAGTACCACATGTAGAAGAAGAAGAGATTACAACATCACCATCTATGACAGAGAAAGATATTTCAGGAATGAAATCATGTGATTTTTGAAAGGAAGAATCTTATTGGTAAGGTGTTAAGCCTCTAAACATCATTATAGATCTTCTTGAAATGATTAGAATATTTATAAATCCTTCCAAGATAAATGATAAGGAAAATTGTGTCCTCATGCTCCCAAGGCAGGGTTTGCTAGGGTATTTAGAATATTTTCTTATATCTATCCTAATTTGAGTCCATCTTATTTGAAACTTGGTAAGAAGTACTATGAGAAGTTAAGGAGAGATATTATTAAAGGATAATTCCAAAAAGATTTCTCCAAGAATTGAAATCTATGACAGTTGAATGTGGAGTAATGTAGCAAGGCAGAGCATGCCTATTTGAGGCTTAAAAAGTATGAAATTATGGCATTTCTCCAAAAGGAAGAGGTAATAAAAATTTACCAACAAAATCTAGGCTCAAAGGTATATTTTTATTGGACTCTCAAATATTGAAAACAATCCTACAAGAGAAAGTTGTATTGAAATTTGTAGAGTAACAAGCCTGGTAGGTGCAATTAGCTTAGTAGATGAAATTGTGAAGGGATAGACATTTGCACTCAGAGATAGATCAATCCATTTAGTACACACCTCAAAGTCTATAATACTTCATTAATATATAGCTCAAACTCATTAATACTTCCTTCAAGGACCTTTTTTTTGTTCTCTCCAACAATATTTCATTGATTGTATTGTCAAGATGCCTAAATTAGCAAAACTCTTGTAAAGGAGAGTAAGATGATCATTTCCTAAGTTTCCAAGGGTCTGAGTGATTGTAATAAATTAAATGAAGGATATAAAACATGCTTGTATTATTTAATGCATTGTCTTGGGTCTATAGGATATATTTGTGGGTTCTTGTATGATTTCTAAGCATTGAGACCAAGGTATAAGGGAAAGTTTTAGGATTAGTTGAATTGGATAATTACCGTATCTTGTTGAGGTTGTTATAATGCTAGGTGTGGCTACATCATAATAGAGGTGTAAAATATAGGAATATCATTTTAATTCCAAGTGAATTGGACAATAAAATCAAGTAACACTTATTGAATAGCCTCTCTCTCTTGGTTATTATGGGAAACAGTTAGGAGAACAATTTTAGGATCAAAATTGGTACCAAGTTTGAAGGAAGTAGTTTCTTTATTAATAAACATGGAGCAATATTCTACATAAGAACGTGTAGGAATAGTGTCGGAGGTCTTATCCAATATATAAAAACATCACATTCCCCAAAATATATGTGTGCATGTAAAATGGGAGGAGACATATTCTTATGAAAGGAAAAAAGTGAGGGAGATCCTCATGTATGCACCCAAATCTTAAAGAAGAGAATTCATCCAAAATGGATATATAATGAGATGCACTATAATTGATAAGATCATTGTTGAAAAGTGTGAGGGATATGATATAATTTACCATACCAACCTCATGGGAATGAATCCATGAGGCTAGAAGAAATATTAGAGTTAATGACAATTAACACAATGGACATGTAGTATAACCAAGACCTTTTTTGGGGGGGGTATTGGGTAATATGGGTTCATGGATTCCTTGGCCATAATGGCCAAGTACTCATCCTATAAATTCATTGCATGATAAATATTGATAATAAATTCCATATTTATTATGAGTGGAATGAGGTTTTGGAATAAATTTGATTAACCTTGGATCTGGGACAGATTATAAGTGGGGAATAGATAAATCATCCTGGGTAGTGGTGGAAAAAAAATTTAAAGTAACAGGATCATTTAAAATATTGTACACACATCCTTGATAATACTATTTGACACAAGAATGAAGGGTAGAAGGAATAACATGCATATCATGTATCCAAGGATGACCTAGGAGTATGTTGTAACTCATATTATTAGGCATAACATAACATACTTTATCAATAGTTTATTCTCCCATGGTAACTGATAAGGTCATTTTCCAAAGGACCTAGCATATAATATTTTCAAATCGACATATATGGGTGGTCGAAGGAGTAAGGTTGGGAGAAGAAATACCAAATGGATGTAAAAAGGAAAGGTTACTGTAGAGCTATATTATGTGGAGCTCTTTCGATAAGTAGCCCCTTTCCTTTTGTTGCCCCTTCTTAGCTTCTTTCATTCACTTGGCTCCAAAATTGGCTAAGTATAAAAATGAACGCGAAGAGTATCCACATGTCTCCTTGGCACAATTGGAATAAGAGAGGGGATAGAGGGGATCTTAGAATTGCACCGCACTGAACACATGTCATAGACCCCAGAGACTTTACTTAGCGGAGAGAGGTCATAAATATACTGGTTACACTCAAAGGAATCTCCACGTATTTCCCCTGTGTAGATTCAAAATAGAGGAAAGAATGGGGGCCATAAACCAACATGTGTTCTTCATGTGTCTATCGGGTGCATTTTGAAGAGTAGAGTCTCAGGTTCAATCCTCGAGAAGCACCATCCTGCCACATAGCAAGGAAAAAACTTCACCAAATAAGAAGTGCCAGCTGTATAAATTAAATACAATTACAAATATTCTGAAGAAGTAGATGATATTTTGGCTCAAAAAGGAAATATCATGTAAGAGAATTAAATGATAGGAGTTAAGGCTCTGGTTCCTGACATCAGGGATGGAGCCCCAAGCATCTTCAATAAGGGATAACATTCTACAACAAAGAAGATATTTTTGGGGAAGGACCAGGGAAAAAGGGTTAGAAACTAGGGAAGAAAAGAGAACTTTCAGTTTTTTAATAGTCAGCCTTAGCAAGATCTTCCATTATAAGGAGTTGTAATTTGTGTCATTTCGGCCTTATGTATGATTTCCTTTATATATTAAGTTCTTGTTCTATGCAATAGAGTTCTTCATATTTTGAATCTTTGTTTATGTTACTGATGCCGGGAAGTTATACATCTATCATACTTTAAGCCCTTAGACTTTGACTTATCTGTGTTTGTTATGTTTTCTACCCTTCTTTCATCGTTCTGATATAAATCTAAGGTATCGTTAAATAGATAGATCATGCTTTAATTCTCTTCAAACTATTTTGATTGAACTCTCTAGACATTTCTATTTCTATAGTATTCATCTTGGCACATCGCCTCTGTTAAGTTTTATGTTTCTTTTAGATTTCTCCTAACTTTATCCCACACGACTCAGAAGAGCCAGCTTCTTTAAAATCTAGAGGTCACCTTAGGGCACACATCTCACTAATCTAAGGTTTCCTGTGACACTGACAGTTCATCTGCAAGGATAATCTTCCTTGGATAAAAACATCTAGATAAGGAGCCCAACGCTTGGTGCTTCCCTTGCAATAATTCTCATATGTCAAAGGACTACCCCCAAAGGAACATGAAACTAAGGGTAGCCTAACAACAATCAAGATAAGGTTATGATGCATGCACAGCTAGACCCCACCAGTCCACGGGAGCCTAAAACGCCACTTTCACAGCCCAGATGAAAGGAATATCCCTGGAACAAGAAGTGGAGATTGCACTAGAGCATGCCCTTTTCTCTTGGGTAGAAGGAGAGGAGTTCATATTCATAAATGAAGTGTCTATCCTAAAACCTGTTCCGTTTAACTATAACACCCATTTCAAGAAGAGAATCATTGAAGTAGATGCACCAACTTCAAGTTCAACCGACAAGATGTACAAAGAGCCTTCTACCATTGTGAACACACCATCGCCAACAGTAAGGGAAGCTCCAAAGCAAACTGTACAGGATCAAGATGTCCATCACCTTGATAAGGAAAGGATGAAGCATCAGCAACCTCCTAAATCATCACTGCTTGGACCCATCAATGTAGTCCAATAGCTGAAAAGGGCACTGGCTAATGCATCCTTGTGGGATCTTCTAAGTATCCCTGAACAAAAGGAGTTTGCTCCAAGAAGAGCTCAAATCAAACAAGGATTCAACCATCGCAACCATGGAGAAAGGACGGGTCAAAGTCACCTAAGTGCCTACAGAGGCCATATTGTTGAACCAAAAAGGAGAGGTGAGTAAACCAAGGCCTAAACCCTTCTTTTTAACTCTTATTATAGGTAAGAATTTATTACATAACTCCATGATAGACTCCAGTGCAAGCACTACTATCATGCCCCAGGAAATTACAAATGCTTTAGGAATTCAGTATGAACCCTTGAAGAAGGGAGTTATGTAACTAGACAGAAAGTCTATTCAAACCATTGGGATTATCAAGGGACTCCCATTACAACTCTATTCCTATCAGAATATAACTATTTTCCAAATATCATGGTGATTAATGTTCCACCAAGTCTTCAAACTTACCTCTCCCGATATTTCATAGCTAAGATCAGGGGTATATGTCTTTGGATTGGTCCCATTTAATCCTATGAACCAAGTATGGGTCCAAAATGAAGGTCTTGTCAGAACCCCTCTCCAAGGAGCATATAACGGACCAAGTACCTTCCGGCTTTGAGGCCTCCCATGCTATGATCACCAAGAGAAGAAGAACTATACATAGAAGATGGGGAGCCCTAGGGGAGTAATCATCTATTTAATCTTCCCCCTAGAGATCCTTTTGGGAACTTTGACTCAACCGGCTTGGGCACTTACGTCATTTTTGACAAAAAAAACCCCACAATCCCAAAGGTAGAAAGGGGGCATGATGAATGGGAGGGAAGCCCTCCCGGGAATCCTCCAATGTGGACCCTACATTTTGACGGGCTAGGAGAAAGAATGGATCAGGATCCAAAGTTTTCCTAATATCCCCGCTGGTAAGAAGATACTCTAGTCGGTCCATTTCCAGTTCTCCTGTACTAGTAATGAGGTAGAGTATGAAGCCTTGGTGCATGGCTTGTCCACCACCTGGAAGGAGGGTATCAAGTAGTTAAGAGTATTCGGTGACTCAGAGTTGGTGGTCACACAAGTAAGAAATATTTCCACCACCAAGAACCCAAGGATGAGATCCTATCGACACCAGGTATGGGATTTGATAGATGATTTTGAAGCCTTCAATATTAAGGTAATTCCCCGTGATCAAAATACAGAGGCCGACAGGATGGCTATGATAGGGTCTCAATTCAACCTGACCCAGGATTTAATTATAAATAAAGACACCATAAAAGTGATCATTCACCCCTCTATCCCTGACAACTTCAACCATTGGCAGGTGTTCGATAATGACCAACATGTCATACACTTCCTCCAGCAGTTAGACCAATTCACAAATCAACTCCAGCCCAAGATCGAAGAAGCATATGGAGATTAGATAATTCAGCTAAAGAAAAATAAACTCCTAAGGGGGTTAATTACTCTTGAAAGTTCTTTTTGACTCAGATGACGCTAGTTCTGACTGGAGAAAGTTTGAGGCAGTAAAGGAAGACTATGTAGAACTAGAAATAGCTAAGGACAAACGACTGAAATTTGGAAATTTGGTGACCAAAAAGGAAAGAGATAGACTTGTGGCCTTGTGTCACAAATATGATAAAGTAATAACTTGGACATATGATGATCTACATGGTTATGACAAAGACATTATCCAACACACCATTGACCTAGAAGAAGGGACTAAGCATGTGCATCAAAAATAGAGGCCTGTGAACCCTAAGGTAGAAGCCCTCATGGCTGAAGAATTAAGAAAGCTATTGGAGGCTTCGTATAATTTTTCCAATCAAACACACAATGTGGGTCTCCAACCTAGTCCCAGTGAGGAAGAAGAATGGTGAAATATGACTCTGTGTGGACTTCAGAGATCTAAATAGGGCCTCCCTAAAGGACCATTACCCCTTTCCCTCTATGGAACAAATATTACAGATGGCAAGGCTCCGAGATGTTTTCTCTGTTGGATGGATTTTCAGGTTATAACCAAATATGGCTCACGGAAAGAGATCAGCATAAGACTACCTTCACAACCAAGTGGGGAACCTTCACCTATATGCAAAGATGCCTTTTGGGCTCACCAATGTAGGGGCTACTTTTCAAAGAGCCATGGATACCGCGTTTGGGGCGTTAATAAACAAAGTAATCCTCATATACCTTGATGACCTTATGGTGTTTACTAAAATAGTGGAGGAACACTTTGATGCCTTAGAAGCCATGTTCAAAAAATGTCAAGAGTTTGGAATCTCTCTAAACCCAAAGAAATGTATCTTCGAAATACCCCAAGGAAAGCTCCTGGGACATGTTGTGTCAAAGGAGGGAGTCTCTATTGATCCCTGAGAGAGTCAGGGCCATTTTGGAGCTTCCCCTATGCCAGTTAACAAGAAGGTTGTTCAATCCTTCTTAGGAAAGATCAACTTTGTCAGAAAGTTTATATCAGATTTGTATGGGAACGATCCACCTGATCACTCTCATGCTAATAAAATGACCTAGGATTCAAATGGACTGATGAAGGTTGTCAGTCCTTTGAATTGATAAAAAGGGCTATTGCATCAGCTCCCCATGCTCCACAACCCTGACTTCTCAAAATATTTCATTATGTATGTATATGGGGGAAAGAATAGCATAGCGTCTTATGCTAACCCAAAAGGGAAGAACAAAAAGGGGAGGAACACCCAATCGCTTTATTTTTCAAAAAACTCTCCATGACTATGAAACGAGATACAATTTCATGGAAAGACAAGCTTACGCCATAGTTAAAGGTCTGAAGAAGTTCAGACACCTTGTTACACATAACAAAATTTGGGTCATGGTGGCTCACTCTAGCATGTCAAAGAATACATAATGGAGGGTGAGATAACTGAAAAATAGGGCCAACTGGATAACCAAGATCTTGGAGTATGACATAGAAGTGAAACCCATGAAGCTTGTGAGAGGCAAGGGACTATGTCAATATTTGACATAGGAATCTATCCTAGAGGCCAATAGAGAATGGGGGGAGGTAATGTACCTACAAGAGGATATGCCTGAAGGTGGGTCTCTGACAGAATTCACTTTATGCAAAATGGAAAGTACCCATTTCATCTTCCCCTAAAAAAGAGGAGATATTATAGGCAACAGGGGAGTAATTTCACCATAGTTAATGGCTTCCTCTTCAGGAGGAATTTTAATGGAATCCTGCTGAGATGCCTGGATGACAAGGAGGATAAAAGGGTCTTACATGAATTACACCATGGGAGCTCAGGAGGCCATTTTTCTACCCAGACTACAGCCATAAAAATCCTACAGGCAGGATACTTTTGGCCAAGTCTGTTTGCCGACAGTCAGACAGAGGTAAGCAGATGTAGGGTGTGCCAAGTTTATACCGGTTTCCACAGAACATGGCATTACCCCTCAATCCTATCTTAGTAGAGGAACCCTTTGCCCAATGGGGTATGGATTTCATCAGGATGGTAAATCTAGTTTCCAGCATCATGGCCACAAATGGATCCTTACAGCAACTGACTACTTCACTCGGTGGGTGGAAGCAGTACCCCTTAAGGAGGCCACGGAAAATGTAATCCTAGGACTCCTACATGATATAACCATGCACTTTGGGCCACCCCACATGGTTATATCAGACAATGCTAAAGATTTTATGGGAGCCAAGGTATCTGATTTTGTGGTAAAACATGGAATTTACCTAAAGACATCTTCCAACTATTATCCACAGGGAAATGGTTTGGTGGAATCTACCAATAAGAACTTGATCAGACTTGTCAAGCGAATGGGGCATGAGCATAATAAATTATGGCATGAACACATCAAGACATCCTTATGGGCTGATCAAATCACCCCAAAGAAGATCCTAAAAGCTTCACCATATGAGATAGTTTATGGGAAAAGCGTTGTGATGTCAGTTTCCCTAGAGATCCCCGCATTACAACTATTAAAGCAGGTCGAGATAAATGAGAATGGAGCAATGTAAGTAAGGTTTCACTGAACTAGTGGAGCTCTAAGAGAAATGAGAATCAGCTCATGAGGCCATGATTAGCCACCAGCAGATAGTCAAGACTTGGTTCGATCAAAAAACATCAGATCTAAATCTTCAGGTCAGAACCATGGTCCTAAAATGGGATGCAAGATCCATGCCAAGCCAGGGAATCATGGAAAATTTGACCCCCTATGGACAGGACCCTTTCGAATCAGTGGGTGTAAACAACACAATGCATTTGAGCTCGAAACTATGGAGGGGGATCCCTTAGCCATCCCAGTGAATGGGATCCACTTAAATTCATTCTTGTAGGCCCTTTACCATATTGTATTATATGTACAGTTGTTTTTCTTGTCTGTTTTGTTTTCTTTTTGGCCTGTCTCGGACATGTGTCCCTTTTAGAGGCGTTTCTCCCCTTTTGAAATTTTGATCAAACCATACAACCTGTTTTTATTTCTGAATTAATGATCTAGTGATTTCCTCAGTGCCAAGGGGAGAAAATATTTTGACATGACACAAATCCCCTCGAAAGACATAAAGTGTCATCTTGAGTTCATTAATAGGAAAGGGTCCATTGTGTGAAGTGATCCTATTTTCATGTGAAGCCATTATATTAAAGTGAGGATGGATCTCTAAGTATTAAAGAGCATTCAGTATGCTAACAGAATTTGCTAGGTTCCCTGAATCAAGTTATCAAATTCTAGAGCTAAAGAAATTCTAGTTTCTAAATTCACAGGAGCACCATGGCAGCTTCTAGCTCCACACCAGCCGTAAAGTCTTACGCAGGGTGACCTTTCCCCCCTCAGACTCCATAATCAAGGTTAAAGTTTCCACATGAAGGGCTCTGGTTCTGTGACCCCACCATAATCTCTGACCCCGCTGATAATGTTTTTGACCCATCCCTCAATAAAAATCCCAAAGCTTTAAGAGAGGTAGCATTTTCTAGGTTCCTCAAGATGGGGGATACAAAGTCTTTTGGTTCTAGAACCTAGAGCACCAGGCTTGCCCAATACATGGTGCCCCTCACACACCCATGCCCAGAAATCATTTAGATGTGTGTGGACTGTTTTGAGTCCAGAACCCACACTATTCATGGTAGGCACTTAAAGGTGGTGATTATGCCACAAACTATCAGAGACATGTTGGCTCTGACAAAGGACCCAGTGGCCAGTTTCTATGACATGGCCAAGCTCCAAACTATCTAGGAACAGTGCCAAAATAAGGGTGTGTTCCTTAATAAGGAACTAAGACAGGAAGATATAGATAGTACGGGAATTTCCAGCTTTCCCATACCACTAAAATCACTTTTAGCAGACTCTCAGGATGCCTTCTCAATGCTTGCCTTCATTTTTTGGGTAGGATTCAGATAGAGGCATCAAAGATTGGTAGATGGGAGCCTTGTTTCTGGATGAGGTCTATGTCACCAAAGAATAGGCATATCACTTGACTTCATTGAAGTCATCGCGGGGTCCATTTGCGAACAACCTCAATCAATTCTCTAGTGTCCCTAACCTTCAGGTATTCATCATATTTGTTTCATCTCATTCTTTATCAAAATGTTGAATATTTTAGTCAATTTATGACTCTAAATATCTGGGATGTCTATGGAAGTAGACTCATAGAGGGTCATACCAGTGTCGCATGGACCCATGTGTTATCTCACTCATCAGATGTATATGAATTCTACAATTCTTTTATGGAGCCCCTTTTACTCGAAATTGACCCAGAAGGGATCAACAACAGAATGAGTGATTCAGCATGTTCTATATTCACAAATCCCCACACCCCTGTGATTACTTCTTTTCTATGGGACATTCCATGATTCACCTTCATGGTTTTAAGGAGGATCATTTATGCTCCCCAGAGTCCTCATGGCTCAAGTGGTTGGCCTCGAAATTACCCAGCAGCTGGTAATCCTTGACATAGATTTCGGCTCAACCCGAAAGAAGAAGGAACTTTTTGAGCTTCCCTTGAGCAAGGGAGGAATTACCATTTTAAAAAGGAAGGTAGAGCATGGCCTTACAAAAAATTGGCCTCCTATGGGTTCATCCTAATTAGGATTCATGGAGGTATGACCCAAATGGAAAAATGGCTAAGATTTTGGTTGATAACGAGTCTCAGACCCCTACAAACATGATCCTAGGGATTTTTTAGACATGAGGCAAAGTCCCTCACCTGATATATTTATCAAGACATACCATCCCTGAGCTGGGAATCATTCCATCAGGTCAAATACAAGTATGATCCCACTCTTACTATGGCTAAGGGACTCCAAATGGCCCTAAAAGAGAAGGACTGGAGTTCAGAAAAAATTGAGGCCTTTTGGAAATACATGTAGGAGATTGGTCAGACCACCAAAATTTTGAGGTTGTCTCCAGTGATGAGTATTGGGAAGAGTTTTGGGATGGGGATCATGCGTTTGATACAAAAAGTGAGGATATAGTCACAATAATGTTGGGGTGGCCCATGAAATCAACCACAGAGTCCTCTGGCCTCCAACAACAACAACAAAAAATCATCTACCTCACCTCCATCTTCCATTCCTCAACAAAATCCTTCAGTCCAGCTTCCATGTTGCAACCTCTAGTTATCCCCTTGGGGGAGAGACCTATGGAAGAACCAGCCTCAGCCCACCGCATAAGAAGTCAAAATCAGTAGTGGTTTTTGTTTCCACTCAGCCTCTCCCTTCTCTCAGAGCTCCATTTCAATCTCCCATTCCACCTCTTTTCTCCCTTTCTGAAGGTTTTCCTTTGTCTCTTCCATCACAGACTCTCTCTCCACCCCCACCACTTTTTTTCCACAACTCCCCTCAAACATACCAGCCTTCTCTCCCCGCATGATGAACTGGCTCCTCCACGGCCCTACTGGCTTTGACACCCCAACCACAGATCACAATCCCTTATGGCTTGCCACCTAGTTTCCCATTCATAGGAGAGATGGTCCCTTCTTCCTCTAATTTTTTGAGTCAAGCTGAGTCCCAAGGCTTCCCAAGACAGTAGAAGGGAAAAGTAAAAGAAAAAAGAGATGGTGGCTAGAGCTACCAAGCACATGCGGTCATTATATGACCATCAACAAAGTTCCTTGACAATCACCCACCTTGTCCCTCAGGTATCCAAACCTATGGGGAAAATGCAGCCAAGAGGATTATTCCATTATCACTTGTCGTGTCGATATTTTAGAGTTCCAGCCTTGAGATAAGGTTGAATTGATGAATGAAACTGTGGCAATAGTCACTACAAACTATTTGAAGCTCAGTAATCAGCTAAAGAAAGCACAGTCCAACCTTCAGAAAGTAGAGGCCACGGTCACTACTCACCAAGCTGAGATAAAGGCTAAGGGAAAAGAAATTGACCAACTCCATAAAGAGTTAAAAGGATCCCCATCTCGAGAGACCCTTGTAGCATTGCAGGCTGAAAACAATGGACTCCAAATCAAGCTCAGATCATCTGATGATGAGGTCAATGATTTGACCCATAAATTTTCACATCAATCTCAGAAAGGAGGGATTGTAATGTTGGTACAGGAGTTTTATGCCTCCTACTGTGACCAAATTACTACTACAGAAATGGCCTTGGCCCCCACACTCAGATTCATATCTGATGCTCAGGGTTGTGCTCAAATGTAGAATCTTCTGCTTCTACCATAATCAACATAGTGTCTATCAAGGTCCAGAAGCCAGACTCTTGATTCAGAAGCTTTATGATGCTTTAGGACTCCACCCTTCAAGGGGTAGGAATCACATACAGATGGCTCATTACTGAAAAAATTAATGAGATTCTGAGCTGTGACAAGGATTCTACCAAATGCCAGAATCTCTTGGCATAGCTACACCATGGGATCAAGGAGAGGAAGCAAAGCATTAATGAGCTAGTTCAGTTAGGTTTTCCTTCTCCCTTCCTTGAAAAATTCAATGGTCCTCACAAAGGACCAAATCCAAGTAGCTCCTGATTGCTAAGCGTCCAAGACAAGACTTGTCTTTCAGCATTTAAAGGAGATCTCTAGTGTGGCCGAGGTGGAGACCATCTTAAACCCCATTATTCTAGCTGGAGTTCCACCTACATGCAGTAGTGCAGAACCTTCATAATTTCTTGCATAAAGAGATAATCGAGCTAGACAGAGCCTTTCAAGTGTTGCAGAGGAGAACTTACCCAACCGAAGAGGAATGGCTTGGGTATCAAGCTGTGTTGCAGAAGCTCTGAGTGGCATTTGTCAAAGCCACAATTTTGACATTTTGAGGATGGGAGAGATAGGATTCTTCATGACCGGAACAGATTCCCCTGGTGAGTCACCATAACTATAGAGCTATTTTTTGTGGAGCTCTTTTGATAAGTATCCCCCTTTCCTTTTGTTTCCCCTTATTGGCTTCTTTTGTTCGCTCGGCTCCAAAATCACTAAGTATAAAGACTGAACATGGAGAGTATCCACATGTCTCCTTGGCACAATTGGGATAAGAGTGGGGAAAGAAGGGATCTTAAACTTTCACCATGTTGTACACCTATCATAGACCCCAGAAGGCTTTCCTTAGCAGAGAAAGGTTAGAAAGATATTAGTTACGCTCAAAGGACTCTCCACGTGTCATCCCGACATAGATTCAAAATAGAGGAAAGAATGGGGGCCACAAACCAACATGCATTCTCCACATGTCTATCAGGGTGCATTTTGAAGAGTAGATTCAGATTAAATCCTTGAGAAGCTCTAGCCCACCATGTAGCGAGGAACAAAACTTCACCAACTTAGGGAAGCATCAGACATATAAATTAAAGACGATTACAAATATCCCGAATAATTAGTTGATATTTTGGCTCAAAAAGGAAATATCATGTAAGAGAATTAAATGATAGGAGTTAAGGCTCTGGTTCTAGACATTGGGGATGGAGCCCCAAGCATCTACAAGAAGGGATAACATTCCAGAAAAAAGGGGGAGATATTTTCAGGGGAAGGACTAGAGGAAAAAGGGGTAGAAACTAAGGAAGAAAGGAGAATGTTCAGTTTTGTAATAGCCAGCCTTAGCAAGATCTTCCATTATAAGGAGTTGTAATCTATGCCATTTCAGCCTTATGTATGATTTCCTTTATATATTAAGTTCTTGTTCTGTGTAATAGAGCTCTTCATATTCTGAATCTTTGTTTCTGTTAATGATGTCGGGAAGTTATACATCTATCATTCTTTAAGCCCTTAGACTTTGACTTATCTTGTGTCTGTTATGTTTTCTATGCCCTTCTTTCATCATTCTGATATAAATCTAAGGTATCATCAAATAGATAGATCATGCTTTAATTCTCTTCAAACTATTTCGATTGAACTCTCTGGACATTTCTCTTTCTATAGTATTTATCTTGGCGCATCGCCTTCGTTAAGTTTTATGTTTCTTTCATCTTTCTCCTAACTTTATCTCACACTTCAGAGAAGGCCAATCTTCTTTAAAATTTAGAGGTCACCTTAGGGTGCACGTCTCACTAATCTAAGGTTTCCTATGACACTGATAGTTCATCTACAAGGATAATCATTAACAGTTACAAATATTAAGGCCTAGCCAATTTTTGAAAAGGGATTTCTTAATCGAATTATGATGTATTTTAATTTGTACATATAATGGAAATTCATTAATAAATATACCATATTATGGAATTTCATGAGGGATTAAATTTATATTTTATCTATAAAATGGAAGCTTTACTTGAGTCTAGATGTTACATATGTCAATGAGTTATCATTATAAATCGATGCAGTATCATAGATACCCCTGAGGCTCTTAGGAAATGAGGGATGAATAAATATATAATCATGAAATGGAATATATGATGCTTACCAACATTCATGATGGAATCCTATGTGATAACCCATGAAGAATTACTAGTCAATAAACATGTGTAGATTGAAACCAATGAAACCCAGATGTACATGTTAGAATAGGAAGGATATGGATGGGAAGGATGGTGAAATAGGAAAATTAGAGGCTAAAAATTTTGTGATTTTTGTCCTCATATTGGAAACTGAGTAGTTCGAGGACCATAAAACTATTGTATAGTCCAAGTTGAATATGCACAGTCCTCACCTAGATCTATATAGTCTTTTACCTTTTAATAGATTAGATTTGAAACTTCATGTGTGTTTTGTTTTTCTGTAAATGACCTTCGTTGTGTTTCATTCTTGTTTATGTAACCTTCAGATGACTTGTAATCACCTAAAACAAATTAGAAACCCTAGAATCATGTAGAACCCTTCTTCATATAATTATTAAGCCAAAATGAGAAAATATGTGTGTTTAGTGAGGATGGACTACCTTTGGTGGTCATACTCCCAGCTATTGAACCAATAAAAGAGTTGCACTACATGCCCTCATTATAGGATCAAACCTCTTTTGGTTATCTTAGGTGCTTGTGCAAGTTTGAACAACTAGCCAACCCCATAGGGGTGCCCTCATGTCTCTTTACACCAAGATAGTAGTCTAATTGCATAGTATAGAATGTACCCAAAATTTTATTAAATGTGATATGGTGTAACTCAATTACATAACCTAACGTTTTTTTTCCTTCACACCCTCAAACAATGTTTGGAGATACTTTCCTCTTGCCAAGACATTGCTTTATGACCTTTGTATGTTTGGGAATGGAGATAGTTAGACTCTTTGACCTAGTTGAGTGATTCAAAATTTTAGTAGGGACTACTCTAATTGATGTACAACACATTTTGGTAGATTAAGGCATCCTTTGATTTCTTTTGGAATGGTATTTTTAATAGGATCTTGTAAGAGTTTTAGGTGAGTTATAAAGTGATAATGAATTGCTTATATATCCTTCTGTAGGTGAAATATTTTAGTAAATCCAACTCTGGGAAAATTAAATGACCCAAAGAAAATATTCAAATTAAAAATAGAGTCAAAGAACTCGAATGTATAGGACCATACAGATCATCCAATACCATACCCCACGTCCTAACCATTTTTATGGTCTTAGACAGAGAAGGGGAAAAGGAAAATAGGAAATTTTTATATGAAACAAAAAGGTGTTTTACAATTTTGATCAGATAATATTATCATATCTTATAAAAGATAAGAGTGTATAGATAGGAAAGCCACATAATATCTAGAGAGATGAATTGATTGGATTCTGAATGTGATCATGTATCTTAACAAGGAATCATGGTTAAACTTTGTATTAGAAACGGACAAGTTACTAATTTTTAGTGTCTATAAACTCAAACCAAGTTTAAGAGTCTAGTTTCCTCCATTTTTTAAGAATTCAAAGGTACTAGATTCATGTCTTAGTAAGAATGAGTCACCACATGTTACCAAAGGTATTCAAGGGAAAAGGTGATTAGTACAAGCATTTAAAGCACACCATATCACACTACTATTGCATTGGGTACATTTTCTACTCTATATTTAGCACACTCTATTTTTTCAAGAGACGTGAGGACACGAATAAGAGGTTTGATTAGACATGTATGCATACATGAACCTAAACTAGGATAACTACATACGGCTTGTTCCTACTCGATGGGATGTAGAGAATCACTTGTATTGGTTTAGAAAGGTTTGAACACTAAGGGTAGTTCAGCCTCACCCACACACTAATTTAACCTTTTGTTATTTAATGTTTTCATGAACTTTTTTACGGGTGTTTAGGGTTTTTTATTTTTTGCATATCATTTTAGGTGGTGTCAAAGCTATTTGTTCCCTAGAGATATACATTGACACTCATTTATAGGAAATTGTAATGTTAGACAATTTATATAACTCCATTATGAATAAGTCCAAGATCGTATAAAAGGATCTAATATCATACCACATTCTAAGTAGAGTAGTATGATCCTACACACAAGAAATTTCCATCTCCATATTTAGAGAGGAATTATTTCCTAATTTATAAGATCTCTTTCACCCATTCTCCATACCCAGTTCATTTATATACCACTCTAGGCATATAAGTATTTATCCCCTTATTTGTTTTGGGAAATAATTATATCATTTTATCACATTTGCAAGTATTAAAAGCTTTATTTTGGATTTGTATTACTAATGTTTATTAATTTATTTAGAATAATCAACATTTAACATTCTTTAACATTTTCATAACTTACCCATCCAAATTAGGAATTTGTAAAAACATTTAGTGAACCAAACCTTTTTTCAAATCTATCGCTCAAACCCTAGCTATCCTAAGGTGTTTCCTTCTAATATTAGCATATGATCCTTCTCTTAGCTCTAGGATTTATTTTTCTATAGGTTACCATGCATCCTCAACTCTTTAATAATATTTTCATTGATCCTAAGGGTTCCCGCCCTTGCTAGTATATGATACCATCCCTTTAATAAAGTCCATGCTCATACTATGTTTGAGGGAGGGAACTCATATGTTGATTTCCTTTTAGATCAATCTATAATAGCTTCTAATTTTATTGTTTTTGAGTACTTTGATGAACATTGAAATACTATGGTTTCCAATACTTGTGACCACACATATTTCTTCGTTGATATTTTTTCTCACACTATCTTTTCTATATTTACTGAACATCCTCAAGGTGAGGTATCTCATCATGAATTTAACACTCATACACATGGCCTTCCTAAAGATGAATAATTTCATTTCACGTTTTTTTTTTGTAGGAAAATACTCATCACATTGATAAGTTTAATCTTTGATAAGTTTCTCTCATTTAATCATATATATCATATTAAAAGAGCATGAAGCTAAGATCCTTATCATGAATAAGCTCAAATATGGTTCCAACACTCCTAGCACATATAATTTTAAGTTTCAAGGAAAACCCAGTTTCAGAGGTAAACCTAATAACAACAAGATGAATGTTAAATATATTGTTAATGTTGTATCTCAACCACAAAGATTTGGCTATAAGCTCCTCTATGGAAGTAAATATGATTTCCTTGTGCATCTCACCTATTTATTAAATAATTACTTGACTGCAATCTTATATCTCTCCCTCTACCTCTCAAGGTTTCTGTAAGAAATCCTCATATTAAATTTTTTTATGTTAATGCATATTATGATTATCATAGATGTTTCTCACATTCTACTAATTGATGTGTTAAACTTCATCATTTTATTCAATATCTCGTTAGTGCTAATTATATTGAATGGGACATTCACGTTGAACAATTCATTCCTACTAATGATATTGTGAATCTCAAAATATTTAATGACCCACTTCCCAATCACAACAGTGCTAAATCTATATCAAAAGTGTACCATGCTCATTATGGTATACCTACCCCTCATGATCATGTATTGAATGCTATGACTATTACTATTTTTATTGTTCTACCTTCACATATATTTGTTGATTTTGATGATATTTATATGGCTCATGATCCTATTTTCAATACACTATACATTCAAGCTTTTATTGGTCAACATCCTATACCTAGTTTTTCTTAATATTAGTGTTATACATAATAGGTGAACTTTTAATTTGTTTGGTTCCCTTGGATAATCGTAAAAAAAGGTAATTTTTTATCCTAAGAAAAATCTCGTACATGTTTGTATACCTCTCATATTCAATTCTACTACTATGGCTATTCAATTTTTAATTACTTCTTCCCTTATCTCAAGTGATATGTGTCTATATTTCTATTAGCTACATACTTTTAAGGCTATACCATCTATTATGTATCAGTGTGTCAAATTAATTTACAATCATAAAGTGTTCAGTGTTAATGGTATCCCATATGAGGCCCCAATTTCTATGTTAGTCATATTGGTGCTCGTTTTGAGCTCACCCCTTAGTCTTAAAAATGCCTCCAAAAATTTCCATGTCTAGTTTGCTAGAATTTTGAACTACATGTATTCGAAGGATAAACCAATGTTGAACCTAGAAAAATCCTTTGCTTGTATAATAAATCTGATGTAAATCTTCCTTCCTAGTCAAATTAATCACAATGACATTGTTATATGAATATTTTCATGTAAAACCTGTTAAAATACAATCTATGTGTGTCATCCTTTGTTAATCCTCATGCAAATTGAATTTTGTTTTATGGAACCCGAAGGCACAGCATGTTTTGATTGGTTTCACCATTTCAGGATTTACTTACATATTTACAATCTTTACATAATCTGTAAAGTACCAATAAAATCCCGAGACCCAATCGAATATTCCAAGGAACATTCAAGGTCTTACAGTGCAAAGTGAAAATACATCCCAACTCAGTGAAGGTAAACATGTGTCTAAATAATATTGGAGCGAGGAGACAGACTTTTTATGAAATATTACATTATGAACCTAATGAAGAGTACAGTGCAAATTTATGCTCAAATCCTAACAGAGCACACATGTCAGTGTTTCAAGAAAATTCAACAGGTAGGTGTTCGGGTCAAACTTACAATGTTGCATTCATTCGAAAAGTAGAAAAAATTACAAATAAGCTCCGCAGTCCCTCTGCTCTCCAAAGAACATACATGGATGGCTTATATTTAAATAAAAGGGGAAAATTGAATGAACAATATTTGTTTTATTTATGGCTATTGCCATTAATGCATTTTGCACGGATCAAAGTAAGATTTTAAAAAAAAAAATTGATCATTTCCAATTATTACATTGCATGCAAGAAATTGGATGCCCTAGATTTGTTGCCTCTACAACATAAAGATAAAAATTGGATTATGGAGAAGTATGCTCAAGAAAAGAGGGTTTGGAGCCACAGGTACAGAGAATAATTTAAGAAAGCTTGTGAGGAACGGGTGATTTTTTTACATCACATTTGTATTTTTGTTGTTTAATTAATGATTTACAAGGAATTAAGAGGGGAAGTTGAAACACAAAAGATGAAGCCCATGGAATCGGGATTTTGTGTTGCTTCCAGTATCACCAATAATTGGGACACTATTACATTTATAAACTTGTTAAACGCTGACTTGGGTGATTTTTTGCAAAGACTCCACGATCCAAATGAAGTGAATTCATGGCCACCATTAATGCTAGCCATATTTCCCTAGCCTTTGTTTTCCCTCCCTTTGAGCATTGTCCAGAGCTGGTAAAGATTTGTACTAAGAATTATGATCCAGTAAAACAACAAGTCTTAGATGGAAGTGGTGAAGCAGTATTGACCTTAACACCCAGAGCATTTAGGTTGATGCTAGAGCTACCCAAAATTGTGAAACTAGTAACTATATACATAGGATGAGCTTTAGAATATTATTAAGCCAAGAAGAAATATTATTCCAAGCTCATGAATACTAAGTGTTTGTTGACAGATAGAAATTCCACCATGAGAATCCATAAGAAGTTAGCCAGATCATAATTTTTGGCAGAGGTTGAAGACATAATTGGTTTGTTAAGTAGAATGGTTGGCTTGGATATGGCTTAAGAATTTAAAGAATGAATGTGCCCATACATTGCAGTTATCTTAGAAAATAAAGGAATCATTTGTTGGGAAACATTCATAGCTACATCAATTCACACACAAATTTTTTAAATAGCCACAAAACTCAACGTGGGCACCACTTTTAATCTTGAGTTCTATATGATGTCATACTTGATTTACAATATTACATGACACAAACTTTTTCTTAGCCTCCCATAACAAGGAAATTTCAAAAATCATACAGTATATGATGTTTATCCCCAACTAAATCTGGACAATTGGAAAAGAAATTTTAGACTGGTAAATGATGCATTTTTTTACACCTATAATATGTCTTTTCAAACCAGAATGGGAGTATTATAGAATATCTGAAGAAGCCATGAATGTAATATTGGAGTATGGTTGCTTTTTTATTCAACATAGGTTTTTTTACCTATATCAGAGCTAGTGGATTTGATGGGAACCCATACAAATTTCCTAGATATGTGGATGACAAGTGGGCCCTATGTGAACTTTCTAGACAATTGGCACCATTGTAAAAAATGATTGTAGGAAAGCACAAGACCAATATTAAATTTCCTATCAGGATTGGAGGATATTCTTGCCCCACTATTACAAAAACTAGGTTAATGGAAAAAGAGATGGAAATATTTGAAATGGATAAATTTGAACCCATGCCCCAGTATGATATCATATGGGTTGTTAGTTCTACTTTAGGAAGTGCGTATGAGCATGAGCCTCATTTTGAGGATTATTGGATGAATTGTAGAGATGAAGATGAAGTTAGACTCAGAGAGTTTTCTAGAATGAATCTTAGATAGATCATTGATTTTAAGATTGTTGTAATACCTCAAGGAATAACAGATGACCAATAGATAGTGAATCAATACTATAGTGAATCAATTACTCCCATAGTTTGGGGTGAAGAAGAATCAGGTAATCCACATAAGAGAATTGCTAATGTAATGAGAAATTTGAATTGGTTACAATGGAAAGTTATGGACTTGTCCATATAGAATACAAAAGTGTTGAATGAATTTAGAGATTTGGGAATCTTGAAGGAAGATCTTCCTCCTTTAAAAGAAGGAGCTGATAAGATTGATCCATTAGGTGGAAGATATCCTGAATTTCCTACCAACAAACCTACTTCATGTAATATTGATGAATGGACTATTGATTCCAATGAGATTGGAACCTTTATGTCTATTTTGAAACAAAAAATAGAAGAAATTCTCTTAAAATCTATTCAAAATGCCCCATAACCCAAGTAGTGCCTATACAAGCTAAAGGAGGAAGCATAACCAAACCAAGGACTCCCATAGTACTACTTTCAGGATCATATAGCACTGGAAAGGAGATGAGGGGAGCTCTAGAAAGTTTTCATCCATAGTCCAAAGTACATAGTGCCAAAGAAAGAGAGGCACCAGACCTCAAGCACTTTGAGAGAGCTAAAAATAAATTCAAGATAATACAACCTTTGGAAAGTGATACTGGCATTTCAATGAAGGAAAGTGGTCATGAGTCAAAGAAACACAAAAGAAGAGAGCCTGAAGTGATTGATCTTATTCCCCTCACCGAGGCTCAAAAAAAATTGGTTACTACATTAGCAAGGAAAAAATAGCACTACAGGTTTATGAAAATATTCATGATACTCCACTTGTACCACCAGAGGTTGCAGTTGCACCCTTATTTCCAACAAGAGTAGTAGTAGATTCATCCCAAAACAAAATAATTCATAGTATCCCCATATCTAATCAACCTAGTAGCATTATAACATAGGAGGAATATTATCCCAATTAGATGATTATAGGAGGAATATGACTAAGAAGGTGTCGTAAATGGGCATCCAAGAATGGAGTGAAGCATAGGGAATTAATGAAGTATCGTCAATTTGAATGAATTGGAGGAAATGCTAGGTGTAAGAATATTTTAGGTGTCTACATTTGCCCTTCTTTGGGGTGGTGTAAGTGACATCACTCCAAAGAAAGTAGACAATCATAAATAAGTAGAAAATTTTGAAGGGATAGAAGAAAAATGAGTATCATGAAGGATGTCCCATCGATTATCGATGGGGTGATGGAAGAACTCGATCGTCGATCAAAAAGATGACAAAAATAGAACAAAAGAAAGAATAGTGTGAAGAAGAAGAAAAGGGATATAGAAGAAAATGAGTATGAGGAAGGGGGAAATGAGCTAACATCCATCCACTACCTTTTAAACAACTTTATTTTTCATCATATTGCTAGAGATCTTCATCATCGGTCCTTATTAAAAAGAGAAAGAACAAAAGTGTAGTATGACATGAAAAGCCATATACGAACAAATTTCCATTGCTAAAAACACCAAATCCATGCAACATATAAAATACAATGCAATATGAGACAATAAAATATGCCTAACTCCATGCAACATAAAAAATGCAATGCAATACGAGAAAGTAAACAAGAAAAACTAACAGAGAAACATAATGTAATGTTTTTATTATCAAGCTTCAATTTCAATCTGTGTGAATTAATGACAAGGGTTGATGATGGTGCCCCAAGTAAGGATACATGCAAGGGTAATAACAAAGAACACTTGGGTCTAATGAAAAAGCAATGTGCACTACGAAATAGTACCAGGCAACTCATTGTGCCCTAGAGTACAGACGAAGTAAGCAGCCTAGCTTTTATTGATGGAGGTAGATCAAGATGATCTGTGAGTCACGCACATGAACAGGTGAGAACCAAAGAGTGACGTTTTGTAGGATGATTTTTTTATTTTTAGAAGTTTTTTAAACATATTTGAATGTTTTGATTTTTTGAAATTTTTCTGAAGTTATGTACAGGAAGATAAGAAAACATGGATTCCCCTAGCAATAGATGGGGTGTACAAGGGAAAAAGGCCACGTGCATACGAGAAAGGTGAAGATGCAAATATACCCAAAAGATTAGGTGGGAGTATTCAAAGGAAAAATATTCATGCGCAGAAGTGGAACCCAAGGCCATTATGGATAGGTTTAATATGATGATGAACATAAACCAATGAAATGCTGAGAAGAAGCAAGAATGCCCCTAGCGTAAGTTGGCCAAAAAGAACATGATAGAAAGGAAGGAGAAGATTGTTTTTATGAAAAGGGACAAAGGTGTCCAAAAACAATGAAAAAAAGGAAATACCATACACATGGATGTTCTGAATGAAGTATAAAAATGATGTGAATGATATGAATGCAGCTTAGAAGCCTCGTGACAAAAAAGTGATAAGCATAAGGAAAAAAACATGAGACGAGATATGGACGAAAGAAATATTTTGAACGAGGTCCAAAAAAAGACTCTTGGTAACATACTAATCCTATTTTTCTCATAGAGATCTAGTGTGTCCACATGGAAACTAATTTACCTCTTGGAGGGAAGATTTAATAGGAAACAAATAAGGACAAAAAGTCAATCTGTAGGAATTATTTATTTTGATAGGTGATAGGTGATTGGATGGTGGAAGGATAACCATACATTGCTCCACTTTCAGTCAGGTGTCCATAGCCCCAATGGAGATGTATTTGATTCTAATAACAACATTTCTCTACTTTCAATCAGGCATCCATAGCCCCGAAAGAGATTATTAGAAATACCCCAAGAGAGATTTATATATCAATTTTCTTTTACTTTGTAGCTTTTAGCTTTTGATTGATTGATTTTGATTCTTTTGCTTTCTGAAAAAATATTTCAGCTCTCTTGTTTAACAAGGGGTTAAGAAGCACTGATGGCTTGATGGAAGGAGGTGGAAATGATTGTGATGATAACATTGGCTAGTGTCAAAAAATATGTCCAAAATTTCTTTGCAGAAATTTTATTAGATGTTGAATGTGATAGGATCTCTAAGAGGTCAGTCATTCTTTAATTTACCAAGGTGATGAAAGACCAAGGTCAAATAGACACCATAGAGATAAGTGTCATAAAATTCGTGTGAATAGGCTAGCCAAAATATCACAAAAGGGATTTATGCAGCCTAGAATTTACCAAATAACACCCTAGATGCACTGGCACATCACTCAGCCTAGACTGAGCACTTACCTAAAGCATGCAAAGGTACCAGGTCCCTCTTTAGGGTTGTTGTAGCAGGATGTTAGCGTGATGAAGGAAGAAACATATAGATCCATAACTAATCCATCATTCTACAATGCATGCCATATTCAAATCTATGAAAGAACAAGCTTAAACAATAATCTTGATTGAATCAAGAACATGCACTACTCAATTACACACAGCAATGACACTTAGATTTAACTAATAACTTCCATCTATTAATAAACACATAAGCTCTTTACAATAATGGCATTCTATACTGATGCACACTTGGATCTGATATAGTAATCCAATCATATGCACATATCTCTTTATGCTTACCTCGCTCTGCATATACCTATATATCTCTCATCTATTAGGTAATTCACCACATATATATAGGGTGGGGACTTTCCCTTGACCACTTATCTATTCCAAAAATAGGTCGCATGTTGTTAATAACCACATGTCACTTACAGGCATAGCCACACATGCAAGTGTGCTATCTATAGACCTCTTACAGTTAACTGAAGTGACAATCCTATTCTTAGCTTATCTCCATGTAAAAATATTTGATTTGATCCTCCAAAGATATAAAATGTGTGTCGTGCACGTCTTTGCATCGTTGGTGTGTTACGCATGCCATCTTCTAAAAATAGGTCTTCATGCTCAAAATTGGCTGAGTCCTGAATGCTAAACTTCTGCTCCGTGCATGCATTCTTCCTATCCATTCACACCCTTAAACCTGGCCTATTTTCCCACATGGACTTCTTATGTGAGTTTTTTCAAGTGTTCTCTAATCAACATTACCGCACACTAATCTCATTGTCACCCTGACAATGGGTATCTCCAAAAATTGAAGTAAAGAATGGAAAGAATAAGAATGAAAGAATGTAGATGAATAAAGAAGTTTTATGAGGAAGCCTCCTCTGTATCACTATGAAGGATCAACTCTAGATGCTCCTCCTTTATTCCGGCCTCCAAGGCCTACCATTCAGCGAGTGCTTGTTCTGATTTTTCTAGAATGTCCACAGCAATGGACTCCAATTCATCCCTCGTAATCTTCCCTTTTTCAGTTTGCAGAACCAACACAATGTTGGACATTGAATTCATTCTTCCTTCCAAAAGATCCATCTTCTACATAATGATCTTCCCAAGCTCTTCTGATTGAGTCTTGTGCGGCTCTTGTGTTGTTGTTAGAGCCTCGTGCTTTTGTTTAACCACTGACAATCTTTCTGCATGGCCCAATGTTCCATCCTTCATTGCTCTCTGGACCTCATTATTTTCTTCTAGGGTCTTTATGTTGATAAACACCTATGGATTTGTTCAGATGTTCAAATCCTGGTCTTCTTTCTACAATACTTCTTGTAGCTCTTGTAGCAACCCTTCATAGGATGCAATCTTTCACATCACTAAAGCTTTCTCTCGTTCTTCCTCTTGTTCTAAATTCCTTTGTGCTGGCGTGTACAGAGGTTCATCTTTAAGTACCAGGTCCACCAACTTTCCTACATAATGTATCACTGAGGGAAATGTCTGTGGTACCTTGGTCTCCAAGTGTGACCTAGCTCTTATGACATTGTCTCCAATCTCCTATGTGATGCTGATAAATACTTCATTCTTCTTCTGCACTGAGTCCCTCTCTTGTGTTATATGCGCTATCTCTGCATCCTTTTTTTTAGCTCCTCGCACAATGCTCTTATCGTTGCAGTTTTTTCCATGCTTCTTATAACAACTTCAGTAGAAACCTTCACCAATGCGTTGCTAACCTGCTCATTTGACATGACAGTAGGCTTTACTGTCATATGTCTAGCTTGGGGTGCCTTCTTCAGCTATCTCAAAATGCATGACTCTTCACATACATAAATTTTAGGCTCATCCATGTGGGTATGCATTGACCATGAGAGTTACTTTCTAGTGAGAATGGTTGCCATATCCCCATCCATTAATTCCTAGCCAAATAAATTTTTTTGTTCTATAGTTCTTTGGAAAAGTGAGCGGATAATTTTTTCGATGTCCTCTACACAGCCCATGAATGGTGCATTGTGTTCCCCACTCATCCTCTTTGATCTAAGTCCCTTAGAAATTGTAGCTTCAAGTTTAGAAGCCTATCCCGTCACACCTTGAACAGTCGCAAGCGCAGATCCAGAGGTTTATTTCTCTCTTTATTCTCTGTCCTTCATCTCTTCATCTTTTTTCTCTTCCTCATTATGTGGCTCATCTTATTACTCGAGTGGGTTAGGAGATGCACGCTCTATCTCCTATGATTCCTCTGCTTCTTCATCCAACTTCAACTTTCTTCTCCTCTTTAGTTCAGCGGTCTCCTTATGTGGAGAGAGACGAGGTGATTTCCTTAACGTTTGTGGGGTTCCACCTAGAGTCCTTGTGCATCTAAATACTTTCTTAAATATTTTCTCCCCCTACTCAACCTTTGTATCTTCCTCTTTTTCCTATCCCTGAGATGAAGTGGTCACTCTTTGTGACTCTTCTCTTTCATAGGGTTGGCTTCTTTTGCACTCCAAGCCTCCACTATCTTCGTGTTCCTCTTCTTCATCCTCTACTTCAATAGTTTTTGTGGGCCTTTACACTGGTATGTTATCCATTGTGTTCTTACCCTTCGATGGCCTTGGGAGTGTGAATTCATTCTCCACATACTTTTTATTCTCCATCTTGGGCTTTAGCTGAAGATACACTAATGTTGGCCCTATATCTGCTACAACTAGACTTATTGGCTTAGTATTAAATACCTCCAAAATGAGCCTCTTGACATAGGAACTTCTTCCTAGATACATATATTTTTTCCTCAATGTGTGGTAGTCACGGTCTACCTTATCTACATTAAATACCATTCGTCGCGTGTCTATGAATCTATCAACAGATGCTTGGAAATTCCTTACAGTGAATGCGTAAGGCAATTTACACCAAGGGATCTAGACTCCATCTCTCATTGGGAAGTGCATGATGCAGAAATGTTGATACACAAAAAACTGGATGTGTTTCCCCACTACTAATGGTAGGTCCTTCAGGATGCGCCACTCTTCTCCAAATGTCACATGGATCCTGTCGTACCATTTCTCTACCCTTTACTTGACGTCATCTATCATCGAACCTGTACATAGGTACTTGTTGAACCTTTCACTGGGTGACTTATTCTCCATGGGGTATTCCCATACCTTTTCCTGCGGCCCATCTGGTACTCCAATTTTCATGAATACCAGTGTTAGTAGAATAGCCCCAAAGCTGATCTTCCCTCCTATGCAAGCTTCCTCAACTATTTTCTCTCTAATGTAGCCTACAATATTGTAGGACTACTCCTAACATCTTATGCATGTAACCACATAGTATTTACCCGTGATCACCACTTCTGGTCATTCAAATTTGTAACAAGGTGTGTTGACACTTACACAACTAGATAGTTCTTCAACTTTTCTATATCCATACCACGTGGACCCTTCAGGTACCCCAACTCCTATCTAGTTTTTAGATCGCGGCTTTATCTATGAGATCATTCTTTATATCCTCTCATGTGGCCTTCAAACCTATCACCATTGAGATAAGCGTGGATGAGATTCTAACTTTGCATCCTTCAAAGTAGAAGAATTCCTCACACACTTTGTCGCTAACTCCATGGAAACTCCTCTGTCACCTTGCTTCAAAGTGAAAACTTCATGTGCTAACTCTTATGTCACCTTGCTTCACTCAAACCCTTCACCATTGGGGATGCAAGCTTCTTTTCACACAAATTTTTTTGTCATGCTTGGTTTCATACCCTTCATACCTTAACCCAATCACTCAGCTCTTTGCACTTAGCTCTTTCCTCATATACTCTTAGTCCTAATGGTAAAAATGAATTCGCATCCCATCCTTATATAATTTTTCAAATTTTGATGCATTTATTGCTCCTTCACCTACCAAATATCCTCTCATTCATTGACCAAATTTTTTCTTCTATGTGGTACATCTTCATGCCCCAGCTATAACCTTCTAGCATGCCTTCCTACCCTCTAGTCACAGAATTCTCTTCAGCACGCGTCCTTGTGTCTGAGTACCTCATCACTTTACCTTTTCCTAGTAGTTATCATGGCCTCTTCTTACCTCGCGTTATACTGTCCTTTCATTCATCTCTATCCTTGGTCACTTTTGAGAAGCAATCTTCTTTTGACTTAAAGCACTCCCTAGCAGTGTATTCCTTTCACCTTTTAATTCCCACAGCCTTTTACTTGGATAACTACAACCACCCCGCACTAAAAGTATGTGTAGTCCTCTACGCATAAACATTCTTCACATAGTAATTAGCTTCATGCACGCAAGCGTGCTTATTACATAAGAACAACAACTAAATTGACAAATCATAATGACAATAAAGGAAATACATAATTGAAAACCTAATCTAAATGGTAATACTACCTTATTACAAACACCAAGAAGACTTATTTATAGTAGGACTTTAGCCTACTCCTGTTAAAGTAATTGGGTGGTCGTGTTCCATCAATTGATTCTAACTGGAAAGCACCTGATTTAAGTATGTGAGTGATGACATACGGCCCTAACCAATGTACTTTAAGTTTTCCTGGATTGCGTAAGAACTTAGATTCATGGAGAAGTATCATTTGTCCAATCTCAAACTTCTTATCACTTATGCTTCTATAATGGCATGCTTTCTGCCTGGCCTTTTCCTTCTTCTGAATCCATCGTGCTATGGCTCATCACTCATCCAATTGAATCATCTTCTCAATATGCTCTTCTAAAGCATGTTCATCATCTATACCTCTAGCACGCACAATGTGTAAACAAGGGTAACATAAATTCTATAGGTAGAACGGATTCTACACCAAACACCAACTGAAACAGTGTGGCTTTATTCAATCTCTTATAAGTTGTTCTATATGCCCAAATAACAGCTGAAAATTTATCGTCCCAATCCTTTCTTCCAACATCACAAATTTTTGTCAATGTCTAGCTCAAAATCTTGTTGAAAAGCCTCGGAAGTTCCATTTTCTTGAGGGTGGTAAGGTGTAGTCTTATGGTGGGCAACCATAAACTCATCTAATAGGATCCTTATGGTTTCATTTAAAAAGTGTGTGCCCCTATCACTTGTCAAACTTAAAGGACATCCATATCTTGTAAGAACATTCTCCAATAGAAAACTAGCTATTATAGTTGTTGTATAGTCCTTTGTAGGTGTTTCTTCTACCCACTATGTGAGATAATCTATGCAAGTAATGATATAGCATTATCCGGTCATGCGTGTGACTGGTGAAATAGGTCCTACACAGTCAATGGCCCATTTATCAAATTGTTCTACACTGATAATAGGTTTTAGTGGCATTTCATCTCTTTGTCATGGTTCTCCTAGGCACTGAAAATGGTCACATGTCTTACAATATTCTTTACAAATTTTATACAATGTCTCCCACCATAATCCAGCAAGTAGGATTTTCCAGGTAGTTGCATCACCTGCATAATGGCCTCCTGCAATACCACCATGGGCTTTCTTCCATAATATCCTTGCGCTCATGCTCTAATACACAACGGCGTAATACTTCATCTCTTCCTAACTTGTAGAGATCACCACAGATTAACATAAACAGTGGTGTGTCTATAGCAAGTTGTTTCTTTTCTAATGCATTCATTCCTTTTGGTGCTACACCAGTCCGAAGAAAGATAGCAACGTATTATAATTCTGATGGTGCATGGTGTAACCTATATAACTGGGCATCTATCATGGTTTCTTCAATTGTCTATGCTTCCTCTCTTGAGTTGATTCTAGACAAGTGGTCTGGTCCAGAGTTACTTTTCCCTGGCTTCACCACAACTGTGAAATAAAAATCTTGAAATAGGAGTACCTGCATATGCACCCTTGTAAGATGGGTTTGTTCACAAAATACTTTAATGTCATGTGTTCTATATAGAATACAAATGGTGTAGCTAGAAAATATTGTCCAAACTTGTGTAATGCATAGATCATTGACAAAGCTTTGCGCTCGGTAGTTGTATAATTTTGTTTAGCAGGAGTCAACTTCCTACTAGCAAAAAAAATAGGATGATCACCAATACCTTCTCCAGGTTGAGTTAATATTGTGCCAATAACCATGTTAGAGGCGTCCACATGTACATGAAATGGTTTGTCCCATAAAAGAAAATGTAAGATATGTGTGGTAGTAAGTTTCTCTTTCAATGGTTCAAATGTGTGCTGCTGTAATTCTCCCCAATATAATGTACCTTTTCCTTTTAGTAACTCCTCCAGAGGTACAAAAATTTTTGCATATCCCTTGATGAATTTTCTATAATATCCTATGTGACCTAAAAATATGTGCACCTCACTTTGACTGGTAGACGCTTCCAGGCCTAGAATGACTACAACCTTAGCTGGATCAACAAGTAATCCCTCCTTGTAGATTATTTGTCCCAACATTATTCCAAAAGGTGTAGAAAATATGAACTTCTTGATGTTCAAAGAGATACTCAATTGTCTACACCATTCAAACATTAAGTGCAGATTTTCACAGTGATCTTTAACAAGCCCATATACTGTTCAATCATTGAGGTAGACTTGTAAGAAGTTGTGAATACAATATTTGAATGCCTGAACAACTATGCGTGAGAATACAGTAGGCACATTTTTCAATCCAAAAGGCATCACGGTATAGGAAAAATTTCCCCATTTAGTACTAAAAGTTTTCTTTTCTTGATCCTCTTGAGCAATCCTAACCTGATGATACCCGAAAAACCCATCTATGAAGGAATAGATTTCACGCCCTGCAACTCCTAGTATTTCCTTAGTAAATGGCATAGGGAATGGTTTTGTTACACATGCAGCATTTATCTCCCTATAAACCACACATATTCAAATTCTACCATCCTTCTTGATACTAATCACCATTGGAACAACCCATTCTGACTCATCAAGGGGCTTAATAATTCTAGATTTCAACATTTTATCAATTTCTTCTTTTACCTTTTCACACAAATTAGGATTCATTCTGTAAGGTATCTTTCACACTAGATGTGCACCTTCCTTAAGTTTTATCTTCATTTCCCCAATTGATTCATGCATGCCTTTAAGTTCATGATACCCTCAAGGGAATAAGTCCTGATAGTCCCTGAGTAACTCAATGATCTTTGCCACTTTCGATTCTGACCAATAGTCTACAATTATGACCTCCTTAGGCTCAGCCTCTGATCCTATATTGACCTTTTTTGTCTTCATTGGTTCATGGTATGTGCGTGCATCCTTATCTGCACAATCCAAGACCTCGTGTGCCCCCTGTGAATGGTCAATATCTAGGTTTTCAACTTCCTCATCATCCACAATGTACACCATCCTTCCTTTTTCTTTCTCAAGGCAAGCACATTCAAGCAATATGGAGTCTTCTCCTTCTTCTTCAAAATGCGTGCCTGATTTTGTCTCGCCAAATAATTCCTGTATGATTTCCTCCGCCTTTGCAATTTTTCCCATGGTTAACCGCTTGAAAAATTTTAATGCCTCTTATATTGGAGGTTAGGAAGAGAAGTAGTCAAAGGTCTGGAGTATTCTTGCAGTCAAATTCTTCCTATTTCTAGTCTCTCATGTAGTTTTGCGTATACATACCAGGCGCATTTGCACCCTTGTAGAGTGGAATGTAATTTATGCACCCAGAGTGAAGGTGGTAATGCTTCCTATCCTACTATCCAAAGTCTCTCACACTGCTGAATGTGGTGTTAAACACTTTGATCACCATTATAAGTATAGATCTATGTAGGTGCATTGCTTCTTACAAACCTGGTAGATAAGGTGATTCTAATCTCTTTTCACTCCATAAGATTATCTCTGTGAACTATCCACTAGCGTAATGTTGTCCCGCGCAAGATATATGATAACATGTCTCTTATCCTAACCTACTCTATCCATTGTGCCTCTATGGCTTGTAAGAATACAGGAAGATCTTCTACTCCTGTATACCAAGGCACTGCGCTACCTATCCATTGAATAGAATGAAGTCCATTCTTACGCGCAACCATGCTTTTTACCTTGCATCCTACTAGTTCATATGTACCATGAGCCCAATTGTCACAAGCAATACTCATAGTATCACTAATAGAGTGAGAATCCTCCCACTATAGGATGCCTTCCTTTGATGGCTCATTGACCTTTAGGTCCTGAATAGCACGTACATAGATTATGTTTAATTCCTCCTCACTTAGAGGCTCAACATATGGTGTAGACTTCCCATCTGTCAAAGGTATCACAACCCTTTCCCCTTTTTTCTCAAAGCCGATATACCCCTTATTGAATCTCAAATTAGCATTATTTACATAACACCATGGGCATCCGAGTAAGGCTAGAAAATTGTTTGCTTCTACAAGTACTAATACCTCAAAATCCCCAGTGAACTTGGCCCCTTGTATGGTTATAGATGCATCCTTCAAAAATCCTATCGGGGTGGCCTTAGTTTGGTTTTCCATAAATAACACATTAGATGATGGCTGCAATGGAGGCCTCCCCATTTGTACCCATTCATCTAATATAAGCACATTCACTTCCACACCTGTATCAATCAATATGTTTCTCAGCAGCCATTCATCCTCAATAGCATTTAGAGTAATTTCTTTGTCATAATCAATGCTATCAAGGGGAAGATTTACATGCAGGATCTGTCATCCAGTCTCAATACTTGCACACGAAATGTTCCCTTTTAACCAACTTCCTAATAGTTGAATGATGTTCTCCTGGCGCAATATTGTGCACACTTCTCTCAGATCATCGATATTCGTTTGGATTGTCTTAGATGCTTTCTTCTATTCCTTTAGGTATTGTATCTCACCCTGAAGATTCCTTAGCACTTTCATGGTATCCTAATAAACTTCCTTCTAATGAGTAGGATCTGGGTACCATGCATGCAAAACCTCCTCCTTGGTGATCGTAGGCTTCTAGTGCAATGCCTCTCTTGCACGTGTTGCTTCAGCACCTGTGTTAGTCTTTACAGTTAAGGCCTCAGGTTCCAGCATTATCTTGGGCATCCACTGATTTTCCTCCACGCGTTGGATCCTAACCACCCCTATTTTTGCTAATTACTGAGATGCTCATACAAGTCTAGGCACTCCTCGTAGCTATTATTATTTCCGCAGAAAGAACATGTAACATTATGGGGACATTCACACCTATAATGATCAAGGGATCCACATGTATAACATGTTCCATGAGGGAACTCACTTCTTCCTGCACCATGGCCTCATCCTCCATATCCACCTCGATATCCACGTGCCCTTCCATGACCTCCTTCAAAATTCCCCTCATTCTTATCATAGCATGTTTGATAATGATCCCAATCCTGGTGCTCATTCTTACCCTTAAAATTATCCATTACACTTGTTTGTCATACCCCAATGTCTATAGCATCATGGATCTAACCAATCAATCGACAATCCTCAGTATCATGGGTCATGGACATGTAAATCTTGGAAAATCAAGATACATTCTTCCTTATCACACATTGTAATAAAGGACAATGGCTAGCATCATGATTCAAATGATAGATTTTACAATCTAACAGCAAAGATTGTATAGATCTGTGAGGGAAACTATCCTTGGTGTGACCTTCCACTTCACAATCTGTACACCAAATCCCTAAGTGCATTTCATGGGCTGAATTCACTAATAGATTCTCTAACTATTTTTCCATAGCTGCAATTCATGCCTATAAGAATGGACTAATGCCAGTGTCAATGTTCCCAATTACCTCAGCACACAAATTTTTTTTCAGTGCTTTGCATAGATCAGTGTATGTCTTATGTGACAGTGCTCTTTTGAATGGTGTAATCAATCCTCCAAAAAACCATTGTGCATGTTGGCTGGCATGAATATCATAATACAGCTTAGATAGAAGTGTCTTAAAATGGGCATCATACTCATGTACACTCTCAGTAGTGCCTTGCTTGATATCTTTGAGCATGTTGATACTCTTCTACTCAAACTTCAGGATATAGAACTCTTTTGAGAAAGCATCCTTCAATGCTGCATAATCCACACAAGTTTGATCATGGTCAAACTTCCCATACCAGTTGTGTGCATGTCCTTGTAATGCAGTACCAAATTGAATTGCCTTACGCTCAGAAGTCATGATCCCTTTCACTTGCCATAAGATTTCACACATATGCACATGTTTGGTAGCATCCTCTATACCTCTATGCTTTGGGAGATGAAAAGACATCTCCATATAGATATTTTGTGGTTGTTGTGGGCCTTGACCACCTGATACAGAACCTCCTATGTTTCATCTGCCTCCAGAACCACCAGATCCACAAGAACTAGAACCACATATACCTCCTGATCCTCCACCTGTAGCTGGAATAGGACCTGTAGATGTACTCCCCTGTGCTCTGATAGTAGTACTATACTGAACCCCTATAGTCTATGAGGTAGTTCCACTTCCAGAGCTAAATCCAACATTTTGCACACTCACATTCAGTGCAAATGATGCACCTAAGTTGTTTGTCCTACCATTAATGTACTTACTCCTGCTCTCCTACTTCCCAAGTTAGATTGTTAGTTACTTTTTGTACTAGATACTAGAAAACCAAGCGTAAGGGCTAGGTCATCAGGTTGATTAAGTTGTGTGCCCACGGCCCAAGTAGTATTTGCTGGCACACTTCTGTGTGAAGCCAAGGGGGGGTCTTTGTCATTCCTTCCAAGATGGGGGAGTTCCTAATGCTCTGGCTCCACATCTTCTACGTGAGCTTCAAATCCTTCACAATCCATCTCTCTCCTAAACACCATAATTTCTACAGTGATACGCTACTTCTCTATCTCCCTCTCACACACCTCATTATAATTAAGCCTCATTTCCTCTCTCTTCCTTTATGTTGTTAGGTTTGCCATCTTTCACCAAACCTGTTCTTGCCCTTGCACATGGTGAAGTTTAGTTAGCCATCGCTTTACTCTCCAAGTTCAAAGTTACCATCAAGATCTTGATTGCCAGTGGATACCTTGCACGTATGCTCCTTTAGGATACCACAAAAACTAGAATTCAACTACCTCTGGGAAAGAACACATCAAAATTGAATATTCTAGAATATATCTTTTTAGTACACCACGAAACCACGTATCCACAGTGTGAGTCTAGATTAGATCAACATCATAAAGGACCTGAAATTCTTCCTGTGTCCAGACAAGTGCGCAATACCTGCAATTCCACTTAGATGCATAAGCAATCAGCCACTTAAATAATTCTAATGGAAAGATGGTGAAAAATATCTCATATAAGTTGTCATATAGATTTTGTTCTACCCAAATGTGTGTGTTAAACTCAAATCCATTGATGAACCATCATGCATATTCTTCCTCTAGGTCATGTATCCACTCCTCAATACTTGTTAGAGTTAACCGGTACGTCTTCATCACAAACCATCCTAAAAAAAAACTAAAAAAGAGGTCCTGACAACGGAACCAATGATGTAGCCTAGAATTTACCAGATAACACCCTAGACACACTAGCACATCACTCAACCTAGACTGAGCACTCACCCAAAGCACGCAAAGGTAGCAGGTCCCTCTTTAGGGTTACTGTAGCAGGATGTTAGCGTGATGAAGGAAGAAACATATAGATCCATAGCTAATCCATCATTCTACAATGCATGCCATATTCAGATCTATGAAAGAACAAGCTTAAGCAATAATCATGATTGAATCAAGAACATGCACTACTCAATTACACACAGGAATGACACTTAGATTCAGCCAATAACTTCCATTTTTTGATAAACATAGAATCTCCATACGATATTGGAATTCTATATAAATGCATGCATGGATCTGATACAATAATCCAGTCATATGCACATATCTCTTTATGCTTACCTCTTACGCTCTGCATATACCTATATATCTCTCATCTGTCAAGTAATTCACTACATATATATAGGGTGGGGACTTTCCCTTCACCGCTTATCTATTCCAAAAATAGGTCACATGCTATTAATAGCCATGCATCATTTATAGGTATAGCCACACATGCAAGTGTGCTATCTATAGACCTCTTACAGTTAACTAAAATGATAATCCTATTCTTAGCTTGTCTCCATGCAAAACACTTCGATTTGATCCTCCAAAGATAGACAATGTGTGGCATGCACGTCTCTACATCATTGGTGTGTTATGGATGCCATCTTTTAAAAATAGGTCTTCATGCTCAAAATTTCCTAAGTTCTAAATGTTGAACTTCTGCTCCGCACGTGTGTTCTTCCTATCCATTCATGCCCTTAAACCTGGCATGTTTACCTGCACGGACTTCTTGTGTGAGTTCTGTCAAGTGTTTTCTGATCAACATGGATGAAAATGGAGGGAAGACTTGTAGAAGAATAGAAAGGAAGGGAAGAAAGAAACATCCATGTGTACCTAATACCTTATTGCAATGTTTGATCTTTGTACCTTTGATTTTGTTACGTTTTCTCAATTTTTTGAATTTTTGAATTTTTATTTTATTTTTAGATTTTTGATAGTTTTTGGAGAGGTGGGAACAACAAAGTAACTCTGAATGGTAAGATCCAACAACAATGTTTGTGACTTCCTTAATAAGGGAAATCAAATGTGTTTGTTTATCAAGAGTCATGGTATCTCCGATCTCAATGATCGAGGTGAGATTATACTCAACAAATGACTATGATTTATCTTAAAACAAGGATTTCATATGTAGGATCTTGAGTTTCCTATCTAGAGGTTTCTACACTTTACACCATACTTGATGGGTCCGTTGATGTGCGTTCTTGAATCATGTTTGATTTTTAACCTTGAGATCATTGGATTTGCTAGGAGCTTTGGAGCTCTTGGAAATTTTGACCTGAGCTTGATTAAGAAACTATTTAGGTTTCTTATAAGCTAACATGTGACCTGTCTAATCTCGAGAAGGAGATGAAAGTGAACTTGGACGTTTATACCTAATGTGAGAAATGACCACGGGCTTTCTAAAACCATTAATAGAAGAAATGTTTGATGGATGAAAATGATACGGTCCAAGAATTGAAGATGATGGGCTACCAAGAGGTGAGCCACTGATAGAAGATGACAAAGGTCTAATAGAATATGCCCCTAACATGGAAGAAGTTGAGCTATGAGGACATGGCCCAAGAATATAAGAAGATGACAAAGGGCTGCTAGGGTGTGGCCCAATTATAGATGAGAAGGGACTACCAGGAGGGGTCCCATAGATAGAATAGGAAGGGCTACTAGGACGTGGCCCAAGAATAGAAGGTAATGGGCTACCAGGAGATGAACCAGAAGTAGAAAATGGAGGGCTACCCAGGGGTGGCTTCGTTATAGAAGAAGACAATGGGCTAGTCAGCGGTGACCCAAGGCAGGATTTTTATTGAGGAATGATGATAGATAAGGAATGATTTGGTAATGATAAGATAGGCCACGGATCAATGCTAAACCCAAACATCTCATCATGCTCAGAGGAAGGTGAAGATGGAATGCCAAAAGAAGATTCAAGTTCCATTACGTTAGCCTCCTCTTCTATGTTCTGATAAAAAGGATCAACTGCATCTTCCCCATACACAAGTGTATCGAGTTCTAGAAAGAATCCTTATAAAGGGATATCTTCATGTAGTCTGATTTTTTTGTCATTCTGAGAGAAATCAATTAGTAGAAGTAGTTGTTCTTTAACCATGGGAGTTTTTCTAGAAGAAATGGTTCCGATAATCAGGGAAGATTGATTGATAGAAGAAGATGAAGATGTTTAATGATGTAGATGATGGGAATTCTTGATGTTATCACCCCCACGAAGAGCTTTGATAGTGCTTCAAAAATATATCTTAGCACATGGATTATTTCTAATGGTTCGACGTGGTCACAGATATTGATCCTTAGAAGATGGATGAGGAAATGCTATGATATGGTTGAAAGGGCTCAAGGGCCGAAGAGGGATTGAACTTGGTTTGATATCAGAAGATGACTCAAGAGAGGAAGTAGGCTTGGAGGGGGGTGTCTCATGAATGGATGATTTGGATATGGACCTAGATCATTTTTCTAGAAGACGACGCAATGTAGGTTGGAAAGTAGGATCACATAGCCATCTGTTAAGCTACGAAGTGGGAGTTGAATTGGATGATTGACTAGAGGGAAGCTGAGTCATATAACTCTTCGACAGAGGAAGAGATCGTCGAGACAACTGATGAAGGAGGTCCTGCGAAGATAGGGAGGACCGTGAGGGGTATATGAACAATAGTTGGGATCTGAATCTTTAGAAGAATAATGGGAATCCAAATGGTAGTTTGGATCTGAATCAGAAGAAGAGTGGGGCGAACCTAAATAATAATTTAGATCAAAAGAATCCATACCATACCACCGACTATGAGCTGAAGGTGGGGAATAGGCTACCCGAATGGGCCCTCTAGTATGAAGAACCAAACGAGGCTTAGTCGTAATGGGAATCCTTTTATTTGAATTCCTAAACCTAGGTTCCGTATTTTTGTAAGTGTGAGAAACCATGCGATATTCATTCATCATTGTTGTCATTTAGGTATAAATGCCTATACTTGGCTAGTGTGATCAAATTCCTTCAAAGTGAAGACAATTCCATGTCGATTCAAGTAGCATAAGGGAAACCAACTAGACATCTCTTAAATATGGAGATGCGTGCATGATTTTTTGAAGAAGGTCTAAGGAAAATAGACATCATGATGATGCAATCCCAATGAGATCAAAAGGGATTGTCCTAGAAATCAAGTTTTCCATATGAATGATCTCAAGGAACAATCATGCAAGTGTGAAACACAAATCCAATCAATAAGGAAATAGTCCATATGTAAAACATGTGTGCAAAATGATAGTTCGATGAAAAGATGATCAACACAATGTCAATACTTACATCAAGCTTGAAAATAACAAGGCGTAAATATTAACAAAGGATAAATATGATTCCCACTTAAAGGATAATATGACTAGTTTAGAGACAATAAGGCCTAAATGTCAAAGGGAGATGATTACAAATATAAGCTACATAATGACACCAATTGGATACATCTATCAAGCTTCACAGAGAAGTGAGATATTAGTGTCAAATTGGTACTGAAATGACACAAAATAAAGTAAGCTACACCCGTCAAGATTTGGAGAAATGTTTGAATTTAAACCAAGTCAAAATATACTAAGGATGTGCTAAAATGTGTGCAGCATAGCGCCACAATGTGGATACTTATATCATGTTTATGAAAAACATGACGTAAGTGTTTTAATTATGTCAAGGCAATGCAAACAAGGTAACACGTCAAAGGGGATCAAATGATGATCCATTCCTAACTATGAAAACGATCTTGAAATCAATATCAAAGGACTATCAAAGATATAAAAATGTATTTGCGCGCTTTACAGGTTTAACAACCCAGCCACAAACATGGATGGGCATAAATGGACAAAAAATTGGTGATTACCATCTTTGATAAGACTCACGAGGTATTCTTCCTTCTCACCCCGAAAATGGGTAGTGAGAATTCAAGGGTATAAATTAAAAGATGAAATAAACTAAGCACCACTTGGGCAGAGTTTCACCTTATCCAAAGGTGAGAATGAAACTGAGCTAAGTGATACATCATTTAATTCCATGATGAAATAAAATTAGCTCAAACTTACATGGGCTCTTTGCCTTGATCGAGAAATAAGGTTCAAACTCCAAGTGATTCTTCACTTCGTGATGGCTTGACGTGACAACAGACTAGAAAATTGGGCTCCAAAACAGAATGGCTTCCCTAATAATATCTCTCAACTAGGTGTCACAAGTTGTCTAGGAGAGAGCTCGATTTACCCAAAGATTTGAACTGGCTGATTTGGGATTATCTCAAATTTACTTCAACCCCTTCAAATACAATGAGCAACTAGTGTGTTCATGCATATTGTCACTGGGGTCACGATACAGACAACTTTGACTCTAACTTGCAGTGTAAAATCTAGTCAAGTGGGTAAGCGGAGCGCTTTTTGTTTCATCCATGAGGTTACTCAGCAGTGGATTTTATCTTGCTTAACTTAATGGGGTTTTAATTAGCACACCATTTGGCAACCTGTATGAAAACAAGTTTATTAGAAATTTTTGTTTCGTCTTGACTCCTCCTTTCTTTGACAAGCATTAGGCCCTGCATGCAAGGAGTCAGTAATTTTCCGTCAAATAAGAAAAAGAGTTTGCACATTGTTTTTTATTCCTAAGATCACCAAAAAGGTGTGAAGGAAGAGCATACACAACTCAGAAAACTCAACTAAAAAAGTTTTATGGAAAAATAATTTAAGTGTTTTGTAAAAGGGAACTCATTATAGAAAACTTTGACAAGTTAATTCATTTTAAAGCTTAAATTGAAGTGTCTTGGAAGTAAAATAGAAGGTTTTTGAAATGTTTTTTATTCCCGAGATCACCTAGAAGGTGTGAGGGAAGAGCATGTGCATTTCAAAGGAGCCCTACAAATTAAAAAAATGTGAACACTTAACTAAGTTATCATAAAAATATGAAGGAAAAGAACCTGTAAACCACTATCAGAACCCTGCAAGAAAGTTAGAAAACCAAGAATATTAGAAATTTCCATAAATCTATTTTTAGCAATGTTTTTCAACAGTTTTTAGTATTTTGCATTTTTGGAGGTATCCGGGGCACTTTGGGAGTTTAATGATAGAATTAATGATACCAAAGGTATATTACTTTTGGAACTTCCCTCGCAAAGTTCAGTTTGTTCTCTTTCTGACACCTATTAAGACTCTAAAAACGGGTCAAAAGATATGACCCAAACTAAGAGCACTAAAAATTATGTGAACAAATCCAGATCAAACATAGATATATGCACCCCCTTCAAGATGTATGTGTGTCATTTTAGGTGTGTGCACCTGGGTTTGGGTTCCTATTCCCCTCTGTGTAAACTTAGCAGATCTGTAGGGGGCGGTGCACTACCCGAGAGATGTTTGCGCTAGGGTAAGTGTGTCTACATCAGATAATATGTGTCTTCGCTAGCGAAGCAAGAAAAGGTAAAAACTATAACAGTGCATGTGCGTTGGTAGAGGGTTACTTGTTCCAACAAAATGGTGTATGCACCACGGTTTGGGTGTGTGCATACTTGGTAAAAAATTTGACATAGGGCCGAGAATACATAGGGTGCTTACACGTGGGTTTGGGTGCCTGCACGCCTAGTGAAAAAACATGTTACAGGGTGTCTGCGCTGGCAGAAGGGTGTGTGTGCCATGATTTGGGCATGTGCGCCTACTTTTGGGTACTTGTGTGTGGTTTTGGGTGTTTGCGCCCCTCTGTTAAAAATGACAGTTTGAAGGTGCCTGCACTGGCAAAAAGGTGTGTGTGTGCCTGCTTGAAAAACCACCAAAAAACACGGAAAATGAAATTTTAAAAGTGTTAATAGGTTAGAAATTAGCCATTAAATTCATTTTCAAGCATAAATTTAACAAAGAATCATGAAAATGAGGGTTAACTACATAAAACCTAGCTAAAAATCTCAAGGCAAAATATTTAACCCTACAAAAACATGTAAAAAGTTAGAAACTGAAAAAAAAAAACCTTCAAAATGACCCCATTAATGGAGGACAGACTAAGTGTCCCACCGGGCGTGCCAAATGGTGTGATGAAAAATTTGCAAAGCTATGGAATAAGGATAAAGAACCTCAAAGCTTAAACTGACTCAACCATGCACCATGAGATAAGAGCTAAATAAGAGTTAATCATATACATGCATCATAACTTTGACAAAAACATTGAAACCTAGCATATATACTACTCTTTACTCTTTAGATTACTAATTAAACATTAAACCTAAGAAGATCAACTTTAGCAATCAAAGGTGTAATTATTTTTTTATGGTTTTCAAGCTTTCAAGAATGGAGTCTCACCATTAATGGCTTCGGGGCCAAAGGTTCTCTCCATATTACTCAAAACTTGGTTTAAGGATGCAAATGGAGGTGTTAGCTCAAGGTCAATGGAGGAGGTAAGTTTAAGAAAAAATGTCTAATTAGCTTAAAGCTAATATAAATGAGATCTCAAATATTTCTTAGACTTGTTTTGGTTTTGTGTTATGTAAAGTTGTGTCTTTGAATGAGTAGGCTTAGCCTTGTATTTATAGTTTTTCAAATGGAAGAGTTGGTGCATGTGGGACTAAGTTCTGAGAAGGATTAGGCTAGTTAACCTTGGTTTAGGCTATTTAACTAGGTTTTATGCTAGTTAAGCTATATTAGTGAGTGATTAGAGACTCATTGAGAGTTGGGAGGGGTATGATTAATCAATTGTGACTAATAGATAGCCTAGGAAGCCAATAGAATTAATCTAGAGAGAACTAGGGAGGTTCTGAATGGTTGAAAGGATGAATGTTTAGCTACTAAGAGAGATATTAGTCCAATTAGATTATGATATGAAGAATATGATAGAGAATGTGTCGTAAATGGGCATCTAAGAATGGACCGAAGCATAGGGAGTTAATATAGTATCGTCAATTTAAATGAATTGGAGGAAATAGTAGGTGTAAGCATATTTTAGGTGTCTGCAGCATCCAAACAATTGATAGTTTTCCCTAAAAATCCACAACCCACATTACATGAAGTGAGTGTGGGAAGTACTCTCACAACTCGGTGGTTGGGAGCACTCCTTCGAAGTAAAGAGAAGGAGACAGTTCAAGAGGAAACATTGAATATAATAAGTATTGTATTCCCAAAACCTATAAGATCTCCTAAGAAGGCCATAATCCTAACTAAAACCCATGTATATCAACAAGGATTCGAGACTTTGGAAATAGCCACTCCACAAAGTAACAAGTTGAAAGGTGAAATCAAAATGAGTGATTATAATGTTACACATATCCCCTTGGGAAAACCTACTAGAGAAAGATTGAAATAGGGTGCTACATTGGTTGTTTGTGGTTTGTTGCAAAAGATGGATAAAGATAAAGAAACCAATAAACGGTTAAAAGAAAAGCTCAAAGTACTATATTCATATGTGCAGAAATGGATACAACCTGATGATGAAGGGAAGGAAATAATTTCTTCCATAACCCTATAAGTCTTAAGTGAAGTAGAAAAATCTAAGGAAAAAGTCTATGATGTGAATAAATTGAAGGAGTTATCTAAAAAATGAAATAATATTATAGAGGATACAGTGAAATGTTAAGATCAATTCACACAAAAATCAAATGATGCCAGAGAATAAATAGAAAAATGCACTGATGAATTACATTTGTGGGAGAGTACTTTACCCAAATTTGAGGAAGTAGTTGAGTTAGATGATCAATTGATAGAAGAAGAAGAGGTTATACCACCAGAAGAAATTGGCACACAACACACCTATCTAGATGGAATTCAATTGAGGTTTGAGATTCTGAAAGAAGTCAAGGGAAGATTGTGTACATAAAGGATCTTAATTGCATAATGCATTGATTATTTGGATGGTATATTTGACAAAATAATACCTGATAAAAAAGAGAAATTACTTATGGAAATTTAGAGACAATTTCCCTAACACTAAATTTTGATCAAAGAATTTTTGAAGTCCCTTTCAACTACAAGATTATTCAGAGGTTTTTCACCATAGAAAAACAAATAACTAAATCACCAAAAGGGCTAAGGAAGACTAAGAGTGCAATGAAGAGAATTTTATCAAATGATTAAAATACAGTTGTACCATACTCATGTTCCATGTTGGGCTAGATGAAGTAGACATCTTTAGAATATTTCATAAATTTGATGCATACAATGAAACAATGTCAAAAGCACAGGAAAAGGATGTCAAAGAACTTGAATTTGATCCCAATGTACCATGAACAAGAGTAGGCTTGTTTCCTCAAAACATTTCTTCATCATTTTTTTTACCTTCATAATTGTATATTTTCTAGAGTACGAAAAATTTCAATTATGCATGTAAAAACAATGTAATACGGTATGATTTCATTTTGTTTTAATAGAAACTTAACTCTATTTTGAAAATGAAATTCATCGTAACACTTTGAATTTTTCTACATTTGTTGAAAAAAATAGGGTTCTATAGGGGCCTCAACCCAGGAAAACATTTACGTACATCTTTGATATTATACCAAAAAGGAAAAATGGGAAAGACATTTAGTTATTCTATCTTAAAGAGATCCTCTCTGAAAAAGAGGAATCTTCTTCAAAATCCTATTCTTCCTAGCTGTAAATTCCTTTGTCTCAGTAGCCATTTGTACAAATAAAACATCCCCTACCAAACTATAAGACATGTCTAGAGCCATAAGTTCATCAACACTCACCCTAGGACCATCCAAATGTCAACCAGCTCTAATTTCTTCTTATAGGAAAAAACCCATTCTTTAATATCTAAACCCCCCTTAGAAAGAGCCTTCTTGCCTGATGCTTTCAAGGTAGAAGATGGAATGGAGGTATGTGTAAACGTTGGGAGTGTAATTACAGTGGTTTCTAGAGCAGATTGAGTAGGAGGTTTGGAGTTGGACTCACCCCTATATTTCTTCCTGAAGAATGTTGATGCCCCAAGAGGTTGTGAAGGAAAAGATTCTATTGGTTTTTTCTCCAAAGTAGAAACACGTTGCTCCAACTCGGTCACCTTGAGAGAAATAGAAGACACAATGTCTATAAAAGTCCCTTCATCGAGCACACAAGATTATACAAGAATTTTGTTTCCTCAATACAAATAAAGGGACAATGTATTATAAACTGCACCCCTTCACAGTCAGCCTGTACTTAATCCAAAATTGTTTCAATCCCTTGGGAGTTTTTTTATTTTCCCATTTAAACAAATGAAATTACATCATCTAGAAGGAAGAGAAAACGGGAAAAATCTTGATTAGTCTTTGAATCAGAGCTACCCAAAAATTTTGAGCTATCAATGACCCATTATAGTCTTATGGATCTACAATCTCAAATAGCATCCTCACGAATGCTTCATCTGGGCCTGATAAGTCAAAAATTAAATTTAGGTCTTTAGATTAAAGTTCTTTCAAAATGGATGCTAATGATACTCCTACCATATTCCAGACAAATAATTTCACTAAGTTTCTCTCAATTAAAAGAAGGGATGTGAATTTGTAGAATAAATGGTGGAAATTTATAGTGAAGATGAGGCCGGTGAGTTAAGACGAGAAAAAACATGGTGAGTTGATTTTTGAGATTGTCTATGATATCCACACAAGGGAGGTAAACATGAAGTAGAATGATATCACTAAAAAAAGAGGTAATTGGCCTGATGTAACACAACACATGTGGAAATACTCAACTCAAAAATATATGACAATAAGTGTGTGTGTTTCAAGGTGGATTCCCAAAAGGCAGGAATGATTGACATCAAATCAAACTATTTGGGGGCGCTCAAAAAATCATTAAAAAAGGTTTCTCAACCTACCCGAAATAGGAATGATTAAGTTGATGATGTCAAGTGGGTGACATAGGCATCTCATTCATCATAAAGGAATGAAATATACACATGGAAACATTTATAAAGATTTCTCCATGTGGCACGATAGGGAATGAGATATTTTCAAAGTAGAAGACTCAGATATTGTTCCTTAGGAATATTCCTTGAAAATATTCAAAGTTTTTGGGAGGGAAAAATAAAACAAAGAATCAAATATTGTATAGATATGAGAGGCATGTTCTCATATTGAAGGGGGGTTAAAATTTTCTAAATTTGAGAAGAGATGGAGATTTTGATGTGCTTTCTTGAAATATGAATTTTAATGAGATTCAAGTGAGTTGTTTTACTTCTTCAACTTTTCCTATGTCAAGATGGTTGCAATTGTACAGCGATCATAGGTTTTATGTTCCCTTGTTAAATAAATTGAATATCTGAAAATAAATTGTGTGCATGTTTATTAAGATTTGTTATTCTTTGTTCTTGATACAGTATACATTAAATCAGTCAACTATTTTTTCCTATTGCAGCCTTTTGTTTATGGCTCCTATGAGTTACACTAGATCTGATCTTAATGGTGGTATTTTGGTAATTGAATTTGTACTATAATCAGAGCTTTGTTTTCACAGTACCAAACACATTTTTAAATTCATGATGTTTCCCTTTTGTTGCTAAGATTTTTGTAATCCTTTGAGTGTATCTTAGGAAAAATAAGTAGTGAGTTGTGAATATTTTGTCTAGATATTTACATGATCTTTCATGAGCAATTTCTTAAATATTTTATGAAATCGTGCATTCTTGGGCTTCCATGAGTGTATACCTTCTCTCCAAGCGATTGTTTCTAATCAATTGAGTTTCATTTTACCTAGAATGATTCCTAACATTGTTAGAGTTCAAAGAAACCTATCATAGTAAATTTCATTTTATTTTAATCTCCCATTCATACAAAATATAAACCTACTACTGCTCAAATCCTACAATTCACCTATTTTTGCCTTACCTATAAGAAATTGTCAAGGGACTTTGTAAATTTTACTTCCATTTCTATAAATATGCAAGAGCAGATGGAAATTTGTGTTTTCTAGAGTAACCTGATTCCAAATGGAGTGATATATGTAGAGTTTAGTGTGACAACTTGTAAAATATAAATAGTGCATTCAATGGCCAAGATCATCCTCGAGTCTAGACTAATTTGTTTGTTCTCAAAAGTAATTTTAAGAAACTGAAGTTTTAAATCATGCCTTTACATTTTCAAGTTATACAAGGGGTTCTCTCACCTAAGTCAAAGGCGAGGCCTAAAGAAGCAAGGAAGTCCATTCCCTTTGTACGTGTTACCCAGTCCCTCCAAATCTAGGTTCAAATGAGTATGCCAGACATCTTCCCCGGCTACTAAATGACATAAACAAATTTTTTCATCCTTGAAGTATATCACTTCAATCATTGATGCCTCCTGACCCTAAAAGGAGGTAGAAATTTGGGTACCAACATGCTTCTTGTGCCATTATCGAGGACTATTTCCTAGAATTAATAAAAAATGTGTGTCTCTGGTAACATTTACAGTGTATCTAATAGAACTTCATGTTTAGAACCCAGTCCTTTGCTGATCTTTGTTAAAATAGAGCCCAGCCTAAAATTGTTTTCTCTATATTTTCCCAGTACAATTAAGATTTCCATTAAATTTGACTTCGCCGGGAGAATCCTAACAAAATACTGTAAAAAATTACAAATCTTTTCTCATTTGATTTTAAAGACATCATTTAGCAAGTTATTTCAAGTGATCAACACATATAAGGTGAAAAACCTTAGTGGTGGCTCCATATTATGTGAGAATTCTTGTAAGAACCAGTGTAAAGAATCTAAATCTTGGTTGATTAACTTGTCAATTTCATAAAGCTGGAAGGAAGGATATCCTTCTTCAAATCAGATCCTACCAGAAGATTGTTCCCAAAGTTGGGAAAGACTAATCAAGAGATAAAACAAGTGTGGAAAGCCTTGGGTGATCAAATGTCAGAAGAAAAGGTTGTACCTATTACTGAAATTGGTCAACCTTTAGTGGAAGATTACTCCAACAATTCATACAGTTCTAGATCAATTAGTCCATGTGCCAATTTGTATACTCCAGCTCAGGAAGGTCCTTCATTTACAAGTGATCATGGTATTCTTCAATTCCATCCTTTATTGATTAGAAATAATAGAGTATTTTGTGAAACTAAGTCATTAAAAGATCAATACTTTGAAGATCACACTCCATTTCCTAATAGACCTTCAGTTCCCCATCGTTTTAATCCTCCTGTTGGAACTGTAGACATTAAAATTTGGTCACACTCCCCTTCGGTCCCTCAACGAATAAGCACCCTTCATCACATTCACCTAGCCATGGCCCCCTTCACCCCACTAATATTAATTTAATTAAATTAATTAAATTAATTCATTATCCTCACTATATTTATTATTTAACTATATTAATTTAAATAATATCCACATACACTTCACTTAGACACCTCATCAAGCTAACTCAGCCTAAAACCTATTCTTAGTAAGTTTCCATAACTAACTGAGACTTACCCAAACCCTAAAAATCAATGCCTACATTCCCTCTAACCACATTCCCGCATGCTTACAAGAAGCTCTCAGTCTAATCCGTAGGTTAATGGCATGAGATTTGAGGAAATCAAGAGGATCTCCCTAGTTTAGTAAACCTAGGAAATCCTACCTTGACCGACGTCGGTTACCCCTACCATTGCCAGTTAAGTCGGAACCGCCGTCGGTTACCCTTTTAACCCCAAAACAACCTTATTCTCAAGGTTGGAAAAAGGTTGAAAAAAGATTGAAAAATTTGGCGAACATTAGCACATTCTAGAGAGATATCACATCTTCTGAGAGCAAATTCTAGTGAGAACATGCATGCAAGAAAGGAGATCAAGCATCTTTTCCTACACAGCGATCCCAGCAATGATCTGATCTAACTAAGCAAAGAGGAATTTACATGCAACCCATGCAGAAGCTTTCCTTCAATTGGTGATCACCTGCAACCTTCAAAACCTCTCATCATCACCTCCATCCCTCACTCATAGGCATCGAGGACCAGAATCTAAGTAAGTAAATGTTATACTTCTCTGGTTCATTCCATTTCATCATTATATTATCATCTATTGTTCACCTAGCCACCTATTGACCTCCTCCAACACTTCCACCTCCATATACCCATTAAAACCTCACCAAATCCTACCCCAGTCACCCAATACCTCATCCTGACCAACCAAAGTCCTTTATGTAATCACACAGGAGACCCAAAGCTTGTTCTGTGGCATTCCCAGATTTTTACAGTAACCGGCACCAGTTACACCCAACCATCGTCGGTCACCCTTGACCGACATCAGTCTTTGTATTTTCCCATACAGCCCAAAACAGTGACCTACCCACCAAATTCCACTTCACCCTCATCCACATGTGATCTACCTGAGACCTCTATCAGACCTGCAGAACCTAGAACCAGTCACTAGACCTTTGGATCCTATTCTAGCCTAGCCTGTTAGATTAGATCTATTTTCTTATTGTGTTTTAAGTGAGATACCTAAATCATTTCGAATTACAATAGGATTTACTTTATTTACCACATTAAATTGTTTAAAACAGTGGACTAAAAGCCATCTAGGAAGTATCGCACTTCCCAGATCTAGCATACGCTAGGCAGTTCACTGCACATATTGTTTAATTCCTTCTGGTGGTCTTGCTTTTATTATGGGTAGTTCCTCCTAGCCAAAAGGAAGTTCTCATGATCATCTGTGGATTTGGGATTCATATGCGTGAACAACCCATCAACTAGCATTTGAACAAGTATTCCTCCTATGCCCGTTACCCTATCTGTTTCGTCAACACTTCAAAGAAATGATCTAAGAATCAGGTGAAATAGGAACACCTCCTCCAAATAATATGGCACAACCTCCACCTAAACCTCCTTTTATAGTAAATACTTACAAACCTATATATTTTCCTGGGATGATTGGTTATCCAAATGAGGTCCCACATGAGGTTCAAAATAGATTATCCAAATTTCAAGGGAATAATGCAATATGTGGAGACCATCATCTTAGACTCTTCCTAAATATTATGGAAGATTTTGAAATAGAACATGAGGATGTATATGTAAATTTATTTATACATACTCTAGATGAAGATGTTAGAGAATAGTACAAGCCATTACCTAATAATTCAATTGATTCCTAGATAGAAATGAAAAATGCTTTCAATTTACAATACGGTGATAAAACTGACCCTAGATTTCTTATCACTGTATTTGAAAACATAAAGAAAAATCCGAATGAACATGTTCAGGATTTTAATACCAAATTCAATAAAACCTTGACAAGACTTCCTATAAATCTGAGACCTAGTGATGAATCTTGTCTAATCAAATATCCAGATGCCTTTGACAAAAAGGCATCCTATTACCTAAGATATAAAAATCCTTGAACATTAAGGAAAGATTTTTCTATGGTTGTGAAAATCAAGAATAATATCAAGGCAACTAGGAATCCTCAAAAAATGGAGGGTGTCAAATTGTTTAACCCAAAAAACCTCAGACAATCAAGGCATTGGATTTAGAGGAAGTATTCAAGACCATAGCATGGACGGTTAAGGAGATTTCTTACAAACTTGCTAGAGATGAGAAAGGCATAGGGGAAAATCTTCAAGCTCAACATCAACCTCAAGGAAAAAATATATTTGGAAACCATCCCAGAGGTGACCATAGAGCAGATGACAGAAAAAGGACCAATGGGGTCAGGAAACAAGTAGTCAAACCCTATAGAAAATAAATTAGTACCTCATCCATGGACTTATAGGGTATCTATGGTTGAAGAAGATCATATCATTAAATGGTGTGATAAATTTTTCTTACCACATTCTCCTTGTGACCCAATTGTTTATGATGATGCCATTGATGAAGCTACTTTTGGTGATGTTTGTATGTTGGAATGTGTTGATACTGCACCACAAGGGGATACTTCTACTGAATTGTTGGGAGCAAGAACTGTTAAATCCTTTTAGAACTATTTGGAATGGGTATCTTCTATTCCTCCTGTTACTAATGTTGATATAGATATGGTTCAGTCTTCTTTTAAATTACCTAACCATGATTTTGAGTATCTAAGGGATTTTATGATTACAAAATATGATGGGGGTATTTCTTCTGAGGAAGATAGGAAACTACTGATGAATGTTGTTGTGGTATAAGAAAAGCACTATAACCTTCGAAGTAGAGTGGTTAAATGGTTTGTCCCACCTTCAAAAAATAAAACACACTTGTTAACAAATATCCCCAAGAATGTCCCCAAGAAAGATATGTCATATAAAGGCCCTATTATTACTACTAAGCCAAGTACATCTGATTTTTCTGAAGCAGTAAAAGATTTTATCCCATCAGAAAAAGCAATTACTTTGTCTCTCAACACAGCTCTGCTTAAATATTTCACTTATGATATGGCTCATATTTTGAGCCAAATTAAAGTCATTGTGCCCATTATTGATTTGTTTAGAATCCCTGAGCATAGAAAAAGAGAAGTTGAATATTTGGGATTCAAAGAGGAGACAATTTTTATAAGTAAAGAAGTAAATAATGTGGATATCTCACCTAATATAGCTAAAGTGGAAGTGCCTTAAGAACAAGAAAGTATGGGAGAATCCCCTGAGATATATGTATGCACTTCCTTGGTCAAATCTCAATTGGATGTTGATCCATTCTTTACCTCCTTGATTATCAGTGAAAAATTGGTTCATAATTGTATGTTTGACTCGAGAGCCTCATGTAACATAATGTTAGGATATCAATATTTTAGTGCTCCACATTTGTACGTGTGTGAATAATAATTACATTTGTAATTATTATTATAGTGAATATTAGTGAGTTGGTTAGTCATATATATTGTTAGAATAACAATATATTATGAATGATTATTTGTTATACCCGTAGCTATTATCGGGTTTATTGTTCTGCTCACTTCCTATTTTCTAGGAAGTTGTTTACCTACCTTTATGGCTTTATAATAGCCACTTGTATCTGAATATCATATAGAAAATATAATATTGTTTTTTATTACATCCACTATGCAATTCTGTACCAAATTCAATATTTGGTATGAGAGCAAGACGAAGTCATGAGCATTCTATTAGTCTGGTCTGCGGTTCTGAGATTTGACTAACTTGTGGCCGTTAGTATTCATGATTTGCAGAAACTGTAGAAACTCTTATTCGTGGAAGCGTGGTGGAGGATTCTACATATTTATTATGCGCCCTCAGTCAGACGTTTGATTATGTAGACGTTTGCATATATGGTCGGCACAATTTAAAATTTGCAGAGCAGGCCGCATACATAGTTTGCGTAGGTGTGTGTGGATTTAATTTGGAGGCGTCTATTCATAGAAACGATCAGCCAATTCCTTGGATTTTAAACGTGGAAGCTTAGATTTCACATCTGCAAGGCACGTGGTCTGATTTCTTTCAAATTCAAAGTGATAGTATTGATAACGGCTTACAAATTACATTGATTTCATTAATTCGACGTCTCTGCTAGACTCATTCGCTTCTAATTGTGACTATTGGAGTCTCTTAACTCTGTCATGTCATCGCATGCACTGCCAGGTTATGTATATAAAAGCACGTGTCTTTATTAGCGTGGTCTTTAGCTTTAGTTGAGCTTTAGTCAATTTCTTAGGTCGAATGGTCTAAAATAGTTGGGTCATGTCATTCTGTATTGAAAACAAAATCCATTGTATAGCCCTGTTGATATTGGTCGCATTTGTCAATGCATTAAAATGTGTCATATTGTGCATCAATTTTTCAAATTTTATTGTGATTATAAAGTTAGTATAGTCGGCCATGTTAGTGTCACGTTTATTACTTCTTTTCATCACCACTATTAAGTAATTATTAGAACTTTATTAAATTTTCAAAAATTGTGTCATTATTACCTTGTCTAATTATATCATTATCGAGTGTCTCGTCAACTGTTCATTGTGAGTTGGTGTAAAAGGTCGGTAAAAAATAAATAAATAAAAGAAAATTGCCTTATGGACACATTTTCGGTGTTACCCGACGTCTGGAAAAATACAGTGTTTCACATTGTAGGAGGGAAGAAAATAATAAGCTCAATGTGGAAACAAATGTGCTTCATTTTCACATCTTGCTGAGTTAGCAGCACATACATTGGAGGATGGAGGCAACGGAGGCAGGAGGACAATCAGCGTCCTCGAGTTCGTCACTACCTCAGAGGCCGCAAACTACTTTAGTGACATCTTTGTGTCTTGTGTGATGAATAAGAACAGATGAGCATCCCTGTTCCTGTGTGCAGTACAGTGGTTGTGTGTCCCCCGTGATGATAAATTGTACCATTGATACTATTGCAGGAAGTGTTCTTGATCAGACTGATTTGATGGTTGATGTGAATTGGTTGAACGGTCCCAATTCATGTATTCATCTAATAGGTTGAACAGTCCCCTGGATGATGTAGTTCCCACAGTCAGTGTTGAGGATCGAGACCATGTGCAGGCTACGGTAGCGGCATGTTGCTTAGTTGAAGATGGTGTTTTTCCCATGTTCGCACTAAGGGGGGGGAATGTTAGGATATCAATATTTTAGTGCTCCACATTTGTATATGTGTGAATCATAATTACATTGGTAATTATTATTATAATGAATATTAGTAAATTATTTAGTCGTATATATTGTTTAGAATAACAATATATTATGAATGGTTAGTTGTTATACCCGTAACTATTACTCGGGTTAATTGTTCTGACTCACTTCCTATTTCCTAGGAAGCTGTTTGCCTACCTTTATGGCTATATAATAGCCAATCTATTGTACACTGTTTATTATGATAGTAAATAGTATATATCGGTGTTTCTGCTGTCAATTTTCATGACAATATATAATGCTATCACGAAATTCAATAGATATGTTATTCCCTTGGAGGTTATTTGTAATGAGACAAAAAGTAAATTTTTCAACTATCATTATTGGAAAATATCATCGATCGAAAGTAATATCTATTATGTATCCAATTGTTATTAAGATACTGTAAGAGTTACTAGTTGTTGAAAAAATTGCCAACTCAAAATGGTGTCAATACCTGAACATGAATGAAATTCATTTTTTGATGACCCTATTAAGTGGGGTATGTTGTTATCCATAAAATGGGCCTTACAAGTGTGCGAGGTAGTGTACAAATCCACATGTTTAATACTCTGACCATGCCTGGTTAGACTAGGAATAAGTAGTGAAATGGAACATGGAGACACAAAGATGTTCAAGCATAATTAAAGACTCCTATTGTATATATCCTCATTAATTTACACATATTAAAAGATTGATCACTTGAATCAAACAAGTTTTAATAGTTCGTTATATTGATATTAAAGGAACAATACATAAATAATGTTACTCATTAGCACGACGCATGGTATTGTTTTTGACCATGATATTTGATGGAAAACAAATAACAATCCTTGGTGTTGGATTAATGGATCTAGAATAGTCCTAACAACCACTAGGAACAAGAACATCAATATTTTAATTTTCATTCACATTAAATTGTTGAATTCATTAACACATATTAAAAGAGAATGAGGCATACCAATGACTAAGCTCTAATGTTTATTATTTTGAATATAGTGTTGGAAATATCAGAATCATAGTAATGTAACATAATAGTCGCTAAAGGAGATTTTATAATATGATAGCTGAAAATAAAAATTAACAAACTACTAAATACAAATGCCAAGGAAAAACAATTTTTTTGGTTAGATTAAAATCAATATAAGCATGCAGTCTAGGACTCTTACTATGAAATATTTGGTTCAGATTAACTGTAAATCTATCATGAATGTTCACTACATTACATCAAAAAATATAAATAAACTTAGAGTTTGCAGCCACTAGGCTTTAAATATCATTCTCTAAATATACTAGTATCATCCAGTATTGGATCTTAGTGTTGTTGAAACATTGGCTAGACATTTATTTACCTTTAACAATTCAATGTTATATATTTAGAGCTTAGCGGTTAGTAGGCAATTCCTCAACAAGTTATCATTTATAAAGAAATGGGAAGAGTACAAGACGACAGTTACTTGAATTAGATCAACAACATGGATCTGTTGTATATTACCCTAAATATTTGGATGAGATTTACAAATCATGGGACAACTGGAACTCTATCCCAGAGTGTTCAGGAAATTTTTCAACGTTGTGAAAGGATCAACATTCATTTACACATAGGGTTAAAAATATTATTAATTGTGTTAGAAATGTGGCTATTAATTATAGAGTATTTGACATAGGCAAATATTTACATATGAGAGCATCTTCTCATCAATGTATTGTTGGGAATGTAATAATTATCCTAGTGGGCATGTAAATCTTAAATGCTCATTATGTTACATCAAAGAAATATAATAAAGCTTATGAGCTTAGTGGCCGCTAAGAGAATATCAAAATATCGTAGCTTGGTCATAATATGAGTCCATAGCTAATGGATCTTAGCATTTAGTTCAAGCATGAGATACTTTTATGAAATCTGTTACGAAACCATGTGTATAATATACATTTAAGGCCCATTATTCACAATTATATTCCTTTCAATGTGCAAGAAGAGTTGATAAAAATGAGGGATGTATGAATCATACAACCTGCTAGATATTCTTCATGGGTGGCAAACCTTGTACTAGTCAAGAAGAATAATGGGGATATAAGGATTTGTGTGGATTTTAGGAAATCTTAAACAAACATCAATCAAATATAATTATTCATTGCCAAATATGGATATCATGTTACAACTGGTTACAAGGTCTAATTATTGTCAACATTGGATGATTTTCTCAGGGTATAATCAGGTAGTGGTGAAGAAATTTGAATAGTTTTTAAAACTGCATTTCCTTCTTCATGGGGAAAAAACTTATGTTTATGTCAGGATGCCTTTTGAATACATGAATGTAGGATCAAATTTCCAGAGATCCATGGATGTGGATTTTTGTAGGGTTTATAAATGAATTCATAGTTGTATATCAAGATGATATGACAGTATTCTCAAATAAAAGAGGTGACCATTTGGGCCACCTAGAAAATGTGTTTCTCAGATGCAAGGAGTATGGGATTTCACTAAATCCTAATAAGTTTCATTTTGGATTCCAAAAGGCAAAAATTCTGGGACATATTGTATCTAAGGAAGGGGTCAAGATAGATCCTAAGAGAATGGAAGCAATGTGTAAGGTTCCTATCCCCAAATCTAAAAAGGGTATTCAGTCTTTTTTCGATCAAATAAATTTTATTAAGAGGTTCATCTCTGACTTTGTTGATATAACCATTCTTATAAAAAATATGTTTAAGAAATACCAAGTCATTAAGTGGGAAGAAGGAGCTATTCAAGCTTTTACTGGATTAAAGGAAGTACTAAAAAATTCCCCAGACTTAGCAATTCCTGACTACAAAAAAGAATTTCAAATGTTTTATTTTTCCTCTGAGAATACCATTGCATCAGTATTGTTGCAAAAGGATGAAGAAGCAAGGATGAGAGACCTATTGATTTTTTTAGAAAAGCCCTACAAGGTGCTAATTTGAATTACACTATCATGGAAAAGAAGGATTTTACTTTGGTAATAGCTACCAAAATATTTAGGCCCTACATCTTAAGTTCCAAGATTATAGGATATGTTCCCCATATGATGGTTAAGAACATTCTATCAGAAATGGAAATATCTAACAAGAGATTTCGTTGGGTGAAAAATTGCAGGAATATGGTATGGAGATACAAACTACTAAGTTGGTCAAAGGTTTGGGACTAGCTAAATTGATGGCTGAAAGCAATTTACAAGTAATGGCTTTCCCTCTAAATGTCATTGAAGAAATCAGTATGGACCCCTAAGAAAAGGTGAGCATTTCTGTTTGGTATAAATATGTAATCCACTACTTGAATAATTTGGAATGTCTTGGACATCTAGATAAGAATCAGAGGAGAACACTAAAACCGGCATCCCAAAAATATGTCATGACTGATTTTGGTGTATCATGGAAGAATCCAGAGGGGCTATTACTCAGATGTGTCACTAAAGAAGAAGCTCCCAAAATAGTTTTAGAATTTCATGGGGGAGTGTGTGGGGGGAATTTTGTTGGAAGAGTTACTACTCACAAGATCTTGAGGGTAAGATATTGGTGGCAATCATTATTCAAGGATACTACAGTATTAATAAGAAAATGTGAAATTTGTCAACACTTATCTGAAAGGTTGAAAGTTGCAGGTGCCTTTCCTTTGCAACCAGTATCAATTGAATCCTCTTTTATGCAATGGGGAATGGATTTTATTGGAGAAATATCAAATGATTCAAGCGTTGGACATAAGTGGATTCCGATTTTTATTGATTACTTCACCAATGGGGTTGAGGCTATTACCACCAAGAAGGTAACACACCAGGTGGTTATGTATTTTCTTTTTAAATAACATAATTTACAGATTTAGAGTACCTGCTAAAATAAAATTTTATAATGCTATGAGATTCAAGACTAAACCATTAATAACTATGTACAAGGAATATGGTATCAATTTGGCCTATGCATAAAACTATAACCCTCGGGTAAATGGCCAAGTTGAATCAAGTAACAAGAATTTGATTAAGATAATCCGAAGGAAATTGAAAACCAATAAAATAAAATGGGGTAAACAGCTCAAGTTTTCTTTATGGGCAGATCGAGTTTCTACAAAAATAGCTACTAGAAAAAGTCATTTTGAACTTGTTTATGAAATCCAAGATCTTTTTCCTTTACATATGTAGTTTTCTTCTTATCAATTCATGCAACAACTTGAGAGTGAAGGAGAAGTAAGGCCTTATGAGGCAAGAATAAACCAAATCTTAGAGTTAGATGAAGAAAGAAGAGAGTCTCACCAAAGACAATTGAAGTTTAAGGAAAGACTCAAGAAGATATTTGACAAGGAAGTGACTCCTATGGAATTCAATGTTGAAGATTTGGTTTTACTTTGGGAGAATAGGAATGAGGACAAGGGAAAACATGGAAATTTTGATGCCATGTGGATGGGACCATACTCAGTTGACATCAAAATTGGTGAATATACATTCTTCTTAAACAATCTGGAGGGAAATTTAACTGTTAATGGTAGGCATCTCAAGCACTTTATGGATTAAGCCCACATGGTTAGGTATGACTCTTTGTATAGTGTACATTTTTTGTTATTTGTTTTTTTTGTTTCCCTTTTTGTTGTTGTGGTCTATAGTGACCAATTGTCTCGGTATCTCAGATTTTTTTGTGCGTATTTTCTCATAAGTCCAAGTGTGTGTTACAAATGACTTTGTTTCCTAATGGATTAAGGCACTTGGTCTGTATGTCAAATTTTTTGTTTGGTTCTTATATCACCCATAGGGGGTTCCCATCCTCGGGTCAGAGCTGATGTTGGTGCTCATTTTGAGCTCGCCCCTTAGTCTTAAAAATGCCTCCAAAAATTTCCATGTCTGGTTTGCTAGAATTTTAAAATACGTGTATTCGAAGGATAAACCCATGTTGAACCTAGAAAAATCTTATGTTGGTACAATAAATCTGATGTGAATATTCCTTCCTAGTCAAATTAATCACAACGACATTGTTAAAGGAATATTTTCATGTAAAACATGTTCAAATAGTCGGATCAATCCTTGCAAAAATCTTTGTGTGTCTTCCTTTGTTTTTTTAATTATTGGCAAATAGTTTTTTGAAAGGGACTATACCCTTGAATACAAAAGAAGGCCTAAAAGCTAGGATGAGCAAGAAAACTAGAGTGAAAAGGATCAGAATCCAAATGTTACAATGATGCTCAAAGTAGCTAAAAAATAGCTACCAAAACGAGACAGAATAGCAAAAATACTGCAAAAAAGCAGTAAAGGATCCGCAAAAAAGCAAACAAGGACAGCAGAATCAACTGCAGCTACTTCCTAGTAGCTTTGTCTAAGATGGTTTTGATATTCTTCCAGGAATTAAACATTTCCAAAGTAGTCATATGGGCAGCGTCATTAGAATCCAGCTACTCCAAGGTCTTCTTTCTTTCTTTATCAGTACCCTAAAGAGTTTCCGGCACTCCGCTTAGGTTGGAGACACTTCTGACGTGTTGTTCAATAAATTCCTCAATTTCCCTAAAGATGGCAATGTTGTAATCATGCCTAGTCTTGGCCTTCCCTAAGTGAGAGTCCAAGGAGTGCAATTTCTTGTATATATCTTCAATTTGGCTGTTGTCCACGTCCTCCTCCTCCTCCTTCTTCTTCTTTCCTTTCTATTTTGTCAAGTTTTTAACTTCATCCTTTAACAATTTCATATCTTCCTCTAAGGCTTCCAGCCTTTTAGTAGGGCTTTCCAATTGCACTTCCCAGGGGCTGGCACTACTTTCCTTTTAGTGTGTCTTCCTCTGTTAATCCTCATGCAAATTACATTTTGTTTCCTAGCTCCCAAAGGCACGTGGCATGTTTCGATTGGTTTCACCATTTTGGGATTTATGTGCATATTTACAATCTTTACATAATATGCAAAGTGCAAATAAAATCTTGAGACCCGATCGAATATTCCAAGGAATATTCGAGGTCTTATGGTGCAAAGTGAAAATACATCCCGACTCAGTGAAGGTAAACATGTGTCCAAATAATATTAGAGCGAGGAGACGAATTTTTTATGCACTCTTGCATTATGCACCCAATGAAAAGTAAAGTGTAAATTTATGCCCAAAGCCCGACGAAGGACATGCATCAATGTTTCAAACAAAGTCAACAGGCGGGTGTTCGGGTCAAACTTGTAGTGTTGTATAAGTTCAAAAGTGGACAAAATTGAAAATAAGCTCTGTAGTCCTGTCACTCTCCAAAGAAGAAACGTGGATGGATTATATTCAAATAAAAGGGACAAATTAAATGGACAAGATTTGGTATATTTATGGCTACTTCCATTAATGCTTTTGCATGGATCAAGGTAAGATTTTAAAAAAAAATTGATCATTTTGTATTATTACCTTGCATGCGAGAAATTGGAAGCCCTATCTCTATTGAATCTACAACATAGAGAGAGAAAATGGACTGTGGAGAAGTACATTTGAGCTAGAGGATTTGGAGCAACAGGTACAAAGAAGAATTTTAGAAAGCTTGTGAGGAATGGATACGCTTTTTGCATTGCATCAGTATTCTTGGTTTCTTAGTAGCGAATTGCAAGGAATTAAGAGGGGAAAATGAAACACATAAGATGAAGCCCATAGAATTGGGATTTCATGTTGCTTCCAGTATCTCTAGTAATTGGGACACTATTACATATACAATTTTTTTAAACGCAGAATTGGGTGATTTTTTGCAAAGACTTTGTGATCCAAATAAAAAAGAATTCATGGCCATCATTGATGCTAGCCATATTTCCCTAGTCGTTACTTTCCCTCCCTCTGTGCATTGTCCAGAGCTGGTAAGAATTTGTGTTGGGAGCTATGATATGGTAAAACCGGAAGTCTTAGATGGAATTGGTGAAGCACTATTGACCTTAACACCTATGGAATTTAGGTTTATGATAGGGATACCCAAAATTTTGAAACTAGTAACCATAGACATTGGATCATATTTAAAATATTTTGAAGCCAAGAAGAAATATTATGTCAGGATCATGAATACCAAGTGGTTGTTGACAGACAGAAAATCTACCATGAGAATCCTTTATAAGTTAGTCAGATCACAGTTGGTGGTGGAGGTTGAAGACATAATTGTGTTGTTAAGTAGAATGGCTAGCTTGGATATGGCTTATGAATTTAAAGAATGGATGTGCCCATACATTGCGGTTATCTTAGAAAATAAAGGAAGCATTTTCTAGGAAATATTCATAACTATATCAATTCACACACAAATTTTTGAATTAGCCACAAAAATAAACATGGGCACCACTTCTAATCTTGAGTTCTATATGATGTCATACTCAATTTACAATATTGCAGGACACAAACTTTTTCCTGGCCTACCACAACAAGAAAATTTCAAAAATCATGCAGTATATGATGTTTATCCGTAGGTAAATCTAGGCAACTGGAAAAGAAATGTTAGATTAGTAACTAATGCATTGTTTGCACCTATAATATGTCTTTTCAAACCAGAAAGGGAGTAGTATAGAATATTTGAAGAATCCATGAATGTAATATTGGAGTATGGTTGCTTTTTTATTCAACATAGGTTTTTTACCTATAACAAAGCTAGTGGATTTGATGTGCACCCATACAAATTTCCTAGATATGTGGATGACAAGTAGGCCCTATGTGAACTTTCTAGACATTTGACACTAGTGCACAAAATGATTGCAGGTAAGCACAAGACCAATATTAAATTTCCTATCAGGATTGGAGGATATTCTTGCCCCACTATTGCAAAATCTAGGTTAATGAAAAAAGAGATGGAAAGGTTTGAAATGGATAAATTTGAACCTATGCCCTAATATGATATCATATGGGTTGTTAGTTCTGCTTTAGGAATCTCATATGAGCATGAGCCTCATTTTGAGGATTATTATATGAATTGCATAGATGAAGAGGAAGACAGACTTAGATATTTTTCTAGAATGACCCTTAGACAGATCATTGATATTAAGATTTTTGTAATACCTCAAGGAATAACAGTTCACCAATAGATAGTGAGTCAATATTATCTTGACCAAAATATTGAGTGACCAAAAATTACTCCCATAGTTTGCGTTGAAGAAGAATCAAAAAATTCACATAAGAGAATTGCTAATGTAAAGAGATGGACTTTGAATTGGTTACAATGGAAATGTATGGACTTTTCCATCCAAAATACAAAAGTGTTGAATGAATTTAGATATTTGGGAATATTGAAGGAAGATATTCCTCTGTTAAAAGAAGGAGATGATAAGATTGATCCATTAGGAGGAAGAGCTCCTCGATTACCTACCAAGAAACCTACTTCAGGTATTATTGATGAATGGACTGCTACTACCAGTGAGACTGGAACCTCTATGTTTTTTTTTGAAACAAAAAATAGGATAAATTCTCTTAAATCTATACAAAATGTCGCCATCACCCAAGCAGTTCCTAGACAAGCTAAAGGGGTAAGCATAACCAAACCAAGGACTCACATAGTAATATTGTCAGAATTGTATAGCACTAGAAAGAAGATGAGGGAGCTCTAGCAAGTGCTGATCCAAGGTCCAAAGTATAGAGTGCCAAAGAAAGAGAGACACCAGACCTCAAGCACTTTGAGAGAGCTAAAAATAAAGACAAGATAATATAACCTCTGGTAAGGGATACTGGTATTTTAATGCAGGAAAGTGGCCATGATTCAAAGAAACACAAAATAAGAGATCCCGAATTGATTAATCATGTTCCCCTCACCCAGGCTCAGAAAAATTTTCTTGCTACAATAGTAGGGAAAACAATACCACTACAAGTTCAAGAAAAGATTTATGATACTCCACTTGTACCACCAGAGGTTGCAAGTGTAGCCTTATTTTCGACGGGACTAGTGGTAGATTTGGCCCAAGAGAAAATAATTCATAGTATCCCCAAATCTAATCAGCCTAGTAGCATTATAACATAAAAATGGCAAGGGGAATCAAGTGCAATGCAAATTGAGGGTCAAAATCTACCTCATATCAGTCAGTCACATGAACAAGTGAAAAATCCAACTGAAATAATCGATACAGATGCAATTGATGAAATTCCTCCACTTGAAATCACTAATGTAACAGTTGAAATATATAAGGTGGGAGATAAAAGTGTCACTCAGGTAGAGGAGTAGATGAGAGAAGTTTCCAAGCCATCAAATGTTGAAACAGAGGTTCAAAACCAAGATGTTCACATTGAAATTTCAATACTTACAAGGAAAGAAGAACCAATAATTCAAGGATTAGTAAGTGAAACATCTACAAAAAGCATTATCTCTACTAAGGATCACCCTCATAAAGATTCAGGAGATATACAGGGTGATAAGCCAACTAAATATGTTAGCCCTGCTAAAGAAATTATGGTGAAATCCACAAAGGAAGCTACTGAGACAGTGAAGATCAATGATAAGGGAAATGTGCAAATTGATGATAAAGATCAAAGATCAGTCAATGTGTCCCAATTTATTGAACAAAAAGAGGAAGAATTGCTAATGCAAAAGGTCACTGGTGTACAAAATCAGGAAAATATTTCCACTCTAAAAGAGATAGATGATACAAAGAAGGAAGAGTCATCCAAAGTGGCAAGTCCAATCAAATAGAATCAAGGAGAAACTACATAAATGATAGACATTCTAGTGGAAGGAAAAGACCACAAACACCAGATGATAGTACGGTTCAAGAAATAGATAGTCAATCCCAAACACATGGACAAGGGAAAGAACAGCTGGAAAAAAATGACATTGCATGATGACTCCAAAAAGTCAATAGTAGAAGTGGAAAAATCAAAAGAAGAGGTACCTTTATTAAAGCATTGTCAAGATGAATCCAAAGAATTGATAGCTTTCCCTGAAAATCCACAACCCACATCACATGGAGTGAGTGTGGGAAGTACTTGTTATCCAAATAACTCTCCTAGCTATTTGGATAACTTTTACTTTCATTCTAGATCTGATGCTTCACATTTCAAGTTGTGTGAGCTTCTTGCACTCCCCTTTGCAGTCTTGCATTCAAAATTGGCTACGTCCCTACAATCCTATCGTGCACCTTATTTTCTCTTCTACCACCACATTCCCTTCCTTGGTTGGATTCTCACGCCCTACTTCCATACCTGCATTCTGCGAGTATGACTTCTTTCTTACTGCACGTGCACCTACGAGCACGGTTTTCCTCTGCTTTCCTTTCGCACGCTTACATCTTGCTTTGCGCCTTGTTTCTTTACTATAATTCTTCCGCGTGCCTTCTTTCTTCTCCCTTTACATTATCCTCCTTCCAGTTCCCCTTCCACACCTTCCTCTTGCGTGCACCTTTGGTGCCTTCCTCCTACACGCCCACTTTCTTTCCTATTCCATCACGTGCTTCTTGCACACCCCTTTGCAGACTTACCTAAAATTGGCTACATCCCTTCTCTTCCTCTTGTACACTTACATACACCCTTCCTATCATGCGCCTTCTTTTCTTTTCTCTTGTCGCATGCCCTCCTTCAGATGAACTCCTCCCACGCCCGATCTCCAAACTTCAAATGGTCATAACTTTTCACCCAGAGCTCTGTTTTTTACAAAATCAGACTTTCTGAAATGAGCACGATGACCTCTAAGCCACAGAAATTAGATTTCTTAATTTTAATGAGGATAGATATATGAAAATAAAGGAAACATATTCATTTCCATTTATTTAAATGCTCATTCCTGTTAAATGATAGAAATGCTTGACAGACCCAAAACATCTGCCTACACTCAGAATGCCATATCTCTTGCAATTCTCAATGAAAATTCACAAAATTGGTACCGTTGGAATCATGTTTCTGAGCCCAATGCACACCAACAAATAAATTCAGAATTTTATGAGGAATTGATGGTTATTTCATAGAAAACATTCCCATTTCATAACAGTGTTTTATTTCGTAGTTGGGATGCATTCAATGAAGCATGGGCAGACATTTCTCACTGCTGCAATTCATGGGACAATATGGGGGCCTTTTGTAAGCAACATAACATCATTTCACCCCATTTATGACATCTTACAAGTGGTGAGAGGATATATTTCAGGATTTTCATTTTTCCTTCTCTTCTCTCCTCTCAAAAGTTTATAAATTGGAGTGTTGGGCTCATTGTAAAAGAGATAGTTTTGAGTAGCAAAGCTCTATCAAAATTATTTTTTGAAGCTAATGTGTTGTAGGCCCTTTTAATGGACTCCTTACATGGTGATCCATGCCCTTATTCGGTAACAGATTAAACTTTGCATATCATGAAAGTAGTAGATACAATTTTTTGGATATCTCTTCCCTTGCTCTGTTTGTTGCATTCTTCTTTCCCTTTCAATCTCATACAAATATATTGTGTCTATTTATGCTCTTGCAAGGATTCATTATCATTGTGTGTGTATGGAATATTGTTTTGAATGTATTTACTAGACTGTGGAGAACTGTTATCACCCATCTAGTATGCACTTTGCCTTTATTTTTCACACATTAGAAAGTTATCCTCACTCCCTCCTTTTCTGGTGTATCACCGCTTTAGTGTAGGGTTTTTTCATGCACTCTCTCTCCCTGGTCCATTGGATGGTTAGATTAGGAAAAGATAGTTTTCCTACATTAGAGTAGATTGTGGTAAGTAGTTTAGAAGCAAGAACCAGCTTTCTCTAGAGGTCTATCTCAAGTAGCAAGTCCCACAACTTGGAGATAGTACCCGTGTTATCCAGTCACACCGTGAGCTCAAGCACACACACTTGTGCAAACCATAGGGTGTTATGATTCGGAGATAATAGCTCTGGCATGCCCAGTAGGACCAAGAGGTCTTCATTTTAAATTACAGCAAGATTGATGTGCACTTGTTGTAAGTTTTCAACTTGTAAGAAGCTTTGAAATTACATATCTAGTGAATCCTAAGAGATAGAATCAACTGGTTGTAGCAGTCCAAGCTTGGTAGATTTATGAGAATAATTCAGACAACATCAAGAAGTAGAGAAGAGGGACTCTTTTTCTATCTACACTTATCCCCAGAAAGAGCAAGAAGGGGAAGAAGAGCTCGAAGGTCTCCATCTCCACCAAATAGAACCTTATCAACACCTCCACTTGGAAGGCCTTTCATTCAATCAACTAGATTTATCTGACCAATCAGGATGGCGCAGGCCAATCCCTATGTCAACTTCATTGGCAACAGTCCACTTACTCTCAATGCATAAAAGTCAGTCCCAATTGTAGTGTTGAAGAACATTCCATATTTCACTAGAGAGAACCAGACAACTCTGATTGATCACATCTAAGACATTGCAAATGTCTGTATAATTCATGAAATTGTTGACAGAGAAATTGTTGTTAAGTTTTTGGAATCCTCCTTTAAAGGTAAAGCTTTGTATTGGTTCAGAAGTCTAACAGCAGGGTATATCCAGAATTTGTACCATTTGTGTACAACTATTCACAATCAGTTTGGAGAAAAGGGGGATAATCTCTCTTTATTAGAACAATTGATAACAATTAAGAGGGATCCTAATGAACAGTTGACTAATTTCAACTTCAGATTCCAGCGGACATGGGATAGGATTACGTTGGCTGTGAGACCAACATCTGAAGGTGCTTTCCTATACTTCCTTAAAGCTTGAAATTTTGATATTGCCATGATGATTCAATCCATGGGAGGTATAGCATTACCTGTAGCATATAACATTGCTATTAGAGCTGAAAACTACTTGATTCAATCCAGTAAACTTACACCTAGGCCACATATGCCTCTATATCCAGAACTAGGAAATCCAAGCACTAGTCAAGCACCCACATTAGCCCCCATTCCTACCCCAAGAAATCAGAATTCGACAAAAGCTTCGACCTCATCTCCTAGTACCTCAAGTGAGCTCCAAGAAGTCATAAAGCAATTATAAAACTTGGGTAATGAGTTGGTGACACTTAAGAGGTAACAAGCTCAAAATTTTAGATCATATCAGCCTCAAACTCAACCCAATAGACCTCCATATCAACCTAATAGGCCACCCATTCAAACTGTAAATCAAAATCAATTCAGGGCTCCTACTAATAGACCATTCCAGCCTTAACAATCCTAATGTTGCATCCACATCTAGAACTTTGGTACCAGTGCAAAATAACATGGCTCTAGAATATGACTGGTGTTTCCCATGCAATCAACCTCATAACCAATCAATGTGTTTCAATGGTGCTTTGAATCAATCTCTTATGGTGACAACAATGGGTGTGGAACAAGAGACAAGCCAAGAAGGAAATAAGCAGCAGGAAGTAGCTCATCAAGAGGTACCTCCGAATGAGACCACACTTGTTAATTGGTAGTTTGAATATTTCTGTGGTATAAATCAAGCACCTTCTCAAATTGTAGCATCCAATACATGGATCAAGAAAAGGAATGTTGGAGAAGGAAATTCATCCAATTCAAATTATCCACAACCTCCTATTACTCCACAAGGTATTACCAATCAAATTGTAGCTCTTAATGTGCAAGGTCAGCCCAAGCCACCTTCTAGACCAACTCAATTTCTGGTTGTAACATCCCATGTATAGGAGAGGAATGATAAAGGCAAGGGGCAGCAGAGAGATGTCTCATCTCCATTCAACATCATTGAGCAGATGAAGAAAACAAATGTAAACATCTCGATGTGAGAGTCATTAGCTATCCCAGGAAAAAGAGACCTATTACAAGTTGCTATTACAAATTGGTTAGCATCAAATCAGTCACCCACCCAACAAGAAGAATTTCTTACCAATATGTCTTAGTAAGGAGAAAATCAAGAAAGTCACCAAGGTAAAAATTTGAAGCCCCCACCATTATGCATCTCATTGATAATTGGAGATAAGTTAGTGCATAATTGCATGATCGATTCAGGATCAAGTAGCTCAATCATGCCAAAACAAATAGTTGATCAGCTGGGTCTTCAATATGAGGTCATCTCTAAGGGTGTGGTGTAATTGGATGGATCAGCAGTAACAACAGTTGGAGTAATCATATATTTGAGCCTCACATTACATGTCTTTCCCAATGTAATGGTGTTGCAAGATGTATCATTCATAGACTTTCCATCACTCTTTGCATTGTGTTTGTTAAGAGACTTCACTGCTAAAATTGGGGGCTATTTTTCTACTGATTGGTCACACATGTTATTCGAAACGAGGTATGGAGCTAAGGCTACAATTAGATCTAATCCCATTGCAAACTTTCACATAGAGCCTCATGTACCGAGTCCAATTAATAAAAATTATTCAGCATTTGATCAAGAGGATTATCCAAGAACCCATGAAGCAGATACCAAAATTAGATGCATTATAGACTTGACTCTTGATGAATGGGTAAACAAGAGACATGATTTTGACCCTTACAAAGAAATGGAGGAATCTGAACTAGGAGTCTATTGTTTGCATGAAGAGAATCCACCTCTCCCTAGCATCACCAAGCCATACCACAAAGATGATAATGAAGTATGACAGTTATTCTTTGATGGATCAAGAAGCAGAGAAGGTGCAGGAGGAGGAGCTATGCTCATTTCACCACAGGGTATAAAATATTACTCAGCTTTCCGTTTCTAGTTTGCTTGCTCAAACAAAATAACTGAGTATGAAGCCTTAATTCATGGATTGAATTGGGAAATAAAGAGAGGCGTTAATAATTTGCACGTATTTGGTGATAGTGAGTGGATTGTGAACCAAGTCAAAGGACAAAATGCTTCCAAGAATGATCTATTGAAGAACTACAAGAATCGGGTATGGGATCTCATTGAATATTTTGAAGCTTTTAGCATCAATTCCATCCCAAGAAAGAAGAATGAAACAACAAACCGACTGGCAGCCATCGGATCATCATTTGATGTTGTAGAAAGTATCAAAAGTGATAAAACCCAGCCTCATATCAAAGTGGTTGTAAGACTGGTTGTTTTGGATAATAATACAATTTGGAAAGTCTTCGAGAATGATCAGAAAATTATCAATTTTCTACAAGAAGAAGCTGAGTTCTCTACCAGAAACCAAGATAAGTTGGAACAGTAGTATGGTGACCAAGTGGTGTAACTGAGAACTAATAAATTACCAAAAGATCTTGTAACTTTGGAGTCAATCTTCAACCTGAATGATCAATTCCGAAAGGAGAAGACAAACATTCAAGTAAAGGGTAAAGATTCAGAGCCCATTTTAGTAGATGAAGGCAAGACATTGCAAATTGGAAAAGTAAGTACCCCACAGGAGAAATCTGAATTTGTTCAACTTTTTCAAGAATTCTCAGATGTCTTTGCTTGGACTTACAAGGACTTAAGAGGTTTTAACCCAAAGTTGGCACAACATACTATTGAGTTGGACCTAGAATCTAATCCCATTAGACAGAAGCAAAGGCTGGTGAATCCCCACATTGAACCTCTCATGAGAAAAGAGTTGAACAGGTTGATTGAAGCTAGCATCATCTTTCCTATCAAACATTCAAGTTGGATAGCAAACTTGGTGATGGTGAGAAAGAGAAATGGAGAAATCATATTGTGTGTAGAATTTTGTGATCTAAATAGAGCATCACTCAAGAATCATTATCCACTTCCATTAATGGAGAAAATATTTCAGGTTGTAGTTGGTTTAGAAAGGTTTTCATTGTTAGATGGCTACTCAAGCTATAATCAGATAATGGTGAAAGAAGAAGATCAGCTCAAGATAGCCTTCACTACAAAATGGGGGACATATGTTTATAAGATGTCATTTGGGATATCAAATGTTGGAGAAACATTTCAGCAGGCTATGGATATGGTGTTCAAGGGTTTAATCAACAAAATAGTGTTGGTATATCTAGATGATATCACCGTGTTCTCAAAGAATGCAACAGACCACCTCTTTCACCTCAGAAAAGTATTTCAAAGGTGTAGAAGGTTCGGAGTGTTATTTAATCCAAAAAAGTGTGTATTCTTTGCACACGAGGGAAAATTGTTGGTCCATAAAAGGAACGATAACCAGATCGTACCAAGCCAAGAACACAGATGCTAATCAAACACCACGATCTATAAGATGAAATCAATTCGCCAGAATAACTTTGCATAAAACCTTTGCAAACAAATGAGAAACAATATCATATATTATTATGGAACTCAATGCAATACAATGAGAATGGGCCTTACTTAAATAGGCAAGGAATAACAATCTAAGAACCAGTCAAGGTCGTAGATCAAGCTATAAATCAAGGAAATAACTAGTCATCAAAGAAATAGTCAATACCATAGATTTAGGAGAGAACTAGACATCAAGGATCTAGTCAATATCATAGATCAAGGAAAGAATTGTACCTAATAACTAGGTAATATCTCCTAATATCTAAATAAGATAAAAGAAATATCCACACATAAGTGGGTGAGGATAAATACAATAAAGGTAAATAAAGTACCTAGGTGAACATGAGCTAAGGTAAATACCTACTCTAACATGCCACATTGTCTCAAGGGAAGGGTTAACAATTGATCCTGAAATATTTGAAGCCATCCAAACACTTCCATTGCCACATCACAAGAAATCTCTCCAAAGCTTCTTGAGAAGGATAAATTTTGTCTGCAGATTTTTTCCTAATTTTTCCACTCTTGTGAAGCCTTTAACAATGATGTTGAAGAAGAGTCTTGCATTCAAATGGACAGTAGAAGGAAAATAAATTTTTGAGGCTATCAAGCATGCAATATCACAAGCTCCAACTCTTATTAATCTAGACTTTTCAAAAGACTTCGTGTTGTATTATTTTGGAGGATTAGATACAATCTCAGCTATTTTAGTGCAGCTAAATATAGAAGGTTTAGAACAACCCATAGCATTCTTCATTCAAAGCCTGGAATATTACGAAGTAAAGTATTCTTTCATTGAAAATTATGTCTTAGATGTCGTTAGGAGTTTGAAGAAGTTCAGACACTTGGTCTCAAACAATAAGATTCAACTACTAGTGTCCCATGCTAGTGTCAAGGAGTTTCTCCTAAACAAGGAATTGAACGAGAAGAGAGCAGTTGGATCACTCAGGTGATGGAATATGATATTGAAATCAAAGTGACTAAGTTGGTTCGTGGCAAAGGTCTATGTGATTATCTCACTTCCAAACAACAAGTTGAGTCAACAGATGAATAAGAGGTTATCCTACTATTGCAGGATGATCAAGAACAACCAGCTAATAATGCACCCATTCCATGTTGGGCTCAAGACTTGGTGCATTATCTCCAAATAGATTTTTGCCCTCTAGAAATGAGTAAATCAAAGAGTATTACAAGCCATTCCATATGTGATTATTGATGGTGTCTTGTTCAAGAAAGATGTTAATGGTGTTCTATTGAGATGCATTGGAACAGGTCAAGTTGGGAAGATATTACATGAGTTCCATGACGGAGAAGCAGGAGGCCATTTTTCTCCATGAGTAACAGCGGTCAAGATCATGAAGGTTTACTACTATTGGCTTACGGTATTTAGTGATTGCTACTCATGGATCAAGAAATACAAGAAATGTGCATTCCTCACAAGGAAATAAAGGTTAGCAACTATGTCCCTTCGTCTAATTTCAGTAGATTAGCCATTCATGCAATGGGGATTGGAATTCATTGGAGTGATCAATCTAAATTCAAGTCAAGGCCACAATTAGATATTTATAGCAACTAACTATTTCACCAAATGGACTGAAGCAATGACACTTAAGGAGGCAAATGAATCCATCATCTTGGAATTCTATGAAGGGATAGTCATAAGGTTTGGTGTCCCCACCACTATCAAATCAGATAATGCATTGGAATTCCTGGGCACCAGAATCACTGAATGGGCTATCAAGAATGGTGTGTACCTCAACACCTCTTCAAACTATTACCCTCGGGGTAATGGCCAAGTGAAATCTACAAACAAGAACCTACTGAGAATCATCAGAAGAACTCTTGATGAGAATCAGAGAACTTGGCACACAAAAATCAAATCATCTTTTTGGGTTGATAGGATCACACCCAAGAGGTCTATAGGAAGCTCCCCCTACAAGCTTGTATATGGAAAAAAAGTACTTTTACCTATCTCACTTGAGTTTCCTGCATTGGAACTCATGAAACAGTTGGAACTAGTCGAGTTTGAGCCTGTAGAAATCAAGTATGCAGAGTTGTTGGAACTAGAAGAAACAAGAGATCATGTAGTACAGACCATGGAGAAGGATCAAGCATTGATCGAGAGGATCTTTGACAAGAAACCTAATTCTAGGACATTCCAAGTTGGAGACTTAGTATTGAAGTGAGATGTTGATCGTGCAAGGCCAAGCAAGCATTCCCAATTTGATGCCATATGGAGTGGCCCATATATGATCACTAAATACAAAGGTAGTAATGCCTTCCGACTGGATAAGTTAGATGGTGAAGAATTGATGATTCCAGTCAATGGAATCTATCTCAAACATTTCTACTAGAAGGAAAATGTCTCACCTTTGTACATATTAGTCTAGGATTTCTAATTCCTCCAAGTGCTTGTGCACATTGTTGTTGTTGTTAGAATAGGTTCCATTTCCCTAAGTGTTGGTGCACATGCTCTATTTCTTCTAGCGTATGCTTGTATACAGTTCATCTCACTCCCAAAAGAGAATTGTAGCCATAAGAGAATCAAATCAGCAATGTTTCAATCACTCAAGGATGAAGGTCATAGGTTTCAGATCAGATTCAAGGTTACCAGGTAGAATCCATGCCCAATGGACTTCTAAGGCTACTGGTCTCTTCATCTAGCGGGAAGATGGCCCCGAAAGTCACCAAACTATTATCCAAATAACTCTCCTAGCTATTTGGATAACTGTTACTTTTATTCTAGCTCTGATGCTTCACATTTCAGGTTGTGTGCACTTCTTGCATGCCCCTTTGCAGTCTTGCCTTCAAAATTGACTAAGTCCCTGCAATCCTATCATGCGCCTTCTTTTCTCTTCTGCCCCTGTGTGCCCTTCCTCAGTTGGATGCTCGCACCCTACTGCCATACTTTCCTTCTATGAGTATGCCTTCTTTTTTGCTACGTGCGCACCTATGCGCATGATTTCCCTTTGCTTTCCTTTCACATGCTTGCATCTTGCTTCGCGCCTTATTTCCTTACTACAATTCTTCCACGCACCTTCTTACTTCTCCCTTTACATTCTCCTCCTTCCATCTCCCCTTATGTTCCTTCCTCTTGCACACGCGCCTTCCACACCTTCCTCCTGCGTGCTCACTTTCTTTCCTATTCCATCACACACTTCTTCTACACCCCTCTGCAGACTTGCCTAAAATTGGCTAAGTCCCTACTCTTCCTCTTGCATTCTTGCATATACCCTTCTTATCACATGCCTTATTTTATTTTCTCCTTCCGCATGCCCTCCTTCACATGAAACTTCAAATGGTCATAACTTTTGACCCAAAGCTCCATTTTTTACAAAATCTGACTTTCTAAAATGAGCATAACATCCTCTACGCCACAAAAATTGGATTTCTTAATTTTAATGAGGATAGATATATGAAAATAAAGGAAACATCTTCATCTCCATTCAATCAAATGCTCATTCTCGTTAAATGACAAAAATGCTTGACAGACCCAAAACATCTACCTACACTCAGAATGCCATATCTCTTGCAATTCTAAACAAAAACGCAAAAAATTGGTACCATTTGAATCATGTTTCTGAGCCCAATGCACAGCAACCAAGAAATCTAGAATTTGATGAAGAATCAATGGTGGTGATTTTGTAGAAAACGTGCCCAATTCAAAACAGTGTTTTATTTGGTAGTTGGGATGCATTCAATGAAGCATGGGTAGATATTTCTCATTGTTGCAAGTCATGGGACAGTATGGGGGCCTTTTGCAAGCAACATAACATCATTTCACCCCATTTATGACATCTTACAAGTGGTGGGAGGATAGATTTTAGGATTTCCATTTTTCCTTCTCTCCTCTCCTCTCAAAATTCTATAAATTGGAGTGTTGGGATCATTGTAAAAGAGATAATTTTGAGTAGAAAATCTATGTAAAAAATATTTTGTGAAGCCAATGTGTTGCAGGCCCTTATAGTGGACTCCTTGCATGGTGATCCAGGTCCTTATTCTGTAATAGATTGAACTGTGCATATCATGAAAGCAGTAGATACAAGTTTGTGGATATCTCTTCCCCTTCTTTGTTTGTTGCATTCTTCTTGCCCTTTCAATATCATGAAAATATATTTTGTTTATTTATGCTCTTGCAGGGATTCATTATCATTGTGTGTGTGTGGAATATTGTTGTGAATGCATTTGCTAGACTGTGGAGAATCGTTATCACCCCATCTAGTATGCACTTTGCCTTTATTTTTCACACATTGGAAGGCTATCCTCACTCCCTCCTTTCTGGTGTATCACCTCTTTAGTTTAGGCTTTTTTTTCATGCACTCTCTCTCCCTGGTCCCTTGGAAAGTTAGATTAGGAAAATATACTTTTTCCTACATTAGAGTAGATTGTGGCAAGTAGTTTAGGAGCAAGAACCAGCTTTCTCTGGAGGTCTATCTCAAGTAGCAAGTCCCATAACTTGGAGATAGTACCCATGTTATCCAGTCACACCGTGAGCTCAAGCGCACACACTTGTGTAAACTATAGGGTGCTGTGATTCGGAGATAACAATACTCTCAGAACTTGGTGGTTAGGAGAACTCCTTCCAAGTAAAGAGAAGGAGATAGTTCAAGAGGAAACATTGGATATAAGAAGTATTGTATTCCCAAAACCTACAAGAGCTCCTAAGAAGGCCATAATCCTAACTAAAACCCATGTAAATTAGCAAGGATTCTGGACTTTGGAAATATTCACTTTACAAAGTGACAAGTTGAAAGGTGAAATCCCAATGAGCGATTATAATGTTACACATATCCCCTTGGGAAAATCTACTAGAGAAATCTTGAAACATGATGTTATAGTCATTGTTGGTGGTTTGTTGCAAAAGACAGATGAAGATGAAGAAACCAAGAAACAATTAAAAGAAAAACTCAAAGTATTATCTTCATATGTGCATAAATGGATACAACCTGATGATGAAAGGCAGGAAATAATTTCTTCTATAACCCCATAAGTATTAAGTGAAGTAGACAAATCCAAGGAAAAATTTGATGTTGTGGATAAACTAAAGGAGGAGTTATCTAAAAAAGGAAATAAGATTATAGAGGACACAGTGAAAATGTTATGATCAATTGACAAAAAAATAAAATGATGCTAGAGAATAGATAGAAAAATACACTGATGAATTACATTTTTGGGAGGGTATTTTACCCAAATTTGAGTTAGTAGTTGACTTTGATGATCAATTGATAGAATAAGAAAAGATTATTCCACCAAAAGAAATTGGCACACAACACACCTATCTAGATGCAATTTAATTGAGGATTGAGATTCTGAAAGAAGTCAAGGAAATATTGTGTACAGGAAGGATCTCAATTGCAGAATGAAATGATTAATTGGATGGTAAATTTGATAAAATAATACCTGATGAAAATAGAATTACTTATGACAATTTAGGGACAATTTCCCTAACAGAGGATTTTGATCAAAGAATTTATGAAATCTCTTTCAACTACAGTATTATTTAGAGGTTTATCACCATAGAACAACATATAACTAAATTATCAAAAGGGTTGAGGAAGAGTAAGATTGAAATGAGAGAATTTGATCAAATGATGAAAAGACAGTGTACCATACTCATGTTCAATGTTGGACCAGATGAATAAGACATCTTTATAATATTTCATAAATATTATGCATATAATGAAAGAATTTCAAAATCATAGGAAAAGGATGTCAAAGAACTTGAAGTTGATCCCAATGTACCATGAACAAGCTTGGGCTTGTTTCTTCAAAACTTTCTTTCATCATTTTGTTTATCTTCATAATTGTATATTTTCTTGAGTATGCAAATTTCAATTATGCATGTAAAACAATGTAATACATGATGATTTCATTTTATTTTAATAGAAACTTAAATCTATTATGAACATGAAATTCATTGTAACACTTTAGAAAAAATTGCATTTGTGAAAAAAATAAAATGGGGTTCTATAGGGGTCCCAACCCAGGAAAACATTTGCATACATCTTTGATATTATACCAAAAAGGAAAAGGGGGAATTTTCTTTAAAACCTTATTCTTCCTAATTGTAAATTCCTTAGTCCTAGCAGCCATTTGTATAAATAAAACATCCCTTGCCAAACTTTGAGACATGTCCAGAGCCATAAGGTCATCAACACTCGCCCTAGGACCATCCAAAATGTCAAGCAGCTCTAATTTCTTCTTGTAGGAACAAAATCATTCTTTAAGATCTAAACCACCCTTGGAAAAAATCTTCTTCCCCAACACTTTCAAGGTAGAAGATGGAATGGAAGTGTGTGCAAAATTTGGGAGTGCAATTACGGAATTTTCTGGAGTAGATTGAGCAGGATATTTCGAGTTGGACTCACCCATGTATTTCTTCATGAAGAATGGTGATGCCCTAGAAGGTTTTGAAGGCAAATATTTTGTTGGTTTTTTCTCCAAAGTAGAAACATGTTGCTCCAACACAGTCACCTTGAGAGAAAGAGCAGTCACAGTGTCTATAAAATTCCCTTCATCGAGCACATAAGATTCTACAGGAATTTATTTTATAGTAGATTCCTCATTACAAATAAAGGCACATGTATTATCAATTGCACCCTTCACAGGTGGCTTGCACTTAAGCCAAAATTGTTTCAAACCCTCAAGAGTTTTTTTATTTTCCCACCTGAATAGATGAAAGTACATCATCTAGAAGGCAGAGAAAATGAGACTAATCTTGATTAGTCTTTGAATCATAGATACCTGAAAATCTTGAGCTATCAATGACCCATTATAGTCTTATGGATCCACAATATAAAATAGCATCCTCATGAATGCTTCATCTAGGCCCGATAAGTCAAAAATTAAATTTAGGTCTTTAGATTAAAGTTATTTCAAACTGGATGCTAATGATACTCCTACCATATTGCAGAGCAAATAATTTCACTAAGTTTCTCTCAATTAAAAGAAGGGATGTGAATTTGTAGAAGAAATGGTGGAAATTTATAGTGAAGATGAGGCCGGCGAGTTAAGATGAGAAAAGGCATGGTGAGTTGATTGCTAAGATTGTCTATGATATCCGCACGAGAGAGATAAACGTGAAGTAGACTGATATCACTCAAAAAGAAGGTAATTGGCCTAATGTAACACAACACATGTGGAAATAATCAACTCAAAAATATATGACAATAAGTGTGTGTGTTTAGAGGCGGATTCCCAAAAGGCGGGAATGATTGACACCAAATCAAACTATTTGGGGGGCGCTCAAAAAATCATTAAAAAAGGTTTCTCAACCTACCTAAAATAGGAATGATTAAGTTGATGATGTCAAGTGGGCATCTCATTCATCACAAAGGAATGAAATATACACATGGCAACATTTATAAAGATTTTTCCACGTGGCACGATAGGGAATGAGATATTTTCAAAGTAGAAGACTCAGATATTGTTCCTTAATAATATTCCTTGAAAATATTCAAAGTTTTGGGGGGAAAAAATAAAACAAAGAATCAAAGATTGTATAGATATGAGAGGCATGTTCTCATATCGAAGGGGGGTTAAAATTTTCTAAATTTTAGAAGAGATGGAGATTTTGATGTGCTTTCTTGAAATATGAATTTTAATGAGATTCATGTGAGTTGTTTTACTTCTTCAACTTTTCCTATGTCAAGATGGTTGTAAGTGTATAGCCATTGATAAACATTAAGATCATAGGTTTTATGTTCTCTTTTTAAGGAAATTGAATATCTAAAAACAAAATGTGTGCCTGCTTATTAAGCTTTGTTATACTTTGTTCTGAAAACAATATACTTTAAATCAATTAGCTATTTTTCCTGTTGCAGTCTTCTGTTTATGGTTCCTATGAGTTACACTAGATCTAGTCTTAATGGTGGTATTTTTGTAATTGAATTTATATTGTAATCAGAGTTTTCTTTTCACAGTACCAAACACAGTTTTAAATTCATGATGATGCCCTTTTGTTGCTAAGATTTTTGTAAGCCTTTGAGTGTATCTTAGGTGTAATAAATAGTGAGTTGTGAATATTTTGTCAAGATATTTACATGAGCTTTCATGAGTAATTTCTTGAAGATTGTATGAAAGCAAGCATTCTTGGGCTTCCATGAGTGTATACATTCTCTTTAAGGGAGTGTTTCTGACCAATTGAGTGTCCTTTTTCCTAGAATTATTCCTAACATTGATGGAGTTCAAAGAAACATATCATAGTAAATTCCATCTTTTTTTAATCTCCCATTCATACAAAATATAAACCTACTACTGCTCAAATCCTACAATTCACCTTTTTTTCCTTGTTTGTAAGCAATTGTCAAGGGGCTTTGCAAATTTTACTTCCCTTTCCATAAATATGCAAGAGCAGATGGAAATTCATGTTGTCTATGGTAACCTGAGTTCAAATGGAGTGACATATGCACAGTTTAGTGTGACAACTTGTGACTGTTAAATAGTGCATTCAATGGCCATGATCATCCATGACTGATTTGTTTGTTCTCAAAAAGAAGTTAAGAAACTAAAGGTTTAAATCATCACTTTAAATTTTCAGGTTACACAAGGGGTTCTCTCACCCAAGTCAAAGGTAGGGCCTAAAGCAGTAGGGAAGGTCATCCCCTTTATACGCGTTACCCAGTCCCTCCACATCTAGGTTCAAATGAGTATGTCAAACATCTTCCTTGGCCACCAAATGACATAAAAAAAATTGTCATCCTCGAACCATATCACTTCGATCATTGATGTTGTGTGGCTCCAAAAGGAGGTGTAAATTTGGGTACTAACAAGTCAAAAATCTATGTTTTCCAATTCTATGTCTACTACATTTGCACATGCTTCTACTAGTGGATATTTATCTCTTAGGCATCCCGCTAGGTATGTTATTGCACATGTTAATGATAGTTTCTCTTTGTCTCCAAAGAATCCCATTAATTCTACTATTATACATAATTTTTCTAGTGGCTCTCTATGTCCTTGGATTCCTACTAGGTCTCCTATTGCACATACTTCAGATAGTGACTCTTTATCTCATAGGCCTCCTACAAGGTTCCCTATTACACATAATTATTCTAGCACTTTGTATCATGTTAGGCCTTCTGGTGCACAAGATTATCTTCACAAGTCTTTCCATCCTAGGTCTCCTATGACTCATAATTGTCTTCTACACATGTTATAAAGGATTATCCTTATTCTAATATGATGCACTTGAGGTGCAAGGCTACTTCACCTTATGGGTCTACACATGCCTCTTTATGAATCTTTTGGACCCCTGAATTTTTATTCTTTATTCTTTATGTCCTATATTTATGACAAAGCATTCTTTATCCGTGGTCTATTATTCTTCAGAGGGACGTGCACCACTTTGAGGAAGTTTTGGGCGCAAAAATAAGAATGGGGAGGAAGCGCATGAGATTAAGAAGTGAGCACACAAAAAGGGGTAAATAATAGCTCTTAAATATGAGAATAAATATCGCAAGCATTAGACGAATGGGAACCTAAGTAAGGAAGGCTGAAGATGTGGCAGTAAGAAAGGATAGAAGAACATGAAACAATGAAAAGTTCAAACAAGGCATGCAAGACAATGAGGACCAATTATAGATATGTCCAAGAATAGACTACGAGTTGCAGATTGGAATACTTTCATGGATTTGGTGGAATAATTGATAAAATGGGAACTTGACTAAATATACGTGATAAAATTCTAAAAGTATCACCATGCAGAGCAGATTTATGGCAGCAGGTGGTTGTATTTAGATGTCGTGTGTGATGAAATAGTTTAATTGATAGTTGTAACTCAAGAGCTATTAATAGATCTTGGATGAATGGTGAAGGGAAAGTCCCCATTAGTTTAAATACCCTATGTGGGATTCATTGTAAAGAGTATATATTTGTAGCATTGTGTACCGGCATAATTTGAGTTAATTATGCTATATATTTGTGTGAATGAAACATATGTGTGGAGTCAGTAATTCACTTGGATATTATGTATTTGTGTAACTGTTGATTAATATATGAGAAAGTGTAAGAAAGTGTATTTTGGAGCAGTGATAGTGTTTGTGCATCATATGTGTTTAGTTATTTTATGGCTTTTGTCTTATGTGTATTAAAACATCTGACTCCACTTCAACTAAGCTAACCTTGATGAAACCCAAAACCTTTCACACTTCAGGTTAGCTCGCCTTAGTTCACACTCTGGTGTGATAGGCTAGTGTGAATGGTAAGGGAAACTTGTGCACATTGATTCCTATAACTCGTGTGCATGTGTATGGGATTACGACACAACTATACATGTAAAATTTTGGTTCCATTATTGGGACATCATGAACATGCAAAGATGAAGTAGAAAAAATATGCTTAGGTTAACATGGGATAATATCGAGGCTTGGCTACACACTGTTGAAGATGCCTTCACATAAAATAAAAAAATCTGAGCTGCAAAGATTGTTTGCCAAGCACGTGGATAGAATCGAATATGTATGATGTGTGGTATTAGACATTTTTCTGCGAACTCCTACTATATTTGTATGCATGGTTAGTAGATTTTTTCCAAGGGAAAAGTCATAATTTGGGAAGGCATTATCCTTAGACTCTTGAGCACATAAGAAAACTTACAAAACATCACACGACTTGGACACATGCAGTGGAGTACTGGTGGAAAGGTACACTCCATAGTTATATTATTAAATACTCCGTTTCAACATTTTCTTGTGTAGATGAAGCATGGTTCAATTTCTTCATAGAGCTGTGTAGATCATGCTTAAAGTAAATCCCCTAGGAAATTAAGAATTTGATGGTTGACATGGGAATTAATAATTTCCTAATTGAAGGATAAATGGTTCATAAGCATGGGCAGCACGAGAAATGGTAAGGATAGGAGAAAATCAAGACTAAGCCATGGATTCCTCATATGAGTGCACCTTGAGGAGGATGTGATTTGAAGAACGGAGGTGCAAGGAATTATAAAAAAGGGATTTTCTACGTCTAATAAATTACACTCCAGAGACTACAGGGGAAGTGTTATCCCAAATTTGTAACACTACAAATTTGGATAACCTATTCAAGATTTGAAGTACAAGTTTGTGACATGCGGACGACCATCAAACTCAACCCTAGATAGAAGAGAAAGATAGTGTGTGATTCAGATTGGTCGAGTTGGTCTTAACTCACGGTGAGCTGGCGAGCCGCGGCGAATGTCTGAATTGCCCATCATGGAATTGGCAGAGTTCAATAGGGTGGACGCCTAGGTTGGATGCCTAGGTTGGACGCTTGGGTTGGACGACATGGTTGGACGCCTAGGTTAGACACCTAGGTTGGACGCCTAGGTTAGACACCTAGGTTGGACGCCTAGGTTGGACGACAGGGTTGGATGCCCGAGGGTTAGTCGGATGAGATGGATGGATGGGTCAATTGGCCAACTGTTGTAGCAGCACAGGTGACGAGCTCATGTTGGTCGGGTCAGAGGTGTATAGACAAGATGGATGGCGTTCAACCCCCTTTGGGTTGCGCAGTCATAGGGTTAGATGTCATCCAACCTCAAGTATGGCATACAAGTTAGATGAGCATCCAACCCCCTTGGTTGGACGGCCACGAGGGTGGTCGGAAAGCACATGGTACAGTCAGAGATGGACGGTCGTCCAACCCCCTTGGTTGGACGACCAAGGATAGATGGGAAACCAAGGATCACCCAGAATCCATGGTTAGACAAATACCAGGATTGACTGGTGGTTGGTGTATGGCACAAGGTTGGACGATTGTACAATCCCCACAAGTGTACGAACAGAGAGAGATTGTCGCCCAACTTAGGATGGGCGGTCTATGGTGTGAAGATGGTGACTCCCAGGTTGGTCGGCGATCAGAAGAATGTACGGCCTACAATTTGGATGGACGTCCAACCTTCCCAGGTTGGGCAGAAAATTTATTAGATGGCCTACTCATAAATTGTACACCCCATATGGTTAGATGTTTCCTAACCCCACATAGTTGGGCGATCTGCAAGATAGATGAGTCATAGGCTAGGCGAAGGTAGGTGGGTGAATGACATCCCAACAACTAGAATTAGTGAGGCATGGCACCCATGACTACCCATGCAAGCAAAGTACTAAATCGTATGGGCACCCATACCTCTTTAATGTATCCTACCGGTTGGTGACCCAGATTGCCTATATATTGTAAAATCCACCTCATTTTGAGGAGAGACTTTCTGAAAAGCAAAGGAACTCTTTCAAAATTGTTCCATAGCTATTATGAGCTAAAGACCTCGAATTTTGGCTTATTGTAAAGGATTTCTCCTTGTGCCTATATTGTAATGGATTGTGCATGTTTCTTAGCAATAAAATTGGTATTTTGTGGCTTTTCTTTCCCTAATTCGAGTTGTATGACATCTTTTGGCCTTCCATTATGTTTGCAAGTATATTGTGCATGTTTATATCTCTTGTGCAGCATCTTTTAATTTGTTTGTGCTTTGTGAATATAGGGAACTAAATATTGTCTTAGACTATGGTGCCTCCACCTGCCTCTCTCTTACCTTTTTTGCTCCTTATTTTTCACTCACTTAGATTGTCTCACCCTTTCTTGGTGCATCACCTTCCTTTAGAGTAGGTTTATTTTTATGCATTCTTCTATCCCTGTCTCTTTGGAAAGCATTAGGGGCATTAGGGTATGATTAGTTTAGTTTTCAATTCTCTTTACTTCAGAGAAGTTGGCACCAGGTTATGATAATAAGTTGGCTTTCTCTGAAGGATTATCCTACTTGCAAAGTCCCACACTGCAGGATAATCCCATGCTATGTCAGTTACACTAATTGCCTCACACACAAATCACAAGTAATCAGGGGTGTTGTAATTTGTGTAGTAACAGGAAGATCAACAACATTGGTCAAGGCGGGGAGAAGGAAGCAAGAACAAAGAGATCGAGGGAGGAGTAATAGTGTATCAGGAGATAACAAGATATCCATAGGATGAAGAATGGAAGTACAATACTAATGGTATCCTGATCTAACCTATCGCACCTACTCATGTAATTGGGCCAACTGATACAGGAGAACAAGTAATAATTTAAAGTGATGATGATGAGGAAGTAAAAAAATATAAGGAGAAAGATACTTTGAGTATCAGTTTCCCATATGTACTAAAATCACTACAACCAATGTTGAAAAGAATCCAGTTCAATCTTAATCTTATGAAAGCACAAATATTTAGCATGATGAGTGCTAATACAACAACACCAACACCAAAGAGTGTGCAAGGAAATGTGCCAACACAAAAGTTTGTTGGGAATAATCCATCAACTATTAGTGGAAGTGGGAGTGGAAATGCCATCCCAAAAACCAATTCTCTAGTCTAAGTCAGAGTTGTAAACACCACGCAATAGGTGGTAGCGCCTAGTATATTTTATGAGATGGCTTTATATATAACGGAACACAATGGCATCGAAAACATAGTAGAGCATGCTCACAAATGTGAACTAATATGGCATACAAAGGGCATAACTTTGTCATAGAAGAAAGCAAGTCAGTTTAAAACAACCTTGTTTAATCATGCTCATACTTGGTATAAAAAGCATGATCAATCACAAGTTGTCGTGGACTATGACCAGTTGAAAGTAATCTTCTTAAAAGAGTTTGATATACTAGAGTTTGAGCGGAAAAGGATCTCAACCCTCAAATAAATTAAGCAAGAACTGACTGTGTGTGTGTGTGTGTGTGTGTATGACACACATTTCAAAATGTTGATTTCTAAACTTTCTTACGAGATACATCTGACTCAACATGTGCAATGGTTTGTAGGTGGACTACTAATGTTATTCATACGCGCCCTTTTGCACAAGACCTTCACAAACCCCCAGGAAGCCCTAGAAGAAACATTGCATCCCAAAGTAGTTGGTATTATTGATACGAGCATTGCCTCATTTATGGAATCATAGATTGCATCCGTGGCAACCCAGTTGGAGAAACTGATGGAAAATAACGCTACAGAAACACGTAGTCAAGTGCGATGTACTAATTGTGAGGTAGAAGGCCACACCAGAAATACATGTCCACGTAGAAATCTAAAAGTTGTGCTTTTTGCTTGTGAAATATGTGAAGGATGTCATGATGCACAGAACTACCCCTATTACATCATTCCAAGAATACAAAAGTAGCTACCTATTGTAAAATTTTTGATGTGCATACACATGACAAAGCAAGCTACTGAATAATTGATCATATCCAGGAAGCTAGATTATTGGGGCTCAAATAAGCTACAATTGATAATGTTAATGAAGGATGTGGAGGATATGGGCAAGGATAAAATGGTCAATGTCGAGGTGGATGTGGAGATGAAATATTCTCGTCGCGGACTTATTACAAGTGTGGATCACCATATCATTATCAACGCGACTACCCATCATTCTTGGTATGTGTGCATTCAATCAAAAAGAGCATAAGGTAGAAGATTGTCTAGATATGTATGCACTCATGAAGGGAAAAAGTGAGAAAGGAACAGGAATGATCAAAATTGACATGGAATATGGTGGAAGAGACTAAGCCTAAAACTATGCCAACAATGGAACCTTTAGCCAAGGTACAGATAACAACACGAGCCAATACCCATGCACAAGAATATCCTTTGAACAAAATGCATCAGAAAGAGACATGTTCTAGAAATCCCTATCCAAATGGTAGGCAATAGAAGGAAATTCTTCAAGAAGAAAAAGAATTGGTCTGAGAGCTTCAAAGAGAGAGATAATTTCTTACAGAAGGAGCAAGGTTGCAGAATGAAAGACTTGAAGATTCTGAGGAAGATAAGGTAAGAACGAGTTTTAGGAGGTCTGTAGAAAATTGTGCACATAGTGGATATTATCGTTACCGAGCTAATGGTTGTCACATAAATTATGAAAGATGGCGGCTAGGAAATTAATTGGAGCAGATACATAAGCATAATGTGAAATCGGAAAGAATGGAGGGATTTTATAGGGAAATCTTGGTTGATGTTTGCATAGATGGATGGAACGTCAATGAAATATTGGTAAACATAGGCACGGCAGTTAATAATTTTTACCATGGACACTTGGAATAAAATGGGATGACCAATGTTGCATCAAACTCCACATGTCTTGTTCATGGCAAAAACAACATAGGTAGTGTTTATTGGGGTACTAAGGAATGCCATCATTAGCATAATAGGAGTGAAGTTCCGTGGATACTTTGAAGTGATACCTCTGGTGGAAGCAAACAATTTTCCAGCCCTACTAGGAAGGCCTTGGTGTACTATACACACAATGTTAACTTTTGATTCAAGAAAAGGTATGTAAGTTTTGTGTAATCTTCCTAATGGATCCAAAACAAAGCATGGCGTATGTTGAGAATGTAGATGAATATGAATATTTAGAGAACATCTACAACATACAAGCTACATGGATAGAAAACTATAAACCCACACCAGAAGGTGAGATAATGTGGGGTGATAACCAATCAGTGTCAAATACAACTAGTTTAGCATGCAACAACTGGGCGTATGGTTCATATGAATTGATAGGGTGAGATTGTGATATGATTAAAAGTGAGCCAAAGTTGCCAATTGTTCAAGAGCCTAAGTATATTGGCATAAATATTGGGAGGATAAGTAAGGAAAACACCTTGAACCCGCCAACTCTCAGTGGAAGTGAAGATGTACATGATTTCATCAAAGAAGTGGAAATATATATGCAACCCAAAATGGAAGCACGCATTAACTATTTAAAATATTTATTGAAAGGAACCACAACAAGATGGTGGATGACACATAGACTAATGTTGAAACATACGGGAAGTGGTACAGAGAAGCTAGGCACATTAGATTTGAGAAAAATAATGAGGTACAAAGATTTCCAAGTTATAGTGGGGTCACTAAACCTGAAGTGCATCTTCAAAATTGCAAGGACCTATGGACAAGTGAGTGCACAAGAGAAATCAACCCGACATTGTGGACGCATGTGTTCTATCACACATTGTGTGTATGGGCACGTGCATGGTACGTCATATGTGAGTTGCGCAGAGAAACAAGTTCCTTGACAAAACTGAAAGATAGTTTTTATATATACTTTCTCTTTTACTTCTTCAATCCCTCAGTTGAACTACCCCTTCAGTGTATCAAAATGGCAGTATTTGGAAATGATGATGTCATGGAAGGGCCTTGGCACTACATAAGGAAAAGGGGTTTGTCCTCACCAAAAAAAATTCAAAAAGAAATCTATGAATAGTGATTCAAGCAAGGAAGATGATGAAGTATGGAAAAAGAGAAATTGGAGGCGCAAAGGTAAGGAAAAAGTTGTATGAAAAGTAGATGACGAGCAAAATAATCATCATCTAAATATAGATGTCTTGTATGGAACTAGAGAGGTCATAGACAAGAGAGAGCCTAGAATTCAGCCACAAGATGACTCGTTCAATGACATACAAGTCAATATATGCAGTGAGGAAGAACCAAATAGGCAGCAATTAGAGACTACTGGAATGAACAAGAGATCATAAAGATTGTTTAACTCTTGCGCGAGTATGAGGATATATTCCCAAGAAGTTACCATGAAATTGATTGAATGGGATAAACATTGAAGTCAAAAAGCGGTCGTACTGAATGAATCCTAATTTGTGCACAAAAGTCAACCAAGAAATAGACAACATGCTAACCTCGAGAGTAATAATACCAATGGAGGAATCATGATGGGTGAGCCCCATGGTCATCAACATAAAGAAAGATAGATGCATACAAATTTTGTAGACTATTGGGCCTTACTCTCTGTGTGTAATTGACCCATTTTTGATGCCTTTCACTGAAGAAATTTTAGAAGGGGTCGCAGGAAGGGAAATATACACCTTCACCGATGGATTCTCTAGATACCACCAAGTTAAAATCGTGGAAGAAGATAGGGAAAAAAACAACTTTTTCGACCGAGTGGGAATCCTTTGACTACACAGTGATGTCATTTGGATCAAAGAACATGCCAACAGTTTTTTCACACATAGTTGTGACCTCTTTCAAAGACTTCATCCTCAAATTTCAAGTATACTTAGATGATTGGACAGTGTATGGGTTGGTCAAAGATCATTGCGATAACTTGAGATTCGTGTTTGAGCACTGTAAAAATTTGTAAATCTCATTAAACATAAAATACACGTTTTCATGACAACTTTTGGTACCTTGTTAGGGCATATAATCTGTAAGGATTGTTTTTTAGTGGATCTATCCAAAATCGCAGTAATAATTCATCTCAAGCCACCAGGAACACAAAGAAGTCTGTGCATTCTTAGGACATTGTAGATATTATGGGAAATTTATAAAAGATTATGCCAAAATTGCAGCGCCCTTGGAAAAACTACTGCGTAGAACATGCGAGTTTGAGTGGGGTACAAAACAAGAAAAAATGTTTGAGTAATTGAAGGATAAATTGACACAAGCTCCCATATTACAATTCCTAGACTGGCATACACCCTTTCATGTGCATGTCGACGCATCAAGAACTATTGTCAAAGCAATCTTTGTGCAACCAGAAGAAGGCACTTTGGATCATCCCATTTACTTTGTCCTATACCACCATTGGAAGAGAAGGATTATCAATGGTTTATATGTGCTTCAAAAGTTTAGACATTGTTTATTGGTGACACCATTTGTGTTCTTCACAGATCGCATGGCCTTGAAACACATGGTGAATAACGCAATATTACATGGGAGAATATGTAGATGGATTATACTTTTCTAGGAATTTCAGTTTTCGGTGGTTGTGAATCCAGAAAAAAATAATGCAAAACATGATCATTTGTCACACGTGAATACATAGGAGAGAGTAGAACCAATAGAATAAGGAATGCAAGATGTGTAGTTATTCCAAATACAAAGTAATTTTAATGAATTGGAAGACATAATTTCATTTTTCGCAACATGGAGTCGCGTCAAAGAATTATAAAATGAATCAAAGAAAACAACTAGCCATTAAAGTTGCACCCTACCCATTAATAGGCGAACAACTTTACTAGATGAGGTGTGATGAGATTTAAGGCAATGTGTAATGGATCGTGAGAGGGAATATATTCTCCGCGAAGCACATGAATGGATTGTAGGAGGCCATTATGCCAGAGAAGCTACCGTGCAAAATATTCTTGCCAAGGCATGCAACCAATTCTAATGTGTCAGAAAACCTAATAAACTCAAATAAATGCCTCTAATACCAATAGTAGCACAAGAACCATTGGAAAAATGGGTGATCGACTTTATGGAACCAATCAATCGTGTTGCACAAGGAACCGGAGCACGCTATATCATCACAACGAACTATCTAACAAGGTGGGCATAAGTTGTACTAACAAAAGATTGTATAGTAGCAGTTGTAGCAAGGTTCATGGTAAAATTAGAATGCCATTCTCCTCCCCGGAAATAGTTAGGCAACTCTTCATGGTAAAATTGGCTTTTATGCCCCCTGTATTTTTGCAGTTTTCAACTTATCATTTTCCACCTCTTTCTGCCCCCTGCACATATACTTTCTAAGAACCTTAAGAAATTTTGGATCATGCATCCCCCGAATGTGTCAATCCCTCACTTTTATGAACCTCTGCCTTATTTTTCTAGGAATGCCATTATATTTGAATTGTCTGTTAATTCTCTACAAAAGGAAATCGACCCAACTCTTGCTAGCATGGCTCCAACCCCAAACCTTTTGTCCCTCTGCCAAGGTGGTGAATCTTGAAAAGAAAATTGAGTCCCTTTTCTAGGTCACTACGTCCAAGAGGTAAACCCAAAAAAATTATCTCGCAAGCAAGCACTAGCCATTCAAAATTTTAGGTGTAAGAGGATGGAAGACCTTCAATGGCAGAATTGATGCTATGGAATGGCTAAGTTTAGCGAAAAGGAGGCAAAATTTTCATCAAATCCTAGATGGACCACACAAAACAATGAGTGAACAACTTGCCATGGGGTTATTGGTCTCCTTCACTAATGATATACTGTCTTCAATACTCCCCGCAATGGTTATGGATTCTAGTTCCGCAAGCAAAGGCTTTTCATGTAAGCACCTAAGGAGAGTGATCATCCTATGGAAGACATGTAGTTGAAAAAGGAACAAGAAATGGATTAGTTTCTTGTTAAGTTCCTTGTTAGCTGATCAATTAGTTTCTTATTTAGTTCCTTGTTATCTGAGAGGGGTTGGATGTTATCACTTTCTACTGGAATGTTATTTTCGACCAAACCCGGATGGGCTACAAAATCTTTTGTAAGCTGTTTTGTTTTTTACCACCTTCTACAAGGTGACTCTTTGAAAATTATTTGTATCAGCCTATGGCTGCCCTTAGGTATGTATGTTTTTGCATTTAATACGCGAGTGAGGGCCCCTATAGATACCCTCAATTAAAAACAACAATAAATTGGAACAGATATCTGCCTGTGCAACATAGTCTTGCCAATAAAATTTGGTTGGAGTTTATGATCCCTTGACGATACCATCGTGGAGGTTTGATCCCATATTAATTCATATACCAGTAAATGCAATCATTTAGTGCATTCGTGAATTATTGTGTACTAACAATATCCTTCAAATATACCACGTTTAGGTCAGGTACATAATACAACGAAAATTGTTGCAAAGACTCGGATTAGATGGTTGGGTTATGGTCTAGCGGTAAAATTAGTAAATTTCCCAGTTAAATGTATTTTGTTATTCTGTACTAACAAAATCCTTCAAATATCCCATGTTAGGTCAGGTACATAATAATACAAATGCTAACTGCTATAAAACAATTCTTTCCCATCCATCAATTCAAGAGACTTATAGATAAGATGGATGAGCTGTGGTCTAGCAGTAAAATTATTGAATTTATCATTTGCTGGCTTCGAATCCCGTAAGTGGCACCAAAATATAAGATTTACACAAAGAATTTGTGAACTTTGGAATTACCCTAGAGGCATCCAACACTTTTACAGGTGGAAGCCTCCAACAGTGGAAGTTTACTACCGTAGTGTATACAGAGGAGAAGGTATCTCCATAGTACATCAAGCAAGATTTACAAGCATATGTTACTTTGCCTTTGCATTCCACATTGATAGTTGCTTCATCTGTGCAGAGAATGTGTATATATACACTATACTCTCGTTCTGATATGTGATATATGCATATACTCACAAATTTCATTATTATGGTAAACAGCTGACTGTCCAATTCCAATAGGTAAATATTCATCATCAACAAGTACAGTTTCTTTATAATGTGTGCCCCACGAGCAAAAACTTTATGGGCCTGTGACTGTCCAATTCTATTCTTTCCAACAAAGAGCATATTCTTGTTCCTAAGGAAAAGAATTTTACCAAGTTGGACATCAGAAACAACAGACACATATTCATGACTTCAAGGTCCCACCCACAAAGGCAATGGGCAGATGCATCACTCTAGAATCAATACAGGAAACCCCTTCTCATGACATAATGAACATCATGCTTTGATCACCTTTCTTCTGCACATGGCAGGCAATCTAGCATGAAATGCAAGTACAATTTGGATAATCTTTCAATGAAAATTACAGGAATAGAATACAATGCATGCCTCTGCTCTTGTGAGGGCAGACAAAATCACCCCTTGGAAGTAAGTGGATTCCAAAAATATCATTAGGCCAATGTACAAGCTTAAAAGGCCAAATATTCCTACAGTTGAAGATTTTAAAAGACTATACCATGTTTTGGGCTGAATTGAAACTCAGCAATGTCAAAAGCAAGAATACTGTGTACAAGGAGTACAAAATTTGTCAGCACCTTAAAAATGATACTATCAAACATGGGGCGTTTCAATCAGCACAGCTTGAACCCATTTCAATCAGCACAGCTTGAATTCATTGCAACCAGACATGAAATGATGCGCCTTTGTCAGTTCTCTTCACATTTACCTTACCCTTGTTATATTCACTCCTTGCAATGCTAAGGACCTAGCTATCTCATAACTCAGAACTTCATCAGTTATTTTGTCAAATTTGACCTGCAGGAATGAGAGCACTAGATTTAGAGTGGGCATTCATTATATCTATACCAATGGTGACCTCAAAATATCTCAATAGCTTATAATTATAACATTGCTGACCTTCAAATTTTATTACTCAAAATATTACTACAGGCAAGAAGTTTGAAAGGCTCAATGAGTTCTGCACAAAAGGTACTCGAGAAAGGATAAAAAGGCCTTATAGTTCTAAACCTATTAACATTATAAACACAAAATGTGTGATAAGAGGAGAACCTACTTGTACTTCTTGTGATGACACCCATACCATAAGCCTTTACTTGGTTGAAAGACCAGCACAATTGGGTAGGGAAAACCGTATTGCCTGCGTACACGGGTGAGAATATGGACTTTTACCCTTGGCAAATCGGGGCTGTTTCCTCCTGCAATTATGGATTGCTGGGGTCACCTGACCCGGCAGACCAATGTCTATCCCCTGCTAAAGAGTCCCCCTGCAGCTTAGCTGAAGCATTGATTAGAGTTTATGCCCCGAGGCTCGCAGCTCAAAATTGAATAAAGTATCATGCATTTCCAAATAGCAGTTCTTCACAGACATTAATCTTCATTTTCATCTGAATTTACAGGGGTCCCCTGACAAAAATAACATCAATATTTTAACTGATTAATCTCATGTCGCAGCACACAAGGTTTTCAAGGTCTAATTATGTAATCCCTTGCCCGTTGAAAGGAGAACATGCTGAGAATTGAGAGATAAAAGCTGATCAGAGCACTGAAGCCAAATGCAGATAAAGATAAAAAACTTCCATCTCCCATTAGCGTTGTCCCTGTACCAGATGCCACTGGCAAACCCGATGAACAATCCTGCAGAGCATCATAGCATAACCCAGGGTTACCTAGAAATGCGTCATGGAACTTGGCCAATCCCTTAATCTGAGAAATGGATCCTGAGAAAGCATTATAAGACAAGTTCAAATCATTTAACAAGGATAGATTGCCAAGCTCAACTGGTATTTGCCCTGACAAATAATTGTGTGAAAGATCAAGAGACTCTAACGATGTAACGTTCCCAAGACTGCTGGGAACAGACCCTGTCAATTCATTGTATGAAATGTTCAGATATTGCAAACCCTTAAGCCCATCTACATTAGAGGGAATTGCACCAGTGAGTGCATTGTCGGAAAGATCAATGCCTGTAGTCACATGAAGCAAATAGTCAAAAATAAGCTGGTTACCACCCAATTGTGCAGTCACAATTTCAAGTGCAGTCACAATTTCAAAATGAAGCCCTTTCTTATCCCCCAAATGCTCAAACATGGACTCCTCATCAGCCTGCAGACAAATATCTCTTGGAAATGAACCCGAGAAATTGTTGCTGGAAAGATCAAGCATATGTAAGTTTTTGAAACCCAGAATCCAGTCTGGAAGAGGCCCTTGGAAATGATTATGGCCAAGACTGAGCACACGCAAATTCCCCCACTTTGAGACTGCATCAGGCAAATTTCCTGCTAATTCATTCCTGCTCAAATCCACCACTTCTAACTTGGAACATCCTGCCAGAGGCAATGGTATTTCCCCTGACAGCTTATTGTTACTGACGTCCAGAATCTTAAGTGTGGCCAATGCCCCTAACTCAGGCCTAATCACCCCAGAAATAATGTTGTGACTTAGCTTGATTTCTAGAAGCTGAAAACACTGCATCAACGAAACAGGCAGAGACCCAGATATTCCATTATAGGACATATCAATAACTTGCAGATACATCATTTCCGCAAAGAAATCAGGGAGTTCCCCTGTTAGCCCATTATGAGACAAAAACAGAGCTTGCAGCCACTTCAAACCACTGATTTCCACTGGAATACCACCCGTGAAATGATTCTTGGAAAGATCGAGCAGAAGCAACCCTTTTGTATCAGATGTTTGTGCAATACGATGGGGAATTCGACCGGGAAGTTGATTGGAATGCATATCGAGAGTAACAAGATTATCGGAAAACACAAGTGTTGGTGGTAGAGCCAAGTTGAAGCTATTACATGACAAATTGAGCTCCGAGAGCATTGACAAATCAGAAATGCAGGTAGGAATACCACCAGTGAGAGAATTGTTGGAGAGGTTTAGTGTTTCCAGGCTTTTAGCAGCCTGGAAAAAGCATGGGAGGGTTCCAGACAGTCTGTTAGAATGCAACTTCAGTGAAACAATGGGTAACCCCCATTCAGGCACACGACCATTCAAGGCATTGCCGGAAAGGTCAAGGTGTAACAAATTCGGGAGCTTCGCGATTGAAGGGGGTATTCCTCCAACGAGGGAGTTGTTCTGGAGTTGTAAATGCTGCAGGCTTACCAGACTGCCAATCCAATCTGGTAGTTCGCCCTCCAGATTGATGCTTCTCATGTAGCAGAAAGTGAGACTGAGCAATTTTGCAAAGGAAGGCGGTATTTCACCCCTGAAATCGTTAAGAGAAAGAGACAGAAACGTCAGATTTGTAAGTTTACCAATGCATGCGGGAATGGGTCCCGAAAGACGATTGTCATGAAGGTTTAGAGTGCTCAATAAGCTGAGGTTTCCGAGGGAGACGGGAATCACACCTGTGACCTGATTTCCGAATATTGAAAGGGTTTCTAGTACCTTTAAGTCGCCGATACACAGCGGAATGACGCCGCTAAGATTGTTTCTACTCAAATCCAGTGTTTGAAGCATTGTTAGCCTGCAAATTCTGTCAGAAATCGAGCCTGAAATCTGCATTAGACTCAAATTCAGCTTAGTAACGCGCCCGGACTGAACATCACAAGAGATTCCTGTCCATAGGCTGCAATTTTCTCCTTTCCAGTCGTCCAAGCGTCCCTTTGGAACCCTAAGGCCTTCTCTGAAACTTAACAGAGCCTGCCTGTCGCCTGAATCGAAGCCACCCGCTCTGCAAAAGATCACAGCATGCAGGAGCAACAATCGTATCGCCAATTCGTAAGACGAAATTCTAAAATGCACCATCGGATTGCTCCCCCTGAATCGACCCGCGTTCCATGAGCTTCCAGCGCTGCCTTCCATAAACCTCACCATAAACACAAAACCTTTGGAAGCTTTCGTATTCGTTCCGCCCCCTCCTCCTTCACACCATCAAACCTGAAATTTGTTATCAAACCTTCAAATCTCTTTCCGTTTGCCTGAAATCTTCTGTCCTTACGATCGTCATTACTCTAGTACAGCTACCTTCAGTTTCTTTTAGCTTAAAACTGGATTCCACAGTGTCGGAATGATAAAGTGAAAAAGCAAAATGTTTACATTGAAATCCTCAAAAGATAGCTAGCTATTCACAGGCCTGAGAGCTTCAATATTTTCACGACATTTACAGGAACTTTAAAGTTTCCAAGTCCTTACCTTAAATTTTCTGGTTTTTCTCCTTGTGACCATTTTTTCTGCCCTATTTGCTTTTGGCTTCATCAAAATCCCATAACAGAGCTACAACTTTGTAAAACCCCAAACGGAAGTGCAAATTCCGTATCCAGAGCTTGTGTAAAGAAGAAATGCTTAAGAACATCTGCAAACAAACGATATTTCAGCCGCGAATATATGGCCATTTCTTCGGCCTGCATATTAATAGAAAAAGAAATATTTAAAAAATACAATTTGTTTGAAAAACTTACATGAAAAATTTACATATGACAAGCCAAAAACAGCAAACAAGTGGAGTAGATTCAATTTCAATCGAAAGGAATTACCTCCGCCCATAACCTAAACCAAAAAAATGTCAGTTGCACTGACGAGGGCCTCAACCACATAAAACAACTCTGCATTTCTGGCCGTTTCCATTTCTTTGCAGCCCAAATGCACAAAGCCTAACACTAACACCTAATTAACCTAAACAAGGCCGCATTTGCTGGTCCGGGGTTCGAATCCCCAGCCGATAAATTCAGCGTCAAAAACCCTGGAAAACAAAAGATTGTCAGCCATTAAAGCGCATTTAATTGAACTGCATCGGAAATCCCCAAAGCGTGGGGCATTAATTACGAAACCAGTAAGCACAATGCACCTGAAGAATGAAAGCGAACACAACATTCCTGCATCATCATTCTAATGATAAAAGCACAGCAGGCATCCGAGCATGAGGTGCCGGGGTCGAGTCCCAATAATGGACATTATTCCTTCTATACTGTGCTTGCTTCTTCCCAGTAAAAAACCCCATGGAGGTCACCAAATAAATGCTCTGCCTTTTACCGTATGTCTTGGTTCGCTGAGCCTGCATTTTTTTTGAAAAAGGAAAAGTTAAAAAGAAAAAGCTGGTCCCGCAAGCAAGTTGCATCATTATACAGTAAACTCCATAATTATTAATGTTGTGTACAGGAGCAAAGCCAGAGCCTCCCCAGACCCCATTGCCATACTTTTCAAGTATGACACCTGGTAATAAATCGCACCACATCAGCCGTAGGTATAAATCTTTTTTCAGTCAAATTTGTTGGGTATCCATAGTGTTGAGACCCCTATTAAGTCTCGTGTTTTTTTATTGGACTTCCCACTTATCCACTCTAAAGTATGACCAAAGGTTTTTTTTTTACTTTGTTTTGTTGGTTCTTATTATGTCTTTATTATTTTATTAAAAAACGTTTTCTAGTTTGTCAAAAAAAGAAGTATATTTATTTTTCTTGTATGTGTGTAATTTTGTTGTTTCAAAGGAAAGGGTTCTTAAAGTCACGATGGAGGTTGAGTCCCTTGGATCTCTTTGTCTTATTGGCCCCCTTATTAATCAATGTCTTATCGGCCCTTTATTGACCATTTAGTTGTTTTATTGGGTCATTTAGTTTGTCATGAATTGAATGAGTTCTATTTAGCTCATCGCCAAAAGCGATCTATGTTGAGATTGATCTCTATTGTAACCTTAACGAAACCATTGATACACAAATAGGAGATACTTGTCGTGCCCAACGTGTGTTACATATTAACTTGCTAATTACTTGTTTGTGTTTCAAATCCTCTAAACATAAAATCACATATTTGTTCACTCATAGTCTCACGTCAATCCCATTCAAAATCACTAATAGTTTATTATCTAGTGATGAAGATGATTGGACTACTCTAGATAAGCACAATGCATGAATGTCAAATGGTAAAAATATTGTGTCATTTCAAACCATCATTCAATTGGGCTTTCACAAGAAATGGCTAGGCTCGTCGTTGCGATAACTCAACCCTCTCAGGAGCCTTCTCATAACCACATAGATCTCTATAGGGAGGCAATTAAGCAACAATTTCCTAGCACTCCTTTGGCAACTAATGTTATTTAAGCGTCTCAAGAAACCACACACAACTCTTAGTTGTCTCTCCAAATCGTTTATTCATGCAAGGTGCATGTGTGACATTCTCATAATTTGTCTAGTCGGTAGGAGATGAGTGTGTGACAAATAAACGATGTTCATTTTAACTTGGTGATTTCGTGCATGGTAAACATCAATGGTTTTTGCAAAGTAGTTATAGCACCCTTGAAGGCCTAGATTTTGACGAGGAAATGTCCCTCAATCCTAATTTGCTATGAATATCCATTCTTTGAATGTTTGAGGTCTTCCAAACCCTCCTCGCAAGTATGGGATTCATAACTTTTGATAATAATTTCCATATTTGGAATTTCTTTGTCTACAAGAAATCAAGAGAGTTGGGATTTTTACTCATATATGCTAGTGAGGTTATCATGACCCTAGTTAAGGATGTGTAGTTACATTTATTTATTTGAAATGGATGCTACAATATGTTGATCATGGATGCGACCCTACTAATCGAGCTCTTTGGGTTTTGTCAAACATTGAAACCTACTTCCTCAACATCATTAAAATTTATTCCTTGATTGATGTGGTTGAAATGTGGTAGCTCTAGCATGGGTTGCTAACAAGCTAAAGATGCACATCAAAATCTATCTTGTAATTTCAATTTGGTCAAGATAGAGGCTGGAAAAAAGGCCACCTCCCAATGCGACAAACATCTGACAATCGAAGATACATAGTATTACCCTTTACATACATGGTATATCCATGCCACAAGGTAGTCTATTTTTTGGCCAAAGAAGAAAATAATATAATCTCTTTGTAACCTCATGCTCTATGAGCCCAAAACTAACCCTCTATCAAGTGGGAAAATGGGTGCTTTCTAGCTAAAGAAGCAAACCAAATATGATCTCTTTGTAATCTCGTGTGATTACAATGGGATAAGTTGATTGCATTCCCCCCTTTGAGGTGTGGAATGTTCCTACATATCATTCATCTCAAAATAAACATGTTACATGTACCATGTGTAAAATATATGAAAGTAATAGTTGTAATAATCATGTAAAGTGCATATGCAACATAGTGTGGTGTAAATATAGAAAAGATGTCATCATGAAGGCTTAATAGTGACATGTAATATGGTATGTAAACATATAAAAAAACTTCATTATGAAATCTCAATAATAATATATAATCAAATATTACTCTCATCTCCTCTAGTCTTCATCAATAGTAATATGCAGTGTCACTTCCTCTCCTTCTTCTCCCTCCATCCTCTCCTTCTCACAACATCTTAAAGAGCTTGAGAACAAGGTGAACTCTTTGGCCTCCCCTACTTAGCAAAGAGGCAAAATGGCCAAAACTACCCCTCTCGAGCTCCCACACACTCAACTAAAAATCCTAAAGAAAAAGCATAGACGCACTTACATTAGAGATGGAATCTCAGCGAGGGATTGGATTGGCAACATGGAATGCGGAAGGAAAGTGCAACAAATTTTGATAAGCACTCATCCTATGAAAGATCATTTTACAACATTGGGTCTCTCTGCAAACTTCTTCATCCAAAATCATGTTTGTATTTGATGTTGAAAATAACTTTCAGGACTTTTATATGAGAAAGGAGACTTTTTTATCTAATCTTTTTCATTGTTCTTGGGCTATATAGGTGAAATCAGATATCATTTTGGAGAAGAAAGCAATAATGGAAGAGAGGGATCTTATTCCTAAGGGGATAATGCAAAGTTAGCATGAGCTATAGGATCTCTCCCCCTTTATCTTTCTTTGTTCCTAATAATTTTAACTTGGTGATTTCGTGCATGGTAAACATCAATGGTTTTTGCAAAGTAGTTATAGCGCCCTTGAAGGCCTAGATTTTGATGAGGAAATGTCCCTCAATCCTAATTGGCTATGAATATCCATTCTTTGAATGTTTGAGGTCTTCCAAACCCTCCTCGCAAGTATGGGATTCATAACTTTTGATAACGGTTTCCATATTTGGAATTTCTTTGTCTACAAGAAATCAAGAGAGTTGGGATTTTTACTCATATATGCTAGTGAGGTTATCATGACCCTAGTTAAGGATGTGTAGTTACATTTATTTATTTGAAATGGGACATTGCAATATGTTGATCATGGATGCGACCCTACTAATCAAGCTCTTTGGGTTTTGTCAAACATTGAAACCTACTTCCTCACCATTGTTAAAATTTATTCCTTGATTGATGTGGTTGAAATGTGGTAGCTCTAGCATGGGTTGCTGACAAGCTAAAGATGCACATCAAAATCTATCTTGTAATTTCAATTTGGTCAAGATAGAGGCTGGAAAAAAGGCCACCTCCCAATGTGACAAACATCTGACAATCGAAGATACGTAGTATTACCCTTTACATACATAGTATATCCATGCCACAAGGAAGTCTATTTTTTGGCCAAAGAAGAAAATAATATGATCTCTTTGTAACCTCATGCTCTATGAGCCCAAAACTAACCCTCTATTAAGTGGGAAAATGGGTGCTTTCTAGCTAAAGAAGCAAACCAAATATGATCTCTTTGTAATCTCGTGTGATTACAATGGAATAAGTTGATTGCATTCCCCCCATTTGAGGGGTGGAATGTTCCTACATATCATTCATCTCAAAATAAACATGTTACATGTACCATGTGTAAAATATATGAAAGTAATAGTTGTAATAATCATGTAAAGTGCATATGCAACATAGTGTGGTGTAAATATAGAAAAGATGTCGTCATGAAGGCTTAATAGTGACATGTAATATGGTCTGTAAACATATAAAAAAACTTCATTATGGAATCTCAATAGTAATATATAATCAAATATTACTGTCATCTCCTCTATTCTTCATCAATAGTAATATGTAGTGTCAGTTCCTCTCCTTCTTCTCCCTCCATCCTCTCCTTCTCACAACATCTTAAAGAGCTTGGGAACAAGGTGAACTCTTTGACATCCCCTACTTAGCAAAGAGGAAAAATGGCCAAAACTACCCCTCCTGAGCTCCCACACACTCAACTAAAAAATCCTAAAGAAAAAGCATATACATACTTACATTAGAGATGGAATCTCAGCGAGGGATTAGATTGGCAACATGGAAGGCAGAAGGAAAGTGTAGCAAATTTTGGTAAGCACTCATCCTATGAAAGATCATTTTACAACATTGGGTCTCTCTGTGGACTTCTTCATCCAAATCATGTTTGTATTTGATGTTGAAAATAACTTTCAGGAATTTCATATGAGAAAGGAGACTTTTTTTTATCTAATCTTTTTCATTGTTCTTGGGCTACAAAGGTGAAATCAGATATCATTTTGGAGAAGAAAGCAATAAAGGAAGAGAGGGATCTTATTCCTAAGGGAATAATGCAAAGTTAGCAGGAGCTATAGGATCTCTCCCCCTTTATCTTTCTTTGTTTCTAATATTTCGAATGTATTATTCCTATATATACGCTAGACATCTTAGGATTATATGTGGCTTTTTGTGAATCACTTATATGTTATTAAAAGCTAGTATATTGAACTTATGTTGCTATCTTGGTAATGTTTAAAACTAATTGTGGGGGGGGTGGGTTAGGGACCTAATAGAACCCCTCACTTAACCCATAAAAAAAGTAAATCAAATATTTAAACAAAGATGTCATTGTGAAACCTCAATAGTAAAATGTAATCCCAACATGAGCATATTATCAATATAAGAAAAATAATGAAAGGTAAGAACAAGTGATATACCCCATTGTAACATGAATCCTCAATAAGATATAGTAATGTTAATCTTATGTGTGTAATCTCGATATGAAGAAGATAAAACAATGAATGTACCAGTTTTGTGTCTAGTTATAATGTAGAGATATGCACTTACATGTGGGTTAGGGAAACGACACGTGTAGTTCTCATTTTCCTTGCACATGGCTATCATGCCAAAATGAGAGCTTGGGAGATCTCACCCAGCATGCATAAGAGTTTGGGCTTCATCAAGGTGAGCATAATGAAGTGGAGATAAAGGTTAACACAAAATATGAGTAACTAAGGAAGTACATTTAATTAACATATTCATGTTCTAGACAATATAATTACTCCAAAAAAAGTTCTTATACTCATACAAATCAATCATTAATTACATAATTACATTACATCATATTGTTCAAAATACCAACTTGACTTATATGCCCTTACTCTTATCATATGCCACCACTTAGACGAGATAGACCACCCTAAATAACTCTTAATAGGGTATATATATACTAGTGGGGACTTTCCCTTCACCATTCTTTCAAAATTTATTCTTAGCCCTCGAGTTTTATCTCATAGCTATCTGTTACATCAGGCGGTGGCTAGCTCACATGTGGCCACTACTAGATCCTGCATGGTAAGTGTTTCTAGTAGTTCCTTGGATATATTTAGCCTTGTCCTTGCTTTATCTACCGTATGAGCTATCCTCATGTTATTATCTCTAGTTTTCTTTATTCGGTTTGATGTCACTTCCATGCAAGTGTTCTTGACTGCTAACTTGATTTCTATTTATGGTCCTATATATAATATCCTTTATTTTCTTACACGTCCTTGTTCAATATATATTTGTTGCATGATAAACCCTTGAATGCTCTATGCCTCTTTCTATGCTACTTTTTCACAATGCTTCCATACATGACTCTCCCATTCCTCATGTGTGCAAGTCTTCTTCTTTCTGCATGTGTGCTTCTCTCTAACCTTCATGTGTGTATGTATATTCGGTCCCCTTCCACGCTTCTTTCATATCCCTCTTGTGCACAACCTTTCTTCATTTTTCTCTACATCCTTTAAAGAATGAGCTTAAATAATAAATAATGTTTTAGTCACAAGAATAAAGAATACAATAATATAAGGGCCTAACATCACCCCACACTAATTCTATTGACCTCCCTTTAAAAATACTTTTTGTGTTTCTTCAAATAATCATGGCACTTCAAATTTGAGTACATCTTCATGCATTTTTTAGTTATTGATGACCTTCTAGAAGAGAGGAGTTAATTTATCCAACTAAGTGGGTAACTTAGTAAAATCCTTTACCCCTTTGATGTTTGTTATAATTTTTGTATGTAGTTCCTTGAATTTTGTGCTTAACCCTGCATGTGCGGCTTCCAACTTAGTCTCGGTGTTATCGGCAAGCTTTCTTAACTCTGTCAATCTCTACATCACCTTCTCCCATTTTTCAATGGCCTCTTCACTAACCCTCTCAAATTCTTCCATCAGTTTGTTGCAAGTGGCCTTATCAATGGAATCATCCTCTATTTTGGTTTCCAAGGATGTTTGTTTCTCAATATCTTCTCACATCCGCTCGCTAATAGTGTGGGTTTGTTTGAAAAACCCCTTTAAGAGTTTTGTTGACATGCACATATTTGTCCTCCAATTTCTTAGTGAGTTTTTGTCACTTTTTAAGTTTCTTCTCGCTAACAAGCTTTATGTTCTCTTTCTCACCTTTTTGTTGTTTGGTCCGCTTCTTGCTAACCTCAATTTGCTTGAATAACAAATTTAGCAGTTTCTCCAATTCATCGATTTTCTCACCATAGATGATAGGGTGTGTCTCTATAAGTTTAGCCTCATGGAAGAGAATATTCTCTCCCAACACTTTCTCCTTAGATTCTGTGCACTCATATTTCTCCTGAAGGCCCTTATGCTCTTTCTATAGTTCGTGCAAGGTATTCTTTATCTCCTTAAGCTCTGCCCCCAACTTATTCATTTTTTCCTTGTATATCATAGAGTCATTGTTGTTGTGTAAATTTAGTTACACCGCTTCTCCAACAATATTTACAAATGCCTCACTTGTTTGTGTCTTAGAGAGAAAATAAGTTTCTAAGAGGATGAATGTATCTCCATCTCATCTTGGAACGTTGTGTATGTAATCACTAGGAAACTCAATAATTGGCTTCTCTATACAGGTATCTAGAAAAAAATAGAACACCTTTTTAGAGCGCTTCATGACTATAGATCCTTTCATGCATTCCCATGTAATGAAAATATTTCACCGCTTTTCCCTGCTGGTACTTTACATGGATGGAATTCCAAAATCAGTGTGGATCAATCTAGGATTCTTCATCCTCTTCATCATCCTCATCCTCCCTACACCTACATGGTCTCCTCCTATGATTCTACCTTCTCCTTGCATTCATTCTTCATTCCCAGGATCATCCTGAACCTCAATCACCTTTGGGCTTAATTTAGGAACAAATGACATCCTTATGTCTATGTCCTTGGGATACCACATATGTGCATCATCTTCAGTGTGGTAATGTTGAGGAGTGTTCTGCATTTGTTACCATATGCATACTTCTTCCTTTGTTGGTAAAATTATTTTCTCTTGTGCTTTCCCCATCATTGGTGTTGGCTTGTTCCTATGAACTGGATTATACCATCCCCATGATAGTTTATGCGCCATCATCTTGTTCAATCTTTCCCTTGTTAGTTTCCTTTGTTATATCTTTGGGAGGTTTTTTTGTGTTGTGTTTTGTTTCTTCTTAGTTGGACTCTCTTTTCCCTCTCCTTCTGAGGTGGTTTCCTCTTACTGTTCCCTTTCATTGCTTTTTATTTTTTTCTGGCGTGTGGTTTCTCTCAAATGGGCATGATCATTTTCTCATCGAGTTCCTACTCTTCCTGAGTGTATCTTGTGGTTTTCTTCTTCTTTAGAAACAGATAGTAAAACAACCTTTGCACTGTGTTGTCAACCACTATTGTTTCTATCTTGTTTAAGGAACATTTATCAGACTCACGTATTTCCACATGCACTTCTCGGTCAAGGTACTTGTAGTTCTTACAGAGGGTGTGGATATCCACATCAACTTTTAATGCATCAATTATTATCTTCTTTACCTCATTGATCCTATTTACAGATCACATAAAATAGTGTATAGTGAAGGCATAGGGAATTTTGGCCCATGGGGACCAATTCTCATCTATTTATTTAAAACACGCCAAGCAATAGTGCATTACTACAAAAAATTTTGCTTCCCCCTCTAGCTCTTTAGGTAGTTAGTGTGGGATCCTCCAATCTTGTTCAAAGACATTCTACAAATACCTTATCCAATTTCTAAGTTGTGCTTTACATGCATTGTTGAGGGCTATGGGTACTAGGAATTGTTTGTATCTTTTTATAGGGGATTTGTTTTCTTTAGCGAATACCCATGTAAGATCTCCCTCTCCTTCTAGCACACCAATTTCATTGAAGAAAAAAATTATAAGGATCTCACCCCATCAAAATTTAATGTTTTATTTTTCATACGCAAGCTCCACATCATCCATTATGTTGTCAGCAATGAATTGGGATAGGTTGTGTTGTGTCCCTTGCACCATTTTTTGCATAACACACAAATACTCCTTATTTAATTTTGTCCACCTCTTTGCACATGCTAGCTTTGATGTTAATAGTCACACTGCAACTCTTGTCCTTAGGTCTTGGATGTCTAAAATGAGAAATGATTTCCCTCCTTTCTAGTAGTTTAAGAGGTCTTTAACCCTCTCAACCTCTTGTTAATTTTCTAGGGCTTGCGCTAGATCTTAACCTGTGTTGATCAACCCTATCTCCTTGCTAATGAGGTGGTGAGTGATCCTCATGTACCGACCCACAAAATAAATATATCACTCATGCACTCATGAGATTAGATATTGAAATAGCTCTATTAGGTTGTTAAAAAGGGGTAGATCATATAACCGAAGAACCTAAACCTTCTCTAGCATCATCTTTATGTTACCATCATTATTATGTTTCCTAGGTTATCCTTATTATTTTTGACGCATACCAAATCCTTGCCCATTACTTGATCTAATGTTTGCATGATGTGGCTCTAATATAACATCTTTCTTAGTCCCACTTGTGTTTTCCACATCCCTACTTTTATTACCTCTTCAAGCAACCTCATTTCAAAGTGTAAATGTATGGTGTTGGATATTTGATCCTTCTTTCCTCTTTTGCTTGAGTCTATTGTTTCTGTATCCTTCTTGGAGGACACAAAAGATCTTCTCCCTACTTCATTGACTCATACTTCTCCCTCTTCTATAAACACTTCTTCCTATAGACACTAAATCATGCACTTTAGGTATCGATCTAGTCTTGATCACATACTACTATTCATATGATTCCTAAGTAAAAAAACTACTAATTAACCCATGTCTTTGGCCACCTTTTCTTGCTTTCTATTTCCTCTTTTGGTATTACAACCATGCTTGCCCAGTCTATCTTTTTATACTCTGGAATTTCTCATTCTAGACACCAGGCTGACGTGAAGGAATAATTTGTTCAAAAGGTTTTGAGATCTTTAACTCCTAAGTTTGATTCCAAAGTGTTTTCCATTGAAGAAGTCAAGGATTTGAATCTCTTAAAGATGGATGATTTGTATGGAACCATAAATGCATATGAGATGAGAGTTCTCAATGAAAAACCAGTCAATAAGGAGATAGATTTCAAGGTTGAGAAGAAGATAAAGGATAAAAATACTAAGGTTGATGATGTTGCTCATGAGTTGGATGATCATTAGTTATTTACCATGGTTGCTAGAAGATTGGATGTTGGAATTGATAATTACAAAGGTAAACTTACATTTAAATGTTTCATTTGTGGTAAAGTAGGTCACTTTGATGCTAAATGTCCTCCTAGGCATGAAAAGAATGGTGATGATGATTATGAAGGTTGTCATGAGAAGAAAAATCAGAAGTACAATAATGACAAGAAGGATTTAAACAAGTTTGACCACAAGAAGAAGGGAAAGAAGAGTTTTTACAAAAAGGGGGAGGTTCATATCTTCCAAAGCAGGTAGTGAGAGTGATGGTTCATATTATGAGCTTGAATCTGATCATGGAGATGTAGGTGATGAGGTCTTGTTCATGACAAAATATGATATGAGATCTACTAGTGGTGGTTCTACATTTTTAGGTGATATCTTATCAGATTCTTGTAAAGAATTTGAAGAAGAAGAAGATGAATATGAAAATGAATTAGCATGTGTACAAGCTAAGCTAAAGCATGCTGAAAAGAATGTCAAGAAGCTAAAGATTCAGGTCAAATAGTATGAAGACAAAATCCATGAGCTTGAAGAAAAACATTGGGCTATAACTATAAAGCTAGATGAAACAGTGAGAAGGCTAGAGATGTAGATGAGTACCATGATTCTAAAAATGTAATCTAAGGAAGAAGAAGTGACTCTTCTCAAGAAGGATTTATCTAATTCAGCTAGAAAAGAAAAATCATTTCATAAGTTTGAGAAAATTTCCAAGACTCTTGATGATATCTTAAGCAATCAGAAATCAACAAGTGATAGATTTGGTTTGGGTTTCAAAGTTGATTTCAAGGAAAAAGAGATGAAGCAAGAATATTTTATTCAAGGAAAGGATGGTGAAGGACCAAGCACCAAGGAAGGAAAGAAGGAATTCTTCATCAAAGAATATGTGAAGATAAAGACAATCACGCAACCAAATACTTCAAGGTATGAAAAATCCTTCAATGGTTATTGCTTTACTTGTAATGGATTTGATCATATGGAAAAGGAGTATAAGATGTATGATAGAGATGATCATCCTTGGAGAGATAATAAGGGTGAACAAGTTAATAATGTAGTGTGCTACAATTTCCATGAAAGAGGGCATGTTACTATATATTGTTTGTATGATTCATCTAATCAAGTTGAAGGCTATAAAAGTAAGAGCTCAGTTGTTTGTTTCAGTTGCAATGAATTTGGTCACATTGCTAGAAACTGTCACCATGGATACTCAAGGAAAGATCAAAATTTTCAAGGTACTAAGATACAAGAAAGAATCTTTCAGAGGTAAGAAATAAAGGCAAGATATGGGAGCCTAGAAGGTACAATGATGGCTCTTAAAGAGTTGTTATTGATGGAAGACAAGATATGGCTCAAAATATAGATCAGAAGCAAGGAGGTAAAGGTGAATTTCAAGTGTCTAAGAGGTCTTGGGACCTCTTCAATTCATTCTTCTAGGTGCTCATGATGTTCTATGCATGTACTAGGCTTCTTAGAGGTGTATTGCTCCATATGAAGAAATGAAGAAAGGGGGAGCTAATTTTTCTGAGGTATGCTACTGTAGGTTGTGTCTTCATTGTTTTTGATATATGTATCATAGTCCTATGTTGTTGGTTAGTAGTGGTTCATGTAATAAAATGAGTGCAACTGGTCAAGTAGTCCTATAGAGTATATAATCATGTATTGAGTATGAATTTATCATGTGATGGGATACTGATGGTTGAAGTCAGTATGAAGTCTTGTATAGGTCCTTTAAGGTATGGTTAGGATATTTGAGTTGGTCTTAATCCATGTATCACTCATGTTATGAATTCTATGGTTTGAGACACCTAGGTAAATCTATGAATGATGCTCAATGTATAGTATGAGCAAAGGTGTATCAAGAGAAGTCAATTTTCTTGGTCTGAGTTTGGAATGATGGAATGGTGTCATATTCATGTTGTTGTGACAAGTTTACACTAATTTAATGATGAGTCAAAGAAAGTGGTTGAGGTCAAAGAGTGTTCATTGAAAGTGCTTGTAAGGGGTGTATCACAGTCTATATGACATATAACAAGTATATTGATGCTTCTCCACGCATGTTAAATGTGTGTTCTTCAATAAGATGATATGAGAGGTGTCTGGGTATGCATAAAATTCATGAAGAGTTAGGTACAAGTTAAGAGTTATCCATGATTCATATTTTGGTATCTAAGAAACCCTATCTAAGGTTTAGTGAGTTTTTGTGAAATGAAGTCCCTAAAGGATGAATCAAGCACTGAAACCTTGAACATATAATCTTGACATATTCCTCTTCATTATTTATTTGGTATTATAACCAAAGACATCATTTGTTTTCCACGGTGTATGACAGTCCTGATTCATAGTGTTAACACAGTGCACAAACCTAATTGGAGACTTGCTAAGTGGAGTTTGATCAATTCTTCCAAAGAATTCCATGGAGTTAATCATGAAGTTACAAAGTATTGTAGGAGACTACTGAAACAGAAGAAACCTTTTGAAGTTATTTTCAATGCAAGATGAACAAGGAGTAAATTCAATTCAAATACCAAGGTGTGAAGGAGATAACATAGAATATGAAAAGTTCACAATTACAAGGTAATTGTGTCTGTGATAGGGTGTAGTGTCTCTGTAAGAGAGAATGACATGTTTTAGGCCTGTAGGTGATGATTTAGGCTTGAAGTGAAGTATTTGACAAGGACATTTGATATTTGAATGTCTTGCAAGCTTGAACAAGGTTGGTATTCAAGAAAAAAAACCATAAATCATGTGTGGAAGCTTCAATTCAAGATTGCCAAGGTTATGTAGATGAAGTTACACATTTGAGAAAATACTCCAGGTAGGGGGGCTCCTAATGGCATTTTCTTAGGTGTATAAAGTTATTGCACAAAAAAATTAATGAAGACTATAGGTATGTATAAATGAATGTAGGGTATCATGAAAAGAGAGATGGTAAAATGTATCACGTGGTTACAATAGCAAGTTGTGTCAATGGAGATATAAATGGTATGTCACAGTGTTGCAAAAAGTACAAAAGTAGACCTACAAGTTTGTGTTGACTCATTTAGATATGGGGAGTTCATGTTAGATCTAAAATTGATGAATATTGTTTCTAAACGGACTTAGTAGTTATATGAAGGATGATGTGATAATATAATCCAAAGTTAAGAGACCTCTTGATTCAATAAGAACATGATAGCATGTAAAGAGGATCTAAAACACTAAGAAAGAGCTTTAGGGATGGGTCAAAGTGTTTGAGTTTTCTTTATGTTTTATAAGCAAGGTAAGGAGATTCATACTTGTTCTTTCTACTAGAGTGGTATGGAATGTGTCCAGGAAGAGTCTTAAGAAATAATTTCATTTTGAGTTTGGGCTTATAGGGCATGGTAAAGTTGGCTAAGAATGCACTGAAGGATCAATTTTGGGAACTTTGTCCTAAGAGTTGTCTAAAGTCAAGTTATGGAGGAGATAAGCCTAGTTTGAGAAAAAAAAGATGAAATAAGGCAATAATAAGGTAAGTATGATGGTTTTAGCTTTGGTTTAGCATTGTTGTAATATATAGGTGTTGAGTATTCTCTTTTTAAGGGGGGGGTACAGTCATAAATGCTTTGAATGAGGACAAAATCATATTTTTGTGAGAAATTACTTGTTTGAGAGCTAGTATGAAGAATTTGGTTGATGTTTCTAACTAAGAGATGACCATATGAAGCTGCTAAAGGTGAATATCATGCAATTACAAGTATGATTTGTCATTAATGTAAAAAGGGGGAGAAGATCAGGTAATTTTCCATCAATCACAAAGGGGGAGATTGTTGCCATTAATGTAAAAGCTCACTAATGACAAAGAGGTTGATGGTGTAGAGTTAGAGGATTCTCAATATGATGATGCCATGGTGTTTCCATGATGGCATGAGTTAATTAAGTGAGAGTGGCTTGGTTTAGCAAGCCTAGTCAGGTGACCTAACTAGCTTAGGTGATGGAGCATGGTGGTTTGAGTTGCTTGGTGGATTTAGGATCATGGTAGAAGCATGGAGATAATTTTTGGGTTGTGTTTAGGCACTCACATGAGTTTTAGGGTGCATGTACATGTTGAAGTCCAAGTTTCAGGTGCTCACCTAGACCAGGTTTAAGTGCTTGGAGGCATGAGGATGAGTTGTAGAGCCATGTGAGCTAATGGATGCATATAGGTGAGTGATTAATGATGTATTAAGGTTTTTATGACATTTTGGAGATGTTTCATGATGAGTTACAGTATTGGTTCATTTGACCCTAGTTTAAACCCTACAAATCCCCAAGGGCTAGTCATGCAAATGAGATTGGATGAGAAGATGGAGACCTATTTGAGATATGAAAACTAATGGAGATGGTGTACAGAGGTTTAATAGAGGTGTGAGAAAAAATTGGAGTAATTTTGAATAATATTTTTCAATTTAAAATGTTTTTGGTGAAACATGGTTAAGAAGAAGGTGATTTCTAGCTCGAATTGCATCTTCTGATGCTCACCATGAATTGTGTGATTTTCATGGGACCTTGTGGATTTTATGGATGTATTTTCATTTAACTAATAAAGTTTCACAAAAATAATGAAATCATTTCATTTTCACATTTTTATGAATGGATGTTAAGAAGGTAAACAACTTTTTGTGTGCTTAAAACCCTAGCTCAAAAGTGGTAGGAGAGATTTGCTTCCTAAGTGCCCAAAATTGATTTCTTGTGCTAGTATGATGATTTTATGATGTAGAAGACTCCTCCAAATTTCTAGAAAGGTATGATAGATAATTTTTTGATGAGTGGACCCCACCTGAAATTACATGTTTTTAAATAAATCAAGTTTGGGACAAGGTTGTCTAGAGAAATTGAAAATTAAAATGAAATTGTTTTTAGAATGGGATTTTGTCTTGATGTACATGATGGTTTCAGATCATGGTGGTGATTTTAAATGGAAAAGTGTTCCCTATTTATGAAGACTGGTCATAAGTTAGTTTTGGGGTAGTCTCATGTAATTTTTAGAGATGGACTTGGTTGGAGGCCTTCTACTTGGAGTTGGAAGGAAATGTGATATGTTATGGAAATAGGATTTAGATATATTTCCATTTTTATATGTTTTGTGTCTTGACAATGAGATTTTATGGGTCATCCATCTTGATTTGTAGAGAGGAAGGTTTGTTATTTCACAGGAAAAAATTGCTTTTGCTAAAAGAATGAGGTAGACGAGGGATGTTATGAATGATTTGATGTTTGATATCAGTTACATAGTGAATAGGGATGAATTTTGTTCCTATTGAAGGAATTTAGAGGTCTCGAAAGTCACATCAAGGGTACACACCATTTGATTTTGTAAAACTTCTTTCTGGGCAACTTGATTTGGTGGAGAGGAAAGTAGGTGTGGTTTGCACATATGAATGCTTCAGGAGATCTAATATACATGGATGTGATATATAGGTCATAATGATTTCAATGATCAATTACATGCCATATTTTTGTTATTCTTGGCTGGTCTTAAGTCCCAAAGGTGAAGACATGGTGCAGGAAACAATTGTTTTGAGAAGGATATGAGCCTTCTTAAGTTAGTTATGATAAATTTGAGTGGTGCCAGATAAATAATGATAATGGATTATGTTTTTATGTTGTATTACACATGTATTATGAATTTTTGAGCTTGAATAATCATGGTTTTGGCATTTGTGGTTTTAACTCATTTTGGCGATGGAATTTTGAGCTAGTTTTATGCATGTTTGGTTGTTTTGGGCATGACCGACCTATATGGGTCCAATGTGAGAAGGCATAAGTTGAGAGATGAGAGTGTGTGTGACAGGTTTAATATTTTTTTAGATTCTATGTGCAATTGTTTGAAGCCAAGAGAAGTGAAGAAAGTGAGAGATAGAGTGAGTTGGAGAAGTAAGGGTTTGGAGGTGTGTGAGCTAAATAAGTGATCTCAACCAGTTGTTACAGAAACAAGACATCATAGATCTTCATTAAAACATGGTTGAATTATTTCTTGATCATATTATGGGGTTATGACCTCCTTGTGGAGGTTTTGCTTCACTAAACTAGGGGTTGGTGCTCCTTATAGGGTTGGTGCTCTTCTAAATTAGGGGTTCGTGCTCCTTGTGAAGTTGGTGCTTCACTTAATAATTATGATTTGAGTAATATAATCAGAATATTCAGTGTGTTTTATTTCCCTTGAGGGTTTCCCACTTACATCTTGTGTTATGGCATTCTCTCTCTTATTCATGGTTATTTGAATGTATGTTGTATGATGCTTTGTATATATTAATGAAGGCATGAATGCTTTATGGTTTAATAATAAAATATGAAATTGATTAAAGTTTTGTAAGGAATGATTCACCGCCTCAGTCCATTTTGCTTCCAACATGTTATACATGTTGTTGTGCTTATTGTTGCTACTTATTGTAACGATGAACCTACAAAAATAAGAGAAAGAATGTAGTCAAAGTCCTGTAAATGATAAATAAGAGAAAAGTGTGCATAAGTATGTAAAAGTGTGTAGAAGGAAAATGTAAAATTGATGTAAAAGAGTGTAAAAGGATAGAAAAAGTTTCTTGAAATGATATGTAGAATGAGTTTTTTGGGTGATATCATGCCAAGAGTGAGTTTTTTAGGTGATCTCACACCAAGAGCAAGTTTTTTGGGTGATCTCACACCAAGAGAGATTTTTTGGGTGATCTCATGCCAAAGAGAAAGGTTTTTGGAGAGAGGTCTAGTGTTACTCTCCATCCATGAATCTACCCGATAAATGCCACTACAGATGGTGTGCCCCTATTTTATTTATGATGTCCCTAATTTGTTCCAAATGTATTGATTGTTCAGATTGAAATGGAGATTGCATGCATTCTATTTGCTAGAGGACTATGCATGATACTGTCAAACTGATCTAAAGGCTTATGTAGATTATGCTTATATGAGAAAGTGATTGTATGTGCCCTTAGGAAATAGGAATATAGGGGAGGACACGAGAACCCATGTGCTTTTGTTTGAGCCCGGGCGCTGGTGTCTGTGTTGTGTCGAGGACCCAAGTTAGATTATAGGTTGTTTTTTAATTGTGTTTTTGTTCTTATTATGTTATGTAATGTACTTTGTTATAGTTTTAAGCTGATATATGGGGTGATTTGTTCACCCAATGTTTGCCCCCTCATTTGGGGTGTATGTAATGTCGTTAGGAGTGAGCAGCCCAAAAGAGAGGACCTGATGTTGAGCTATATTCTATCCCTACAGGGGGAGGGGATGTGCATGGTATAAACTAAGGCATATGTAAATAAAGTGATTAGATAACATATTTTAGTAGAAAAAAAAGCAAACATGTCATAGAAAAATAATGTAACAATCAAATGTGTATATAAGATAGACCGCAAAAAGTGGGTTTCAAACATGGGACATCATTCATAATGTCACAAGACAATCAGGGCCAAAGTGGCCAAAATCATACAAAAAGTGATCAAAACAAGGAATAGTGCATTACCCGCAAACAATGGAATATAATATCAAATAATGTTAAGTAAAGTGTATCAGACAACCATCATGGAAAATAATCCTACAAAGTAAATGCTACACATAAAGCACCCGTTAGATTGTTAGAAAGATATTAAATATGTCAAAGCATGTATAGATTAATGGAAAGTAGTGTGTTAGAAAGTAAAAGTAGTAAATGATGAAACAATAACACTTGTAATGTGTGAAAGTATGAAATGTAGATTCTCCCAGGAGCCTCAGTGGGACTAGTAAAAGGTACAATGCCAAGCATCATTGCAATGTGTAAAGACTTGTAATTGATCTGCATTCACTCCAAAAGACCAAGTAAACATGCACACACACACACACACACACACACACACACACACACACACACACACACACACACATATATATATATTAACAAACTAAGTATCTGTCTAGCATGGGAAACAAAGTGTATATGTAAGTATGAGTAAGAAAGAATAAGTGCAACCAAGATATGCAATATACAATGTATGATTGAATGTGATGGTATGGAATGCAAGGTGAATGTGATAGGAGCAATGTGCCCCCCAGCGGATGTGGATGAGTATAAGATGAGGCTCATTTTTAAAAGACCCCTCAACAATAAAGAATGATCCATAAAACAAGAGTGTGTCATCGGGAAATGGTTTGAAATTGTGTGCTAGAAATAGAGATGATGAAGTATAGAATGTGAAAAGTATATGTAGTGAGATTCAATTCAGATTTAGACCCTCAGAAATTGAGTATGAACCATGGAACTAGAGTGCATCATAAGGTAATAACCATACAAGTTGTGTATCAATATGTGTAAGAGAGATGAGAAAGACTAGATATGATGTATGGAGCATGATAATAGAACTGATAGACAACTGATGATATTAGGAGGGGGAGCAAGCGTGATGTCCCCAAGTGTGCATTATCGGCAAATGGTTTCAAATTTTGTGCTAGAAAGAGAGATGATGAAGTACAGAGAGTGCAAGGTATATGTAGTGAGGTTCAATTCAGATTTAGACCCTCAACAGTCAAGTATGAACTGTGGAACTAAAGTGCATCATTTATAAAAGACCCCCAAGGCTCATTTATAAAATACCCCTAAAAAATCAAGAATGAACCATAAAACAAGAGTGCGTCATCGAGAAATGGTTTGAAATTATGTGCTAGAAAGAGAGATGATGAAGTATAGAGTGTGTAAAGTATATGTAGTGAGGTTCAATTCAGATTTAGACCCTCAACAGTCGAGTATGAACTGTGGAACTAGAGTGCATCATAAGGCAATAACGATACAAGTTGTGTATCAATATGTGTAAGAGAGATGAGAAAGACTAGATTTGATGCATGGAGCATGACAATAGAAATGATAGACAATTGATGATATTAGGAGGGGGAGTAAGTGTGATCCCCCCAAGTGTGTGATGCAAAGTAAGATATCCTATGAGAGTGAAGGGAAAAGATCCTCCACCCGATGTCTGATGAGATAAAGGCATGAGAAAATGCTCTAACATCAGTGGTGTATGAGAAGGATGATGTATATCTAAAATAAGCCTATATGGTGAAAGAGGTGGTGAGAACCATGTGAAGTAGACCTATGAGGTGAAGGAGATGATGAGCACCTATGTGAAGAAGACCTAAGAGGTGAAGGAGGTGGTAGAAACCTATGTGAAGGGGCTACCCAAGTAGGGGACTTATGATGACCAGATGGACTAGTGGACCTATAAGGATGAAAATGTTGTGAAGTAGGATGTCTGCGAATAGGAGAATTAGGTGCCAAATGTGCCTTAGATTTGAGAGGTCTAAGAGATCTAAAAGCTTAAACTGGTGGAAGAATGTCTTTAAGAGGAGGTACAGGTAATGGTGAGCATGGTGGTACACCATTAATAATGATAAATTTTTTATTGTGAATGAATTTAAGACACAAATTATACATGGAGGGAATATCTTGAGCAACGCACAACCAATGGAGACCTAAGAACATGTCATAACCTTGGATTGAAGATGCCAGAGTGAATGGCACAAACATAGTAAGAGGCCCAACCATAATGGGAAACCTAATGTAACCAGAAGAATTAGGAACTAGATATGAAATAACAAATATTGGACATTTGATAGCCATAAGAAGTGCAATAGAGCACAAACTAATAGGAGCCTCTGGATAGATCATGGTATTATTAACAATGTATGAGCCAATAGAAGCATTGATGTGTAATGAATCAGAAGAGAATTTTACATAATAATTTTGATTGGAAAATGTAATTACTATTGGTTATGCTTCAATAGAAGTGACAAGGAAATCAAGGGGCCCTAATGAAAGAGGAGGCACAACATGATATGTATGATTAGCAAAAGAATCAGAAGCTTGCATTTCATGCTTAGGAAAAGGGTTATTGAATATTGTGAGTTTTTTTTTATCATTGACTGGTTTAGTAGAAGAAGAAGATGGAGGAGGAAGCTCCAGTGAATTATGTCAATAAGGTCCTATATGAGATGCCTAAGTTTGAAACATCGATTGGTGGAATGCCCAATATATTAATGATAGTCACATTTAGCATTTTTCGTCATAATTGTAGCCATGAGGGCAAGATGGATAAAGATTGAGAGGTGGTAGGAGAGTGATGATATTGCTTTCAAGAATTTTAGGGAGTAAAAATCGAGGCGCATATGGTAATTTATTGAATGTACACTTTTGAGGTTGCCATTAAAGCTTTTTAGGAGGAGAGACGACATTCATGATTGCTTTTTCTTCAGTTGGTTTAGGAGAAGGTTTTATTATCACCAAATCACAGCACCCTTATGTTTACACAAGCTCATATACTTGAACTCATGGTGTGATTAGATAACATGGGTACTATCTCCAAGTTGTGGGACTTGCTACTTGAGATAGACCTCCAGAGAAAGCTGGTTCTTGCTCTTAAACTACCTGCCACAATCTACTCTAATGCAGGGTAAACTAAATGTTCTAATCTAACTTTCCAAGGGACCAAGGAGAGATAATGCATAAAATGAAAGCCTATACTAAAGTGGTGATACACCAGAAAAGGAGGGTGTGAGACTAGTCTTCCAATGTGTGAAAACTAGGAGTAAAGTGCATACTAAAAGGGGTGATAACAGTTCTCCACAATCTGAAAATGCATTCACAACAATGTTTCATACATGCACAATAATAATGGATCCTTGAAAGAGCATAGATATAGACACAATACACTTTTAATCAAGGTTGAAGGGACAAGAAGAATGTAAGAAAACCCAACAGGGGAAGATGCATCCACAAACTTATATTTTATTGCTTCATGATATGCACAGTTCAATTTGTTACAAGCTAAGGGCCTGGATCACCATGCAAGGAGTCCACAACAAGGGCTTGTAGCACATTGGATTCACAAAGCAATTTTGGCAGGGCTTTGCTACAAAAACTACCTCTTTTTTTACAATGAGCCCAACACTCCAATTTATAGGAAAATGAGAAGAGAGAGAGAAGGGGAAAAATGGAAATCCCAAAATCTATCCTTCAACCACTTGTAAGAGACACTAAGTGGAGTGAAATGATTGTATGTTACTTGCAAAAGGCTCCCCATACTGTCCCAGGTGCTGTAGCAGAGAAGGAATGATGACCATGCCTCTTAATTGCACTCCCAACTACCAAATAAAACACTACCATGAACCCAGACACGTTTTATGAAAAATCCCCATCTATTTTTATCAAATCTATAATTTTTTTATTTTTGTGCATTGGGCTTGGAGCCATGATTCCAATGGTACCAATTTTGTGTGATTTCATTGAGAAATGCAAAAGTTATGGCCTTTTGAGTGCGAGCAGCTATTTTGGGTCTGCCAGGTGTTTTCTGTCATTTGATGGGAATGAGCATTAACTGACTGGGGCCGAATATGTTTTTTTTATTTAAATATATCTACCCTTTTTAAAATTAATAAATCTAGTTTTTTTTATGCATAGGACGTCGTGCTCGTTCCAGAAAGTCTAATTTTATGAAAAATAGAGCTCGGAGTCAAAAGTTATGGTTGTTTGAAGTTCGGGAGGTCAAACTTTGACTTTTCTCTTTGAATTGCGGGTACTACAACAAAATCAGGTCCATGTGTCCCGGTTGTCCTAGACACATTCTTCCACATCGGCTGATTTGGGCTTAGCTTGGCTCCCTGTGTGGTGATTTCGCCTTTGCGCGTCCCGCACGTACTTTTGTCCTGACTGTCCCAGATGAAAATCTCTGCACAACCCACAATTGATTGACTTGCGGAAAATTGGCTGATTCACGTCCCAACCTCCCAACTGTCCCGCGGACCACCTGGGACAAAAAGTTCTTACTTTTCTGATTCCTTTGTATTTCGGTCGCAAACTTGGTACGACGAACCTTAGTACGATCCACATTGGTATTACCCGCAACCTTCATACACGCAATGCATTAAAACAAGCCTGCGACTTCATTTTTTGCATTTTTTCTAACTCGTTGGTTTTTTTTCCTTTGATGGGAGAGTTAGAGAAAAGCCAAAAGGGCCCCAAAAACATGATTTTGGGCATTGAATCAATCTAATTTCTCGGGACTCAAGAATCTGATGCATGTTTTCAAAATTTACCTCGAGGGGTGAATTTTGGATAACAGGTTTGAATGTTGATTTAGATTGAAACCTATTAGAAGATGATGAAGAAGTATCTTGATATTTAATTTTTTCCATAGAGAGTAGTTTGACTTCACACACTTTGAGCATATGACATACTTGATCAAATGAAGGAGAGGTCTCAAAGATGATACTCCCTGTAGTGGTGGTAAGAGACTTTGAACAAATACATCTTGTATTTCCGAATCAACAAGCACATTAGTCATCTTAGCTAGAATGTTCTTGTATTACAAAACATATTCAACTAGATGTTCATTAGATATTTGTTTAATTTGAGTGAGTTGAGGCGCAAGAGACCTTAGTGCTGATACTGATTGAAAAATGATCCAGAAAAGCATCAGAAAAATGAGTAAAAGAGGTTACCCGAGTGAACAAGTAGATCATAAAACCAACTCATGACATAATTATGAATACTATGAGGAAATATCTTAGTGAGTAATGCATGATCATCCACATAACCTAGACATGCCACATGAAAAGCTCATAGATTCTCTTGAGGGTCAGCATGGCCATTGAAAATGGGCAACTTAGGGGTGATGAAGTTTAAAGGAAGTGGATAATCATAAACGATGGGTGCAAAAGGAGTGTGAAGGAGTAAAGAGGAATCAAGAGATGGAGAGGAATGTGAAGTAGTGAATAGAAGTTGGTGGATTTAAACTTGGAGATCCTGATATAAGGAGGCTAAGTCATGAGTGGCAGAAGAGGAACTAGGTTGTGCATTAGAAGCTTTGGTATGGAGAAGGGGAACGGTAGATATAGGAATGTTGAGAGGTTGGGTGGAGGCCATGGAAGCCAAAATAAAAACCTACAAGAGATACAAAAACAACATCTTGAGAACATTGGGTAGTAATAAAAGCATTGAGAATATGTAGAATATGTGAGGGATTGACACGTAAAGATTGGAAAAAATTAATGAGCTTGTCTAATTATTCTTGATCAAAATTAGTGTCCTCATCATATGATTTCTCACCATTAAAGGTTCCAATGTATTTTAGAGGAACATTATGTTAGTTATCAAAGGGGTTATCAAATTCAACCATTGACCTAGAAGAGTTATAGATAAATGGAGGAAGCTCAATGTACTCAAAGGAACCAAAATGACCACTACAAGTGACGAGCATAAAAAGAAAACCCTAGAGAGAAGGTGTGATTTGAGCGATGGGTTCACCAAATTATTTAATTTAATTGCTTATTAATTAAATCTAATACTATAGAATCACATATGATAATAAATGCTAAAATACAAATTTTACACAAGAAATCTAAGATGTAATATTTAAAACCCTAAGCAAATAGGAAGGAGAGAGGACTTAGTTGATTTGTGTATGATCCTGAAGTGTTTCTAAACCGGGAAATTGTTGACAATGAGGTGAACTATGTCATTAGTGCTCAGGATAAATTTTGGAGCTCACAGATGATGCTGGACATGGGTGCCCATGGCTAGACAGTGGCACCTAGGCGCTGGAGACTGCTATTGTGCGCCCGTGACTGTGCAAATAGTAAGAATTTAATATTTATTATATCACACAAGTGTCATAAATATTCTTTGTTGATCACCTATATGTCAACCTCCTTGTTTGCAAGGGGTAAATGTAACCTACAAAATAAATATCACTTTCAAAACCCACAATAACACATAAAATACAAAAAATAAAGACACAATATGGGGAGTCAGACTAACCCCGATGGTCACCCAACATAATGAACTTATAACATAGTGTTACACTACATCTCAGATTCCATGTAGTTCTGGTGAGTGTGTGTAAGAATCATGCCCTAGAATTCCCTTGTGCAAGTGCACTTGATATCGGGATAGATCTAGGATGTAACAATGTATAACATGTGTGGATGGAATAAAGAACTTCCTCTTCCTATGTAGTGTATGTAGAAAATGCATCCCTTGATTGAATGCCAAATGGATGTTTTGAAGTGCTTTAGGTCCCCTTTTGAGTGCAAGCTTAGGAAATAATAATAATGCTTAGAGCTTTGTCCTTCATTTCAAATACATAACTATGCATTTATATGATTCCCTTGTTTGAATTTCATAATTGACAACTAGAAGGCTGATCCACAAGTATAAAAGATGCCTAAAAGATAAAAGAGACCCAAAAGAAGCGAGTAAGATAGAAAAGTGTTTGGGGCACCCATAGGGGGACAAGGGTGCATGGGTGCTCCTGTCTTAGTTGGGAATTCATGTATGGAGCCATAAAATATAAATAAGTAAAATACCAACTAGGATGTAGCGTGTAAAAGATAAAATAAAAGACAAGAAGAAAAAGAAAAATGCCAAAAGAAGTTGTCAATTACTAGTTTTATTGTTTAGGTATCATATGAATGGTAGTATGTGTTTAGAACCTAAAAATGTACCTAAGTGCGTGATTTTGTGTCTACATAACCCTATCTTTAAAATATAATAATAAATCTTATCATCTTTCGAAAATGTAGTGACTAAGGATTTAAATAAATCAATGTCTCTTTTAATTTTCTTATCTTCTAATAATTCTTTTACCAAAGATGACTTTGTTTGGACTAGTCTTAAGATTTTTATTGAATAATTTTTAGGATCCACTATAAGAAAATGAGTTGGATAAAGAATATAAGTTTTGAGAAAAAAAAGATTCAATTTGTATAATCTTGGATGGACTCAACCTCAAAAAGTTTCAAACTCAGTTATCTCTTATATTACTTGGTAACTCTAAATCATCTGTTAGATTCTTTTGACATTAAGTAGTATGAGTTTCATTGTGTAAAATAATGGAAATACCATTGACAAAGATGACATTGATCTTCATAAACTCAATTAAAATTTACACAATAATGACTATGAGTGCTCCTTACACATTGTTATCCAAAATAACCCCGCCGAGCTATTCTAGTAACTTACTATCAAATTTTGGACTTACATAGATTTTGATTAAATCCATAAATATAGAAAAAGGAAACATGTGGCATATTTCAATGGGCTCCTTAAGAAAAAGTGTTCTACATACTCTAAGTTGGCGAAATAAGCAAAACATAATAAAGTTTCAAGTCCACAGTGGAAAAAGGGAACAAGTGGCATAAGCTCAAGGATGGAAAAGGAAACACGTGGCATCTTTTTGTGGGATTCTCAAGCAATAATGTTTTGCGGACTCCAAGTCCACAGAATAAGAAAAAATATAATTACAATTCTAGGTTCGACCCCCCACAACCAATTCAAATGTGCCACATGACACAAGATCAAGGGTTAAAAAAGGAAACATGTGGCATATTTATGTGGTATCTATACAACTGAAAATCAACATGTGAATTTTAGGCGCACTTGACCTCTCGAGGTTGTGCCAAGACAACCGATCTGGAAGATTGCGGGAATGTTGATGGGAAATTACAGGAGAATCAAGGACTAAGATCGGGTAGTGTGAGTTCATAGTAGCTGAATTGGCCAAAGGGGAATTAGAGGTTATGTAGGAGTAGCATAAATTCTCTATTGTTTGTTTGTTGGAATTTATCCAAATGCTAAGCTACGTTGAAGGTTCGTTATGTTGATTAAGAAAAGTAAATATAGCTTAAATAAACGCCAAGTGTGTTTTAATATTTTAATTAACTAAATTAATTCTTGATTAATTTTAATTGAAAAAAAATGAACGATTTAATCTACTTATTAAAAGGACATTAATTAAATAAAGGGAATAAAAAAGTAAAATCAAACTAGCTAATTTAATCTAATATTTTTGTAATTTATACTTTATGGAAAAATAGAAGAAATACACAAACAAAATAACTTCTTCTAATGTACTTAAATTACTTTTATAATAAATCGAAACAAGTTAATAACCGGATATAGTTGTTTTTCATGTGCTAGATGGATCCAAACTACTCTAATAAATTAGAAGCTTTTTTCCAATTTGTGGTTATGGATATAAATGTTCATTTCTACCTTAGAGACACATGAAGAAGTAAAAGCTCCTAAGAAGCACTTCTTCCTCTGAAACTTCCCTAGTAAAATAAACGAAGATCTAATAAAGATTTTAGATTGAAATGGAATTAAAATTGGTTTAAAACTAATGCAGGAGCCTTCCTCTAGATAATCTTCCCTTGTAAACCCATAAGGATAAGAAGGGAAGCAATATATCACCAGAAGCTTTGTGTAGGCAATGAAAAACTACAATAATGAATTAACTATTGAAATGATTTGAATTAAATTGATTTAACTACTCTAGTAAAATTGTGCATAAAGATGGAATAAATAAATCAGGAAAGTTTAAGGAAAACCAAGTACATCCCCAACTTGGAATTTATAGAACTGTGGCAAAGCCAGTGATGGTTGATTCTGACATCCCCTTAGCTTTTTTTCAAACTTTAGTTCTCAAATGAATCAAGGGTATTGTGTTGGGTAGTGCAGAAGAAGTGCTGAGTAGTGGTGGGTTACAAGAAATCTGGTAGCAATGCGGGTAGGAGAATAACAATGTAAGAGAACTGGCTTGATTGTGTATTTCCTAGAAATATTATGACAACATAAACGATGTAATTCACAACAAAAATCTCCAACCAAATTACCAATGCTTCGGGTAAAAGCTTGGATCTTATAGAAGAATGACAGGGAAATGGTCTAAGCCATTTGATATCCAAGAAATGCCACATCTCTTAAAGAAGTGGCAATTAAATCTAATTTTTCAGCAGGAAGAGAAGGAAAAGTTGATACGTATTAAACAAGCCCAAGAACAACCAATTTGACCAAGAAACGTGCGCTAAAAACAAGTTTGAAGAAGTTGAAATGTGTTTAGAACATGCCAAAAGAAGTTCTGGAAAAACCACACGCAATCGCCGGTTTGCACAGAGGGGCGGTTGTGCAACCACCAGGGTGGTTACGCAACCACCCGGTGGTTACGCAACCACCCGGTGGTTACGCAACCACCTCTTAGGGAAGACCAATGGTTGCGTAACCACCATGGACATTCTGTAATGTAAAGGTAAAGACTAAGGAAAAAGTTATGAAATAGATAAAGGAAATCCAAAAACACATGGAAATGGTGAAGGGAAGCATTATAGGCTATAAATATACACTGAAAATGGAAAATTAGATTCAAACACCATTGGAAAATATATTAATCATCATTGGGGATTTTGAACCATTCCAACCAGGTAGCACATGTAAAATTGGGTGCGTACATATTTCCCCCTCGGAGAAGTGTTTTAGCCATAAAGAGGAGTAAAATGTATAGTCCAAGTATGACATTCCCAAAATGGGGTTAGAAATTATACGTGACATGCCTCTGTGTTGAAGTGACGTCAATCCAAGATTCACACCACCTATAAGAGAAAATGGGAATCAAGTGTAAATATAACGTAGAATTGATAAAATATATTAAAACGAAATGACAAGAGGACTTACTATTAGTGCATAATCATAGCACAGTGCCTGTAACTAGATGAGTTGATACTCTTAGTGTGATTGCACAACATGGATCATCTCTCAAAGTGTGGGACCTTGCAAGTTGAGAGAGCTCTCTGGATAAAGGCCGGTTCCTATTCCTCTGTTTAGGTGCATACAAATAAATTATAGAGGATCTACTCTAAACCTACTCTATCTTACCAAGGAGATATGGTTGAGAAGATGTAAGAAAATAAACCTAAGCTAATGAGGTGATGCACCAAAGGAATGTTACACACCCATTCTGTAACTTAACACAGACCACAAGAATGTAATACAACACCATACACAGGTAACCAAAATGAAATGAAAGATCAGAAAGACAACAATGAACACATGCAAGGGTTGGAAATCACCCAAAGACATATATTATTGCTCCAGAGTTGATATAATACATTACAATGGACAAGAGGCAAGAAAATTTGTATTACAACTCGAATGGGAGGTTTAAAAGCTCCACAAATTCACTTACGAACAAAAGAAGAAGGGAGGTGCAAAACAAAAATGTCTAACCCTTTACAATGAGCCCAACCCCTTCTTTTATAGATTCAACACAAAGAAAAGAAGGAGAGAGAGGGGAAAAATAATTTGAAGCTCAGCTACTGGCCATCAATGCCTTTGTAAATCCACCCAAAATCTGTCATGTCCACCACTTTGTGTTTGCTTAGCATGTTGAAGAAGGGAGAGCGACGGATCGAATCAAATCTGATCTGGTTGTTAAAGCAATCGGATTGCATATTAATGGCATGAAGATGTTTCCCCATTTTTCACCCACCAAACCTCTTTGAAATTAAATTTTCAGGTTTCCATGGAGTAGACGAGGTCGAGACCTTTCCAATGGTGCCAAATTTGTTGGATTTTGGGCACTGGGTTGAAAGATATGTCCATTTGAATGTTTGAGTCGGGTCCATACAAAAATGGTGAAAACCAGTGAGCAAAATGGGTCCAGGGGCCCAAAACTCACTTTGTGCCTTTTGGCACCAAAAATACAAAATGTAAAAATTTTCCCCGCAGCCCCACATTTCACTTTTGGCAAAAAAACATCATTTTCGGGCCCAACGGTCTTTGCTTTTTCCATTTGGGAAAAAAGTCACTCCAAGGCCCACCAACCCACATGCAATTGAGGCTTGGCACGTGGCTCCTTGGGCATTAGTGGAGGTGCATGGCTCATTTTTTCACTTTACACCTTCTTAGGGGAAAAAAATTTCAAACTACCTCCGATGACCCACCTTCCTGCTTTGACTTTTCAACATGGCCACGTGTTGAGCCCCTTTTGGGGCCTTAGGCAATTTTTGGGGTGTCATTTGGCTTTAATTTCCTTATATTTTTGGATAAGGCTTGTGGGGCCATAAGTCTGATTACACATTTCGCCCTTTTTGGAAAAAGGCTCAAATTTTCTTCAAAAGTACCGTCATGCTGAAATTTGGCTCCTTCTTCTAAATTGCCTTGCTTTGACTATTCAACCCCGAACGTGTCCTTTTTCAGGCGACACATGGCGACCATTGTTCCATTTGAGTTTCCGCTCAAGGTCTCACTTTTCCAGTGTCCCTTTTTTGAACTGGGGACATGTGGATGATTCTTCCATACTTAGCCATTTTTTTCTCACTCTAAATCCTGAGTCTTTCTCTATTTCTCTCCATTTGAGCCAAAAATCTTCTCCCGCCATCCCTCCTTTTGGGTTTTATTTTAAAAATCTCCTTCCGAGGCCTGCTCCTCCATTCTAACTTGCAAAATATGAGGAGTTAGAAGGAACTTCTTTATTTTTTGGAAAGGGGAAGAAATTTCCCAATTTGATGAAGATGCTTTCAGTTCAAAACCTTAAGAAAGTGCTTTAATATCTGAAAAATTGGATTCATTGGCATTAAATTTTAGGATCAAAAATGGGTGCAGTTAACATAATAAACCCGCAAATAAGCATGAGCTTATTTTGGATAACAATTTGGCTGAATCAATCTTGAAAGATGCTAATGAAAGACATACTACCCTTTTGAAGCATCCATTGGGCATGGAGTCATAATTGATAATGCTTTAGCATTTATCTGATCTAAAATATTGGAAATGTTAATCCCTGGAAGAAGCTTGGACATTGTTGGAACCAGAGCTGACCCTGTTGAATCTTTTGGAAATGGACCTTTGAGACCGATTTTAGTTGCTCTGTATTTGTTCTATTTTAAAAATAGCAACTGTCATGGTGACTATGGGTCTCCCTGATGCAAATGTTGAAGGGCCTTGTGCATTCACCTAGAGGCACATGGAACTGTATAACGACACAAACCTGGAGCAACAAATTTTTTGTGCCACAACACTTAGGGAAACAAAACCTATGCTACAACAAAACAATGTGCATACGCACTTAGGGAAATTAAAAACCTAGGCTAATATTTTACAAGGGCAAGGAATTTTTCCTTTTAGTAGCAGTGTTTGAGGTAGATCCCGTTGACTGGGATCTATAATTCTTCGCCATCCAACTTAGCTAGCTGGAAGGCATTGCTACTTGTGCATCTTGTGATCATGTAAGGGCCACTCCAAATGGCATCAAATTTGGAATGCTTTCCTAGTTTTTCCTGATTTGCATCCCACTTTAGAACTAAGTCCCCTTCTTGAAAGGTCCTTGCTCTTGCTTTCTTATCAAAGGTCTTCTTGATCAATGCTTGATCTTTCTCCATGACCTGCATTGCATGCTCTCTTGCCTCTCCTACTTCCATCATCTCTGCATACCTGATTGCCATAGGTTCAAACTTGGCTAGTTCCAACTGTTTCATGAGCTCCAAAGTGGGCAACTCCAATGATATGGGAAATACTACCTCTTTCCCATATACAAGCTTGTATGGGGAGCTACCTGTGGACCTTTTGGATGTGATCCTATCAGCCCATAGAGATGATTTGAGCTTTGTATGCCAAGTTCTCTATTTTCATCAAGAGTCCTTCTGATAATCCTTAGCAGGTTCTTATTTGTGGACTCTGCTTGGCCATTACCTTGAGGGTAATAGTTTGATGAAGTGTTGAGGTACACACCATTCTTGACTACCCATTCAGTGATCCTTGTACTAAGGAATGCTAATGCATTATCTAATATAATGGTGGTAGGGACTCCAAACCTGGTGGCTATTCCTTCATATAAATCCAAGATGTTGGATTCATTTGCTTCTTTTAGTGCCACTGCTTCAGTCCACTTGGTGAAATAGTCTATTGCTGCAGTAAGTATCCACTTGTGTCCTTGGCTTGAATTTGGGTTAATCACCCCAATGAAGTCTAGTCCCCACTACATGAATGGTTGATCCACTGAAATGGGATGAAGGGGTAGGGCTGCTAGCTTCTCCTTTCCTATGAAGAATGCACACTTTTTACACTTCTTGACCCATGAGTAGCAGTCCCTGAACACTGTAGGCCAATAATAACCAAATTTCATGATCTTAAGAGTTGTTACTAGAGGAGCAAAGTGGACCTCCTGCTTCTCCATCATGGAACTCATGCAACACTCTCTCAATTTGGCCTATCTCAACGCACCTCAATAGAACACTATTGATATCCTTTTTAAACAAGACACCACTAACAAGCACATATGGAATGGCTTGTAGTCTAAAGTATCTTCTCTTTGCTTTGTTCCATTCTAGGGGGCACAAACCTGTTTGGAGGTAATGCACCAAGGCTTGGGTCCAACATGTAGTAGGTGCATCATTAGCTGGTTGCTCTTGATCATTTTGTAGAAATAGGATAGCCTCTTTTCCACCCACTGACTCAGCCTGTTATCTTGGAGGTGAGTTGTTCACATAAACCCTTGCCTCAAACCAGTTTGGTCACCTTGATCTCAATGTCATATTCCATTACCCGAGTGATCCAACCTACTCTCTTCTCATTTAAGTCCTTATTCAGGAGAAAATCCTTGACACCAGCATAGGATACTAGCAGTTGAATCTTATTGTTTGAGACCAAGTTTCTAAACTTCTTCAAGCTCCTAATAACAACAAGGACATGTTTTTCAATGAAAGAATATTTTACCTCATAGTCCTCCAAGCTCTAGACTGAAGAAGGCTATGGGTTGTTCTGAACCTTCATGGTTGGGCTAGACCAAGATGGCTGAGATGGTGTCTGACCCTCTGAAAGCATATAACATGAAGTCTTTTGAGAAGTCTGGGTTAATAAGAGTTGGAGCCTGTGATATTGTGAGCTTGATGGCCTCAAAACTCTCTTTGCCTTCTGTTGTCCATTTAAATGCAAGAATCTTCTTTAACATCATTGTTAAAGGCTTCACAAGAGTGGAAAAATCAGGTACAAACCTGTGAACAAAGTTTATCCTCCCCAAGAAGCTTTGGAGAGATTTTTTGTGTTGTGGCAATGGAAGTGTCTGGATGGCTTCAACCCTTTCAGGATCAATTGTCAACCCTTCTCTAGAGACAATGTGGCCCAAAAACTTCCCCTCATGTGCCAGGAACACACACTTCTTTGGGTTTAGTGATACTCCAAACCTTCTACACCTCTGAAACACCTTGCCTGAGGTGGAAGAGATGGTCTAAAACATTCTTTGAGAAGACGGTGATATCATCTAGATACACCAGGACAATATTGTTGATTAGGCCTTTGAATGCCATGTCCATAGCTCGTTGAAATGTTGCTCTAGCATTTGATAGTCCAAATGGCATCTTCTTATAAGCATATGTACCCCATTTGGTGGTGAAGGTTGTCTTGAATTGATCTTCCTCTTTCACCATTATCTGGTTATAGCCTGAGTATCCATCTAGCAATGAAAACCTCTCAGAGCCAGCTACAACATGTAAGATTTGTTCCATTGATGGAAGTGGATAGTGATCCTTGAGTGATGCTCTGTTTAGATCACGAAAGTCCACACACAGTCTGATTTCTCCATTTCTCTTCCTCACAGGCACCAAGTTTACAATCCAACTCGAATGCTTGATAGGGAAGATGATGTTGGCCTCAATTAGCTTGTTCAACTCTTTTCTCATGAGAGGCTCAATGTGAGGATTTACTGGCCTTTTCTTCTATCTGAAAGGCTTAGATCTTGGATCCAGCTCGATAGTGTGTTGTGCCAGCTTTGGGTTGAAACCTCTTAAATATTTGTAGGTCTAGGAAAAGACATCTGGGAATTCTTGACAAAGTTGAATAAACTCATATTTTTCTTGTTGAGTGCTTACCTTGCCAATCCACAATGTTTTGCCTTCTTCTATGAAAATGGGCTCTGAATCCTCACCCTTTACCTGAATATTTTCCTTCTCCTTTCGGAATTGGTCATTTGGGTTGAAGATTGATTCCAAAGTGACAAGACCCTTTGGTAGTTTTTTGGTCCTCAGCTACACCACTTGATCACCATACTACTCCAATCTGTCTTGGTTCCTGGAGGAGAACTCGACTTCTTCTTGTAGAAAGTTGACAATTTGTTGATCATTTTCGAAGACTTGCCAACTTGTGTTGTTGTCTGGGATAGCTGGCCTCACAACCAACTTGATATGGGGCTAAGATTTATCACTCTTGATACTCTCCACAATGTCAAAGGCTGCCCCAATCGCTGCCAATCTGTCTTCTGCTTCATTCTTCTTCCTTGGGATGGAATTGATGTTAAATGCTTCAAAATCCTCAATGAGGTCCCATACCTAGTTCTTGTAGCTCTTTAGTAGATCATTCTTGGCAACATTTTGTCCTTGGACCTGATTAGTAACTAGCTCACTGTCGCCAAACACTTGCAAGTTCTTGATTCCTCTTTTCCTTTCCCAATGCAGTCCATGGACCAAAGCCTCATATTCTACTGTGTTGTTTGAATAGAGCAAATTGGAAATGGAAAACTGAGTAGTATTTCATACCTTGGGGTGATACAATCATAGCTCCTCCTCCGGCTCCTTATCTACTTCTTGAGCCATCAAAGAATAACTTTCCATACTTCATTATCATCTTTGTGTTCCGGCTTAATGATATTCAGGAAGAGGATGATCCTCCTCATGCAAACAGTAGACTCCTAGCTTAGATTCCTCCATCTCCTTATAGGGATCAAAATCATGCCTCTTGTTCACCCACTTGTCAAGGGTCAAGTCTAGGATACACCCCACCTTGGTATCTACTTCATAAGTGCTTGGGAGGTCCTCTTGATCAAAGGCTGAACAATTGGCATTGATTGGGCTGGGTACATAAGACTCAATATGGTAATCGGCAATGGTCTCAGACCTAATTGTAGCCTTAGCTCCATACCTTTTTCTAAAGAGTATGTGTGACCAAATAGTAGATAGATAGCCTTCAATCTTAGCAGTGAAGTCTCTTGACAAACACAATGCAAAATGTGGTGGCAATTCTATGACTAATACGTTCTACAACACAGTGACATTGGGGCAGGCATGCAATGTGAGACTCAAATATTTGATGACTCCAATAGTTGTCACTGCTGTCCCATCCAATTACACTACCCCCTAGAGATGACTTTGTATTAAAGACCTAATTGATCGGCTATTTGTTTTGGAATTACAGAGCTACTTGCTCCTGAATAAATCATGTAATTATGTACCAATTTGTCCCTAATGATCAATGAAACATAGAATGGAGGGGGCTTCAAATTCTTACCTTGTTGTCCTCCATTATTTCCCCTTCTGAGCAACATTGGTAACACTTTCTCTTGTTGGTTAGGGGGCTGATTTGAGCTGACCAATTGGCCATAGCAGCCTACAACAGGTCTCTCTGTCCTGGAATAGCCAATGACTCCCACATTGAAATATTCACATTTGTCTTCTTCATTTGTTCGATGATGTTAAATGAGCTATCCTTTTTCTGCCCCTTTTCTGGTACATTTTTCTCTTACACATGGGTTGTTACAACCGGTGCTTGAGTGGGTTTGGAAGGTGGCTTGGAACTGACTCTGCATATTGGGAGTTACATTCTGAGTGCCAATACCTTATGGAGTAATGGAGGGTTGAGGATTACCTAAGTTTGGTGATTGTCCCTCTCCAATATTCCTTTTCTTGGACCGTGTATTGGCACAGCTACACTTTGAGAAGGTGTTTGATTCATCCCACATAAGTCTTCAGCCTGCCAATTGACAAGCATAGTCTCACTTGGAGGTGTTTCTTACTGAGCTCCTTGCTGCTGATTTTCTTCTTGGCTAGACTCTTGTGACACACCAATGGTTTATACCATCAAGGCCTGGTTTAATGCACCATTAAAACACATTGATTGGTTATGGGACTGATTGCATGGGAAACACCAATCATATTCTTGTGCCATATTGTTTTGTGTTGGAACCAAGGCCCTTGATGTTGAAGCTTGTGTTTGGATCATATGATCGAAAGGGTCTAGCAGCTTGAGGTTGTCCTTGATTTTGGTTCTGATTTGTAGCCTGAGCTGGTGGCCTATTTTACTGATATGGAGGTCTAGCATGATCCCGAGTTTGAGGCTGATATGGCCTAGAACTCTGAGCTTATTGCCTTTTGATAGTCACTAGCTCATTCCATAGGTTCTGCAACTACTTCATAACTTCTTGAAGCTCTTTTGAGGTGCTAGAGGATGAGGTGGAGGCTTCAGCTGAACTCTAATTCCTAGGAGTAGGTATAGGAGAAAATGTGGGTGTCTGACTAGTACTTGGATCTCCTAGTTCTGGGTATAGAGGCATGGGTGGCATAGGATCAATTTTGCCAACCTGAATTAAACAATTTTCAGCTCTTATGGAAATGATATAGGCTGTAGGTAAGGTGGTGCCTCCCATTGATTGAATCATTAAAGAAATATCATAATTTAGAGCTCTAAGAAAGTATAAGAAAGTACCTTCATATGTGGGCCTTACAGCTAATGGAATCCTATCCCATGTCCTTTGGAATCTGAGGTTGAAATCTGTCAGCTACTCGCTAGGGGCCCTCTTGATTGTTGTCAACTGCTCCAACAGGGATATATTATCTTCGTTCTCTCCAAATTGATCATGAAGATCCCTGCACAGATGGTCCCAAGTTTGAATAGAGCTATTGCTAGACTCCTAAACCATTATGAAGCTTTACCCTTGAGTGAAGAGGCTAGTAACTTGACTGCAATGTCCATCTCAGTGATTTCATGAATTACATAGATGTTTGCAATGTCTTGAATGTGGTCAATAGGAGAAGTTTGGTTTTCTCTAGTGAAATATGGGATGCCCTTTAATGCTGCCATTGGGACTAGATTTTGTGCATTGAGGGCGAGTGGGCTGCTACTAGTGAAATTGACATAAGGATTTGGTTCCATCTTGATTGGTCTAAGAACCTTTGTTGATTGAATGAACGACCTACTAGGGGGAGGTGTTGACAAGGTTCTGTTTGGTCGAGATGGAGACCTTTGGGCTCTTCTCCCTCTTCCCCTTCTGTCTAGGGACAAGTATAGATAGAAAAATAGTCCCTCATCTCTGGTTCTTGACCTTGTTTTTATTCTTCTCATGAACTTGACAAGCTTGGACTGTTGAAACCAGTACATTCTGATTCTTTTGGAGTCGCTAGATGTGTAATTTTAAAGCTTCTTAAAAGCTAAAATCACAGCAAGTGCACATCAATATTACTATAATAAAGATGGAGACTACTTGGTCCCATCGGGGGTGCCAAAACTGTTAGTACAAAATCACAGCACCCCTGAGTTCTTGCAACTAGATGAGTTGAGACTCTCAGTATGATTGTACAACATGGAGCATCTCTCAAAGTGTGGGACCTTGTGAGTTGAGAGAGCTCTTCGGATTAAGGCCAGTTCCTATTCCTCTATTTAGGTGTATACAAATAGATTGTTATCTTACCAAGGAGATAGTGCTGAGAAGATGCAAGAAAATAAACCTAAGCTAATGAGGTGATGCACCAAAGGAATGTTAGATACCCATTCTATAACTTAACACAGACCATAAAAATTTAAGACAACACCATGCACATGTAACCAAAATGTAATGAAAGATCATAAAGACAACAATGAACACATGAAAGGGTTAGAAATCACCCACAGACATATACTATTGCCCCATAGTCGATGTAATACATTACAGTGGCGAAGAGGAAAGAAAATTTGTATTACAACTCGAATGGGAGGTTTGAAAGCTCAACAAATTTACTTGCGAATAAAAGAAGAAGGGAGGGCACAAAACAGAAATGTCTAACCCTTTACGATGAGCCCCACCCCTTATTTCATAGATTCAACACAAAGAGAAGAAGGAGAGGGAGGTGAGAAAACAAATTTGAAGCTCAGCTATTGGCCATCAATGCCTCTACAAATCTGCCCCAAATCTGTCATGTCTGCCACTTTGTGTCTACTCGGTGTGTTGAAGAAGGGAGAGCGGCAGATCAAATCAAATTTGATCTGGTTGTTGGGGACAATCGGATTGCATATTAATGACATGAATACGTTTCCCCATTTTTCACCCACCAAACCTCTTTGAAATTAAAGTTTCAGATTTCCATGGTGTAGGTGAAGTTGAGACCTTTCCAACTGTGCCAAATTTGTTGAATTTCAGGCACTGGGTCGAAAGATATGTCCATTTGAATGTTTGAGTCAGGTTCATACAAAAATGGTGAAAAACAAATGAGCAAAATGGGTTCGCAGGCCCAAAACTCACTTTGTGCCCTTTGGCACTATTGGCGAGAAAATTTGTCTTGTGGACAAATTGGTGGGTTTCAAGCCAACACTATGGGAATCTAAGTCCCTCTACTTGAATGGTGTAGCTTCTGTATGTGCATGCGTGAAAAAGTGGATTTCAATGGTGGCCTTTTGACCAAAGATCCAACAAGGGCACTCCACTGACCCTGTGGCAAAGCTAGCAATTTCTCACTAGAGAAGAACTTTTTCTAAGAAGGGGAAAGGGAGTGAGAATGGAGGTAGGAGAAACTAATGTTGCAAGTAGAATATCAAATGCCCACACACATTAATTAGAAATTTCATTTACATGCATTTATAGTTAGAAGAAAAACAAACCCGTAGAAGAAGCTACAAGACCGAATGAAACTCATTGGTCGCAAAGTACCAATCAATCCCTCAATCAAAAAGGCAAAAATTCCTTCTTTTATTATTGAAGCTCGAGCAGAGTTTGTACATAGCTTGAGAATGGAAGAAATTCAAGGAAGAAGAGAAAATAGAAGCAATGTGGCATTTTCTGTCTTTTCCAGGTACAGAGCACTCTGGTCTTTTTTGAAATCAATCACCAACCCTTGGAATGATGTTGAGAAGCCATTATATTCTTCACAAGAAACTGTTACAACTTCACAAATCCTCAACGCCTTTTCAAATTCCTCTGTTGTGAAGAAAACGCTCATGGCGGGTTAAAACTAGATCTTGCAAAGCAACTATTACATTCGATTTGCCAGTTTAAATATAGACCATTTGATTTGCTCCTCTAACTTTGAAACTGGGTTGTCCATGTGGCAGGAAGGGATTGGAGTGGTTACAGGGGGGAAGCCTTTCACATTTTGTGATTTTTCATGAGATTTGGCAATTTGGAACAAATTGGCCCGTAACCCCGCTTTGACTTTTCAACTTAGACACGTGGCACATTCTTATTGGAAATGGGATCGGGGCCCTTTTCTCAACATTTTAACCTTTTTTGGAAAAAGGCTCAAAAACTCAATTTCCTCCGCCGGCCCACTACTTCAATTTGACTAGGACACGTGGACATTCTCTAATTGGAAATGGGGTCGTGGCCCTTTTCTCAAACATTTTAACCTTTTTGGAAAAAAGGCTCAAAAACTCAAAGTTCTCCACTATTCCACTCCTCGACTTTGACTTTTCAACAGTGGGCCGTTCTGAGACCTTGGCAGAGTCGCGGGGCAAATTAGAACTTTTACTTAACTTTTGGAAAATTTGGTTAAATTTCCTCCAATGGCCCGCTCGTCTGCTTTGACTTTTCAATAGCAGGCTTCACCTTTGAATTTCTCCCTACGGGCTTCAGCTTTGAATTTTTCCCTTTAAAGCCTGATCGGGGCTTGTGGGTCACTTTTAACTTTTCAGCCTTTTTTTGCAAAGAGGCTCAAAAAGTCAAAGTTCTCCCTGTTGTTCCACTTCTATGCTTTGACTTTTCAACGGCGGGCCCGAGACCTTGGCGGAGTCGCGGCTCACTTTTAGAACTTTTACTTCTTTTTTGCAAAGAGGTTAAATTTCCAAAATTTCCTAATGGCCCACTCCTCCACTTTGACTTTTCAATAGCAGGCCTGAGACCTTGGTGGAGTTGCATGGGGAAAGTTTACCATTTTTTTCCAAAAGTGACCAAAAGTGTTAAGTTCACCAAAAATCCCATTCCTCCCCATCCAATAGGATCTGACCACGTACCTGCATTCATTGGGGTCAAAATTTGATGGGGAAAAGAAGCCCATCATCCTGACTGTGGAAAATACATAGAGAAAGAAAACTTCATCGTTTTGAGTCTAATTTTTGAATTTCCTTCATGAACCAGAGGCATGGAGGAAAAATAATGATTTGATGACCCAGGCCATAGAACAAGTGAACAATTTTCAATCAAAAATGGAGGTTGCAAAGAGGATATTACGTGCACAAACCGGGAAATGGAGGATTTCTAAAAATGAGCAAAACAGAGGTTTAAACAACTCTAGGGCATGAATTTTGCTAATTTCTTGAATCTCTAACTTGGCTTAAACACCAACAAAGGGCATGATCTCAAAAAATTTGAATTTGGCTATGAAAACGTAGAGTAGTTTTCAAGAGACAACAACTGGCTCTAGCTTGGGGACATGGTGTGAACTGGGCATGGCTAGGGCACGACATGAGGATCCAAAATCTCAAGTTTCAAAACATATTACGTTCACCAGTGCCTTATCCATTGGGCCTTGCAGAGTCATGTACAATTCTGAGAAAGAATGGAAGAAGGAGGAAACACACAATCCAAACCACACACAACAAAAACCAAACAAAACTAAACCAAAACCACAACAGAAAAGGGAAAAACACACCTATGAAAACACCTATGGTACAAGGTGAGGGGACAACCCGCTTTCACTGATGATACAGTTTCAAGTATTACCCACTTGAGGCAATTCCAATGGCGTTCCATCCAAGTATGAGAGGAGAAAAACATTCTCACCATAAGCTCCATGAATTTGGAATGGGCCAAGCCATAATGAATCAAACTTTCCATGGCTGCCCTTTGGTTCTCTTCTCTTGTCCCAAAGTAGGACAAAATCTCCAACCTTGAATTCTCTTGCCTTTTCCCTCTTGTCAAATATATTCTTCACTTTCAATTGGTGTTCTTTAATTCTATCCACCACTTGGCATATTCTTTCCTCTAGCTTCTCCAGGAAGAGGATCCTCTTGTCAATGGAGTCTTTGTATTGACCATCTTCTATTTCTTGCAGCAACTTGAGAGCTGACATCTCAATTGTGAGAGGAATATCTGCCTCAACTCCATACAACATTTGGAAATGTGACATACCTATTTCCTTCTTAGGAGTGATCCTATCGGCCCACAATGCATCATATAACTTCTTGTGCCAGTTCCTTTTATTCTCATCTACCAGCTTGCGAACAATGGTCACAATGTTCTTGTTGCTTGACTCAACTTGACCATTTCCCTGTGGATAGTAGTCAAAAGAGTGAGATAAGGAGATTCCAAAACCATAACAAAACTCATGTGAGCTCCTTTGAAGAGAAATAGGTGGCATTGTCTACAACAATCTTCTGTGGTACTCCAAAACGGACAATGATATTCTCCTTGATGAAGTTGCAGACTATTTTCGGAGTTGGCTTGACTTGGTTGGAATGGCTTCCACCCATTTAGTGAAGTAATCAGTTGCAGTGAGTACATAAGCATATTCCCTACACTTGAATGAGGATTCAAAACACCAATGAAATCTAGCCCCCATTGCTGAAATGGTTCCTCAATCACTACAGGCCTGAGTGGTAATGCAACTAGTTGTGGTTTTCCAACAAATTGTTGGCATGCTTTACATTTAGAAACCCAATCTTGAGTGTCTGCAAAGATGGAGGGCCAATAATATCTCCCTCCTGAGAATCTTATGTGCAGTGACCATTGCTGAGAAATGTCCACCACAAGCTTGATCATGATATGCCCTGAGAAACTTTTGTTGTTGCTCCTTATCCACACACCTGAGGAAATAACCATCTAGACCTCTCTTGTAAAGTGCATGATTCCAGATCACAAACTTGGCTACTTTCAGCTTGAGGTTCTTCTTTGTTTTTAATCAAGATGAGGAGGGCATTCTCCATAAGTGAGGTAGTAAGCAATATCAACATACCACTCATCAGTAGTGGTGACAAAGAGCACTTGTGGACTGTCTCCTGAATAGGTTGAGAAAACATCATCCTTTTCCCCCTGCTGAGCCTTGAGAGCTTCATCTTCAACAATCAGCTGGCACAAACCATTTCCTCTTACCAGATTAGAGGGCCTAATCTCCAAGTCATACTCTTGGGTCTTTGCAATCCAACTTCCTCTCTTAGCCCCAGGATCTTGTTGAGTCAAAATGGACTTGATTGCACTTCCAGGGACCATCACCACTGTATGGGAATTGAGAATGTAGAATCTAAAACTTTTAACAGCTTTAACCACTACGTAGGCATGTTTCTCCAATTGGTTGTACTTTAGCTCATGATTTTTCAAAGGACAACTCATGAAAGCAATGGGTGCTTCCAAACCTTCATCATTTTTCTGAACAAGGACAACAAAGAGTGTATGTTCTGATGCATAGCAATACATGATGAACTCCTTGTTGAAATCTGGAGATACAAGAGTTGGAGCTTTGGCAATGGCTTTCTTGATATCCTCAAATGTTGTTTTTCCTTCCTTATTCCACTTGAAACTTGCTTGAGGCTTCATCATGGAAGTTATATGCTTAGTCAGTTCAGAAAACTCAGGCACAAAATGATGAAGGAAGTTTACCTTTCCAAAGAATGAATGAACTCCCTTCTTGCTGGTTGGTAAGGCTAGTGCTTGGATAGCTCTGATCCTCTCAGGATCAATGTGTGCTCCATGTTTTTTCACAATGTGTCCCAACAACTTACCTTCTGTGACTCCAAAAATGCACTTCTTTGGATTTAGAGAAATGCCATGTTTCCTACACCTTGCAAGGACTTGCTCCAAATGAAAGATATGATCTCCCCTCCTCTTTGAGAAAACCGTGAGGTCATCAAGGTAAATGAAAATGCAATATTTCAAATCTTTGAAGGCCAAGTCCATTGCTCTCTGGAAAGTGGCCCCAACATTGATCAAGCCAAAAGGCATTCTGCTGTAGGAAAAAGTGCCCCAAGGTGTTGTGAAGGCTGTTTTGTTGCAATCCTCTTCTACCACCTTTATTTGGTTGTACCCTGAGAATCCATCAAGAAAAGAGAGCATTTCAGATCCAGTGACTTCTTGCAAAATGTGATCCATGATTGGAAGAGGGTAATTGTCCTTGAGAGATGCCTGATTCAGATTTCAGAAGTCTACACAAATCCTTATTTCCCCATTCTTCTTCCTTACTGGCACAATGTTAGCCACCCATGTTGAATGGTGGATGGGGAAGATGATTCTAGCATTGAGCATCTTTGTCACCTCTTCTTTGATAACATCAACAATCTTTGGATTATAGGGCCTTTGTTTCTTCCTGAAGGGCTTAGCTCCTTACTTCAAAGGAATGGAGTGATGCATTTCCTTTGGCTGAAAAGATTTGAGTTCATCATAGGAGTAGGCCAACACATCTGAGTACTTTTTTAGCAGAGCAAACAAACTTTCTCTTCTCTTCTAGTGAGTAACATTTACCAATGTTAACCATCCTTGGATTCTCTGAAGTGCCAATGTTTTCTTGATCAAAATCAAGATGGACACCAAGAAGACTACTTTTCTTTCTCTTGGATGAACCTGTCATGCTTGTCAAAGAGATCTTCCAAAGAAACTAGGCCTTTGGGGATTTTGTTTCCTTTCAGTTTGATTACTCCCTCTTCATCAATTCCCTCAATTCCTTCCTTCTCTTCTTTGGGGATTGATTCACGGTGTGGGTTTTCACTTCCTTCAAAGAAAATATTATTGAAGTTATCCCTTTGTTCTAAGAAGTCTAGGATCTGATTGTCATCATTGAAGACCTACCGGTGATTTGCATTGTCTGGTACACTAGGTCTGAAAACCATCTCAATGGTCACTTTATCCTTGCCAAAAGAAGGATGAGGTGTCACTAAGGAAGCTGACACTGCTAGAGAATCAGCCTTTTCATTTTTCTCCCTAGGGATAGCTTCAATGGAGAATGCATCAAAGGATTCAATGCAGTCCCACACTCTATTTCTATAGTGCCTGAGTCTGGGGGGTTTTCACCTGATATTGTTGGCGGACCTACTTTACCACAACCTCTACATCACCTTTGCATCTCAAATTCTTGATTCCCATGTCCTCTACTGCATTCATGCCTAAGAATAATGCTTCATACTCTATTGTATTATTTGTATTGTCAAATTGCAGCTTGTAGGAAAAAGGATATACCTCATTGGAGGGAGAGTATAATACTACACCAGCTCCTAAACCTACTCTGGAATGACTGCCATCAAACTCCATTGTCCAAATCTGATCTTCTTCTCCTCCATGAGGAGTGACAAGTTCTCTTCCTTTTGTGATGTAAGGAAGTAGTTTCCTAGCCCACAATCTTGAAAGAGGATGTTAGCTCTTGGATCATCAGATTTCCTTACTGTGAATTTCATTTTCCTGACTAACAACAACTTCTTCATTTCTCCTTTCACTGGGATAGTTACAGATGACCAATCCATTTTTATTTCTCCACCTAGGTCTCTGCTAAAAGCTTCTACTCAACAGCATACCAAAAGAGGCTAGGATGTCTGCCACCAAGATGGTCAGGAGTATCTTCTTGTCTATGGATAATCAGCTAGTGCAACCTGAGCATCCTTGATTCTTCCTACCAATGGAACTTGTTTGGATTCCATTGAATAGCATGTGCCATTTACCCGGGTCAAAGTGAGGCCAAGAGCATTTGCAACTTTTGTTGGCATCACATTATCTAAGGCTCCAGAGTCTATGATGCAATTGTTCAACTGGAAGCCTTTGATGAGAAGTGACAGGTAGAAAGGCTCAACTCTGTTGGTGTTGGAGGCACTGAGGGCTAACATGTTTTGAGAAGGTGATATGGATGGTGTGGGTAATATGCCTTTAGAGATTGGGCTTGAAGAAAAAGGGTTACTACCATGAACTTCCTTGATGAATATGTCAAATTGGGTAGGATGTGTTTGTAGGTATTCAATCTCAGAGAGCTGAACTTTGGTTTTTCTTGCATGCTCCACAAAGTCAAATGGAGTTATGGTAGATGAGGAAGAGGTTCCAGTAGTGGGAGAGGATTTAAATGACAGGGGTTTTGTTACTTTTGGTGTTGGGTTCTCCTTTTCAAATGTAGTAATTGGCTTGGAAGGAGGTGAGGGTATAACCTTTGATTGAAATTTAGATGTTCTTGCAAAACTAGTATTTAGAAGAGAATTGACTCTTAACAACTTTTGAGTTGGGAGAAGAATCAGATAACTTACTTGGCACAACAACATGATCCTTGGAAACCAGTGAATCTGATTTCTCTTTGGCTGATTCCATGGAAGGTGGTAATGGTGATCCCCTGCTGATAATCTTGTTTAGTGGAGGTTTTGGAGAGCTATCTTCTTTGTTCTTCCTACTCTCAGTTGCAACTGCTGAGGCTAAAACACCATTCTTGGATTGTGCACGAGTGAAAACAACACATGAAAAACTTGGAGCTTCTTCATCACTTTCCTCCTCATCAGCAATGTATTCAATCAGGCCATTGTGCATGCCAACCTCTTCAATTTCAAGATAGTTTTCATAGTCATCCATGTTTTCTTCTTCAATTTCCTCAATGTCTGCTCCTTCCTCTGATTCCCCAATGTCACAGATGGCATTGACTGGTGGTGCTTCAAGAGCAAGCCTACGAGGGGGTGGAGCAATTCTTGGTCTATCAGGAAGATTTGGTCTCCTTGGAGCATTCCTCATTGTGATTTGTGACAACTGTTTCTTCAAAGCAACTAGGTCATTTGCCATTTTTTGGAACATTGGATCAGTGGTGACTGAATTTGAACTCTGACCTTTTTGCTTCCCATTTGGTCCTTTCACTTTTCTAGAAAGAATTAGATCATCATCAGTCTCAATTGCAAAGTCTTTAGCTTCCCTCAATGTTCTTGGTTGGACTCTTCTGAGGAAGAAACCAACTTCTGATGGCAAAGCACTGATGAAGAACCTTTTCAAGTTGTTCTCAGAGGGTACCACATCTTCTGGGATCCTTCTTGTCAACCTATCATACCTTGCTACAAAATCTCTCATTGATTCGGAGGTCTCCTGTCTTCATCTGAACCAATTGGACCAGCAGATCCTGACAATCTTTTGTGCTCTTGAACCTATGTTCAAATGCACTTCTTATATCTTCCCAGCATGTGACAGATCTTGGGGGTAACATGTAGAACCATTCAGCAGCCTTTTCTTGGAGTGACTCCACAAAGAGCCTAACTGAAACATCTTCATCTTCAACTCCCAACACTCCATAAGCAGTGATGAATGCTGCTACATGTTCTTCTGGGAGCTGAGAACCATCCCCTTTGAATTTTGGGAAGTTCTTTCTTGAGCCTCTTGGGAGCTCATGAAGTGGTTGTGGAAGAGCAAGTGGACCAGTATTTCTTCCCCATGGTACGTTAGGCTTACGTACTTCACGTTCATGATCACCCATTCTATCCCTGTTTCTAGCCTCCAGTCTTGCTAAGGTTGCTTTTACTGCTGCTCTTTCTTCTGCTTCAATTTGGAGTCTTTCTATTTCTTCAAGTTGAGCCCTTATCTCTTCTTCAGCTCTTGCCTCTCTTTCAAGCTCTTCAAATGTGGGATCAACTTGTCCTCCTTGTCTCAGTTTCCAGGTGTATCTTCTATCAGCCAGCTTGAAAGTTTATGCTCTTCTCTAGGGTGTTGGAATTTGTCTCTACCTTTCCAATTTGACAGCACGTTCCTCTTCTAGGTCTAGAATCCTTATGGCAATGAAGTAATGATTGACACTTTGTCTATTATGCCAAATAGCTTCTCTCATATTAGAAGCAATGTCTTCTTGGATGTGAAAGAGTAAATCAAGTCTCTCAACAGGAGGATTTCCCAGATAACCATGATTTACATCCATGTATTTTGTGTGATTATTCAATCTCCAAAAAATTTTCTTCTAGAATCTTTTTTTTTTGTATTTTATGACCTTGAGGTTGTTTTTAGGTGCAGATGCTACAAAATCTGCCCCACGGTGGGTGTCAAAAATTGTTGGTGAGAAAATTGGTCTTGTGGACAAATTGGTGGGTTTCAAGCCAACGCTATGGGAATCTAAGTCCCTCTACTTGAACGGTGCAACTTCCGTATGTGCATGCATGAAAAAGTGGATTTCAATGGTGGCCTTTTGACCAGAGATCCAACAAGGGGCACTCCACTGACCCTGTGGCAAAGCTAGCAATTTCTCACTAGAGAAGAAACTTTTTCTGAGAAGGGGAAAGGGAGTGAGAATGGAGGTAGGAGAAACTAATGTTGTGAGTAGAATATCAGATACCCACACACATTAATTAGAAATTTCATTTACATGCATTTATAGTTAGAAGAAAAACAAACCCGCAGAAGAAGCTACAAGACCAAATGAAACTCATTAGTCACAAAGTACCAATCAATCCCTCAATCAAAAAGGCCAAAATTCCTTCTTTTATTATTGAAGCTTCAAGAAGAGTTTGTACATAGCTTGAGAATGGAAGAAATTCAAGGAAGAAGAGAAAATAGAAGCAATGTGGTGTTTTATGTCTTTTCCAGGTACATAGCACTCTGGTCTTTTTTGAAATCAATCGCCAGCCCTTGGAATGACATCGAGAAGCCATTATATTATTTGCAAGAAACCATTACAACTTCACAAATCTTCAACACCTTTTCAAATTCCTTTATTGTGAAGAAAACGCTCATGGCGGGTTAAAAACCAGATCTTGCAAAGCAACCGTTACATTCAATTTTCCAGTTTAAATATAGACCATTTGATTTGCTCCTCTAACTCTAAAATTGGGCCGTCCACATGGCAGGAAGGGATTGGAGTGGTTATGGGGGAAGCCTTTCGCATTTTGTGATTTTTCATGAGATTTGGAAATTTGGAAAAAATTGGCCTGCAGCCCCGCTTTGACTTTTCAACTTAGACACATGGCACATTCTTATTAGAAGTGGGATCACCGCCCTTTTCTCAACATTTTAACCTTTTTTGGAAAAAGGCTCAAAAACTCAATTTCCTCCACCAGCCCACTACTCCGATTTGACTAGGACACGTGGCACATTCTTATTAGAAATGGGATCATGTAGCCCTTTTCTCAACATTTTAACCTTTTTTGAAAAAAGGCTCAAAAACTCAAAGTTCTCCGCCATTCCACTCCTCCACTTTGACTTTACAATGGTGGGCCCGAGACCTTGGCAGAGTCGTGGGGAAAATTAGAACTTTTACTTCACTTTTGGGAATTTGGTTAAATTTCCAAAAGTGCCCCGATGGCCTGCTCGTCCGCTTTGACTTTTCAACATTGGGCTTCACCTTTGAATTTCTCCCTGCGGGCTTCAACTTTGACTTTTTCCCTTTAAATTTTTCCCTTTAAAGCCTGATCAGGGTATGTAGGTCACTTTTTAACTTTTTTCCTTTTTTGCAAAGAGGCTCAAAAACTCAAAGTTCTCTGCTGTTCTTCTCCTCCACTTTGAATTTTCAACGGCGGGCCCGAGACCTTGGCAGAGTCACGGGGTAAATTTACCATTTTTACCAAAAGTGACCAAAAGTGTTAAGTTTCTCCAAAAATGTTAAGTTAACCAAAAATTCCTCCCCATCCAATAGGATCTGACCATGTACCTACATTCATTGGGGTCAAAATTTGACAGGGAAAAGAAGCTCCGGTCATCCCGACTGTGGAAAATATGCAGAGAAAGAAAACTTCATCGTTTTGAGTCCAATTTTCAAATTTCCTTCAAGAACCAGAGGCATGGAGGAAAAGCAATGATTTGATGACCCAGGCCATAGAAAAAGTGAAAAACTTTGATCAAAAATGGAGGTTGCAAAGAGGATATTACTGTGCACAGACCGGGAAATGGAGAATTTCTAAAAATGAGCAAAACAGAGGTTTAAACAGCTCTAGGGCACAAACTTTTGCTAATTTCTTGAATCTGTAACTTGGCTTAAACACCAACGAAGGGCATGAGCTCAAAAAAATTGAATTTGGCTATAAAACACGCAGAGTATTTTTTGGGAGACAACAAGGTATAGGACTAGTATGGTGTCCATCGATTTGAGGGAGATTCAAGAGAAAGTTTGGCAAAAAAATCATTTTCGAGCTTGATGGTCTATTTTTTCCATTTGGGAAAAAATTCACTCCAAGGCTTGCTGACCCACATGCAATTGAGGCTTGACACATGGCTCTTTGGGCATCGGCAAAGGCACGACTCATTTTTTTACTTTACGCCTTCTTGGGGCAAAAAGTTTGAATTACCTTTTACGACCCACCAGCCTGCTTTGGATTTTCAACATGGCCACATGTCCCTTTGTGGGCCTTAGGAATTTTTCTTCATTTGACTTTAAGATCCCCGGTGGGCTTGTGGGCCCAAAATTCACTTTGTACCCTTTTTGCAAAAACACAAAAGTTCCAAAACTTCCCACAGACCTACCGGCCTGAAACTCACCTTGGCAAATTTTCGTCTTCATGCCCATCGACCCGCATTTTCCATTTGGGTGAAAATTCTCAAACTCTCCTACCTCCCCACTTCTTTGCATTGGAAAAAATCCTTAAAAACTCCCACCGGCCCGCTTTTGGGCAAAAATATCTTCCAAGGCCCGCTAGCTCGTAACATGCAAAATATGAGGAGTTAGAAGGACTTCTTTATATTTTTGGAAAGGGGAAGAAATTCCCCACCTGATGAAGATGCTTTCAGGAAACCTTGAGTGCTTAGAATATCTAAAAAATTAGATTGAATCACTGAAAGGGGAAAAATGGGTACAGTTAACCAAAAATAAGCATGAGCTTATTTTGGATAACACTTACCATGTCCACGGGGATAGAAATATACATGTGCTAGCTCTCCAGCCCTGTAAAATACACACACTTGAAAACAAAGTTAAAATACACTATATATAACCAAAATTACTATTTCTAGAAATCATTTTCACTCACCCAATTAGTGGATTTTAAGCTTTGGATCCCATATGACGGCTTCGTGTGTGAGTACAGTTGAATCAAAGAGTACAATGACATGATGGTGACATAACCAACGACAGGAGCAGTGGCTCAGAGATGAGTAAGTTATCTACATTTATGTATGTTTATTAAATTAATTTGGGCACCTATGCAATGTGATATTGTCTATTTAATTGGAAATGAATAAGTCAATTAATAATTCTTAATGATTTTATAATAAGTCTATCCAATAAATGTTTTAATAGGATTACTAGGAAATATTTAATGATGGTTAATTATAAATATTTCCCTAACCATACATTATATGGATTAAATAAGATAAGATGGATAATTTTAAACAAACTATATAGGCTAATGTTGAATAAAATAAGTTGAGAATTTTAAGTAGCCTAATGAGACAGGGTATATGCTAAAATAGATCAAGTGTCACTAGAAGTAGTCTTCTGTAACCTCTTATTTGATATGATCGTAATTGTTAAAATTATTATGCATGAGATGTTACTAATTTGCTTAACTAGCAGTCTCGAAACAATGCAGGGCACTATATATGGGATGGAGAAAGGCTAGAGAGTGTAAATGGCTTAAACTGATATTACATATAACCTTACCCCTCCCTAAGGAGATTTGAAATAATGCACATGTTATTGCCTTCATATTGAAAATATCCTTTTTGCTACAAGAGGACTGAATTACGTATCACCTAAATCCACAACCTGTTAGCTGAACTAATGAGTTACTGGGTTTTAGACTGGAATATTTTAACCTTTCTTGGAGTTAGAGGAATAGTGGTACTATTACTCTCGAGGGTGTACCTCATACCCTCTTAGGGTCAATCAAAACTCCTATCTTGAGACATGAATGTTGACCCCAGAAAGTTTTTCCTTTCACACACCAAAATGGTGCAGTCTTCCTAGTTGATTCAATGGCATACCATGGGATTATGCTATATGTTGAGCCAATATTTTTCAAGAGTCGTTGCCAAGCATGATCATGCTGCTATCTTATTGGAAAATACCTCCGCTCCTATATCTATCATGTGTAAGGCCATCAATGGAATTTTAGCTTTGCGATTGGATGGAGATAAAAAATATGCAACATCCATTTCTCTTTAGAAAATAGATCCCACATTCATTTAGAAAAAATGAAATTTTGAGCATAGACATCAGGTCTCCCCAAGGAGTGGATTGAAGGCAGTACTTGTAGCCACATACTCATGATTCTTTAGCTACAAGGGTTAATTGTAACCTAAAGGGAAATGCCATCTAATGTTGATCCTAAATTTCTGATCCTATTACCTCTTCGCAAAAGGTTTTCCATGATCCCTTGGACCAGAAGGGTAGTTGTAGACACCCTAATAAATCCCGATGCCTATTTCTAGCCAGTTAGATAGTTAGTCCCCATGGGTCTGTTGCATAATATGCATCATTATCCACATCTCTTTAGAATTATTTCAATTAGATGATATGAATGCATGACCAAACCAGGACTCTTATGATCGACCTATGGCTAATTTAGGATTAAATCATTTAATTATCCACTCACCCTCAACTTAGCTCCACTTCATTATCACTAGTCACTCAAGTTGATAGAACCCTAGCAAAAGTGGAAGTAGCATCTAATTCACAGGGTACCCCAACTAGTCTCGAATAAGATATTATTGACTACGCTCTTAATAGTTCATGGTCTCCTATACATGGATATTCAAATCAGGCTAGAGATGCCCAGTAGACCAAGATCCTATGGACTATTGTCATTCCCCAATGTATTCGATTGGAACACCATAGGCAAATCTTAGATTTGGCTAAACCAATATTGATTCAATAGATCCATGACCTCTCCTCTGCAACATAATAAATATGAGGCCCTTTCCTTTGAGGATCAGGGTCCTTGGAAAGGAGGCTTTACACGAATTGCAGGATGAGGACTTCTTCTCATTTTTTGTTTGACATTTACCATACAAAAAGGTTTTCCTTGACAATTACTCATGTTCGAGGATCAGAGTCTTCTTCATAAAGAGGGAACTTTACCCTCCAAAATTAGGAGGGGGCGATGCTTAATCATATAATCCTAAGATATCAAACAAGTGTATTTACACTTCAGATTATCTCATCTTGAGCATGTGCCTATAACAGCAAGAATAGAACCTTAAAGGTGACCAGGTTTGCATCTTTGTAAGTTTACTTACTTTCTTCATTTACTTGAGTTTCCATTTCTTACATTCTAGAAACGCCTGGTGAGACTCCCACACAATTATTTATCACTATAGATAATTTCTTGCTAAAATAAATTCATTTCTTTGTTCTTTGTTTTATTTCATATTTTGTAGCCACTGCTGATGGATGAAAAGATCCTATTTGGAGCATCCTTGTTGATAATTTTGTGCACCCCATGGGCATGACATGAGACGAGTTACTCGTGGACTCAAGGCATATGATCCTGGCAAGGCTGTACACTAATGTATTTTCTCCGCATGGATTGTAGCAAGAGTTGTGACTAAGAAGAGGACCAAGCTTGCTAGATATTAGATAGCCGCGAGGAGGCAATGATGAGAGCATTCCCACAGTGAGGCCACAACTAGAAGATCACTTGGTTCGTCATGTCATGGTCACTCTCATAGGTCTGGGTATGGGGGCTCTCACTCCCATCATAGAAGACATAACAGAAGTCCCATCCATGCACCTTCATCTGGATCTCGTAGAGAGAGATATGCCACATGCCTTATTGCTTTGTTATAGTTTTGGACACATATTGATTTTTTTTGGATTTTGTGCTCATTGTAAGCATTTTGACCACATTTATTAGTGTGACAACATTGTATAAAAAACTGATTATTTATAGATATATACATATTTGATTCTTTTTGGCTTGGATATATCATGTAAGAGTTTACTTTTTATGACTAGTTTCATCTATGTACTCTTAGATGTGTAGAATCTCTGATGATTTTTATATGCTTTTATGAATGCATGTATGAATGATGATGATGCAAATGCATAACAGAATGATCTCTTTCTTTTTTTTGATACATATGATGTATACGAGGACAAATTGCAAACTTTAAAAATTTGGTTTTCAAGCAATATTTGGTATTTTTGCTTTGTTGGAAAATTTTATGAGAATGATATGATAATGGAATGAACACAATCCATCCTTAACTCCATACAACTAGTAAGATGTGAGGGATCAACATAGAGAATCAAGAAAGACGTGAGTTATATAATTTTGACGAATGAAAGTAATGATATGAAGACAAGGTTTTGACAAAGACCCAATTAGGACACTACAACTCAACTCTAGAAAAGACTAACTATCCAATTTGGAATGAAGTTTGCTTGCAATTTTAACTAGACTTAGACCCGTATATGGCCTTTTGATTAAAAAAATATGGTTTTATGGACTAGCTCTCTTATAACTTATAACTAATTTTATGATGATTTCAAAGGATTCAAGGCACTTCTTACTTGCTGACTTGTTTACAACTTATTAATTTATTTGAAATGGCCCCATATGTCTTGCCCCATGTAACTAGTAAGAAACATGGTCGCATCACCAAGGACAAGGAAAAGGTGAGTAAGGGAAATTCCCTCCTTTCCTAGCCTCATGCTACCAGTAATAAGCATGGGTTCATCACCGAATACTGATGAGGCAAATAAGTGTAGTTTTATTGCAAAATGAAATTGTTTTTGTAATTATTGTTTCTTTTTTTTTTTCAATTCATTTGAATGATTTTTAACCTTTGACTTGTGATTTTGGGAGGGAAAATTTCCCTTAGCCTCAACCCCATGCAACCAATAGGATGTGAGGGATCACCACCAAAGGTTGAAGTAGGTGAATAAGCAATCCGAGTGAAATGTTTTAAATTGATTTGTCAAAAGAGAGATTTTTAAGGAAAGATGTGACACTAAGAAGCTTCTAGTACAGACCATGGAAAAACACAACTAAGCTAGAAGAAGCTGTGAATAGAAGTATGTAGGTCTTGGTAGGATCAATGCCAAAACTTCATCTATTAAGAGGATAAAAGATTGAGTAGTCTAGAGATGATATAATGAATCTTTAAAGAAGTATCATTAAATGTTTTGCTAATTTTCAGAGACTTTAAACGTTGCTTGAAAAATAAGTTTCTTGTTTCACAATGTTAAAATATGATTATGTAAATGATATGCAATATGGATGCCATAATGTACAGTGTGGAAATGAAAATGAACATGCACATAAACATTTAGGGTGAAGCCAATTGACGGATGTCAAACTCCTCACCCCAAGGTACATAAATGATATACATGATATTTTAAGTTTCCATTCTCTTAAAAATGGCCTACTATCTTGGGTTTAAACTTACAACCCTTGCCTACAATTGTATATATATAACCATCTAAAATTGGCATGAATCTATCTATTTGAAAGAGGTATTTGTGAACCTCTTTTTAGCTTTCTTGACATGTCATGTTCATGTGAACATGACTACGCAACTCAACTCTATTCCCTTTATAGGGAGTAATGGTTACATTTGACATTTATCATGCTATGGGATTATGTCTCATGGATACAATGAGATTAGTTTTTGACACATTTGTGTCTAGAACAAGGATATGAATGGAGGAAGCCCCATAAATGGATTTGATGGGAATCAATTTATTCTTAAATCCATCTTCTTTTACTATTTCAATCATGTTTACACCTAGACTAGAATCATCGGTAGGAAGAGAGGCCATACCAAGGAGGATACCCATTCCTTGCGGTTCAAAAGGGGGGAAAATCAACTCGTCACTCTCTAAGAGTTTCACAATCTTCGTTGTGGTTTTAGTGGACACGAATTCCACAAACACTACCTTACCCTTATCTATTTTCGCCACCTCAAACTTTTATGGGTTAACAAATTCAACCTTCAGAACACTCAGGGTGGTCATGATAAAATATTTTCATTAAGGTGGCTTGTTTAATTGATTTGTGGGGAGCTCATACTCCAAATGGACCCCTAGCTTCTTTTTGAGGTTTTCCAAATGTATTTTGAATGGTTTAGGATCCCCTTGAGCAACGAAGATCTTTCTTAGGTGGAGAAATATAACCTCTTGGAACAAAGTGGAGGGAATAGCCTTCATCTGGTGAATCCAAGGCCTACTAAGGATCATTTTATAATTCATCTCCTTATTAGTGATATAAAATATATCAAGATGGTTTTTTCCTAATGGAGACAGAAAGAACGATAGTTCCAATTGAGGTAGCCTTAATAATATCATACCCTCATAGCATGTTTCTTATAGAGGACCAGTTAGTATCTCCATATCATAACTTCTACAAGAAAGAGAATGGAACCACATTCACAACAACCACATCATCTATCATGGATCTCTTGATGTAATTATTATAAACCAATCCTTGCAGATATAACACAGGATCACCTCTTCAGGCTATTTCAACATCAGATGACATCTTGTTTATATCGAAAACAAACCCAATATCCCTATCGTTCTTTCTGAGAGGATTATGTAAAAGTAAAAATGATTTATTTGAGCTCTAGGAGGAGGTGTAACATGGATTAGATGACCAAGACCCAATGCATTGAGCAATACAAAACGATGCGCAATGAAACTCTTCAACAAATCAAGAAACAAGATGTGAGAAAAGGTCTTGTTCAAATTTGATATCAAATCATAGGCTCCTACCAGTTTTGAGATTATAGGAACATCATCCTACTAGAAGGAATGAGTGGGTAGGGGTTGTGAGATGTATTCCCTTGTCTGAGATGTTGCATCAATTTCTAGATCAACCTCTAGCTCAACTAATCCCAAAATCTATGTATTGTTATTTAAGCCAAGATTACAATCAACCTAAGAGTTATCAGAAGTTGAGGCCTCATGGTCATTATTACCTATAGAAATACCCTTGTTTATGTTATAAGGATCAACCTTAACATCTTTAGGATGTTTAGGTAATGGGTCCCGATAAATGCTTAGGTTTACATTTTGAGGTGCGACGGGTCATGTATGACCATACTATGAGGTTCCTTCATGAATTTCTAAGAACATGTCCAAAAAGAGCTGCCTTTGATTCTTGGGGAGTCTTCGTATGAATTTTTTGCAATCCCTACAATTTCTTGCATCATGACCAATAACACGATGGAAACCACAATAAATATTGGGATCGTAGTCTCTTGGTGTTTGGTTTAAGTTTTTTTTTCTAATTATAACCCCGGTTATAGTTCTAAAACTGGTTGTTATATCCATAATTCATTGCCCCTTGGCTAGAGTTCTAGTACTAGCTCGAGCCTTAGGTTTGAGCTTGTCAAAAAGGGGCATGACTGATGTCAACCATATTGACAGAGGAAAAAAAATAGGGCCTCTTTGATTGGCCATATTATTGTTGTTATTGTTATTGTTAGTGTTACCATTATTTGTGAAACCAACATTCTTCGCTTTATCAGTAACACCATCTATGGTAACACCATGATTACGATTCAAGAATTTAGATACTTGGTTTTTGGATCCATTTCTTTGATTACTTGCATTGTTTTTATTAAGGGATACTCATTTCCCATTGAGACCATAAGTCTTACGCCCGCTATTGATAGTGGCTTGGTTGATTTGAAGTGCACCTTCCAAGACTTCTTCGTAACTATAGAAAGGAAAATTCTGGAATTCTTCCTTTGTCTCTCTATTGAGAGAGTGAAGGAAAATATCATAAAGTTCCATCTGTTCCATGTTAGGTGCACTTGCAGAGGATTAAAGAAATTGATGCCATCTCTAAATGAAATGGGTGGTAGATTCATTTTACTCCTACCTAATATGCAGAAACTCCCTAATTCCCATTCGAAGTAACTTGTTCATATCAAAATCTTTGATGAATTATGAAACAAGTTGTTTAAAGGAATGTATAGAATCTTCTGGAATCCTATAGTACAAATTTAAATCAATTCCCTCAAGCGTCTTTGGAAATATCCTAGCCCTTAGTACATTCCAGGGAAGTAATTCCCTGATGGCAGTAGCGTAGGCCTTGGTATGAATGTTCAGGTATCCTTCTCCCTTAAACTTAGGAAGGTTAGGTAATGGGTGTGGAAGCATTGTTGGTGTCGAAACGCAGCACCCCTGGGACTCTACAACGCGCTCGGTTGAAAGTCTCAGTGCGATTGCACAACATGGAGCTTTTCCCAAGTGTGGGACCTCGCGAAATCAGAAAAGCTCTCTGGATGAAGGCCGACTCCTATTCCTCTGTTCAGATGCACCAATGAAACGCAGAGGTTTACCCAAAAACCTAATCTAACTACCAAGGAGACAGGGAGAGAGAAATGCATAAAAATAAACCTAAGCTAAGGAGGTGATGCACCGAGGAATGAAGAACATATGTCTTGCCAATAAACACAAACCAATAAAATGTAATGCAAAAGATATGCACAGATGGCCAGATTCACAGTGAAGATCGAAAGGACGCAAATAAACACGTAGAGGGTTGAGAAAACATCCACAGATATGCATTAATTCGCTCCAAGGGGTGATACAACATTGCAAAATGCCAAGAGGCAAGGTTGCATTACAATTTCAAATGGGAAGGTCCTTGCTCCACAAATCCACCTGCCAGGGAGAAGAAGGGAGGAGGCACAAAACAAAATGTCCAACCTTGAGGAAAAGCCCATCCTTTACAATTTATAGAAGGGAAAGAGATGGAGAAGTGAGAAAATCGAGATTTGCCCAACCACCTCCAAAACTGCGCCTAACTCCATCCATCATGGCGGTAGGTAAGAACCTCAACGACCAAAAAATGGTGAACTGTCATATTTCCCGCGTCAGGCCCGTTCTGGTCAGGTTCGGGACTCTCTTCTGCATCCGCATCGGGCTTGGAGGACACCGCGGCATGTGTTTGATGTTCGTGCTTTCCCGAAACCCGCACCCGCTGCTATTACCAAATTTCCTTTGTTTTCGGGTTCGGGGGTGTAACTTGCATATGCATCGGGCTTGGGAGGTGGCGCAACATGTTTTCCCTCCATGCTTTTCTGACTTGTTCGCCCGACCCGGAAACCCGATTTCCCCTTGCTGTCGGGTTTTGCGACCCTTCCGACATGTTGTTCCTGTCGGGTTTTCTGTTTCCTCCGACATGTATTCATTTCCCTTTGTGTCGGGTTTGAGAGGTCCTCCGACATGTTCCCCCTGACTTGCTCGCCCGACCTGCTGTTCCGACTTAGAAACCTGATCTCCCTTGTATTTACCCTGGGGGGGAAAAATATACAACAATTTGGTGACTCACGGGGTTACCTGCCTGCTAGGTAGAAGATCAATGGCCTTCTAGCAATCCATTGGGCATGGAGTCATAAGCAATAACCTGAAATCGACCTGATACCGCAACTCCTTCTCCGAGAATGCGCTGAACCGTAGAAAACCAACCCAGGAGCAACAAAACCTATGCCAAAGCACTTAGGGAAACTGAAACCTAACTACAACAAAACAATGTGCACACGCACTTAGGGGAATTGAAATCTAGGCTAATATTTACAAGGGTAGAACTTTTCTCTTTTCAGTAGCAATGTTTAATATAGATTCCGTTGACCGGAATCGGGAGTTCTTCTCCGTCCAATGTAGACAATTGGAAGGCATTGCTATTCTTACATTCCGTGACCATGTAGGGGCCACTCCAAATGGCATCAAATTTGGAATGCCTTCCCGGTTTTGCCCGATTTGCATCCCATTTCAGAACTAAGTCCCCTTCCGAGAAGGTCCTTGCTCTTGCTTTCTTATCAAACCATCTTTTCACTAAGGCCTGATCTTTCTCAATCGTTTGAGCTGCATGCTCTCTAATTTCTTCCAATTCCATCAACTCTGCATACCTAGCCTCCATTGGTTCGAACTCAGCCAACTCCAACTGCTTCATGAACTCCAATGCAGGCAGTTCTAATGATATAGGCAATACTGCCTCTTTTCCATAGACCAACTTGTAAGGGGAATTCCCTGTAGACCTCTTTGGTGTTATCCTGTCAGCCCACAATGCTGATTTTAGCCTGGTATGCCATGTTCTTTGATTTTCATCCAGAGTCCTCCTGATGATTCTTAGCAAATTTTTGTTCGTGGACTCTGCCTGTCCATTACCCTGCGGGTAATAATTTGAAGAGGTGCTCAAATAGATTCCATTCTTGATAGCCCATTCTGTAATCCTGGAACCTATGAATGCCAATGCATTGTCTGATATGATAGTGGCCGGCACACCGAACCTGGTCACTATTCCTTCATAAAAGTCTAGTATGTTAGACTCATTTGCTTCTTTGAGCGCTGCTGCTTCGGTCCACTTGGTGAAATAGTCCGTTGCCGTGAGAATCCACTTGTGGCCTTGGCTTGAGTTTGGGTTGATGACCCCGACGAAGTCCAATCCCCATTGCATAAATGGTTGGTCAACCAAAATTGGGTGCAATGGAAGTGCTGCTAGTCTTTCTTTGCCTGTGAAGAGTGCACATTTCTTGCACTTTCTTATCCATGTATAGCAGTCACTGAACACTGTGGGCCAATAATACCCTGCTTTCATTATCTTGAGAGCTGTTACTCGTGGGGCGAAATGTCCGCCAGAATCTCCATTGTGAAAATCTCGTAACACCCTCTCAATTTGACCTATCCCAATGCACCTCAATAGAACTCCATTGACGTCCCTTTTGAACAAAACACCATCAACAAGCACATATGGAATGGCCTGTAATCTAAAGTATCTCCTCTTTGCTTTGCTCATGTTCTGGAGGGCATAGGCCTGTCTGTAGGAAGTGTATCATATCCTGAGTCCAACAAGGAGTAGGCACATCATCATTTTCATGTTCTTGACCATCCTGTAGTACCAAGGCAGTCTCTTCTTCATCACCTGCTTCAACTTGTTGACTCAAGGCTAGCTGCTCACATAGTCCCTTCCCACGTACTAGTTTGGTGACCTTGATCTCAATGTCATATTCCATGACACGAGTTATCCATCCTGCACGTTTCTCATTCAGATCCTTGTTTAGAAGGAAGTCCTTGACTCCCGCATGGGAGACCATCAATTGGATCTTGTTGTTTGAGACTAGGTGCTTGAATTTCTTTAAACTCCTGATCACTGCAAGGACATGCTTTTCAATGAAAGAGTATCTAGTTTCATATTCCTCCAAGCCTTGACTGAAGAAAGCAACTGGTTGCTCTAATCCTCCTTTGTTCTGTTGTACCAGGATCGCAGAAATCGTGTCCCCACCACCAAAGGCATATAGCACGAAGTCCTTGGAGAAGTCTGGATTGACGAGAGCTGGGGCTTGAGATATAGCCTCTTTTATTGCCTCAAAACTTGCCTTGCCTTCAGATGTCCACTTAAATGCCATGCTCTTCTTTAACATCAATGTTATTGGCTTTACGAGAGCTGCAAAGTTTGGAACAAACCTGCGGATGAAATTGATCCTTCCTAAGAAGCTTTGAAGGGCCCTCTTGTGACTTGGCAGTGGCAATGCTCGAATTGCTTCAACTCTTTCTGGGTCAATCGTCAACCCCTCCTTTGAAACAATATGGCCTAGAAGTTTTCCCTCGTGAGCCAAGAATATGCATTTTTTGGGATTCAATGATACCCCAAATCTTCTACACCTCTGAAATACCTGCCTTAGATGAAAAAGGTGATCCACTGCATTTTTTGAGAATACAGTGATGTCGTCAAGATATATTAGAACTATTTTATTGATCAACCCCTTAAATGCCATATCCATTGCCCTTTGGAAGGTGGCTCCAGCATTTGATAGGCCAAATGGCATCTTCTTGTAGGCATATGTGCCCCATTTGGTGGTGAAAGTCCGTCTTGAACTGGTCATCCTCTTTCACCATCACCTGATTATACCCTGAGTAGCCATCTAGGAGAGAGAATCTCTCTGAACCGGATACTACTTGCAATATTTGTTCCATTGAAGGGAGTGGGTAATGATCTTTGAGAGATGCCCTGTTGAGGTCTCGGAAGTCCACACATAACCTAATTTCTCCGCTCTTCTTCCTGACCGGAACCAAGTTCGCAACCCAGCTTGAGTGCTTGATCGAGAATATAATGCTTGCCTCTATTAGCTTGTTTAGCTCTTTCTTCATTAGAGGCTCAATGTGAGGGTTGACTGGTCTCTGCTTCTGTCTGATGGGCTTAGCATCCGGATCCAATTCTATGGTATGTTGTGCCAAATTTGGATCGAATCCTCTTAAGTCTTCATAGCTCCAAGTGAAGACATCTGGAAATTCTTGGCAAAGTTGTATGAAATCTGATTTCTCCTGCTTAGTGGCCACTTTACCAATTTGAAGTGTTTTGTTTTCCCCAACCAGAATTGGCTCTGAATCTTCTCTCTTGACCTGTATGTTAGCCTTTTCCTTACGGAACTGGTCGTTAGGGTTGAAGATAGACTCCAACGTTACTAAACCCTTGGGAAGCTTGTTTGTTTCGCAGCTGCACTACTTGATCCCCGTACTGCTGCTCTAGCCTATCCTGATTTCTAGCTGAGAATTCAGCTTCTTCTTGCAAGAAATTGACGATCTGTTGATCGTTCTCAAACACCTGCCAGCTTGTGTTGTTATCTGGAACTGCTGGCCTCACAACCACATGGATGTGTGGCTGCGTTTTTTCTCTTCTGATGCTGTTAACCACATCAAACGTTGCTCCAACTGCTGCGAGCCTATCCGCGGCCTCATTTTTCTTCCTGGGTATGGATACAATGTTGAAAGCTTCGAAATCCTCAATGAGGTCCCATACCCTATTCTTGTAGCTCCTTAGCAGGTCATTCTTTGTAGCATGTTGTCCCCTAACTTGGTTGACAATCAACTCACTATCTCCAAACACCTGCAAGTTCTTTATGCCCCTTTTCCTGGCCCAATGGATTCCATGAATCAAGGCCTCATATTCAGCCGTGTTGTTTGAACAAGAAAACTGGAAACGAAAAGCTGAATAATACTTGATGTCTTGTGGCGAAATCAACATTGCACCACCTCCAGCACCTTGTCTGCTTCTTGAACCATCGAAGAATAATTTCCAAACTTTGCTTTCATCTCTTTGTTCAGGCTGAATGATGTCGGGAATGGGTGAATTCTCTTCGTGTATACAATACACGCCCAATTCAGATTCTTCAATTTCCTTATAGGGGTCAAATTCATGACTTTTGTTTGCCCATTCATCCAAAGTTAAATCAGGAATTCCCTCGACCTTAGTACCTGCTTCTAGATCACTTGAATACTCCTCCTGATCAAAGGCTGAGCAATTTGCATTGATAGGATTTGGTACATGAGGCTCAATATGGAAATTGGCAATTGATTCTGATCTGATTGTTGCTTTGGCCCCGTACCTTGTTCTGAAAATCATGTGCGACCAATCTGCAGATAAATATCCACCAATTTTTGCAGTGAAGTCTCTTGATAAACACAACGCGAAGAGTGGCGGGAGGTCAATTACAGACACATCTTGCAGGACTGTAACATTAGGACATGAATGTAGTGTTAGGCTTAACCCCTTGATGACCCCAACTGTTCCCACTACTGTTCCATCTAGTTGTACTACCCCTTTCAGCACTGGCTCATACTTCAAACCCAGTTGATCCGCTATTTGCTTCGGCATCACTGAACTACTTGCTCCTGAATCTATCATGCAGTTGTGTACCAAGTGGTTTCCAACAATCAATGAAACATAGAATGGTGGAGGCTTCAAATTTTTCCTTGTCTGGCCCCCATCATGTTGCACTGCATTAGTGAGAACTTTCCCGTGTCCCTGGCTTGATACATTTGTGGCAGACCAATTAGCCATTGCAGCTTGCAATAAATCTCGTTGCCCCGGGATCGCAAGTGATTCCCACATGGAAATGTTCACATGTGTCTTCTTCATTTGATCGATGATGTTGAAGGGGGATGAACTGTCTTTTTGCTGCCCCTTACTTGGTGCAACCTTTTCTGGAGCTTGAACAGGTGCATGTGTTGCTACAACCGGTACCTTAGACTGATTTTGCACATTTGGAGCTATGTTTGGTCTGCTGACCCCCCTGTTGTGTAAGAGTGGGTTGAGAAACAACTGGATTGGGCGGTTGTTCCTCTACTATGCCTCTTTTCTTTGACCATGTGTTGGCAGCCACGCCTTGAAAAGGCTGTTGGTTAACTCCACAGAAGTCTTCCGTTTGCCAATTGGCCAATGTGGTTTCTGTCGGAGGTCCTTCTTGTTGCGTTTCTTGCTGCTGATTCCCTTGCTGGCTTGGTTCTTGAGGAACACCAATGGTTTGCACCATCAAGGCCTGATTCAGTGCACCATTGAAACATGCTGACTGATTGTGAGGGAGATTGCATGGGTAACACCAGTCGTACTCCTGTGCCATGTTATTTTGTATCGGGACCAAGGCTCTTGAGGACGTCACTGTATTTGGATCATACGGCCGAAATGGCCTGGCAGCTTGAGGCTGTCCTTGGTTCTGGCTTTGATTTACAGCCTGAGGTGGTGGTGGTCTATTCTGTTGGTATGAGGGCCTAGCCTGGTACTGCGCTTGAGGCTGATATGGTCTGGCACTTTGAGCTTGCTGTCTTTTGATAGTCACTAGCTCGTTTCCAAGGTTCTACAGTTGTTTCATGACCTCTTGCAATTCCTTTGAAGTATTTGAAGATGTGGATGCCTCATTATTGCTTTGATTTCTAGGAGTTGGAATGGGATTCAACTCTGGTGCTTGACTGGTTGTAGGATTTCCCATATCTGGATAGAGAGGCATTGGCGGCCTTGGTGCAAGCTTGCCAGCTTGGATCAAACAGTTCTCTGCTCTAATCGCTGTGTCATAGGACCCTGGCAGCGTTGTCCCTCCCATTGATTGGATCATCATGGCTATGTCTGAATTTATAGCCTTTAAGAAATAAAGGAATGCTCCTTCGGCAGTTGGCCTAACAGCTATTGGAATCCTGTCCCATGTCCGTTGGAACCTGAAGTTGAAATCTGCCATTTGTTCGTTAGGAGCCCTTTTGATTGTTGTCAGTTGTTCTAATAAGGACAAATTGTCCGCCCTCTCCCCGAATTGGTTGCAAAGAGCTGAACAAAGTTGGTCCCAATTCGTAATGGACCCTGCTGCAAGGCTCCTAAACCATTGTAAGGCCTTACCTTTGAAAGATGAAGCCAACAACTTAACTGCAACATCCATTTCATTTATTTCGTGGATTGCACATACATTAGCAATATCCTGTATGTGATCAATAGGAGTAGTATGATTTTCTCCTGTAAAATAGGGGATATTCTTTAGCGCTGCAACTGGAATTTGATTTTGAGCATTTAGGGCAAGTGGACTACTACCCGTGAAATTGACAAAAGGATTTGGTGGTAGATGCACCATTATGATTGGCCTAAGAACCCTGGTTAATGTGAGAAAAGGCCTACCAGGTGGAGGTGTAGACAAGGTCATGTTAGGTGGAGATGGTGATCTTTGTGATCTTCTTCCTCTCCTTCCCCAACCTGGTGAAAGTTGCAAGTGGAAAAATAGGCCTTCTTCTCAAGTATAAGACCTTGTTCGAATTCTTCTCATGTGCCTGGGAAACTTGTGCTGCTACACCACTGAACTTTATCCCATCAGAGTCGCCAGATGTGCTAGATAACAAGCCTCTAGAAGGATGGATTTTTCAAGTTACACACCAAACTTGACGGGATTGAAAAAATAATTTAAAATTTGAAGGACCCAGAGGAGATAATCTTCAATTCGGAATTCGGGCCTTGTTGTGCAGCTGCGGATTCTCGAAAAGTGCAGGCGGAACTCAGGTCATGCGATGTAACCCACAAAACCTGAATTGCTATGTGTCGGAACTTGGAACATGTCCGACACCCCTCAAAATCCGAAAGGCTGTTTTGATGTTTTCGGATCCCGAAATCCCGAAATCACTGCAAACCCAAAATTTTGGAAATCAAAATACCAAAAAAACTAAAAATACCCTTTTGAAGATTTCCCTCTGATCTACCAACTGGTGATTTTTTAACTTGTTCTGAGCAAGAAAAACCCTTGAAAATTGATTTCGGAGTTCAGGATAGGAGGTGCAAAATCTGAAATTTGTAAAACTATGATTTTCTCAGTCCAAAACTCACAAAAACTCCTTCGAAACTTGATGGAATGACCTCTTGGTCCCACCGGGCATGCCAAAACTATTGGTGTCGAAACGCAGCACCCCTGGGACTCTACAACGCGCTCGGTTGAAAGTCTCAATGCGATTGCACAACATGGAGCTTTTCCCAAGTGTGGGACCTCACGAAATCGGAAAAGCTCTCCGGATGAAGGCCGGCTCCTATTCCTCTGTTCAGATGCACCAATGAAATGCAGAGGTTTACCCAAAAACCTAATCTAACTACCAAGGAGACAAGGAGAGAGAAATGCATAAAATAAACCTAAGCTAAGGAGGTGATGCACCGAGGAATGAAGAACATATGTCTTGCCAATAAACACAAACCAATAAAATGTAATGCAAAAGATATGCACAAATGGCCAGATTCACAGTGAAGATTGGAAGGACGCAAATAAACACGTAGAGGGTTGAGAAAACATCCACAGATATGCATTAATTCACTCCAAGGGGTGATACAACACTGCAAAATGCTAAGAGGCAAGGTTGCATTACAATTTCAAATGGGAAGGTCCTTGCTCCACAAATCCACCTGCCAGGGAGAAGAAGGGAGGAGGCACAAAAAAAAATGTCCAACCTTGAGGAAAAGCCCATCCTTTACAATTTATAGAAGGGAAAGAGATGGAGAAGTGAGAAAATCGAGATTTGCCCAACCACCTCCAAAACTGCGCCTAACTCCATCCATCATGGCGGTAGGTAAGAACCTCAACGACCAAAAAATGGAGAACTGTCATATTTCCCACGTCAGGCCCATTATGGTCGGGTTCGGGACTCTCTTCTGCATCCGCATCAGGCTTAGAGGACACCGCGGCATGTGTTTGATGTTCGTGCTTTCCCGAAACCCGCACCCGCCGCTATTACCAAATTTCCTTTGTTTTCGGGTTCGGGGGTGTAACTTGCATATGCATCGGGCTTGGGAGGTGGCGCAACATGTTTTCCCTCCATGCTTTTCCAACTTGTTCGCCCGACCCGGAAACCTGATTTCCCCTTGCTGTCGGGTTTTGCGACCCTTCCGACATGTTGTTCTTGTCGGGTTTTTTGTTTCCTCCGACATGTATTCATTTCCCTTTGTGTCGGGTTTGAGAGGTCCTCCGACATGTTCCCCTGACTTGCTCGCCCGATCTGCTGTTCCGACTTAGAAACCCGATCTCCCTTGTATTTACGCGGGGGGGGGGGAATATACAACAAGCATTACACCCTGTATTGTGAAATCAAGGGGTTCTTTTAGATACTCAGCATAAGTATCCATTGCATAATATTCTACCATTGAAGCTCCTTGACGAGGAGGTGGAGGAGGAGTTGGATAGGCTACAGTGTAGGTGTTAGCTGGAACGTATAGAGCTCATTGATAAGGCGTATAAGGAGTAGGGAAGTTATATGGGTCCATCTAGGGGGACTTTTCATACATATGCAGGTAAGGTGGAACATGAATAGGAAATGGGCTAGTGGGCGTGAAATCAGGGAACATCACATTTCTTGATGGAATGACATTCGAGAAAGCACTTCTAGCTAGCCCTTGCATAGGGTAATTGTGGGAAGGGTGAGGGCCCATCCATAAGGTATCAAATCCAGTGAGAAGATCACCTGGATTTTATTGGACATGATAACCTTGTTGTACATGATGTTGTATTTGTTACGGGTTGATTAGGGTGTACCCTTTGTTGTCGATGGGATGCCCCATGTTCTTCCCTACTGCATAGGTGTGTTACAAATTTTAGGCACTCTCTAGTTCTCTAATCAACACATGACTTTTAGGCACATTCGACGTCCCGAGGTTGTGCCGGGACAAATGATGTGGAAGATTGTAGGAATGTTGATTGTCAACTATAGGAGAATTAAGGACTAAGATCGAGTAGTGTGATTTCCTAGTAGTTGAATTGGCCAAAGGGATATAGAGGTTATGTATAGGTAGCATAAATTCCATATTGTTTATTTTTTGGAATCTATCTAAATGATAAGCTACATTGAAGGTTCCTTATGTTAATTAAGAAAAGTAAATCTAGCTTAAATAAAAGACAAGTGTGTTTTAATCTTTTAATTAACTAAATTCATTCTCGATTAATTAACCAAAACAAAATGAACAATTTAATCTACTTATTGAAAGGACATTAATTAAATAAAGGGAATAAAAAAATAAAAGAAAACTAGCTAATCTAATCTAATATTTTTGTATTTGATACTTTATGGAAAAATAGAGGAAATACACAAACAAACTAATTTCTTTTAATTAAATTAAATTGATTCTATGATAAATCTAAACAAGTAAATAACTAGATATAGTTGTGTCCATATGCTGGATGGATCTAAACTACTATAATAAATCAGAATCTTTTTCCAATTTGTGGTTGTGGATACAAATCTTCTGTTCTACCTCAGAGACACGGGAAGAAGTAACCACTTCTCAGAAGCACTTCTTCCTCTAAAACTTCCCTGGTAAAATAAATAAAGATCTAATGAAGATTACAGATTGAAATGGAATTAGAATTGCTTTAAACTAATGCAGGAGCATTCCTCTAGACAAACTTCCCTTGCAAACCCACAGGGATAGATAGGGAAGCAATCTGTCACTAGAAACTTTGTGTAGGAAAGGCAAAGCTACAATAATTAATTAACTATTTAATTGATTTGAATTAAATTGATTTAATTACTTTGGTCAAATTATGCATATAGATGGAATAAAGAAATCAATAAAGATTAAGGAAAACCAAGTACATTGCCAACCTCGAATTCTTAAAACTATGAAAAATCCAGTGATGGTTGATTATGATATCCCCTCATCTTTTTTTTGCAAATTTAGTGCTCAGATGAATCCAAGGAACTGTGCTGGGTAGTGTAGAAGAAGTGTTGGAGCGACAGTGGGTTATAGGAAATCTGGTAGCAATGCGGGTAGGAGAATAACAATGCAAGAGAAATGGATTGATTGTGTATTTCCTAGAAATATTATGACAACATAATGATGTAATTCACAACAAAAATATCCAACCAATGCTTTAGGTAGAAGCTTGGCTCTTATAGAAGAATGGAAGGGAAATGGTCTAAGACATTTAACAGCCACGAAATGCCACCTCTCTCAAAGAAGGGGAAATTAACTCCAATTAGTCAATAGGGAGAGAAGGAAAAGTTGATACGTATCAAACAAGCCCAAGAAAAACCAATTTGAGTAAGAAAGATGCGCCAAAAACATGTTTGAAGAATTTGTCACACGTTCAGAACACGCCAAAAGAGGTTCTAGAAAAATTGCATGTAACCTCCAGTCTACACAGAGGGGTGGTTACACAACTACCACTTAGGGAAGACCGAAAGTTACGTAACCACCGCGGCAGTTTCGTAACTTAAAGTTAAAGACTAAGGAAAAAGTTGCTAAAGAGATAAAGAAAAGCTAGAAAAGCATGGAAATGGTTAAAGGAAGCATTCTAGGCTACAAATATACACTGCAAATGGAAAATTAGATTTGAACACCATTTGAAAAGATATTAATCATCATTGGGGATTATTAACTATTTCGACAATGTAGCATGTGCAAGATTGGGTGCATACAATGTCCTTAAGAAATAATGTTCTGTGGACTCCAAGTCTACAAAATAAGTAAAATTTAATAAAGTTTGAAGTCCACACGGTTAAGGAAATTTGTAGAGAAAACAAACATGTACACAATTTTATAACCTTGGTAACTGTAAAATGTAGTCTAAGGTTGGAACCCCATAATGAATTAGAATTTTCCATGTGTCAATAATCTTAACACTTGTAGCTAGTTAGAGGTCGAAACATGTCACAACCTATAGGGAACTCTTTCGTATTTCCCTCAAGCTCACAAAATATACTTGGCCATAACTTCGTCGCTTCAACTCCTGATCTTACAAAATCGGTCTTGTTGGAAAGGTCTCATCAAGAAATTTATTTTGGCATCATGAAACTCAAAATTTGAGGGAGTTAGGTGGGTAAAAAAGGAAAAAAATAGTTCCTATAATTAAACGCAATTTCAGGTAGCTCAACTAACATATTTAATGAAGTATGGTGCCTTGACTTTTGATGCAAACAAAGTGACGTGGGGGAATCATCTTGTAGGGGTGTCTATGATGGTTTTCAAAGATTTAATACATGTTATTGGTGGTTGAAACTAGAAATATGAATTTTCCTCTCTTTTTCCTCCTCTCTCTCTTTCCCCCATTTTCTATATATCGGCAATTGGTGCCCATTTGTAAAGGTTGGACCCTCTCAGAATATATGGGCATCATTTGGAAGTGTTTCACAAGTGTTTTTGAGCTACATGCCTGAAATCTAGACCTATACAAGGTGTTTTATGCCTTTTTACTTCAATGTAATTGACTGTGCATCTTTATAAGGAAATAAAATTCATGTTTTTTTACTATTTTCTACCCTAGATGTATTCGATTACATTTTCTTGCCTCTTCATTCATTGTAGGTATGATGTGTATGTTTTCCACTTTACAAAATTTATTTACTATGTTTTACATGGAAATAGAAGGTGAGGTTTTGTTTTGATCAATGGCACTCTTGTTTTCCCTCTTAATCATCATTTCCTCTCGTTTCCCCCTCATTGAGAGCGTCTTTCCCCCCTTTTGGTGTTATCACCTCTGTTAGCTTAGGATTTCACTTTTATGCATCTCCTTCTAACCATGGTCCCTTGGATTCTTAGATTAGGATTAGGTAGCTACATTTCCAACCATAGGAGTAGTCTTACCATTAGGAATATGTAGAGGAAGTCAGCCTTCTCCAGAGGTATGTCTGAAGAAACAAGTACCACATTTGGAGACACTCCCATCTTGTCTCAAAATCCTAGGTCTCTCTTGTCCACTCAGGGAAAAATGTAATTTTTGATCTCCAACACACACATCTAAAAATGATTACAAGCATGAAAATTTTTATGTTTACTATACCTAGTTGTTAATATAAAATGATTAAAATAACATTAGCTCAAATTTAAAATTTGTGAAAGTAGCATAAAGTGTGTAAGGTTATTGTTTCCAAGAATAGACAAAATTGGTTGAGTAATATGGTATTACCATAACATTGCTTGGTCTTTGGCAGAATTTTACGACATGGTGAATGGGGTTTTGCCTAGTGTTTCTATCATATGTCTGCATATTAAAGACTGTTAATTATTCTACCCATAATGTTGTTATTTATTAGCTAATTTCTATGTACGTTTACATTTAAATGAAACTAAACAAGATTTCATTCAAAATCCTCAGATTTATCTATATATAGGGTAAACATTCAACCATTCATTCCCAACAGTTTACATGAACAATTTTAAATAGAAGAAGTTTAAGGAACTTGTAATTTCGATTCTAATTTCCTCCTGCCCAACTTTCCTTCTTATTTCCCCTCTTCTTGGACGTATGCTCTCCTTCTTCCTAATTTATCTTTGTCTTATTTATTTTACCTCCTATTCCTACACATATTCATAATTCAACATATTCTCATTCCTTTTTCCCCAGTGCATACACAAATATTTTTTCTTTTTCTTTTCCTGCACCCAAAGCCTAATATTTTTCTCACACATTTCCTCCCTTTTCTACATGTTTTTCTCCCCTTTTTTACACGTGCATGCATTTTTTTCCACTCTGAGACTTATTTCATATTATTATTTTTATTTTATTTTTATCCTCCACCCAAAACACATGCAACTTCACTTATTTATGTTGTGAATTAATTAAGTGGACACGCTCTGTTGTTTTAAATTATTCTATTGATCCTAGGTGTCTAGCCCCAATTAGTTTTCTAAGTGTATTTTCTCTTGCCTCATGAATTTTTATCATCTTATCCACTTTAAATATTTCAAGTGGATGTTTCATCACTTCAAGCTAATTCACTAACTATGCCTTATGGGATGACATGACAAAGGTAAAATCCAGATAAAAATCTTGGCTGTTTATGAAATTTATTTCCCTATAAGTAAGGTTAAGCACCAATTTATCTAAAATAATGGCCCAGTGAGATATGGGTATTATCGTTCAAAGTGACTAAATCAAAATGAAATAACCTTAATTGAAAATTTCAAATTTAACTCACACAACTTTCATTGTCATTATACAAATAAGATGCACATGGCTCGATCACACAAACATGGTGAATTGCACATGAGGGAATCTTAGTTAAATATGAGCTAATACAACTCACCTAGAATTTGAGATAAGACATGATATTCCCTCAATGTGAATGCTCATGGGGTTTTTTGTAAGGGAAATCAACCATCCTTACATTAAGCCCATTTTTAAGGATACAACTGAACTCACAAAAAAATTATTAGTCAACTTACATGTTTTTCCACACCATTTTAGGTAATTTTATTTACACATGTGATAACTCTCTTTCGATACCCATTATGGCATCTTACCCTCTCTCCTCGATGATACCCTTCCTTGCAATCTAAGAACACCTGCACATAAGAAACCGACAATTCCCAGTGCATAAACTGTTCGATCACAATAATTCAACCGAATTAAACATTAAATTATAAACCATAAAAATATAAGCTATAAATATCATAAAAATCAAATAATTTATTTATTTTTCTAATAACTGATGAAATAACACATATCTAAACATAAAAAAAATTATAATGTGAAATGTGGTCACTACTGATTTAAAAAAATAGTATTTATTAATGTTAAACCCTAATGTTACAAAGTCGCATATGATAAATAAATTCTAAAGTACATTTTTGACACGATCAATAATCTAGATAATTATAAAGCCCTAACTGAAAGAGAGGGAAATAGCAACTTAGCTGATTTACGAGTGATTATGGAACTGATATGGATTGGAAAATTGATGAACAGAAAGGGAAGACTGCTACAACTGTGCATAATAAATCCAGGAGCTATTAGATAAGGCCATACCAAGTTGCCTGGACTGGGTCAGGGATGCCTAGGCACTAGAGTTTCCTTTTAGGCACCTGTGACTACGTAGGAGCTCAGAATCTAGTTTTTTGGTGTCGCAAGATTATAACTGATAGTCCTTGTTAGTTGCATGTATGTCACACCTTGATTGTGGAATTCATATGTAACCTGAAAAGAGATGTTTACCTATAAAACCTCAAACTACATCGAATCCTAATATGAAAAGATACAATATGGGGAGTCAGACTGACCCTGGTGGTCACCCGACTGAGTGAACTTACGAACTGAGCACTGCACTACATATTAGACTCTATGTAGTTTAAGTGTGTGTGTGAATGAATTATGCCCTAGAAATCCCTTGTGCAAGTGCATGTGATAGTGGGTGATAGCTAGATGTATCAATGTAAATAGATGTGTGGATGGAAAAATGAACTTCCCCTTTCCTATGTGTGTATGCAGAAAATGTAGTCCCTTGTCCCTTGAATGAAAGTTAGATGGATGCCTTTGATGCTCTTAGATGCCTTTGGATACAAGCTTAGGTGATGATAATATATTCTTAGAGCTTGGTCCTTTATTTTGGTCACATAGCTTTGTATTTATATGATTCCCTTGGTTGAATTTGGTAATTGAACAACTGGAAGGCCGATGACCATAAAAAAATAAGATGCCCAAAAGATAAAAGAGGCCCAAAAGAATGAGATTAAGATAAAAGAGGTTAGGGGTGCCCAGAAGGATGAGGGCACCTGGGTGTAGCGTGTCATGTCTAGGTGCTCATGTATCCAAAGTCATAAAATATAAGAAATTGAAGTCCTGACTGGGAATGTAGGGTGTAAAAGACCAAAGAGAAAGCTAAGAAAGATAGCAAAGAGGCCAAAGATAACAATCAATTACTAGTTTTCTCACTTAGGAATCATATGAATGCAAGTATGTTCTTAGGACCTAGAAATGTACCCAAGTGCATGATTTTGTGTCTACATTTTCCCCCACTTTATGTTGTTGAGTGAATACTCGATAACATAAAGTAGATAAGAGATGCGTACCTAATAACCATGTAGAGTGTGATGCAATATCATGCTGAAGAGACAAGTGAAAGCATGAAGTGATAAAAATGAAGCGTGGAAGGATAAGAAAGAGGAAGTGACCCTAGGGGTAAAGCGTATTGTGTTGTACCTATTGTTATTGTAGCTTGATATAGGGTTACTTCTTATTGCGTATTAAGGACATGACCTGTAAAATAAGAGAGAAAGAGTAGTCAAAGTCATGTATTATGAAAACTCTTGCAAAATTACTTAAATGTGAAAAAGTAGTAAAAGGAAAGTGTGCACCTAATGATCATGAGTGTAAAATGATAGAAAGATTTCCTGAAAATGCTATAGAAGAGCGAGTTTTTGGGCGATCCCATCCCACGAGTGAGATTTTTCAGAAATCTCATGCCAAGAACGAGTTTTTTTTGGGTGGTCTCATGCCAATAATGAGTTTTTTGCATGATCTCATGCCAAGTGTGAGTTTTTTAGGTGATCTCATGCCACAAAAGAAGAGTGTTGGGGAGATAGGTCTAGTGTTACTCTCCTTCCATGACTGCTTCCTGATTATACACCAATGCATATGGCATGATCATTTTTTAGTTCCAAGTTGTACTATTTTTAGTTTCGTATAGATTGAAATGGAGAAAGAATGCATTCTATTGCTGGAGGATTGTGCTTGAATATGTGAAAATTATCTATGAACTACTATAAACTGTGCTGATATGAGAAAGTAATTATATCTGCCCCTAGGCATAGATGTCTAAGAGAGGTTAGGAGTCACCCAGGTGCTAGTGTCTGTATCTAGGCATTGGATTCTATGCCAAACTGGGGACCCAAGTCAGATTATGGGTCATGTGTTGTAACTTTAGTTCTTTTGTACTATGCATATCTATGTACCAATGCTCTGAGTTGTTGTATGGGGTGACTGATTCACCCAATGTATGCCCCCCTTCATTTGGGGTGCATGTGACATTGATAGGAGAACATGTGGTCCAAAGGAGAGGACCTGAAACTGTGATATTGAAGTGGATACCTTGCATGGGGGAGGGAGATGTGCATGGTAGAAACCAAGGCACATGCAAAAAAACTGGCCAGTAACATGTGTTAGTAGAAATCAAAACAACTATGCAAGTAGAATACAATGTGTAATTAAGTAAGGAAGAAGACAAGATAGACACAAAAAGTGGGTTTCAGACATGGGACATCACTCACAATGTTCATAAGACAATCAAGGCCAAAGTGTTCAAAAGCATACAATGTGCATACAAGACAAAGGGCATAGCCCACAAACAATAACATATAATGAAAATAATGACAAGAAAAGTGTAACAGACAACCATGTTGGCAAATAGTTCCTGTCAAAGCAAATGTTGCACATGAAGCATCCATTAACATGTTAGAGAGATAAAATAGTATGTCAAACCATGTATGTTCTGATAGAAAGTGGTGTGCTAGTAAGAATAGGAAGTAGTAAATAATGAAATAATAGCACATGTGATGTGTAATAATAGTAAATGTAGATACCCCTAAGAGCCTCAGTATGGGACTGGTAAGAGGTACAATGCCAAGTATCATTGCTACATGTAAAGATATGTAGAAAGTTTGCATTCACAACTAAAGAACAACTGAATACGCATGTGTATATAGAAAAGATAATGATATACTATGTATCCATCTAGCATAGAAAACAAAGTGTACATGTGAGTATAAACAAGCAAGAATAAGTGTAACCAAGATATGCATTATGCTCTGTATGAGTGAGATGGAATGGTATACAATGTGAATGTGATAGGAGTAGTGTGCCCCCAAGTGAATGTGAATGTGTATGAAGATGAGGTTCATTTATAAAATACCCCTCAACAGTCAAGAATGAACCATAGAACAAGAATTTTTCATTGGGAAATGGTTTGAAAAAGATGCTAGAAAGATAGATCATGAAGCACAAAGTGTAAAGTGTAGAAGAGGTGAGGTTCATTTCAGATTTATGACCCTCACATAGTTGATTATGAACCATGGAACTAGAGTGCATCATAGGGGAATATGATGTGTACAAATGAAATGCTAGAAAGATGTATCATGAGGTATGGAGCATGAAATATGTAGTGTGTGAGGTTTATGGATGTAGTATTCCCTCAACAGTCAAGTGTGAACCTTAGCACAAGAGTGCATCATAGGGTAATAGCGATACATGATGTGTATTAAGTTGTGTAAGAATGCTTAGAAATATGAAGTATGAAGCATAGAGCATAATAGTAGAAATGAGAGACACATGATACCAATAGGGGGAAGAATGAGCATGATGCCCCCAAGTGTATGGTGTAGAGAAAAATCAAGTAACATCATCTAAGAGATCATCATTTTCATGGTCAAAGCTAAATGGAGAAGCATCAGAGACCTGGTAAACAAAAATATGAGGTTGATCATATAAAATGCCATTTGCAACGTAAATTGTACATGCCCATTGTGTATTCTTCATCAGTGAAAGGTGGTAGTGGAAAACCATGTGCATACCAGTGAGTAAGATTTTTTGTATAGCCGAGAAATGGATCATTGCAAATAGAAACATAACCGAAAAGGCATGGGAAATGTGATATCAATATGATTAGGATCCAAAGTGCCACTAATATAGTCAAACCAAGACTTCCCAAGTGTAAGTGGAGAAGTGTGAGAAGTGTGTGCAACAAAGACTGATAGATGGAAGACGTGGAGGCCATAAGCAACAATTATGTGAACATATCCATGATAGAGGTGAGGAGAATGAGGTGGAGGGAGTATATAATCTAGTGTGAATCCCAACCAAGCTAAACCATCATATGTACAAATAGTGTCATAAGCAAGTGGGATCAAATGGAATATGAGGCCAATAAGAGTTATTTATGAAAAGAGTGCATGTGAAAGGAGGTGATGACGATGAAGAGTGGATGTGGGAAGATGAGGTAGATGGTACAATGTCTAATGCATAAATATTTCCCTTAAGAGGAAGTAAGTCAGCAGTGGATGTAAGATGCTTCGTGAGTTGATAATCATCAATGGGATGTGTCGAAGTGGTATAAGTTGGAGTAGGTAATGTAGTGATTGGGTCTAGGTGAAAATATTTGAATGGGTCATGGTCAACAATGATAGTATGTTCAAAGCCATCATGTAGGAATTTAACACACCAGTGAACTGTAGAAGACACTGTCTGCATAGTGAAGCCATGGCCTACCAAGTAAGAAATTGTACTAAATGGTGGCATCAATAACAAAGAATACCATAGGAAGAGTTTTTGGGCTGACTGTAAGAGGTAAAGTGATAGTGCCTATGCATGGATGTGTAGAAGAATCATACACATGAAGAGAAATGGATGATGGGATAACATCTGCCAAGGAAAGGCCAATGTTTCAAAGGAGTGATAAAGTACAAAGATTGAGCTTAGATCCATTATCGACTATTTTCCACTTGATACCCATGTTATAGATGTGAGCGGGTATATATAGGGGAGGATCGTTAGTCATAAACAGAAAGAGTGGTAGCTACATCCGATGGAAAAGTAAGTTGTTTTGAAAATAAAGATACAAATAACTGATATATAAGGTCCAGATTAGTATTGGAAGGAATACAAGTATTAGCAAAGAGAGAATTGGTTTTATCATTATAATCAGGATTAGCTTGCAAGAAATCATGCATGGATATATCCATGGTGAGAGGATCCTAAGATGATGAAAGTAGAAGAAAGTGATGATCCAAGAGTGTTTGAATGTCGGGTTCACCAAATGATTTAACAAAAATAATATTTATTAATGCTAAACCCTAATATTGTAGAGTCAGGTATGATAAATAAATGATGAAGTATAGATTTTGACATAAGAAATAAGCTAGATAAATATGAAACCCTAAGTGCAAGAGAGGGAAAGAGTGAATTAGCTGATTTACACATGATTATGGAATTGATTTAGATTGGAAAAATAATGAACAAGAAGGGAAAACTTTCACAACTGTGCACAATAAATTCAGGAGCTGTTGGATAAGGTTGGACTAGGTGCCTAGATTGGGTCAGGGGAGCCTAGGTGCCAAAGTCTACTTCTAGTCACTGGTGATTATGCAGGAGATCAGAGTCTAGTTTTCCTGGTGTCACAATATTGTCATTGATATTTGTTTTTGGTCACTTATATGTCGCACCTTGATCGTAAATTCACCTGTAACCTGTAAAGAGATGTTGACCTACAAAACCCTCAAACTACATCAAATACCAATAAGAAAAGATGCAATATGGGGAGTTCAGTCCTGACCCCGACAGTCACCCAACTGAGTGAACTTATGACCGAGCATTGCACTACATCTCAGACTCCATGTAGTTCTAGTGTGTGTGAAAGAATTGTGACCTAGGAAGCCCTTGTGCACGTGCACGTGCACGTGATAATGAGCGATAGCTAGATGTATCAATGTAAATAGATGTGTGGATGAAATAATGAAATTCCCCTTCCTATGCATGCATGTAACAAATGCAGTCCATTTTTCCTTGAATGAAAGCTAGATGGATGCCTTTGATGCTCTTAGATGCCTGTGGATGCAAGCTTAAGTGATGATAATAGATGCTTAGATCTTGGTCCTTTATTTTGGTCACATAGCTTTGAATTTTTATGATTCCCTTAGTTTAATTTTTTAATTGACAATTGGAAGGCCGAACCATAAGAAAATAAGATGCCCAAAAGATAAAAGAGACTCAAAAGAAGTGAGTAAGATAGAAAAGGGTCAAGGTCACCCAGAAGGATGAGAGCGCTTGGGCACTGACGTCCTGTCTAGATGCTGGTGTCCGAAGTCCTAAAATATAAACAAGTGAAGTCCTAACTAGGATGTAGGATATGTAAGACCAACGAGAAATTAAGAAATACAGAAAAGGGGCCAAAGACAACAATCAATTACTAGCTTTCTTTCTTAGGAATCATATGACTGCAAGTATGTTCTTAGGACCTAGAAATGTACCCAAGTGCATGATTTTGTGTCTACAACTGCTACCTAGTTTCCGAAATGTCTCAAAATATTAGATGCATTTTTCAATGATGTGAAAAGTGATGGTTCCATAAATTCTATCGGCAAGACTGCCTCTATTCCAAACACAATCTGAAATGGTGTTGATTTATTCACCCACTTGTATGTTGTTCTATAGGCCCATAGTACCGCTATAACTTTTTCATCCCAATCCTTCTATTTGACATTGTAAATATTTATTAGAGTGTTGCTTAGGATTTAGTTGAATGCCTCAATTTTTCCATTGGCTTGTGAGTGAAAAGTATTTGTTTTGTGGTGTGTAACCATAAACTATTGCAATAATATTCTTATAGTATCATTAAGAAAATGTGTCCCGATATCACATGTATGGTTTAATGGGTTTCCATAAAGAATGGTTATATTCTCCCAAATAAATCATTTAATGGTACCTATTGTACATTCCTTTATTGGTGTTGCCTCTTCTCATCTTGTTAAGTAGTTAGTAGCCGTAATGATATAACATGTGCCTATCTGTCACGCAATAAGATTGATCAAGCCACAAAAATCAATTACCCATTTTATGAATGTTTCTTGTGTAATAACTGGTATGAACAACATTTGATCGTGTTTATTAGGTTTTCCAACCCTTTAACACTGGTCATATTATTTTACATACTTCTTAACATCTTTAAACAAAATTTTCCACCATAAACCTTCTTGAAGAATTTTCCCCATCGTAGCTTCTTTGGCGTAATGTCCTCTTGTTATTCCTTCATGTGCTTCATATAAAATATCTTATTGCTCATGATCCATTACACACCTTCATAGTATTTCATCACACTCCATTTTGTATAATTCTTCACTTATCAATTGATAGGGGGTAAATTTTATTGTGATCTATATTTCTTTGGGTATTAGTGTATTTTTATGGTATGACCCCATTTTGTAGAATGAAAACCATGTCCTCTAGTTCATCTGAAATACTTTGTATTTGAAATGGTTATACATCTTGCATGCCTTCCTTGATTGGTGCCACTTATTATCTTGTAGTTATGCATGATAGATGATTAGGACATGCATTATTTTTACTTGGTTTGACCACAACCAAAAATTGGAATTCTTGGAATATAATTATCCACCTACATATCCTCCCATGTAATATCACCTTATTAACCAAATGTTTTAGTACCACGCGATCCATGAAAAATATAAATGGATTTTTTAATAAGTAGTGTCACAATTTTTGTAGTGCATACACCATTAAAAATTTGTCTCGTTCTATAGTAGTATAGTTATACTCTATGCATGTTAGTTTTTTGTGGAAAAATATAATGGATGATCCATGGTTCCTTCTCTGGGTTACACCAAGATTTTCCCAACCTTTAATATAAATGTAAATATACATGGAAGGGTGTATTATTTGGGAACTATATTATGGGATCTTGCATCAAATTTTCTTTTAGTTTCTTAAATGATTCTTCTTGATTATTACCCCATTCAAAATCCCCTATTTTACACAACAATTTTCTAATGACACTTCCATTTTGGCAGTCTTTAATAATTCTTCTATAGTACCTTCCATTTCCTTGGAAGGTGAGAACTTCTCCTTGTGTTTTTAGTGCTTCCAGATGAACTATAACTACAATTTCAGTTGGATCAACCAACAAACCATCCTTGAAAATTTGTAGATTTTGGCATCACTCAAACATAAGTCACATATTATTGCAATGATCCATGAAAAACCCATACATTGTTCAGTCATCTAAATATATATTTGAAGAAACTTAAGAATGAAGTCTTAAAAAGTTGTCACCACTATGCATGAGAGAACCGTGGGTGCATTCTTCACCTGAATGACATTAAATTATAAGAAAATGATCCACATTCAATTGTAAAGGTTATTTTTTCTATGTATTCATCCACAATCTTAACTTGGTGGTATCTAGAAAATCCATCAGTGAAGATGTATATTCCCTTCACGTGATCCCTTCTAGAATTTCCTCGGTGAAAGGTGTCAGGAATGGATTGATAACACAAACAGATTTTGAATACCTATATTCCACAAAAATTCTAATGCATTCATATTTATTTATAATGATAAGAATTGGAATCACCCATTTTGATTCATACATTGGTACAATCAATCATATGGTTAACATGTTATCAATTTCTTGCTTTACCTTTGTGTGAAGATTACGATTAATCCTGTATGGTATTTTTTTGAATGGCCTTTCTTATTTGATCAACCTAATTTATATGGTTCCCAATGATGGGTGTAACCTCTTCATTTCTTGATATCCTCTTAGAAATATATCTTCATATTCATACAACATATTGACAATTTTTGTAATCTCTTACTCACTCCAATAGTTTCTAATTATTGCTAGCTTTGGTGATTCATCACTCCCTATATTGACTTGTATGGCCTTGAACTATCCTAAGGTTGATTTCTCGATTCCTTCTTATTAATGAATTATCTGGATCTATAAAATATATCTATATTCAAGTGAATGTTGTTTGCTTCTTCTTATACTTGTCGCATGACTATCTCTTTATCTTTGCACATGTAATTTTGTTGTATCTAAATTTCATTATCTTCTTTGCTTGAATAACTAATAGCAAAATTTTCTTATAAGTTTTTGATAGTGTGAGTCATTTTTACTTAAATAGTATGAGGTATATTTTCCCCTAATGGAATCATACCAAAATATCACTGTTTTGATACATTGAAGAGGGTAATTCAGTTGAGGGACTGATGATGTAAAAGAAAAAGTTTTTACAAATTAGTTTCACCCAAGAATTTATTTCTTTGCATAATTCATAAGCAACATATCATGTGCATGCCAAAAATCAAAGTGTATGATAGAACACAAGTATCCACATTTCTGATTTGATTTTGGGCTCCTCACTGCTCCATAGTGCTTTATTTTTTGAATATGTTCTTCATACTTGGTGATAACATTGTAGCTTGGAATGTTTTTTTATCTCATTACTTCAATCAAACCTAATGCGCATATATTCTTTAACGTATTCCCACATCTCAAATATCAAGCTATGTATAGCCCGCCATATTTTGCAGTTCCTTTTAACAAATAAATTAGACAATCGACTCTCACTTTTTCTTGTTACATGTAAATTTCCATTTTACATATGAAAGCTTGCACAAGTTCACTTCCAATGAATGTTGGTGCGGGTTGTTTGTTTTCCTTGCCCATTATCTTTATATTCCTTCCCAAATACTTGGGTGTTCAAGAATTTTATAACTTTGGAGCTCATTGAACTATATCAAAACCTTTTTCAATTAATTTATATGAACCATGAACCCAATTATCGCAAGCCACACTTGTGGTATTCGATACTGATTGGTTATCACCCCACTTTATCTCTCCTTCTAGCATTTGTTCATAGTTCTCTAGCCTTGTAGCATGTATATTGTAGATGTGTTCTAAATATTCACACACTTATATATTTTTAGGGTATGGTGCACTCTATTTTGGGTCCATTGAAAAGATGACCCATTGAGACCATTTTTGAAACATACATACCACTTTTTGAATCAAAATTCTACGATATTTTTGTAGCACCATATTCTTCCAAGGAAATCTGGAAAGTTGTGTGCCTCGACTACTGGTATTACTTAAAAATATCCATGGAAAATTTCCCCCATTATACTAATAATAACATTATATAGTACTCCAATAGAAACTAATCGTGTATTATTTTCCTTAAAAGAACATGTGGAGATGGGTGTACCACATATTTGCCCATTTGTGTTCCAAGCATCCATGGCGAGGATATTGACTTTTGTGCCCATGTCTACCAATATTTCATTTATATACCAACAATATATACAAACATCAACCAATATCTCTCAATAAAACCCTTCAATTTTTTTGGAATGAAAATTTATCTCTTATTCATTTCCTAACTATTTCACTAGAGCAATCTTTCTCAACTTATATGACAATCATTGACTTATCAATGGTAATATGCCTTTAGTGTACAAAGTCCTATTTACTTATTGAAATTAATTCTGATGGAGGATCATCACTCCTAGTTTGTACATATAGGGTTGACAACATCAAATTTTTTATTTCATAGTGTTTTGATAGGTCTTAGGGGTCATTATGAGTCATTTAGGTATGTTGGGTTTGAATAAGACCTTCACAAATTTGAATTTTGGTCAACTTCCCTCCAAAACTATCCAATTTGAATCCTTGGAGGGAAATTTTGGTTTGTAATTAGGATGTTTAAATGTAATCTTGGAGCATCAAATCATGTAATAAAGGTTGTATTAAGTCATAATGAGGTCTAGGAGTCCTAATAATATCATGATTGTGACCTAGTTCTTAGGTCCTAGGATTCTAGGCTAGGTGGAGTCTTATAATGTTATAACATAAGGAAAAAACTATGAAAATGTGAAGGGTCAATAAAGGCAATAATCGGTTAAGAAAATTTCAGAAGGAATATTTAATCCTTCTTGTAATTGTTTACATCCATCATTTGAATGGTCATGTTTGGAACGGAAAAGAGATCTCCAAGAGAATTAAAAGAGAAATATTGTGTATACACAACTTTGGGATATTATTTCATGGGTTTTTGTGCATAGTGTTGATGATTAAATAATTTTTTGCATGCAACATAGAAGAGGTTTATCAATGGTAATATGAAATTTTTTGAGTGTTTGTATTGATACTTATGAGTACTCATAGTTTGGTCATGATGTTATAGCTTAAAAGCATTGTAATAATCTTGCATACAGTAAACAAAGAGGACACCAGTTAAAGTCAAGTTGAGTAAGAACTGGTGAGAAAGAGTCTTGAATAAATATTGAGGAACAGAGTCAAGGAAGGAATTTAGTGAGAGTTAAAAAATATTATTTCATTACAACATTGATCTAGCAAGGTAAGGAGAAAGCTACTTTCTTTGTGCAAACTGTGTTAGAGTACCTATAACCTTGTTTTATGGTACACTTTTTTGAGGTTAGAAGGAATATAGAGATTTTTTGGTAAAGAGTTTCAACGTGCATAAGGTTGATATAAGCATGTAGGTGAATTTTTATTCTTTGAAGAGAAAGAATATTCATTTAGAGAGAAAATCACCCCTACCGGGTTTATTGGAAACCCTCACTAGGGTTTGGTAGAAAGAAGTGTGTTGAGGGTGTTAGAGAGTTAGGAAAACTCTACAATCCTTAATAATGTTTGGTGAGGTCTATATTGGAAGGATTATACTGATTGGAAGTTTTGGATCCCTCCTAACTGGAAGGAAAATGTGACAATACTTAATGTAACATGTAGATGTCTATTTGTAAGCTAAGGAAGAGGATATTGAGAGAAAATAAAGGTTCCACGATGGAGATAAGATTTGAAACTCTTAAGGAAGATCTAAGTCTCCATAAAAAAACATCTATTAAAATAATTTAAAGGTAATGAACTTCTTTTGTTGGATTTATTACTAATAGGGAGAGTGAAGGGGACTAAGACAAGAAAGATTTGCCTAAGAAAGAGGTCAAGATAACTAAAGGTATGTGTGAAGCTTGAATCAAGAGGTGTAAAGTAGAAATTATGATCTTATAACATTCCTCTCAAATATTTTTGAGGCTCTAAAGCCCAAATAATTTTGGATTTCTTTCTAATTCATGACAGTTTAGATCACAACCAAGTCACTGTTAAATATGACCTAATTGGTAAGTTGAAAAGGGGGTTTTGGGGGAAATTTTGCATAGGAAGTCCTATTGAAAATTTTATGACAAGAACTAGAGAAAAATGGGTGCTTTGAATGATGGTTTTTTTTGCAAGTGAATCATTAGAATAAAAGTTAAGTGTAAAAATCCCTTAAGGCAAGGCTGGTAGAGAGTGGTGAAGCTAGAAAGAAGGAAAGGAGTTAAAAAAGGGACTTAATCAAAAATTTGAAACACAAAATTTTACCCACACCTTATAAGGCTAAAAGGGTACTGGAAAGTGAATTTATTTTGTTTTGGGGTGCTCTACATTACTCTATTCATGAACTCACTAGGAGTAAGTTGCTTGAGTAGCCTAGAAAGGAATTTTTTCTAAAAGGTAAGTCCATTGATATTTTTGGTTGTTTTTATTCATTTAAAAATTTTATTTGACATAGTTAAGGGTATAAGAACATGTTAAAGTGATTGGTTTAGTGCAATGAGCTGAATGATCAAGAAATTGCATAGTTTTGGAGCTTTTGTGAATGAGAGCAAGAGCTAGTTTGAAGGCCAATTAGGAATTGTTTGAGTTTTGAATCTTTCTTAAATTTTAAGTTTCTTGATAATGATAATGTTTTGCATAATTTGGTATTAGAGAATGTTATAGATTCTTGAAAATAAAAAAATCATTGTTTTGAGAAGTGATTCCAGGAAAGAGAAAAAAAATGGTACAGGCTAGAAAAGTGATAAATTTAGCTTGGGAAGAGAAGATGGAAAGGATGATGGAAGTTGTGTTGAACAGGTTGGAAGGTATAGAGGAAACTCAAAGAAATATGAGGATATAAATGAGTTATATGTATAGGAATGGGTTAAATGGAAGATTTCAATTTGCAGGAAAGTGCTTCAAGTGTCAGAGATATGTAGGACATAAGGCATATGAGTTCAAAGAGATGAATGCACAGATGAGAGAGGATAATAGAGATGATAATCAGATTATTCAAGACAAAGATAAATCAATTATTCGTAGAAGAGTTCTTTTGAAATTAGGTAAGGTGGTGAATGATGTAACTCAAAGAATATGCTTGTTAAGAACTGTATGCAAAGCTAAGGGTAAATTTTATAAGGTGGTTATTGGTAGTAGAAGCACCGAAAATCTTGTTTCATTTGAGATGGTAGAGAAGCTAGGTTTGAAAACTGCAATTGCACCCTAACCCATATCAGGTATCATGGATGCAAAATGTACATCATATCTTGGTTAGGGAACAATGTCATGAGAGTTTTAGATTAGAAGATATAAGGATAAGGTATAATGTAATTTACTTCATATAAATGTTTTTAATGTGTTATTAGGTATACCATGGAAGTATGATAGGAAAACAATGCATGATGGCAATAAAAATACCTATACTCTTGTAGCAAATGGAGTAAGCCATACACTTTTACCTATCAAAGGAGAACAAGAACCATAAGAAGGACTAGTGATGATGATGACAACCAAGAAATTTTTGAAAGATACTAGAGAATCATGTAAAAAGACAATATTCGGGCTTGTTACGCCTCATAATACTAATTTGAGAAATGGTTATGATAGTGATGGACATCAGGTATGTGGTTGAATAGATATGGTCTTAAGATAGGAAGAGGACAAACAAGATGAAGATGGTGGAGTGAGGAAAGAAAGAAATGATAAAGAGAGAGAGGAAACACATGATAAAGTGCTTATAGACCAACAAGAAGGTCTAGAGGATAGAGAATCCATTGAAGAAGTGGATGAAGGTCATAAGGAAAGAGAGCTAGAGGAAGATAGAGTGAAAAGGTTGTGTGAAGAAGTCTATATGAGGCATGCCAGCCTCTTGTTTTTGAGTCTAACATTTCTTTGAGAATTGGTTTTATAAGTATAGATAGAATGAATGAAGATGAGGATTATATGATAAGAATCATGAAAAGGAAAGAGTGGACATGGAAAATTCAAGATAATTTATAAGAAGATGTGAAAAAATCAAGTGAATGAAAGGAAGACTATGTAGATTTGATGGGAGTAAGAAACCAAGGAGAGATCTTAGTAGAAATTTTTTTGAGAAAAATTGAGAAGGAAACAATGCATGGTGAATAAAAGAAGCAATCAAATCTAGAGAGAAAATAAAATAGTCAATAAAGTGAGAGAAAAATAGACCAAGAAGCTAATAAAGTGCAAGAACCAAATGAGAGCAAGCATGAGACGTGTGAAAGACTAATCAAGATGATGGAAATTAGTCTTCTCAGTCTAATTCCTTTCTAAGTGACCTGAATATAGGTTCAACAGTTGATTTTATGAAGGGGCAGTCAAGGGAAGGTGATTATTTCAAGCTAAAGCTAGCACATTATCATTTTTGAGAAAGAGATGATTCAAGAAGGATTGAAGGAAGATTAAAAGGTACAATTTAATAGTTTATATTTTATGAATATGTGGCACATCTGAACCTAACTCAATTTTACATACTCAAGTACAACATGAAAAAAGGGAACATTACAGTCTTAGGAGCAACATCTTGATAAAAAAATTTAACATTTCAAAGGAGAGCTAGTTGAAAGTAGACAAATAATAACTAAGAGAGGTAAAATATTGGAATGGTATGTAATCAGGGGCCCTTTTTTATAATATTTAAATGAGGGTTAAGGGGACCCTGCCTCATACAAAGAAGCCTTCAAAAATACAAACATCCAAGGCCAAGGGTAATACCTATTTAAGCTAACACAAGACAAATGACTACAAGAAAAAAAAACACTCACAACTAAAATAACAACAAGATAAACTAACAAACCAACAATAGGATAACCAAACTAACAACAAGCTACATCACAGACCCAAAAAAATATTAATTCACAATATCATCCAATGTCTTCATGCTTTCAACCCCATTCCTTCACTTAATCCACAAATTATCACTCTCCATATTGCATAATCCCATTCTCTATCATTTCCTTCTTGGGGGGTGGACTCCCAAACTTCTCCAGCTGCCTTACCTTTTGCATTACATTAACCAATTCTTCCATCATTTTCAAATGCTCAACCATACTCTTCATATTCAAACACATGTAAACTTTTAATTTGTAGCATAGATTTCCTTTATGCTGAGAATCTCCTTCTCCATGATCTTGCACCTTTTATTTGTTGTTTCCATTTTTCTCGTTTACTAGGATAGTGGTGATTTTATCAATTTCCTTCAACTCTTTCAACTATTTAGACACCATACTTATCTTTTTTCCTGTTAATATCTGTATCCAAATGACATTTCTTTAACTCCTTTATGAAATCACTGAATTTAAACCACAACGTCCTTGAGCTATGAAGAAATCCTTTTGGGAAAAATTTCAAAGCTATAAGGTTTGCAACTACCTCCTCTATATTCTATGTTTAGGAGTTTGACTCCTCTTCCTTCTCTTGACCAGGATGGGAGTCCTCAGTCCTCCATCTTTGTTTCATTATCTTTCAGAATCTTGGTTCTTATTCTTGGCAGGAGCTTCACTTCGAATGTATGTTTTCCCCTCCATTTCTTCCTCCACATTTATCTTCTCCTCAGTACTAGGAGCTTTGTTGATTTTCCTCTATTTTCTTGACCTTACTTCATTCCCTAGTTCCACTAGAATTAGGATCCTTTCCTTATGATTCCTAGGGGTCTTTCCCACTTTCTTCCCCTATTTAGGGATACCAGGGCTCTGAATAAACTCCTCCATCGACACTAACTTCTCTGCCCTATTCATCATAGGGACCCCATTTCTAAACAAATCCTTAATTATATCCTGGTGTAAAGGGACCTTCAAAGTCCCTTTCTTAGATTGCTCAATTGATTTTACAAGAGATATAAACAAGAAATTAGGAAAAAAAATTCTTTCCATGTCTAAAGTGGTTAAGCATGGGAAAGTGGTATGCATAAACCAATTTAAATCTTCCTGTTATCACCGAATCACAGCACCCCTGGATGTTGATCAGATTTCTAGTTTGATCACTCTAAGCATCCAGTGTGATTGGATAACAATGGGGTACTATCTCCAAGTTGTGGGACTTTGCTACTTGAGATAGGACCTCTAGAGAAAGCTGGTTCTTGCTCCTAAACTACCTGCCACAATCTACTCCAGTGCAAGCAGGCTAACTGTTCTAATCTAAAATTTCCAAAGGGAACCAGGGAGACAAAATGCATAAAATGAAAGCCTACACTAAAGCGGTGATACACCAGAAAAGAGGGTGTGAGAGTTAATCTCCAAATGTGTGAAATACAGAGGCGAAGTGCACACTAGAAGAGGTGATGACAGTTCACCATAATCCAGCAAAAAATGCATTCACAGCAATATTCCAAGCAACACACAATGATAATGAATTCCTGCAAGAAACATAACAAATAGACACAATATTCTTATAGAAAGATCAAAGGGGCAAGAAGAATGCAAGAAAACATAGCAGGGGAAGATGCATCCCACAAACTTGTATTTTATTGCTTCATGAATATGCACAGTTCAATCTCTTACAAGATAAGGGACTGGATCACCATGCAAGGAGTACACTACAAAGGGACTGCAGCACATTGGCTTAAAAAATCAATTTTAACAGAGCTTTTGCTACCCAAAGAAAACTATCTCTTTTCTCAATGAGCCCAACACTCCAATTTATAGAAAAACATGAGAGAGGAGAAGAGAAGGGGGAAATGGAAATCCAAAAATATGTCTTTCAACCCACTTGTAAGATAGCATTAAATAGATTGAAATGATTGTATGATTACTTGTAAAAATCATCCCCATACTATCCTAAGTGCTGCAACAAAGAAAGAAATGATGACCCAATGCCTTCTTTAATTGCTCTCCCAACTACCAAATAAAACACTATGTCATGAACCCGGCCACCTTTCCTATGAAAAATCCCCATCAATTTCTCATAACATCTAGAATTTTCTTGATCTATGTGCATCAAGCTTAGAAGACCATGATTCCAACAGTACCAATTTTGTGTGATTTTTGTTGAGAAATGCAAAAGTTTATGACCTCCAGAGTGCGAGCAGCTATTTTGGGTCTGGCAGGTGTTTTCTGTCATTTGACGGGAATGACCATTAACTGATCTTGAGCCAAATATGTTTATTTTATTTAAATATATCTACTCTCATTAAAAATAAGAATAAATTCTGAGGCAGAGGATGTCGTGCTCGTTTCCAGAAAGTCCTAATTTTATGAAAATTGGAGCTCAAAGTCAAAAAGTTATGGCTGTTAGAAGTTTTCACGGAGGCAAACATTGACTTTTCTTCTTTGCCTTTGTGCCGGTATTGTGAAAAAATCAGTGTCTGCACACGTCCCAGCTGTCCCCACTAGACACAGTGCTAAAATTTCACATCATCTGCCGATTCAGGCCTAGCTTGGCATCCTTGCAGCCCAGTGATTTCACCATTTGCGCGTCCTGCGTATACTTCTGTCCCAACTATCCCTGACAAAAATCGGTTCGGCCGGTTCACGCCATAATTGATCCCAACTGTATCCCGGACAAATCGGTTCTCATTTTCGGCCGATTCCGGCCGGTTTCACATACTTTTGGCCTAGCACGTCCTTGACAAAAATATGTTGTACAGGCTGCATAATTGACTGACTTGCGGCAAATCAGACGATTCAAGTCCCGTTCGCATACTTTTGGCCCAACTTGTCCTAGACCGCGCGGAACAAAAACTTTCACTAGTTTGCTAATTTTTTCACTCTCCTGCAGCCATTTCAGCTTTATCGCACCCGCCGCGTACTTTGTTTGTCCCAGACTGTCCCAATTGCTATTTGGACCTCCTGGAGCCAAAAATTTCTGCCGATTTGCTTATTCCTTTCTATTTCAAATGTTCCCAAAATTGGTACGACGAACCTTGGTACTTACCCGCAATTTTTCACAATTTTTGCAATGCATTAACCTACAAGCCTTTTGCGACTTCATTTTTTTCGCATTTTTTCTAACTCGCTTGGGATCCTTTTTTCTTTGGCCATGGTAGAGTTAGAGAGAATATCAAAGGGAACCCCAAAAACAATGATTTTTGGCATCTGAATCAATCTACTGTGCTCTGGGACTTCAAGAATCTGATGCACGTTATCAAAATTTAACCCTCTGAGGGGTGAATTTTTTTATAACAATTCCTTCAAAAATTAACATAGTGAATAAGAAGTCAAATTGACCTCATCATGATGGGGAGGGAAGGGAATCATCGTTTCAAGACTTAGTGAAAAATGAAGGTCCAAGGGTATTCTGGACCTTTAAGGAAGGTTGTTAACCTCCATGATTCAACAGATAGTGAAGCTTTCATTCTAAAAATATTCCAACCTTCAAACGGGACATTGAAATGTCACTCATTAAGTCAATTACATGAAATCGCTCTTTCAATTCAAGAAGAAGAATCCCCACATGGAGACCATGCCTTTCTTTCCATTTTTATTTCATTTAAAAAATCTAAACTCAGATTCTACCTCAAGCCCTCAAAAATAAAAGGGATATTTGAAAGGTATATGAGGTACCCGTTTGATGCACAAAGTTGGACTTCAGGACTTGAAAGGTTGTTTAATGTCCATCAATGGTCTCAGGAACCACCCTAAAAGATAATGATCCCAGTTGAGTATCAGTAGGAATTTTTGAAGAGATGAACATCCCTTGCTTATGGGGGAAGATTTAACATATTTCTCTCTAGTACCATGGTGTTTTTGACACAAGTGAAAAACTACCAGATAATAAGAAAGATTCCCAGACATAATACATGAACCTACAATATTGAAAAGCTTAGATTGATTGGGATATGTATGTACAAGGCAGATCAATAGTGAGTGAATTAACATAGAGAAGGTTGAACTCATGATCCCCCACACTACTGCCAGAACTTAGAAGATAAAATACAGTGAACCTGTAGTATAGAATTAGAGGGCATAACAATTGATAATTATAGACAATATACCTTAACCTATCAAGATAAACTATGAGACTTCATAAGAATATTAGTCATAAAAGGCAACTGATAGTTAGTAACTGATATCAGGACTAGCTTTTCATGAACATATCTTGATAGTGCATAAGTCCCAAAAAACTAGTATGGATTTTCAAATTGGTATTAATGATGTGCTCATAAAGTGTCTCTCCACTTATTCCATCAAGAAATATTCCACCACTAAATGGTCCATTTACATGTTTGACATAATGCTAAAAGGTGATGCGCTTAGAATAGAAGGAAGACATTTGGTAGCTTCCTTTCTCTGAAATCATTCTGTAGTGGGTGACTCAGTAACTTCTTTCATCTCAGTTGCATGATATAATGTTATCTGAATCACCTTCCACAATTAGAAACTTGAGGTGTCTTTCCATAATAATCTATAACAGTTCAAATACATGGCAGCTGCTTCCGCCACCTGGTTGAATTTAGACTACCAAGGATGTATAGTAATGTCAAAGTAAATTTATCCGTAATGGAAGCACATAATAAACCCCTCCACCCCCATCCTTTCCTTGATTTCAATTCACTACACCATCAAAATTAATTTACTAAAAAAAACATTTTCAATAGTAGTATTTCATCTCACCTGTTCTCTAGGATTCAATTGAGGAGTAATTATTTTCTATTTTTTTTTGTATACAAGTGTATTCATCGTATTTTTCCACAATATTAACCTCCTAAATCTAATAATTTTTAGATCTTACACTTTTTTAGCAATTGACATAGTTTGCATTCCTTTTAGCTTTAACCATACCTACAAAGTGAATTTGTTGATTACTATTCCTGTTCCCCTTCAAGACCCTTGTATTTAAATCTCCTTCCACACTTACCACCAAAAGTCTTAAAGACCATATGAGCCAATGCATTTATTTTGTTTCCATTTTTAGTGTACTATGTATGTCTCAATTCGCATTGTGGTACCATGAATTCCATTCATGGAATTCTGAGGACTAACCCAATCAACCATGGAATCTAATTTTTAGGAGAGATATACATGATCACTGAAAATGCCTTAAATGGATTCCAGAAACTAAAATTATGTATTCCAATATCTACTAACTATTGGATTCTACATAACACATATTGATTAAAGCACTTGGACTGGAATATGGAAATCTTTTAGTGGAATGATTGTTCTAGAAATAAATATTGTGATGAGACAATTAAAAGTGAAGTGTTTCTATATGTACATGAATAACTTTAGGTTATTGAGGACCCCCGTTCCATACATTCCCACATGTGACTAATGTCCTAAGTGAGGACTCATTCATCTTCAAAAGATGGAGAATCTATAGATTTAAATGAAGGTCATCCATCCCCATATGTTGGCCCCTGCAATTGATAATATGTGAAGGCTCATCATTAAGGAAAGGAAAAGGAGAGTGATGTACAAGCATTGAGTAATTTACTCCATTTCCTTATTTGTAAGTCCTGTTTACTTCACCCATATTTTTTAAGAGAGAAAACCTTTCTCCCATTACCCCAACTATCATGGTAAGATAAGGTTCAACACCAAAAAAAAAAAGGATTGGTGAGTGAGGCTTTCCTACAAACTAAGATATGCTAGTGTTAATTCCATAGAGAGAATTTTTCTTCCATGGGAGATACTGTCACAAGCCCATTTTTAGAATTTCTAGAATAAAGTCTTCGTTCCATTTCTGATTTCACCAAGTTTACATACAATGATAACGCTATAAGATAGTCTAGGGTGACCTAATTGATCAGATATTCTAGGTGACATATCTTGACATTACAAAGATGATGATGAGAAATGAATAATAGTGCACTTAGGTCATCCAAAAAAAGATGTATTAGAACTTGGTTCTAATGATGGATTTGTCCACACACCTTAGGGACTGTAATTCAATATCCAACTGATGTTCAGTGATGCATGTGCATAATAAATAAAGTAACCCTTACATAGTAAAATGCAAGACCACCCAATAATGTATAGGTCTATAGAAATAATTCCAAGCCACTAGCATGTAATACGATGTTTGACTTTGGAGTGAGGTTTCCATAGGAATTACTTCTGTATTCAATCTAATTTATCTGCAAGCTATATGAGAGGATTTGGCAAGAGTGACATTACATTGATTGGGATGCAATAACTATAAATGAGATTATATATAGTTGGTGCCTAAATTTATTGACCTCTTCTTAGTAATTTATCGAGGTTGGAATCTCTTGCCAACTAAGATGATGTCATCCAAACCTTGATATGAGACACTCTAATTACATTCATTATCTATATTGTTTTCTATCATGTAACTAGTGTACCCAGCTAAAAGGATTTCGGGAATGTTTTAGATTCACATTCCATGACTCTAGCTAATCTTGAGCCTAGTGAATGTTTTCCGACATTTTTTTTGAAAAAACCCATCTTTTATCGGTACCATTTTGAAGCATGACCCATAATATTTTTTGGCCATGTATTCATTTTGTGGCTGTTGTGAAAGAGTAGGAATTCTGGTACCAAAGCCATAGTCCCACTCGACATGATTGTTTCCCTCCTCAAAGTGTTGGTTAGAAACACCTGTCACATTCCAACATCATGGGGAGATTATCCATAGCTAATAATTCCATCGGCTAAAGAGTCTTGATGAAGAAAATTCCTAGTCAGGGCATCGATCTACCATCCATTAACACGAACATAAATGGTAGAATAATTGATCAACTCATGTTTGGAGATGATCTCTAGAGGAGCATGAGAGCCTCGAAACAAGGCACAATTTATTATACCATAGATGACGATGTGAAAGCTGTGTGTGTGTTTGTGTGTGTGTGTGCGCGTGCAGTAGCATAGAAAATTTAAAAGGGGACAATCTGATACCCAAATGTAGCATAGCACCTATAGATGCAAAGCACAAATAGCTCATGAGGACCAATATACATAAGATTTTTCGAATCTCAAGGAATATAATAGAGAGGGGAATAGTCAGTTTCTTGAACAATAATACACTGTACAAGTATCACACAGAGAAATAAAAAGAAGAAAGAATATTAACACACAATATAGGGAACACTTTCCCTTTCCCTTGGGAGTATGATACTGTAGCATCACTTGCAGCTTATACATATAGGTGATAACATAAAATTTTGGCTTTCCTAGTGTTTTGATAGGACCTAGGGGTCATTAGGAGTCATCTAGGTATGTTAGGTTTGAATAATACCTTCACAAATATGAATTAGTTAGTTTCACTCAAAAACTACCAATTTAAATCTTGAGAGTAATTTTGGTTTGTAAGTGATGTTTAAATGTAATCTTGGAGCATCAAATCATGTAATAATGTTGTATGAATTCATAATGAGGTCTAGGAGTCATAATAATATCAAGGTTGTGACCTAGTTCTTAGGTCCTAGGATTCTAGGCTAGGTGGAGTCTTGTAATGTTATAAAAAAATTCAAAAACATAAAATATGAAGGGTCGTAGAGGAAAGAATCGGTTAAGAAAAATTCAGAAGGAATATTTAAGCCTCAATGTAACTGTTTACATCCATCATTTGAATGGTCATACAATGGAAAATATCTTCAAGAGAGTTTAGAAGAGAAATATTGTGTATACAAAACTATGGGATACTATTTCATGGGTTTTTGTGTATGGAGATGATCAAAAAATTATGTGCATGCATCATAGAAGAGGTTTATCAATGGTAAGATAGTATTTTTTGAGTTTTTTCATTGATACTTATGAGTACTCATATTTTTGTGTGTGTTTTATAACTTAAAAGCATTGTATAAGCCTGCAATAGACAGAGAGGAGACCACTAAAGTCAAGTTATAAGAATTGGTGAGAAATATTCTTGTATAAAGATTGAGGAACATAGTCAAGGAAGGATTAGTGAATTTACACAAGATTATTTAGTTACAACCGTGATCTATAAGGTAAGGAGAAAGTTACTTTCTTTGTGCAAACTGTGTTAGAGTAGATAACCTTGTTTTAGAGGCAATACAATGGGTTTTATGGTCCTTTTTCAAGGTTAGAATAAATATAGAGATTTTCTGGTAAGGGGAACACATGTTGGAGGTTAAGACAAGCATGTAGGTGATTCTGAAGAAGAAAATTATTTGTCTGAAGAGGAAATTACCCCTACTAGATTTATTGGAAACCCTCACTAGTGTTTTGTAGAAAGGAGTGTGTTGAGGGTGTTAGAAAGTTAGGTAAAATATTCAATCCTTAATAAGGTTTTGTGAGGTCTATATTGGAAGGATGATACTGATTGGAAGTTTTTGAACCCTCCTAATTGGAAGGAAAATTTGACCATCCTTAATGTAACATGTAGATGTCTACTTGTGAGCCAAGGAAGAGGATACTGAGAACAAACAAAGGTTCCACAATGGAGATTAGAGTTGAAACTCTTACAGAAGCCTAGATTCTTCGTAATAAACATGTATTGAAAACATTTAAAGGTAAAGAACTTATTTTTTTGGATTTATTGCTAACATGTAGAGTGAAGGGGACTGAGACAAGGTATAGTTGCCTAAGAAAGAGGGTAAGATAACTAAAGATAGGTGTGAAGCTTGAATCAAGAGATGTAAAGTAGAACTTATGATGTTAAAACATTCCTCTTAAATAATTTGGAGGCTCTAAGGCCTAAATCACTCTAGATTTCCTCTAATTCATGAAAGTTTAGATCATAGTCAAGTAAGACCTAATTGGTAAGTTAGACAGGGGTTTTGGAGAAATCTTTGCATTGGAAGTCCTTTGAAAATTTTCATACAAGAACTACAACCAAATGGGTGCACTAAATGATGTTTTTTTAGTAGGTGAATCATTAGAATAAAATTTAAGTGTAAAACTCCCTTAAGGTAAGGCTAGTAAAGAGTGGAGAAGTTAGAAAGAAGAGAAAAAAATGGGACTTAATAAAAACTTTGAAACACAAATTTTTACCCACACCTTATAAGGATAAATGTGTATTGGAAAGTGAATTTAGTTTCTTTTGGTGTGCTCGATTATTGTATTCATGAACTCACTAGGAGCAAGTTTCTTGAGTAGCATAGAAAGACAATTTTGCTAAAAGGTGATTCCATTTATCTTTTTAGTTGTTTTGATTCACTTCAAAGGTTGAATTGACATAGTTAAGGGTCCAAGAACATGTTGAAATGGATGGTTTAGTGAAATGAGTTGAATGATCAAGAAATTGCATAGTTTTTGAGATTTTGTGAATGAGAGATAATGTTAGTTTGAAGGACAATTAGCCATTGTTTGAGTTTTGAATCTTTCTAACATTGGAAGTTACTTGAGAATGATAATGATCTGCATTAAATTCTTACTAGTTTCATCTTCCATGACATCTTCAAGTTTTTCATTTTTAGCCACATGTCTTATTTTAGGAGCTTGATTTCTCCTTGGAGATCTTGAATCATATATTTTTCTTCTTGAAGTATTTCATTTTATTTTCTACCATAAGGGTAAGTTTTTCTTCGATGTGGTTCTAATAGTATTATGTTGTTCAATGGAGTGGATGTGTTTGCATGGTTAGGAGATACTTATTGTGGTTATTTGAATTTTGGCTCAAGGTTCATCTTGTAGTGTGACAACCTTAGGGTGACGTTATTCAATTATTTGGCACACAATATTAATCATTCTTGTGACCTTTTCATTTTTTTCTTTCATGAGTGTGTACATATCAAGAAATTTTCAACCTTGTGCTCTTTTTGGAAGTATGCACATATTGGGAATGTTGTATAAGTCGTATTTATAATGGTTTGGTGACCCACACTTGTAGCAAATTCATGGTGGAAATAATCTACCTCCACGTCCACCTTGACCTCGACCACATCTTCCTCTCCCATATCCTCCACATCCTTCTCTATTGTTATCCATGGTGGATTGTTTGATATTATTGATATAGATTCATAAATGTGATCAATTATGTGATAGTTAGATGTATCACGTGTATGCACATCACAATATACATAGTAGGTTGCTACTTTTTTTTGCATTATAAGTTATAGTAAGGGAGAATTTATTGCATCATGACTTCCTTCGCATATCTCGCAAGCTATCAACATTGATTTTATATTTTAGCGTGGTCATGTATTATTTTAATGGCCTTCTACCTCAAATTTAAGGCACCACATGCCACTGTGTGTTGTCTTTAGAATTTTTTTTTCAACTTCTATAACTAAGTCACCACATATGTAATCTATGCCTCCATGAATGGTCTAACTCTTGTGTCGATTCTCCCAACTACTTCAGTATGTAACACTACTTCCAAGATTTGTGTGGATCATTAAAGGTTTTGTGCAAGAGGGAACACAAATACCTTGTGCACATTGAGTCAGATATATCCCCTATGATAGATTCAAGATTAGTGTTTTAAACTACACATCATAAACACACAAAGTTTGAGCTAATCCCTACTCGATTTCTTTCAGTGTTGAGATACTTTGTTGCTCAAATTATGGTATATCAAATTCTTTCAAGAAGGATGTTTTTAAGTATTCATAATGCACCATAACTTGTAATGGATCAAGCTTCTATACTGTGTATGGTCACAATCAATAAGTGTTATGGAAAATTGACTTGCTTTGAATTCTGAAAAAGTTACACCTTTTGAGTGCCAAATGAGCTCACACTTGTGAACATGCTCTGAAACATTCTCAACCCATGGTATTCTGGTAAATATAGAGGTATGTCATAGAATATATTCAGTGCTAGAAATTTTTGTGTGTTAGTCACAACCCTTCTTTGTACTGGTATTCTTGTTGTAGACGCCACAATGTTTCCACTAGAACTCGACACATTAGTTCTAACAACATGTTTGGTGGGTGCATTCCTTTTACACCATCCGGTTTATTCTTTACTAAATTGGAACTCATTATTCTAAATATTTAGACTTTTGGAAGACTCGGATTGAGTTGTATCATTTTTTGGTGTTGGTGTTAGTGTTAGTGATTGAAGTACAAAAGAAAAGATAATACTCAATGAATCATTTTCCTTAACTTTATCTGCTTCTTCGTCACTGTATGTTTTAATAAATAATTTACATTCTATATGGGGTGGTCCAGTTATATGAGTAAGCACAGTATGTTAGATCAGGATTCCATTTACATTATATTGTCCCTCTTCATCCTCTGGGGTTCCTCTTATCTCATGACACACTATCCCATCTTCTTTGAATTCTTTGTCCTCATTTCCTTCTCCCTGACTTAACCAATGTTGTTGGTCTTCTTGTGTAGTTCTTAAAGTTGAGTCTCTTGGATAGAGAAAATCCTTCTTCTTTATTATTTTACACTTATATTCTTCATATCGCATCCTTCTTAAAGTTTGTTCATTTGGGGGATCTATGGTTTTTATTTTCTCCTGTCCTTCCTACACTTACTCCTCATGTGTGTGGACAGTTTATCCATCCATGGGGAAATTCTCAATACCCATATCTACCATTAACTTATTTATTTCCAATATAAATTACCTTAAGCATGATCCACGTGGATCTTAGAATAATTTGAACTGAGCTTCATCTATGAAGGAAAATGTAGATATTGAGTATTCAATAATATAACTGTGAAGCATACCTTTCCCCCCAATAATCCGCCACTTACATCCAAGTTGGCTTATTTCATGCAAGTATTCTCATATGCTCAGGAGTCCAGGGGTACTTTTTTCCTAGATTCTACTTATTTCCCAAACAATTAGATATTAACCAAGCATGTAGATGTACATGAATTTTGCAGAAGAATGTATCATACAACTCATCATAGAGATTCATTTCCACCCATAACCTCAGCGAACAATCCTTCTAGATTGGTTGCTTATATTCAAAGGAATATTTAATAGTCTTCTACCAAACCTTAACATTTTCCCACATGATCTTGAAGATATTTTTTGCACATCATATTTGTATAGTTATGAGTCCTTAAAATAGAACCAAAATGTTTCACATCTAGTTATCCTATAAAAATATGCATTTGCTCGTGGGTTAAGTAAATTACACACACAATTACCCTTGTCCTCACGCTGGCCTATCACAACAAAGTGAGAGCTTGTGCAAGCTCATTTGAAGCCCAAATGATTTTGATTTTCATCAAGGTCAACATAATGAAGTGGAGATAAAGATTAACACTAAATATAAGTAACTAAGGAAGTGCCTTTAATTAACATAGTCATGAGTAAACAATACTATTACACAAAAATAAGTTCTGCTAGTCATATAGATCAATCATTGATTACATAATCACATTACATCATACTGTTCAAAATACCAACTTGACTATATTCCCTTACTCTTATCATACGCTACCAACCAAACTAGACAGACCACCCTAAAGAACCATTGATGAGGTATATATATACTATTGGGGACTTTCCGTTCACTAGAATTTCAAAATCTATTCTTAGCCTTAAATTTCTAGCTCATAGTTATGTAATATGAGGTGGTGGTTATCCCACATGCCACCACTGCTAGATCCTACATGGTAAGTGTTTCTAGTAGTTCCTTGGTTATATTTAGCCCCATCCTTTCTTTATCTACCTTGTGATCTATCCTTGCACTATTCTCTCTAGTTTTCTTGATCTATTCTCGTGTCAACAATATCCATAGTAAGTGACACACACACACACACACACACACACACACACACACACACACACACACACACACACACACACACACACACACACACACACACACACACACACACACACACACACACACACACACACACACACACACACACACACACACACACACACACACACACACACACACACACACACACACACACACACACACACACACACACACACACACACACACACACACACACACACACACACACACACACACACACACACACACACACACACACACTCACACACACACACACACACACACACACACACACACACACACACACACACACACACACACACACACACACACACACACACACACACACACACACACACACACACACACACACACACACACACACATACACACACACACACACACACACACACACACACACACACACCACACACACACACACACACACACACACACACACACACACACACACACACACACACACACACACACACACACACACACACACACACACACACACACACACACACACACACACACACACACACACACACACACACACACACACACACACACACACACACACACACACACACACACACACACACACACACACACACACACACACACACACACACACACACACACACACACACACACACACACACACACACACACACACACACACACACACACACACACACACACACACACACACACACACACACACACAGAACACACACACACACACACACACACACACACACACACACACACACACACACACACACACACACACACACACACACACACACACACACACACACACACACACACACACACACACACACACACACACACACACACACACACACACACACACACACACACACACACACACACACACACACACACACACACACACACACACACACACACACACACACACACACACACACACACACACACACACACACACACACACACACACACACACACAATATGCCCCCAATATGAAAAAGATATAATAATGAATGTAACAAGTATAATAAGTGCCAATGTGACCAATATATGAAGAATGTGAGGACAAATCCATCATATAGTAAGCAATGTATGATTTATGGAAACATGGGCATATCATACCCAAAATGGGAAACATATAAGTGATAAGAATTCTAATAAGTAATGAAGATAGGGTGTAAGAATATATGCCCCAATATAGGTAAGATTTTAAAGTGTGATATCAAAATTAGAATGATCATTCCCCAAGTGTGAAAATGTTGCAATATAAGTATTACAATAAAGTCATGCCAATGTAAATAATGTAATTGTTCATAGGAAAATGATCCTAAGATGGGAAAGGTATGATAGTGTAATTTTAATAATAGGATAATGCCCCCAACACAAGGAAATAAAATATAATTTCGATAGTAAAATAGGAATATTCCCCATGAGGGGGTGGAGTTGGGATGGAGGGGGAAGAAGGGGGGTTGAATGTGGGGGTAGGATGTAATCATTGTAGTTTTAGGAAATATTGATAACGCTTCCAAGGAGAGAATGATGTAATCATTATGAGATTGATAAGTAATAAAATTTCCCAAGGTGAGTGAAATGTAATCATTATAAGCTCGAGAAATGGTATTTTCCTTAGGTGGGATGAATATATAAATGTAAGCTCAAGGAATCATCATGCCACTATGTGGGAAAGATATAATCAATGTATGCTCAAACATAGGGTGACACCCCTTAGGCGGGATGAATATATAAATGTGCAACTATAAAAGGAATAATGCCCCAAGGTAGGCAAGATGTAATCTATTTAGGCTCAATAAGGATAAAATTATCCCAATGTAGGAAATGAAGTACGATAAGTACATACCCTAATGCAATGTAGTAAAAGTTCTTATATAAATAATAACACAAGGCAATATCATGTTTGTGATGGTTAAGATAAGTAAAGCACTATTGTAGTAAATGGAACACCCATACTAGGTTATATAAGATCAAGATAGGTGAACACACATGGGTGCTTTTCTGAAATATATGCATGATATAGATCATGGAAATGTTGGTAAGGACATATAACATTTGTACAACATGAATCATGGTGAATAAGGGCTTGGGAGACATGCGGAAACCAAATTACCAAAAATAGAAATAAATCAAACATGTGCATATAAATCAAAGAAAGAAACCAAAATTTCAAGAAAAGAAAACTACCACAAGGAATAATCAAAGAGCAAGTGTTAGTGTATTTATATTCCATACACTATATTCTAATTTTTGGACACACTTGTAATACTATTTGTAATTTAATATATAAATAATTAACCCATTGGTGCACACTTATCCACATATATTAATAGAGAATAACATAAACCAAGTTATTTAATTTATTTAATTATACAACTAATAGTCCTTTCTAAGAATTGTTTTACAAGTAACTACTCTCCAAACCCTAACTATAGCCTCTTAGCCTTTCTTATTAAGAGCATAGAGATAGTGTGTGTGGAATTAATTATGGAAGAGAGAGATTCATTATAATATTTCTTTCTGGAGGGACATTGGTTGTCCTTCACAATTGAGCTTATTATTACAATATTCATTCTACCTTGATCATATATGTGTTTATATTACTTTTATGGTTCACAAGTACGCACATACACTTGTGGGTGATAATCTTAAGGTTATTGCAGTAATCTTAGAACATGTCCAAAATTTCTAATAGTAATAATCAAATCCAAGTGGAAAATGGAATATACGAACATCCATAAAATCAAATAAAATTATTGACTAAGAAAAATAAAAAATCAAAGAAAAACTGAATTGCCACTAGAATGTCCCAAAAGCCAACTGTGAATCCATTCTCATATGTAAATAGTATTATAAGCACAATGTCTAGTTACACATTCATTTTATACCTATGTACCCATTTACACCTATATTGGATTTTACTTTTTGATATCTTGTGGGTAGATTGACAGATTGACACTTATGAATTATCACTTTAGCTAGTGTATTTCTAATTTCAATTTACCTATAGTTGATAAGGTCTTAAATTTTATTTTTCTATATAAAGAATCAGTAGGTTAAATTTATTTTGACTCTATAATACTCAAAATAAAAAATACATATCTTAATAGGTGGAAAAGGGATCATGTTAGAGTCAATGTTATTGTCCAAAATTACGTATAAACTATCAAAACATTGAGTAAATCACTTGTAATTATTATGTCAAGTTACAAGGTATTTTCAGGATTGTTCTATATTATTGACCATTTCATGGGATCACTCATTTAAAGTAGACGACTTTTTATATTTGAATAATTTTCAATGTGATATTTTTATATTGTCACAACATTATTCATTTCTCACACATGATTCTTGTTGGAAAAGTGATTATATAAATATTTTTCTTTCATAACACATTATTGATTGAGAGAATTGAGATACCATTCATTTATTTGAAAATAAAACTCTTTTACTCAATAATTTTCAATAAATCCAAGTCCCATTTCTTATTGATGAGAAACTAGAAGGATTGGTTTTTTGATACCATACTCATGTTTTCCTAAACCTTGACCTTTGTATCTATTTGATGTATACCTTTGAGTCCAACTCCATATTGTTTTCATGATAATTGAGTAAGACTATGAGATGTTTTTGGTTTGGAGTTATTATAATAATGCTATATCATATTCCTTTTACCTTGATTATAATGGGATTGTGTATTGATAAGAACATGTGATTGAATACGTATATACAAAATCGGGTCAAATATCTCACAACTACACAAGATAAAACACATAACAAAACTTTACTGACCACTCAATAAAAATTTATTCTATTTCATTCTTATGTGGGAGACATTACATTTATAGGACCATGTATTCGGACCATAATATCCTATAATTAATCTCACCTCTAGATTATTATGACATTTATTACAACAATCGTAATGTCAATTATTTATTCTATATAACTATCTCACACAAATACTCTTTATTTCACAATACTATTTTAAAATATGAGTTACCAAAAAAATCATTACATTAATCTTCACACATAATTATTTTACTAGTTCACTTTCATATGAGTACTAAAAAAATATTCCTAACAGTATATCATAGTGTTGAGGAATGATATAAAGATTACAATACCTAAGATATAAATGTCATATCAATACTCCCAATGACCAATTGGTGAAAATATTAGCTTGTATAATTTTCCTTTTGTGTTATTAAGTGTATGGTCATCTTCCTCATTAAGCTCTTACGTATTATTGCAATCACTAGATTAAAATGTGTGTACATGTTTTAAAAGAATAAAATTTTAAAGTACCATAATAGATTGTTGTGGTGTATTGAGATAAAAAATTATGATTTATATAGGATCTTCCATCCCATGGTAATGAAAAGGAACATTATCAGGATGAAAAGTTTTTATGTATCCCTCCTATACACATTTTACACATCAATATAAGTTAGAGGGAACTAGCTCCATACAATGAATCCATGACCTATAAGGGGAATGGTTATAACTAACATCGATATATATATATATATATATATATATATATATATATATATATATATATATATATATATATATATATATAACTTGGCATTCATATATATATACATATATATATCACTTGGCATTCCATAGCCAATGTTTATGGTTCAACAATTATGTTCAATGTATTCTTTCCTAAGGGCTTGCTTGGTACATTGTCATATCCTTTTACAATCATATATGAATATGCAAGATAATTTGCTCCATGGATAAGTGCAGAAAGAAATTATGACATGTTACTATTAATATTCCATCCCAAAATATTTTTTACAATGATTCATTTGATCCCTTTATTAAGAATTATTTAACTTGAATGTACAAGAGTAAATGTTAGTCCAAAATGTCCCTAGAGAAGGTAATTCCTCTTTCTTAAAGGAGATGGCATCCTCTCCATCCGTTAAGGTTTTAACAATAGAATAAAAATATATTGGTTCCATATCAAGTGGTAAAGTCATATTACATAAGGCCTCATAAATTATATCCTTAAAAAATTAGATTTCTTGAAAATTTACAATATAGAAAATTTGACACGGTTATTCTTAAGTTTATTTATAATATAATTCTTAGCAACTTGTGTTGTAATTTTAGGATTTTGATGAAGGTTAGGAGGGGTGTTTTAATTAACCCTACCTTAAGAGAGAAAATGGATGGAAGCATTGCATTCTCTACCACTCTAGGTTGTTATGTCATCTACCTTATGAAAAATCATCACAAAATAACCCACACACATTGTATCACTAAAGGTATCTAGGAAAACATTATCAATTACAATGGTATTAAGACATAAAATATCACTAACATTGTTATTGTATGCCATTGTTTGTAGGCTTTTTCCTATGTCTTACTTGTTCATTGCTTGTATGTTTTTGGCCTCTTTGACCTTGATTATCTTGTGACATTGCAAGCAATGTCCTATGTTTGAAACCCAATCTTCATAGTCTACGTTGTCTTTTATATGCGTATTTGTCTTGTTTTCACTAACACATGTTTCTAGCCACTTTGTTTGCATGTGCCTTGGTTTTTACCAAGCACATTCTCTCCCCACAGGGATATAGTGCCAGATCACCATTCAGTCCTCTCCTTTGGGTAACATCCTCCTAACGACGTCACATGCACACCAAATGAGGGGGGCATACATTGGGTGAATCGGTCACCCCATACAGTAGTACAACGCTATAACATAATACAATTCAACACAAAATCATAACACAGGAACAACCCAGATTATGACTTGGGTCCTCAGTTTAACACATACGATAGCTCCTAGATACATATACTAGTGCCTGGGCACTCCTAACCTTTCCTAGGAGTCTATAACTAGGGGAAATTATAATCACTTTCTCATATTGGCATAGTTTTCAGAAGTTTACACAGTACAAGCACAGTCCTTCAACATCAGAATGTATGCTATTGTCTTTTTCTTCTATTTCCTTGGATCAAACTGGATCGAACTTGATAAAACTAGAAAAAAGAAGGATCACAACATCTGCAGTGGTGTATAAATTTTTGGAAGCTTTCAAGGATGGAGAATAACACTAGAGTTATCTCCCCAAAACTATTTTATTGTGGCGTGAGATTTCCCAAGAAACTCACACTTAGCGTGAGATCACCCAAAAAATTGTTCTTCTACAACATATTCATGATATTTTCTATCATTTTCACTCATCATGGATAAGGTGCACATGTTCCTTTTACTAATTTTTTGCATTTTCACATGCTTTTACACATTTTTTACATACTTGGATTAGATTTTTCACATATACACGACTTTGACTACTCTTTCTCTCTTCTTTTACAGGTTCATCCTTAATACACAAAAAGAAGTAACCCTTCATGAACTGACAACAAAAATAGGTACAAACATGACACAACATGTACGCTTCACCCCTAGGTCCACTTCTTGCTTTTTAGCTTCCATGCTTCATTTTTATCACCCCAAAAATTTTCTTATCTCTTCGGCACATGTTTTCCATCAATCTACAAGGTGATTAGGTACACATCTCTTACCTAAGTTATGTTATCAAGTATTCATTCAACAACATAAAGTGGGGGTAAATGTAGATACTAAATCACGCACTTGGGTACATATCTAGGTCATACTCACATACCACTATTCATACGATTCCTAAGCAAGAAAACTAGTAATTGACATCTATCTTTTGCCTCTTATATATCTTTCTAGTTTCCTCTTTGGTATTACACACCCCACAGCCTAGTTTGAGCTTTGTTGCTTTATTCTTATTGATTCTAGACACCAGCGCCTAGCTAGGATGTCAGCGCCTTGGTGCCTTTGTCCCCTCTAGGTGCCCTCGACCTCTTTGTATCTTACTCACCTCTTTTGGGCCTCTTTTATCTTTTGGTCATCTTGTTTTCTTATGGGCTAGCCTTTTAGTTTTCAATTACGAAATTAAAACAAGGGAATCATATAAATACAAATATATGTGACCATAATAAAGGAACCGAATTCTAAACATCTATTACCACCAGCTAAGATTGCATCCAAAGGCATTCTAAGAACAAAAAAGAATCCATCTAGCACTCACTCAAGGGATAAGGGACTGCATTTTCTACATACACTTGATAGGATGGGAAGTTCATTTTTACATCCACACATCTACTTATATTACTATATCTAGTTATTGCTCGCTATCAAGTGCATCTTGCACAAGAGATTCCTAGAGAACGATTCTACATACACGCACATAGGATTACATGGAGTTTGAGATGTAGTATAACACTTGGTTGTAAGTTCACTTTGTCTTGTGACTGCCAAGGTCAGTCCAACTCCCCGTTTGTATCTTTTTTATTTTTGGGTTTCGATGTGTTTTGGGGGTTTTACAGTCACTTTCTTATATTGGCACAATTTTCAATAGATTATAGAGCAGTTTACACAATATAAGCACCATCCTCTAGTAATCAGAATGCATTCTATTGTTTTTTCTTCTGTTTTCTTGGATCAAACTTAATCAAACTAGAAAAAAGTAGGATCACACCATCTGTAGTGGTGTATAAATTTTGGGAAGTAGTCAGGGATGGAGAAAAACACTAGACCTTTCTCCCCAACACACTTCTGTCGTGGCGTGAGATTGGCCAAATAACTCACACTTGGTGTGAGATCACCCAAAAAACTCGCACTTGGTGTGAGATCACCCAAAAAATTGTTCTTAGATTAAGATATCCCAAAAAACTTGTTCTTCTACATCATCTTCAGAATCTTTTCTATCTTTTTCACTCGTCAAAGATCACGTGCACATGTTCCTTTTACCACTTTTTCACATTTTCAAATGCTTTTTACATGCTTTTACACATTTTTACATACTTGGATCATATTTTTCACATATATGTGGCTTTGAATTCTCTTTCACTCTTCTTTTAAAAATCCATCCTTAATATGAAACAAGAAACAACCCTTCATCAAGTGGCAATGACAATAGGTATAAAAATGACACAACATGTATGCTTCACCCCTAGGTTCACATCTTCCTCTTTAGCTTCCACACTTCATTTTTATCACCCCACACTTTTTCTTGTTTCTTTGGCACGCTTTTGCCATCAATCTACATGGTTATTAGGTACACATATCTTACCTACTTTATGTTATTGAGTATTCACTCAACAACATATAGTGGGGGTAAATGTAGACACTAAATCCCATACTTGGGTACATATCTAGGTCATACTCACATACCACTATTCATACAATTCCTAAGCAAGAAAACTAGTAATTGACATCTATCTTTTGCCCCTTTTATATCTTTCTAGTTTCCTCTTTGGTCTTACACACCTCGCAACCTAGTTTGAGCTTTGTTGCTTTAGTCTTACTGACTTTGGACACCAGCACCCAACCAGGATGCTAACGTCTAGGTGCCCTTGTCCCCTCTAGTTACCCTAACTTCTTTGTATCTAACTCGCCTCTTTTGCCCATATTTTATATTTTGACCATCTTATTTTTATATGGGTCGTCCTTTTAGTTTTCAATTATGAAATTCAAACAAGGGAATCATATAAATACAAAGTTATGTGACCATAATAAAGAAACAAGATCTAAGCATATATTACTACCACCTAAGGTTGTATCCAAATACATTCTAAGAGCATCAAAGCATCCATCTAGCACTCACTTAAAGGACAAGGGACTGCATTTTATAGACACACTTCATAGGAGGGGAAGTTCATTTTGACATCCACACATTTACCTACATTGTTACATCTAGATATTTCTCACTATCAAGTGCATCTTGCACAAGAGATTCCTATCTACACACACACACACACACACACACACACACACACACACACACACACACACACACACACACACACACTTACACACACACACACACACATACATGCATGCACGCACGCACATGCACACACACACACGCATGCACGCATGGACACACACATAGAGAGAGAGAGAGATAACTAAATGGATTCTAACATGTAGTGCAATGCCCAAATCGTAAGTTCACTTAGTCAGGTGACCACCAGGTTTAGTCATACTCCACATTTACATCTTTTTATTTTTAGGATATTATGTGTTTTGGGGTTTTGCAGGCGCTCTTTCTCTTTGAAGGTTTCAGGTGAATTATGTGGGCATAGTACGACATACAAGAGATAAAAATTAAAGTGCAGTGATATAGAAGTGATAGAGAAGAAATCATTTTCTAGCCATTTTCGTAGTCACGCCCCTCCATAACCATTCTACAATGCATAGGTGCCACTGACCCACTCCAGGTGCCCTAGTCCCATCATCCCCGATAGTTCTATATTTTTCTTGGCTTTGTTGTGATGGTTTGTACTTCTGTTTCATCGTTTTTCTAGCTCTGTACACTCCAAAATTTATTGTGAATATGCTAAGTATCCATTCTCTCACACTTATGGTTTCAAATTTAGTTGATTATTACTTAGGTCAGAATCTATACTTTATTGTTATGTCATTGCATTATGACTCTGTAATATAATTTGACTTATATTTCTATATTTGTTAAATAATTTGGTAAACCTGACATCTTTCATGCTTAGGTTGCTCATACTTTCATTGCTCTCATTTTCTTAAGATCTTCTCATCATGGATATCTCCATTCATGATTTCTTGTTGGCCAATCTTGATTGTCGTGCTAAAATTATTACTCTCTTGGCTAATACTCCCATCCCTTCTACTAATGATCTAGACATAGTTTATTAGACATTTGTGGATGTATTTTCTCAGTAGCTTACTTTTCCATCTGTTACAGCTGATAATATTTTTGTTTATTATAATGATCCTCCCCTACATATAGGAATATGCATGCAAAACTTGGGTGTTAAGATAAATTTAGTGGACAATGGATATGAGCTTAATCTTTGTCCTTTATCATTCATTCAAAATATAGGCCTTTCTTTAGCTAATCTTAGCCCAAAATCTATTTATCTCGAGGAATATGATTCTACTTCGCGTACATGTCTTGGAACTATTGTTTTCCCTGTCATACTTGCGCCAAAAACAATTCTTACAATATTCTTTGTTATTGATTTCCCTGTTCCATATAATTTATTACTCGGTAGACCATGGCTTCATAAAATGCAAACAATACCTTCTACAGTTCACCGATGCGTCAAATTTTAGCCTCATCAACATTTATCCGCTACTAGTCCATTTTAATATATTTTAATCCATTTAGCCATTATTCATTATATCTCAACATCATCCAGATAATAATTAATCACTAGATTAATTATTATTAATTAATCCATATTTATCATATTTCCCCCCATTTATCATTATTTATCATTTATCCTAACATTTCATTATTAATCCTATTAATTTTTAATATCCTATTTTCATCATTAATCTTCTTAGTCCATTATTATATCATATTATCCTATTTAAATCCTCATTAACATTTTATAAGAATTTAATATTCCTACATCTCACCTACCACCTACCCTACACATCCCTACACCTAGCCTTTCCATCAAATCAATTCCTTAATCATCATTAATTAACCTAATCACATCATTAACCTAAACGAATCATGTGCACATCACCTATAAATCTATAGGCTTCTAAATTTAGAAGCTTCTCTATTTCTCCCTCTCATTTTCAAATATTCAAATACATATACAACATTCCATTGAGTTTTTAATTCAATGGAAATCCCTCACAAATTCTAGAAACTTCTACTCTAGAATCCTCTATCCTCTCATCCAATTCCAACCCTTGGATTCAATCCACCAAGGCAAGATCTCAACCATTCAATTTTTCACTCACAAACTATAAATTGAGATCTCCTCCTTCATAAGATATGATCTTATAAATCTATAACAAAATTATTCTCTTTTGTTCTTCAACCAATCAATCCATCTACAATCAAGCAATCCTTCATCATTCTTCATCAAAAACAAAATAATCATCAAACGGGAAGTGTTGTCCAAGTGCATCCACATCCAAATCTGAATAAATCAATCATCTTCCAAGCACATCCACCATCAAGGAAGGAGAATCGCATGCTAGATGGTAAGTGTAGGTATTGTTCCTCTTGCTTTCATCTTTGCTTGATCTGAGGTAGTTGATATGTTGAGTTTGCATGTTGCATTTGAATTGGTTTCAGATTAATTTTATTTGTGCATGCTAACTTGATTTTTTATCTACATTTTTGGCACCCACCATGGGGCATTTCCCCCCCCAAATCTTTTTAATTTTCTATTTATTATCATATAATCACCAAGCTATCCAAATTTGGTTTCATAAAAATTTGATTTAACCTCATTTTTTTAATTTTTGGGCTTTTCTTCCATATTAGCGCATTTGTGACCTATTTCAGTGCTTTTACCCAATAGTAGCATGTTTGTTAATACATTAATGCATTTACCAAATTCAATGCATTTTCAAACACATTAGTATGTTTGTTAACACATCAACGTATTTGCTAACACATCAGTGCGTTTGCTTACACATCAACACATTTGCTAACACATCAGTGTGTTTGAAAACACATAAGCATGTTTGCTAACACATCAACACATTTATGAACATTAGTGTGTTTGCAAACACATCAACGTGCACTTTTTCCAACTAACCCCATATGCTCGTAGGTTTTGTGTTTTGGCACGTTTAGACCCTGTTTAAGCTCATTTATCCTCTGTAGTAGCGTGTTTAATCCATAAATTGATTTTTGTCTTAGTATTAACTATTCATTTACATATTTTTACTTTTTGCAGCATTTTCTAGAATCTAAAATTCTATTTTACAAGTTATTTATCCCAATCAAAGAAAAATCCATCGTTTTTGGTTTACAAATTTTGCTTTTAATCAAAACTACTAACCCCTTTGTTCTATAACACATTTATCCAAGAATTTGGGGTTATTTTCCAAACTACAAATCAAATTTTTTACAGGGCCTCCTCTTGAAGACCCATTTTTCACTTTAATCATCTTTTTATCATTTAAAAATAAAAAATCTTCAAATTATCTTGCATCTTTCATATTTTGCATGTTTTTTTGTTAAACCTGAAGGTTGGATTTTGTGTATTCTCTCCTCTTGCATCCTTTGATGATCTTGAGGATCAAAAGTGGTCCACTTTCTTCCCTTTTTCATTTTTAGGGGAAACGTGACATGGATTTCATCACCACACACTTTTCATAGTCATAGGGGTCTCGTGACCATGAGCTTCACCTCCACACACATAGACACACCTCGTGTTCCAGCGGGGTATAACAATTCTTAGACAAATTTCGCTATTGGCTAAGTGATTGCTTGTTTTAAGACCAATGTGAAGTGAGGGGCTTCCATGTCCCAACACCTAGGCCTTAGACAAAATCCTTGCAACATAGATTCAAGCCTCACGTACCAAAAGGTATATAGGGAGCACCCTTAGCAAGCCTTGTTTATCCTAGCATAGGTAGCCTTTAGCCGCAATCAAGCTATAGTGTAGGGGAAGGAACCACCAAATATTACTCACTAGCCAATCATACATTGACATAAAGGTGGGCCGGCTTAGTGAGTACTACTTTCATGTGTGGTATTGAAAACAAACTATATCTTGTTGCACACCCACTTGAATAGCTAGGTTGTGTGTTGCATGTGTGTTTCTTACTTACATATCATTTTAACCACACACGAATCAACCCCCTATCCAAACATAATCAAACCCAATCCATCCATCTAATTATCATTTTAACCACACACTAATCAACCAATCAAATCAACCCCCCATCCAAACATAATCAAACCCAATCCATCCATCTAATTACCCCAATCTTATCCGCTTTCCTAATCCATTCCATCAACATCTAATCCCTCCATCTTAGTCATATCTTACCTACACCGTATCCATACCCAATTCTATTCCTAAATATTTTCTAAACCTCCATCCTCATCATGGCTCCCATCAAAGTAAAATCCCCCACTCATCAAATTTTACCCTCCTACTTTGATCAAAACATACCTATTACTATCCATTCTTTACAAAACCAAATTATGACAGTCACATCCTCTATCCAACAATCTCCTAACCCATCCCAAGTTGATCCCAACATCCTTAAAACCATTCAAAATATTAACCAACAAATTATTGAATTCTAATAACACCTTAGCTAAACATCTTCTCACCCATTCTCCCTCACATTCACTTATGATAGTGAGGACCTTATTGACACTGACCAAGATAATCCCCCATCCACAAAATCAATCACACCTAATCATAAATCCACATCATCCAACACCCCTAACCATTTTCCTTCTTCACACACAAGTAGTTACATCAATTTTGATTAAATCCAATCATCCCCTTCCACAAATAAAGATCTCATTTTCAAACTTTTCCAAACCTTGACCAACTATGATTCATCCACCACTCCTGCTTCTAAATAAGAATCAAAATCAAAATTAAAACCCAAACCTAAATATCCCAAATCACCACCACTACCTAGTAACCTTATTTTACAAATTTTTAACCTATTATCTGAGCCTAATCCTTCATCACCACTATCCACCCCTCAATCCTCCAACCCAAAATCTAAATCTCCACTTACTCCAATCAAACCTATCATAATCAAGCATTAAAACAATCAGTTAATAAAACATCATATTTTTCTCCCACATCATCATCATCCTCCCTAACTACGAAACTTCTCCTAGGAATTCCCAAGACCTCCACATCCCCATCAACCAATCTAATCCCTAACTCCCCCCCCCATTAAAAAATATCATAATATACCTTATACATACCCATCCACTTCCAATCAAGATCAAACTAAACCAAAATCCTTATCCCCTACATCACATCTTAGTCCTAAATCCTCATCATCCTCATCATCCCAACCTCATCCCCTGGAATTTCTCCTAGATAGTCTTAAGTCCCCTCCTATAACATATACTTTGGCTCTTAAGCATCCATCACTTACATCGAACCCCATCTAATCTAGTGTGACTCCTATGTCACCAACATCTTCTTCATCCCCTAATCCTACTTCATCCAACGTGGCCCCCATGCCACCTTTATCCTCTCCATCCACCAATCTACCAATCACCAATCTAACCCGAAACCATCCAATGTGACTCCTAAATCACCTCAATATCCCAAATCTAATGTGGTTTCCACAACACCCCCCTCTATCTCAACTCAACCAACATCACCTAAATTTAACCCATATCCCTCATCAACATCTACTCCACCCTTTACATCCACCCAATTAAACATATACTCTTCATCCCAATCTAACACATCCTCTTCATCCACGTCTACCTTATCCGGTCCATCCCAAATTAAACCATCTAATCCTACACAAAAAAACCCTATACCATCCACCTCTCTCAAATAAACCAAATCCAATCCCAAGCCAAAATCCACTACCAATCCAAAGCCAAACCAATCTCTTAAAGTCCCCAAGGCTAATCTTCCATCCAAATCCCAACCATCTAATCCACATCTTAAACCTACATCCAAATCTAATCAATCCTCTTCTATCCTACCTACTCCTACACACATCCTACCTAACCCACCCTTATTACCCACACCATATCTATTACAAACCCCAACCACCTTCGCCTCCTTAGGTGAATCCTTGACTACCATCTTCCATCATCTTAAAAACTTCAATATGATCATCCATCCCCCAATCAAATCACGTTATAAAAACCTCCCTAGACCATCTTGGTATCGGGAGCACTATTATTGTGACTTCCATTACACACATGGACATTTGACCAATCGTTGCATGCACTTTAGGTCTTATGTCCAAAATCTCATTAACCAAGGAATTCTTATCCTTATACCTCTCTATAAACCACATTTTCATCCCAATCTTATCCCTAACCATCATCCACCATACAAATATAACTCAACATCCAAACATCATCACCCATCCAAATCTTATTGTATATCCAAAAATTACTCACCGACCAAAAATCAAAACAAGTCCCATCTCCCATCCTTTGTTAAGTCTGGCCTCTTAGTGGATGATAAATTTACAACCCCCCAGTATCATGATGACCAATTGGCATCATCCTCCCCATCCACTTCATACCTTATAGCTAAAAATATTTTAGCTAATATGAAACATCGAAGCACATGCTTATGCATCCATGAATAAGGCATCTACGAACACATCTCCCTTCCTCAAAATCTAGGTCGTTTAGGCTTAGGTTATAAACCTAACACTAACAACAACCCTCCCCCTACTCCATTACAACCCATTTCTACCACCTCTATTGTTGATCCTACCATCCCAACCACTCAGCCCAATAAAAAATCCTTTAATTCTCCTACGAATACCAAACACCTAAAAATGGATTGAGCACATAAATCATCGCCTGCACATGGATGTTCCTTCCTTACCACCTATCCTCCTTCCATCCAAAATCCAAACCCCTTTACATATAATCCATTCTTATTATCACATCCATTTATATCCTCTTCCAATCCACTCATTTAAACACTTGATCAGCTTGATCACAAATGTTGTAAGCCAATAGTACCTACTGTAATTATGTGACCTTGGTCGATCATTACCTCCAACATTTAAGCACCATTATCCTCCTATAGATACATACACTTCAACACACCTAATCAACTTGTGGTGAAGGACCTTAGGTGCATATTTTGACACTATAGCCAATGCCATCACCACACTCATTTCCATGCCCCCATCAAGCCACTGGTGATTCTTAACCCCTTGAGAGTTTTCAAGAGAGTGGAAGATCTTTATGCAAAAAAATCTCAAAAAAAAAAAACAAAAGATCATATAAAAATAAAAAATAAAAAATAAAATCCACCTCAAGACATTCTCTAGGGGTGTTTCCATCAACTCTACTAGGGCTATGGATGCCTAGCTGGCCAGTAGAGAAATGTTGTGATAAGAACCAGATGTATCTTTGACAGAGCTATGGACACTTGGATGGCAACAAAGCAATGCACAAATTAACCTTTCGTTCACCTTCTATTAACCTACTTGACTTAATCACTTCCTATATATTGGATAGTTTGTCTTCACATACTACCCATTAAGTCTCCACTTGAAGTGGTAATTAACTATTACTTTTGCATACACTTTGATATCAAAGAGACGTCGTGCTTGAATGTTGTCAAGTATTGCTTAGACCTTGGTCACACTTTTGTTCTAGGCTCTTCTTTTATTCATCATCCATTCCAAAACATCCATCCTTTGTATCCATCATCCATGGGTAATCGATGATCCTATTACTTTATCCTATCCACCCTTCTTCTTTCCCCCCCTTTTTGCTTCAATTAACCTGTAATCCTTATGACTGGGGGAAACTTTATAATCCTCTAGGGGAACCATCCCTTACTTTTTATTCTTCCTTACACTTCGAGGTACTAGAAACTAAACTATCATCCATCATCCCACCATTTACTTGGGGGCCTATTTTATCCAATCATCTCGCATTCTACCTTATCCAATCAAATCTCCTTTATCCCATCCAAAATCACCCCTTTATCCCAAATCCATTATCCTATCCAAAATCATCCTTTTATCCCACATCCTTTTAACTATAAAAAATCATCCCTTTATTCCACATCTCTTATCCTCTCCCTTTTGCCCTAATCCCTATCCACATCAACCTTGGGACTTATAGGAGAAAGTCACCTCCTTTCAACCCCACACATCCCTATCACATCTTCATCCCACCACATCTAAACTATCTTGAAAATCCAAAAAAAAATAAAATAAAAATTCAAATCCATAAATAATCAACAACACACATAAAATTTTAAACACTTTTGCATGCATTTGTGTGTGTGTGTGTGTGGTTGTTAGCTAGTTTATATTTTTCTTGCATTTGTATCATATTTTGGCTGATGGTATGAGGCTTATTTTCTTTCTTCTTTTGTATGACCGATGATATGAGGCCTATTTTATTTCTTCTTTTGTATGGCTAATGATATGGGGCTACTTTTTGGTCCAATGAGATGAGGGCCCTCTTTATGTTCCATGATATGAGGACAGGGGCATCTAGCTATTAAAACATCATGGTATTTATACCATTAGTGCATATTGCTTTATGCCACATCTTAATAAAATTTCTAATGATGATAATTGTGGGAAATTTATGATAGCACCACCCATTTCAATCATTGCTTAGCCTCATCATCATCACCTTATCCAACCAACCCTTCATCAATCATCTAATATCCAATCATCAAATCTTATTCATCCAATCAAATCTATTCAACATTTTCAATCAATCCTATCAAGTCCTATCATCCAAACATCTTCACATCCAAAATAAAAATCCTTACCCCTTGACTGGGGCATCCCAAATCCAAATTATCAAAATCTAACACCTAACATCAACAACATCATCCATCCAAAACCATGTGATCCAGCAACATCCAACATCCAAAACATCAAACCCTTTACTCAGGCATCCAAAATCACAACATCTTGCGCCCTTTTCATATATCGATGACTGGGGCATCCTATAGTTAACATCCTCTCATCTTCTCATCCTCTCACCCACAACCCCTTCATCTTCGCAATGGGCATCTCCTCTCTTTCCTTTTTTCTTCCCGCCTACCCACTCAAGGGGGCATCATATCACCATCATATCGTCTTCTACTCTTCTTTGAAAAATCATTGCTCTGCAATAATCCTTCAAAGAGGGGAAAAATGTCTACACATAAAATGTCTACATGACTAATTAACATTAATCATGTCCTACATTTTAGCCTTATCATCATTTATCCACTACCAGTCCATTTTAATCTATTTTAATCCATTTACCCATTATTCATTATATCTCAAAATCATCCATATAATAATTAAGCATTAGATTAATTATTACTAATTAATTCATATTTATCATATTTCCCCCCTTTATCATTATTTATCATTTATCCTAACATTTCATTATTAATCCTTTTAATTCATCTAATAACCCATTTTCATTATTAATCTTCTGAGTCCATTATTATATCATATTATCCTATTTAAATCCTCATTAAAATTTTATAGGAATTTAATATTCCTACATCTCACCTACCACCTACCCTAGACATCCCTACACCTAGCCTTTCCATCAAATCACATCCCTAATCATCATTAATTAACCTAATCACATCATTAAAATAAACTAATCATGTGCACATCACCTCTAACTCTAGAGGCTTCCAAATCTAGAAGATTCTCTATTTATCCCTCACATTTTCAAATATTCAAATACATCTACAACATTCCATTGAATTTTTAATCCAATGGAAATCCCTCACAATTTCTAGAAATTTCTACTCTAGAATCCTCCATCCTCTCATCTAAATCCACCATGGTAAGATCTCAACCATTTAATTTTCCACTAACAAACTATAAATTGATCTCTCCTCCTCCATGAGAGATAATATTCTATATCCATAACAAAATTCTGCTCTTTTTTTCTTCAATGAATCAATCCATTCTATCAATCCATCTATAATCAAGCAATCCTTCACCATTCTTCATTAACAAGAAAGAAATCATAAAAGGGGAAGTGTTGTCCAAGTGCATCCACATCCAAATCTGAAGCAATCAATCATCTTCTAAGCACATCAACCATCAAGGAAGGAGAATTGCATGCTAGACGGTAAGTTCATGTATTATTCCTCTTTCTTTCATCTTTTCTTGATCTGAGGTAGTTGATTTGTTGAGTTTTCATGTTGCATTTGAATTGGTTTTAGATTAATTGTATTTGTGCATGCTAACTTGATTTTTCATCTACAAATCCCACTTGCTCTGACACTATTTACATACAAGATAAATTGGCTCGGCTAGGATTCACATTGGATGATCTCATCCATGCATTGCACACTCCTCATTTATATCATGGATATGTTTGAATTACTATTTCTTATGGCCTATGAGTATTTTATTTGAAAGTCTTTGTTGCATGTGCTTCATGCATTTTACCACTTACTCTCAAGAAATCTTGGCTTGATTATATGGGCAGTACTTTAGATCCTGATCATATTAAAATTTCATTCCACATGCCCTTCGGATGTGATTTTATTTAAAATGATTCATTTCTCAGCTATTCAAAAATATTACTCGATGGTATGTGCATGAATTTCCATTACCACCTTTCACTGATGAAGAATATGTAATGGGCATGTACAATCTCCACCGCAATGGCTCCTTATATGATCAACCTTATACACTTGCTTACTAAGTCTTGGATGCATCTCCATTCGGTTTTGACCATGATAATGCCAATCTCTTAGATGATGTTACTTGATCATTCTCATCACCATACACTTGGGGGAATCACACTTACTCTTCCCCCCTCCTAGCATAGTTATATGTCTCACATGTCTACTTCTTAACTCTACACTTTGCATATAGTATTTCATAAAAATCTTGCACATCTTGATACATTTGTATCATCCTTACTTGATGATGAACTCTTGTGCTATAGTTCACACTTGAATATTGACGGCTTACTACATTCATGAACCTCACATCATACACACTACACATTTTGCACTCAACGCATTTATGACACATATTTTTGAAGGATCACACTCTCATACAACACACTTCTCTATGATGCAATCTAGGTCTATGGTTCATACTCAAGTGATGAGGGTCTAAATTTGAAATGAGCCTCACCACAGTCACTCACTCCCTACACTCTACACTTTATCAATCATATCTTCCTAGCGCAAAATTCAAACCATTTCCCGATGATGCACTCTTATGTAGACACAAAATCACACACTTTGGGTATCTATTTGGTCTTGATTACATATTATTATTCATATGATTCCCAAGTAATGTAACACCCTGAACTGTTGTTACTTCCTCCCGAGCATAGAAGTGTTGATATGTGATTTCTTATAAAAGGATGTGTTCCTCGATTTAGAAATCATGCTTGATATGTATTGTAATTTCTTTGCAGATCCTTGACTGAGTCAGAATATGATTAGACTCTTTTATTTATTTCATTTTTCATCTGAGTTTAATCTGATCTCAGAATGAATTATAGAGTTATCCATCTATAAGATCTAATCTTGGATCAGTGGAATTGATCCAAGTATTGCTCTAAGTCTGTTCGTGATGAATTAAAATCACAGACCTTGAACAGGTTGCAAGGTCTAGAAGCATTGAATAAGCTGGTCCGGAGTATGACTCAGGCTGATCATGTGAAATGGATTGGTTCCCGATATGGAAGTATATCTGGAAGGTCTCGATCATGGACCAGGTAATAATTCGGTTACATACGATTCTACAGCTTGAGGCAGAACAAGAGCTAACCCTGTTCAAGAAGGTATGATGTAGGTCTTTTTCTGAGTGTACAGAATGTAGACCTAACTGGAATTATTAATGGTTAGTAACCTAAAACTAAACCTAACCTAGAGGTTAGATTAGTGTTAATCTAACCTAGACCTAGGCTAAGTGCTAATGTCCTAAGTTAGTATCTATGTGTAATGTGGTTAGAATAAGTATTATCCTAAATTCTAACCTAAGATACTAACCTAACTATTGAACAAAATGTATGGGGGGCCTATGGAGGGGTGCGAACCATGGGCGGCATTTTCTATGTCATTAAATGCTAAGGATAAGTATGAGGGACAGGTCTTGGCGGAGGTTTTAGGAATGGCTAACTTGTGCCGACGTGGCAGGGTCCGCCAAAACTGAAAATGAACTGGAAATTTTATTTGACTATCGTCAATTTTGGCGGTCGGGTGGCAGTGGAGTTTGAGTGGGGAAAGTTGGTGTAAATGCATTCAATGTGCTCGGTAGTTGAGCTCGGAACTCACGTGAAGGCATGTAAACTGGGAAGTTGTTGGTTTGTTTGGCTTGTCGCGAATTTCAGTTTTCCTTCTGCCTGTTCACTGGTTCTTCACAACCAGTCTTCTTGGTGTTGCATGGTGAGTATGAGCGTATCTAGCTCTTTTCTCTGTCAAGGGGAATATATATGTCATGGAGATAGTAAAATTTTGTTGGTTCGCTCTAACTTGGAAAAGGAAAAGGAAGTCTGAGCTCTTCTAGTGGTCTGCTTCGGAATTTTGAGCAAAAATCCAGGCATGTTAGGCCCTAACCTTTAAAAATCTTGCTGTCTTTCAAGTGATTTCATTAGAACAACTCTGTTCAAATGTTTTGAGAAAATGGATGATTTTTCTCTATGATTTTCTGGTGTGATTTTTCCACTGTATCTTCTTGCAGGAATGACTTGTCATTTATTCCTTGATGGGTGTTTATTATTTTCGAACTGTGGCTTTGTTTCCTTATGTTTGCATTCTGGCTTAAATATGCGAAACATATGAAATATATGAATGCTCGGCCTATTCGGCGTGAGCCCATAAATCATTCCTGTGATGGGTATAGACCATTGTTATGTTTGTCGATTTTTGGTCATCGATTCTTGATGTGGAAACAGTCGGAAGGGATACTGATGAACCTGTTTGACTGTTCAGTTTTATTGAATCTTTGTAAGCTCTGTCATGGGTTTTGATGAAGGTAGTTATTGATACTGTTGGGTTTCGTTTTGTCTTGAAGGTTGTTTGAGAATAAACATCTTTCGGTGTGACAATATCTTATTACAACTCTTTTGGAATTGTTTTCCTTTTTCGTTGGGGGTAACGAGATTTAACCGTTACAGCATGCATTATGGATATATGTATATTATATATTGGAACGACTCTGTAGAGTCCATTGAATGACTTGTATAAATGGACCACTGTGGAAGCTATACATTTATACATTTGAATGTTGGATGTTGATTTGTTTGAAGTCTTGAAGAAGTAACAGGTCTTTCGACCTCTGTTAACTATAGTAAATTTTGGGTATAGACTCCCCAGTTGTACTGTTTCGTTTCCTTCTATGTAAGCTTGTTCAAAAATATTGAAGAAGGTTCAGTTGGTTCTTTTTTACGAAATCAGTAATTATTGAAGCCTGTTCTTTTATGTTTATCATTACTGGAGTAGATGGAATCATTAATTATTCTTCTTTATTATCTTGAATACTGTTGTGTAGACTCGGTTGAATTCTTGATAAATAACCAGTGTGATCGCTTCAAATTAGGACTGTTGGGTTTATTCTATTGTTTGACCCTGTGGAGGATATCTTGTTTCTTTTGGCTTCTGTATAAGCCTGAGATTGAACATGTGATGTTTATTTGGCCTTGATGGATTTCTGTGAATAGCTTGACATCTTGTATAACGGCTTTATGAAGTAGGTCATGGATACCATACTTTCTACTCTGATTTCATTCAGATGTAGCTAACGATATTCTATGTTGTGTTTTCTTTAGATTTCATGCCAGTTGATGTGGTTATGTGTGATGCGTGGGGTTTCATTTAAACTTCTCTCTGCTTAAGTCGTAGGGAGATGTCATTGTTCAAAAGGAGTTCGAGTTTCTTATTGACTGTGGCAATAATTGAGTTCCTTTGAATTCGACCTTGGGAACAAAAGCCTTATAGTGTTGAAAAGGATTGAAGGGGCTGTAGATTGTTATTGGGATTGTAGGCGTGGTTACGCCTTCCTTACTTTGATATCCATTTTTGAGTATGAATGAATTTAGGAGCTAACTGTACCTAAATAGGTAACGGCAGTAGTTGTCTTCTTGCCTGTCACTTCTTGCGTGAGGTCATTCTGAGTCTGTCTGGTAGAAAGACCATGTTGTTCGGCATGGGGGCTACTTGTACTGTAGTTGCTTTATTGTAACATTGTGTTGTTGATGGACTCGACTGATTTATTTGTTGTGTTTTATTTCTTTATTTAAAACAGTGATTCTTCTTGTGGCTTGTCAGACTTGTTCGTATACTTACCGGATGAATGCTTTCCATATGAGGAGACGGTACAGTAGTGAACTTTTGTGAAAGGAAGTGTGAATGATTTGTTCCTTTCTCTTCTATTATTATAATACATGTTGATATCTGTAACAGTAGGAGTTGTTTTTAACATATTGATATACTCAAGAGTTGTTATGATATTTCCATTTCCTGATGAAATTAACGATCTGTCCAATGTTGCTGATCTTGGATTTAAGATAATTGTTTTGGATACTTTCGTTCTTTGATTCTTAATATTTGATGAAATAATTGAGAAGTGTTTAGGACTATTCTGTAACGATAATAGAGTTACACATTTGTAGTCATTTTTGTATTACAAGGGCATAGTCTGAATATGTTTTACTTGTTTGGATAATGGAACTCATTTAAACAGGGTGTTTAATGAAAACAATTGACGGATTGCAATTATTTTAAAAGTTAGTGCTTATCATGCTCAAGTTCATCGAACTGAATCATGTTGACTATTTTTGCAGATGGTTGTCGTAAGTGGTAAAAGCAATGCAGATCTGACAGGATGATCATATTGTTTAATTTGATTTATAATGAATTACAGCTTGATTTTCTAAATGTACTATATGTGGAAAGATGTTTCTTTTCCGTTAATCATTTGTATCAAGTATGCTGCTTGCGTAAAATGTATTTGTATAGTGATGAAAGGAATGAAAATAAGTATTTGATACTTATGTGTTGTATTCTTAATTCTGATACTTGACCTTCTTCGGTTTATATACCAGAGTGGCAATGTTATCTTTGTGTAATTGGATGCTTTTGTGATTGACAATGAAAGCTTAAATAAAATGTGATTGAATTCTTATGAGTGTTTAGTAGTTCTAATTTGTTCTATCCGAAAGCTAAATTGAAATTTAAATCATTGTCTTTTTAAAAGATAGGGTTAAAACGAACCTAAGCAGAACACTAATCAAGCTGAGGTAAATTACTAATCCCTAGTCCTAGTATGGTAGGACAACATTAAATTGGATTCTTAACCAATTATATCTTTATACTAATAAGTATGATATAAATTCAGTTAAGAGAACTGAAATAAATCTAATGGGGTTCAGATGGCAATCTCATATGAAGGTAATGAGATAATGTCCAATTCTGTTGTTTTAGAATCATGTGTATTCTAATGACTCCTTGATGAGAGCTTGACCTTAATACCTCTACCATGTAATGGGTTTTATTGAGAAAGGTCATCTTAAGACGAAGAATCCAGGGATTGGGAAAGGCTAACCTATGGGGAAAGTCTTTAAAGTAATTTAAAACTCAACGTGCGTAACGCATATTAGTAAGTAGATATTTTCAAGGCGGATTTAAAGGTTGACGGCACAAGACAACTGCAGGGTTGTACCTCCGAGAAGATTAGGATCTTCTCGAAGTTACAACAATGCATGTGACTTATGATGACACCCTTTGCATTGATCGCTAAGATTTACACTTTGATCTCGATGAATTACTCAGGGACCAATTAGGAATGTGGCCATGTTATAAGGCTGCCTAGGAGGTTCGGGGTATCTTGACACAACTGGTCTAACTGCAGGGTTAAACCAGTATGTCATCGTATCCCTAATACTCGTGGGCATCCATATAACATTATCACCTTGTTAATCTGTCTCCGAGTGATTAAGTTGTGAAAGGAAGGACTGACAGTAGTCAGTGTAGGACATTCTATATAACATAAGAATGGGGTGAAGGACGTATTCCAGATTGATGAGTATGCTGTTAAGGAATACTAGACATAATAGTATGTTTCAAATCTTTGGCCAAAGTATCACAAGCTGCTGATTGCGTTGTCCTAATTCACCTAGTCTAAGGGATGAGATGCCGATGAATAATGGTAACAATTATTCAGTTAGGTTCCTTGGACAAAACATTCTGAATCCCAGAATAGGGAAGAGAACCGCGAGAGTGAAGCGTTAAATAAAAATGCCATCTCTTATTACTCATGAATAGATCGGTAGATTACCGAGTCATGGAATGAATAGATCGGAGGTACTCCCGAGTCATTACAGCTGCATATGGTTGTCTGTTATATGAATGGTTATTTGATTTGTGAGTTCTAAATTATGTATTTAGAACCAAGATGCAAATATCAAAAAAAAAAAAAAAATCACTTGTTCTAAGGTATTAATTGAGGATGTTATAAGTAAGAAAAGTACTAATTAACCCATGTCTTTGGCCCCCTTTCTTTACTTTTTGTTACCAATTTTGGTCTTACACCCTTACTTTCTCCATCTACATTTTTATACCCCAAAATTCATAATCCTGGACACTATTTCCTAGCTAGGACGCTAGCGTCAGACGCCCTTTTCCCCTTTAGGTGCCCCTAATCCCTTTTGTACTTTGTTCACATCTTTTGGGTCCCTTTCTAGCCATTTGATCATCTTATATTTGTGGTATTCAACCTTTTCGGTGATAACTATGAAATTAAAGAAAAGGAATCATATAAATATGTTGTCATGCAAATGTGGAACAGGAAAAAACCCTAATTTTCAAACATGACAATGGATCTCAATGTTAAAAAATTTTGGTTATAGGCCTTTCCAAACACTTTCCTAGGTCACCCTAATCCTTGAGTCAGTCCTACTTCCCCCTCTATGATTATTTCAAGGTGTGATGTCAGTGTGCCCATAGGTTATTTAGGGGTATCCATTCATTTCATGTGCTTTCAGACCAGGATCCATCTAGACATACATTTTGGAAAGCATTAAGAAAGGTTATTCCCCAGTCTTCTTGAAGCTGGTACACCCCTCGGAGTGGGAATAAAAAGGCATAAACTCATAAAGGATGACTACCATAGAGCCAATACATTGTACAATTAGTTTTGGAAGGTTTTCCTAAGTTTTGCAGCAAGTTTAACAAAAGTGATTCTTGGAGGCCTAGGTAGCGCACAATGTAAAAACAACCCATGCAATTCGGGAAGCGATTCTAAGAGATCTGAAGGATTTAAGAGTAAAAAAATATCATTGGAAAGGTAATTCAAAGATCTACAAGAAGGTAGAATCATATTTTTCACAACACCTAGGCACAACCTGTGTACAACCAGTTTTTATTAGACACAACATTTAAGCCAAAACAAATGCCTATTAAGGGGGTGTCAAGCAGAATTAGAGGATTATACCACCACCAGGGGATTAATAAGGTCATTTATAGGCTGAATCATATAAAATTTCATCAAAAAACTCCTCCAAGAACTCAATTTATGGTCCCAATAAGTCACTCTCCAAGGCACAAGCTTCAGTAATTAGTCCTTTTTCAGGGTTAGAAATCTAACCAATGGGACAGCGACACACTTTTTTGTGACAATTGCACCAAATATTTGGTGTAAAAATTGAAATAAAATTCACCCCCTACCCTATTTTTTCCTCTACGCCCTCCACATTACCACAGTTCAACTCCTTCTTGCAAGTTAAACACCACATGCTCCATTTCCCAGCCCCTGCTCCGTGCAATCATGCTCCTCCACGTGGCCTAATGAGGATAGGGAGAATTTTTTTTGAACCAAGTGCACCAATAACTTGATGCAAGTGGTGAAAAAAATTGTGACCCATTCAAAAAATCAAAAACATGCAAAAAATTATAACTGTCGTGATGTTTCTTGTTGTTTCCTTCACAAATGCACAAATTTTCTTCAACTGTCAGATTCTCCCTCCAATCCTCCATTGTTATTGCTAAAAAACCTTCTACAGCTCATCCATTATAATTTTCAACAATTTCACATGGGTGTAATGTGAAGAATGAATATTTTAAAGCAAACTCCATGATTAAGAGCTATCAAAAGTCTTGAGGCACAAAAACGAAGAATGGCTCATAACTAATGAACTGATGATCGAATCTCAGTGAAACTTGGATAAAACCTTCCTCATCAAAATGCCTTGAAGTTGAAAAAAACCAAAAATATAAAGACATCCCTTATTTTTGATGGAATCCATTTGAAATTATGTTCCCTAAGGTGTTCTTCCTTCATTTGTGGTCAATACGGGAAGCAGTTTCACTTAAAAATTTCTACAGAGCATCTAAATAAAAAAACATACAAAGAATCCAAACTTTTTTTGTTGATATAACATGATGATTTTCAGATTCTAAAAATAGCAAGTGTCGTTGTTTCACACTTTCCATTTTTAATAAGTTTCCAAAAACAACAAACTACCTGCAGAAGAAAGAACAATGAAAACTACGCAAGAAGAAACCTTGGGCATGCAGGTCAAAAAAGCAAAAAAGAAAAAAAACAACTTTCCAAAAATGAAAAGTGCTTAGAATTTACCCCAAAACACCTATGGAAAACTTGGAACACAAAAGAAACACCTAAGTACCAACAAAGAGCCAAAAAAGGAACCTACCCAAAATAACAACTTCTGAATCCTGGTTTCCAAAAATAGTAATTTTCAGTTCTAGCTGTAGAAATTTACTACCATCTCTGTAGAAACTTATATCACCAATTTTTATTATCCTTGTATGGTTTCAAGATAGTTTCATAGCTCAAGCAAGTAAGTTCTTCCTTCACAAGAAGTGTTTAAACTCATTCCAGAGATCCACCATCATGAGGCATGATTCAGTAGGGTTCATCATAACAACAGGTTACTTCATCAGATGTAGCATCTTTTCCTTCATTCTCAATTTCCCCCCCACTCCTTTCTCTCTCCTTTCTAATTCTTCATTGATTTTAATCATTATATTTTCCCCTATTTACTTAAGTGACCTATTTTAAATTTGTAAAATTATTATCTCAAAATTATAAGAGAAATACTTAATTTATAGAAAACAAAAGGTCATAAGTGGAATATGAAACACGAAGAGCCATGTGAGGGAGGTGAAAGGAAAATTGATATTTCTATAAATTTGAATGGCCTCTCAATTTCATGGGATTCCATATTTTTTAAGAACTATCACTTTGTAACAATAGTAGATTGTGATCTGTTGTTAAAATTTGTGTCACCAATGCACATGAAATAAAAGATACAATTTATTTGAATTCTTCTTTTCCCTTGATTCGTATAGCTTGTGTAAAATTCAATCAAGGAATAAAGTTTCTACTTTTAAATACGTGTGAATGTGTGCATATTTGTAAGCATGGTATACTCTATTGTTGACACAATAAGAATAGTTCGTATGAGCATATTTTGTTTTATCCACTTCTCTCATTTATGCACTTTGTAAGCATAGTGATGGAAGAGATTTGTATCTTTGGTAGATGAATCTAAAGGATTTGTGTTTTAATTCATTGATCCCGCTAGCTTCATTGTTTCTTTCTTCTATATTGAAGGTGAAACTATTCCAATAATTGGGTGCGAGCTCTACAATCTGCTCACGAAAATAATATTACTTTTCTAACTTCACTCATTCCCATTCATTGTTGTGCTTTTCCTCCCTTGTACCCCATACAAGCACTTTTCCATAGGTTCAATGGAGTGTCCCTGTGTGATCCCCAGAAAATTTTTCCACCCAGAACATTTATATAGGACTAGGATTAGTTTACTTTTAATAATGTGAGTTGTACCATTCAATTCAGAGGGGCGTAGCCCCTTATGAAACATTGGTGGAGACACCTAATTTATCCACCTAAAAAATCTTCTCACCAATAGTTTTTTGGCGACTCTATTGGGGAAGAGATTTTCCCAAGTGCACTTAAAAATGATCTCTTCCCAAAAAATAAAAAAAAAATATACATTCAAAAATTCAAAAATCAGATTTCAAAAGAAAATAATTTTTGAAGGCAAATCCATCAAGGAACAAATCCCTGTCATGTTCATTTCCCACACACCACAAAGAAATTTCCAGATTAGAGTGAAGTACCAATGAGTGAAAATGAAGAAGAAGAAGAAGATGCTTGCCTAAAAAATGAAGATTATTGATCAGTCATGGTTCTAGACCAGCCCTTATAAAGGGGAAATTCAAGAATGATAGAAAGGTATCTTTCTTCAAGTAGTTACATGGCTCTAAAAATCAAGAAAGGGCGGGGTAGAATAAGAAAAAAAAAATCTTGCAAAGTTCTTGTTATCGAATCCTGGTGGTTTCAATTCAAGAGGAGTTTTGTTAAAGAAAATAAAATGGTAATTTTTGCATCTAACGATCATGAATCCAAGATACTGATGAAAAATATGCAAGGGAGGTACAAGATGTATTACAAAATCTATAGAGATGAAGAATCAGATGAAGGTAATACTTTCAATCTCGCATATCTAAATTTAAAGCTTGGATCCATGTCTTTCATCACCCTCCCTTGGTATGATTTCCTTACGTATAGAAATGATGACATGGCATCCTTTAAAACTAAGTATGTGTAAAGATTCATGAGCATTGTAAAAGGTGATTCTAATCCCCAAATATACCTCAAAATTTTGAAATATGCCGAAGCCTTGCAAGAGATGTATGAGAAAATTGAATCAGCCCATGACAAGGGAAAAGAAGAGGAGATTTTTCGCATTGATGAAGACCCTGATGAAACTCAAATCAGAACTATGGAAAATGATGAAGAATCCATGGGAGAATATTTTTGCAATCTCACACAGCTCACTATAAAATTGAGAACATTGCCCTTTTTCTGCTGCTCTCTAGATGCCTTCATTGCATATGGTCATGAAGAAAAGAACATGTTGAAAAGAGAGTATGTGGAAGGATTTAGAGCATAATAGAAGGAAATTCTGACCCTGAAGCCTATTATGAAATTTGGAGGTATGCGCTAGCTTTGTAAGGAAGGTATGAACACCTTGAAGAAATATGTGTTATCAACAATGAATAAATTCAAAAGTACCTTGATGAATGTCCACATTATGATGTGTTCATCCCCGGAAGATTTTTCGATGCTCCTAAATAATATCTTTTCATGAAAGGTTCTGACAAAAACCAAATCCACGTCATGGAGGATGATGTAGAAGACATGGAGAGGGAACATCTATTCATCAACTCATTCTGGCTCGAGACACCACCCATTGGAGAAGCAATGGATTCAAAAAGAGAATATTGATGTTGCATGATATATGATTCAATGCTTTCTGAAGACTCCACCAACGCTGAATAAGTAAAAAATGACCAATCCAAGGTAATCATAGATAATATCCTTTCAAACTTTGATCTTTCAATTAATGATGGAATAGAGATATATAAAGAAGTACAAGAAGTAAGCCCTACATCCCAAGCTCAAGATGATGAATTCAAAATGATCATGGAGGATTTTCCTTCCTATTTTGATTCCTCAAATGATGTATAAATGTTAAATGAAGAAGTGAAGATAGTTGAAGAATCAAATTCGCTTCCTGATTCAATCATGGATGAATATATGGAAGATGCCAATTTATTTCCTCAAGCTGAGGAGGATGAAAAATTTGAACATAAATTCTTCTCACTCAAGGAGAAAAATGATTATCACAGTGAATATGAAGTCTTTCAACATTCATATGAGCAATAGGATTCAACGATGAATGAATTCTTCCCATACTGCTACCCCAACATGATTCTACGTTCTCTACCAAGAGGAGGATGATATTGACTTTGAACTCAAAAGAGTACCCTTCCCATAAAAACATTGACCTCTTCTCCTTGTCAGAAGGTGTCATGAATCAAGTATGTATGTGTCTGCAAGAAAGTGAATATTGGGAAACAAAAAACAAGGAAGAGATGAACAAGGATGTTTCAAATACATCTTAGCCTAGTACAAACCAGATTTTCAATCATCTCCTAGAGCCACAACACAAAGAATCTTCCCATGAAGAAGAAGGTGAGTGTATGGAAAGTTCGGAAGAATTGTCTGTGTAAGACATCTTGAAGGATGTAGAAGAGATTGGATACCCTCAACTCGATCTTGAACTCTTGACTCAAGCTATGGAGATTCAAGACATGTATGAATGAAATTATGCCTCTCATTTTGATTCACCAATGTTTAATGTTGAGACGAAGCAAATAAATGAGTTTGATGTCTTCCCCAACATCTTTTCCAATGAGAGGGAATGCAAAAATATACTTGTCTCTTTCCTATTTTGTGAAGAAGATCATAAGTGCAAAATAAGGAAGGTTGTTGAATCTCCTTTAGAAATTCCTCAATCTTGAAGACAACATCTCCACCCTGGAGGAAGATAGCAAGGAAAATGTTGAGCTGATTGTTTTCGAAGAGAGTTATTAAGAACAAAGTGAAAATGTACATGATTCTTGTGAAAAGATTCAAAATTAGATTGCACTCATCCCCTAAGATCCAATGTGTCTTGAACATGTTTCCTTACTACATCAAGCCCTCGAAGATGATGAGGATCCTTGTGTCAATGATATGACAACTATTCTAGAAATCATATGATCAAAGAAAAAAAGTGAGACATCCAAAGAAGTTGCTAAATGGAAATAAAATCAGTTTGTTATCACTCTTTCTAAGTGCCTTGCTAATGTAGGAAATTATTTGAAGTTGCAATTCAAATATGATGAACATTTTCATGACAAGATCAATCTTCCCACTCTTGAAGACATGGAAGAACAATGTCTCATGATCGTAGGGCGTCAAGAGGAAGCATCAAGTTATAAGAAGTATAAGAAAGTGACAAAGTTTTCATTGGATGCAAGATCATTATATGTGTAGTATAAGTATGGAGATGGAATTATGATCAGTATTCTTCTTCTTAAGCCATGCAAAGGAATCATAAAAGCATGGTTTGATCAAATAAAAAAAAAATCTTCAAAGGTCAGACTTTGATTCATTGTTTCACGATCGTATTTACTTCTCTCAACCCATTTTTGGTTGTGTATATTATTTCCCCACCCTTGTAACTATACCTCCTTCTATACATAGTTTCCCTTTTATGTTGTATGTTTTTCCCTTCTGTTTGTGTGCGTGTGATTTCAATAAGGCATGTTGTGTAGTCTATCTTTCTGGTGACTTTAAAGCCCAAGGGATAAGGCACTAATGTGTAAACTAAAATTGAGATTATGAAGTTCTCAAGATATGTCCTCCCTACACTTGATCCAAAACATGTCCCCAAAATAGAGCCTGTTATTTTCATGTAAATGTGGAATAGGAAAATCCCCAATTTTCAAGCATGACAATGTACCCCAGTGTTAAAACTTTTGATTGTAGGCCTTTCCAAAAACTTTCCCAAGTCACCCTAATCCCTAAGTCAGTCCTACTTACCCCTCTCTAATTATTTCAAGGTTTCATGTCAGTGTTCCCATAGGTTATTTAGGTGTATCTAGTAATTTCATGTGCTTTTAAAGCAGGATCCATCAAGACATGCTTTTTGGAAAGTTTTAGGAAAGGCTATTCCCTAGTCTTCTTGAAGCTGGTACATAGCCCCCGGAGTGGAAGAAAAGGCCTAAAATAATCAAGGATGAATACCATAGATCCAAGAAAAAATTTCAATCAGTTTTGGAGCAAGTTCAACAAACGTGAGTCTTGGAGGCCCAGGCAACGCGCAATGTAAAAACAACCCCTACGCTTTGGGAAGCAATTCTAGAAGCTCTGGAAGGAGTTGGGAGTCAAAAAATATATATTTAGAAAGGTAATTCAAATCCATATAAGATGGTGGAATCATATTTTTCAAAACACCTCGACACATCCTGTCTATAACTAGTTTTTATCAGGACACAACCTTCAAGATAGAACAAACAATCTATTTTACAAGGGGTTTCAAGAAGAATCAGAGGATTATACCACCACCACCATTGGATTTATAAGGTTATTTATAAGATGAATCATATAAAATTTCATCAAAAAAAATCCTCTAGGATCTCAAGTTATGGTCCCAATAAGTCCCTCTCCAAGGAAAAAGCTTCAGCAGTTAGTCTTTTTTTAGGTTGTAAATCCAACCAATGGGAGAGTGGCACACTTTTTTGCACAAGGTGCACCAAATATTTGGTACAACAGGTGTAATAAAAATTTCCCCTACCATATTTAGGCCCGTGGACACTCCACATGACCAGAGTTCAACTCCTTGTAAGTTAAGCCCCCTAGGCTCCATTTCCCAGCCCTCGCTTCGTACAATTGCGCTCCAAAACATGGCCCAATGAGGATAGGGAACATTTTTTGCACCAATTGCACCAATAACTTGATGCAAGTGGTGAAAAAAAGTGTGACCCATTCCAAAACTCAAAAAAAATCCAAAAAAAATCTAACTGTCGTGTTGCTTCTAGGTGTTTCCTTCACACACGCACATATTTTCTTCAACTGTTGGATTTTCCTTCCAATTCTCCATTGTTGCTACTTCTAAACATTCTACAACACCCCCATCATCATTTTAAAAACCATTCCATTCTACTGCAACATGATGAATTGAATTTTTTAAAGCAAAATCCATGATCAAGAGCTGCCAGAAGCCTTGAGGCACAAAAACAAAGAATTGCTCATAACTAATGAACCAATTATCAAATCTCGGTGAAACTTGGAGAGAACCTTCCTCATCTAAAAAAATTAAAGATAAAAAAAATAAAAAATCAAAATAACTCCATGATTTTTAATTGCAACCATTTGAAATTTTGTGCCCTAGGGTTTTCTTGCTTCATTTATCGTCAATTTGGGAAGTGATTTCACTTGAAAATTTGTATAGAGCATCTAAATCAAAAACCCAGAAAGAATCCAAAGTTTTCTCACCAATATGACATGGTGATTTATAGCTTCTAAAAATAGCAAGTGTCAATGGTTTCACACTTTCCATTTTTAGTAAGTATCCAAAAACGAAAAACTCACTCTAGAAGAAAGAACAATGAAAACTACGTAGGCAGAAAAATTAGGCACGCAGGTCGAAAAGTCAAAAAGTGAAAAAGAAAAAAGCAAAAAATAAAATTTCCAAAAATGGAAATTTCTTGGAATTGACCCCAAAACACATATGGAAAACTTGGAATGTGAAAGAAACACCTCAGTACTGGCATTGATCTAAAAAATCAACCTACCCGAAATAACAGCTCCTGAAGCTTTGTTTTCCAAAAATAGCATTTTTTAGTTGCAGTTGCAGAAAGTTGCTACCATCTCCATCGTAACTTATATCATTGTTTGTTTATTGTCCTTGTATGGTTTCAAGAAAGTTTCATATCTCAAAGAATTAATTTCATCCTTCAAAACAAGTCTTGTGGCATCTAATTTGTGCTCGGGAGTAAGTTGGAACACCGTCCAATGCAACAAAGAAAACCCATGGCCATTCCAGGAAATCCTTTGGTTGAAAGACCAAAACCATCATTACACGTTCAAGAAGATATTGCTTCATACTTAAGGGAGGTTATTTGGCATAACAGACAAATCTTTGTCTAGTATGTCATAGCGACAAGAGTTTTGGATCTTCAAGAGGAATGTGTTGCTGAACTACAAAGAGCAAGATAGATTCAGGCCCTGCAAAGAAGATTTTAAATTCATTCCAGAGATCCACCATCATTAGGCATAATTCAGTAGATTTCATCATAATAGGATGTTTCTTCATTGTATGTAGTATATTTTCGTTCCCTCTCTCTTCCCCCACTCCTTTCTAAATCTTCATTGAGCTTAATCATTGCATTTCGTCCTATTAAATTAAGCGACCTATTTTAAATTTATAAAAGTATTTTCTCAAAATTATAATAGAAATAATTAATTCATGAAAAAAAACATCACAAGGGGAATATGAAACATGAAGATTCATGTGAGGGAGGTGAAAATACAATTGAAATTGCTATAAATTGGGATGGCCTCTCCATTCCATGGGATTCCATATTTTTTAAGAACTATCACTTTGTAGCAATAGTGGATCATGATTTGTTGTTAAACTTTGTGTCACCAATGCACATGAAATAAAAGCTACAATTTATTCCAATTCTTATTTTCCCTTGCTTTGTAAAGCTTGTGTAAAAGTCAATTAAGGAATAAAGTTTCTACTTTCTAAGATGTATGAATGTGTGCAACTTTGTATGCATGGTTTCCTCTCATGATTGACACAATAAGAATAGTTGGTATGAGCATATTTTGTTTTTTCAACTTCTCTCATTTATGCACTTTACAAGCATAGTGATGTAAAATCTTTGTATCTTAGGTAGATGAATCTGAAGAATTTTTGTTTTAATTCATCGATCCTGCTAATTTCATTGTTGTTTTCTTCTATATTGAAGGTGAAACTATTCTGAATTACTGGGTGTGAGCTCTGTAATCTACTCATGACAGTAATATTCCTTTCCTAACCTCACTCCTTCCCCATCATCACTATGATTTTCCTCCCTTGTACCCCATACAAGAACTTTTCCACATGTTCAATGGAGTTTCCATGTGTGATCCCTGCCCAATTTGGCCACCCACATCATTTAGATAGGATTAGGATTATTTTAATTTCAATAATGGGAGATGTACCATTCAATGCAAGAGGGACGTATCCCCATGAACATTGGTGGAGACACCTAATTTTTCCACTCGACAAATTTTCCCACCAACAAAAATATAAAGTTATGTGATAATAATAAAGAACCAAGCACTAAACACTAGTTATCACCACCTAAGGCTTCATCCATTAAGCATCATCTGAGGGATGCAAGGGCTGGTTATTTAACATACAGTTCATAGGAGGGAAGTTCATTCTATTCCATACACACATCTATTACATTATTTTACATCTAGCTTACTTTCTTGTTATCATGTGCAACACGTACAAGAGCCACCTAGGGCACAAATCATCTCACACACATATAGATATACATTGGTTCTGAGATGTAGTGCAACGCTCAATCATAAGATCACCATTGTGACATCTGAGGACAATCAGACCCCTCATTCTGAATCTTTATTTTTTAGGATTTGATGTCTATTTGAGGATTTTTTAAGTCATTACCTCATTGTAGGATTTTTACGAATTTGGAGATCATTGTGTGATCTCATAATGACCAAAGGTGAACAACATCAAATAACTAGTGACAACTCAGGGGATATTTTCTAAGAATTTCAGCAAACACAGGCATCCAGAAATAGGCATAGGGCATCCACGGGTGCCCCTGTCCCTCTCCAAGTGCCCAGTCCAGGCAGATCAATGTCTCACACTCTTTTCCGGGGCTCTGTGTGAAGCCTCTCCCTCTCTGTTCACTTGGTTAGCACTTTGGCAATGTTCAGATTTCACTACAAACCTGTTAATTCATCTTATTCCTTCTTTACACTTAGGGTTACACATTTTCTAGCTTAGATTGCTTAGGATAATTTGTGTACTTAATTATTCATTTATTTACTGTTGCAATAGTAATCAAATTAGGCATATATTATTTCATATTTTCCATAATCATTTTGGTGAACCTTACCATTCAAACCATTCTTTCTGAGTATGGCTTTGTCTTATCGAGTTATGGATCAATCACCTTATCCTACTTTCAGTCCCACTAGGGTTTTGTCATAGTTACTACTCCTAATGATTTTATGCATGTTAGTACTCAGTGTCCTCCTCACTTTGTAACACCTATGGCTAATCCTTCTATTAATTTCATAACTACTCTCTGCACTCATCCTCCTACCACTCAACTCGTTTGTATCCTGCCACCTATTACTTCTATGATTCCTCCTCCTACTTCTAAGGGCTATGATATCATAGAACAACTTAAGAACACACCCACAAAAATATCTCTGTATGACTTATTGCGTAATGCACCTGATTGTCGACATACACTAGAATTCACCCTTCATTCTATTCACATTAAAAGTGATAATTCTTTGGTGGCATTCGCACACCTTATCCCATATCTCAAAAAAATTCCACATGTTGTATCATTTACTAATGAGGACATATTGCCATTTTCTCTTGAAAATCCATGTGTACCTCTACTTATCATTGTTGTTATTAGCACTACTTGTATTAATAACACACTCATTGATAATGGCTCTGCAGTTAATTTATGTGCTCATTATCTTCTAAAATAACTTGGTATTAAGGACAATCTAACTTCTAATAATTATAATCTTATTCATGTCTACGACTCTATTACCCGCACATTCTTAGGAACCATCACATTACATATCATGGTCAGGCCTAAGACTGTCCCCACAGAATTATTCATTATTGGTACTTTATTTCAATTCATTATTTTACCAGGAAGGTCTTGCATTCATGCAATGAAAGAAGTTCCATCCACTAGTCATCAATGCGTTAAATTCCTACATGATGGATATGAACATACTATTACTGTAGACTATGAACCATTCAATCTCTATCGCATAGACTTTGTTATTGTTATACATATTCCTCCATTTCAACCTATTCCATATAATAATATTGATACAGATGACATTGGTCAATCTAGCACTTCACAATCTTCTTCTGTTGCTCCAAACACTGTGGTTATTTCTACTCACACTACTAACATCATCTCACCCACAGTCTCTATGCTTCTAAGCATTACTACTTCACTCGTCAAAGATCCTATCACTCCTACATCTAGTCTACCTCTTGCCAATATCCTCGACACCTCTATACAACATGACAATGCCTACATGGATGATTATGAATATTATGATGACGAAGTCGATACTATTGAACGTAATGATGAAACATTGGGAAAACTTAATTTCACTCCTATCGATATAGATTACTCCTATTTAAATGACACTTTCATGGCTGATGGTCCTAGTGAATACAAATTTAAGACCCCTCCTATTAATAATATGGTACTTTATTAGGTTTCTGTCTATACCTTGGATGTTGTTTCACCCTTCTCTAAGCATTCATCAAATGCACCACTTCCTTTCACATACACGCTCTTCATCAAAAACTGTTATTAGCGTCATATTCCAGTGGATCATACTAGTTCCAATACTATTTGCACATATGACAACTTAACTATTCTTGGATTGACGATTAATGATATTATACCGCCACCTCACTCACCGCATCTCTATTATGGATATTTTCAATTTATGGCCACCTATGGTATTTGTGTTTTTCATCTAGTAGTATTTTTCACACGTACCCCCCACTGATACTTGGGAGATCTTGGGTTGACTACATAGGGGACACTTTAGACTCCAATCATACTTCTATCACCTTTCCCATGTCATTTGACAATATTTCTATTGGTAGTGATTCATCTCCTGGACATTATAAAATTATTACTCATTGGTATGCACATGGGTATCTGCCATCACCTTCCACCGATGAAGAATATGCAATGATTGTGTACCCCTTGAATCATAATGGCTCTTTATATGATCCCCCTCATACTATTTCCTATCAGGTCTCTAATGCCGATCTAGTTAGCTTCGATCAGGACAATGATGATCTTTTAGACAATGTTACTTAATCATTCTTATTATCATACACTTGTAGGGGAATCACACTAATACCCCCCACCCCAACTAACATCGACTCATGTCTTATTACTTCCTCACTTTGCATCTAATATTTCACATACCATATACATACCTTAATACATTTATATCATAATGTCCTAATGACGCACTCTCGTGCTATGGTTCACACTTGATTGTTGAGGGAATCCTATACATATGAACCTCATACACAACAAAAAACACACTACATACTACATACTACGTATCACATTACATATTTCACATCTCGCATATTCATCTCCTTCTCTTAGCATGTACTTTACACATTCACGATATATCTTTTTTACATCTACTTTCACATGTTGTGGTCATTACTCTATGACGCACTCTATTTCCATGGTCCATACTCAAAATTTGAGGGTATACATCTCAAATGGACCTCATCTTACTCATGCATTTACACTCTACACTTTATGATTCGACGATCATTTCTTTTTAGTACAATTATTCAGACCATTTTCCGATTACACACTCTCATTTATGGTTCATTCTTGACTACTGAGGGGGCATAAATAAATGAACCTAATTTCATACATACACATATACTCAGGGTGCATGTTGCTCCTATCATTCACTTTGCATTCCCTTCCGCATCATCCACATCATATTGCATATCTTGGTGACACTTATTATTGCTTACATTTACTTATTACATGCACATATTATTACACATGATGGATAAATATCTTAAATGTAATTATCTTTATCATACATACATGTGCATTCACTTGTCTTTCTAGTTGTGATCATATATTATACATATCTATTACGCGTAACACGTATGCTTGGCACAGTACCTATTACCAATCCCACAAAAGCTCCTAAGGGCATCTGCTTTCATACATTACATGTGTTATTATTTCATTTTTTTTCATAACACATTACTCTATCGAATTATACGTGTTTTAGCATAATTTTTATCTTTTGAACATGCTAATGGGTGCTTCATTTGTAGCATTTGTTTTGTAGGTCTATATGTTTCCATGGTTATCTATTACATTTCTTGTCATTGTTTTCTCTTTTTATGCTCTTATTTGCAGGATTTTCCCTTTATCTTGTGTGCAAACTTGTCTACTTTTGGCCTAATCAGCCTTAATTAGATTGTGATATCGTGAGTGGTGTCCCATGTTTCCAACTCACTTTTTCACAATCTACATTATCTTCTTTCTTGTTTACATTATCTTCTTAGCACACATTTTTTCTTCTACATGAATGTTTTTCTTTGCTTGTACTAAAATTTATTTCCTAGCCAGTTGTTTGTATGTGCCCTTATTTCAAAATGGTAGTCGGTCCTCTTTTGGGCCACATACTCCTTCAGTGATGCCACATGCACCCCAAATGATGGGGGCATCATTTGGGTGAATCAGTCACCCCATACAACAATCTACAGTCATTAAAAAACACAACCCAATATTGGTACAACACCATTTCCAGTTTCAGGGCTTAGATCAAACTTGGGTCCTTAGCACATCACAATCCTTCCTAGATGCCTATAACCAAGGGGCGGTTACACAATGTTTTGGTAGTTCATCATAGTCTACAAAACTCCACACAACATCTTTTACAAGGCATACAATCCTTAGCACTTTTGTGTTATATCGAATTGTATGAATTTTGTACACAATCTGCAGTGGTGTCCTACATTACGGGAAATAGTTAAAGGTTGGAGGATAACATTGGAATTTTCTACCTACACTTCTTCCATGACTTAGCATGAGATCACCCCAAAAAATTGTGGCCAGCGAAACTGGTGTTAGATCACCCAAAAAACTTGGTATTCTATAAGATTTACAAGATCCTTTCTACACCCCTTTCTCATCACTAATTAGGTGCACATGTACCTTTTTGCATTTTCATATTTTACATACTTTCCTTATATTTTACACATTTCGATCATATACATGTGTATTTGACTACTTGTTTGTTCTTTTCATTTACAAGTCCATTCGTATGGGAAGTGGTAGTCAACATCATTCACAACATAAACGTCCTTCACAAAATCACATACAATAAACAAGTAACATCAACAATAGGCACATCGCAACATCTACACATGTGTTTCCCCTAGGTTCATTTTCATCATCACTTTTTTTCACCTTCTCCTCAGCATCTACGCTTCACATTTTTATCACTCCACACTTTTTCTTGTCCCTCGGCACACTCTCTCTACACCAATCTACATGGTTATTAGATACACATCTCTATCTACTTTATGTTACTGAGCTTTTTGATCACCAACATAAAGTGGGGGAAAATGTAGACATAAAATCACACAATTTGGGTATCTATTTAGTCATGATTGCATACTATTATTTATATGATTCCTAAGTAATAAAAGTACTAATTAATCCATGTCTTTGGCCACCTTTCATTACTTTCTATTGCCACTTTTGGTCTTACACCCTTACTTGCTTAGTCTACCTTTTTATACCCTGACATTCATCATCCTTGACACTATTTCCCAGCCATGATGCTAGCACCAGGTGCCCTCATCCCCTTTGAGTGCCCCTGGCCCCTTTTGTACTTTGTTCACATATTTTCAGTATTTTCTAGCCATTTGAGCATCTTATCTTTCTAATAGTTGGCATTTTCAGGGTTAATTACGAAATTCAAGCAAAGGAATCATATAAATATAAACTTATTTGACCTTAATAAAGTACCAATCATTAAACACTAGCTATCACCACCAAAGGTTTCATCCACCAAGCATCTAAGAGCTCCATTGCATCCATATAGAATCATCCAAGGGACAGACATGTTGGTTATTCTACATATACTTCATAGGAGATAATATCATTCTATTCCATGCACACATCTATTACATTTCGTTACATCTAGCTTACTTGCTTGCTATCAAGTGTGACATGTACAAGAGCCACCTAGGGCTAAAATCCACACACACACATAGAACTATATTGTTACTAAGATGTAGTACAATGCTCAGTTGTAAGATCACCATTGTAACAACTGAGGATAATTTGATCCCTCATTTTGTATCTTTCTTTTTTAGGATTTAATGTCTATTTGAGGGTTTTTTAGGTCATTACTTCATTGCAGGTTTCTGGTGACTTCAACAATCATTGTGTGATCTCATAGCGACCAAAGGAGAACAACATCGAATAACTAGTGACCACTTAAGGGAGGTTTTCTAAGCACTTCAACAGAAATAGGTCTAGGGTACCCACAGGTGCCCCTGTCCCTCTCCAAGTGGCCCAGTCTAGGAAGATTGATAACTCGTTCACTTTTTTGGGGCTCGGTGTGACACCTCTCCCTCTCTATTCATTCGGTCAGCACTTCAACATTTTTCATAGTTAACTGTGAACCATCTAAGTCATCTTATTCATTCTTTTCACTTAGGGTTTCACATTTTCTAGCTTAGCTTGCTTGGGTTAATTTTTATACTTAATTATTAATTTATTTACTACTGCAATAGTAATTAGATTAAGCATATATTATTTCATATTTTTCACAATAATCTTGTTCTATGGTTCATTACTGACTATTGAGGGGTATTTTATAAATAAACCTCATCTCATGTATACTCATTCACACTCGCTCTGGGGGCATGTTGCTCCTATCACTCACTTTGCATTGCATTCCATTCACACTCACTGCATACTACATATCTTGGTTGCACATTGTTATTTCTTACTTATGCTCACATGTTACACTTTGCTTACTATGTTATACGAATACATTGTATGTCATTATATTTTATATATACACATGTGTGTTCACTCACCTTCTAGTTGTGAATGCAACCTTTACACTGATCAGTGCACGCAATATGGATGCTTGGCATTATACCTCTTACCAGTCCCACATCAGCTCCTATGGGCATCTACTTTCATACACATCAAAGGTGTTATTTTTTCGTTCTATACTATTTCCTATTCATACTAGAACACTACTATATCAGATCATACATGATTTGACATACATTTTATCTCTCTAACATGTTAAAAGGTGCTTCATGTGGAACATTTATCTTATAGGAACTATTTTCCACCATGATTTTTTGTTACTTTGCTTGCTACCATCTATCTTTATTTTCCATTATTTGTGGGATTTTCCCTTTGTCTTTTGTGCACATAGTATTCCTTTTGCCACTTTGTCTCTGATTGTTTTGTGACATTGTGAGTGATGTCCACTTTTTATAACCAGCTTTTAGCGGTCTACATTGTCTTCTTGCTTGCTAGCTTACATATTGTCTTCTATATGCATATTTTTCACTGCTTATACTAACACGTGCTTCCTAGCCACTTTTTTTTCATGTGTCTTGGTTTTTACCAAGCACATTCCCTCCCCTGCAGGGATTCAGTTTCAGATGTACACCAGGTCCTCATTTGGGCTGCATTGTTCTTTCGATATTGCATGCACCCCATATAATAGTTCACAGTCATAATACAACATATTTTAATATAATTACAACATATTCTACAATCTCAGAAACGGCCTAGAATCTAACTTGGGTCTTTAGAACAACATAGATGCTAGCGCTTAGACACTGACATGAGCGCCTATGACCAAGGGGAAGTTACACAGTTTTTCTCAAATCAACACAATTTTCAGTAGTTTACATAGTAGTTTTCACAGTACATGCACATTCCTTCAGCAATCAACATGCATACTTTTCCCTCCTTTCTATTTTCACGTTGGATTGAACTTGACAAAATTTGATCAAATTTGAGCACACCATCTATAGTGGTGTATAAATGTTTAGGAATCATTAAAATGTTGGAGAATAACACTAGATATTTCTCCCTACAACTTCTTCTTTTGTGGCATGATATCACCAAAAAAACTCACACTTGGCATGAGATCACCCGAAAAACTTTTTCTTCTACAACATTTTCAGGATCCTCTCTAATATTTTCACTCATCACAGATCAGGTGCACATGTTACTTCTCACATTTTTACATACTTGTTGCACGTTTGATCTAATTTTTCATATACGCATATTTGAATACTCTTTTTCTCTTCTCTTTTGCAAGTCCATCCTTATGGGAAGAAACAACCACATCATCAAGCATTAAGTGATATCGAAAATAGGTACAATGTGACATATACACATACACTTTTCAACCCTAGGGTCATTTCCTCTTCTCTAGCCTCCACGCTTCATATTATTCACTTCACGATTTTTCTTATCTCCTCGGCCCACTTTTCACCATCAATCTATATGATTATCAGGTACACATCTCTTATCTAATTTATGTTATTGAGAATTCTCTCAACAACATAAAGTGGGGGAAAATGTAAACTCTAAATCATGCACTTTTGTTATATTTCTAGGTCCTTATCACATACTACTATTCATATGATTCCAAAGCAAGAAAAGTACTAATTGATCACTGTCTTTGGCCTCTTTTCTTTCTTTCTTGTTTTCATCTTGGTCTTACATAACCCACTTCCCAGTTTGACCTTCCTTACTTCAACTTTTTTGAGTTTGGACATTATCACCCAGCCAGGATGTTAGTGTGCTCATCCCCTTCAGGTTCCCCTGACTTCTTTGTATCTTGCCCAAATCTTTTGGGTATTTTCTGGCCATTGGGAATATTGTTTTCTTGGTGGTCAGACTTTTAGTGGTTAGTTATGAAATTCAAATAGGGGAATTATATAAATACAAACCTATGTGACCATAATAAAGGACCAAGCTCTAAGCATCTACTACTATCACCTAAGGTTGCATCCAAAGGAACTTCAAGATCATCAAAGCATCTATCTAGCTATCATACAAGGGAAAAGGGATTGCATTATTCTGCATACACTTCATAGGAGGGGAAGTTCATTTTTCTATGCACACATCTACTTATATTTTCTACATCTAGCTACTACTCGTTATTCAGTGCATATTGCACAAGATCCACCTAGGGCATGATTCTACACACACACACAAAAATAGATGGTGTCTAAAATGTAGTGAAGGCATGGTAATATGATTATTTCTAATTGAAGTGGCAATAAAAATCTCATGATTTATCCTCCTACGTAATTGTTGAATGAAGAAGATCAAACCATTTGGGTTAAGGAACCATAAGAGGACAAAATTTCTATCCAACAATTCATGATGCTAGAAAATTCATGTACAATTAAAGGAAAAGAAGAAGATGTTGTTCTTTCCAACATCTTATAGAACAAATATGGAATAAAAAATGAAACACATAACATACTAAGGTGTTTAAACTATCCCTCTGATCAATTCCTACCACAGGAAAGCAATATGGATGTTCTAGGTAAGAATTACATTCTTCATCAACTCCTTCCCCATGACTGCATACTAAATTATGTGAGCAACAATGTGTACTCAATGATAGATCTCTCCAAGCAAGTAGAGATAACCTCAAGAAAGCCACTAAACATGAACAAGATGCTCAATACGCAATAAGAGAAGTTACTAATCTCTTCTCCAAAATCATAGAACAAAATTTGCATGGGAATATGGAGACATGCATGGAATTCATCCTAAGATTTGCACGCATGAGATTTATATCAAGGAAAATTGTAAGTCAATCAAATAGCCACAAATAGTAATGAACCCAACAGCAACGGAGATTTTCAAAGGAGAATTAAAAAAATATATTGGATGTTGGATTCATATATCCAATTTCAGACAGTCAATGGGTGTCACCCCTTGTCATTCTACCAAAGAAGAATGGAAAATGGAGGACATGCATGGATTATAGAGAGCTTAATGAAACAACAAAGAAATATCATTTTCCTCTTCCCTTCATTAATCAAATACTTGACACTCTGGCTGGTAAGAAATATTTCTCTTTTCTTGATGGATATAGTGGATATAACTAGTGTTACGCCCTTAACCTATTGCTTGTATTAGGATATGAGTAGCCGACTTGTGGCTTACCATATCATTTTATTATATAATTTATACTTTCTCATGCTTAATAGGTTGGCCTTGGTGATGGCCATAGCATATGAATAGTATATATAGGAGATTATAGGTAGTATTTCATCATCATTTGAGCATTTGAGTCTTATTATATGGTTTGGAGGTTGCCCCCTCGAAGTGGCGAAGCTATTCTAATTGCATATTGAGATCATTATTATGAAATATTGTGTTATTTGGTGTTCTATTGTTTCTTTTAATCTGAATTATACAAGTAATTTCATTACAAGTGGTATCAGAGTAGTGATCTGGGCCAAAATTAGGGCAAAAACCCTACTTTTTTTGTTTCCGACACATATTGCAAACCAAAGTGAATTGGTGGGAGATATTTTTACTAGAGTTGTGAAACATTTCAAGTAAGGTTCCATAAAAATTTCATACTTTTTTTATTTATTTTGAAAATTTTATTACAAATTTAGGGTTTTTCATAAAATCGCTCCCTAGGGTGCAAATTGTGGAAAATTTTCAAGTTCTTTACATTTTCAGAAATCTCTAAAAAAAATAGTTTTAATATCTTCTCTATGTGTTTTCTTGTTTAAATGAAATTGTATCGAAACCCTAAACCCTAAGGTTTGACATTATGGTGAGGCCTTCCACAAGAGCAAAAAAGAATCTAATTACTCCAGGTAAAACCCCAGATAAAGATGGGGTAGTGATTGAAGAGATGGAGTCAGAAGGGGTAAATACATATTCCTCAGCACTAGGGTTTACCTCAGTTGATCATAAGGTGAGCCAACTTGAGTATGAGTTGTGAAATGTACAATCTGAGATGGCCTCTAAATGAGACATAGCCCAAATCAATCATCGGTTGGATGATATCATGCAACATGTAAAGGGTAACTAGTATGGCCCAAATCCAGCCCATATCAACCAAGGAGGACCTTTAGTTCAAAATCATGGAAAAAATAACCATATTGGATCACTTTTCCAGTCCCATCAGAATCAAACTTATTCGCAACCATGGAACATGATGCCGAAAGTGGATATGCACAAATTTGATGGTAAGGATCCCCTGAATTGGATAAATCAAATGGAGAACTTCTTTAAGTTACATCAAACACCATCAGGAAAAAAGGTGACATTGGCATCCCTATATCTTGAACCTGACCAATTTGTTTGGTATCGATGGTTATGTGCTCAGAGGCAAAAGAATGGTCTAGGTGACACTTCGACAATTTTTACTGAGGAGTTGCAATTGCACTATACTTCCAATGTTTCAGAGAACTACTTTAGTCAATTAGAAAAGTTACGGACAAACAGGATTAGTCAAAGATTATGTGCATCAATTCCAAAACCTATCCTTAAGGATGGAGAATATTCCAAAAGAGAATCTAAATGACCTGTTTCTTGGGGGTCTTAAGGACCACATCGAGCATGAGGTACGATATGTTTAATCCAATCAAGCTTTCTAATTCTATTATCATGGCACATCATGCAGAGGAAAAAATTCTTTGTAGTAGGAGGCCACCTTTCATTAACACCAGAGACCATAGTATCTCTTCCCCTTCATTTGCTAGGCCAATTAGACTGACTCCTCAATAAATGGAAGAAAAGAGAGCAAAAGGATTATGTTTTAACTGTGATAGCAAATATGGACTAGGACATAAATGTGCTGAGAAGAAGTTGTTCTATATTGACAGGAGGTAATGAGGATGATGAGGAAGCTGAAATTATAGGAGAGGCTGAGGAACTAGTAGAATATGAAGTAGAGGATCACCAACCTACAATTTCTTGCCATGCATTGTCAGGTATTAGTACTCCTCAAACACTCAAGGTTATTGGCTATCTCAAAAAAAATAGAAGGTGACAGTGTTGATTGACTTGGGGAGTACTCATAACTTCATAAATAGTAAGTTAGCTTCCCATGCCTCAATTGTTTTATTTACCCAGCTCCAGAAATGCAAGTTATGATTGTGGATGGTGGGACAGTCAAGTGCACAGGAAAGTGCCATAGTGATCAAGCTTTCCATGGGAGACTACATGTTAGACTCGCCTATGTTTGCTATTTCTATGGGAGGGGCAGATATTGTTTTGGGGGTCCAATGGCTCACAACCTTAGGTACTATAGAGATGAATTTCCAAGAATTGTTCATGATGATTTCATTCAGATGGAAGGACAATACAATTGAATGGGATGGTAGCTAAGTCTCCATAGATTATTAGCTCTCATCAGATGTAGAAGGTTCTCAGAAAAGGAGTGGATGGCTTTATAGCAAAGCTATTTTCCATAGAAGTACAAAATACAGAGTCTTCAATGCCACCCAATCTTCAGAAGATTGTCGATGCTCACTCATCTATTTTTGATGACAATTCCAAAGGTAATACCACCAGTTAGGGATCATGATCATGCCATTCAGTTGATTCCAGGGAGCCAAACACCTAACATCAGACCATACAAATACCCATATTCCCAAAAAAGTGAGATTGAGAAAATGGTGCAGGAAATGTTGAAGGTAGGTATCATCAGGCATAGCCAGAGTGCATATTCTTCACCAGTGGTCATGGTACATAAGAAGGATGAAACATGGAGGATGTGTCCAAATTACCGAGAACTCAACAAGTACACCATCAAAGATAAGTTTCCTATTCCAGTAATTAATGATTTACTTGATGAATTACATGGTGCTATTTATTTCACAAAATTAGATTTTCATTCGGGGTACCATCAAATTAGGAATAAAAGAGGAAGATGTTCATAAAATGGATTTCAGGACTCATGAGGGCCATTATGAGTTTTTGGTAATGCCTTTTGGTCTTACAAATGCGCCCTCAACCTTTCAAAGCTTGATGAACACTATTTTTAGGCCATTTTTAAGGAAATTTGTATTAGTTTTCTTTGATGACATATTGATTTATAGTAAGACATGGGAAGAACACTTACAACATGTAAATAAAGTGTTGGAAGTTTTGGAGAAACAATTAAGACACCAGGTCTGTTGCAACCCTTACCAATTCCTAGCCAAAGATAGGAGGAGTCTCCATGGATTTCATCACTGGATTGCCTTTTTCAGAGGGTAAGAATGTTATTTTCATGATTGTGGATAGGCTCACAAAATATGCCCATTTTTGTGCCCTATCACATTCATTTGCAGTCAGTACAGTCACAGCTATTTTTTGGAGACAGTTCAAAGGCTACATGGAACCCCAAAGATAATTGTAAGTGATCGTGATCCTATTTTCACAAGTAATTTTTGGACGGAATTATTTTCATGTTTGGGTACTTAGCTAGCTCATAGTTCATCTTATCATCCTCAAACTGATGGGCAAACAGAAGTGTTCAACAAATGCTTAGAGGGGTATTTACGTTGTTTTGTATCATATAAGCAGGAAAGGTGGATTAAATGGCTACCACTGACAGAATGGTGGTATAACACATCTTTTCATACCTCTTCTCAAATGATCCCATTTTTAGCATTATATGGTTACCATCCACCTTCTATCACATCCTCCTTAAGGGTGCAAACTAAGGTCAGATATGTTGAGGAACAAATTCAACATCAACAACAGGTTTTGGTTAGTTTGAAAGAGAATTTAGCATTAGCACAAAATAGGATGAAACAACAAGCAGATCAACATCATAGTGAAAGACATTTTGAAATTGGTGACTAGGTTTTTGTACATCTCCAGCCTTACAAATAAATGTCCTTAAAGCAACAGAAAAAGGAAAACAAACTTGCTCCTAAATATTATGGCCCTTATCAGGTTCTACATTAAATTAGTAGTGTTGCTTATAAACTAGAGTTGCCTCCATCTTCAAACATACACCTAGTATTCCATGTTTCATGCTTGAAGAAGGTTATTGGATAGAAAATTGAAGCCCATATAGAGTTACCAGAACTTGAAGAGGAAGGAAGAATCATTTTGGAGCCAGAGAAGATTCTACAAACACGTACTAAGAGGCTGAGAACTAGAGACATTATGGAATATCTTATCAAGTGGAAGAATCTAAGCATAGAAGACGCCACCTGGGAGGATGAAGGTTTTCTGCAGCAACATCCAAGATTATTCAACGTTGAGTACAATGTTGGTTTGAATGGGAAGGGCATGCTACGCCCTTAACCTATTGCTTGTATTAGGCTATGAGTAGCTGACTTATGGCTTACCATATCAATTTATTATATCATTTATACTTTCTCATGCTTAATAGGTCGGCCTTGGTGACAGCCATAACATAAGAATAGTATATATAGGGGATTATAGGTAGTATTTCATCATCATTTGAACATTTGAGTCTTATTATATGGTTTGGAGGTTACCCCCTCGAAGTGGCGAAGCTATTATAATTGCATATTGAGATCATTATTCTGAAATATTGTGTTATTTGGTATTCTATTGTTGCTCTTAATCTTATGGATATAGTGGATATAACTAGATTCAAATTTTACCAAAAGATCAGGAAAAAACTACCTTTACATATTCATAGGAAACTTGTGCTTATTTAATTCTTCCTTTTGGCTTATGCAACACATCTACTACATTCCAAAAGGAAGTTTTAAACATTTTCTCAGATCTAGAAAATGATTACATGGATATATATATGGATAATTTCATAATACATGAAAACACCTTTGAATAAGCCATGCAGAATCTAGATAGAGTCTTGAAGAGATGCAAGGAGCACAATGTGTCCCTGAGTAATGAAAAATGCTACATGATGATGTCTAAAGGAATAATGTTGGGACATTACCTTTCTTTTCAAGGGATACAAGTTGATCCATTAAAGGTATCTATTATCATCAACCTACCAACACCAAAGAAGAAAAATGATGTTAGGAGATTTCTTGGCCATGGTGGTTATTATAGAAGATTCATACAAGATTTCAGCAAAGTGTTAGCTCCATTGTTTACATTATTGGGAAAGGATGTTGCATTTGACTAGACTGAAAAAATATGAGATTGCATTTCAAACCTTGAAAAAATTGTTAACCACGTCCCCTATATTGAGAAGAACTGATTGGAATCTTCCATCCCACATTTATACTGATATTTCAGACCATGCCATTAGATCTATTTCAGGACAGAAGGATAGAGTTCTTAGCTATGCATTTTATTATTTTAGCAAGAACTTGCAGCATGTTGAACTCAACTACACAGTAACAGAGGAGTTCCTATAAGTTTTTTATGCCATCAATAAATTCAAGCACTACATCACAGGTTATCTATTATTCATTCATACTGATCATGCATCAATTAAATATTTGATCAACAAACCAGTTGTGAGCAAAAAAATAATTAGATGGTTGCTACGCTTATAAGAGTTTGATGTCACTACTATGGATAGCTTGGTAAGGACAAAATTTTAGCATATTTTCTTTCAAGAATGGAGATTAATGATGAATAAAAAGTGGTTGATGACTCTTTCCTAAATGAGCATCTAGTTTTCATTACTACCAAAACACCCTGGTATGCTGATATAGCCAATTATTTAGTCTCAGGTAAGACACGTCCACACTACCTCTATTCTTAAAAGAAATACATAGTTGAGAAAAGTGTACATTTTTCTTGGATAGCTATATTTCTATTTCACACAAGGCATGATAATGTCATGAGAAGATGCATTGATGATGAGGAAATATATGATGTCCTCAAATCCTGCCTTAGTGAACTGTGTGGAGGACAATTTGCTACAAAAAGAACAACACGAAAGGTGTTCACAATAGGTTATTACTGGCCAACATGTATAAATATGCAGCATTATATATGAGGAGGTGTGATATATTTCAATGAATGGGTAAGCCCACCAAATTATATGAGATGTCATTGCATCCTCAAACTAGTCTTACAACCATTTGACAAGTGGGGCCTGGACTTCATTGGTCATATAGATCCTAAATCTTAGCAAAAGGAATACATTTTGGTTTGCACATATTACCTCACTAAATGGACAGAAGTGAAAGCATTTCCAAATTAGAAGAGTGAGAAAGTTTCCAAATTCTTATATGACCACATCTTTACAAGGTATGGAATACCAAGAGAGATTGTTGTAGATTAAGGTGTAGACACCAAAATTAGGTTGTACCACCCTTATAGCCCCGTTAATTAAATTATACATACCTTACATATTCATATCAAATAGTGCACATGATTAATTGAATTAAATATTTTAATTAATTTGATAAATATCCTCACCTAACCACCTCACCTAGCCATATCACCTAGACACCTCATCATGGACCTCTTCTTAGCATGTTTCTTTTAACTAAGACTCCAATTTCTACTTACTTTAAATAACTTAGACTTAGTATAACCCTAAAATTAGATGCCTATTCTTTCTCTAACAACATTCCCACTTACTTTAGTGGAAAATACCATTTTAGACTAGAACCAACAGGCAGAACTGGCAAAAAAGATAGCCAAGATCTAGCTATTTTGAAAAAACCTAGGATTTCCCATCCTTAACCGACATTGGTTAACCCTAAACTGAACACCGGTTAACCTAAACCATCTGCCAGTTACCATATATTCACTTTGGTGACCTTGTTCCAGAGGTTGGCAAGAAATTTATTTGATTTTGGAAAGAGAGAGAGAGATATGCATACAAACATGAACTAGATCCCTCTTGCGCATCCAGACACACCCTAGCCGGCACCAAGACTGATATGAAGGCATTGGCATTCACAATAGCATTCCGGAAAGCACTGCCATGGCCCTGACCACTAGTTTCATAGATCAACCATCGCCTTCATCCAACCACCAGGCCTGTAAATACAAGTAAGTGTGTTTTGATATGCATCATTCCATGCTTACTTATATCAAAATCTCTTTAGATTTCTTCTTTTAAATCATATTCTCTTTTGCATCCTATAATCCCCACCTTCCTGTCAATCCACCCATCTAACCACCCATAAAATTTTGGCTCCCCTTATTCAACCCCCATAAATCTCTAAGAATTCTTAGCATCTTTACCAAGCATAGCCATCCTTCTTCTATTCTCTGTGCAATCACAAAGAACCTCCAAAACCAAGTTTAATTGAGTTTCTACCATTCCACCTCTACCGACGCCGGTCACCTTGACTGTCATTGTCGATTTCCCTCTAAACCTTCATCGGTCATACTATATCGACATTGGTATCTAGTAAATGGTAATCCTACCTAGAAAAATGACCTAATAACCTTCACCAAATAACCAAAAACCACCCAAAACCTAATCCTGACTTGTTCTAGTCACCTTGGCTACCTACCCAATACCCAAATCTGATAATAACCAAACCTCGGTTAGATATAGATTTCCTGTATTGCAATATTTGAATTAGATACCTAATATATTGTTCATAACACTGGATACAGAAATCGACTTGTTATCAATAAACCCTCTATTTCTTTCATTTCTATTCATTTATTTGTATTAAATAGTGGATTGACAACCATCTGAGGAAGTATCACACTTCCCGGATCTAGCATACGCTAGGCATTCCACATACATATATTGTTTGATATTATTCTTTTGGTTTTTTTTTTGCATTCACAGGTAGTTCCTCCTAGCAAAAAGGAAGTTCTCGCAATCAACATTGGATCAGAGAAATCGGAACGAGCATGCATTCTACCTTCCACCTTCATTTTACAGGTATTCCTCCTCACCTTTACCTTATCTATGTTTTCCTCATATGTATACAACTTATTGGTGAAACATTTTGGCATGCCCAATGGGACCCTCTCTTGGGTTCTTTGCATTTTCTTCATATAGGGAAATCTTGTGTGTTTCTTTCTTTTTGAAAAAAATACACGTTTAATCTTCTCCTTAGTAACATTTTTTTCTTCTAATTGTCCAAACGACATTTGTGATTTGGTGTTTAAAATGAATCATTTCTTTCTTCCTGCATTTGCATAGTAGTGAAAGAGCACGTTCTTGACCTATTCATCATTTGCTACATTGAATATAATTGTCGATTTGGGTTATAAAATTTTTTGCATTTCATCCTTGTATGCTACATTATTAGTTTACATTTAAAAATTCAGGGTAACCTATATGATGGAATTCATGCCCAGCTGATGGGGGGGGGGGGGGGGGGGTTGACATAATTGAATCGTAGAAAGAACTTTATCTTCTCTCTCTCTTTGCCAAATTGCACAAATAGAAATTCACACATCTTCTTAAACAACACCTTACCTGGAAGAAGCTGTCAATGATCACACGATCAGAGGATTGATAGTGGACACCTAGCTAGTTTCTTTGTCTAGTCATTATCTTAGAGAAAGGACCACCCCCGCCAAAACATAACCTGAAACCACCCTTTAGAATTTTCCTCTTCATAGGACGCCTTCCCAACCAAAAAATTATATTTTGAATTCACAAGTTAGTCTCAAATAACATAAGCTGAACACATAAAATTCACTTATAGGATTTGTGTTTTTTCTTAGCTTTTTCCTGAGTTACATTTTGAGTTGTGAGGTTACGTTCTCCACTTTCCTCTTCCTATCACACTCCTCCATCATATTTGGATTATTATGACTATTTCTGAGTGTGTCAGGGTCTAATACCATCATCCTCATATACTTTGGGTTGATTTTTCATCTGACTTAATTCACAAAAAAATCTATTTTTCTACATTTCTTCTAATTTCACAGTAACTGGCGTCGGTCCAGAGACCGTCATCAGGTTTATATCTAACCATCATCAGTTTACCTAACCAGTGTTAGTTTCAGCTCTTTTTGGTCATTTTACCCAAAGATAGCATTCATCAAATCTTATGTTCTATTTGAAGTTCTCAAAACATCATCATATCCTAGAAACTTTCATATCACAACCTGGTACAGTTTCCATTATTTTATTTTCATCATTTTTTGCCTCATTTGAAAAACTATTGATTCCCCACAGTAACCAATATTGGTTATCATAACTGTCATCGGTTCCCCTTAACCATCATTGGTCAATTTGACATTCGTCATCAGTTTCTGTGTTTGATTTTTAATTAAAACAACGATCAAATTTACCTCCCAAAATTCATTCTTCTCCATTTCTAGTTATTTTCTTGTGTCATTTACAAAGTACAATTTTACCAGGTCAACGATAATTCACATGGTGTTTACTCATAGCCAAACCAACACCCTTGTATTTCACACTAGTCTTCAGCCACTCCCACCTAGCCCATCACCAGCCTTCCATCCTATGTCACCTATGGATCCAACTCATCCCATCACCATTACTACCAGAGATGAGGAGTTTGCAAGACTCCTTGACCAGAATCTCACGGCCTTATAATACTATCTTCCCACTCATCTACCCAAGACTCCTCAGGATAGCTAGTATATGACATGCCTCATATCTATTCCTCCTTCCTACCCTCACCCCACTTTTGCATCAGCTACCACTAGCTCAGCATTTCCTCATCCACTTTACCCCATGTGGTATCTCAACTGGATCCCCACATCCACTATAACTGTTGCACCAACTGACATCTATCGCACCCGTGGTGTTGACATTCCTTCACCAACCACCTTAAGCATGGCCCCATATGTATACCTTGTCCTCGTATATACCAGTTGCATCACAACCACCCCTGGTGTCGGAAAACCCACACCCTATTTCAAAACCTCATCCTTTCCATCCCTCAGTCTCTACCCCCAATTACCACGAGATTTGTTACGACTGACCCCACCTGTTTACATGCATCACCAACAACCCCCAATCTCATCTATTGCTTATTCAAGGTATCTTCCACCCACATCTATCCCCTCTTCATCATTTTTCATATTTGTCACCCCCATATACCGAAATGTCCATCCACATCATACACCCATCATCAACCTCCCTTTATTGCAGGAGGCTCCCATTCCTCACAACCCACCAATGACCTCATTAGGATGATGATGGAAAAGATGCAAACATTAGAAGCATCAGTTTCTAGCTCTCGCAACTCCTTAACTTATGATGAAATATGTAATGATCCTATTCATCCATCTATTCCTATTCACCCATACCCCATACATTAGGAAATGCCCAAGTTCAACCATTTCAATAGTAAAGAAGACCCACAACAACACTTGTAGTTGTCAAACATGGGTACTATATAATCATCCCATGATGATGCTTTACTCCTGTGGACATTCCCCATGTCCTTGAACTGGACCCACCTTAGATTGGTATAGTGGTTTACCCAGGCATTCCATCTACTCCTTTAATAAAGTGGCTCAAGACATTTTTGGACCACTTCTCAATCAATATTGTCAAAAAATTCACCATGACTGACCTATACTCGACACGACAGTATGATGATGAATCTATCACATATTTCATTTCTCACTAGCGAAAGTCTTATCAACCAATTAACATTCCAGTTACCTCGAGTTGAGATTATAGATTTGTTCACTAGAGCTTGTGTCAAACACATCTCACCAACTTTGCAGGTACAAACTTTCCATACCTTTGACAAAGCATTTACCATGGCATGAAAACTAGAAATTCATTTTCCATTGAAGAGAAGAAAATTTAGCTTGTGCAACAAAAACACCGCGTTCAAATCAAATGACACCTCTTTATCTTTGAAGCCCCAAAATAATTATTCAAAATCAAAGGATCTGCCAACATGGTAGTTCTCAAAGCTGGTCCATCTCATCCATCTAATCAAGCCAAACCTTCCTCCAATATTTCTCTTATTCATAATTTTCAGTTTCGACGAGAACAACGAAAGTACACTCCAATTGGAGAGCCCTATTCTTCAGTCTTAGAAAACCTTCTTAAAGGCTAGAGCCATTGCACTACCCCCATAAAACCTCATACCGGTTTCGATCCCACTCGTCCTATGCCCGCATGGTATAAGGAACATGACTATTGTAATTATCATCATGTCAAAGGCCATAGTGATGGTAATTGCATAAATTTTAAGAACATTATCCAATAAATGTTAGATAATGGAGATCTCGTCCTGGACAACCCGAATGCACCAAAAAATCAAAACTTGCATATATTTAAGAAGTCTGTTCCCTAACCATACACCATCATCTAATCAAAGTGGTGAACCTTTAACCAATGACAACAATGTCCTATGAATTCCACGTTGTTTTCGATATCATACAAGTCATTCCTCAATTTCCACCTATTCCATTCTATCAAGGAAATTTTGGCACGAGCTCCTCTACCCATAGGAGGAGAATACCTCATCCACTCCTTCACCCAAAAGAGGAGTCTTCTTCATCTCCCCCTTCACCCACGATAGGATACCATAAATTTTTCCAATGACGTTTCACCATCTACCTTGCAACACTATCAAACAATCAATGGTATTAACTCTCCTACCCTCCAGGAGAATCATCATCTCTTTCTCCTCCATCGAAAGAGGAATCTACCTCACCCCACCTACCATCTATCCTACCCATGGATATCCTTTAGACATGCCACTACCAATTGGGGAAAATTCCCCATTAGCGTTCTAGGATCCTTATTGATCTGGTCTCAGCTATTTTAACCCACAGAGTCGAGGCTAACCAATTCCCTATCTCATAGACATATTTTACAGGGATTTCCACTAAACCAACTGCATCTCCTCTTATAAAAATTCCATTTTCATGACTGGCCAGATCAGCTTGGATTATGTTGATAATTCCATGCTTTGGGGACATCTTCGGCTCCCCTTTTCGACTCAAATGCAAATGTTTACCTACAGATACCTCCATGATCTATCCAAAGGTATTTCCAGCAACCAAATCAGACCCTAACCATTCCTATCAAAATGGACTTCTTCTTCATCACCTTTACCTACATCTGAACCTTTACCCAAGACTAAAACCATTCCATATGCCTAAGAACCTACCCACACCTACATCTTCATCCATATCTAGACCCATCACTACCTTGGGTGTCATGCCAGATGTCAAGCCTTACCCATCCACCCATCAAATTAGATTTAGCCACGTCTTCCCAAACCTACACCAAAATTATTCCTCTACCTAAAAGGAAGACCCAACCTTCTAGGCCACATACACTAGCCTCACCTACCACACCTTTGTCACCTATCCCCTTTCGTCCATCCTAAGACCTCACCCATCAACCTTGGCCAAAAAACCCCCTACCCAAGGCAAATCAAAATCTAAGTCAACCTACTTCTTCATCATGATCCTTTGTTACATCCAATTTACCTACACAAGTAAGCACCCTCGCCCTCACTCATACATTTCTTACCACCTATACCTCCACCAGCTACCATAACCCCAACTTTTCCTATACGACTTCAACCCATACCTTCCACCCCGACCTCTACTAACCACTTCCACCATAACTCTATTGTCCCCATGGGTAACCCATCCTCTTCCACCATCTGGCTTTCCCTTCTACATCACGTACTTCCACCTCACCTTTACCTAAGAAGGTGCAATCCAAAGACAAGAACCCACTACCCTCCAACAGGGTAGTTAAACCTGACAACACCTTCCATTGTCTAGTTCTTCTACCACACCTTTACCCAAGAAGATACCATCAAAACCTAAGACAGTACCACCTACCAAACCAGTGGTCAAACCTATTCCACCTCCTATAACACCTCTCCACCACAATCATCCACACCTTTACCCAAACCCACACTCACTTCCCACTGTGATCCATTGGCAGGGTCCTACGCCAACATTTTAGCCAACCTCTTAGAGACCTCAGTCATCACATTACCGCCGCTTAGACCTTACAAACCCCCTCAAACCCAAACCAAAAGGGTTTGATGAAAACTAAAATTTTTTCCTACCATCATGTGCTAGGACATGATGTAGAGGGTTATAAGGCTCTCAAAACCATTCTCCTCCAATTATGTCCTCTTGAAGAAAATTTTGACGACGGATGATCTTCTTGATGAGGACCATGTTCCATCTTCACTTGTCACCATACATACCCACCCACTACCTATTCAGTGACCTTGTATCACCACCTCCACACCCCTTTTATCCACCACCAAATTCGAGATCAACATGGTCCGTATTAGAGAGTTGGCCAAACCACCACCTAAATACTAGTGTGCCCTACTCATTTTGCAAGGTTCTTACCCTGCATTAGGTTTTTGTCCATCATGTCATTATACTACTCATGACATACCTTCTCCATCTACCTCCTTCCCTCAGATTAACATGGTCCAAGTTGCCACTCGTGCCCAAAAGGAAAAAGGAAAAGAAAAATCAACTAGCCCATCAACTAATCTTTTGCCCAATATACCTTCTGCACCCACCCAAAATCACCATTCGAGGACCCACATACCCTATTTCTGACGAGGTCACCCATCGTATAATGATAAAACAATTACACCAATCCCCTCTAAAAATGTCTTTATACGATCTCATCCAAACCTCTGAATCTCATCGAACAAGCCCTCATGGAAGTTCTTGCATGGTCCATCGAGGTTTTACCTAATGACCCCACACCAGTAGCCTCCATTATCACCCCTCACCACGTGGCCTCTCTTACCAAATCATCTCCTTCTTCTACCCCATGCCCACTCATCAAGTAGCCGCCCTTAGTTTTTTTGATGAGGAGATCGTACCTCTCTAATCAGATGACCTTGATCCCACCCTTTTTATCTCCATCTATATCGATAATATGCATGTATGACATGTTATGATTCGATGGTGGTGCTAGCATCAACATTATCTCCTCCCATGTACAATCAAATGTGCATCCCTTCAAATTACATGCATAATAACCCAGTTATGTTGCGCTCCTTCAATGATGCCATCACTTCCACCCTTGGCACCATTATTCTTCACATTTGTGTGGGCCCTTCGCACTATCCCGGAATTGTTCTACGTCTTAGAGGGGGAGTCTCAGTATAACATGTTGCTTGTAACTGACCTTGGATTCATGTCATGGTTGTGTTCCTTCAACTTTACACTGTTATGTAAAATTTGAACATGAAGGACATAACTATACCATCCCAGCTGACCCATCACCATTCAAAAATTGTAACATGTTATACCAACCTAACGATGTCCTTGTACCAGTTAAGACATCTACCACTACTGCCACTTCTCCTTCACCCACAACCCCATCCACCAATGTTTCCGCCACCTCTCCCACACCTAACTCTTTTATTCCTACTACTACTGTAGCCTCTACAAGCTGGCCCATCTACTTCCCAAGCAACTGATACCCCTCCATAACCCAATTGCCTAGTAATTCATCTATCTATATCTACTAACGGATCCCTTAGAGGGTGTTTTTCCTCACTCTGGGGGAGTACCTGCCTCTACAATATCAACACATTCCTTACTCCACAAGAGTATGGTAACCTATGCCAACATCCTCATTATGACTATCACATAGGAGAGGTCTTCCCTTATAGTCCTCCCCACCTTCACACCAACTTAACATATGGGGGACTTGATACTTCCACCTATTCACCCAAACTGCCATCCCAAACATGGCCATTTTCATCCGACCTCCAATATCTCACCAACTGGCTTCACCCACACTTTCCTTCACCGTTGTGCATGGAAAGGATTTGGATTTGGTTTTTACAAACAAGGTCATCATACCATCATCTCCTGTACCACCTGTAAACACAAAGATCACAGTGGCATTGGCTTTGCCGAACTATCCTCCAAGAAGGCCCGTGTTGAACTCATTCAGGATGACAAACCTTCTCCACCCTATTCACCAACGTCACCACCCTCACCCGTGGAGTCTATGGATCCAGAATCCATTCCTCCTAACTTTTTTTTTCATGAACACCATTTCCTTGGGACCTCTGACTTATCAATGCAATGGCGAGGCTCCCTCTTCTCTTCCCTTCCTGTATCCTGACATGATAGATGATGATACACCTTCTATTAACGTCATTCAATGTCAAGATGATGAGTTTATCCTCACCTACCTTGGTGCGGAAGATTCTTATATTCACTGGTCGTTACCTTCTAAGATGCAAACCATGTTAAATGAATCGACCATTGAAGTCAATATTAACACTCAGGATGACCCACACATTCTAAAGATAGGCCAATCTTTAGATGTCGCTGAACAGGAAGCTTTTACTTTTTTCCTCTGGGATCATAGCAACACTTTTGCTTGGTCCTATGTTGATATACCTTGTATTGACCCAAACATTGTGGTCCAAAATATTGTAACCATTCCTGAAGCCAAACCCGTAAAACAGAAGCTACAGAAAATGCATCCTCGCATTTCCCTTCTTGTCAAAGAATAACTTCTAGCGCCTTCTCTTGGTTTCCTTCATCCTACCCATTGACTATCCCCAATGGATTTCTAACATCATTCCTATCATAAAATCAACAAGGGGACTTGCATTTGCATGGATTTCCATGACCTCAACTTAGCTTGCCCCAAAGATGACTTTCCTCTACCAGGTATTGACCAACTAGTTTATCTCACCGTTGGTCATGAGATGTTATCACTCATGGATGGTTTCTCGGGTTATAACCAAATATTACTCACTCTGGAGGATCAACAAAAACTATGCCTTCATCACTCCTTGGTGGGACCTTTTGCTACCGAGTCATGCCTTTTGGCCTTAAAAATGCTGGTGCTACATATCAGTGGGCTATGACTTATATCTTCCATGACATCATGCATCATATATTGGAAGATTATGTAGATGACCTTCTTGCCAAATCCAAACATCAGGTCTAAACATCTCATAGTTCTTAAGGTCATCTTTGACCATCTCATCAAGTATTGTGTTCGCCTTCAGCCCAAAAAGTGTGTCTTCATCTGTTCTCTCAGGAAAGCTCCTTGGTTTCATCATTTCTTTGTGTGGCATAGAAGTCAATCCTACTAAAGTAAAGTCTATTCTCAAAATGTCCTCCACCTACTAATCTCCACCAACTTACAAAGTTAACAAGGTAAGTTGCAATCTATTCATCGGTTTATTTCACAACTTTCTGACCTGCTACCAACCATTTCATCATCTCTTCAAAAAGGATGTCTCCTTCAAATGGGATGATGAATGCCAAAAATCCTTTGATGCCTTAAAACAATACCTTCTCTAACCACCAGTGCTCATTCCTCCTAAGGATGACCAAACCTTTTACCTATACATTTCCGCTACTGATCATTCCTTGGGTGTCATGCTCACTCATCGTGACGAGAAACACAGGGAGTAAGTGGTTTATTACATAATATGTACCCTTTTGGACTACGAAACTAGATACATCCATGCCAAAAAAACTCTTCTTAGCCTTAGTTTTTGTCGCCACTAAACTTTTTCATTACCTACTCAACCACAAAAAACCTTTCTCATCACTAACACTGACCCCTTACATTACATGTATGCCAAATCCTACCAACATCAACATGTTGCACATTGGCTCATGCTTCTCACAGACCTAGACCTCGAATTCATTCATCAAAAATATATCAAAGGCCAAACCATCATTGACCAACTTGCAGATGCACCCCTCTCTGGAAATCAACCCTCTAACTTTGATTTTCTAGATGAATCCATTACTACTCTCTCTTTGGATGATACCATTTACCAGATGACCTTATTCTTCGATGGTTCAAAATGTTAGCGTGTGGGTGGCGCTAGAGTTATCCTCATTCCTCTTGATGGTGAACCTATTCCGTTATCTTTCAAACTAGATTTTGATTGTACTAACAACATCACCCGAATATGAAGCACTCGTATTAGGCCTTCAAACTACCATCACCTTAGAAATCAAATCAATTAATATATTTGGTGACTCTCAGCTGGTCATAAACCAAGTCAATGGTATATACCAGTGTCATAATGAAATACTTCAAAAGTATAAACACCATGTCAACATACTTTTGACTACCTTTGAATGTTATGAACTTCAAACCACTCTACACTCCACTAAAAAATTTGTGGATACCATGGCCTGTCTCGTGTCTCAGATACCTACTTCACCCTCTGAATCAAAAATATTTATCATAGAACAAAGTTTGTAATCACCTTCTTATTTATTTCAAAATGTCAACTCCATCAGAACCAGTTATACCTGACCCATGTGACCTTTGGTATAAGCAGTTTGCAGACTACCTTTCCCTTTCCATTCTGCCTCCCAATCTTACTCATAATGGACAACGTGCCTTTCATAAAAGTGTTTCTCGCTATGTCATCATGGGTGGTATTCTTTATAAATGTGGCTTCGACAGTATTCTCTTACGATGCCTTACAAGTTCTGAAATTCCCTACACCATCAAGGAAGTTCACGACGTAATTTGTTGGAGGTCACTTCAGTGGCCTAGCTGTTGCTAAATGCATTCTTTGCTTGGGATATTATTGGCCAACCCTAAACCATGACTGTTGTGACTATGTCAAATGTTGTGTGAAATTCCAGCAACATGCTAATCTTCATCACACACCTATTCATGCCTTACAGGTCGCACGAGACCTTTGGACTTTCTCTCAATGGGGTTTGGATCTTGTCGGAGAGATCAATCCTCATTCTTCACAAGCACCATCAATGGATTATAACTGCTACTGAATACTACACTAAATGGGTAGAAGCCATTCCCATCATCTCTACAAAAGTTGAGAAAATTTGTGAATTCATCAACCATCACATTATTTGTCACTTTGGTGTCCCTCACCACCTCATCACTGATAATGGAAAGCAATTCAAAAACAAAACCCTATGAAAACTTTGTGACACCTTTGGCATTCAACTCAGTTTTTCTTCACCTTACTACCCTCAAATAAATGGCCAAGCAGAATCAACCAATAAAACCTTGAAAAAAATTCTTATGAAATTCATTGACGATACTGGAAAGGATTGGCATACGCACATTCCTTTCACCTTGTGGGCTTACTGCACTAGTATTCACACTTTGACTGTTGCCACACCTTTCTCTCTGGTCTACAGTATTGAGGTTATCTTGCCTCTCAAAGTCCAGATTCCATCTCTCTGTATCTCACTCTAAGACATGCTTAATGATGATGACTTTCACCAAGAACATTTGACACAACTGGAGTTATTACATGAACATTGTCTTAATGCTCTTGATCATCTCCAAATATACCAAAAATGTATCAAACGTGCCTATGAAAAATGGTTCCATGAGCAAACCTTCCAGGTTGGTGACCTCATCCTGAAGGAAAATCAACATGTAACCAAAGAAGAGAAAAGTAAACGGGGAAAATTTTCTCCTAATTGGCTTGGACCCTATATTGTTACTCATACCTATGGATCAGGTTCTTATCATTTGTCTTCACTTGAAGGTAAACCCAAACCTAAACCCCTAAATGCCTTGCATCTTTTACCATTCTATTGTTGAATCAAGTCCTATATCACCTTCTTTCTATTTCAAGTTCATCCCTTGAGCACCCTTCACCTTTCATATTACCTATTCTTGGGGTCAACGAATAAACAAGAATCATGTGATTAACCATCACCTTTCAAACCTTATCTTCAATATGAGTACCATGGCGCTACTCATGGCATGATTTTCATGGATATTTTTCATCTTTTTCAAGATGGAATCCCATGGTCGTTCATCACTTGAAACCATCTCTTTCATAGTTAACCTCTGTATGTTATGGTTTTTTTGTCTTCTAAGCAAGAGCCTAATCTTCCTCTATAGTCTTGTCCATGACTTAAACATCCAAAAAGCAAAATAATTTCAAAATAAAAATGGGATTCAACTCCTTGAGTCAAACTTCTAGCAAAGATGACTCCCTCAAAAGGGACATCTCTTCTCTCTATCTCACCGCTATAAATAGACTACTCCCTCGAAGGACAATTATACAAAGCTAGCCATACTACACATAGTCTCTCTCTAAAAAACAGGAATATTCTTACAAATAAAATAAAATATTCAGAAGCTTCCCACATCGATCAGCTTCATGAAGACCTCAAGGAGATAATATCTCATCCCACATAGACTTCACACATCGATTATTCTATCAAAAGCAAAAAAAAAGAAAAATGATAACCTTTTTTTTCATGGACTTGCCTATTTTGATCTTGGGTCTCTTGCCAAGTAGGCATGTTTTCTTACACCAAGTTATGCTAAAACCAACCATTTTCACCTCATTGCCTTTTCATCCTAATCTCCTACCTTCTTAAGGGACTTGCCGCAAAAATGACATTTCATGATCATGTGACTTTCTTCACCCTTAGCATAGTCAATCATGCAACACCTTTAGGGTCTTATGTTCATAATCCCACCTTTAGTACAGTAGACTTGTTATGGTTCTTCTAATTAGGTGACTCTTTTGGTCACCTCTTACCCTTCACCTTCTTCACTACTTGTTGATTTTCCTATACATGACTAGGCCATCAACACCTACACTTTAAGAATTCCTCTTTCACCACCAACCCAACCATACCTAAAATGACACTAAATGCAACCATGCCTAAATGATCTAGACCCAATCATCCCTAAAACCTACCAAACCATCCCTCTACCCTCATCATATTCTTCCCTAGCTTATGGGAGAACTACATCAGCCTGAGGCCCCTTTTTGTAGGGGCTATGTAGGCAGCACTCTAAGGGCATGGGGCCCTTTGAGGTTAGCTCGACCACTCTTTACCCTAACCAATTTTCCCCCATTTTTATATTCACATTCTACCTTAGTTTTATTTTTCACTTTTTAACACAAAACACGACACCATGACCAAACTCAATGCTTAAATGACTTAAATTTCAACCATGCCTAAATGACCTAAACTCAATACCATAATGACCTAAACTCTGGACTATTAAATGACCTAAACTCCACCATGCCTAAATCTGACCTTCATGCCTACATGACCTCAATTCCTAAACTGACCTAAACTCATTCATGCCATGACTTCACCATGCCTAACTTCAACTCCACCATGCCTAACTCACCTAGAATCCCCCCATATACACTACATGCAACTACAAAATGCATCATTAATTCACATAGATATATCATCCTATCCAATAAAGCATCTAATAAAACTAGAATCCATCCATTATACTTACTCCATACATGTGTACACTGTGTACAAAACACAATAAAAATATCTCCAAAAATATCATGTACAATCCTCACTATCTTTGGCACATGGGCTGGTATAGTAATCAAAATCAAAAAATCTCTCATGTACATCCTCGTTATCATCGGCACACAGACTAGTATATGCCAAAAATAATACACTGAGCATATATGGTGACTAATCATCACCCCACCTGATATCCATCCATGTCTCATCTATCTCCTCATCTTGGCCTATGTCTAGCACCCTACGCAAAAATCTCTCCATCTTACATAGGTCTCGGTCCCATCTCTTCTTAACCTACAACTAGGTCTGACCTCCATGAACGTGTGGCCTCATCCTGAACCTATCTCTGGGCTCGCCGACCCCCTGTGCTCTCTGAGCTATGATTGCAAGAGCTTGTCCTCTCACTTCATTCCCATTATGCCCTGTACTCAACATGGGAAGGGACATATATCCATGGGGTCATCAGGTGATCTTGTTAATACTCATACCTTATTCAGGGCATCCATGAACCTCACCATTGGCATTGTCTGAGGTAGTGCCATAGATCTCATAGTAACCTGTGAGCTCTGTCATGCTAGGGTTGGCCTTAGACCATGTACTTGTGTACCCTTTCCTCCTCCCTATACCATGGGACCATGTCTCATTGCTCTCTGTGATATGGGACCCCCGTCCCTGAGCCTACAGTGGTGCCTGCGGTGTAACCTGGGCATGTAGGGCCATAATTTGAGCTTGTGTAGCAGCCAACTGGCCTTGAAAACCTAATATTTGCACTTGTAAGGTGGATACCTGTCCCCTGTCTCCATCACCACCCTGTGCGGGCACCTGTCCCTATGCAACCTGGGCCTGCAGGGATGCCACCTGCACCTGTAAAGTAGCAACATGTGCCTCTGACCCTGTGAATTGCCCCTGTAATACTCCAAGATGTGTCTAAAGGGTGGCCACCTGACCCTGCAAGGTATTCCTCTGTACTATAATGTTGACTAAGTTAGGCTACCTCGGCCTCAGTGATGCCACCCATAGCTACACTGCCCACCACTAGCCTATATCAATCTATGACCCCAACGTCATCAATCCACCTATCCACTGCCTGTTCCTCCTACACTATTTGCACAATCAGTTTTGGTAGAGGCATAGGCCTTTCCACGTCATCTCTCCTATACTATGGGAATGGTGGAGGCACATTCTGTGGTAGCCCAAACTATCATCTGACCATGTCCACTAGTATCATCTCGTGCTCACCGACACAGCACCCCTCTATCTACCTAATCAGTTGTAACTCCTCCAAATCCTCTTACATATGCATGTATGAAGGAAAGGAAACATATGGCCTCCAAACAATATCAACCCTAGATAACCCCTCTAACATTCACTGGTAATAGGCAACATCGTGTGTGGCCCTCATCACCCTGTGCTCTAATTCAAGTGATACCCATCACCTGTAACCAATCATGTCAGGGTAAGCCAACTAGACATACACATATGATGTTCTTATATACCCAAAAGTGTAGAAGGAAGGCACAACATAAAATGAACCTCCGTAACCTCCCATGGACCCACAACTCTCTATACAAATGCACCAAGAATGTTGATGCCCAGGAAAAGTAGATCCACTCCTCCATCATGTCTTGGAGTACCCCCATCAGTGCTCGTGGGAATCTCCCACCCTCCGCATCTGGTAAAACCAAAACAACATACCACCCTCCATCAACAAAACCACTAACTGCATTCTCTTGAGGATGGACCATATACATATCTCCATAGCTCATACTCACACTATGGTACCTTAGCTCCACCATCGCCTCTTCAAAAATAGCCAATATCAGCTCCTCTGATGCCTCTGACATAATAGAATATACCTATTCCCTAACTATCGGTAGCTACGAGATCGTGTATACATCCTCCAGGGTAACCGTGATCTTACCTATCAGTAATTAGAATGTTTTGTTCACTGAGTCCCATCTATCAATGAGTATGACCATCAAACTCAGATCTCGAGCTACACACCTATAGCGTCAGATCCCACTCAGGCCAACATCCGTCACATGCCTCCACTCCTCCACACTCACACTCAATCACATCGCTAGAAATAGAGGTGGTAGTCTTTCCTGCATCTATAGCTAGTCCCTAGCCCGCATCCAACAAAACCACAACATTATTACAACTTGACAACCTTCACTTACCTCTTAACCCCCCAAACCATACCTAACCACAACAACCCTTCCACACCTCATTTTATATAATTCACCTACTAGCCTCCTACCCCATTGTAATCATGACTCACCATTATAAAAACATCATTTCACCTACTTACCAATCCTTTCAACCAACACTAACCTTTCTACCCCCCATCACTCTACATATACCCTCCCTTCTCCCCTTTCGTCTATTTTTCTTTCCCCACCTAACGTTTCTTACCCCTCTTTCTCATCCACCCTAACTGGTGACAGTCACCCCTGACCATCACCAGTTCTCCTTAATTGCATCAGTTAACTTAAACCAATTTTGGTCACCTCAGACTAGTGTAGACACCAAAATTGGGTCACACTCCCCTCGATCCTTTGTCAAATAACCACCTCAAACATACTCATCTAACCATGGCCCCTGGCACCCCACATCACTATTAATTTGAATAATGTAATTAAATTAATATATATCCTCACAATATTTATTATCTAATTATCTTAATTTCTACCCCACCACCTCACCTAGACACCTCACCCAGCCACCTCACACTAGACCTATTATCGACATGTTTCCATAACTAATAATAACTAAGTCTTACTTGCGTTAATGAGATAAGATTTGGTCTAGCCCTAAAATCAATTCCTAAAATCTCTCTAACCATATTCCCACTCATTAGAAGCTAAGCTTCCATTCTAATCCATGAAAATAAATGAATTGGGCCAAAAGAAATCAAAAAGATCTTCCCATTTTAGTAAACCTAGGGAATATCATCTTAACCAACGCCAGTCAACCCTAAACTGATGTTGGTCAACCCGGAACCATAATCGGTTACCATTTATTCACCTAACCAACCTTGTTTTTGGTTATTGGCACATTCTGAGAGAAAGAGGAGGGAGATCCGTGTTGCATGCAAGCAAAACCAACATCCTTTCACATATCCAGATATCCAGAGCCATCACCAGGACATATTGAAGCATTGCACTCACAGAATCATTATGGGAGCCATTACTATGATACTAAACACCATTCTTCTAATCAACTGTCTTTACCATTCAACCATCAAGTTTACATCACAGTAAGTACATTTCTACTAGCATTATCCATTTTAGCTTAGTTAGCTTCTGTAATCATCAATCTATACTTTGCATGCTCATTCCTCCATCTCTTTCTAGTTTATAACTCAAACATTTCCTTTACCCACATTGCCAAATCACCCATCCTTGCCTACTGTTCATTCCTGAGTATACCTGATACCCTTATCAACCTCTTTATCCACTCTACCATCCTTATCAGATCTCGTATCAAACCCTGCAATCAGTTTTCCTTAATTCTCTTACACCCCAACCTTACCGAAGCCAATTACCCATTACCATCATCGGTTCTGTATTAACTGTCATCAGTCATATTAGACTGACGTCGGTCTCTGTGTTTTATACCCAGACCTAGAACATAACCTAACAACCTCTCATCAGTTGACCTAAACAACCCAGAATCAGACCCTGACTAGTCCCAACACCCTGACAACTACCTGACTTTCTAATCTGACCATATGCTAGCCTATTATGTTAAAATTTTCTTATTGTACTTGAATGAGAAACCTAAATCATATCATCTATAGTAAGAGTTCCATTATTTCTGGCATTAACTTTTTTTAAACAGTGGATTGACAACCATCTACGAAGTATCACACTTCCCAGAACTAGCATACGCTAGGAAGTCCACTGTCATATATCATTTAACTTCTCTTTTGTGGTCTTGTTTTCTATTACAGGTAGTTCCTCATAGCCAAAAGGAAGCTCTTACAATCAGCACTGCATCAAGAAGTCAGAACACATGCAACAACCATCAACTGACCAAAATTTAAAAGGTATTCCTCTTTGGCCCTTACCCTTATCTGTTTCATCTTTCAAAACATAAAGAAAATAGTGAAACATTTTGGCACTTCCGGTGGGATCCATCAGGGGTTCTATTGCATTTTCTTCATTCCTAGGTAAAAGTTGTGTGTTTGTTTCCCTTCAAAAAACTTACATATTAATCTTCTTCCTTGGTAATCTTCTCTTCTTTCTAATTTCTCTAAAGGACATATTTTCTTTTGGTGCATTTAAAAAGAACCATTCTTCTTGTTTTTTGCTTTTAGTGAAAGAGTGTACCCTCTCCTATTCACCATTTGTGTCATCGAACATAATATTTTGATTTGGGTTTAAAATTGGTTGCATTACATTCTGATTTTCCGCATTTAGCTCACATTAAAATGAGGGCAACCTATATGCTAGAAGTCATGCCCAGTTGATGGTTGACACAAGAAATCATAAAAATCACATTTTCTCTCTCTCCGTGTCTTACCAAACTTGCACAAAATTTGAAATATACACATCTTTCTTAAACAACATCTTACCTGGGAACATCTGTCCGTGATCACACGATCAGATTGGCAGGTACTCCCCAACTCATTTCCTCTATCGAGTCATCATCTCAAAGGATGGCCCATCCCCATCATAACACACCTGAAACTTCTCCTTTTAGATATCCTTCTTCGTAGGATGCCTTCCTAACCAAAAAATTATGTTGTAAATACACACAGTCAGTTCTAAACAACATAAGCTAAACAAACATAAAAAAATCACTATTAGAATCGTGTTTGTTATCCATATTTCACCCCGAGCTGAATATTGGATTGAATCACAACCCCACATAGAGGAACCCAAGAAAACACATTCAATCCTGCAATTGGTTGTAAAAAGGATTCAGCAATGAAATGGCAGAGATGAGGAAAGAGAAAAGGATCTTGTATAGAAATAAATGACTCTGTCGGGCCATCTCTACACTTTAAGTCCATTCTCCAAGTTACAAGTAAGAAGAACCATCAAATAGTAGGGTTGGACAAGTAGGGAAGATGTTACAAAGGATCCAGAAGCAAGAAAAAGAAATAATGATGAAGATTCGAAGTCCTCGAGCTCGAAACAGTTCAGGAAAGGCCCAAAAAAACTAAGTATGGAGGAGGAAGTGGAAGAGACCATGTGTCATAACGACGCTTCTCTCAAAGTGAATCTAAAGGGAGGAACTCAAACTTGCACCAGCCCTCCACGTAGTAAATGAATAAAGAGATTCAAGGGGTGGAGAGGAAAAGCTTCAAAATTGGCTAAGTATAGAAGTGTAAACGGAGAGTGCCAAGTGTCAGCCTGGCGCATTTTCAAGAGTTGGTCCAAAGGCGGAGACCCAAACGAGCGCGAGCTTGCCACGTAGCCCAAAGCCTAAAACTGAGAGGAACCACTAAAAATTCTATAGAGTAGCGGAGGCCGACAAGTGTCAACTTGGCGCTCCTCCAAAGGCAACTTTGGGTCGGGTTTGCAACCAAGCGCGGTGCCTCCACGTGTACCTCAAAGGGGGGGCAAGGTTAGTTGAATAGTCAACACATAAGCAGACCAACAGAGGCTGCCAAGTGTCTTAAGGGTGTTGTTTCAAGGGTAAAATGGATAAAACGTTCCCGAGCAAGTGCCAGAGTGACATGTGTCCCAGGGGAAAGTGGGCAGTCGGGGGAAAAGTTGATTTTTGCCCCTTGTTACCTTAAAAGGGAGTAAAAGTTGAAAAATGGCCCGCAACTCCGCCCAAAAAAAAGTTAGCATTTAGACCCAAGTCAAAGCCAAGGAGGGGAGTCGGGGAAAAAGGTGAAAATTTTCCTTTCATCCAAAAGGCATAAAGGTAAAAATGGGAGCACATTTCCCATCTAACCAAAACGAGCCACATGTCTGTGCGGAGCTTCAGGGCTGTGGGAATTTTTTTTAAGTTTTGCATTTTTTACACAAAAGGATAAAAGGTAAACTACAGACCTATGGGCCCGAATTTTGTTCCAATCTGGCTGCCATGTCTCCCAATCCAAAAGGGGGACCCATTTTTCAAATTGTTTTCCTACCCATTTGTACATAATTGATTCAAACTTCAAAGGGGCATATCTTTCGACCCAGGGCTCGAAATATTACAAATCTGATACCATTGGAACGATCTCAATCTCTTCTACATCATGGGAGTCTAAAAATTTAATTTTTGGGAAGTTAGGTGGAAGTAAAATGGAGAAATGTCTTTGAGATTTCAATGCAGGATCGTCAATCTCAACAACCAAATCGGATTCGATCTATTTCCATTATTTCCTCTTCCTTCAAGGCGTTGAACCAAGGATCAATGCAAGAAGATGGATTCGGGGGTAGATTTTAGCATAAGCATTAACAACGGTGGTATAGCTTTGACCCACATTTTCCCACTTCTCTCTCTCTCTCTCTTTCTTCTCTCCAATCGAATCTATAAATTTAGGGGCAGGATTCATTGTAAAGGGTTGGATATTCTGAGTTTTGCAGGCTCCCTTCTCCTTCTAGTAAAGGATTTGTGGGGTTCAGGCCTTCCATTAAAATTGTAATACATTTCTACCTTTCAGCTATTCTGTAATGAACTGTATCAATCTATAGAGCAATAAATATGTTTGTGATCAATTTTAGATCATTCTTGTTTCTTTTTCTTTTATTTGGTCTCTCATTACAGATCTGGCTATCTTTTCTTATTTATTGTATGCATTTTATTGGTTCTTTTCAAAGGTAAACTAAGTGTTCATCATTCCTTTGGTGTATCACCTGGTAGTTTAGTTATTTCTTATTTCCTATATTATTTTATCGTTGTCCCCTTGGCAAGTTTAGAAAAGGTATAAAAAATAGATCCTCTACAAATCCTCACATATGCACCTGAACAAAGGAATAAGGAACTAACCTTCAATCTGTAGAGCTTTCCCATTTTGTAAGGTCCCACACCTTAGGGAAAGTTCAATGGTATGTAATCACACCAAATGAGCTTGCCTTAGAAAAATAGATCTTTTAGAGATCAGTTGGAGGTGCTGTGATTCTGCACTAACAGTTTTATCACACCTGGTGGAACAAGAAGTCTCCATCTTATCACGGTAGGGATTGATGTACACTTGCTATGATTCTGGATTTTAAGAATCTTTAAAACTGTACATGTGGTGACTCCAAAAGAAACAAATCTACTGGTTTCAGTGGTCCAATTAAGTTCATGAGAAGAATACAAACACGGTCAAGAACCAGAGAAGAGGGACTATTTGTCTATTTAGACTTATCTCCAGATAAAGGGAGAAGAAGAAGAGTCCAGAGGTCTATATCCCCACCAAGCAAAGCTTTATCAACACCTCCTCCTGGTAGACCATTCATTCAATCAAGAGGAGTGCTCAGGCCAATCAGAATGGCTCAACCAAATCCTTATGTTATCTTCATCGGCAATAGTCCACTTGCCTTGAATGCACAAAATCTAGTTCCTATTGTAGCATTAAAGAGTATCCCATATTTCACTGGGGAGAACCAAAATTCTTTAGGTGATCATGTCCAGGATATTGCAAATGTTTGCACTATCCATGAGATTCATGAAATGAACGTAATAGTCAAGCTGCTCACCTCTTCACTTAAAGGGAAGGCTTCACAATGGTTCAAGAGTCTTGAGGCAGGCTCTATTCAAAATTGGAATCAGCTATGCACTGCTCTTCATAACCAGTTTAGAGAGAAAGGTGACAATTTGTCTTTGTTGGAGCAACTAAAAAATATCAAGAGAGCCCCAAATGAACAGCTGACTGACTTCAACCTCAAATTCTAGTGAACCTGGGATAGGATTCCAACAGAAGTAAAGCCCACAAATGAAGGTGCCTTCCTATACTTTCTTAGGGCTTTAAATTCTAATATTTCTCTAATGATTCAGTCAATGGGAGGCACTACACTACCAGCATTCTATAACCTTTCCATAGGGGCTGAGAACTATTTGATTTAGGCTGGAAAAATAGCTCGTAGTCCATCTATGCATCTATACCCCGAGTTAGGAAGACCAAATGCTAACCAAACACCCACAGTAGCTCCTATACCCCCAAGAGTCAAAGCTGAGCTGAAGCTTCCACTTCATCATCTAACACCTGTAAAGAGCTTCAAGAAGTGATGAAGCAACTACAAAACCTGGGAAATGAACTAGTGACCATCAAAAGGTAGTAGGCACAAATATCTAGGCCATATCAGCCTCAAGCTCAATATCAAACTACACCCCAATACCAATAAAATAGGCCACCACCTCAAACTAAAAATCAAAATCAAAATCAAGGACAGACTCATGCTACTAGACCTTTTAGGTCTTACGATCCAAATACAGCCTCAACATCAAAGGCATTGGTCCCTGCACAGAACAATATGGCACAGGAATATGATTGGTGTTTTCCATCAGTTAGCCAGATAACCAATCCATGTGTTTTAATGGTGCTCTGAATCAAGCTCTAATGGTGCAAACCAGTATGGTGTCATAAAAGCCTAGTCAAGAAGGAGATCAGCAGCAAGGAGCTCAATAAGGTGAACCTCTAGGAGAGACCTTTCTTGTAAATTGATAGGCTGAAGACTTTTGTGGGATGAATCAGTTCCTCCTCAAAGTGTGGCTTCCAATACACAGTCCAAAAAGAGAATCATTAGAGGGGGCCAGCCACTGAACTCAAGTAACCCTCAACCTTCCATCACTCCATAAGGTCCTAGTGTTCCAAGTACAACTCCCAACATGTACAACCAATCCAAGCCACCTTCCAAATCCAGTTAGGCACTGGTTGTAATAGCCCATGTGTAAGAAAGAAATGTGTCTGGGAAGGGGAAAAAACATAGCTCATTCAATATTATTGAGCAAATGAAGAGTACAAGTGTGAACATTTCACTATGGGAGTCATTAGCCATTCCAGGGCAGAGGGATCTGTTACAGACTGCCATGCAGAATTGGTCAAATTTAAATCAACCTCCTAATCAGCAAGAGAGAGTGCTTGCCAATGCAATTCAGCCTGAGAAGAACCAAGGAGAACAACAAGGTAAGAACTTGAGACCCCCTCCATTCTATGTCTCATTAATTATTGGAGACAAATTAGTGCACAATTGTATGATTGATTCTAGGGCTAGTAGTTATGTGATGCCCAAACAAATAGCTGATCAGTTGGGTCTCCAATATGAAGTCATCTCTAGAGGAGTAGTCCAATTAGATGGGACAATAGTGACCACTATGGGAATCATCAAAGATCTTAGCCTCACCCTACATGCCTGCCCCATTGTGACTATCTTGTAAAACATGTCCATCATAGATTTACCACCACATTTTACTTTATGTCTATCTAGGGACTTCACTGCCGAAATTGGAGGCTACCTGTCTATTGACTAGTCACATATGCTCTTTAGGACAAGGTATGGGGCAAAGGCCACAGTCAGATCTGAACCCATTGTAGACTATCATATTGAAACTTATGTGCCTAGCCCAATTAATACCAACTGATCAACTTTTGATCAAGAATACCTCGTAAGCACTAATTAAGAAAATACCAAGTTGGAATGTATCCCAAACTTGACTCTAGATGAGTGGGCCAGCAAAAGACATGCTTTTGACCCCTATAAAGAAATGGAAGAATTTGAGTTGGGTGTCTACCTTCTACATGAAGAAAATCACCCTCTCCTTCCTTAACCAAGCCGGAGCATAAAGATGACAATGAGGTATGGAAATTATTCTTTGATCGTTCAAGGAGTAGACAAGGAGCTAGAGGAGGAGCTATGATTGTGTCTCCCAGAGGTATGAAGTATTATTCAGCCTTTAGATTTCAGTTTGCTTTCTCAAATAGCACGACTAAATATGAGGCTTTAGTCCAAGGTCTTCATTGGGAAAAGAAGATGGGGATAAAGAATTTGTAGGTGTTTGGTGATAGTGAATTGGTTACCAATCAAGTCAGAGGACATAATGTTGTCAAGAATGACTTGCTCAAGAACTATAAGAATAGAGTATGGGACCTCACGGAGGATTTTGAAGCCTTCAGTATTATGTCCATACCTAGGAAATAAAATGAAGCTGCTAATAGACTTGCAGCAGTTGGAGTAGCCTTTGATGTGGTGGACAACATCAAGAGGGAAAAAGGACAGCCACATATCCATGTGGTTGTGAGACTAGCAGTGCCAGATAATAATACATGCTGGCAAGTATTTGAAAATGATCAGCATATCATTAATTTTTTGCAAGAAGAAGCTGAATTCTTAGCTAATAATCAAAGCAAATTGGGACAACAATATGGAAATCAGATAGTACAACTACATACAAACAAGCTTCCCAAAGGCTTAGTGACACTGGAATCTATTTTCAATCCTAACAATCAATTTAGAAAGGAGAACGCCAACATACAAATCAAAAGAAAAGATTTAGAGTCAATCCCATTTTGAGAAGACAAAACAATTAGAATTGGCAAGGTGGTCACTGAGAAGGAAAGGTGTGAATTCATACAACACTGCCAAGAATTCCCTGATGTGTTTTCTTAGAGTTATGAGGAATTGAGGGGTTTTAATCTAAAACTAGCACAACACACAATTGAATTGGATCCAGTTGCTTAGCCTACCAGGTAGAAGCAGAGGCCAGTCAACCCACATATTAAGCCTCTAATGAAAAGGGAGTTGAACAAGATAATAGAAGCAAGCATCATATTTCTAATTAAACACTCAATTTCTCTGTTTTTGATACCTACTGTCATACACAATTTCATCAGTACATATCTGTAGACACTATAATTATACCCAAGCAATTTAAATATTAAATTGCGCTAATTATCCCCTTTCTCGCAAATCGATGACATATCGTCAAAAGCACTCATTTTCTCTCATGTCATCATTAATTGATTACACTAAGCTAATTAATTAAGTTGCCTATCCAACAAATACCCTAATTAATGACCTTCCATTAATAAATCACCCCTTCTACCTAGACTAATTAATTATTATTAATTAATTAGCTTTCCCTTCCATTTAACCAATAAATCAATATTTAATTGATTTAATCTCCTTCTAATATCCTAAATCATACGAATATTCCTCTAATTATCTTCTATAAGCTTACATCTACCTATTAGTTAATCACCTTTTGATTAATTAAAACACCCCCCAACTCCCATGACTTTCTAAGCATAAATTAAACCCTTCTAAAGTAAGGTTACCTTTAATAAAGCAACCTTATCCATTCCTAATCATGTTTTACCTTTATCCCACATGTAAAGGGATGAATGTGTTGAATCCTTTATCCATTGGGCTATATAAAGGAGCCCCTCCTTCTACCTTGTATCACCTACACCTAACACTCCTAAGAGCAGCAAATGCAAAGCATATAGCAAAGAGACTAAGAGCTTGCACCTTGTTTTCTTGAGAGTTCATCATCTTGAGGAGCTAAGCTTCATATTCTAGCCTAAAGTGCTTAGGTCATATGGGGGGTGTCAAAAAGGGTCTCGTAGCCCAACTTTGATAAACCCCCATTCCTAGGTTCTTGGAGATATCAAGGACAACCAAATATTGATTGCCATGGAACTTATTTAGGTCCATTTACTTGTTTGTTGGTGAATCTAGAGAAGTAGAGAATTTAAATATTTTAGCATTGTTTAATCTCAAACTTAATGCATTATGCTAGGTATTAATCTTGTTTAGCTCTTATCTTTGATGGTGTTTAGATTTTGTCATTAGCTTTGTTATAGAACTATCTAGGTGTTAGTTTTCATTCATCTAATTTAGCTAAAGGCACAAAACCATGCACACATTTGGCATGCCCAGTGGGACTTACTCCATTGTCCTTTACACTTAATTTCAAGTTTTTGTAGTTAAGTTTCATTTTTGGTTACTAACCCTCTTTTACACATGTTTGATCTAACTTATTTTTCTTAACTTGTTTTGTTGAGTTTGCATGTGTTGAGTCTTCCTTGTAGGTATAAAGGAGGTGAAGCGCTATCAAAATTGGAATTGATGGGAAAAATTTCAAGATTTCTCCATGTTTTCATTTTTAGAGCTTACTTTTCCAACATTCTACATGCTAGTTTTGTCAATTTCTTGAAAATTTTAAACTATTGAGCATGTAGGTTAGTGTTTGATAGTGCTGAGTCTTCTATTTACATATTAATGTGGTGGGTTTCTGTCAAAATTTAATCTTGGTGAGAAAATTTCAAGATTTCATCATGTTTTCATTTTTAGAGCTTACTTTTTCATCATTCTACATGCTAGTTTTGTCAATTTCTTGAAAATTTTAAACTCTTGAGCATGTAGGTTACTGTTTGATAGTTCTGAGTCTTCTATTTACATATTAATGTGGTGGGTTGCTATCAAACTTTAATCTTGGTGAGAAAATTTCAATATTTCATCATGTTTTCATTTTTAGAGCTTACTTTTTCATCAATTTATATGCTAGTTTTGTCAATTTCTTGAAAATTTTAAATTCTTGAGCATGTATGTTAATGTTTGATAGCATCGAGTCTTCTATTCATATATTGATGTGAAGGGGTTATTGTCAAAATTGAATCTTGGTTGGAAAAATTTGCCCATTTTGCAGATTAAGAGACGTTTTTTTTTACATTTTTTGAGTACATGTCAAGTGCATACCCGTGAGCATAAGAGCATATGCGTAACCCATCTTACGAAGGCCATAAATTTTGCTCCCAAACTTGAAATGAATCCATTTTTTTTTGCGTTGGAAAGGTATTGAAGTTAAATATGCAATGAAAACATAAATTTAGGATTTATATGTATAGAAATTGTATTTTTTTTGTTAGTTTAAAAACTGGTCATTTTCTAACATGCCTAATGTTTTGATGAATATTGTATTTCCATGCCTACTCAATTTAGACCATGTGTATGCTCTTCTCTTACACCTTTTGGTGATCTTGAGAATCAAAAATAACTTTTATCTCTATCTTGTTAACATTGGGATTAAACTTAGAAATTTGATTATTCATTTTGCTTAAGGGAATGAACCTTTTACAAAGTATTTTTCAATGGTCCTTTGATTTGAAGTTTTCCATTTATATATAGTTGGGATAAAGTTTTTGTATGCTCTTCTCTTGCACCTTAGGGTAATCTTGAGAATCAAAAGCAACTTTAGTCTCCATTTTATAATATTTAATAAATTGGAAACTTCATATTTCACTTTTGGTTTAAGGGAATGAACAATTATCAAGATTTTTGTATGGTTCATTGATTGGAAAAGATTTTCTTTACTTTTTAGTTGGATTATTTGTTTGTGTATACTCTTCTCTTGCATCCTTGGATGATCTTGAGAATCAAAATCAACTCGTTAATCCTCTTTTAAATAATGTGATTTTCTTGGAGAACTACTAACGCTTGAGTGCAGGACCTAAAAACGCTTGTCAAAGAACAGGAGGAATCAAAACGAAATCAAAAACTACTAATACAGTTGTTATACAGGTTTCCAAAAGGTGTTTAAGCAAACCACACCTAATTAAACAAAATAAAAAGAAAAACATATTCAAAACATTGTATTACAGGTTTCGGAAAAGGGTACATCCCTCTTCGCTTAACTAGAACATAACCCCTTTGGCATAACGCCTTAAGCTACAACAATGGGGGTGGTTCCAGGAACCCCAAAGTAGTCCACGCAAGAGGGAACCTTGTGGATGAAACAGGAAGTGCTCCACACTACCTACTTGACTAGTGATTCATTTGTGAGATAGCGTTACAGGTTGTCCATGTGTGGCGACCCCAGTGATAGTACACGTAGACGCACTAGTTTCCTACTATTCTTGAAGGGGGTAAAGTAAAGTCTGAGATACTCCCAAATTAGTCAGTGAGACTTTTTAGGTAAATCGCGCTCACTCGTGGAAACTTTGTAACACCTAGGGTGAGAGAACCACCTAGGAGAATATACTTTGGCCAGAAGCCCACTTTGACCATTCTAAAACAATGTTGAGTTGTGAACCATATTTTCATTGAGAAACGTGTGATGCGGTGCTTTCGCCTAGTTTTTTACTTACCTTAGGGCGAGGTGAAACTCTGCCAAAGTGAAGCCAGCATTTTTCATCTTTTTTTTTATTTACTTCCTTCACATTCTTTTGACACTTTGTTGATCAAAAGAAGGGTGACTACCTTTGTGTTACCAATCAATTGTTTCTCTCACTTTTAATGTCTGTTTACACCCATCCATGTTTGCAACTGGGTTAATTAAACGTCTAAAGTGTGTGGAAGTGTTTTCACATCATTGGTAGCCATTTTTATCTTGATACCCATGTCAAGGTAGTCATTGTAGTTAGGCGTGGTTCATCACCGCGGACTTCCTTAGAAGAGTTAGCTTGTTTGTATCGTATCACTACAATTTCGATAATTACGTCTTGTTTCTTGCAAACTTGACATAAATACCCATATTGTACGGTTACGTTGCACACATTTTTTAACAATTCCTAGCTATACTTTGAGATTTTTAGTTTGGTTTTATTATTACCTCGATTTCAAAGAGTGCTACGTGTTACCATTTGTGTGTGTTATATCAATAACACCTCGATATCAATACTTCACTTTCTCGCAAAGTGGGTTAACATATCTTGGTGATATTGTTGTGTCATTCGCGAAGTTGTAATTGACAATTTTTGAGATATAGGTCTTAATCAAGTTTGAGCTCGTTCATCGTATATCTTGATTGGGAGATTGCATTGACTTCTTGTTTTTACTTACATTTTGTTCATTTCCTTGAACTTGGCAAAAGTGGAAACATCTTGTTGATCATCTTTGCATCACATTTTCATATAGTGTATTTCCTTGTTGATTGGATTTGGGTTTCACACTCGCATGATTGTTCCTTGTGATTTTTCATTCATAAAACTTATTTTCTAGGACAATCCTTTTTTATCTAATCGATATTGCGTCGTCACGATCTCTATTTTCCTTAGACCTTCTTCAGAAAATCACGCATGCGTCCCCATACTTACACAATGTCTAGTTGGTTGTCCTTATGCTACCCAGATTGACATGTCACTTCCTTCCCTTTGAAGGAGTTCCATCACACTATCTAAATCTAGACATTTGTTCTTAAAACAGTTCCAAAAATGACTGACTATCACGTGGTTCCCCATACTTACAAAAATATGGAACCTAGGTTTAGCAATTCAAAGAAAAATATTCCCATTACAAGTAAACCTCAGTTTGGTTCTTCGTGCTAGAGAGCCCATATGGGGTAACTCATTCCCCACCTTCATCTCATAGTTGGTGGTATGATTTGGACACATCTGATCCAAATTATTACTTCTAGTTCCCCCCACTCTTCTTCTAATTCTAATCCAAACATTTCCTCTTCTTCTGAGGATTCCAATCCAAATATTTCCTCTTACTCTTCTAAGTATTCCGATCCAAACTATTATGCGGATTCATCTAATTCGACTCCTAAGTCATCTAATGTGACTCCTAACTCATGGTCATGCCTTTCTTCGCACGACCCCTTTTATCAGTCACCCCCAACGACATGTCTTCTTCCTTTGAAGATACACGCGACTCCAAATCCCTCCAATCAAGAAGTATAATACAATTCTTGAATCGCAGTCCTCTCTTTCTTTGTAGGACCATTGTCATCATTCATCTAATGCGATGTTTGAATCACACTCCTCCTCTTCTTTTGCAGGACCTTCTTTATCAATCACCCCCACGGAATCTTCATTCTATGAAGATTCATGTGACTCAAAGTCCTTCGAGACAAACATCTGAATCAACCCATGCATCACAATCTATAGAATTTGGACTTAATCCTACCATTTTACATATGACATACCATTGTATAGGTAGGTCCACACCACCTTCTTCTACTCCTGAGACATCTAGCTACACATATTCTTCATCCCCCATCATCATCTTCTTCTATCAATAATCATCAAACATCTTCTAAGTCTTCCACACCAAGTGAACCTATTTCTTCCAATAAACCCTTAGGTGATCTGATCAACAACTCATACCAATTTATCTCTTTTAGAATGAAGAAACAATCAATGAATTTATAGGGGCATATGAAGATATTCCTTTAGTAGATTACAAAAAAGGATTTTCTTTAGACTTTGATGCGTCTACATATTGTGAGGAAAAGGTTGATTCCTTTGATCAAGAAAAGGAGGAAGAGCCTCAGATCATGCAACTTGACCCTCTTCTTATTCTTCCATCTTCACATTCTTCATTATATGATGAAACCCCTTGGTCTTGCATTGATCCATGGCCTATCTTCTCATCACCCAATAACTGTCTGTCTGTCATAATTCCTCAATCACAATCTCTTATGAGGTCAATGCCAAGTATCCCTTCATCTTCATCTAGGTGTGGGGTCACCTTCTAGTAGCCCTCCCTCTGCTATTTGTGGGACATTTTTGAGTAGTCCACTATCTTCTATTCTTGGGGCATGCCCAACTAGCCCCTTGTCTTCTAGGTATGGATCACCCCCGGGTAGTCCATCATCTTCTATTCTTGGGCCACATCCTAGTAGTCCATCATCTTACATCTATGGGTCATGTCCTAGTAGCCCTTCTTCTTCTATTCTTGGGCCACATCCTAGTAGCCCTTCATCTTCTATCTATGGGTCACATCTTAGTAGCCCTTCTTCTTCTATTCTTGGGGCACATCCTAGCATCCCTTCATCATCTTCTATTAGTAGCTCTCCTCCTAGTAGCCCCTCCTCTTCAATTCTTGGACCATATCCATTTCATCCATCACATTATTCTTCTACCAAAGATGGTGGCAAAGCCCATGGTCATTTCTCGCATAAGTTCTAAATGTCCACATTAACTTTCTTCTCCTTCTCAGAGGTCAGACAAGTCATGCGTTAGCTTATAAGAAACCCAAATAGTTTCTTAATCAAGCTCATATCAAAACTATAAAGAGCTCTATAGCTCCCAACAAATCAAAAAAATATAAAAATTCTAAATCAATCGCGATTCAAGAATGCACACCAACGTAACCATCAAGGTATGGTGCAAAGTGTGTAAACCTCTAGATGGGGAATTAAAAATCTCCCACATACGAAATCCATGTTTCAGAACAAATCACTAGTCATTTATTGAGTGTGAACTCACCTCAATCATCGAGATCAGGGATAATATCACTCTCAATAAACAAACGTGCCTAGTCTCCCTTATTAAGGAATTCACAAACATTGTTGTTGGATCTTACCACACAGAGTGAATTTGTTAGTCCCAACCTCTTAAAACTGTTAAAAATTTAAAAATCTAAGAACAATTTAAAAATACAAAAACCATTGAGAAAACAGCAACAAAAATCAAAGGTATAAAGATCAAACATTGTAATCAGGTGTTGCGTACACATGGATATTTATTTCTTCCCTTCCTTGCTATTCTTCTGCAAGTCTTCCTACCATTTTCATCCCTTTGGTGATATTTTGGTTAGCTTATTCGCATGCATTTTGTGACATTTATCTCTATGGTATATGTTTGACCCTAGTCTTTTATCACCTTGGTAAATTAAAGAACGACTGACCTCTTAGAGATCCTATCACATTCAACATCTAATAAACTTGTTGTGAAGAACTTCTGGACATATTTGTTGACACTAGCCAATGTCGTCATCGTAAGCACTTCCACCTCCTTTCATCAAGCCATCAGTGGTTCTTAACCCCTTGGTAAACAGGAGAGCTGAAATAAGTTTTTAGAAAGTAAAAGAATCAAAATCAATCAAAATTCAAAAGCTAAAAGCTACAAAGAAAAAGCAAATTGATATATAACTCTCTCTTGGGTTATTTCCAATAATATCTATTGATGCTATGGATGCCTGACTGGCAATAGAGCAATGTTTGCGATTATAATCAAATACATCTCCATCGGGGCTATGGACGCATGGCTGGGTAGCAGAGCAATGTACGGCTATCCTTTCACCATCCATTCACAAAATCACCTTTCATAATAAATCATTCCTACACATTGGCTAGGGTCTCTTCACTTGTTGTCTATTAGATCTTCACTTCAAGAGGTAATAAACTCCACGTGCACACACTGGATCTCTATGAGTAAACAGGATTAGTATGTTACCAAGTGTCTTTTTTTGGACCTTGTTCAGACTCTTACTCTAGTCCATATCTTGTCTCATGATTTATGCCTTTGGCTAATCACTTCTTTGCACAAGGCTTCTAAGCTACATTCATATCATTCACATCATTCTTCTATTTCGTTCAAAACATCCATGTGTATAAGGTTACTTGTTTTCCATGTTTGTTGACACCTTTGTCCCCTTCCACAAAAATAATCTTCTCCTTCCTTTCTATCACGTGCTCTTAGGCCAACTTATGCTAGGGGCATCCTTGCTTCTTCCTAGCATTTCATTAGTTTATGTTCATCATCATGTTGAACCTATCCATAATGGCCTTGGGTCTCGCTTCTACCTGTAAAGAGTTTACCTTTGAATACTCCCACCTTATTGTTGGGACATTTTTACATCTTCACCTTTCTGGTACGCACGTGGCCTTATGCCCTTGTACATCCCATCTATTGTTGGGGGCATCCATGCTTTCTCATCTTCCTGTACATAGTTTCATAAAACTTTTAAAATCAACCAAAACATTCAAATATGTTAGAAAAAAAATCATCATAAAAAATACATTCAAATATATTTCAAAAAACTTCTAAAAATTGAAAATCATACTACAAAACGTCACTCTTTGGTTCTTAATTGTTCATGTGTGCGACTTGCAGATCATCTTGATCTACCTCCATCAACAAAAGCTAGGCTTCTTACTTCGTCCGTACTTTGGGGCACAATGAGTTGTCTGGCACTATTTCATAGTGCATATTGCTTTTCCATCGGACCCAAGTGTCCTCCATTATTCCCCTCGCATGTATCCTTGCTTGGGGCACCATCATCAACCCTTTTCATTAATTTACACAGGTCGTAACTGAAGCTTGATAATAAAAACATTATATTATGTTTCTCTGTTAGTTTAGCTTGTTTACTTTCTCGTATTGCATTACATTTTGTATGTTGCATGGAGTTAGGCATCTTTCACTTTCTCGTATTGCATTGCATTTTGTATGTTGCATGGAGTTGGTGTTTTCAGCAATGGAAAATCATTCGTAGTATGGATTTTCATGTCATTCCACCTTTGTCATATGCTTATATTTTTCATAAGGACCAATGACGTAGTTTCTATGGCAATATGATAACATCCAAATTGTTTCAAACAAATATGCGGCTAGAGGCTAAGCTATTCTCCCCCCTTGTCCATATTTCTTCTACACCCCTTCCCTTTCACCCCTAATTCTCCCTCTCATCGAGGCATCCTACCTCGTCCCCCTTCTTCTGCTTATATGTCACCTTTTTCGATTGTCAATCGGCTTCTTCCATCACCCCATCAACACTCAAGGGGGCATCTCTCCCTCATACTAATTTTTCTTCTATCCCTTCAAAATCTCTTTTGTCTACTATCTTTGAAGTGGCATCACTTACGCCACCCCAAAGAGGGGCAAATGTAGACACCTATAATTACACCCAAGCAATTTAAATATTTAAATTGCGTTAATTATCCCCTTTCTCGCAAATCGATGACATATCGTCAAAAACACTATTTTTTTCTCATATCATCATTAATTAATTATACTAAGCTAATTAATTAAGTTGTTTATCCAACAAATACCCTAATTAACGACCTTCCGTTAATAAATCACCCCTTCTACCTAGACTAATTAATTATTATTAATTAATTAGCTTTCCCTTCCATTTAACCAATAAATCAATATTTAATTGATTTAATCCCCTTCTAATAGCCTAAATCGTACTAATATTCCTCTAATTATATTCTATAAGCTTACATCTACCTATTAGTTAATCACCTTTGATTAATTAAAACACCCCCAACTCCCATGACTTGCTAAGCAAAAATTAAACCCTTCTAAAGTAAGGTTACCTTTAATAAAGCAACCTTATCCATTCCTAATCATGTTTTACCTTTATCCCACATTCATGAGAATGTGTTGAATCCTTTATCCTTTGGGCTATATAAAGAGCCATCCACCTACGTTTTTACTTACACCTAAACTCCTAAGAGAGCAAATGCAAAGCATATAGCAAAGAGACTAAGAGCTTGCACCTTGTTTTCTTGAGAGTTCATCATCTTGAGGAGCTAAGCTTCCTATTCTAGCCTAAAGTGTTTAGGTCATATGGGAGGTGTCAAAAAGGGTCTTGTAGCCCAACTTTGATAAGCCCCCATTCCTAGGTTCTTGGAGATATCAAGGACAACCAAATATTGATTGTCATGGAGCTTATTTAGGTCCATTTACTTGTTTGTTGGTAATCTAGAGAAGTAGCGATTTAAATACTTTAGCATTATTTAATTCACAGTTAATGCATTATGCTAGGTATTAATCTTGTTTAGCTCTCATCTTTGATGGTGTTTAGATTTTGTCATTAGCTTTGTTATAGAACTATTTAGGTGTTAGTTCTCATTCATCTAACTTAGTTAAAAGCACAAAAACATGCACACAATATCCAACATTCATGTTTCATTCTTTGAGACTGGTTTTCTTCCATAGTGATAGGTATCAGTTTCAATAACCGTCATCGGTTGGACCTCAACCGTCACTGGTCAACCTGACCATCTTCAGTTGCCTATGTTTGATTTTTAAAATCTATACATTGACTAGATTCACCTCCCAGACCTCATTATTCTCTTTTTCTATTATTTTTCTGTGTCATCTTCATAATACAGTCTTACCAAGTCAACACTTATTCATATGGTGCTGACTCATAGCTAGACTAATGCCCTCATATTACACGATAGGCGTCAACCAATCCCACCTAGTCCCTCACCACCTTTCGTCCTATCACCCATGCATCCAACCTTACCTACCACCATTGCTGCAGCAGACAAAGAATTTACACGAATCCTTGATTAGAATCATGCGGCCTTACAGTTCTACCTTTCCCACTCTTCCACCCGAGACTCCTCAGGTCAGTTGATATATGGCATGCATGTATCCATCTCTCCTACCCTTATTCCTACTTTTGCATCAACCCCTAATAATGCGGCATTACCCTCACCTGCTTCACCCCCAGTAGTTTCATAACTAGGACCCATACCCACCATGACTGCTACATCTACAGTATCACTCGCACTTGTCGTATCTGTTGTCCCCTCATCTACCACCCATACCATAGCCCAATCAACACAAATTTTCTCACAAATACCCATTACAACACAACCTCCCGTGGTGTTGATGACCCCTACTCCATTCCAGAATCTTGTCCTCTCCATCCCACAAACACTACCCCCAATCGCTACTAGAGTCACGATGACCATCCCACCTACATACACATACTATCAACAACCCCCTATCTCTTATGCCACTCATTCTGGATACATACCCTCTAAGTCGATTCCCTATTCTCAACCTCCCTATTTGGCATCACAATACAATGGAATGCCGCCCCCATCATAGGTTCAATACCACCCCCCTTATGCCACAAAAGGAACCCTTCCACCACAACCTACCAATGAACTCATCAAGTTAATGATGGAAAAGATGTAGACACTAGAAGCATTGGTTTCTGGCTCACACAATTCCCTCACCTATGATGAAATTTGTAATGAGCCTATTCACCCATCCATTCCTATTCGGCCATACCACGTACATTGGGAAATGCCAAAATTCAACTACTTCAATAACAAAGAAGACCCACAATAACATTTGCAGTCCTTCAAACATAGGTGTTACTTGATTGCCCACGATGACGCTTTACTTCTGAGGACTTTCCCAATGTCCTTGAAAAGACTTGCATTAGACTGGTACAGTGGGCTACCCAGACACTCCATCTACTCATTTAATCAAGTAGCCCAAGCCTTCCTGGATTACTTCTCCATCAACATTGTTAAGAATATTACCATGAATAATCTTTATTCCACACAACAGTATGAAAATGAGTCTATCGCTGACTTCATCACTCACTGGCGCAGCCTAATTAACCAACTCACATTTCAATTACCTCAAACTGAACTAATAGAGCTATTTACTCAAGCTTGTGCTAGACACATCTCACCAACCCTGCAGGTGAAAACCTTTCGAACTTTCGACGAGACATTCACCATGGTACGGAAGTTAGAAATTCATGCTATTGAAGAAAAGAAGATTCAACTTCGTAACAAGAACATCGCGTTAAAATAAAATGATGCTTCTTCATCTTCAAAACCCCAAAACAACTATTCAAAACCCAAAGGGTCTGCCAATGCCATAATTCTCAAGGCTGGCCCCCCTCATCAATCAAACCCAACCAAACCTCCTTCTAATCTCTCCCCCATCTAAGATTTCAAGTGTAAACGAGAACAACAAAATTTCACTTCGATAGGAGAATCTTACTCTTCTATTTTGGAAAAGCTTGTTAAGGCCGGTGTCATTACCATTCCACCTATAAAACCACATATTGTTTTATACCCTGAGTGCCCTATGCCTGTGTGGTATAAGGAACATGAATTTTGCAACTATCATCGTGTCAAAGGTCATAGCAACAATAATTGCATCACCTTCAAGAATATCATCCAAGAAATGTTAGACAATGGAGATCTAGTCTTGGATAGCCCAAATGCACCCGCTAACCAAAACCTACATATCTTCATGAAGCAATTCCCTAATCATGCCCCATCTTCCAACCAAGTTGGTGATACCTCAAATAATGATAGAAATGTCTGCGAGGTCCACGCTATTTTTGATGACATACCAATTTCTTCCCAATTACCTCATGTTCCTTCCATAGATGAAATCTTAGCCCGCACTCCCCTACCTACACCAGAATCTATTTCATCTACTCCTCTACCCACAGAGGAATATATTTCATCTACTCCTCTACCCATAGAGGAACACCTCCTTTGACGCCTCAAAATTCTGAGCAATTATCAGTGGTACCTCTCCTACTCATAGAACATGCAGGTCCATCACCTACACCAACACAAAGAGAGTCCACTTTGGCCGTCCCATCCTATCCTCTACCCATAGAACATCCTATCAAAGTACCGGTGTCTTTTGATGACCCTTCACTATTAGAATTTCAAGATCCTGTTGACCTGCTTTTGTCTCTCTTACCCACAAAGTCCAAGGCTAGCGATCTCCCTGTATCCCAAACACAGTTTACAGGGATTTCCACTTAATCCATGTCGGCCCCACTTACGACAACACCATTTTCATGCTTGGTTGATCACATGGATTATGTCAATAGAGCCTTACTTTGGGGATGCCTTCTACTTCCTGTCTCAACACAAATATAATTTTCACTCGCTGAGACATCCACTATCTATCCAAAGGTGTTTTACGCAACCAAACCAAACATAACCACAACTATTGCAATACCTTCCACGGCACCACTGATGGCCCAAATCACACCACTGGCCATAGCCCAACATGCATCTACACCCAAACCCATGCCTATATCATCTCCCTTACCTAAATCTACCAGTACCTTAGGGGTCAAATCGACAGCTAGCCTTACTCACCCATCCATCAAATTAGATTTAGCCACATCTTCCAAACCTAACACTAAACTTACACCAGCCCCTCAAAAGAATATCCAATCTCCTAGACCTCATACCCTAACCTCACCTACCATGCACTTATCACCTTCACCCCTTCCATCCATTCTAGGACCTCACCCCTTCGACCATGACTAAGAAACCCCCATCCACTGGTAAACCAAGAACGCAACAACCCATTTCCCCATCACAAACCTCTAATATACCCAAATGACCCACACAATTTCTACCTTCACCTATGAACCTTTTTACCACCCATACCTCCCCTATCATCGATAAATGCTTCACTGCCCATGATACTTTCTTCCCTTTCAATCACGCCTCCTACCAAACCTACACCACTTACCTCCACAACTCCTTGGTTACCCACCGTGGGTAACCCGACCCTCCTCCACCATTGGATTTTCCCTCTACATCTTGTATGCCCATATCACCTTTACTCATTAAGATGTAGCCTAAAGCTAAAAATCCATGCTATCCTCCAATAAGGTAGTTAAACCAACCAAACCTTCCATCGCCAGTTCTTCTACCATTCCCCTACCCAAGTAGATATGACCAACACCTAAGACCACACCACACACCAAAACTAGTAGATCCAACCTACTCCCCCTCTTGTAAAGAATCTTCCTCCATAATTAGTCACACCTCTACCCAAACCCACATTCACCTCCCATTGTGATCCACTAGTAGGGTCCTACGCCAAAATCCTAACCAATCTCCTTCAAAAACTTCTGTCATCACATTACCACCTCTTAGACCTTATGACCCACTCAAACCCAAACCAAAGGGGTTTGACAAAACCAAAATTTGTGCCTACCATCATGTGTCCAGGACACGATGTAGAGAACTGTAAGGCCTTAAAAACTACCCTAGTCCAATTATTTCCTCCCGAAGAAAACTTTGATGATGATGATCTTCTTGATGAGGACCCCATTTTGCCTTCACCAATTTCTGTAGATCTTCTCCTGTTACCTACTCAATGACCAAAGATCTCCACCCCCATAACTCTTTGATCCATCCCCCAAGATTTGAGATTAACATGGTTCGTATAAGAGAGTTGGCCAAACCACCACCAAAATGCCAATGCACCCTACTCATTTCACAAGGATCGTATCCCCCACTAGGGTTTTGTCCCTCATGCCGCTATACCTTCCATGACACACCCTCTTCATCCACCTCCCCTCAAATTAACATGATCAACATTGCCACCCATGCTCAGAAAGACAAGGGCAAGGAAAAAGCAACTGGCCCATCAACCAACCTTGTACCCAACATACCATCCACACCCATACCCAAAGTCATCATTCGAGGTCCTGCATATCCTATTTCTGACGGGGTCACACATCGCACAATGCTAAAAAAACTACACCAATCCCCCCTCAAAATGTCTTTATATGACCTCATCCAAACCTCAGAGTCACATCGTCAAGCCCTCATGGAGGTCCTTCAATCTATCAAAGTCTTACCAAATGACCCCACACCCATAGCCTCCATCATTACCCCTCACCACGTAGCCTCTCTCACTAGATCTTCACCTTCCTCTACACCTCCACCCACTCGCCAAGTGGCCACCCTCAGCTTTTTAGATGAAGAGATTGCTCCCTTCCAGTCTGATGACCCCGACCCCACTCTTTTCATCTCTATCTTTATCGATAATATATGCATACGACACGTTATGATCGATGGTGGTGCTAGTATTAACATCATCTCCTCCCATGCATACAACCAAATGTAAATACCTACCAATTACATGCATGGTAACCCTATTATGTTGTGTTCCTTCAATGATGCCATGACCTCTACACTAGGTACCATTGTTCTCCATGTCCGCGTAGGTCCCCGCACCAGTCCTTGAAATTTTCTATGTCCTAGAAGGGGAGTTCCAGTATAACTTGCTGCTTGGCTGACCTTGGATCCATGCTATGGGTTGTGTCCCTTCGAATTTACATTGATGCCTCAAATTTGAACATGAGGGACATAATTACACCATCCCTACCAACCCCTCACCTTTCAAGACCTGTAACATGCTATATCGGCCCAATGATGTGCTTGTGCCTGGTCAAGGCATCTGCCAATGTCACCACTTCACCTTCACCCATGAGCCCATCCACCAAAATTGCCACTACTTCTGCTGCATCTAACCTTGCTATCCCCACTGTAGCTGTAGCCTCTACCACTGGCGCCCCTGTTTCCCCTTCATCTAGTGATCCATCTATACCTGCTACCCACATACCAACTACTGATCCCTTAGAAGGTGTTTTTCAATGCCTCACTCTGGGGGAATACCACCTATACAATATTGATACCTTCCTCACCCCACAAGAGTATGGGAATCTACGTCAACACCCCAGTTATGACATCCACATCGGTGATGTTTTCCCTTATGGCCCTCCCCACCTTCACACCAACCTAACATATGGGGGACTTGATATGGCCACCTATAAACCCAAACCTCCATCCCAAACCCAACCATTTTCATCTGACCTACACTCCCTCACTAACCACCACTTCACTCACACTTTCCTCCACCAGTGCACATGGAAAGGATTTGGCTTCGGTTTTTATGAACAAGGCCGCCATACTGTCATTTCATGTACCTCTCGTAAACACAATGAACCATAGTGGAATTGGTTTTGATGCTCCATCCTCTAAGAAGGTTCGCATTGACCTTATCTAGGATGAGAAATCTTCCCCTCTCATTCACCCACATTACCATCTTCACCCACGGAGTCCATAGATCCTGAATCTATTCCTCCTAACTTTTTTTTTTCGTAAACACCATTTCCCTGGGACCATGCTTACCTATCAACATGATGGTGAGGCTCCCTCTTCTCTCCCATTCCTGTATCCTGACATGATCGATGATGATACACCTTCAATTAACATCATTCAATGTCAGGACGATGAGTCCATCCTCACCTACCTTGGTGTAGAAGACTCTTATATTCATCGGTCGTTACCCTCTGAGATGTAAACCATGTTGAATGAATCAACCATCGAAATCAACATTAATACTCAGGATGACCCACACATTCTAAAGATCAGTCAATCCTTAGACACTACTGAACATGAAGCCTTCACCTCTTTCCTTGGGATCATAGCAACGCATTTTCTTGGTCCTATGCCGATATGCCCAGTATTGACCCAAAAATCATGGTTCACAATATCGTAACCATTCCTGATGCCAAACCCATCAAACAAAAGCTATAGAAAATACATCCTCACATTGCTCTTCTGGTCAAAGAAGAGCTTCAACACCTTCTCTCGGTTTCCTTCATTCTACCCATTGATTATCCCCAATGGATTTCTAACATCGTTCCTGTCACAAAAGCGACAGGGGGACTCCACATTTGCACAGATTTCCATGACCTCAACCTCACCTGTCCCAAAGATGATTTCCCACTACCAGGAATTGACCAACTAGTTGACCTCACCGCTAGCCATGAAATGTTATTGCTCATGGATGGTTTCTCGGGCTACAATAAAATATTACTAGCTCCCGAGGATCAACACAAGACTGCCTTCATCACCCCTTGGGGGAATTTCTGCTATCGAGTCATGCCCTTTGGCCTCAAAAAATGCTGGTGCTACATATCAATGAGCCATGACTTACATCTTCCATGACATCATGCATCACATATTGGAAGATTATGTAGATGATCTACTTGCCAAATCCAAGCATCGAACCGAACACCTACCCATTCTTAAAGTCATCTTTGACTACCTCATCAAGTATTGTGTTTGTCTTCAACCAAAGAAGTGCATCTTTGCGGTACTTTCTGGAAAACTCCTAGGTTTCATCATTTCTTTGTGTGGCATAGAAGTTGATCCTGCTAAATTCAAGGCTATTCTTGAAATTCCGCCACCCACTAATCTCCATCAACTTCACAGCCTACAAGGAAAGTTGCAATCAATTCATCATTTTATCTCGCAGCTTTCCTAACCGTTGTCAACCATTCCATCATCTTCTCAAGAAAGATGTTTCATTCAAATGGGATGATGAATGCCATAAATCCTTTGAAGCCTTAAAAAAATACCTCCTTCAACCACCAGTGCTCATTCCTCCTAAGGATGACCAACCCTTCTACCTATATATTTCCGCCACTGACCCATTCTCTAGGTGTCATGCTCGCTCATCATGATGACCAACACCGAGAGCAAGTGGTTTATTACATAAGTCATACCCTTCTTGACTATGAAACTAGATATACCCATGCTGAAAAACTTTTCCTAGCCTTAGTTTTTGTCGCCACCAAACTCCGCCATTACCTACTCAACCACAAAACCTTCATCATTACTAATACTGACCCATTACACTACATGTATGCCAAACCTTATCAAAATCAATGTGTCACACATTGGCTTATGCTTCTGGCTAACCTTGACCTGAATTCATCCATCAAAATTCCATCAAGGGCTAAGACTATCACCGACCAATTGGCCGATGCACCTATTTCTACAGGAATCAACCCTCTAACTTTGACTTCCCAGATGAGTCTATAGCTACCCTTTCCCTGGACAAACCCACTTACCAAATGACACTCTTCTTCGATGGCTCCAAGTGTCAGCGTGGGGTGGGGCTGGTGTTATCCTCATTTCGCTTGATGGTGAACCTATGCCTTTGTCTTTCAAACTCAATTTTGATTGTACAAACAATATTGTTGAATACGAAGCACTTGTATTGGGTCTCCAGGCTGCTTATGCCTTAGATGTTAAGTCAATCAACATCTTTGGTGATTCTCAGTTGGTCATAAACCAAGTCAATGGTATATACCAATGTTGTAATGAGATACTTCAAAAGTATAAGCATCATGTAGACATACTTTTGACCACCTTTGACCGTTACGCACTTCAAACCACCCCACATTCTACTAATAAATTTGTGGATACCATGGCCTCTTAGCTTCTCAGATACCTGCTTTCACCCGCTGAACTCTAAAATCTTTGTCACCATACAAAGACTACAATCACCCTCTTATTTACCTCGTGAAGTTTACTCTATCGGAACTGTTGCCCCTGACCCACGTGACCTTTGGTATAAGAAATATGTAGACTATCTTTCCCTTTCCATTCTACCCACTGATCTCACTCGTAATGGACAAGTGTGCCTTTCTTAAAAGTGTCTCCTGTTATGTCATCATGGGTGGTCTTCTTTACAAACGTGGTTTGACAACATTCTCTTGCGATGCCTTACAAGTTCTGAAATTCCCTACACCATTAAGGAAGTCCATGATGGAATTTTTGGAGGTCACTTTAGTGGTCTCGCTGTCACAAAACACATTCTTTGCCTAGGCTATTATTGGCCAACCCTAAACCATGACTGTTGTGATTATGTCAAACATTGTGTGAAATGCCAACAACATGCTAATCTCCATCACACCCCTAGTCATGCCTTACAGGTCGCGTGAGACCTTTGGCCTTTTTCTCAATGGGGTTTGGATCTTGTTGGTGAGATCAACCCCCATTCTTCACAACACCACCAATGGATCATAACCACTACTGAATATTACACTAAATGGGTAGAATTCCATTCCCCTCATTTCCACCAAAGCCAAGAAAATATGTGAATTCATCAACCATCACATCATTTGTCATTTTGGTGTCCCTCACCACATTATCACTGATAACGGAAAACAATTCAAAAACAAAACCCTACACAAACTATGTGATGCTTTTGGCATCCAACTTAGTTTCTCATCACCTTATTACCCACAAACCAATGGTCAAGCTGAATCAACCAATAAAACCTTGAACAAAATTCTTATGAAGGTAGTCAATGATACTGGGAAAGATTGGCATACGCACATTCCTTTCACCTTGTGGGCTTATCGCACTAGTATTCACACTTCGACTACTGCCACCCCCTTTTCTCTGGTCTATGGTACTGAGGTTGTCTTACCTCTCGAAGTTCAGATTCCATCCCTCCACATCTCACTACAAGACATGCTCAACGATGATGAATTTCGCTAGGATCATTTGGTGCAACTTGAATTATTAGATGAACATCGTCTCAATGCTCTTGACCATCTCCAAATCTACCAAAAATGTATCAAACATGCCTATGAAAAATGTGTTCATGAATGAACCTTTCAGGTTGGTGACCTCATCCTGAAGGAAAATCAACATGTAACCAAAGAGGAGAAAAGTAAATGGGGAAAATTTTCTCCTAATTGGCTTGGACCCTATATCATTACCCATGCCTATGGATCAGGTGCTTATCATTTGTCTTCACTCGAAGGTAAACCCAAACTTGAGCCCCTTAATGCCTTGCATCTTTGACCATTCTATTGTTGATATCAAGTCCTATATCACTTTATGTCAATTGATTGTCTCATCCCTTGAGCATTGTTCACCTTCCATATTACCCATTTTGAGGATCCATGACTAAACAAGAATCATGTGATTACCCGTCACCTTTTAGCCTTGTCTTCAATATGAGTACCACGGCTCTACTCATAGCATGATTCTCATGGATACTTTTCATCTTCTTCAAGATGGAATCCCATGGTCATTCATCACTCAAAACCTCCTCTTCACAGTTAATCTTTGTGTGCTATGGTCTTGTCTTCTAAACAAGAACCTAATCATCCTCTATAGTCTTGTCCATGACTTAAATGTCTAAAAACAAAAAGGGATACCACTCCTTGAGTCAAACTTCCAGCAAAAGATGACTCCCTCAAAAGGGACATCTCTTCTTTATATTCTACCACTATCAATAGACTTCTCCCTTGAAGGACAAGCTATATACAGTCATTACAAACATATAATAAATATTCAGAAGCTTCCCACATCGATCAGCTTCACGAAGACCTCAAGGAGATAATATACCCATCCCATATAGACTTCCCACATCAATCAGTCTATTAAAAACAAAAAAATAAAGAAAAAGATGAAATTTTCGTCATGGACTTGCCTATTTTGGATTCTGGGTTTCTTGTTCTGAAATACACGTCATTGTACACTAAGTTACGCTAAACCTCCCATTCTCACCTCCTTTCCTTTTTCACCTAAATTCCTCGTTACTCAAGGGACTTGCTGCAAATGTGACATTTCGTGATCATGTGACTTTTCTTCACCCTTAGAATAGTCCATTATGCAAGGCCTATAGGGTCTTACGTTCATAAGCCCATCTGGGGTATGGTAGACTCATTAGGGTTCTTATCAATTAAGTAAGCTCTTTTACCACCTCTTACCATTTTCCTTCCTCATTACTTATTGATTATCCTATACAGGACCAGATCCTCGACACCTGTATTTAAAAATCACTCAACCATGCCTACAACCTAAACTCAATCATGCCTATGACCTACATCACCCATGCCTAGCACCTATCAACCCATTCCGCTATTTCACCCTAATCTTCCCTAGCTTATGGGAGAACTACATCAGCCTGAGGTCCCTTTTCATTGGGACTATGTAGGCAGCACTCTGAGGGCATGGGGCCCTTGGAGGTTAGCTCGGCCACTCTCTACCCTAACCAATTCCCTCTTACCCCCTTTCCTATTCACATTCTACCCTAGTTAGTTTCCTTTTTATATCAATAATTGGAAATTAAACCAAACAAACAACAATTGCTTAACATCTTTACCATCATAACTTACACATTCATTTCATCTTGTCTACAATTTCTTTACCATAATCATACATTTCCCTACAAATCATCTTAACATGATCCACATCATCATTAATTACACAAATTAATGAATTAGAAACTCAACCATACCTAACCAACCTGACTCAATCCATGCCTAAGATGACCTAACTCAATCATGCCTAAACCAACCACTCCACCATGCCTAACTAAACCATTACCTATGCTTAAGTCAACCTGACTCCACCTATGACCCTATCAGCCTAAATCAACCTGACTCCATCATGCCTAAACCAACCTGACTCCACCATGCCTACACCAGACCTTGACTCTATCATGCCTAATCAACTTAATTTCCACCTATACCTATATATATAACAATGAAATTATTAACACATGTATACCATCCATACTATAAATACCATCATCTATAAATCAGATAGTCTGTATAAACCTATACATGTGAACATATATTAATAATAATCACAATCATCTCAAATCCTACACAACCTTGCAACAATGCCTAATCCACATTTCACCATCTTCAGCACATGACCATATCATAAAAATTCAAAAATCTCATGTACATCTCATCTCTATCTGACCCACGCAGGCCATATATATCAAAAATACCTAAAATAACTATACAAAATAGGAGGTACAAAGTGCTTCTGCACCATATCCTATACATTGGATACTGGATATCACCACCAATCAACCTGTCTCATTGGATCCTCCATCTACCTGGCGATCCTCTATGCCCCAACCTAGATCTCTCCACCTTTATAGGATATCATCCCTCATCCTTTACCTTTGACAAAGCACAACTCATTCACCTCTGTCATTTTCACAAAATTGTACAAATGAATCCATTATTATTGTACTTTTTTCTTTTTATATACCCACATCGACCTGACTCACGTCAGTTATACCTAAATGACATCAGGTCCTGTGCCCTAGCACACCATGGTCAGTTATACCCAAACCGACATCGGTCATCTTCCCTAATAAACCATGATCAGCTTACCTAGACCATCACCAGTTATGTATGACTGGCATTGGTTACCTGTCATACTCTTGTCCATACCCTTTCCCCATTTCTGACCAACACTTAACCAAACCAGCCACCATTTGACCTTACCCACCCTTATTGCAACCAACCTCCATGCCTACCTTACCTATACCTGTCCTTAATTACGTTTTGGGACTTGTTATTTTACCCATACCTCAGCCCTACCCATGCCGTGACCTAGCTACCTAGACTTGGAACATTGTTAGTGACCTATGAACTCATGTGCTCGTTATACCTTGTGACACTGTTACCCTGTTTTTTGACCTAATGACCTTACCTTGCCTATTGTCATGTTGTTTATCCTGACCCAACCTTTGGTGTACCGGAACATACCTAAACATTCCTACACCTAACCTATGAAGTGCTTCCACACCATATCCTATACCTTGGATACCAGAATCACCTCAACCTTGTTTGGATAAACCTATCGACCTTAGATGATGTAGAGTTTGCATGCTCTTCAACCTGGTACCATGCGGTTACAGTTTATACGTGTGTGTGCATTTGACTATTCACTACCTTTGACCCTGGCCCATTACCTTGATTACCCAATTGACCTTTACCCCATTACCCCCATTGTCCACCTTCCTCTTCATCACATCCACCTTTATCAAACCACTCACTGATTCTGTCTTCTACCTCATCAGTTCCTAGTTTGAGGGGGATCACCTTCACCCACACATGGGGCAACCACATCTTATTTTTGTCAGCATCACTTACCAATACAAGCTACACAACAAAAAGGGGGAAAATGTAGACACCAAAATTGGGTCACACTCCCCTTGGTCCCTTGTCAAATAACCAACTCAAACATACTCACCTAACCATGGCCCCTTCCACCCCACATCACTATTAATTTAATTAATTAAATTAAATTATATATCCTCACAATATTTATTATCTAATTACTTAATTTCTACCCCTCACCCACCTCACCTAGCCACCACCTCACCCTAGACCTATTCTTGGCATGTTTCCATAACTAACAATAACTAAGTCTTACTTGCCTTAATGAGCTAAGATTTGGTCTAACCCTAAAATCAATCCTAAAATTCTCTAACCACATTCCATCTCATTAGAAGGGAAGCTTCCGTTCTAATCCACGTGAGAATAAATGAACTGGGCCAAAAGAAATTAGAAAGATCTACCCATTTTAGTAAACCTAGGGAATCCCACCTTAACCGATGCCGGTCACCCTAAACCGATACCGGTCAACCTAGAACCATCATCGGTTACCATTTATTCACCTAAACAACCTTGTTTTTGGGTTGGCACATTCTGAGAGCAAGGAGACAGGGAGATCAGAGTTACATGCAAGTGAAACCACATCCTTTCACTGTATCTAGACATCCAGAGCCAGTCACCAGGACAGATATTGAAGCATTGCACTCACGGAATCATTTTGGGAGCCACTGCTTATGATACTAAACACCATTCTTCTTATCAATAGCCATCTACCATTCAGCCATCAAGTCTGCATCACAGTAAGTACATTTCTACCAGCATTGTTCTATTTTAGTGTAGTTAGGCTTTTGTTATTTTTGTCATCAATCTATACTTTGAATGTCTCATTCCTCCATCTCTTTCTAGTTTATAACTCAAATATTTCCTTTACCCACATCACCAAATCACCCATCCTCACCTGTTGTTCATTCTGAGTATACATGATACCCCTATCAAACCTCTTTATCCACTCTACCATCCTTATCAGATCTAGATCAAACCCTGCAATCAGTTTTCCTTGATTCTCTTACACCCCAACCTTACCAAAACTAGTTACCCATGACCATCGTCAGTTCTACATAAACCATCATCGGTCGTACAAGACCGACATCGGTCTCTGTGTTTTATACCCTGACCTAGAAAAAACCTAAACAACCTCTCACCAGTTGACCTAAACAACCCAGAATCAGACCCTGACTAGTCCCAACACCTTGACAACTACCTACCTTTAGATCTGACCATAGCCTAGCCTGTTATGTTAAGATTTACTTATTGTACTTGAATGAGAAACCTAAATCATATCATCTACAGTAGGATTTCCTTTATTTCTGCATTAAATTGTTTTAAACAGTGGATTGATAGCCATCTAGGAAGTATCACACTTCCTGGAACTAGCACACGCTAGGTAGTCCACTGTCATATATCATTTAACTTCTCTTTTGTGGTCTTGTTTTCTATTACAGGTAGTTCCTCCTAGCCAAAAGGAAGCTCTCACAATCGACATTGGATCAAGAAGTCAGAACGCATGCAACAACCATCAACCGACCAACATTTAACAGGTATTCCTCCTTGGCCCTTACCATTATCTGTTCCGTCATTCAAAACGTAAAGAGAATGGTGAAACAACCAAACCAATGCTGGCAAAAGCAAACAGACCTTGGCCACCCTTAGACCAAATTTGGTCTCCAACATGGAGCCCAAATTGAACCCCACCCCCACCCCATCTACCAAAATCCCTAAAAATAACCTCTAACCCTATTCTAGCCTACCCAAACATTACATACTTTCATTACCAACCCTATTTAAGCTACATTGAACCTTCCCCCTCCCTCATTTAATTCATTTTCCCCACAAATTAAAAATAAAAAATCCAACCTGAAAAAAAATCACCCAAACCGATTTTAACACACTACTTTCACCCAAAAGAATGGAATCAAATCAATTCCTACCTCATCTTGGTATCATCTGCATGGTAGTACATCTAGTCGTTGTGCCAGTGGCCCACCCAAACCATCTCCTACCTCTACCATGACATAAATCTACCTCAAATCTCCCTGCCAATCTAATCACTCAAACCGATCTCATAGACCTACCAATCAAACGCCAATCACCAACTATAAGGTTCACCAACTCAACTCTCTGCCTCATCAAGTCTCTTTCCTCATAGGCACTACCACTCTACCATTTTCACAAATGACAATAAGTTAAAATGAAGCTATAAAATATGGATTTTTCCTTTTACTAACCCTAATTTGACCTGACTGACGGTGGTCATACTGAACAAACATCGGTTACATTATAACCAACATTGGTCACCTGTCATTACCATTTATCACCTCATTTTTTCCATTTTTTACCTTAACTCATTATTTCCATATACCCTTTGACCTTACCCACACTTATTACAACCTACCTATAAGCCCAAACTACCCCTAAATTTCCTTAATTGCATCTAGGGATTTGTTATTTTACATATACCTTGGCCTTACCTGTGCCATGACGTATTTACCTGGACCTGACCTACTTTGTGTGACCATTGACCTTGTGTACTCACTATATCTTGCGATGTCATTACCCATGTTATTTGGCATGATGACCTTACCTTTCGTATTATTGTGCCATTTATCCCAACGTAACCTTTGGTGTACCAAAACATACCTAAACGTACATGCACCTGACCAACCTTGTGTTTCTGGACCATATCCTATACCTTGGATACTTGAATCACTTCAACCTTGTTGGGATAAATCTATCGACCTTAGATGATGTAAAGTTTGCAAGCTCTTCAACATGGTACCTAACATTGACTTCTATACGTGTGTGTGCATTCGATGGCCATTATCCATTACCCAATTTGACCCGGCCTATTACCTATTACCTGAGTTGACCATTACCCTTTCCCAAAGCACCCATACTCTTCCCCACCGACCTTAACTCAAACCAACTACACATTTATCAAACCACTCACTGATTCCGTATAAACCCTCATATGTTACTAGTTTGAGGGGGATCACCTTCACCCACAATTGGGGGCAACCTCGCTCTCACCCACACATGGGGCAATCACTTCCTATTTTTTTAGCATTTCTTACCAATACAAACTACACGACAAAAGGGGGAAAATGTAGACACCAAAATTAGGTCGTGCCACCCTTATAGCCCCGTTAATTAAATTAGTCATACCTTACATATTCATATCCCATAGTGTACATGATTAATTGAATTAATTATTTTAATTAATTTAATAAATATCCTCACCTAGCCAGATCACCTAAAAACCTCATCATGGACCTGTTCTTAACATGTTTCTTTTAACTAAGATCTAATTTCTACTTACCATAACTAACTGAGACTTAGTCTAACCCTAACATTAGATTCCTATTCTTAATGTAACAGCATGCCCACTTACTTAAGTGGAAAATACCATTTAAGTCATGAACCAATAGGCAGAACTGGCTAAAAGATAGACAAGATCTACTATTTTGTAAAACCTAGGAATGGTAGAAACTCAATTAACGTCGGTCTCTATAACTGGTAATCCTGCTTATAACAATGACCTAATAACCTTCACACAAATAACCCAAAACCTGACCCTGACTTGTTCTAATCACCTTGGCTACCTGCCCAACCTTCAATCTGATCATAACCCAACCTGTTAGATTATATTTTCTTATTGTATTTGAATGAGATACCTAAATCATATCAATTACAGTAGGATGTTATTTGTTTACATTATTTCTTGCGTTAAGTTGTATTAAACAGTGGATTGACAGCCATCTAGGAAGTATCACACTTCCTCAATCTAACACACGCTAGGTAGTCCACTAACATATAATGTTCAATATTCATTTTTGTGGTCTTGTTTTGCATTCGCAGGTAGCACCTCCTAGCAAAAAGTAATTTCTTGCAATCAGCATTGGATCAGGAAATCATAACACGTGCATTCTACCTTCAACCTTCATTTCACAAGTATTCCTCCTCACCTTTACCTTATCGTTTTTTTCTCATATGTATGCAACTTATTGGTGAAACACAAGGTACACACTTTACTACTGAAGTTATTTATTATCTAGCTAAGGAGTATGAAATCATACATAGAAGGTCTACACCACATCATATCTAATCTAAAGGATTCCAAGTTGAGGTAACAAATAAAGAAATATAAGCTATCTTGACAAATACTATTGAACTCCACATGAGATATTAGGTAGATAGGATTCGAGAGGCACTATGAGAATTCAATATGACATGAAAAAAAAAATTCACACCATTCAAGATTTTATACGGTAAGATTGTTGTTCTCTTTGTTGAATTTTAGCATAAGACACTAACGATTGCACTTGAACTAGGCATAGATTTTTTTGAATCTCAAAGGTGGAGGATTCTACAACTCAATGATTTGGATGAAATGAAGAGATAGGGTATCCATAATACAAAGGTGGTGTAGAAGCAAAGAATCAAATGGCGTGATAGGTTCATCAAGACAATGTAATTTGAATAGGGAGACTGGGCCCTCTTATTCAAATCAAAGTATAAAGACCACTTGGGAAAACTTAGGACAAGATGGTTACGTCCATATGAGATTGAGAAGATCTTTCCTAATAGATCTTTAAAACTCACCACCATAGATCATGTAAGGTTCAAGCTATTGGTCAATTTTGGTCATAGGTTAAGTTTGCACAAGAATCAAATTGAAAAACTCTCCTTCACATAGTAGTTGCAGAGGAATTCAAAATAGGATGGAGATAAGGACATCAGAGTTAAGATCATAATTTGAGCCTACTGGTTCATATTTTGGGGATATTTCAAAGGATTGAGATATTTCAGTGGCCTTTGTATATTCATCTCACTGAATACTTCAAGGGCGAATATAATTGTTGTGATCAGCCCTCTTGGTGATTAGTAACACTCAGGTAACATATTTTATTTTTTTAGAATTTCTATTTTGCCAAAGAATTTGATGTATATGTTCAACAGTGCATAATCTCCATACATGGGGGAGATAGTCCAAACACATTAGATTTTGTGCTTGATTTCTCGAAGGATGTAAAAATATCTATGTGCCTCAGAAAGTTGTTCATGACCTAGTGGAACTAAGGGTTACATGAATAAACATAAGAAACAATAAGTCAAGCTAGAGAAAACAAATCAAGATAGCAAGGTACCAAAATAGGTTAGCATAAACCATGAGCATGATCAAGAATTATCCAAGGATGATTTCAAATAAGGAATTTTGGGTTGTCCTAGATATCTCTGAGCATACGATTGACCCAACGAAAGTTAGTCTTAAGGTAGTCAAAAGCATATCATCAAGCAGTAAGTTTTTGTAATTAGGGGAAGTATTAAGTAGTCTTAATCCTCATCCTAAGGTTTTCTGACGATGTTTTTTGAATTGGTTTCATAGCACTGTATGAGTGATAGAATTTTTTGAGTGTAATTTGATAAAAAGTTCTATGCAATGAGAAAATAACTAACAAATAAGAACATGGAATGTTTTGGTCAAGGAGGTATAAGTGATAAAATTTGCACCCATGAATCATATGTTATAATTTCACTGCTACGTCATTGTTTGACTCTGAAGAACACGACATGATGTTACTTGAAACCATTATTGGAGATACTTGTCAGTTTTAAATTCATTTAACCCTTCTACGAAGTATTAATGCGATTCGGTTAAAATGGATATTCAAAAGTAAGGAGTTGTTTAGGAACCTCGTTCATTTAACAAAGGCTGATAAGGTTGAATGAGTATAAAAATAAATGTAACTGCATCATAGTGGTATCAGATCACTAAATATTGAAGGATAAATTTGAGATGAAATGCCTCATGATTGTTGATTTCTAAAAAGTACTTATGAATTTATTGTGGTTGTGAAGTGATGAAGTAGAAGATAGATCTGAATAGACAAGAGATGGATAGAGAAGAACTAATGATAGAGTTACTGATGAAGCTGATTAAGAAAGTAAGGAGAGAGAAACTAAAAGTGAGCTAGGGCCTAGAAGTTAAGAAAGCCTGAGAAACAAATACAAGAGGAGTGGATGGAGAGAGGATTTATTGAAATCATTTTCCAAGAGATGATGTAAATAAACTAGATGAGTTTCTGAATGAGACAAAGATAGTATAGGAGAATGTTCCTGGAGTTTGTGATGAAATCATTAAGCTAGTACTGGAGCCCACTCCACCTTTGTTACCACATGTTAACATGCCTGAGGAACATATAAAATCTTGAATGAGGACATTTAAGGAGTTAAGCTTGGCCGTGTGATGAATTATTTGATTCTCTTTCTAAAAAACTCATCCTCTGCATTTTTTTGATCCATTTGTATCCTTACACTTGTATTCTCCTATTATACTACTAATAAATTTCATATATAACATGAATAATATGGCATGAATACTTATTAATATAGTTATCACTAATTACCTTTATTTTTTGGTATTGTTAGTATGCATTTTATTCTTTTTATTACAATAAGATGTTTGATTGATGATACATGTGATTCCTCTTGTTGTAAGTAACTTATATATGCAAAAAATCACATGCATCCAAAAGGAATCATCTACAGCGAAGGAATCATCTGTAGCAACTCGCATGCAACTAAAGAACTTGTCTACAGCAAAGGATCTGAAGTCAAAGGAGGTTGCACACGTGAATAATCTGTGATCTTGAGAAGCTTGTGGAAATGTGGGACTTACACTTGAGTCTACACGTGTTGAGGGGAAGAAGAAAATATATAATTCCAACATGAGAACTAGGGTATGACTCAACTCTAAACATCTGATTATGCGTTGTAACTTAGCAAGGAATAAACTAATTAAATTCATGATTTAGGAACTGATTGATCAAATTGATCGGTTACTTGAGTTATGTGATTGACATGTAAACACATGTTCATTAATTCTGTTGCATGTATCTAATATCCAGATTATTTGGTTAAGATATTTTACTTGATCTAATTCAAACTACTAGTGGAATTTTGTTTCTTCACACTTATGTTGTAACAAGATATATAAAAAGGAAAGATTATTGTGGTAGAGAGAGTGATCAATAGATAAAGGAATTATTATATTTCTAATTGTAATATTAATGCATATGTAATAAAAATCCCGAGTCTTATTCATTAGCTATATTCACAGGCCTTATGAGGGATTAGCACCAAAGGCATGGCCCACTTGTGGTTTGTTAACCCTCTCCTTTGTTCATTGATTTGGTTTATTACATGGGTAGATTAGCAGCAACCCATTCCTTTATTTGTATTATGTTTCACATGCTTTACCATAAGCTTGATATTTACTTCCAGTCTAAATTTAGTTTGTTTCCAAGAATTTTAGTGACAGTAATTTACCATCCTACCTCTTAAATATCTATAACTGTGCATACATCACTAGCATTATTGAAATTCTACATCCCTTTGTTTGATGATTAAATGGCTGTAGATTAATGTATAACATACTGATTGCTGCAAGCTAATTTTCACCACCACTATAAAATTTGTAATCTCTACCTTGAAGAGATCATGGAATCCATTGTGTATTAATTATTTTTGGTGTCGAAACGCAGCACCCCTGGGACTCTACAACGCACTCAGTTGAAAGTCTCAGTGCAATTGCACAACATGGAGCTTTTCCCAAGTGTGGGACCTTGCGAAATCAGAAAAGCTCTCCGGATGAAGGCCGACTCCTATTCCTCTATTCAGATGCACCAATGAAACGCAAAGGTTTACCCAAAAACCTAATCTAACTACCAGGGAGACAGGGAGGGAGAAATGCATAAAAATAAACCTAAGCTAAGGAGGTGATGCACCGAGGAATGAAGAACATATGTCTTGCCAATAAACACAAACCATAGAAATGCAATGCAATATCATGCACGGATAAACATATTCGCAGTGAAAGATCAGGAGGATGCAAAATGAAACACATAGAGGGTTGAGAAAACATCCACAGTCATGCATTTAATTGCTCCGAAGGTTGATACAATACACTGTAAAAATGCCAAGAGGCAAAGGCTGCATTACAGTTTCAAATGGGAGGTTTGAGCTCCACAACTCCACCTGCCAAAGAGAAGAAAGGAGGGGCCAAAACAAAAATTTCCAACACTTAGAAGAAGCCCCTTCTACATATTTATATGAGGAAAAATTGAGGGAGGAGAGAATGATTCGAATTCTACCTCAACCACCTCCAAGACTGCACCTAACTCCTCATCATGGCGGTAGGTGGGATCCCCAACTGTTCAAAACATGGCGAACTATATTTTTGCATTTTTAAGAACTTGTTCCCACCCAATTAAATATATCCAATTGTAGTTTCGTAGAGGACACCGAGAGCTTTCCAAAAATTCCAACCTTGTGTGAATCCAAGCTCCCTATGAAAAGTTATGGCGATCTGAATATTTCCCGCGTCAGGGTCTGTTTCCAGTCGGGTTCTGGTTTCTCTTTCGCATCTGCATCGGGTTTGGAGGACACCGCGGCATGTGTTTGATGTTTGTGCTTTCTCGAAACCCGCATCCGCCGCTATTGCCAAATTTCCTTTGTTTTCGGGTTCGGAGGTATGACTCGCATATGCATCGGGTTTGGGAGGTGGCTCGACATTCTTTCACCCCATGCTTTTCCGCCTTGTTAACCCGATTCCAAGACCTGATTTCCTTTGTTGTCGGGTTTGTGGAACCCTCGAGCATCAGGACATCCTTTGCGATCTGCATGCTTTATGTTTCGTGTTTCCCGAAACCCGAAACCCGATTTGCCTTTGAGTCGGGTTTTACAACCCTTGCGACATGTTCTTCGCTATCGGGTTTGTCCGCCCCTCCAACATGTTTCTGCTTGATGTTTCTCCGCCTTGTTTACCCGAAACTGAGACCCGATTGCTTTGATGTCGGGTTTTGGAGGCCCAACGACATATTTCCTTGTTGGCGGGTTTTGGAGACCCCCCGACATGTTGTTCCACCATGTTCTCCACCTGTTTACCCGAATTCCCTTCGTTTATCCATATTTACCCGGGGGGGTAAATATATACAACAATTATTTTTAATACTTTGTGCTTTCTTACTTGTTCTGATATGGTTTTGTTGTTTAATATAAGTAATGTGATATGGATGTTTAATTGCATGGTAATGAGTAGGATATGCACACCACTTACATGTGGATGTTAGGTGGTATTGAAAAAGATACACAATATGATGATTGTTTTTTACTATCTATTATTTTAAGCAAAGCATATCATCATGCATGCATATATCATTGTTCTTCTGGTATGTGGAATTTTGTATTTGAGAACATGTATATATAATATTTTGGGTCTATATTTTATGGCTTGGTAGATTAAGTGTGATAGGATATGTGGCATTGTATCTTATAAGTACTAACTATTAAATCATTATTTATGGATACATAACCTTCTAATTTGTACTTTTGGCATGTTTGTGTAAATTAGACAAATGGTTGTTATGCACGAAAAACTTGTTGATTGTGCGAGTTTTTTTTGTCTATGTTGTGCTTGAAATTATATTGAAGTCATTAAACATACATTATATCATTGAGAATGAGATATCAATTTGTGTAGGATCTACCAATTTATGCTAGGAATTCAAGCCAAAGGAAAAAATTTCACATAAATATTATCTTGGTTCTCTTCATGAAATTGGTAAATTGTATATTTCATCATTGGCATATTGTTACATGATCTCTTGCATGGAAAGTGAAGTATTTGTAAACTATGTTTTTCCTCCTTGGTAGAGGGAAGGGTAATCCTATGTTTCACTTATAAGCATGATTGAATATCCTTCTTAAAGCATTTTTTGGTGTTACTAATGTGTTTAAGTTAGTAACACGTGGATATGTTTATGTGTTCTTTTCTTAGTGGTTGTTGCTAGTCTTGTTTCAAGTTATTAATAATACCACATATTGATATAGGTTTGTGTATTCCTCATTGTTTAAGGTTATGGAATTCAATTCCTTGTGGTGTAAGTGTGGTTATTCTTGTAGTCATGTGCAATTACTCTAGTGAATTTTTTTGTGCTTGGGAACTTGGATTCTTTATTAGATTGTATGTTGAGTTTATCTAGACTTTCCTCAATCCTAGTCCTAGATGGATTGTGGTTTTGTGGAATTATGAATATCATGGTTTTTGGAAATAATGTGTTAGGGGGGTGTGTAGTTAATCCATGCCTTGTTTCACTATCCCTAAGAGGATTAAAATGTAGGTTTAAATTTCTATGATGGATGGTAGTATGCTGTCCTAGAGGAAGAGTCTCATCTTTGTGTTGTATTTGATCTTCTTGTGGACATGTTTAATTGATAAGAATTTGTGGTAAGGAACTCTATTTTTTACACTCACTACATGATCATGATGTTTTTTATAGACTATTAATTGCTTGAGATATCCATGTGAGCAGGACTATTAGAAGAATATCTTTAGTGAATGCTCCATCTGAGTATGATTATGATTTATTTTAGAACATGATGATGAATTGAATGTTGATTGGAATAGTCTATATCATTATATAAATTTTACTTATTTATGAAATTTGTTAATGGAATGTTATGAAATATGGTACTGGTGTTATTCAATGGCTTGTATTACAAAATTTCACTCCTTAATGGTTAAGAAATATAACAAAGAGTTACATAATGTTTTGTGATATTGATTGTTTTAAAAACTCAATGACTAGTTGATCCATCTTTCTTACTCTACTTTTATATGACATGATATGTAAATTGTGATAAGAAGGATATAGTATTTTGGATATTTTTGATATGGTAAAGTGTTGTGGGTTCTTGTTTTCAATTATGAAGGAGGTGCAATAGTAAAAAATGTGAAAATCCACTTGATCTATCATTGTGTGTGGAGATACTCTATTTTGGAAATATGTACTAGTGTGTGGTTATCATTTTATGATGTTAAAGGATAACTATGTCAAATGAAGTAACTAGTTTTCTAGGTTATTATTTTGGGCAAGTAATGAGATTTACTAGACTCTTCATTATCATGATCCCAAACTTTATCGGTGACAATAGAAAACTAGATTTATGGTTTGTATTGGATTTTTGTGAGAGTGTTCTAATTTTATCCCTATGAGTCATATTATTGATCATCATGCTACTTTGATCTTTCCACCAAGATGATAATGGAAATGTATTGTATGTTTTGAAAAGTGATACGAAAACTTGTGTTGAAATGTTTGGAACTTTTGTCCTATTGGACTATATTAATGGCAAGATATATATATATATATATATATATATATATATATATAATATAATATATATTATATATATATATATAGAATTGGAAATAATTCTCCATGAAATTTAAGGTAAGAGACGATTGATTTTATCTTTGGTGTTGTAGAACTATTTTTTAAGTTTAATTTTGGTGGGTTGTGATTCTAAATCCTTATAAGAAAGTTGTTCAAAGGTTTTTACTTCTTCTTTGTGGGTAGAATATACTCTTATGGATTTCTAATTTGTGGTTTAGAATCTACTCACATCATGTTTTAAATGGTAATTTAAAGTCCATAAAGGGTAAAATAATTGGTTGATAAGTTAAATTTGGCCTAATATTTCCATAGATTTCAGCAAATGGGTTCATGAAATTGGTATGGATTCAATTCCTTCTCAATAAAGAGAATTTACTAATCATTGGACCCATTTAATAAGGAGAAATAGTCAACTCATTTAAGGGAATCCATCTATGGGATGACAAGAGGGAAGAGGAGAAATAAAAAATGATGTGACTGTTAGAAATATCTAGATAGAAGATTGGGGAAAAATAAAAGTGGGAATAAAAATGGATAAAATAAAAATGATATTATAAGAGAACATAGATATTAGAAAAGCTAATGAGTCAAATAAAATGTTAAGTATTAGAAAGAGATGATTAATTAAGTGAAAATAGAGGAATGTAGAGTAAATAAATAAAGTACCTTTGATAAAGGAAGACACAAGGGAAGATAGAAAATAAGAAAAATATAGTAGAATAATAAGAATTCAACTTTCTAAAGAGATGACTAGATTGAAAAAAAATATGAAATTGAAAGAGTAAATGAAAAAACAAAGATTAGAAGGGGAAGAAATTATGAAACAACTTAGCTTAGTAAGAGATAAAAAGAGAGGGTCAACTTGCTACATCCCCATGGACTTGGAAATATGAATTTTAGGGTTAGTGAACCCAAAAACAAGTGAACCACGAAATCTAAATGAACAATTCAATATATTTTATTTTATAAAATAAAATGACTCTTGATAATTAGCTTTGATCTCTCCCCTAAAACTTGTACATATATGCAACCCTATAATGTTTAATGATTTTATGCTTATGATGTGATTTTTACTAACATTATTATTAGTTGATTCATCATGTCATGTTGGTTGTGTTATCCAATTCTATTTGATGGACCCATCATGTCATGTATTTTCATGTCATCTCATGAGTCTTAAAGGATCCTTTGGTGTTGATTTGTTAATATACTAACTTACTTATTTGATTTTCACTATTAAACTAAATTTATATAGGTTTTTATGGATTTCTAATAATGTTCAAAATATGAATACTCTTGAGATGAATAATATATGAATCTTATTCTATAATTATCATATCATGTGTATGTTAATGTATGCAATCATGTTTAGTACACATGTTTTGCATGGTTTATTTCTACATGTCATTTACATGTGAAAAAGTTAACTACTTTTATATTTTGAGTTAAGTGACACATAGCAACTTCCCTCACCTTAAAAAGGAGGGAAATATTATTGGATTATTCAAAATTTCACATAGATTTCAGCTAAGAGTATAAATATTCAGAAATATTGATGTAAATTCACATAATTTGAATAAGAGTTTTCCACTCTTCACATTGTTCATATCAAATTCATTCACTTTTAACATCTATTATATCATTATTATTCAAATATAATATGTTTTAGTATTCTTATCACACACATTGAGTTGAAAAATTTGGCTCTCAACAATCTAAAAGTTGAACCTAACCTTAATAGCCCACAAAGTTGAATTTGCCTTAACAACTCAAAAAAGTTGAAATACGTATTAAACTACTAAAAAAGAATATTAAATTAGAAATATTTTTCATAATAAAAACCAAGGGTATTAATTTGGAAATGATTTCAAGCTACCAAAAAGGATATTAAATTAGAAAGTGTTTCATGCTATAGTAAAGGCTATTAGTTTAGAAAGGTTTTCATGCTACAGGAAAGACTATTAGTTTAGCAAGGGTTTCATGCTACAAGAAAGGATATTAAGTTAACAAATGTTTTGTGCTACATGTAAGGAAATATTATCAATAATATGATAACACTTATTATATATGGGGAAAATCCCCATGGTACCATTCACATTTAGTTAATCAAGAGCATAGTTCAACATCACCAATCATATATAGTCATGATTGTGCACATTTCACTTTATTTCAAACAATTCAAATGCAAGATTTCAAATTAAAATTTTAGATTTACATAGATAATTATTAAACATTAATCTATGCATATTTTCTATATGATTTGTATATCTCATGTGGATTGGTACAAGATCTCAAGAGTTTAGACCACCATCATATGATAGAGATGCGAGGTTTGCATTTTATTTTAATATCTTTTTGGCAATACTAGATTGAAAGGGGGTAATTATAGAACATGAAATCTAGTTTGAGCACTTGAAAATATGGAAATTGACGCGTATTATGATTATTTACTTTATTTAAAGATATATGATATATTTTAAGAACCATCATATTGTATTCCACATCTTAATCCTACTAGTTGACAAGTATTCTCTAACTCGACTCCCTCGGGAATTACATAACATAGATATATAGAATCCTTGTCTCAAATTGGTTCCTTTTACACCCTAGATGGGTTTTTTAGATGTATAAAAATAACCCCACAAACATATCCCTTGCACTTTTAATGGTCACATTTCAAAAGGGTATCTTAGCTTAGTCGGGATAGGTGGTAGTTTTGTGTCAGTTAAGTGAGAAATATTACAAATGATAACATATAAACACACATCCATCTTAATCTATTATGGATCCTCTACTCTATAACTCTAATAAGATAAAGAGAGAAATCTCTACATTTTTTTTGTATGTTATATAATTATCACAACATCAAAGCTACTAAAAATTTGAAGTCACCTATATTTCTACTCAAGATCAATCATCTCCCAAAACTGAAGTATCAAGTGCATGTTTCTGTTTTACACCCTAATAAATTTATAGGTGTTGTTAATGTAAAATAATAAGAAAGATGTAAAGGTTAGGAACATGTAGAATATTCTAATCTAATTAACATCCAACATCAATTACTCGTGAAATAAAATAATGCATTGAAACTTGAAATGATTGAAACAATTGATAAACAATAAGTACTTGATATAAAAACATGAGAGGAGAGAAAAAATTAGCTATTCAATACGATTCAAGAATGGCATGGGTGTTGCCTGATAGTGGAATAAGAAGATTTGAATATTTAATATTTTGTATTAGATATTCTAGGATTGGAAATTAAGTAGGTGTGTGATCGTATAAATTATAAGTGGTCTAGGCTAGAACCATATAGTCTAGGCCTAGAGCTATATGGTTTCAAACACCAAGATATCATAGATCTATAACTTCATGTGTGATTTAATTACCTATAAATTATGCTCTCTATATGATTTCTCTTTCTCACACAACTTCAATATGACCTATTATGACTTGCAATAAAGTATAAACCCTAGTAACCTGCAAAACCCTTCATCAGAGTATTATCTTGAACAAAAGGGGGAAAAACATGTGTGTGCATTTGAGGTTGGAATACCCTTGGCTGGAATACTCATAGATGTTGAACCAATCCAAGTGTTGTGATATATATACTCATTTTGAACTCAATCCTCATGTAGTTCTCCTACGTGTTTGTGCAAGTTTGTATAACTAACAAACCCCCTAGGGATGCCCTCGTATCTCTTGACACCAAGATGTTATGCTAATTTTGTAGTATAAAATTTACCTAGTGCGGTAGTTATGATATGGAATGTGCCTCAAATATGTGACCTAACCCATTGATTCAAACCATTGTGCGATACTTGGAGTGACTTTTCTCTTGTCAATAAATGACCCTATGATATTTGAATGTTTGTATACAGATGAATCTAGACATTTTGACATGGTTGAGTGATTCAAAGTTGTAGTAGGGATTTATATATATGATTTGCATCTAATTTAGGAAAATTTAGGAACCATTTGAGTTATATTGGAATGATATTTACAATATTAGTTAGTAATAATTCCATGTGAGTTATAAAGTGATAATGACTTTCTTATATAGCCTTATATGGGTGAGATATTCTAATAAGGATGAACTAGGAAGATAAAAAGACCCAAAGAATTATATTAAATTGAAATTAGAGTCAGTGATTGTGAAGAGTTTGGATCATATATTTTAGATAATATGGAACCCTAAATCCCACCTTATATAGATGTTCAGACTAGAGAGAGAGACCAAAACTAAAATTTGTAGCATGAATATCAATTTTTTTATGTTACTTTGATTGAATAATATTATGATAATTAATGATTACGTAGAGTGTACATATAATAAATTTTTGTAATGGATAGAGAGATGAGGAGACTGGATTCTAAATTCGAGCATTTTTCTTAGCAAGAATACATGGTGTAACTTGGTATTACACAAGGACAAGTTACTAAATTTTAGTGTCTACAATTGTCAAGTGTGAGGGTCAGGTGAAGGACTCCATATTTACTATTATTTTATATCACATACATATCATCATTGGGTTGTGAGAACTACATGTGGCTTGATACATCTTTGGATTATTATTATTTAGTACAACCCTCATCACATCAATAAGGGTATGGTGAGGTAATCCAACCTAGTTATTACTAACCCCTTTTGAGGTCTCAATCATGAAGGCTAGGGTTTCAAGCTAGAAGAATACATATCCTAAAACAAGCATCATAACAAAAAAGTAATACTTACAAAGATAGGTGAACCATATCCCAACATATAGACTAAGTGTGCAAGTACATAGGATAATTTTATAGCCCTAGGGATAAATTTAGCCAAAAAGGATTCCGGACACCATTGAACCAAACTTGTACTAAGTTATACATTGAGATGTTTTATGAGCATCTTTATAAGACCATGCTCATCTTATGTAAATTTTGAGTACTCTTCCACAAAATCTAATGGAATAATCTATCTCCTCTATCTAAATGTAAAACCCTAATTACACTTAATTGATTTATCATTGAGAAATTTGTTGGTAAAAGTAAGAACTTATCATGAATTGGGACTATTAGAATTTTTGTCTTAGTTCTAAATTATCATTTTTGCATAGTATACGAAATTAGGTCTTATAAATGTAATTTTTTTACACATAGTAGTAGATGAGATGTTTGAAGCCTTAAGAGAGTTTTTTCAAGGAAACTAACCAAACAAGAGGCTTATAACCACGAAAATGACCAACAAACCCTTTCGTCCATGAAACTAACTAGATGTCATAATCCTGAACCAAGATGATTTCCACAATACTAAATGTGTTCTGTTTTTTTATGACTATCTAGTGATCTAATTTATAATATTGAGTTCACTATGTGTTCATCATATTGGTATAATTAGATGAGATTATTCTATTACATGTAAATGTGTAAATTTTACCATCTTTTGATTGATTTTATTATCTCTATTGTATTTATTTAGTAAAATTCATATCTTATTAGGATTACAATATATTAGTGTATGTAGTATCACGTTGTCCTTTAATTATTTTATTATTAGGTTTTAAATAGTTAAAATGTTTTGGTGAACCCATATATTATTTGAACACCAACCCATAAGGTTTTCTTAATCCTATTAGGGTTTCCTCTTTTCCTCTTTTAGGATTTAATTATTGGAATGATTTTATACTAATTAGGGTTTATGAAAAATCTCCACCCTATTTAATTGGTACACCCATATTTAGGTTCTCCCATAAATAGGGTTTTTTCTGTTAACAATTGGCTTGTGAAAATTAGGGTTTCATCATATCCTTTCAGGATGCCATTTTTAATAATATAATTTTTGAATGATTTTGGACTTATGCATTGTTTATATCATTAGCCCTACCTTTTGGAGTGGTTTTCATGTTTATATCATATTTCAATTGAGAGTTCCAAAATTACAAAATGGAGACCATTAATGATGTATCTTCTTCTTTTGATATATCATTTATATTATTATGTCTATTTACCTCTCTTATAAATAAATTACAATCATATATATAGATGTTTCCATGATGTTAGGAACCATGACATGGTTATTACATAAATATTTGTCGCTAAGTACATGTTCATTCCCTCACTTATATTATACAATGTTTTTAACTGCTAAAAAAGGTCGTAGTTACTTACCATTTTTTATTGTATAGAAATCATAATTCATAATCCGTGAAATATATTCTTAAATATCAGTAAAAGCTATCCTTTCCTATTATCAATACAAAATGTTTAAAATTAGATGAAATATATTTTGGTATCAAATCCATGAGAAGATGTTGCAAAATAAATGGAAGTTTAGGAGTAGAAGAAGAAAATCAAGATGTGACATAGGAGCATATAATTTCATAGGTAATCATATGTGAACAAAAATATTTACATAGTGGAGTTAGTCAGTGTACTATTTATGTAGAGAGTTTTATTACATTTATGGATTCGTGCAATGAAAAAATACATTTCTAAATATTCATAGAATCTTGTGTTGCATTTTATGGAGTAAGTTCTTTACACAATTGCTGTGGAGTACATATTTCTTCTACACATTAACTTGGTAGGCCTTGATAGTTTTATTGGAAGGTGCAACATGACGTATAAGAAAATACATAAATGATGGAGAAGGATAGAAATTAATATACTCCAAACCTATTGTAGGAGAAGGTTAAAGAACATCAAAAATTTATTTACTTTGAGGTAAATAGTTCCCGAGTGAGGTAAAGAAGGATAATGAATACTTTGTGTTAATAATGTGGAATGTGAAAAGGGAAGGTGTTGAACAAGAAAAGATAGGAAAATAAATAATACTGCCAATGGTGAAATAAATATTTGAGGAGTTTATGGAATATATATCTACTCAAGGGTTACCACCTATAAGAGACATTAGTCACCACATAGATTTAATTCCTAGATAAATTTTTCCAAATAAGGAATCCTAAAGGATGATATTGTAGTGGAATGTTGATATACATAAACAAGTTTGAGAATTATTTGATAAGGGACTCATCAGAGAGATTTTGATCCCATGAACAAATCTGGTAGTTATAAAACCTAAGAAGGGTGGTGAGTGGTGTATGTGTGTATACAAGGAAAACTTAAACAAATGAATAAATAAGCAAATAACAAGTAGATGCAAAACTTCCATCGAGTGAGATGTAATGAGGTGATCCGGGACCCACCCAAACATTCACAAGAATGTAAAGTCTTATGAATACCAAGGGATGTATGTGAATGAAAATGGATAGGATTAAATATGGTACATGTCCTAAATACAAGGAACAAGCGACAAAAACCAGTTTGAGGTGGTAGGATGGACGGGATGAAGGAACTATATAAGTGAATGTAATAAAATTCCCCTAACATGAGAGGAATGTATGTATGGATCGCTAATAAATTATATTCAAATGAAATCAATTCATAGGTTCTTTAATATATTTTCCATCTTGAGTGGATAGCTTGTATGCACTAGATTTGAATTTTGTAGTGATAAGGTAAGGACCCAACCAATTTGGTTCAAATTTTCCCTTCTTGTCCCGATCTTTAGTTATATTATTTTGATTTTATTTTAGAGAAAGGTAACCAATCTCGAAATCATGGTTTGATCTTCTTGTTGTAGCTGCGAGGAATCCGATTCTAATACACTTTAAGATGATCTAAAGAATTGAGCCATTTTTCATCTAAGAGATCAATCTCAGAAAGGTGAGCCTGTCGATAATAATTTTCATTGATTAAATATTAAAGGGATACATGGAGTGATGGGAGATCGACCTATATAGGTAACATAATTTCAAAGTTGTAGACAAAGGAGAATGAAGTGGTTCATGTGAGAGTACAAAAGGATGTACGATAAGCCCAGAGGGAAAGATAAAATTGTGTGTGCCAATTGCGGCCATGTTTAGGAATAATTTTTTCATAATGGATTTTAATGTCTTGTTGGAAGCTTTAGCTTGGCCATTACATTGGGGATAGTAAGGGTGTAGTCTTTTATTCTTACTCAAAACCCTATACGCATTGGCACATCACTCAAACAAATCTAAGTGCTCACCCAAAGTGCGTGAAGTACTAGGTCCCTCTTTTATGTCAAATTTATCAAAGAGTTAGAATGCATGAACATATTCCATAATCATAACAACTAGATCCATGAGCTCAATTTGGAAACACACATAACTAAGTAATCATACAATTCATATAACCACTAAGATCAGATTCACCATATAGTTACTAGTAATAGAGACATCAACAATCAATATACAACTATAATGATCCATTATATTAATTTACAATAGTTGAATATGTATATATGACTGTCATAAGTTAGGCGCACTTAGAAACTAGCAATATAACCCTAACACATATGATCCTCTAAACCATGTAAATCAATATATATATATATATATATATATAAGGGTGGGGAACTTTCCCATTGTCACCCATGCACTCTCAAAATATATTGCATGCCAATAATATCCATGTGCCGCTATAAGATATCTATAGAATCATGCAAGTTCTGCCTATTAATAGATCATCTATAGTTAGCTCTAGTTATGATCATATTATTATCCCCATGCGTCTGTTTGAATTGCAAGTTCTTTCCTAAAAAATAAACTTTTCCTGACTTCCCAAACCTCCTTGTGTGTCGCACACTCCAAGTTTATATTTATCTCCACATACTAAAAACTCATTAAGTCCTTTTCCTATCCACAATGATCCTTGTGTGCATCCCTTTCCCTATTTTGCACACAAACCTTATTTTTCTAGTGCACTCACCATGTTTATCCTTCTGTGTGTTCCTTCTAGGGTACTTCCATGCATTTATTCTATAGCTTATTCGTGTGCACATGAACCTCTGCATACTTTAATTACTTAGCCATTTTATTGTGCCCAACATTACCCCACACTAGGTACGTTGTCCTTCCTTAGAACAACTATGTTTTATTACTCAAATAATAATAAAGAAACCTCCAAGAATCAAATAATGAAAGAATATATTTCCAGATTGTGCCAAATAATGAAATAATTCAAGTGCTAATGTGTAAAAAGGAGAGGGAATTCCTTATTCACTAATGCTTCTACTGTTTTCCACCCCTCTAATTAACTGTGTGCTTAAGTAAAGGCATGCCCTATAATAGCGGCGACTTATTCAAAAGTCAAATCCTCACCCTTAGCTTTCATTTTTTCCACCAAAGTCTCCAATTGGTTTCCTACATAAGTTAGCACGTCCATCCTACACATAACTTGTGGGTAAAGTTATTTCATCTTATTTTTAATAGAGGTCCTCAAAAAATCAATTACCTCACACTTATGCTCAACTTCTACCAGGATTATTTCTTGTTCTTCCCTATTTCCTTTATTCTTGGCCTAGAACTCTTTCGAATCTACCACATCTTTTGTAACAAGCAGTCAAACGACATGATCTCTATCATCACAATTGTCAAAGATAACTTCTACCATGTGAGTTATTTATTTCACTAATTCAATTAACTCAATGTATTTTGTTATGGTGGCTTCAATTTTTTATCTTTCCTACTATTTATGTCACGTCATAACTTCTTTTGTATATTCTAATGCAAGGGGTGGCTGTTGAATTGTTATTATGTGTGTTAAATCCTCTAGACATTGGAAAGTGGATTCATAGTTAGTCTTATCAAGAGGGGCCAAATCTAGGCGCACTAGTAAGATTGCATCAGCTATGTATTAGGAATTTTTGTAAGACGTGCATCTACCTTTTCTCATCCCTTAACACTTGCTTCAACTACGCAATAATTTTTCCTTTTCCTTTATCTCTTTGTCCCTTTCTCTTGTCTCTTTATTTTTCTCCTCTAGCTCCCTCTTCATAAACCATATATTGTTGTTCCTTTTAAAAATTCAAGAACCCACCTCCACTAATAGCTTGTTAAGCACATTGCATGCTTGTTCATCTGTCAATTATTAGGAATCAACTATTGGATTTATCTCTCTCGATATTTTTGACTCATGGGTATCTAGTGACGATTGGGTGCTCACTTAAAATTTTGGCTCCTCAATATGCGACTCAAGTGCCCAAGAAAACATTTTCCTTATGTGTGGTAGTGCATCCTCCTTATTAAATGATGACTAGAAAAATAGTTTGTCTGAAGGTATCATGCTCTAATAACTCACACGCAAAACCTTTTTCATTGTTGGGATCTTCAACATACTACATTATAGGTCCTTCTAGGATGTATGCTTGCCTCCTACTCTTTTAGTGAACACCCTTGGGGAAACCTACAGCAAGGTTTGATTCTCCACCCATGATCCCTTAATGTTCTTCACTCCTTTCTTCTTTTGCATTACATGCCACCTCATGCTCTACCAAGTGTTATATAATCTCTGTGACCTCTTTTTCCACTCTGTTATCTAGCTCAAGGTCGGGAATACGCCTAGTCTCTTATGTTGTTGTCATCTCCAATATGTCGCATGAATTTTGATTATAATATGCTCCAGCTTCTTCTTCTCTACCCATCTTCATGACATGTGTTTCCTCAAAATTTGTGCTCTGGTCCTCCTCATCTGACTCACCCACCAAATATACATGTGGACTCACCTTCGGCTTCTATTATTCCTCACTCTCAGCCTCTTTGTCCTTCGGGATCTTCATCTCTTCAAAGTCCAAGGTACGGAATATTTTCTATTTCTTCTACACCGGAGACCTTCTCCTCAAAGGTTTCCTTCTCACATAGGTGCTTGTACATGCATCCTTCTGTTCTGATGTCTACCCTACGGGCGCACTTGGAATATGAGTTATTTCCATACCTTTCCCTTTTTTCCTACTCACAAAAAGTATCTCTTCGTGCCCTTGATTCTTTGGTTCGACCTTCTATGTGAAGGGCTCATCAAGAATACTTACATTTCCCTCCACAAACATTCCATTAACAAAATGAGGCTTTAGATAAATATATATTCTTGTTGCATCCACTAAAGCTATAGGCAAAGTAACTGGTTTCAACAAATTTATACTTTATGATACATACTTCTCTTCATAGGCACACTTCTTGGGGTAGAAAAGTGTTTGAAGCATCTCATGGTGCTCCTTATCCACTTTTCTCAGATCAAATCTCAATTTCTACACCTCTTTAAATCTATTCATAGCACTCTAAAAGTAATGTGCTATAAAATCAAATGGGAGTTTACACCATGGGATTTTAGTTACATCAGTTAATGTAAACCTCCCAATACAAAATTGTTGATAGAAAAAAAATCGAAAAATCCTTCAACAAGGGTGGGCAACTCAATTAGAATTCTCCACTCTACACCAAACACATCACTCATCCATCTATACCATTTTTCCACACATGCCCTGTATGTTGGTCTCACCATATCATAGATATACTTATAAAACCATTTTGTAGGTGAGGTATCTTCTACATGATACTCCCATATCTTGTCTTTTGGCCCATCGGGCACCCCAATTTCAGAAAACACTATCACCGATAAGATGTTTCCAAATATAGTTTTATCACCATTGCATGCAACATCAATGATATCTTATGTTATAATGGATGCAATATTATATATGGTTCCTTATGATATTTTCTTGCATACATACAACCATCTTTTATTCACTTGTGTCCATATTTCTTGTCCACTCAGCTTGGTGAGTAAGCGTGCGGCCATCCTCATGATAGGATCATTCAACTTAACATCATCAAACACACACCCTCATTTATTGTACTCAAATTCCACTTCATTTTTCTTCACCTCAACATCATTAGATAAGTCATCTTAAAAATAATTCCCAATAGTAATCAATCCAATATACTTCTTAAACAATTGTGTTGCAATGCGCATCCTTCTTCCTACAAAATATAAATAGTCCTCATGTATGTGCGACATCAACCACTGATATAATCTCTCAGGATTCCCAAAGAACAGAAGCTCATAAATTTGCAATAGTCTAACCTTCTTCAATACCCTCTTCACCTCATCATCATATACCGGATTATCATCTAGGGTTCTTTCCTCTGTTAGTCGAACAATTTCTATTGCCATGTCGCGCGCTATCAAATTTGTTTGATGGTTATAATCACTTATGGCCATGCTCCTGATATGAGATACCCATTCTTTTCCCATCAATACTCCATATGGGTACTGCATCTCTGAATACCACTTTTCCTGAACGTCGAATGTAGGGGTCGGATTTTCTTTTCCCTTTCCACTCTTCTTTGGTGACACGGTTACTACTTTCCTTGGTTCCATTTCAGTCATGTAAAATCAAAATATTACATTGGCCCTTGCTCTCCTTAGTACTTCAAACCTCTTTCCACAAACCTTAGGTGCAATACTACTATAATTTTCCACTCAAATTTTATATTTCATGCCCTAATTCTCGAAACCCTAACTAGAAAAATCTTGTTTCCTTCAAAAATCCACTTTGCTCTATCTCAAACTATGGGGTTCCCTTCAATGGAACTAACTCCTCCCACGGTCGTGTTCTCCTTTGCCCTCTGGTTCAAGATTCTTTAGCTTGGCACTTGATTTCTCTCCAAATTTCTCAAGTTTTTCCCAGGTCGCACAAAGCATTCAAAATTTTTACACAAGGTAAGGTAAAAATGTTTTTACCCTAAAATTCTATTTATAGACGTTTAAATTTTACATGTATTAATTACTTTCCAACCACCAAGATACAACTATATTTAATTATGCCTTTTCACTTTTCCTGCCTTTTCCACAGTTTTCATTGCACTCAACAAGTGCATTCATCACGCACTACAGTTACAACCTTCTGGCATGTAAACTACTTTGACTGTAGACCTCATTTTACGTGCTCAATGCATCAAATTAAATCACCCTCTGCACCTTATAATATGTAGCTATTTATGTCATTGTCTACCTCGAGTTACACTGTGTGCTTACCATACATGGATTTTCCCTTTGGCCTCATGTGTGTTACCACTATTCTTATTATAACACCTTATTAGCATCTTTTAGCAACCAACATCACCAACAATATATGTGCTCCTTTAGTACTTAGGTCTCTCTCTCTCTCTCTCTCTCTCTCTCTCTCTCTCTCTCTCTCTCTCTCTCTCTCTCTCTCTCTCTCTCTCTCTCCTCTCTCTCTCTCTCTCTCTCTCTCTCTCTCTCTCTCTCTCTCTCTCTCTCTCGTGTGCTCTTGATTTCCTCCTACCCCAAACTAATTGTATGTGTGGTCCTCTACGCATGAACTCACATATATGGTAATCAGCTTTAGGCACATAAGCGTGCTTATTACAACATAACACAAAACTAAATTGACAAAGCATAACAACAATGAAAGGAAACACATAAAATAAATGCATTAAAGGGAAACCTAATCTAAATGGAAATAGTACCTTATTTAAAACACCAAGAAGACTTATTCATAGTAAGGCTTCATCCTACTCCCATTGAAGTAACCAGGTAAGAAATTACCACCCAATGCCTATAATTGGCAAGTGCTAGATTCCAATATCTTTGTTACTTCAAATTGTCCCAACCACTGAGCTTTCAGCTTCCCACGGTGGCACGTAAACTTTGAATCATACAGAAGAACCATCTTTCCCACCTCAAACTCCTTGTTCTTGATGTTTCTATCAAGCCATGCCTTCTGTCTTTATTTTTTTGTCTTTTGACTCCATCGAGCAATGACACACCAGTCATCCAACTACATCAACTTGCATATGAGCTCTTCCACCACTTGTTCATCATCCAGGCCTCCTGCACGCACAACTTGCAGATACTGCAACATACACTCAACTAGCAACAAATCCTCAGTGTCAAACACCAACTGAAAGGGTGTGACCTTATTTAACCTCTTATATGTAGTTCAATATACCTAAAGTACAACATAGTCTTTATCATCCCAATCCTTCCATCCAACATCAAAAATATTTGTTAATGTCTAGCCCAATATCTTGTTGAACACTTTAGTAGTCCCATTGGCCTGTGGGTGATAGGGTGTTGTCTTATGATGCACCACCATAAATTCTACCAATAATATCTTGATGGTTTCATTCAAAAAGTGTGTGCCTCTATCACTTGTAAGACTTAACGGACATCCATACCGACTGATGATGTTCTCCCATAAGAATCCCACTATTGTACCAACATTGCAATCATTTGTAGGCACTGATTGTGCCCACTTTGTCAAAAAAATTATAATAGTTATGATGTAGCGTGTGTCAATCCTACACGTGGGTGGGGAAATAGGATCAACAAAGTCAATTACCCATTTTTCAAATGGTTGAGCACTTGCAATAGGCCTCAAAGGCATCTCATCTCTTGTTCATGGCTTCCTAAGGTGCTGAAAATGGTTACACACTTCGACATATTCCTTAACATCTTTATCGAGAGTCTCCCACCATAATCTAGCCATCAAAATCTTGAGTGTGGTGAAATCTCCCACATAATGTCCACCTGCAATCCCACCATGAGATTTTTTCATTATCCCCTTGCACTCATACTCCAAAATACACTGGCATAAAACCTCATCATGACTAATTTTATACAAGTCTCCACCCATCAACTGATAAGGCGGCGTGCATATTGCAAGTTGCTTCATTTCCAAAGTTTTCAACCCCTCGAGCACCTGGATAGTGTGCAAGAACACTGTAAAGTCCTCGAGTTCAGTGGGTACTTGCTTCAATATGAGAAATTGTGCATCTGGCCTTTTGTCCTCAATGCTTTGTGCATCCTCACTAGAATTGATCCTTGACAAGTGGTCAGGTCCTGAGTTGCTTTTTCCTGGTTTTACTACAACTTTAAACTGAAATTTTTGAAATAGTAAGATCCACCTGCATATGCACCCTTGTAAAAAAAGATTATGTACCAAATATTTAAGTCCCATATGGTCTGTAAAGAAAATGAAAGGTGTAGCTAACAAGTATTTCCTCAACATGTGCAATGCGTAAATCATAGATAAAGCCTCACGCCCAGTAGTTATATAATTTTGTTCAGCTGGTGTTAACTTCTTTCTTGCAAAACAAATGGGGTGGTCCACTATTCCCTCACCTAGCTGGGCCAGTACCACACCAATTTACATCCTAGAAGCATCCACATGAACATGGAGTGGTTTTTCCTTGGAAGGAAAAGGAAAAATGGGTGAAGAAGTGAGTCTTTCCTTCAATGTCTCAAAATCTATCTGTTGTACCTCATCCCAATGAAACTTTCCTTTAATATTCAACAATTCTTCCAAGGGCGCAGCAATATTAGCACATACTTTAATAAACATTTTGTAATAACATGTATGTCCTAAGAACCCACATACCTCACTCCGATTGGTAGGTTCATCTAAGCCTAAAATAATTGTGACCTTAGCAGGATCTACCAACAAGCCTTCTTTACATATGATATGTCCCAGTAAAGTTCCAAAGGGTGTAGAAAAGATACACTTCTTAATTTTCAATGAGATAATTAATTGTCTACACCTCTTAAACATAAGTCTCAAGTTTTCACATTGGTCCTTCACCAAACCATATACTGTCTCATCATCCAAATAAACCTACAAAAACTTGTGAATGAAGTCATGAAAGGCTTGTACCACGATGCACGAAAACACTACATGCACGTTTTTCAATCCAAAAGGCATCACAATGTATGCAAAAATTCCCCACTCTATGGTGAAAATGGTCTTTTCTTGATCTTCCTTAGAAATACACACCTGATGATAACCAGAGAACCCATTTGTAAAGAAGTAGATATCGCACCCAGGAATGCCGTCAAGTATATCTTCTGTAAATGAGGTGGGAAAAGCATCAATTACACATGAATCATTCAACTCCCTATAATCCACATAGATCCTTATCCGCCCATACTTTTTGATGTTGATGACCATAGGACTCACCCATTCAAATTCCTGAATAGGCTCAATAATACAAAACTTCAACATTTTATTAATTTCTTCTTTCACTTTCATGTGCAAATTAGTATTCATCCTATAAGGTCACTTCCTAATCGGGTGCACGCCTTCTTTAAGTTTGATTCACATCTTCGTTAAAGAAGGGTGTAATCCTTTCAACTCATGATATCCTCTTGGAAATAAATCCTGTAAGTCGCGCAAGAGCTCAATAATCTTAGCAACCTCCTGCTTTGACCAATAGTCACCAATGATGGTCTCTTTGGGCTCTGTATATGTCCCAATGTTGACTTTATTCATTTTCATAGGTTCATGATACACGCACGCCTTTACATCAGCTATATCCATGACCTAGCATGCACCTTCAATGTGACTGACATCCAAGTTATTATCTTCATCATCTTTACCATCTATTACGCATAACAGTTTACACTTCTCTTTTTCTTCCCAAGCGCATACCATCTCTTGTTCTTCACTTTCTTCAAGGTCAAGTTGCGCCTCTAGATCCAATTCCCCAAACATATCTAACAATATTTCTTTAGGATTTGTGTTATCCTCCATGGTAAGGTGCTTTATAATCTGCAGTGCTTCATTGACCTAGGGTTTAGTTAAAAAATAATCAAAAGTATGAATCATAACCGAGGTCATATCCTGCCAATTTTTTTTTACTCTTGTTAACTCTGCATGCACATACCATACACACACGTAGCTACCTAAGGTAGCGTAGAAATTTTATACCTAGAGTGATGGTGGAAAGGCTTCTTGCCCCTCAATCCAAAGTATCTCACACTTCTGAACATGGTGCGAAGCAGAATCCTTCCCATGAAATTCACATATTTGCGAGGGTACATTGCTCCTAAGAAACCTAGTAGATAAAGTGATTCTCACTTCCTTCCACTCCACAAGGTTATCTGTGTGTGTAATCCACCAGTGTGTTGCAGTCCCGCACAGAGTAAATACAAGCATATTCATTCTATCTCCTTCATTTTTCCACCACATTACATGGTGTGCAAGAATACGTCAAGGTTCCATTCACCAGTCTACCAAACTACCTAGTTATGATCTAAGCATCGAACATCGCACGACCTGACTACGTGAGTAACAATATTCTTGATCTCCCATCCTACTACTTCATATGTTCCATGTGCCCAATTGTCACAAGCAACACTGGTGGTGTCACTAACTAAATGAGCATCATCCCATTGTATCACTCCCTCCTTAGATGGATCATTTACTTCATGATCTATCACTGTGCGCACATAAATTTTGTTCAGATCCTCTTCACCCAAGGGATCAAAATAGGGAAGAACCTTTGCATCTGTCAACGGTATAATGACATGCTCTTCTTTATTCTCAAAGATAATGTACCCCTTTTTGAAGAATGAATCTACATTATTTGTATAACACCAAGGGTGCCCAAGCAATGTTAAGAAGTTATCTGCCTCCGCAAGCTTCAATACCTCAAAGTCCTCAGTAAACTTGGCCCCCTAAATCATGATAGTAGCATCCTTTAACACTCCAATAGGGTTGGCCCTAGTTCTATGTTCCATGTACAACACATTTGTAGAAAGCTATAATTGTGGTATTCCCATCTGATCCCAAGCATCTAAAAGAGATATTGGTATGCCTCCTTTCCAACTCATTTAGTTTTAATGTTAAAATTCCCATTTCGTTAGAATTACTGGTTTTTGAATTGGCTAAAGTAGTATAAGATGAAACTTTTGAAAATTCTATTGAGAAAAGAATAATGTATCTAACTAAGTTGGAGGAAAAGATATTAAAAGTGGTTAACATTATTACTGAACATCAGAGAAAAGTAATGAAAATATTTTTTAAAAAGGTCAAGCAATGACAGTTCCAAATAGGATATTTGGTTCTATTATGGGATAAGATAAGACAACCAAAACGAATGCATGGAAATTTTATAGAGAGAATCGTTTAAGATTGTAGAGAAAATAATTTATGTCTAATTTACCTGGATGTAACACATATTCCATTGCTCCACAGTGGGTAATACCTCAAGTTATTCAAACAGTGAAACAAAATGATCCATGTATGCATATATGTTTTCTTTTCTTTATTTGTTTCCCTTATTGTTTTACTTTCTTGTTTTTATTTGTTTTTCTTTCTTGTCCTCGTTTTTTCAGTCTCTACTTTCCTTTTCTGGGTTTCGTGGTGTGGTATTGGTTAAATTTCAATAAACTAAGACTCCATAGCCCAATGAACAAGACAATTAAAGGGTCTAAGGCTCACGGAATAGTTCCAAAGTTCCATTAGTTCTCCATTCGTCTGACTTTCTCGACTCTGGTGTCCATTAAATCGGTAAAAGTGGTATTTCAAAGAACACACCAAACTACAGTCGCAGAGACAACGTTCCAAAGACTGACATGGCTGACACAAATACAAATGACCCACCTACAGTCGCAGAGACAACGTTGGCATTCATAAAAATTATACGAGTGGCCTATTCCAAACAAATACAACAATGTTACACAGGAAAAATATCTTTTTCTCGTGTCATTGCAAGCCAAACGGGTGTTCCTCTGTTATATGTTTCTCTTGAGGTGGTGATGTCAAAGTACTATGGTTAGAATGAGCAGTTTTTGGGTTTTAAATTTAATCTTATAAATGAACTCCATGCTGGTTCTGTTAGATGCTTAGTTTAAGCCCGTGACAAAAGGATGACTAGATTCATAAGTTTCTCCCACTACCAAATAAGGAATGCTTGGAGGTAGGCCCATTATATATTATATCCTTCGGTCAATAATGAAAATTCACTTTTGGAGGAAAAGGATGTTTTAAATATTTAATTAATTTGATCATCAAGTTACTTTGATATTGCATTCATTTTGATATAAATTCAAGTTGAGTAAACTTGAGGTCGGTAATGAGTCGTGTAGTTTTATAAATACATTTGAGAGCATGAGCCTATATAAGGTTGTATTGTAAGTGTAAAGGGGTTTTGTTATCCAAACACATGAGAAAATTGGACAACAGGGTCCTATTACGAATAAATTATGACATTCCTCCTAGGGGCCTGTTTCTGGTCATCATGGAGATAAAATTATTAAAATAATTAATAAATTGATAATTGAGCTCACCTAGTACAACTCAGGCTCAACTCAGTGATAGCTCATGCAGGTACTCTGTTGCAACATGCCAAGCGAGTCGACGTGAGCTCGACAAAAGAAAGGTGAGTCGGGTTTAGATGATAGCTTAGTCAATGCAACCAACGAGTCAAAATTTTAGAGCTCGCTTGACTAAGCTTGTTGATGTTAATGTGAGGATATCAACATTTAAGATGTTGACTCAGTATAAGGTCATGGCAAAAATCAAGAAATCGTGACAAAGAGGAATGAATGGGGGCATGGATAGCATGACCGATTCAAACCTACCACGTTAAATTGAATCATGTTAAGGGCTCGTGGAGAGTGTTGCATGTGGGAGAGACTTGGATGAATTGTTGAAACAAAGTGATTCTTTGGAAAGATGTAACTCGGTTCAATTGGAGGTCGCAGGGTCAATTAATTTTTAGGGAAACATCTCAAACATTGGATCATTGAGTCAGGTACCTCCATATATTAATCCATGCATAAGAGGATCACAATAATGTTCAAAAGAAACTCGTCCTTGACACAAATGATCTGAAAATGAAACGATTCGGTCAAGTCGAGATCTACATGAAAGGGAAAGATTGCTTTGAATCACGAACTCGTAACCGAAAGCTCACAAGATTATAAAGCACGAGTTCAATTCGTTTAGATTTTGAACGTCTCAAGGAAGAATAGCTCATGATTGAGCTCAAGGAGTTTGGAAGTAACATTGCAGAGAAGTCCATTTGCTGAGTCACAGAAAATCCACTTGACAACAGAGAAAGAGCTAGCTTGGCATCAATAGTTCATAACATAGATCGATGGGAAGCTTGGTGATATAATCACACAACTCGACGTGTGAGGCGATAGGAAAAGTGAGCCACCATGGGGTCTCCGTACAATGAACTCGTGAATGACTCGGACTAGATAGAAATGATCGAGCCAAGTCGTTGGTGCAGCAAGGTAGAACTTGAAGAGATTGATCCATGTGCAGAAGGTCGCAGGGTCAGCTAATTTTCAGGGAAAGCTCGAGACTGTGTAAAAACATGTCAAAATATGAATCAACAATGATTATAGCTCTTAAGTGACTCAGTGTACAACTCAGAAATCGTCAATGAGATAGCTCTGAAAGAGCTCGAGCACCTGAAATGACCCAAGGAGCAAGTTTGGGGAACATTGTGGGAGAAATTCAAATCATGGCTAGGTGGAAATATGAAGATGTTGAGCCATTGGGAGTTTTGGGGTCAATAAGCTATGACATCAACAACCTAGGCGGAAAAGATGTATAAATCTTGTGCCAAGGCATGAACAGGGGAATTCAGGGAAATCATTCCCAAGTGGCGATACATGACGGCAAGCCAAGGTGTATTCCCCACACGCAGAGATTCATGCGAGAATGGTCAAGTGGAAAAACTAAAGCGCAAGGCCATGGAGCATCCTCGACTTGGAAGAATGACATGTCAAGTCTGTTGATAAGCAACCATCTCGTTCGGAGAATGTGGGAGTTGATTTTGGCAAGGCGCGTTGAGAGGATTAAATATCGAGTCGTCAGCTAATATGGGAGGCCTGATTAATACATTAACATGGCGAGTTAATCACTCATGAATCGTTGAAATACTTGGTGTTCTAGCTAGTTCAAGACTCTTCATACAATGCAAGATTTTCAGAAATATTAGAGGCATGTGAACTAACGAGATCAAGCTTGGATTATAGGCAAGTCAAGTTTGGTGTGGAACCCAATCAATAACTATGCAGAAATGCAGACCTCACGTAATTTGGCGAGCCACTCAAGAACTCAAACATGACTGCCAGGTCCATGCTTGAGCCAAGATAATACTATAGGATTTGAGTCATGTTCAAAAACGCTTAGCAAGGGTGAAGACCTCGAGCCATGCTCAAAAGATAGTGTCTCACTTTGTGGAGAAATTTCCATACATCAAAGTTTAGCTTGTGAAGGAGCTTAGAATTTGGCGCAGAGATCACTTAATGAGTTCAAGACGAGTCAGTCTATAAGGTTAGCTCATAGAAATGATGTGGTCATGATGGCTCAAGTGAATTGATTACAAGGAGTCAAGTCTGTAGATATCGATCATCGTGGGATGAGCTCACGATAGATAGATCTTAACTCTAGGAGCCGATTCAAAAATGAGCCATGTAGGTTACGAGCTCAACTACACTATCTGATACAAAGACTAAATAAATGGTAGATATAGCTCAATAATAATGTCTCAGTTTGATGCAAATAATATCTCCATCACCTCAAAGATGAGATCAACCCCTACATTGTATGAAGCACTCAATGTTAGTGCAACATGGTTAAGACTCGACCTATTGAATCAAGAAGGAGAAATCATGCAGTTTATACTAGGTGCAAGATTTAATAGTTGGCTTAGGAAGACATGGTTTGGTGAGTCATTATAAGGAAATGTGAAGACGAGTTATGGCTCGGTACATAGAAAATGAGTGAGAAGACTTCTGAAGGTACTCGCATAAGCACAAAAACTAACTAGGTTTGCTACATAGGTGAATGAATCATTACTTTAACTTAGCACCATGGATGAAACAAATCTTGGTGGTAGAAGCACTACGAGCTTGTAGATCCAAGTCACAAGCTACAAACATGCAAGAGGAGCTTGATTTGGTGCATGGAGATTGGTCGCGGTGGTGGCGAACTAGCTCGGTGAATAGGGAAGAGGATCTCAAAGAGTGAACCAAGCCGTTATGATGCTAGACCAGCTCGATGCGGTAGTGGAAGGATCTTGTTTCTCATAGAAGGTGATCCAACGAACAAAGGAAGAAGTAAGTGTGGCCTTCAATAGGGTGAAATCGATGTTATGTCTACTCAATCGTGCTTGTGGGGGTTGCGACAAACTTGTGCGGAAAGCTTAGACAGACAAGCGGTGAAAGTAAAGCACTTCGAGTTGCAAGGAGCTCATCGCATGATAACAATTGGAGATGATCCTGCTATAGTCGAATACAAGGGACCGTACTACCAAGATCAAGTTGTGATGAGCTCATGTCAATCTCAGTTGGTAGAGAACTCAGTGACTTATGGTGAAGGCCGAGTTGGCTCGAGTTAGCAGGAGACGCCAAACTTGGAAGATAGATGTGAAGAAGAGCTTAGTCTAGCTTGCAATACTAACTTGACATATAATGAAAGCTTCAAATCAAGTAGCTCAATCTATTAATGAAAACAAGCCCAAAATAGTAGGACTAAGGAGAGTAGGGTAATGTGTAGTAGCTTGATGGGCTCATGAGAAGAGTTCAAACGACTGAGCTATGTCAACAAATGGCGAGCTATTGGCCAAGTCATTCGTATGGTTGTTGAGTTAATGAGGAATGATGAGTTGGAAAGGAAGATGAACTCAGTGGAAAGAGTTGGATGTTGTCTCGATGCATCACCAAGGATGATTTGAGATGAAGCCAATTTTCTCGATGATGAAGTTGTGGTAGAGCTCGATAGATTCATGAGGAAGCTCGACTCTCTGAGTTGAGCCATGTAATGAGAGAGAGCTCGTCGAAGATAAGCCAACCAAGCATGTGTTGAGGCCAATTCAATGCAAAAGGGCTTAGCTCTATCGCAAGAGTAGGGGTTTAACTCGGTGGTGAGCTCGTTGAAGAATCTTGGTCGCAGCGATGGGAGCTCAACTCGGTTGTGGTGAAGGATGGAGGAGCTCGCACCAAACTCGGTGAGTTGGCTCAGTGAGCCCACCACCAAGGAACAATCAATATCTTGTTGTTATGGCACGAAACCAAGTTTTTCCCCTTTTCAATGCAATATCTAGATTTTTGCCAACCCGCTACAATTCAAGCATAAAGAGTACAACAACATGACACAAATTAGAAAACTATCCTAATTCCAAAAGAGTAATATTCATTTTTTACATTACATGTGTGTTTATGTATTAGAGTCACAACATAACAATGATTATCAACTCTTGAATATGAAAAATTCATTAGGGTCAATTAATATTTTCCATTCACATTCAATTGAAATAAGCTTAAGAAGACATTCTTAGAGGAACGATGCCCAAGCAAGGGAACGTCATATCAATACTAAGGAGGGTCACCTATGTGTATCCAGCTTCATGAAAGCTCACATTTAACTTGGTATGTGGTCTACACATTAATTAGTCAAACTAAATAGATTATTGATCTCATTAAGAGGTAGTTTCACATTTAGGATCTTTTTGCATAACATCAAATTATCCTTTACACAAGCCATGCGCGATTTACTTCATGCAACATTTATAATTTATATTATAGCTATTATTAACCAAAGACAAACATTTCAAGTTGAGTTTTAAATGAGCTAGTCCAATCCAATTTTAACTTAGGGTATTAGTGCATATCATGTTACCAATATGCCTCTTCACCATTTAATAATTACATTTACAAAATACACTATAATTAATTAATTAATTACATTTAATTGAATGTGATTACAAGACTTGAATGACCTTAATCATTTTCATTTTTGTTGTAATACCCGTATTCTATCACAAAAAAGGGTCAGCACGAAGCTAGTATGGATTCACCCTTTCTTATCTAGTTATTGAAACATACTATTAAATACTTTCCCATGCCGAGATATTAAACTAGGCTACATGCTAATTTCTCCTATTTTTGGAGTTAACGGTAAAAGATCTATTATTAACGCTTGTTTTCTTTTTTATTTCTTATGTAAGGGTGCATGGCTATTAGTAGCATGTAGCCTAGTTTTCTAAAAGGGGAAAGAATGAATTGAAGCCTAGAAGCACATGCAATAGCCTAGGATCCACACAAGGGAAGAATGAAAGAAATTGGGAAGCTCGTTGTGCAGAAAATGGATTACATGGAGGGAATGGTCTCTAGCATGGCTAACATTGTTAGGATCTTGCAGAATGAAAAATAAAACATAAATCATGATGATTTGGAAGCCGTGGTTACAGATGTCCTGGATAAGACAGGTGAAGTGTTGATTGATTAGCAAGAATTAAAGGTAGAGATTAAAAATAAATATCCAGAGTTAATCCTTCCTATAGAAGAGCAAGGTGTCGAGTAGTCTTCCATTATTTTTGTACAAGTACTTACCTATTCTTTCATTCATTATTCTTTATTCCTGGAGATATAAGTTGTGATTACCCATTTCCAAGGTCGGTAATGACATTAGTGTGGGGTAATGTTGAGCAAGTGAAATGTAGCTCAAGGTTGAAAGCACGAAATGTTTGGGCACACAGAAGTATAGCAACACAGGGCATGCCCAGGAACAGGTTAAAAATAGGACTTGGCCACTTTTGCAGATGAAGGCTATTTTTGGGACATGGAATGCGGAGCAAGCAAAGGTATGGAGGATTGGAGGATACACAAGGCTATTTTGGGCTAACGGAAGAACAAGCGCCATGCAGAGTTTTGGAGCTAATAATAGGATCTGAACTAGGAGTTAACTGTAAAAGATCTCTTATTAACACTTGTTTTATTTTGTATTTCTTATGTAAGGGTGCATGGTTATTATTAGCATGTAGCCTATTTTTGGAAGGTGCATGGGTGGTGAAGGGAAAGTCCCCACCCCTATAAATATGTATTGATTTGCATGGTTTATTAAGTTTGTGATTATTGTAGTGTTATGCTGTGAATTTGTTAGCGCACATAACAATGGTGACTTCATGATGTATGTAAAAATCTTCTAAGTTTGTCAATATTTAATACAATGGATCTTATTGGCTGGATATTGGTGTTGGATGCAACTGAACAAGGATTTTGTATGGTAAAACTGATTATAGTGATTGTTTAGTTATTCCTTCATATGGTATAGATCTAGATCTAGTTTATGAATTGTGGTTTAATTGATTATCTGTTATGGATCTGAAATATACTTGTAATCATGCTAACATCTTGTACAACCTACTCTAAAGAAGGACCTGGTACCCTTGCGCGCTTCGAGTGAGTGCTCAGTCCAGGCTGAGTGATGTGTCAGCACGCCTTGGGCTATTTACAGTGAATTCTATGCTACATCAACAGTCCTAGGGGTAATAGTGATGGGTAACCAAATACACCTCATCAGAGGAATCTGTCAGCAATCATATCCTTAGCAAGTAGTTCATGTGGATTTTAGGCTATCGATAGAATAACCAAGAGCCTTGATGAATCTAATGGGGCCACACGCGTGCTTGTTCCCTCATCAATGAGAGCACGCTTGACCGAAGTGTGACCGATATGAACTGAGATGAAAAGTGGTAGATTGTCTACACGAAACAAGAGCTCATCTAGGATCTTTGAAGCGATGGGAAAACATATGCATGAATGAGCATCTATGATGAGATCAGTATGAAGTAAGAGTTCCTCACATTGTTGGAAAATAATTTCTTCTTAGCCATACAATGTAGAACTGCCCCCTAGAGGGGGGAAAAGGGATGTTCATGTCAAATAGTGAATTCATGAGAAACTAATGATGGTGAGGCAATGTACACATAAGCTCCAAGAAGGGAACTGAACCAAAAATTTGGGCAAGTGCTTCAAGGGGATCCCACTCATCATGATTGGACCGTGCATTAGGATGAGAGTGTTGGGATTCCTCATAAACAGATCTAAAATGAGTAGAGGTATTTAGAGAGACTTCTGAAACTAATTTTTCTCAGTCCCTATGCCATTGTCCCTATAATTTTGATTTGCATAGGGGTTGATGATGTCTGTAGACATGGATCCAAATCTAGACACAATCGAACCTGTAGGATAATTTCCACAGGGGCCGAAGACGTCTGGAGGAGGTAGGTTTTTGTTTTGAGGAGCTTGATTCTGAGGTAGAGAAGGATAGATGACTTTATGAGTCCGAGGTTGGAATGCTACAAGATACGTTGGTTCTACATAAGCTATGACACATTTTACATCGTTGATTGCAACTGTATTTTTAGGAGGGTAATTCGTGTCAATTACATTGGTTATAGCATTCTCTAGATTATTATAACTTTCAACAACATCATGATTGGGCATAGGATTAGAGAAGATCTTTAAGTTTTCATTAGCCTGATTGATGGCTTCATGATGTTCCTTATTTTGAGCCGTGTCACAAGCTTTGACGACTTCGTTCAAACACTCATGAGTGATGGCATCATAATCAAAGTTGGGTCCTAAGAAGAAGGTGATGGCATTCATTTGGAATGCACAATAATTCTCATGTGAGTGACGCCAATTAGCGTACCACCAACAAAACTTACTCTCATCATGTCAATGAGGAATGGGTTAAGAAAGATTTAGGATTATGGTAAACGGTTTAGGCAACCAAGTTACCAATGCTTCAACTTTTCCTTACTCATTGGTTGATGAAAGCTAGGTTGGTTCTTGTTGTTGGTCGATGTTGAAAGTAGTCCTATTTGAAGAAGTGACAAGAGGAAGAGTATATGAGACTTCATCATCCATCGTGTTCTTGTTCTTATAGAGTTTAAGGATTTGGACTTGTTTACTAACTTGTGTCTTAGGAGGAGCTTTCCCAAATTCCCTCATGAGATAGTCTTGGAATTTGTCTTGTTCAAAGGCCTCTTCTAGGGAAGTGGGAGAAAATGACCTCACCTTGTATTGAAGGCGAGGTTCAAGATCTTGTAAGAAAAGTTGGAAGATGTTACCATTAGGCATATTACGCTCTTCCTGTGTAGATAGAGTCTTCCAGTGCTTCATGAATGCTTGTGCTGATTTATTCTCATATTGTTGGAAATTGATGATATTGTTGATGTCATTTTTTAGTAGATCATGACATTAGAATTCGGTTACTAGGGATGTCACTAGGGACTCTGGCTCAACTATAGAACTAGGAGGAAGGTATGGTACCAATCTAAAGCATCTTTTGTAAGTGTCTTTGCTAGGGGTTTGGTGGTCGCGTATGAATTGGTCCTTATACATTCCATGTAAATATTTCCAAAGGCTTTCATATGAAGGGTGTGATTAGTAGACACATCATAACAGATAGATGGAGCAATGCCAACAATATTGATACTAGCAATATAGGGTGCTAAATACTCTTGTTGGATTGCTCGTAAGACTTTGTTCTGAATGGGGGGTGTGGTGCCCCAAGATCTCGTTGGAGAGTGGTTGACTAACTAAGTCATGTTAGCTTGCATTTAGAGAAATTGATCTGTCGTAGTGGATTGCTATTGGCTCATTTTGTCAATGAGTTGGAGAATGAGGTTGATAGGGTTATAATTGGAGGCATTTTTAGATGAACCCGTTTCATCAACTTTCCCCTTTTTCTACCCTATGGTCGAGCTATTCAGAGACAAATTCAAGAAGGTGTTTGCCAAATATTTCTTCCGATTCACCCTTGTATTGAGGAAACTAAGATACAGGTTTAAAACTATCTTATGTTTTACATTTTGATTAGTATTAGGGAATAAAATATATATATTTCTTTAATGTTTATTTAATATAATATTTATTTAAGTTCTTGGGGTAGTGAATATGCGTACACATGTTTTGTCTTTTGGATCTATGAGAAATGATGAAGATTCAATTTTGTAAATATTGCTCTGACATTTATGCTTCTACAACAAACAAAACAATTTTTTTCTTGGTTGCATGTGGGAGTTAATGTCCCCTATGCTTCAATGTGATAGACGTGTATTTTATTAATCATTTAAATTTATCAAATTTTCTACCACCCTTACAGCATGTGCCAAAATTTATTCTAAGTATTCCATGTTTCATGTTCTGAATACTAATTTTTATTTTCATTATGTTTATAGTTTTATTTCTTGCATTAATTCAATGTTTGTTATCAAAGCATATAAGAGTGCATTTGCGGTAATCCCCAAAAAGAACAAAGCCATTAAAATAAGGTTTTTTAGGTTGGCAGTTATCAAGAGAGTTCTAATACTCAACAATCGTTTGTATTAATTTTTAGTATCTAAATTTGTAATGACACAGTTATAATTTAATTTTAATCTAAATATTAGTGTGTACACGAGGCTAACAATGGCCAATTGGAATAAAATTCAACTAGAAAGAAAATGTTAAAAGAAAAATAAATAAACGAGGTTTTTAGAGTCCATTATAGTATAGACATATTTGATGGAGGAGGGATTTGAGCTAGTGGTAAATTTCAATTGGGCTAATCATCTCCCATGGATTCACATGCTAAAACCCCCTTTGAATTCACTCATGTTTTGCGCATTTTTTACCACGTGGATTAGGATCTTTGGGAATATAATCAAGGGTGCAAATATGACTCCCTAAGCTTGTTGTGTTCTCGTGTACCTTAAGAAGCCAACTAGACATTCTTGTTATCAAACTTTTGGGCATACAATACTTGCCCAAGGAAACCCGCAGTACAATTTGAGGTCCCACACCAGAATTCTAACTCCATTCAATTTCAAGTTCCTTACTGAAAATCACTCCAAATGATTTCAAGTCTTGTGTTTGAATGACATTTGATATCATGAATAGCCATAATAATAATGAATCCATTTTTGTCATTTATGGTTGGAAGGAAGAATGTCGGTATATAGGTTATGGGACGTTGATTTTAATGTGAACAACTTTTTCCATGTTCTTCACATAGTCTTCACCTGTCCAAGGAACAAATTCTCAAGCCTTTCGCTAGTGAATTTTCACCTTCCATTGTGGAATGCCCAAAAAGTTGTCGCTTCTTTCTTCAACAAATTTACATAATCACAAGAAACAAAAAACAACGTGAAATCGAAGAATCGTGTAAACATTTCTTCTAAATCTTATTATTCTTTTGTTTCACATGCCAAACAATCGATCGATGGCCTTTTATGCTCCCAGTATGAGAAAATAACAAGAACAATGTCATGTCGCATCTTCAAACACTGGCAATAACAATTTTACCAGCAAAAAAGTCGACTTAGGCATTGAGAGTATTGAATGAAATGGGCTTACCTTTAAAGCTTTTTCCAAAGTATGTTATCTCAAGGATTTATGTCTTGTACCCCATTTTACCTTCAAAGAGTTCGCACAAATGACACATGGTCTATATATATATGACTTTTGGAAACAAAGAAGATGATCACTTATTTTCCCTCCTAACATTTTCCCTTCCTTTGTAATTCTCCTCCTTTATCACCCCCTTTCCCTTACAATTTTTCTCCTTTACTCCTTCCAATAGACATATCAATTGCATTGCTTCCTTGCTATTACTAATAAACATTAAAGCCTTTCTTGAAAACAATAAAAGTATCTTAATAATTAATTTGTTCCTTTAGCTCGTGTAATTATTTGCCCTTTATACCTAGGCATGCCACTTGTAATGATTATTCTTTACTTCACGATAAAGAGATTCAAATTAAAGATAATAATATAGGTAGTAGATACCTAATATATATTTTTATTCTTCTTGGCACTTTTACTTCATGAAAAAGTTACAGAAAATTGTTGTGAATATGCGGGTCGCAAGAAGCAGAATAAAAGGCCAACCTTCACCTTTTTAGAATGAAGAGCGGATAAAAATAGCAACCTAAAAATATTCCAAATCCTACCCTCTAAAAGCAAAAAATAGGCCGAATTTCCTCTTTAAAAAATTAATAAAAAAAAACCTTTTTCCACATAACTCCATTGCGGTTAACAACTTGCTTTTTGTAACCCCGAGTTCCCTCCTCTATTTAACTACACTACAACTCCGGTTATGTGGGCTCCACTTTTCATAAATTATACAGCTTTCTTGAATACATCTATATAAAATATGTTTAATAATATTATTTTCAAAGCAATAAATTTATTTATGTGAAAAAATTTATACATAAAAAATAATAATAATAAAAAAATATATAAAATACATCAATAGATATCAATTTTAAAGATTCTTAAATTAGATTTTTCAGTTACGACATTAATTAATAGCCCATTCCCCTTAGAACAAGACATTAACTTGCAACAAAAATAATTAAACCAGACGGCGTTTGTCCAAAACCGCGTCAGTTTCGCATGTGAACAAAACAGATTTTCCTCCTTAAGTAACCGCTTTCCAATTCCGCCGGTTAAAAATCCACAGAAAAAAAAAACACCGTATTTATCCGATACACGCAAATCAGCACAAGCGTACGAGCAGGGGCCAAATTTGAAGTCGTCAATGCCCTTCAAACGTCTTTTAGCTTGTCATAGAAGGGTGATTAAAATTTTACACTTCAAAAAAAATTTGAAATTTAAAATTACACTTCAATACTAAAAGGCATTAAATATTATAAATTTTCATTAGAAGGGCTTACTAAAAAAATAACTTTTCATGTAAATTGTATGTTAAGTTAATTTTTATAATTTGTTAAATTGATTTTAATAAATAAAATATTAAATAATAATTAGAGCAACAAACTTCATGCTTGTTAGCTTTCTATTTTCTATATTAAAAAAAATCTTCACTCACTCCAAAAGAATCATTCACAAAATCACTAGGAAAAAGGATAAATATCTAGAAAATAAACAATTATTTTGCTCTTTCTATTTTCAAAATAGTTATGTTTTGTTTTAGCTTTTGCTAGCTTGTAAACCATGTTTGGAATTCCCTTATTTATTATGTAAACTAGTCATTTAAATTATTTATCTTGATTTTTAATTTAAATGAATTTTAAAATTATTATTAGATGTTATATATTTAATAATTTTGACATTTTTTATATTTATTTTATTTAAATTAATCAGATATATATTGAAAGGAAACTAACCTCTTTTTTTTTTTTATTGAATGGTAATGTGTTATTTTATCTGTCATTTACGAAGGATAAAGCTTAAACTAGCTTGCCAAATTAAAATATGGGGTGCCCTTCAAATTTGATCACTGCGTACGAGCATTTAAACCCTTGTCGCTGAAATTACGGATGGAATTGGTATCTTTTATGGAATAAACTTTACGACATTTATTAAAATCTCGCGTATAAGTAAGTACTTACACCCTACAGGTGCCGCGTTCGAATCCCTTAAAAAGCTAAAGCATATTTTGTCTTTAGGCACAAAAAGGCTCCACTAATTTAGTAAAGTTTTAAAAATTTACTGTTCCAGATGCCATTGTTTAAGTAGACAACGAAAGATCGTGGATAACTGTGGGGCCTACGCGAGCAGTTCTGCTTTTTTAGCCGGAGTGGGCCCAGGCCGGAGAAAATGATATTTTATTATTCCTGCATTAAAGCGTAGTACGTGTTGTGCTGGCATTCACATTCGAGCATTTATTGGCTAAAGTCCAAGATATTAAGGAAGGGTCAACCTGTCAGATAAAAGCAGAATGAGCCAGGATTTTGGCGCTCTCTATAATTGTTGGAAATATAAAATAGGGCCCAGTGGGGCCCGCACATTTTAATTTATTTTTCTACTTTGTGGGGAATTTAAGTATTATGATCGTACATTCTTTCGTTTTTTCATGTTTGTTCATTCCATGCAACAAAACGAGGTGGGCCCAAGTTATAGTCCACAAAAACGTTTATTCATTTTTTTATTTTTATTTTATTGTTGAGAGCATTTTTATTGATAAAATATAGAGAATTACAATTTTGATTGTACAAAAGATGGGTGGACACAATCACATTCTAGAATATCAATTATATCGTGCCACCAGGGCTCGAGGAGGAGGCCAATCAAAATATTATCTCTCCAACGAGAGCTAGTGTGAGTCGTTTCAAGGATGGGTTCCCATCCAATTTCTTCTCACTATTGTTGTTGTTGTTGTTGATCTAATTTATCAAATTGCTGAGAAGGAGAAACTACAAGAGATAGCCTCAGGAATTTGTGAAATATATAAATTTCGACTAAGCAAAAATTAGTCAACCACCCCTAAGGTACAGGATTTTTAAGTTCTTCCTTTGATACTACATGATCTTTCAACTCAATTTTTCTTCTTCTAGTGAAGTTTGTTTCTATATCTAACGTATGAGTGAGTTGATAAATTTACAATTTTAAAATTTCTTTAAAAATGACTTGTAAAAATATAATGATAAGACATTTTTGAAAAAAATTGAACTAATTTTTTTAATAGTAACACATATTTGCATATATTTAGATGGGACATGCCAACTTTAACGAAATAGTTGAAGCAATAATTAATAGTTACATCAAATTGACTGAGGAAGAATCTATTTCTAATAGTTGTTTTTTGTTTGTTCCGACGAGGAACTAGATCGATGTAAATTTTCCTAGAATTTTGTCGATGTGGCCAATAAGAAGTAAAGCTTGCAAGATTAATTGATTGGAGCATATGCAAGACGATGAGGTGCAAGTACGTCCAAAATAACATAGAAGGTAGCTTTTAGATTATAATTAGATACATTACATTTTACCCTCGAGTCTCAAACTATGTCTTTACTTTCCTATTTCACTTGGCATGTTGTGGGAAATAAAAGGTTAGTTATTTCCTAATCAAACAAATTTGGTTTAGTTGTGTTTACACATGTATTTATTTTTGAATTTTTAGTAGAACAATGTAAATAGTATGATCGAATCATTGTTTCCCCTATTTTAGCAAGATCCTCTGTTGGTACATATTCTACAAGAGATGTGGTGGCAACATGGTAGGGTGTCAATATTTTGGATCAACGAGAATTTTACATACTCGAAGATAGATTAGAGGATGTATCAATACAAGCACACCTTAAGAGTTGTACGAATTTCATTGAAAAGCCAACTTCATGAGCTCTCTATTTTTTTGCATGGGATCATGCCTTGGTATTTGATTTAACCCAGAAAAATAAATAAAGTGTGGTGAATGGGAAGAATTCTTTCACTTATTTACATTCCAAGCTAGGGTTAGAAACAAGTTGTATATTCAAATCATTAATCAAACATTAACAATCAAATCAAAATATACATGTAGAGCATTGAAAGATAGATCAAATAAAGCATTAACATTCAAATAAGGCATGAGAAGGTGAGTGCACTGAGCTATTTAACTAGTTAGATGTCGATATGGGTGTGATAAATGGATGAATTGGTTGGAAATGTCTTGTAAATGCTTTGTTTCTTATTATGGCGCCACAATGTTTGTTGCGATGAAACAGTTCCTTTCAGACCAAATTGTTTAGTGGTTTCATCCTACTAGATGGTTTAGTCTAGGATGTTAATGGATCTCTACAAATTTTGGCACCATTGAGAATGACTAGAATATGCTTCCTTGTGCAACATTAGGTCACATAAATGTGTAAAACCCTTTTGTAATCAACTAAATTGACCTAAAACACTAACCACAAGTAAAACCCCTACAAAAGGTTAGTGTTTGGGTTGAAGCATAACTTGTACACCTCCTCCATTATCACTACCCTAAAGATGCCTCAAGCCACATGTAGTTCTCTAACTAGAGATATAATACTATATTTGATAACCTGATCACTTGAGAATGATTTGTAATGACTTAGCGTGCTTGTGTTTAACTTGGCTTTGAGGGTTGTGATTTAGGAAGCCTGACTCTTGAACTTGGTTTGGATTTCGTCAAACATGTGTGGGGGATGCTCCTAATGTATGTTGATGCTTTAGGGAAATTTGGGATATCTTTGTATACCTTTTGAGTGATTTGTGCAAGTGCCAAATTTTCCAGGAGAGTGAATGAGTGCATTTGAATTGCATATGTAAGGTTTCAAAGGTATAATTTCACATCGAGGTTGACCCATAGAGAAAGGACTAACCCATAAAAATGTATAAAATTGAAAAAGTGATCATTGGGCGGCCCTTGAAAAAATTGTTGTTTTCGATTCAAATTGTTGAATGGTTTGGCCCCATTTGGATGCTTTGGTCTAGAAGGGAAGTGAGACACTGTAAATTTCTATGCATGATAATTATAAGTAGTGGACTACTTTTGACTGATGTAAGAATCTCTATAAGTAGTTGAGTAGTGTAACAAGGAGAGAAAGTCCTATAATACGACTAAAGACGAGATATGATATAGCAATTAGGCAAGGAATAAGTGCACAAGTCATGATTTAAGGTATTAACCCAATAATTTATTTAAAATATCCTACATGTAGCATATCTTACATCCTACTGTGGATAATATTTTTAGGGTGTAAACATTTGGTGAATTTGACCCTTGTTTGAATCTATTGCTTTAACCCTAGCTAACTTAGGGTGTATCCTTCTTTTTCTTGGTGTATGATTCCTTTGTAGGGTGTATGCCTTGTTGTCGTTTTATTTTCAATGGCTAGTTCTCATGGTTCCCCCATTTATTTCTTTGATTTCATTTACCATAACCGTATAAGGATTTCTAACACATCTTGATTCATCCTAACATATCCCTTTCATATGTTCCATCATTTTTCAAAACAATTTTTTGTTTTATATCTTTTGGTTATGAGGATCTTCCTTCACAACATGATGATTCTTCTCACTATGAGTATGTGGTAACATATGAGGATTATGATAATATTATTTTCAATACTTATGGCCATTGTATTCTACTACTGATATATTTTCTCATGTTATTGTTACTACTATTATTGAAGCATCCTCAAGGAAAGGGCTCCCATAAAGAATCGAATACGCATATCTATGGCTTTCTTGAAGATGAACTTCAGTATAAATTATTTTTACAATATAATCTCATCATATTGGTGTTATTTTATATATTTCTCAAGACCAACTCAAGCATACCTTGGTGTCCTTGACTCTTGAGTCTATTCTCGCATCTTCTACTATTCCTACATCTTTCATACCTATATCTATGGGAGTAACTAATACCCCACCCCACAGTGTTACTATGTCTATTTTTATGTCTACTACTATTACTACATCTCTTGTGTACACCAATATTGGTTCATATTATTATTATTCTAGCACATAAGCTCCTGAAACCCTTGTTCATAGTTTAAAAACTCAAATTTTACAAATACAACAAGGTCCATCTACCTATTCTCATGATTCAACTCAAATGCTTCACAGCCAACTTGCACCTAACATGGCTTCCTATCCCTTGCCTATTGTTTTTCCTACTCCTAAGATTCTTATTTATGATGGAAATGGTGATCTCGAGGATCACCTTCATTATTTGCATGCCACTTGCTTGGATTACACTTACAATGACACATTACTTACCAATATCTTTCGTATAAGCCTCAAGTATTTTGCTTTACAATGCTTTTGTGATCTTCTCATTCATTTGGTTAGGTCCTCTACCCCTCTAGCTAATCAATTTCTTACACAATTCTCTATCAATATTGTAAACAAGTTTTCCTATGCTCAAATGTCTAAAAGTCGTTAAGGATATAATAAAGACGTTAATGATTATGTTCTATACTACAAGACAATGCTTAGAAAGCTAAACAATGTTCTAGCCAATAGTGAGCTCCAAGATCTCTTCATTCAAAGCCTTCTTTCTCCTTAACAAGAATCAATTATCTTTGACGAGTTCTACTCATTTAATCACTTATGTCATACATTAAAACAACATGAAGTTACGTTCGTCATGGATAAGCTCAAACAAGTTATCAATGATCATAACATATCTAATCTTAAATTTCAAGGCAAAGTTACTTTCAAAGGCAAATCTAATGATAATAAAATTGATGCTAAAGCTAATATGAATGTTGTATCTCAACACACAAAGCTTCGGTTACAAGCTACTCCATGATAATTGACACAACTATATTGTGTTTTTGAGGTTAATACAATCAAACCTCATAGCATATATGTTTAGGCTAATGCATTTTGTTATCATCATAAATGTGCTGGTCATTCTACTAATCAATATGTTAAGTTTTTCCTATCATACATGATCTTATTGGTGTTTATGTTATTGATTGAAACATTCACATTGAATCATCCAAGCCTAACATTGATAATGCAAAACTCAAGATCTTCAATAACCCCATTTCTTATCACGACATTGTTAAATCTAATTCAGAAGTGCACCATGATTATCATGATATACCTCCTCCTTTTTTTATCATCTATTGGACATTATGATTGGTACTATTAATACTATGCCACTTTCTCGGCTTGTTATTACTTTTGAAGACATTGATATAAATCATGATCTTGTTTTGGACACTACTTCACAATATGTAAATAGCGCCATATTTTGGCTCATTTTTCATCAAATTTTTTGTTCATTTTCCGATGTGTTTCTTTCAAGAATTCATGTCAATTTTTGCGGCACAAAATTATGCAAACACTATACGACTAGAAAAATTTAGTTGTGTCACTTTTGTGCTTTTTTACTATCAAAATTGTGTCTAATTCGTGCTATCTCAAAGTGATGCAATGCCTACATCATTAACATCAAGGGGTGACACAAAAATCATTGGATATATTTTTTAAAAATTAAATATAATCAATCATAATATCAAATGGCATAATCACGAATAGTTATATTACATTTTTACTCATTCAAAACTATTAAACATTATATACTAAAATATTATTTATATTGTACTCTCAATGAGAATGTACACTAAGAAATTGTAAAGTATCCAAATATTATTATTAATCATAAAAAAAGACATTATTTCAATTCAAATTTTGATTTATAATAATATATAACAATGTAATTTCGAGGGAGTAATAAGGGGTCGCTTCTGAATTACAAAATAAATAGATGTAAAACTACATCATAAATATCCTAGTGATCGGCCTCATCCTCCACCCCTTGATTTTCATAATCTTCTTGCTCTTTCTGAACTTGATCCTACTCATCGTCATTGTCATCCTCTTCTTCATGCTCGTCATAATTCTCCTCGTTATCCTCATCATCTTCATCCTTCTCTACATCCTCTTCATCTTTCTAATTAGTTTTAATTGTAAGACCCCAAGAAGGGAAAATTATGCATGTGGTAACCTATTATAACACCGCTTATTGTGCAACGTAATTGTATTCCCTTGTTGAGGATATAGAACATGGGGAATATAAAAATATGTTAATGGGAGAGCTTCATTCTATCCTACAAGCAACACATTAAAGTGGCTAAGAGAATCCTCCAGGAAGAATACCAAGACACCAAAATTACAAGAAGATCATTTGGTAGAGACGGGAGGGAGTCATGAACTCTCTGTGTCACTTGGGTTTATAGGTTCCAGTTTAGGGGCAGTCAATCTCCAAGAAATGAAAAAACAAAGTACTTCCATACATGCAGATGTATTTCATTAAAACTTGAAACTATATGAGCTTCTTCTGATCATGGATCAATGTGAGAATGTTCAATTTCCTTTTGTTGATGATTTTTCTTCTGAATATCTTGATGAGTTGTAAGAAAATGTTATTCTTGACAGAAGAGAGAGAACTTCACAAAGGGGTAATGTGGATTACCTTTGTGTGAGTCTAAAAGGGATGCATCCAAATAAAACATGATACACTGAAACCGGAAATGAAGTTGTACCTTCACTTATTTTCTGAGTGAAACAAACTTTTGGTGGTCAAAAATATTTTTTGTGGGGAGGAGTGATCCAAGAGGATCCCCACACTAAATAGGTCATATGGTCTACAATATTTTTGAAAAATCTTACATGCTAAAGATCTCATTGATATCTTTCCAATGCATTTCGAACAAGCTCAAACTGACTTCATATGCAAAAATTATGGCCCATTGAAGCCAAAGCCAAACATGTACAATGTTGATGTCATCTTGTTGATTGGACTCACCAAATGGACCAATCAGGGCTTGACATGTGAACCAATCACATAGTAACATGTGGTGGAGATAATTCAAATGGGTTTATTTAGTTTTTAGCCTCTGATCTTTGACAATCGAGTGTGGGGCCTACGTTATTTATTAGGCAGGGGGCACACTATCAAGTGGGTGTGGTCCTCTTTTTGTACAAGAAGGGGACACCTTTCACCATTCTCACACTACATTATGAGTGTTTTTCTATGTAAGAAAATTTTATGTTTATTTCCTAGTGCATGTAGGATATTGTTCAAAGCCTTTGTAAAAGCTATAGTGCCCCAAGCCAAGTGGTAGAAGCTCAACGCCACAATGTGGCATCCCTGTAAAGCACCAAGTGCTCAAAACTTCTAAGTGGCCAAGCCACTACGTAGCATTACAATCAAGCATCCAAGGGAAAACACAACAACCCAAGTCGGGTTCGACGCATGGTGGTGGGCTCAAGACCGATTCAAAAGGGAAGGAGATTTTTTGTAAAACCCCATGCTCATCCCAATCCCAACGCATGTGGGATAAAACCCTTACCCAAAATGAAAAAAAAGGGTGCCTATGCCTAAGCCTAAGGAAAAGGCTAATGCATGGGAGTGGGGCTCGACCCCCTCACCCCACATTTACCATTTTGGGTCCTAACCACATGAGCTACACCCCAATATGGAAAACAAAAATGTAGAATATGGGATATATCCTTGAAACCCGAGATGAACTTGCCAAAAAACAAGGGTATATGCAAGGTGATACGGGGGGATTTGAACCCCAACGCATTCAACAAAAATATTAAGGTCTTGACCATTATGTCATGAGCCTTAAAAAACATTATAGAAGGCCAAATAGTGTATTTTAATGGAGTAATTTTTAATGTATTAACCTCTTTGTAAGAGAGAAATAGCAAGTTTTAAAGTCATTTAATCATGGAAAATAGCAACTTCAGTGGTTGGATCATGTTGCAGAGACTTCTTAGAAGACATCAGAGACTTAATAACATATTGAAAGCTCCTTATTGGGAGAAAATTGATGTAAGAAAAAGTATTTTTGCATCTTTTTAATCGATCGGTTCATACTTTACCCGGAGACGTAGTCCAAGTTGGATGAACTTTGTTTTCAATTTGTTGAGTATTGTTCTTTGTTTCTTTCAGTTTCTTGTTATAATTTTCAGTTTTAAATATTGAATTGTTGTTAATTAAGCCAAATTTTAATGTAAAGGCATATAATTGAGAAAATTACTATATGTATCTAAAATCAGTTGAATTGATAAGTGAAGCACTTAAAATGTTTTTCGGATCAAGTTTAGTATCAGGTTTAATCTCATTTTAATTAATTAAGCCATTTTTCACGTATTTACGAGGGAATTATGGGAAATTGAGAAAAATAAATGAAGTATTCAAAATTGGAGAAACTGGAGTCAGTTTGAATAAACACCCATTTTTCTATCAAGCGAATAACATAAATAGAGTGGTGCATTATATGTATCATGACACTATTAGACACACCAAACACATGATGAATTAAGGCATAATATGAAAATTTGTCATATATATAACAAGTATGGTGTATAACATACCATACGTCATTCATGAAGGAGGCACATAAGACAGTATATACACCGTCAATCATGTAGAAACACACAATAACAATGAATACAGATCAAACACATAGAAATTAGAGGAAGCATTTTGAATCAATTCAAACATGTGGAAGGCACAATAAACATGAGGAAAACACATTAAAGACACACCAAAACAAGGAGGGGGGAAAACACATTGAGAACACATCATACATGGATTAAGTGCACTGAAAAATGTCAAACATGGAGGTAAACACATAACCATTGATATAACAAGCATGATGAAGACATTATGCACATGAGAATAGATGAATACATATTTAGCATACAAGGCATAACAATCCATAAAAGGTCATAGATAATGGCTATAAAGAAACAATTGAAGCACAATAGTTTAATAAATAATCAATGATATAGGACTTGAAGTAGAACAAAGAAATTCCCCAAAATCCCTTCAGAGTTGTATAGGGCGAACTTGAGACATGCCCCCATCCTACTGAGGTTCCACAATCTTAATATTATAAATCAAAATCATATACCAATCTCTATGATCACATCAATAACATGGATATAATAATGCATCACATATAGTGGGAACATATAATATGTACTCTAAACAAAGCAGTGTTATATATCATACAAATAAAAAGTGATCAATGTCCAAAACAAAGGGTTGGTTAGTGAAGCTAACCAATTAAAGTTGTAAGATCCATGATAATTTCCATAAGATGTGAAAATTGAAGCACGAATACATCTACCAACATGTATAGAGTGTAGAGGAACCCATAGGTCTAAGGATAACAAATCATCATCATCATACATCGTGTTGGTGACATTGTTTGATGTGTAAATAATGTATCTTCTACAATGATGTTCATTGTAGTTTTGTGTTTATCTTGGAGACATACTATGTGATGATTGCGTTGTTATGGGAATTGATTTATGCCTTTGTATTTTGTGTGCCCTTTCTTTATGTATTTTTTGTAGTAATTGTTCTAGCACTTTAATATATACCACTACATCCTTTCTTCGGTTTTATGTTCATTTGAATTGTGACCACTTGATCTTGATGTCCAAATTTTAAACATTGATGCACAATCTATAGAATTATTTTCATTTGATGTACCCATGGTTAACCAAACAAAGCATTGTAGGATGCACTAGTAGGAATCAACAAAATAGAGTGTTAATTGCATTTTTTCCTACTATAATAGGAATATAACACAATCAATAGTTTCCCTTCTAATATCATCACATTGCATAATAACCGTAGAAGTATAGGCTAAATCCTTCAATTCAAGTCAAAGGCTATAAATAAATTGTTTTGTACAAATACTCAAGTGTGAGGCATTGTCAACCTTTATGCCAAGTTTTCCTTTGCCTTCTATAAATTCTCGTATATATAGTGGGTTTGCCACAAGAACTATCATGTGACATATCCTCTTCAATAAACATAATTTGAATAGATGTTGCTTTACTCTTAGTTGAGTCAATTTCTTCAATGAAACCCTCAAGTGTATGTTGTTTGTATTCCACATACACATTGTTATAATTTGGTTTATTACCATATGGACATTGCTTGAATCATTTGATTGCTCCTTGTGAGTATATAATTATATTTCCTTACTTAACTAGCATGCATTGTCCACTTGAATTTGACCACGATCAGCTAAATTTTCAATCTTATGTTTCAAAGTAATACATTAATTTTTAGAGTACCCTTTAAGTCTATGGTAATCAAAATATGTATTGGCATCAAATTATTTCGGCACATGATCTTGAAGCATCAAAATCCCTTATTGGTAGTAAAATTAATGGTATGCATTTAAGTAATTTCTTCAAGACATTTTATGGACTCACCTTTTATCTTTTGAATTTCTTTCACTCCTTTCGAGATAATTCAGGGTTCTTAAGTGGTTGCTCTATAGTTTTGACTATTCTCTTGGCATCGTTATTATGTTGAAGCTCGTGATCATTGCTTTTAGCCTTGAAACTTGGTTTATTTTTTACAATTTTATATTAGTTGCAACATTGATCTCATATTATGTAAGCATATTTCCCTCTAAAAGCTAGACTTCAAAGACCTTAGCCATATGAAAAAGTTCATCAAAAAATTGGTAAGTGTTGATAACTATTGTCTTTGATAATTGGCGGTATACTATGAATAAAAATTCTTTGAAGTTCACTATTTCGCAATTAATGATTCATCTTATTGACCATGGGTCCTTGAACCTATGTACTCACTAATGTATTCATTCGATGGTTTTCTAATTTTATATAATTTTACAAATTTAAGCATCTATGTAATATTGATTTGAAAATATCCCAAAAAAACAACTAGAAGTAAAAAAATGAATGTATGTATCCACATAGTAAAGTATAGAACCAATCAAGGGCATAATCTCTGCTAAGAAAATAACTTAGTTAACAGCTTATCATCATGTGCAATTTATAAGCAATATGAATAAAATCATGTAATATATTGAGAAGGGCCTCCTTTTCCATTATACAATGGAATATTGAAAGCAATAAAACCAATTGGAAAATGATGAGGGGTTTACGAGTTTGTTATGAGAAGTGATCCTACAACTTGGATTTTGAGACCCTAGTGAAATAGTATGAGCTTGTCTTTGTAAATCACCTAATGCGTGTAACATATTACCCAATTTGAAATTTTGCATAGGTATAAGAAGAAAATTATTAGAGGAATTGAAGTAGAAGACATAAAAGGATTAACATTTGAATGAATTAAGGAATCCCTAGATGCTTGAGGAATTTGGAAATCTTATTGAGTAGGTAAAGCTTAAGAAGGCACACAATCATTTTGAACATTTGGAGGAATCACGCTAGGAAAAACAATAGAAGCATATTAATCATGTGGCAACATAACAATTTGAAAAAATGAGATAATAGAAACATGAGAAAGAAGATTTTGACAAGCAGTCGCTTTCAATGTATTCATAACTCTCTAGATAACAACAAGATTCTACATATCATACTACTTAACAATATCTACGTATTCATCCTTATGTATTCGATTTCGTCTTCATAATCACAATCTTTGTCATTTGCATTATAATAAGCATCATGAGAGACTATAGCACTCATAGAAGAAACATTGATTTTTACAACAAATATCTAAATCCATGTTATCCCTCTATGTTATGGTTTTCTCATGTTCTACAAAAGAATCAATAGGTGGTAATGCATATGCAAGTCCTAATCCATATTGCTCTAGCTTACTTTATGCCAAGCTAACACTTTTTCTTACTAATTGGTTTTCTCAACTAAGTTTGGTTTTCCATAATCATGAGAAAGCACATGTCAGGGGTGAACTAGGGTTTTGAACTATAATCTTTCAATCTCATATCCACAAGTACACTAGGGTTTTAAATGTACTTCAAAAGAGATAAAGCTAATATATTTTGAACAAATAAAATAGAACAAATTCTAAAACAATCAAATTATCACCAATAAAAAAATATTCAACCCTTAGAAGGCAACAAAGCATGCAAGACAATGTAGGTTCACCAAAGGGTAAAGCCATAAGGTTGGGTTTGATTTAATGGAAAAATATAAGTGTGAAAAGTGGTTTTAAGTTTACAATGCACTAGAATTAACCACATACATTGTAATTCAAATATGAACCTATATAATCAATTAGTTCAAACTTCAGTGCACAAAAGAATGATCTTATAGTAATAGACACTGACAAGAGGGGGTTTTAGAATAATGTTTTGATTCATCACACTTTTGGAGATAGTTGTTAAAAACAAACAATATAATAGAGATCAAAACATCAAAGGCAAAGAAGCTCTTGATAATTAGCAGAAATGGATCTCCTTGAGAAAAACCATAGGGTACATTTAAAGAAACTTTCAATTTTTTTGAATCTGGCTTTACCTACTTCCCTTGCCCCTGAGCACCAAAAAAACCTCACTTTTCTAGAATTTTGCACAAATCTTTAAGAAACTAATATTGCTTGGAACTCTATGTGACCAAAACACCTTTGAAAAATGCAATTTAAAAAATAGAGGGTGTTTTTTGAGGCATGTGTTATCCTATATGGAACAATTATTTGAAGACGGCACACCAAGTTCAATACGGAGACTAGTGTAATACAAATACCTGAGCCTTACCACTTCCAATGCCCTGATCAATGCAACAATAAATGGTACATACTCTTCACATTTATGTAAATGCTTGAACACTACTCTAAATCCCAGTGATTGTTTTTGGCACGACAATGCTTGTCCATTAATTAAATCACTTGTTCCTTTCATAACTTGTTCATGAATGTCCTAACTCCAGTAATGCACCTATGTATCTATAGACTTTTTGAATTCAAATTAAGACCCTATTGTCGCACATGCCAATGCAAAACGGGCAAGAAAAGTCAACAAAGAGGGCCAAGGCCTCGGGGGACCCAAATGACACAACAAAGTGACTAGTATCATAGGGTATAGTTTTGGCTTGACCAAAATTGTATGGAATAGTTGCAAATAATATTGAAAATAAGAAGTTATTTAAACAAATAAAAACATGAGTAAGAATAGAAAAATAGGAGAAGAAATGCGAGAATATGTTAGAAATGACAGAAGATGACCCGAAAACAAGGAACACACATCAATAAGAACCTGATCTAGACCAATAACTAATAAACACAAACACACTAGAACAATGCAAAATTGTAACAAATAACGAGTTACATACCAAAAATAAGTGTCTAGAGTATCATGCAATAATCTTATATTCGATGTCATTACAATGGTAGTCTAGCAGTCAAATTAAAATATATATATACCTTATTCAATATCATTGTTATGGTGGCACAACAGTCAAGTTAAAATAAATATTTTAAGGTACAAACAAAAGAGTAGCAAGCATTTGAGCTTAGAGTCCTAATTAAAAATCTTGTTTGTTTAATCAAATCTAGAACATTCTCAAAAAAAATCAAATTTAAGAAGATAAACTTCATTAATAAGGCTCTATATTCTATACAACCCTGATGGAACATCACAAAAATTATAATTTCCATTTCAAGTTCCAAATATACCTCACTAAAGATTAAGAAACAATTGTTATCCTAACACTATAAACAAAATGATACTATGTAAGTTTCCATTTTTTTATTAGAATTATTTCGTTTTAAGCAGATTTCCATTTGTTTCCATACAATGTAAAAATGAAGAGTGGTTTTACATTTTAATACACTAGAACTAGACACAAACATTGTAATTCAAATATAAACCTATATAATCAATAAATTCAAACCCCGTTGCACAAAAGAATGATCTTATAGTAATAGATACTAGCAAGAGGGGGTTTTAGAATAATTTTTGATTCATCACACTTTTGGAGAGAGTTGTTAGAAGAAAACAATACAATGGAGGTCAAAACATCAAAGGCAAAGAAGATCTTGATTATCAGCACAAATGGAGCACCTTGGCCAAAACCATAGAGTACATTTCAAGAAACTTTCAATTGTTTTGAATCTAGCTTTACCTTCTTCCCTTGCCGTGAGCTCCAAACAAAACCTCACTTTTCTAGAATTGTGTACAAATCATTAAAAAACTCATCTTTCTTGGAACTCTATATGACCACATGACCTAAAAATACAATTTAAAAATAGAGGGTGTTTTTAGAGGCATGTATTATCCCTCCATTGTTATTGTCCCCCTATATGGAACAATTCTTTGAACATGGCACACCAAGTTCAACAAGGAGATGAGCGTGATGCAAATCCGAGAGCCTTATCACTTCCAATGACCTGATCAGTGCAACAATAAATACTACATGCTCTTCACATTTATTTAAATGCTTGAACACTACTCTAAATCTCCCTGATTGCTTTTGGCTCAAGGATGCTTGTCTATTAATTAAATCACTCCCTTATGCAACGTGTTCATGAATGTCCTAAATCCACTAATGCACCTACGTATTTAAAGACTTTTTGAATTCAAATTAAGACCCTACTGGCGCTCATGCCAACACAGAATGGGCATGAAAAAGTCAACAAAGGGGGGCCAAAACCTCAAGTGACCCAAATAACAATCAAATGAGATAACTTGAAGTGACTAATATGATAGGGTACGGTTTTGACAAGACCGAAATTGTACAGAATAGTTGTAGCAAATAATACTGAAAATAAGAACTTAACCTAAACAAATAAAAACACGAATAAGAAAAGAAAAATAAGAGAAGAAATGGGAGAATGTCAAAACATGACAAAAGATGACCCGAAAACAAGGAACACACATCAATAACCCTAATCTAGAGGAATAACCGATAGACACAAACATACTAGAACAATGCAAAATTGTAACAAATAAATAGTTTGCATACCAAAAATAAGCGTGTAGAGTGCCTTGCAATAATCTCATATACAATGTCATTGCAACGGTGCTCTAGCAGTCTATATACCTTGCAATAATCTCGTATTCAATATCATTGCTACGGTGATATAGCAGTCCAGTTAAAATAAATCTTGTGAGGTACGAGTATATCAAGCATTGAAATTTGTTTCCTAGTTAAAAATGATTAAAAACCTTGTTCGTTTAATCAAATCCAGATCATTCTCAAAAAAAGTCAAATTTAAGAGGTAAACTCCATTGATAAGGCTCTATACTCCATACAGTCCTGAAGGAACATTACAAGACTTATAATTTCCATTTCAAGTTTCAAATATACCTCGCTAAAGATTTTTTTTTTCCCAATTACAAAATGTCAATAACATTAAGAAACTCTTGTTACCCTAATACTGTAAACAAAATGATGCTAGGCAATTTTTCATTGTAAGCAGATTTCCATTTGTTTTCATCCCTGCGAACATCATTGATTCCAACACTGATAGAGTCCAGAAAAACTCCATCTAATACCTCTACCTCAATTGGTCCCACCGAACACTCTTATAGACTATGAATAACATTTAGAAACAGGCCGATTACAAGAATTCTCGAAAATATTGACCTCTAATCTATAAAATTATGGCTTTTTGAATTCATGCTTTATATATATATAGTTTTAAGACAGTAATCTTAGATCAAGTTTGTTAACTCCGCATTTTTATACCTTAATCACCTATTTTCCTGAACTTCTGATGTCATCCTTGCAAAATTAATAAAGTGGGCATTTACATATGGTGTTTTCCCCCCTCTAAACAAAACTCCGTGTCCGAAGTTTCTCATTGTAATTTTTTTTTATGCAATTTCTGATTAGACTAAATTCTCATTGGTTGAATTTGATTTTATCAAATAAAATGGATAGATACAATGATTCACAATCGTATATCTCACAATCTTTGATAATCTTATAACAAAAACTCATTTAAAACTTCACTCGGTACATGTCAATAGGATGATAAGACTTCTATTTAAATGCTTAAACATTCACAGGATTCGAGATCCTGATCTAAGTCCATAGGCTATTGCAGACCAATGTTTACATATTTTGACAAAACAATGGTATAACCACATTCAAACACGTATAGAATTGTATAAATGTTTTAATAAATATATTTATCCCGTGTATTATTCCTAATTTCAAATCTTTATACGATTGGTTTTGAAGATGGCATCGCGTCTTGATGGAAATATTCAACATCAAAGATATATTTTGGCAAGATTAGTCACTTGACCCAGCCAAGGCATACTGTGATGGAAACCAATAGAATTGTCCCATGACAATGTTTATTCAACAGACAAAATTGTTAGTCCAGTCAGATATCTTCTAGTAATAAAAGGCAGAATGATTGCCGAACTGATGTTCTATGTTCAAATTTTGGTAAGCATGCTGTGTGCTAATGTGGCTGTGATAACAATCATGTTATAGCAAACCAAAAGAATTTCCTCTCTATATTTTTTTATGGTTTAGTGCAAAATTCAAGCTAACTTGCTGGTACTTCACGCTGTTTCATGAAGATTTTATCACAAATTTTTAAATCAAGCCAATAGATTGAAGGTATGTATATGTTATATATTTTCTAGGGAAAATTGGTATAAGAAAAGCCAAAACTTTTAAGTCAATTTTGCATAAATACTTGAAAATTTCAAACCCTGGCAGGACAATCTATTAATATCAGGCCAGGGTATTATTTATAAAAACAGCACCAGTGAACATTTATTCCCAATTCACACAATAAGAAATCCAGTAAAGTATAATGACAGATGGGTGATCTTTATTCATTTACCTGCATCACCAACAAATGTCAATATTTGAATATACACATACCGCATAGGATAGATAAGTAATAGAAGCATTTCCAATATACTTAACATGCAAAAATTACAACCAAATCCTACCAAAATTTCTTCAGAGTAAACTCTAAGCACGAGATGCTTCCATGTCGTGCGGAGCACATGATGCTTCCATAACTCCATTCCGTATTTGCTCACTGATGTCCCTTACGTGCCCTGGACCATGAGGAATGAAGACTGTTGTATTCTTGGATGATGCCCCAACATCTTTCATGGTGTCAAAGTACTGAGTCATCATCACTAAGTCCATAACATCCTTGGTAGAAGTACCAGGCACCTTATGAGAGAATTCTATCACATTTTCTCGTAGCCCATCTGTGATTGCTTGTCGCTGCCGTGCAACCCCAATACCAGCAAGATATTTTGCCTCTGCATCACCTTCTGCCTTTTTAACTTGTAGTATCTTCTCCGCTTCACCTTTATACACACTTGCAAGCTGCAGCCGTTGGGCTGCAAAGACAGATCACTTGGAATCTTAGAACTAAGATACAGAGTATGATTTTAGTGAACAAGAATTGAAGAATTGAGCTTGGCTGCATACAGCTAAACCAAATGGCTAGTTTAAATACTCAAAAAGCCAAAGTCACTCAACAGGAAGAAGTTGAAAATAATCCATCCAACATACCATTCTATTTAAACCATATTTTCTATCCCTAAAAACCAAAAGGGAACCTTTGACTGAATAATGATAACAAATCTTGAACAACGTAAATGCCTGGAAAAGATAAGCCGGGTTGAAGGCAAATTCAAATACTCAAAAAGCACAAGATCACTAAACAGGACGAAGTTGAAAATAATCCATCTTACTAACCCATTCTATTTCAGCCATATTTTCTATCCCTCTAAACCAAAAGGGAACCTTTGACTGAATAACGATAACAAATCTTGAACAATGTAAATGCTTGGAAAAGACAAACCAGGTTTAAGGCATTCATACCTGCATTAATCTCATTCATTGCCTTCCGCACAGAAGCATCTGGAATAATATCAACCACCAGTATCTGCTCTATGTTATATCCATATGATCCCATTGCCTAATCATGAAAATCAGCACCCTAAACATTAGCTACCCTTCACAAATGCATTTTATTCTACAATAAGGCCTTTAAGTGTGTATTATTGTATTTAAAATAGGGATAAACCTTCTTTGAATTGTATGCTGATTTTGATTACATTTCATCATATATGTTAAATACACACCAATACCATAGGTTGGCAGCTACTTGTCTAACAACTAAGTTAAATAAGGTCTTCAAATTTTATCAATTTTAGATTTATAGAACCTACATTTTCTCTATTTTAATTATCTTTCCATCCATAGAGGATGGACACACTTAAGAAATACAAGAAACCTTTAAAGTATAATAGCTAAAAGAAAATTGCATGAAGCAGAATATCACAAGAACAGAGCTTGAAATGTGTAACATCTGCCAATTTTGTCTAATTTTTATAGTGATAACCAATACCAGTTATCCAAATGCCATGACACATGCATCTTCATCCTTGTCAAAGATATGGGCGTGACTATTTAAGTATAACTAATACATATATCTTAAACACATCTATCTGAAAAACGCTGAGAGATATCAATGTCAAGGCCCTTATCTTGGACTTATAGAATACACGATGCAAGAGCATCTATGTTCACTTGCAATCCCAAGTCAACTAAAAAGAGCTAGAGTTAGGAAAATAAAGTGTGCGCTATTCTATGCAACCTTGGGCAAACCTTGTGCAATGTGTTCTTGGAATATGGGGAAGGATTCGGAAGTTTTGTGCAATCTAGAGCTTGTGTGCAAAATCCATGCACAAGTGTGCAGCCATACATTTTATGAAGATTTGCACCCTTTTGAAGGGTTCTCTCTTGCAGATCGTATGTTATTTTGCACCTACTATGAATGTTGTACACTTTTGTGCCTTTGGAAAATCTGAGTTCTTTTGTGCACCTATCAACATCGATACAAATGGACCTGCTCATGTGCGCCTTGATCTACTTTCTTTATCAAAGGACTAACCAAGTTACTTTGTATACTTAGATCAGACGGAGCTGATTCCATGAGAGATTACCTGCAATCCAGATGGGTGAGGTTGACAGTGATCTAAGCAAATTACGGGAGTCTTTGCAAAGGTATGTTTAATTGCAAATGTAACTTCAATCTCCTGCAAAAACAGCAGTGAATGTGCAAGGCATCCTATCTGATAATAGAGATCGAGAGAGCCACATCTAGAGTCAAAAGCTTAGAGGAAGGCCAAAGTTGCCAAATTAAGTGTTTGAATAGTAGCATTGTAAAGCTCCATAGTCGAAGGAGTCGAGTCTGGTTTTGTAGAAGCTTAGCAGGGTCTACAAGCTTATAGCTAGGACAGGTCCTAGGATTGTAATTCTTAGGGAATATCTACATTGTCTTTTACAAGATTGTAACAAGTGGCTAATGTAATTGCGCCCGAGTTTGTAATCTCTTCTCATATTAAGAGAAGAAGCTTTTGTAGTTTCTTACAAGCTATGCAAGGATCTTGCTTCAGTGAGATCTAACTCTGAGAATTGTGGGCGGCATGGTCTACAACATGTCTTAATTGGGATTCCTAACCATGACTGCATCATTTTTTGTATCAGAGCAAGGATGTTATAGTCCAATACAAGTGTGTGTGTGTGGATTCTCAATGTGCTGCTTTCCATACGTGTGTGTGGGTAGAAAATAGTTATAAACATTTGAGTGGTTGTTTAGAAGGTGTAGGTTGCTGTATTTTGATAATTGTTGAGAGTTGTGAGGAAATCAAAAATGGCACAGAGGGTAGATCTCACTACCAAAGCAGCTAGAGCGCCAAGATTGGTAGACTTGGCAGAAATTATGAGAGGATGGTGATGGATGATGAAGCAAATGATGATGACATCACAAAAAGAGCACCTAAAGACCAGGATGCTAAGGTGGAGCACATTGATGTGTAGGAGGATTCATTCTTGCGTACAATCACAAGGATTGACAGCAAACCAAAGGTGGATGTCCCTAGTTACTCTGGGAGTCTAAATCCTACAGAGCTCATCAACTGGATTGCTGAGCTAGATAAGTATTTCAAATATGAAGGGATAGAAGAGCCCAAGAAGTTAATATTCGTCTTGTACTAAGTTGAAAGGTCATGCATCTTTGTCGTGAGAACATGTGCAGAATGAAACAGTACATTGAGGCATGGATAAGATCAAGAGTTGGGCTAAACTGGTGATAAAATTAAAGGCTAAATTCATGCCTGCAGATTACTAGTCAAATTTGTTCAAGTAATTGCAAAATTTGCATCAGGAATCAAATGTGAAGGACTAAACAACGGAGTTTTACACACTCACCATCAGAGCAGGTCATGTAGAAGATGATGCAGAAAATATTTCAAAGCATGTTAATAGATTATGTGTTTCCGTTCAACATGTGTTTAGTTTAATTAGAGTAAGGTTTATTGAAGAAGCTTATCAGTTTGTGATTAAGGAAGAAAAAAAGTTGTCACATAGACAGCAAACCCGTACGCCAGGAAAGGAAAAGTTCTTACATAGAGGTGGAGGATTGCCCAAAGATACGGAAAATCATGCACACGACAATGAAGCAAGTTCCTCACATTAGAAAAGATTGCACAAAGAGGCAAAGATAAATTTTCTTTCAGAGGAACAAGACGTCAAAGAAGGAAAGGATTGAACAGAACATGTTTCCGTTGTGGATAAGTCAAGCATCGCAAATTCAATTGTATGCAAGTAGCACAAAATAGCAGTGTGAGGAGAAATGATGCTAGCAACTGTAATGTCCCCTTTTCCCATTTGAAGACCTTTGGCCCATTTTGTCAACCCGAAGGCCAAAGGAAAAATATAAGGGTGACTTAAGTCGCAATAAATTATTATAAAGTGCTATAAAAAAAATAAAACAAAATTATTAAAGCATTTATATTAATTTATTTGGCTTAATAGAAATAAATTATAATCCCTATGGTAAATACGATTTGCCTTGAGGGGACAAATATCATTGTAAAGGGATTTATTGTATTTTATTCTTCCTAGAGGGGATAATGGCAACTTGGGCCAAAAGTGAATAATGACATTTAGGAAGAATAAAAATATAATTAGTTAATGTATTTCCCCTAGGAAAATGCAACTTGCATTAGAGGGAAAAAGTGGTGGGAAAAAGAATTTAATATGGAAAATAGTAAATGCTTTGCATAGGGAAAATCATGTGAGCTCATTGGTTGGTTTGGAGGTTGGTTGTTGGCCCTTTTCCTTTAAAAGGGAAGTCGACTTGCCTCTTCCATCATCCAGATTTTAATATGATATTTTCTCTTGCATAGAACTTCAACTTTTGCATTAAAAATTCCAAGGACGAAACCCCTTGTGAATTAAACCTCTTGTGGACAAAAACCCCAAGAGTTTGAGAGGAATTTTCACTCAGAATTTCCCATTGGTTGTAATCAGATTTTCATTCTATTTCGGGCTTTTTCAAGCAGTGCTATTGAAGACTTTTCTAAGTATTTTGGTGAATAAAATTGCAGCAGTGTTTTCTCTATTGGATCAACTCACCTTAGGACTATTTGGGTATTATTATTGAGGTATTTAGATCTGAAAATCATTGTCTAATATCTCATAATTTTTGTGAATGAAAATACCCAAGTTTCATAATTCCCCTGAGGGTTATTTACAAGTTTTATAATCAGATTTCAGATCTGATTTTTGAGTTGATTTGGCATCCAAAAATTCTGATTCTTATATGAATGACTTCCTAAAACTATAGGCAAGCATCTAGGATAGAGAATAATTTTTGGAGCTCATTTGATGCCCTAAATGTGTGGGCCGAAATAGTAGGAGGGTCAGATCTGCATGTTTGGTAGTCGCTGTTATAATTTGGTTTACATTATCTTATTCCTTGTATTTTTCCAAATTCGGGCATATGTCATTTTCCTAGATTGGAGTTGTGAAGAGAAAGTTATGCTATCATGAAGATTGCAGCAGTTAGGGTTTCAAATTTAAATTATTTTCTAGTTGTAGAATGTGATTTTTGCCATAAATTCTCCAGTGTTGTTCCAAGGGTTTGGGAGTAAAAAAATTATTGTATGCTGATTTTGGGTGTGTTTGCACATAAAACCCTAGTCGATTTGGCTGAAATCAATCCCATTTGCCCTATTTTTTGAAGTTTATATTTTGCCATTGTATTTTACTGTTGAGTTGAGTGGGAAAAATTTATATTTGCTCCAAGGATCCATTTGGGGATCTTTCAATCAAAGATCACCTAAATGATCTTTTACCTAAAACAAATTTTTAATGTATGGCAAATGATATAAAACAGTTTTTGAAACCCTCGGCAAACAACCTAGGGCAAAACTGAATTTATTACAGCAAATGCGACTAGGGTTTTTAATGTATCTCCATACAAATGATACCAAAAAATTATTAAATTTATCCCAAATAGTTGCCAGTAATTTTAGAAACACAAATTTTAATATCCCCAAATAAATATTTTGACTCCTCAGATTTTTAACAAATCCCAAATCAAACGCAAATTATAGACAAATTATCACATGCAAATCTGAATTTATTAGGAGAAGTGTGATTAGGGTTTGAGTGAAAACCCAATACAAACAACACTTTAATTATCCCAAAAATATCACACACTGATCACAATAATTTTAGAAGCCAAAATATGTATCAAATCTGATTTTTAAGAAGGTAAAAAGTGACTATAAACAGTTCAGAATCTACATAGAAAATCAAACTGAAACACCCTCTTTAAACCACTGTTACGCGGGGGACGCGTCCCCCCCATTTTTAACACGTCCGGGACGTCCTGGACGTCCTGGGACGCGGGGACGTGGGGGAAACGTTTCCCCCACGTTTCCTTCTTTTGGCAAATGGCGCGAAACGCCTTGGGGACGGCTGGAGGGGGGCAAAAACGTCCCGGGGACGTTGGGGACGTGGGGGGGACAGCGGGGACGTCCAGACGTCCCCTACGGCTGCTGCACCTTTTAAAAAAAAAAACAAACTTTTAATACACAAAAACACATTTTTTTTTATTGTATATGACTAATAGCATAAAAGTAACATTCCTAACCTAACCCTAACCCTAAAAGTGTTATTTTATGTTATAAATTTACAATATGGGCTCATTTTATATTCACACCAAGCAAGAGCAAGAGCAAGAGTGAGAGCAAGAGCAAGAGCAAGAGCAAGAGCAAGAGTGAGAGCAAGGGCAAGAGGAGAGAGCAAGAGCAAGAGCAAGAGCAAGAACAAGAGGGAGCAAGAGGTATTTATAATTTTATTTGCTTACAATACATGTTAAAGTTTTTTTTTTAAAAAATTTAGATTATATTTGCATTTGTTAGGGGCTGTTTTTTAGCATTTGCATCTAACATTCACAATGTAATCATCCATATAGTTTGTAGGATTTTTAAAAAAGCATATTGCATAGAGTTTGGTTATACAAACTACAATGTAAATGGTTACGTTTTTTTTTTAATTACATTTTTATTTCTAGTTTAAAATTTATATTATTTTTGCATTTTTTAGGGGTTGTTTTTTAACATTTGCATCTACATTCATAATCCAATCATGCATATAATTTGTGGGATTTAAAAAAATGCATCTTGCATAGGGTTTGGTTGTAAAATTTAAAATTTAAATGGCTATGTTTTTTTTTAAATTAATTCATTACATAATCAATCAATCATATAGTTATGGTTGTTTTTAATTCATTGCAGCAATCATCACCATGAGTTCTTCTACTGAGACTGAGTATGAGGTATGAATCAGAGCAGGAGAGGGTTGAACGGGAAGTTGATATAGGTGGCCGTGGAAGAGTTGGTGATGCCACAATGCAGGAGAGTGAAGAAGGGACACAAAATGTAGTGGCAACGACAACTGGTAGTTCAGCTGGTAGAGCTACCAATTGCCCCTCTCAAATGTTATCCAAATTTGCCATTGAACCATTTGATAAGAAGAAGCCATTGCAACAATTTGCCCAAATAATTGATAACCCCAAGTCTGGAGGGGGGAGCAAAGTATGGAAGTGCAACATATGTGCACTGACTTGGCATGGTAGTATCACTAGGACCAATGCACACTTGTTGCATCTTACAGGAAGGGGGGTTGGCACTTGTAAGGGTCTTTCACTAGAGCAGAGAGCTGAGATGGTGAGAATCTTCAATGGAAATACCACGGACAAAGTGCCAGAAGTTCGTTGATCTACGGCTAATACTCCATTGAGCGCTCATAGGACTTGCAAACTTACTAATACTCTGGCTGGTTCTAGTTTTGAAGTGTCAGAAGTGGAAAGCAGAGGAAAGAGAAAGGCAGTGGGGGCAGCCCCAAATTCAGTTATTGACATGTTTGATTCAAAAGCAAGGGAAGAGGTAGATGATGCTATTGGGAAATTTTTCTATGTTGCTGGGATTCCATTTAATGTTGCTCGCTCTCCTTATTACAAGGACGCTATGGCTAAGGTTTGCAAAAGCAGGTACAAGTTATGTGCCTCCTGGAGACACAAAACTCAGGACAACAATCTTGGATAGAAACTATTCCAAGGTTAATGTATTGATGGAGGAGATGAAGGTGACATGGGTGTCACATGGATGCAGCATTATCATGGATGGGTGGACGGATATTAGACACTGTCCTCTCATCAATATCATTGTCTCTTGCAAAAATGGACCGTACTTCTTGAGAGCAATTGATTGTTCTCGGAAGCGAAAAGATGCTAAGTTTCAGTTTCAGTTTCAGATTTTGAAGGATGCCATTGAGGAGGTTGGACCTTCAAATGTTGTACAGGTTATCACAGATGCAGCTTATGTGTGCAGAGCAACAGGCAAGCTAGTGGAGCGGGAATATAGGCATATTTATTGGACTCCATGTTGTGTGCATGCCATGAACAATGCACTGAAACACATAGGGAAGATTCAGTGGGTCAACCAGATAGTGACTAATGCCAGAGATGTGCAGAAGTTCATATGCAATCACCACACATCATTGGCACTTTTTCGAAAAAATTCGAAGAAGGAATTTTTTTAACCAGTTGACACCCGCTTTGCATCCTATTTTATTTTGTTGGAGCGGATGTCTGAGTTGCAGGAGCCCCTGCAAATTATGATTATGACACAGGATTGGACTAGGTGGCGTGAGTCCAAGACAGATCAAGGGAAAAGAGTGAAGGAAGTGGTGTTGCGGGAAACATTTTGGGTTGATATGAAATACATCATATCAATTATAGCTCCAGTTTTTAGTGTCATCAAATATGGGGATTCTAACAGCCCCAATCTTGGTGAGCTCTACGAGTGCATTGATAGCATGCTTGGGCAAATGAAGGCAGCTATTCGGGTGAGGGACCCCACTTTGGAGTTCTATAATGAACATATATAGCCCATTATTCAGCGGAGATGGGAGAAGTTGAACACTTCTCTTCATATGGCTACGTATGCACTGAATCCCAAATGGTATGTGGAGAGGCCAAGCAAAGTTGTCCCATTGGATGATGATGAGGTGAAGAAGGGCCTTATGAAGGCTTTTAAAAAAATGTACACTCCACAAGAGGCTTCATAAATCAGAATGGAGTGGCTCGACTTCACTGAACTCGATGGGTACAAAACATCAGCAAAGACAGACAGGTTAACATTAGCACAGGAGAAACCAGTGAGTTGGTGGCCACTGTATGGGCTTCCAGGATTTGCTGCGACCACTTGCCATTCGCCTCCTTTCCCAGGCTTCTAGCTCCTCTGCCTCTGAGAGGAACTGGTCTACGTATGGTTGGATACACTCTGTTAAGAGGAATAGGCTTACCTCTGCGAGAGCGGAAAAGCTTGTAGCTGTACACAGTGCTTTGCGTCTTATAGATCGCAAGACACCTGAGTACAAACAGACTCCAGCATTACGGTGGGATATAGATCCTGAGGAGCCGAGGCAGGTTGAAGAGGACAACACTGTGCAGCGAGGATTGATTGGGCTTACCTTTGAGGACGAGGATGCTAGTACCAGCAAGGAGTTCATGGATATTGCTTCAGATGGAGATTCTGATTTTTAGGCTGATACTTGTATTTGTCCTCTTTTTTTGTAATATTGACAATAGACAATTGTTGGTGTATTTGGCTATGAGATTAATGATATGAATATTAGCTATTGTCACTTGATCAATCATATTTTAGAATGGTTTTACTTTTATATTTTGTAATATTAATATATTTGAAATTTCAAATTTCAGCTTGTCTCATATTCAAAATTCAAATATGTATTATGAATTTTCAATTTATGACATTAACATATTGATATTATAGTGTATTTGATGTTTATGAGTTCAAGTTTCACCTTATTTAAATCTCAAATGGTTTTATTTTAGCTTATTTATATAATTTAGTCACTATATCTTTTTATTTTAAATATTTATATATTTTTTAATCAACCTTCCCCCTGCCGTCCCCAAAATTTAGAAATTTTTTGCCGTCCCGGAAACCCCGTCCCCCCGTCCCAGGTAACTATGCTTTATTGTTATATTCTTTCGTTGGGGGGTCACTTAAGTCCCTTTGGCAAGTTAGGGGGCAAGGGGCGGGTGGGAAGTAACTTAAGTTACTTTATATTTTTGTGGTTCCCCCTAGAAGGGGTCGATTGGGGTCTTTTTAAGCCTCTTGTTGCATGGAGAAATTATAAAAGGAGGTTTGGGGAGTGATAGAGCTCATTCTTACACTCACATATTTTGACATAAAGCAATTGTTGTTTGCATTCTTCTTGGTTGTGGAGTAAAATCCCACAGGAACCCTAGCTTTAGTGGCAAGAGATCCACTCCTAGCTAGTAGGGCACTCTTCGGTGGTGAAAGATCCACCCTAGTTTGCTATTTTGGAGTTGATTCATGATAAATATTCAAACAGATTTTTTAGAGATTTCAAAAAGGAATTTCAGAGCGTTTCAGAGGTTATATTCCGTACCAAGGAGAGAGATTCCAAGGGTTTGCAAATCAGATTAATTGCAACATTCAGGCCAGAGTTCAGCGCATTTTTTAGGGGCATTTTGGTGGATTTTCAACCCCTCCTTTAGGGTGACGTCAGCATTAGGGTTTTGCAGTAGATTTTTAGGGGGTTTCCAAGTGTCTATTTCCAGATCTGGAGGTTGGGCTCTTTTCTATATCATTTGTAGATGTTATTTCCAAAAAATCAGATTTATATCTATTGTATTTGCAAAGTTAGGAATTTTGAAGATTTACAGCAGTTTAGGGCATTCTAAAAATTATTGAAAGTCATATACTATTCAAAAAAATCTAGGTCTTTGTTATAATTGTAGCAAGCTCTCTATAAATTTTCATGAGTTTTGGACACGTAATTTACAAGTTATCATTAAATTTCAGTTCGCTGCCCTAGTTGAGTTAATTACAGAAAAATCAGAATTTTCATTTGCTGCAAATTTTTATAGATTTTGTGGATCTTTAGTAATATGATTTCTGATTTTAATTGCCTTTGATTCCAAAAATGTAGTACAGTAAGCAGCATACAAAATCAGACCTGGAACGGCTCTGAAATGGCATAAATTGACCAAAAAGGAAGTCACCCAACTCTAGAAAAATCTGGAAATCACTACTGCAATTTATTCTTCAACAACATTGTTGGAAATAACTGGGAACCAATGAAACACAATAGAATTCCCTGTGTGGAAATCCCTCACATTCTAGAGTAAGGGTTTTTGTCCTTCAACTAGGGCTCTTAGAGGGTTTTCGTCCCCTAGAGTGAATATGCTAAGGGTTTTCATCCTTGGAATTTTTAATGCAAAAACTTGATCATAGCTGCTCTAATGATTCTTCTTCAACCATATCTATACATGTAGCTGATCATAGCTCTATGCAAAGCTTGATCTAAAGAGGATTGAGCATCTATATAATCTTGTTTCTAATGAGATGGTTGAAAAGCTTGATCTAAAGAGGATTGCGCATCTAAATCTGTATAAGGTGTCCTAGTTGTTGAAAGGGCATCAGTTCCTTGTAAATGATGCAAGGTAAAGATTAGCACAAACGAAGATGAAATCTTGCACAATATAATGCCCCATGGATGTATGCCATGTGTTACTTGGTTGACCTTGGCAATTTGGCAGGAGAGTTGAAGCATGGTTGCCACACAAATACTTACACTTTGGCTAAAAGGACGGATAGCAATGCAAGTGTAGAAGAGATAGGCCACCGATATTGTTGATTTCAAGAAAGTTCCTGAATGAAGTGATGAAGAATGAATGTTTTGTGTTCATTAAACATTTCAACGCTTGCACAGAAAGAGGAGGAAGGCACAGTGATGCAGAAATAGGTAAATATTGGAGTGAAGTAAAGAAGATGCTAGGTGAGATTGTGGATATCATGTCACATTATTTTCTAGATGGCTTGCCACCTGTGCGTTGCATAAGTCATCGGATGGATGATTCCAAGGTCTAGTTTTACCAAAAAAGACCGCATATAGGTTGACACCTATGGAGAACAAGGAGATGATGAAGCAAGTTCAAGAATTGCTTGAGAAAGGGTTTCATCAAAGAGTCTCTCATCCCATCCACATTACTTATAGTATTAGCGCCGAGGAAAGGAGGTGAGAGGAGGATGTAACCTGATTCCAGAACCATCAACAAGATTACCATTAAGTATAGATTTTCATTGCCACACATGGGTAATTTGTTAGATTGTTTGAGTGGAGCAAAGTACTTCACAAAGATTGACTTAAGAATAAATATCACCAAACTAATAAGTTGAATATTGCTTTTAAAATGTAGGATGGATTGTATGAGCGGTTGGTCATGCCATTTGGGCTTAACCAACATACTGAGCACATTCATGCGACTTGTGAACGAAATGTTAAAACATTTTCTACGCAAATTTGTCATTGTGTGTTTGGATTCTAATTTTCAATAAGACACAAGAAGAACACTTTGTCCATTTGCAGAAAATGTTAGGCCGATTGCAAGAACAAAAGTTGCTTGTAAACTTGAAGAAATACAATTTCATTAAGGAGTTGGTATACTTGGGATTTGTGATATCTCAAGTTAATTGAAGATGGATCTTGAAAAGGTGTGAGCTATAGTGGAGTAGTCGTCACCCAAGAATGTCTTTGAAGCACAGAAGTTTCCATGGCTTGACGAGTATACTAATCAAAAAAGTGATGCACAAGAGATAAGAGAGAGTTTGCATGGACTGCAAACATAGAATATGGCTTTCAGACGTTGGAGGAGATTATTGAGCAGCCAATATTGGCCTTACGTGATTTCAAAAAAGTATTTCAAGTTGATTGTGCTGCAAGTGAAAAAGCCATGCGGAAAATGTTGAGTCGAAATGGGAGACCCATTGCATATTTCAACGAGAAATTGAATGACACAAGGAGGATGCATTCAGTTTAAGATCAAGAGTTCTACGCCATAGTACAAGCTCTGAAAAAGTGGAGGCATTGCTTGTTGCCTGAGGCATTTGCGTTGTACGCAAACCGCCAAGCACTGCAATTCATAACTAATCAAGGGAAATTGAATCAAAAAAACATGAAATGGGTTGAATTCTTGCAGAGTTACTATTTTGTCTTGAAGCATAGAACGGGAAGTCGAATAGAGTTGCAAGCGCATTGGGTAGAAGATACATCTTGTTGAGTAAGAAGCAAGCGTAAGTGTTAGGGTTTGAGGCCATAAAGGAACTCTACGCAAGAGATGAAGATTGTGGGGAGGCATGGTGAGTATGTACATAACCAATGAGCAGTGGCCCTGGGTGATTTCAATAAAGTATTTCAGGTTGATTGGGGGCAATGTGAGTCGAAATGGGAGACTCATTGCATATTTCAACAAGAAACTAAATGACAAAAGGAGGATGTATTCAATTTTAGATCTAGAGTCCTACACCATAATGAAAGGTCTAAAGAAGTGGAGGCACTACTTGTTGCTCAAGGCATTTGTGTTGTACACAAACCATCAAGCATTGCTATGCATAACTAGTCAAAGGAAATGGAATAAAAAAAAATGAAAAATTCTTGGAAATAGAGTTGCAGATGCATTGAGTAGAAGATGCATCTTGTTGAGTGAGATGCAAATGGAAGTGCTAGGGTTTGAGGTCACAAAGGAACTCTATGTAGGAGATGAAAATTGTGGGGAGGCATGGAGAGTATGTACATAACCAATGAGCAGCGATCACATACCTTAGCTACATTACTTTGTGCAGGGAGGATTGTTGTTCAAAGGAACACTATTGTGCATGCCCAAAGGATCAATGAGAGAGAACTTAATCTAGTGAAGTATTGTAGAGGATTAGCCAATCACTTTGGGATAAATGAGACCTTGGCATAGATAAGTGAGATACCATTGACTATGGATGGCTACCGATGTGCAAAGATGGAGAATTTACCAATTGGCGAAAAGGAAGAGTCAAAACACAAGCTTATATCAACCATTGCCAGTACCTGAGAAACCTTGTGAGCAACTAAGTATGGATTTTATTTGTGCAAAGATGCAGAATTTACCAATTGGCGCAAAGGAAGAGTTAAAATGCATGATTATATCAGCCATTGCCAATGCCTGAGAAACCTTGTAAGAAACTAAGGATTTTGTTTTGGGATTTCCCATAACCCAGAAGGGTCATGCTTCTATTTTTGTTGTTGACAAATTCTCAAAAATGGCTCATGTTATTGCTTCCAAGAGACTAGCGATGCCACTATTGCAAACTTGATTTTCAAAGAAATTGTGAGACTACATGGATTGTCGCACAGTATTGTGTTGGACGTAGACACTAAATTTGTCGGTCATTTTTAGTGCACATTAAGGAAGAAGTCGAACACAAGAGTGCAATTTAGTTGTGTATCACCTGCAGCCATTGTATCACCTGCAGACGAATGGCCAAACATAGGTTGTCAATAGAATTTTGGGTAAGTTGTTGCATTATCTGGTTGGGGAGAAGGCAAGGACATAGGCTTCAATCCTTGCACAAGCAAAGTTTTCTTAACTCTATAAATAGGAGCACTAGGAAATCTTTCCAGACAATTTACAAATCAAGTCCAAGGGAAGAAAGAAAATTGTGGGGCATGTTGCATAAAAAGGGAACAAGTGGAGAAGCTGAATAGTTTACACATTATATGGAGGAGGTGCATGAACAAGTGTGCACATACCTACAGAGAAGCAATGCACAAATTTGAGGAGAGAACTAGAGTTCAAAGTTGGAGACATGGTCCTTGTGTACCTACGCAAAGAGAGGTTCCCAAGAGAAACATATAAGTTAAAATGGAAGAAGATCAAACCATGTGAACTCCTAAAGAAATTTGGGTCGAACGCATATGGATACACTTGTCGGATGGGATAAACATTTTGCCTATCTTCAATGTTGTGAATTTGTACCCATATGACTAAAATGGTAGTCAAGTGATGAAGCAAACCTCGCAGAAGTAGATTGGAGGCACCAACTACCAAAGCAAGAGTGTGAAGAAAATTAATACATTATTAATGAACGCGTAGTAAAGGTAACACATAGGAGAGAGTACAAAGAATATTTGGTAAAATTAAAAGGCAGAGAAGTTGAGGATGCATCTTGGCTTAGTGCAGAGATTACTAAACTTGGTTGTTCCATTGAAGACCTTATGCAACAAACTTCAACAGGGGCTCGAGTTTATTCTTACCTAAAGTGTGTGATGTAGGAGCATCTAAGTTCACTTGTAAGCTTGCACTAACCAAAAAGAGCTAGAGTTAGGAAAATAAAGCTTGAGCAACTCTACGCACCCTCACACAAACCTTGTGCACCATATTGTTGGGATAAGGAGAAGATCACACACGAGTCAGAAGTTTTGTGCAGTCTAGAACTCTTACACAGAAACCATGCGCAAACACACACCCATGCATTTTATGAAAATTTGCAGCCTACTTGAAGGGTTCTCTCTTGCGGTTGTGCCTACTATGGATGTTGTATACTTTTGTGGCTTGTAAAATTTGAATTCTTTTGTGTTCCTATCAACATCAATATAGTTGGGATCTACACACATGGGCCTTGATCTACTTTTTGTGTCCAAGGCCTAACTTGACTACCTAACATACTTTGATCGAATGGAGCTGATTCCATGAGAGATTACTTGCAACCCCTGAAAACCAGATGGGTGAGATCGATGGCAATCTAAGCAACTTGAGGGAATCTTTGTAAAGATATCTTTACTTGCAAAGATATCTTTACTCTCCTGCCGGATTCTATAAATGGGAAAAGAGCAGTGAACATGCAAGAGCATAAAGCTAGTCCAAGGAGTCAAGTTTGGTGTAGAAACTTAGCAGAGTTTATACAAGCTTTTAGCTGGAATAGGTACAAGGATTGAAATTCTTAGGGAATTTCTGCAGTCTTTTATAAGACTGACAAGTGGCTAATGTACTTGTGCCTGAGTCTATAATCTTTTCCTCATACTAATAGAAGAAGCTTTTTTTGTTTCTTACGAGTTGTGCAAGGATCTTGCTTCAATGAGATCTAACTCTGAGAACTGTAAGCTGCATGGTCTAAGACATCCTTAATTGACATCCCTGACCGTGACTGCGTCAATTACCTTAATTATTAATCATTTTATTTTTTCACAAATTTTCTACTAAATGATGACAAATGGAGTCAATCAAGCTACACTAATGTGCAAGGCTCGAAAAAATATTTCTGGAGTAAAACAAAATTGGCTTTCAAACTCCACCGCATGGCCAAGATATTACAATTTTTTTATTGACTTTAGCAAGAAAAAGGGGAAAACTTCTTAGTGATGGTCAAATGAATGTCAAATTTAAGGACAAAACTAAAAGAAAACACAATCTTGGATATTACAAACCACCACCAACCACCCCCCAGCTGCCATTGTAGAACACCTCTTGACATATTATGATATTGTCAAGGCCATTTAAGAAACTTTACATATGAGGATATCAATGCTTGTATCCAAAGAATTATTTCAAAATCAAACAACTGTTTTAAGAACCCTTAACTAATTACCATATCATATTTCACAGGAATCTGATAACATACATGAATAATGAGATGACATCCAGCATAAAACTAAAAAAAATACCTTTTCAAGTTCGTCCAACACAGCTTTGGCAACATCACCTTTTTGCTCAAATAATGCGTCCAGCGCCATTTTCGGCACATTCGCTCGTACCACTGCAATATTAGTCACAAACAAAAAGCATAAATGACCCGATTTACAAGGCATACCTGCTATGACAGAAAACAAAGATAATTAAATAAAAATACCATCAAAAACATAAGCTTGGATTTGTTCATGAGGATTTTGCAACTCATAAAATGCATCATCAGCATTCTGTTTCACAACACGGAACTGGATGGAGCAAAATAATTGCACAAAGACATTGTCCTGCAAGCAATTCCACAGTACCACTGAGTCAGTACATGTCTAAGAATTTGTAACCATGCCGTAGATTGTACATTTACCATGACAAATCACCAGATCTATGTAACAAGATGGGGGAAACTTATCAATCTGATTCTTGTTTGGATTTACAACACACATGATCTTTTATGATATCATCAGTGTTTTATTTATCTGAACTTAGGTTGCCTTCACATTTATTGAGGGTTCTGTCATTAAAATATGTGAATGACTAATGCGGATGGATTCAAAGGAACTGCTACTATTAAAAGATTGAGAGTGAACCACTGAAGCACGCACTAGCAGATGTAGATGCCAACCATTCAACATTATCAAAACAGGTGTGCACATCAGCATAAAGTACACATCAGGGTAAGATGTGCACAAGTTCACACCTATGTTGTTTGATAAATTAAATAAGGAGTGTTATCAAACAGTTTATAGCTGGGATGTAACATCTACCAGTCAAATATCCCAGTAAATGGAAGCTTGCCATGAAGAAACTACACTCATGCTACACTTTGAAACTAGAATACATTTAATATTGTTGGGAATAATAAAATAAGCAGAAGATAAACTTTTACATTACTCGAGTGGTTACACTGTACACATATTGCGAGCATCATAAAGGTAAAGGATATGGCACACACATCACATGTTCCACATGAAATATGTCTGTCTTACTAGTTTCATATTAAATGAGCATGCCTCTGGCTTCCAAATAAAATAATACCATCATGCATTAATGATTCTTGCCTCTCAATCAAGATTTTTATTATAAAGCTGCTGCTCAAAATGCAATATATTTAAACCACAGAAATGGGTGGTCCAAACATAAAGGAGAACACAATAACATTTGGAAGTGGCATTTCTGTCTTCACACATAACAAACCATTGTGCAAGACAAGGACTTATAAATTCACACAATATATACTATTTATCAAACACAAAACACATCTGTAGCAACTTAAATCTAACAAATATACCAACCTCAGAAATGATGTTAGAGGAGGAAAGTTAGATAAAATCCCAACTCAAAGAAAGTTGATGTCTAAGCCATTTAAAAATTGTGCTGTGAATGATCTGTAATTTCTCAAGTTCCTAAATGCTGAAAATTGAATGCAGATTGCGTTACTGTTCCTAGTTGAATTTAACTTCTGATGACAGCACACTGAATGTAATTTTGTGCTACAATTAATGTGTAGAGCTGTTGGAATGAAAACATGATGTAATGTCCCTGTTCCTTCACCGAGGGCCTAAGGGCCATTTTTCGTCTTATCCTTGGTCATACCCAAGGGACTAACGACGCTGGAGGCTATTGGGTGTGGGGGAATTGTTTCCACCTTGCTTATTTGTTATGCTTTTCCATTGGCATTGTTATTAAGCAACTTCCTGGGAATAATTGTTATGTTTTGTCATTAAGGGGGACTCGTGACACTTTATTGTTATATTCTTTCGTTGGGGGGGTCACTTAAGTCCCTTTGGCAACTAAGGGGAGGAAAAGTAACTTAAGTTACTTTGTATTTTTGTAGTTCTCCCTAGAAGGTCGATTGGGGTCTTTTTGGGCCTCTTGTTGCATGGAGAAATTATATAAGGAGGTCTGGGGAGTGATAGAGCTCATTATTACACTCACACATATTTTGACGTAGAGCAACTGTTATTTGCATTCTTCTTGCTTATGGAGGAAAATCCCACAAGAACCCTAACTTCAGTGGTGAGAGATCCACTCCTAGCTAGTAGGGCACCCTTCAGTGGTGAAGATCTACCCTAGTTTGCTATTTTGGAGTTGTTTCAAGATAAATATTCAGGTAGATTTTTCAGAGATTTCAAGAAGGAGTTTTAGAGGATTTCAGAGGTTATATTCCGTACCAGGGAGAGAGATTCCAAGGGTTTGCAGATCAGAATAATTGCAGCATTCAGGCCAGAGTTTAGCGCACCTTTTAGGGGAGTTTTGGTGGATTTCCAGCCCCTCCTTTAGGGTGACGTCAGCATTAGGGTTTTGCAGCAGATTTTTAGAGGGTTTCCAAGTGTTTGTTTCTAGATCTGGAGGTTGGGTTCTTTTTTATATCATTTGTAGATGTTATTTCCAAAAAGTCAGATTTATATCTATTGTATTTGCAAAGTTATGAATTTTTGAAGATTTCCAGCAGTTTAGGGCATTCTAAAAATTATTGACAGTCATATACTATTCAGAAAAATCCAAACACAATTTTCTAGTCTTTGTTATCATTGTACCCAGCTCTATAAATTTTCATAAGTTTTGGACAAGTTATCATTAAATTTCAGTTTGCTGCCCTAGTTGAGTTAATTACAGAAAAATCAGAATTTTCATTTGTTGCAAATTTTTATATATTTTGTGGATCTTTAGTAATATCCCACAAGGGATATTTTAGTGATATCATAGCAGTTGCTCCTCTAGCTTGTTGGGTTGTGAAGATGGGTAACAACGAAGATATGGGTGTTGATTTGATGAAACAATTTTTCACCAACATGGTGAAGCAACAGGAAACTACTAGTCTCTATTTGAGTCAGCTCACTGAGAGATTAGAGTAGGGCAAGATTGAGACTCATACAGATAAGGGGGAAACTAGCAATATGGGACAGCCAGTCTATAGAGGTGAAAGTGGAAATTCAGGGTAGTGGTCTCCCCACACTTCTACCAAGTCTTTGGGACTTCAAGAACCATCCTTGAAGGATCCAGAAGTTTCACAGGTAAGGCAGCCAGCAAATGTTTTAGATGAGGAGTCTTGTTGGGAAAGGTAACAATCTTTGAGCGAGGGTTTCGAGATAACATGCCATTCCAGGAGTACTACAAAATGAAGATTGGTAGTAGGCCCAGGAGAGATCATTAGATGCAGGTGCCTGAGTTATGCCTAAGTTACAGAGGAGATTGGAACAAATCTCCATTCCACACTTCGATGGTTCTAAGAAGTGTACCATGCAGTCCTGGATTCAGAAGTTGAAGACATACTTTGACTTGAATCCCATGTGCGAGGAGGATGCAATTAAGTTTGCAATCCTACACCTTGGGGGAGATGCACATGATTGGTGGCATCATAGCCTTATTACACAAGGACACATACATATTTGTACATATGCGGAGTTCACTCAAAGGCTGATGAGCAGATTTGACAGGAGGGACCTTGAAAGGTATTTCAGAGAGTTGACTCATTTGAGACAAACAGGCTCTTTAGACACATACATTGCAGATTTTAAGAGATTATCAGTCATGGTTCCTGATGTTTCAGAGATGAGGCTGACTTCACTTTTCATAGCAGGGTTGACGAATGCATTAGCAGGTTTTGTGAAGGCATTTAAGCCTTCTTCACTGCATGATGTTATTAGGAGAGCACGGGATTTGGAGTTATCTACTCCAAAGTCGAGGTTTCCACCTTGAGTTCAACAAAGGATACCTCCATCTAGGCCAGATGGTTTTCAGCAGAAGGCACCTCCACCCAGGCAGGAAGTGGCTAAGAAGCCATTCATATCCCGGGAGCATAAGTATGAGTTGAGGCGAAAGAAACTATGTTTCGATTGTCGCACACCTTGAACTCCAAGACACGATTGCAAAGGGAGAGGAAAGGCCCAATTCATAGAAGTCTTCGACGAGCTGGATGCTTAGGGATTGGATAATGGACATGGAGAGGCATTAGACAGTACTCGAATTGAGCAGGTCGATGAGACCTTCCCTCATGAGACTATTGCCACTTTGTCTAGTACCCCGAGGTACAAGGCATTCAGGGTCAGGGGAGTCCTACAGGGCCAACAAGTAGTGGTACTCATTGATAGTGGGGCTACCCACAACTTCATTGATGCATCATTGGTTGAGCAACAAGGTTCACAGACAGAGGATTTTGAGGGCTTCAATGTGGTGGTAGCCAATGGAATGTCTATGAGGTGCACGCAACGAGTCCCATAGTTGAGCATTACGATGAGTAACTACACATTTACTGATGATTTTTACATTGTTGGTATTGGAGAGACCAATCTTGTGCTTGGAGTGCAATGGCTCCATTCCCTTGGTGAGTTCCGAACTAATTTTTAGACAATGGAGTTAAAGTTCAAGTCCGAGGGGAGGAATGTGATTTTGAGAGGTTTATCTATAGATGCACCTAGGGTTGTCACGGCTAAGACAATTACGAGGATTCACAGGCACAACGGAGTGGATTGGGTAGTACAATGCTTGGTTTCAACCAAGAAATATGAGGATGGCAGCCAGAGTATCATGTGGATATCCAGGGCCTACATGACAAGCATAGTGCAGTTTTTGGCAACATACCTCCAAGTGTGCCCCCAAATAGAGGATTTGAGCATGTGATTGAACTTAAGGACAGTAGGCTTGTGGTTACTACTCCTTATTGTCATCCCAAATGATTTAAGGATGAGATCGAGGGGACTATACATGAGCTCATAGAGATGGGGCATATTAGACATAGTTCCAATCCTTTTGCTTCTTCAATAGTGTTGGTGAAGAAGAAGAATGGAACCCATGCGAATGTGCATAGATTACCGTGCATTGAACAAGAAGACAATAAAAAATAAGTATCCAATGCCATGCATTGATGAGTTACTAGATGAGCTACAGGAGGCAATCTATTTTTTTAAAATAGATTTGCGATCTGGATATCACCAGATCAAGGTTAGAGAGGAGGATGTGCATAAGACAACTTTCAAATGCCATTATGGTCACTTTGAGTTTCTAGTGATGCCATTAGGTTTGTCTAATGCACCAGCCACTTTTCAGTCTTGTATGAACCATGTGCTCAACTGCCATTTGTAAAATTTTGTATTGGTATTCTTCGACGACGTATTGGTCTATAGCAAGACTTGGAAGGATCACATTAGACACCTTGCTGACGTATTGGGCATATTGGAAGCTAACTCGCTATACGCGAAAGCTTCTAAGTGTGAGTTTAGTATGACAAAGCTATTATATTTTGGATATGTGATTGAAGGAGATGGAGTCAAGGTCGACAAGGAAAAGATTCAAGCGATATTAGATTGACCTACACCCAGAACATTGACACAGTTGAGAGGGTTCTTGGGACTATGCACATACTACAGGTTATTTGTGAAGAACTCTCAATTGATTGTGCACCATTGACATATTTGACCAAGAAGGGGGCTTTTGCCTGGTCGGAATCAACACAGCAAGTTTTTGATCACCTTAAGGAGGTGATGAGTTCATGTCCTATTCTTGCATTACCAGACTTCTCTCGTCCTTTCGTGTTTGAGTGTGATGCATCAGGTGAGGGAGTTGGATTAGTTCTGATGCAAGATAGGCATCCCATTGCCTACGAGAGTCAGAAATTGAGCCCTATGGAGAAGGGTACTCAATTTACGACAAGGAGATGTTGGCCATTATGCATGCTTTGGCCAAATTTAGACAGTACCTTGTGGGTAGCAAATTTGTGGTTCGTACAGATCACAACAACTTGAGGTTCTTCTTAGGGTAGAAGGATCTCAACAACCGCCAACAGAGATGGGTGAACAAGGTACAAACATATGACTTCGACATAGAGTACACCAAGGGTAAGAATAATGTTGTTGTTGATGCATTATCTAGGAGGCCTCACCTTACCTCTAAGCTTAGTTCTATGTCCGAGATTTCAGCAGATTGGAAGGCTCACATACTTGTTGAGTATTCCAAAAACCAGTTTGCATGCGAGATTATGGATGGCATTATACAGGATGACTAGTACAGAGTCTTGGATGACCTCATATACTACAAGGATAGGATTTTCCTTGTACTAGAATCCAAGATGAAGGAGAAAATCCTTCGAGCAGTGCATGACACACCTCTAGCAGGACAGCCTGGATATTTTAAGACCTACAGGTATATCAGGGAGAGATCGGGAGAGATTTGCATGGAAAGGGTTAAAGGATGATGTCCTTAACCACATCGGAGAGTGTGTGGTTTGCCAACGAACCAAAGTCGAGCATTCCTTTCCAGCAGGATTACTTCAGCCTGGATATTTTAAGACCTACAGGTATATCAGGGAGAGATTTGCATGTAAAGGGTTAAAGGATAATATCCATAACCACGTTAGAGAGTGTGTGGTTTGCCAACGAACCAAAGCCGAGCATTCCTTTCCAGCAGGATTACTTCAGCCTCTTCCTATTCCAGAACAAAAGTGGGAGAGCATATCCATGGATTTCATCACAGGACTTCCCTCGGTACATGGGCATGATTGCTTATATGTGGTAGTTGATCGATTGACCAAGTATGCCCATTTCTTTTCTATGCCTAAGGGGCATAAGGCACCAGAAGTGGCTCAATTATTCTATACAAGTGTTTTTGGGCTTCAGGGGTTGCCTAAAAATATTGTCAGTGACAAGGACAAGATCTTCATGAGCACCTTTTGGCAGGAGATCTTCAGACTTGCGGGTACAGAGTTGAATCCTGGCACGACCATCCACAGACTGACAGAGATAGTTAATAAGTGGATAGAGGGCTATTTGATAGGACATCAGCATGCATGGATTAGATGGCTACACATGGGTGAGCATTGCTACAATACCACCTATCAGATGAGCACTGGCATGACTCCTTTCCAAGCATTGTACGGGTATGATGTTGTCATTTACAAATTTAGTATTATCAGATAGCCAAGCTCCCAAAGCTCATGATTAGTTACAAGAGAACCAGGATATTCTGAAAGCACTCAAAGAGAACCTTCAGAAAGCACAAAATCAGCAGAAGATGTATACAGATAGGCACAGGGTAGAGAGGTCTTTTGAGGTGGGAGATTTAGTCTTCCTATGTTTGCAGCCTTGCAGGCAATCCTCGCTTAAGCAAAGTGGTGCTGAGAAGTTGAAACCACGGTTCTATGGTCCATACAAGGTAGCACGACGAGTTGGGGCAGTTGCATATGACCTAGAGCTTCCAGAGCACAGCAAGATACACAATGTCTTTCATGTTTCGTGCCTTAAAAGGGCACTAAGGCAGCATATTGTGCCTTCTACGGAGTTGCAACCATTGGATGATGAGGGGAAGCTAGTCTTGGAACCAGAATCTATCATTGAGTTGAGACAGAGGAAGCTCAAGAACATGGTGATCACGAAATACTCGGTGCGGTGGAGAGGTTTGCCACTTGAGGATGTTACTTGGGAGGGAGAAGATCTTACAACATCCTAGTTTGCATTTGTTTGCGGACAAGCAAATTTCGGGAAGGGAGGACTGTAATGTCCCCGTTCCTTCACCAAGGGCCTAAGGGCCTTTTTTCGTCTTAACCTTCATCTTACCCAAGGGGCTAACAATGTTGGAGGTTTATTGGGTATGGAAGAATTGTTTCCACCTTGCTTATTTGTTATATTTTTCTGTTGGCATTGTTATTAAGCAACTTAGTGGGAATAATTGTTATGTTTTGTCGTTATGAGGGACTCATCACACTTTATTGCAGTGTTATGCGGGGACACGACCCCCCGTTTTTAACACGTACAGGACGTCCCGAACGTCTTGGGGACGCGGGGACGTGGGGGAAACGTTTCCCCCACGTTTCCTTCTTTTGGCAAATGGCGCGAAACGCACTAGGGACGGCTGGAGGGGGGCAGAAACGTCCCGGGGACGTTGGGGACGTTTTTTTTTTTTAATTACATTTTTATTTCTAGTTTAAAATTTATATTATTTTTGCATTTTTTAGGGGTTGTTTTTTAGCATTTGCATCTACATTCATAATGCAATCATGCATATAGTTTGTGGGATTTAAAAAAATGCATCTTGCATAGGGTTTGGTTGTAAAATTTAAAATTTAAATGGCTACGTTTTTTTTTAAATTAATTCATTACATAATCAATCAATCATATAGTTATGGTTGTTTTTAATTCATTGCAGCAATCATCACCATGAGTTCTTCTACTGAGACTGAGTATGAGTATGAATCAGAGCATAATCAAAGCAGGAGAGGGTTGAACGGGAAGTTGAGATAGGTGGCCGTGGAAGAATTGGTGATGCCACAATGGGGGAGAGTGAAGAAGGGACACAAAATGTAGTGGCAACGGCAACTAGTAGTTCAGCTGGTAGTGCTACCAATTGCCCCTCTCAAATGTTGTCCAAATTTGCCATTGGACCATTTGATAAGAAGAAGCCATTGCAACAATTTGCCCAAATAATTGATAACCCCAAGTCTAGAGGGGGGAGCAAAGTATGGAAGTGCAACATATGTGCAAAGTATCACTAGGACCAATGCACACTTGTTGCATCTTACAGGAAGGGGGATTGGCATTTGTAAGGGTCTTTCACTAGAGCAGAGAGCTGAGATGGTGAGAATCTTCAATGGAAATACCATGGACAAAGTACCAGAAGTTCGTGGTTCTACGGCTAATACTCCATTGAACGCTCATAGGACTGGCAAACTTACTAATACTCTGGCTGGTTCTAGTTTTGAAGTGTCAGAAGTGGAAAGCAGAGGGAAGAGAAAGGCCGTGGGGGCAGCCCCAAATTCAGTTATTGACATGTTTGATTCAAAGGCAAGGGAAGAGGCAAATGATGTTATTGGGAAAATTTTCTATGCTACTGGGATTCCATTTAATGTTGCTCGCTCTCCTTATTACAAGGAGGCTATGGCTAAGGTTGCAAAAGCAGGTACAAGTTATGTGCCTCCTGGAGACACAAAACTCAGGACAACAATCTTGGATAGAAACTATTCCAAGGTTAATGTATTGATGGAGGAGATGAAGGTGACATGGGTGTCACATGGATGCAGCATTATCATGGATGGGTGGACGGATATTAGACACCGTCCTCTCATCAATATCATTGTCTCTTGCAAAAATGGACCATACTTCTTGAGAGCAATTGATTGTTCTCAGAAGCGAAAAGATGCTGAGTTTCAGTTTCAGATTTTGAAGGATGCCACTGAGGAGGTTGGACCTTCAAATGTTGTACAGGTTATCACAAATGCAACTTATGTGTGCAGAGCAGCATGCAAGCTAGTGGAGCGGGAATATAGGCATATTTATTGGACTCCATGTTGTGTGCATGCCATGAACAATGCACTGAAACACATAGGGAAGATTCAGTGGGTTAACCAGATAGTGACTGATGCTAGAGATGTGCAGAAGTTCATATGCAATCACCACACATCATTGGCACTTTTTCAAAAAAATTCGAAGAAGGAATTTTTTTAACCAGTTGACACCCGCTTTGCATCCTATTTTATTTTGTTGGAGCGGATGTCTGAGTTGCAGGAGCCCCTGCAAATTATGATTATGACACAGGATTGGACTAGGTGGCGTGAGTCCAAGACAGATCAAGGGAAAAGAGTGAAGGAAGTGGTGTTGCGGGAAACATTCTGGGTTGATATGAAATACTTCATATCAATTATAGCTCCAGTTTTTAGTGTCATCAAATATGGGGATTCTAACAGCCCCAATCTTGGTGAGATCTACGAGTGCATTGATAGCATGCTTGGGCAAATGAAGGCAGCTATTCGGGTGAGGAACCCCACTTTGGAGTTCTATAATGAACATATACAGCCCATTATTCAGCGGAGATGGGAGAAGTTGAACACTCCTCTTCATATGACTACGTATGCACTGAATCCCAAATGGTATGTGGAGAGGCCAAGCAAAGTTGTCCCATTGGATGATGATGAGGTGAAGAAGGGCCTTATGAAGGCTTTTAAAAAAATGTACACTCCACAAGAGGCTTCACAGATCAGAATGGAGTGGCTCGACTTCACTGAACTCGATGGGTACAAAACATCAGCAAAGACAGACAGGGTAACATTAGCACAGGAGAAACCAGTGAGTTGGTGGCCACTGTATGGGCTTCCAGGATTGCTGCGACCACTTGCCATTCGCCTCCTTTCCTAGGTTTCTAGCTCCTCTGCCTCTGAGAGGAACTGGTCTACATATGGTTGGATACACTTTGTTAAGAGGAATAGGCTTAACTCTGCGAGAGCGGAGAGGCTTGTAGCTGTACACAGTGCTTTGCGTCTTATAGATCGCAAGACACCTGAGTACAAACAGACTCCAGCATTACGGTGGGATGTAGATCCCGAGGAACCGAGGCAGGTTGAAGAGGACAACACTGTGCAGCGAGGATTGATTGGGCTTACCTTTGAGGACGAGGATGCTAGTACCAGCGAGGAGGAGTTCGTGGATATTGCTTCAGATGGAGATTCTGATTTTTAGGCTGATACTTGTAGTTGTCCTCTTTTTTTGTAATATTGACAATAGACAATTGTTGGTGTATTTGGCTATGAGATTAATGATATGAATATTAGCTATTGTCACTTGATCAATCGTATTTTAGAATGGTTTTACTTTTATATTTTGTAATATTAATATATTTGAAATTTCAAATTTCAGCTTGTCTCATATTCAAAATTCAAATATGTATTATGAATTTTCAATTTATGACATTAACATATTGATATTATAGTGTATTTGATGTTTGAGTTCAAGTTTCACCTTATTTAAATCTCAAATGGTTTTATTTCAGCTTATTTATATAGTTTAGTCACTATATCTTTTATATTTTAAATATTTATATATTTTTTAATCAGCCGTCCCCCGCCGTCCCCAAAATTTAGAAATTTTTTTGCCGTCCCGGAGTCTTAGGTCCCACCGTAGCCCCCCCGTCCCAGGTAACTATGGTATTATCATGGATACAAGGGACTTATTTCACATGAACAAAAACAGAATCTCACTTGTGACTCTTGGAAACCAACACATAGACGAGGAGTTTTTAATCTAAAAACCCATGAGGGGCATTCTCAACCAGCTTCAATTAATCATTTCCCCTCCTTTCAACTTTGGGAATTGTAAAGAGCACAATTGGAGTGTACTTGCACTAAACAACTATCGTAACACTTCTCCCAACTTGTTACCTCACTTCCTGCAACTTACGGATAATTGAAATCACTTCTACTCACTTCATGCACTCCCATTCTTAAAGAGGAACGACCATGTCTTCTTAACATTTTGTTTACAAGTTTTGGAGTTGGCACTTTCATGCACTAAATGCCACTCAACCTCAGGAATTTCTAGTGCTATAATTGGCAATTTGACCATTTACAAAAAAATTATCAAAGCTCACACAATACCACCAATTGCAGGTCAACTGTTGTCACAAATGTAATTGTCGCTTCCCTGTGCTTTCTCAAGCATAACCGCCCAATCGACAAATGAAATGAGCCAGTCTTGGAAGATCGAACTACGGCTTGGAAAAGGGGACATTACACCTCCACATGAGACAGAGCCTTATCCTTGCCAACATTCATTTATTCAATTACATGGGTTGCTGGTCAGTAGCACAACTTGTCGTTATGGATCTCATTACTTCCTTTTTTGAGGCTTTTCATCTCACATGAAAACTTACTTTATTCCAACAGATACAGGAAGATTCTCCAATTTTTCCACTCTGGTGTATCATTTCACATGTTGTAGGTCTCGCATAGATCCCAATTTAATTCTCATGACCCTCTTCTTGTTTCTATGATCTTCTTCTCTAAAGCAATCCTCATTGTAATCTCTCATTGTGCCTCAAATGTTAATAAAGATACAATTCTAACAATTGACCATGAATACATGCTTGAGTCGAAAGAATCCTACTCAACTTGAAATTCATTGGTGATTCCTCTTGAAATTAAGATGTTGAATTGATGCAACATCAAGAGCCTTTATGGTCTAACTTTTGGAGATCCAAATCCTAACATAGGTTGCTCAAGGTAGTGGAGCCAAGTTACCATGTCTCGTGAACTTTGGTAATCTCTTTGTCGCTCAAGGGTGATGGGCATGCAATAACAGTTTTTAATCTAGTGGTCTCTCTTACAGGTAGCAATTATTATTAAACCTTGAGGTAAGGTATTCCCCTTCTCTGATTTTGAAGCTTCCCATACTAGCTCTGAATCTACTTCCAACCTGCAGCTCCTCTTCCTTCAGTAGGCACAGCCAAGTAAATACCTTAGCATTTTCAAAATCACTCTCCACAACAAGATCTTCAAAAGGAAATTCGTTTGAAATCTACAATGTGAACATCAGTCATTGTCGAACATTTTCAATACCTATGCTTTAGGGTCCCATTTCATGTTTAACCATGAGTTGCTCCTCTACTCTCTTGATCAATTTGTCACTGAAAAGTTCTATTGGGCACTTCTTCCTCAACATCGGCATTCCACAATAGATGGTCTCTATGCATCTTTCAATTGTTTGATCCATCTTGCTCCGACAAGGCTCTTTGTAGAAAGTTTTCTTCTCTCCAATAAATCTAGAATCCTTGTCTAAATGGATCTTCTTAGGAAACCAATCATAGCATTCCAACTGTCCACACTCTTGTCAAGCAATAACTAGATTTACTTCTAATACCCCTTGCTTGTCTATTTGCATGGAAAAAAACACTATTTTCTTTGAAATTTGTCCATTGAACTACATCAAATTAACTTCTGCCCATGCTTGGACATTGTTGAACTCCCTGTCACAGAATCCATTGAATTGCTTCATCGTTTGCTTCTCTTCCTTGGGAATCTTTACAAACATGTAAAAAATCAGACTTTCCCATCATTTAATCCTTTGTTTGTACAATCATAATTCCATACATCTTATCAATTTAGAAATCTCAACTTATTGCATTCCTAGGTCAATAATCACTCCCTATTTTATTTCCCTGTTTTCCCAACTTCAAATTTGATCCTAAAAGTATTTGAGAGTGCATGCCTCTCTCATGAGTAAAAGTTTCGTTCTTTTTGGCATGCAATTTGTCAACGTTCGAGTAGTTAAGCACTTGGCACAGAAATGGAAGCCTGTGTCTTCAACATTCATAGGTTCCGTATCATGTAACAGCTCTGGCACCACTTCCCAAGAAGTGCATCTTTGACATATACTTCCCCATAACTCCCATGAGAGGCTCAAACTATGCAAACTGGCCAATTCTGACCTAGATAGCAAATTTCTTGTTAATGAATTTTTCAAGAAATCCCATCCAAAGTGCCTTTCTATTTCAAGTTACCATTCTGATTGCAAATATGAAAAAGTTAGTGGCTCAATATGAACAATTGTTTCCTAGCAACAAACAATGCTTCTATTTCTTACTCTTGGACTTGACAGGTGCACTGTGATATAATAGCTTTCTCATATACAAGTGATACTCATGATGGCAACGAACCTTTGAAAATATACATCATAACTGGTAACAAATGCTTAGTCCCCTAGTGAACAAAGCATCAACAATTAGCATGACTCATCTGAACATCATGTTTAAAATGAGCTGAGCAACATTATCAGAATGACAAAGTTGGGTGCATGGCTGATTTTGTATTTAGAAGTCAATCACAAAATCAGGCCTAACACATCGTACATGGACATCTGTGGATCCTAAATACCATCCAACGGTCCCTCCTAAGTATTGCTGTATCCGAGTTGGCTTTTTCAAAGCCAATTCCCGAAACCACCTTACTCAACAAAAAATTAAACTTCCCACCACACCACAGATAATGGGTACATGGCATCTTTTTTTAAATTCAAAATGCACTTGTTGCTCCATTTACTTCATAACTTTTTGTAAATGCAATGTAAGGCTGTTGCTGTTCCAGAATTAATGAATTTCCTCAAACAATATGGACTGAAACAAAGCTCCTTGTTTATGTTGCGCTCTTGCTAATGTGGGCTAATTTGTGATACACTCGAATTCAATGTTGGATTTACTTCTCCAATCTTCTCTGAACAACTAGACTAGTGATCTAATTTCTGCAAAATAGGGGCTCACGTGACAGAAGTAATTTGCTTCCTACCTCAATATATGGAAGCCAATCATACATGTCTCAGATGTTTTCCCAAGTAGCATGTAACCAATATATCATCAAATGGGTACCATCACACTTGAATCTATGAATATCCCCAATACAAAAGTTCATCAGCCTTCACTGCATTACAAGAAGCAAAAAGGACAGATCTGGCCATCATTACAAACCATGTTTTGTATTTAATGTTCCAAGATCTTACACATAATCCTCCTCATACAAACTTGACAGTCAATGCCATGGCAAGTTAAAACATAAAAAACTTTAGGACAATCATAACTAGTTTTTATGTTGATCTGAACGGCTTCTCTTTCCAACATAGCCATGTTATCCAACTTCAGGGGATAAATGTAACTAATGTCTGTAATTTTTGTCTCAATATTTAAATACCACATCCTCAAATTATATTGCCCTGGATGTAAAAAGGTCCACGTACCATGATATGTGCTCAGACACCCCAAATGAAATCTGTGGTTTCAACAATTGCTTGAAGTTGTAATTGACTTGATCAAGTTTATCCGCAGAATCTGATGCATTGAAGCTCGAGATCTGAGATATTTACAAGTGTAGATTTGGGCAACAAATAATCTTGAAAAGAACAATACTCATCCAAATATTTCTACTGTTAGCCTATCAACCTTGAAGCTATCTAATTCCTGAACTATCTAGCTCTTCATCTTGTTTTAGACAGAACAAAATATCCAAACTGGATATTCAAATGAGCGTATCTCATGGTAATTGACATGATCATTTATTAGACCAAGTTTGGGTTTCTTTGATGTGCCTTCAATGAGAGGAGATAACCCTATCCTTGGCCAATTTATATTCATTTCCCCTAAACTCATGAAGGTAGCATACATAAGAGACAAATTTCCAGACGCATATCAACATTGTTTCATGATAAATCACATTGTTTCCAACTCATCAACATTTTGAATTAATTACAAATTAGACTTTACATCTTTTTACTTGAAAATGTCTACATCCCTTCTTCATAATGCTTCAATGTAGCTAATAATATGTGGAGAAGCTATAAATTTTCAAACCTAGCCTTATTAAAAACTTTATGCCAACATCAAATTAGACATCAATGCCCATTTTTTCTAAGTGCTTTATTGCTTTTTCTTCTTTATTTGAAAAACTTTTTTCATTCTTCCCTTCCCGCACCGTGTTAGCCACATTGCTAGAGGTGCAACCCAGCTTCTCATCTACATCCACCTCTTTTCCTTCCATCAATGATATCATGGACTTTTTGGAATCCTCTTTGGTGCAGCTGTTGGGATGCAACTTTCAACATTTTGCGTCAATGCACCCATCCTTAAGCAGTGACAATATAAATTGTTTGTACATTCACAAACATGAAAAGCACTGGCATTTTTAATACCTTTCCACTTACCTTTTGTGTAGGATTTGGATGGCTAATTTTGCTCTTTTTATGGCTGATTTGATTACAAATTTTGCTTGGAGGACTCTCCCTTACCATACTACTTCTCTTCTTTGACCTCAGCTACATGCCTTTTTCTTTCTTGGGCTGCTCTTCTTCATCTATGAACTCTTCTTCGTTTTCCTTTTATTCATGGAGCTGTTCTTCATCCATGAACTCTTCCTTGTCTTCCTTTTCTTCATGGGGCTGCTCTTCTTCCCCTCCATGTTTCTTGGCAAGAGCACAAACTACCATGTCCATGGATGCTTTGATTCTTTTCCATGAACCTCTTGTTGCTTGGTGATGCCATCTTAGGATTTCATCACATATTCTACACTTGATTCCAATGTGCCAAGTGCCAACTCTTTTCGCAAGGTCTTCTTCACTTTCTCTAGCCATCTTCCTCACAAATTGATTCCACTTCCTTGTAGAAATCTATGATTCGCAAGGCTGCAATTTTTCTTTTACTGGACCTTGTTACTGTCATACAAATCAATAAAACCACCTCCACAGTACCCAAAGATTAAAATACTCTGATATCGATGTGTTATTTCTCAAGTTCCTAGTAGATGGAAATCAAATGCAAAACGTGGTACCATTCCTAGTTGAATTGAACTTCAAGTGAAAGCCAGATTGAATGAAAACATGAAAATAAAAATTGCAGAATCAAATGGAAACCAACACATAAACACAAGGAAATCTTAACCTACAAATGCCGGGGGGAGGAGCAAGGAAACCAGCTTGGAAGCATCAACTGATCACTTCTCCCTTCTTCAACTTGGCGAATTTCAAAGGGCAAAACTGGAGTGTGTTCATGACAAAAAAATAGAACCACTTCTTTCAAATCGCCGCTGCCTCACATTCCTCAACTTGCAAACAAGTACACTTCCACCTATTTCATAAATGCATGCTTACAGTGGGCTATGTCTTCTTCATTTAACAAGTGTTGGAGGTATCCTTTTGTGTACTAAAAGACTCGGGAAAAACCCCCCACTTTGCAAGACAAAATTGTCAATGTTACAGACGCAACTATCCTGTCACAAACACTGCTTCTGCTTCCTGCACCATCACAAGCATAGCCGTCCTGTCACAAATGGAACTGCTGGGTTGCAGGGGACAAAACCACCCAGGGGATTCTTTCACTGTACAAAGAGAACTTTGTTTTTTTCCAATTTTGATTAGATTCTAGGTTTTTTGTTGAGGATGAAGTTTTCTTGATCCTTATGGATCAAATGAGATACCAAATTAGGAGAAAATGCCACAGCAGAAATTAAGCATACAACTTCTAGAGTGATTCAAATGAACACAGGTCATGGAATCGAATGACTTGCATGAAATTGTGGAATTCCAAATAGAGAGAATGACTGGAGTACCATACATATGTTTTTCAGAAGATAATAACCATAGCAGAGAAGAGCATAAGATTTATACTCAAACGAAAAGCTTTTAGATATCTACTTAGTAGAAGCAAGCTTGAAACTGTACTAGATTCAAGCCAGAGTCATTTGACAACATGTAACTTTTCTAACCATGTTTCATACAAACACTTTTTATTTGAAGTTCTTCACACTAGACACACGGCTTTACTAGGACTACAAATTGTACCATAGTCATTGTATGAATATGTTACACTTACAAGTTAAAGTTAAAAAACCATAAACAAATGTTTTAAAAAAAATGGCTAAGCTACATGCCACCCAGTTTGTCAATATTTCGTTTGGTTTGGTTATACTAAGTTTACCGAAAGTGCAACCCAATTTATAAATTGTTCAAAAACTTGTACTCGGCAGCCCAAAATTTTGACTCAGAGAAGGGACTCAGCAATTACTCGGCAATTACGCAGCAGCCCAAAATTTTGACTCGGAGATGGGACTCAACAATTACTCGACAATTACTCAGCAGCCCAAAATTTCGACTCAGAGATGGACTCAGCAATTACTCGGCAGCCCAAAATTTTGACTCGGAGATGGGACTCAGCAATTACTCAGCAGCCCAAGATTTTGACACAGAGATGGGACTCAGAATTACTCGGCAGCCCAAAAATTTGACTCATAGATGGGACTCGGCAATTACTACGCGCAGCCCAAAAAATTGACTCGGGCATGGGACTCGGCAATTACTCGGACAGCCCAAAATTTTGACTCGGGCATGGGACTCGGCAATTACTCGGCAGCCCAAAATTTTGACTCGGGCATGGGACTCGGCAATTACTCGGCAGCCCAAAATTTTGACTCGGGCATGGGACTCGGCAATTACTCGGCAGCCCAAAATTTTGACTCAGACATGGGACTCGGCAATTACTCGGCAGCCCAAAATTTTGACTCGGGCATGGGACTCGGCAATTACTCGGCAGCCCAAAATTTTGACTCAGACATGGGACTCGGCAATTACTCGGCAGCCCAAAATTTTGACTCAGACATGGGACTCGGCAATTACTCGGCAGCCCAAAATTTTGACCTCGGACATGGGAATTACTCGGCAGCCCAAAATTTTGACTCAGACATGGGAATTACTCGGCAACTTCACCTCTACTTAAAAAAAAATTCTGTAAATTCATAAAATATTTTTAAAATGGTTTAATAACATATAAAAGAATCTTAAATGGCATAAGAAATGAATGTAGAGAATTTTCAACCATAAATTGACCTAGCAGAGGAAAGAGATAAAATCTGAGATATGGCTAAGTTGTACTGAAACAGAAACGGGTTCTAAACGCAGATATGTTGATTTCAAAAAACCTTGGTTGAGAAATGTCATGGAAACCTCCATACATTGAAATGGAAATGTATGGAGGTTTCCATGACATTTCTCAACCAAGGTTTTTTGAAAATCAACATATCTGCGTTTAGAACCCGTTTCTGTTTCAGTACAACTTAGCCATATCTCAGATTTTATCTCTTTCCTCTGCTAGGTCAATTTATGGTTTGAAAATTCTCTACATTTATATATATATATATATATATATATAAACAATGCATAATATGATAATACTCATTTTTAGTCCATAAAAAAACGACCATGAAATGGCAAATCCTGCCGAACTTGATGCATTTTAGTAAGTGAGAAGAAAACAGTGCATATGGGAAATGAGTCATTTTACCATGCGGTCTTGAATAGTGCAAGAGAGGAGAAAGTGAAAAGTGGAAGTTGTAAGCGAGTCCATTGTTTTAAGATTGTTTTCAATTTAATGCAATTTTAATCTATATTGAATCGTATATGTTTAATATATTTTAATTATTAGCTTTCAACCTTAAATATGATGTCCATTTGACCATGACTTGGAACTTTTTTTTGGCTTGGAAAATTCAATTGAGTAATCATAATATCTTGACTATACAGTGGTGTTTGGAAAAAGGTTAATACTAATGGTAAAATATGAAGATATTAACCTAGTTTTTCTTCCCTGCAGAAGAAGGTAGTAAGAGTAGGACCCTCAGTACAGAATAAATGCAATGTGATGTAAGAAAATGTAAACAATAAACAATATTGAAAACAACAATCACATGACTGAAAACAAATTGAGTGACATAAAAACCTAAAGAAAACATGGTATGTACTGAAAATAATTTGAGAGGCATACAAAAATATTTGGCTTGGTATCTTCCCCACAAAATCTTTATTGTGTCGTTCAATGCCATTTGTGGCCTTTTCCAACATGGAAGGGAAACACTCGGGCATATTCGAGGGTTTAACAAAAAAAATCCCATCAGCCCAACTTTGCAATTGTGACCCCCATCCAAAGGTACAAAACAAATTAAAGAAAGGAAATCAAACTAAGTGCTATAAATCTTATCTTAATAGTGAATTCTTTCCCTTATGTGAGTCTTAAAATGCCAATTATTACAACTGAATTGAGAATTCATGTAAAGTAATTTAAGTCAGCTTGTAACTCGTTGCACTTGCAAATTAAGTCCAGCTCAATTAATGATTATACAGACGGAATTATACAGAATTTTTTGTTTTCTCAAGTTGATGCCTACATGTACATACACTTTATGAACCATTGTCTCTAAAGTAGCAATGATACATATTTTTATATTACAAAAATCCATATCAGTGTGTAAGTCTACAAAAATCTGAGAAAGTGTTCTAACCAATACATCTTTTGGCTCCTTAGGAAACCAAAGATAACAAAAATCCTCTTGAGTATGAAGGCATTTAAATATTGGAACAAACGTGGTGTTAATATGGGTGAAGCCTGCAGAATGTGTGTAAATACTAAATACTACCCTGCTTTCACTTCAAAGAAAAAAAGAAAGAGTTGGCTACACATACTAGTTTACAAACAACACCTAAAGAAATCAACTGCATTCAACTGCAATTAAAGCACCTGGTTCATCCAATACAGTACACAAAAAACACTCATAGAAATCAAATCAGAATGACTCCTAAAGAAGAATTTTCAATTTTACAAATGAAAGGCAGCTTCATTTCTGTTTTGGATACAAGATAAACTGAAGTATACTGTTGAGTCCTACCAAGACAATCTAAAACAATCCATGCAATTGAACACCAACTCTTGAAGCAAAACACTCTAATAGAATAGAATTTAATGTGATCTAACAACTTTAGTACATTCATATGAAAGTTTGGGGGATTTTTTGGAAGAATTTTTGTTTTAGTACAAACATAAATTTTTGAGATAAACGAAGAAAGAAAACCACAAAAAAATGCCCTAAATTTAACAAACACAAAGGGCTTTACAATACAATAATACATAAATGTAACCCACCATCATGACCACAACACTGGTAAATAGTAGTTGTTATTCTTCTTAGTTTTTTCTTCATTCTAGAACCCCAAATGACCTGGAAATCTCTTACAGATTGAACATTCCTAAAATTAGTTTGAATCCTTGGTGTTGGCCAGATTTTCAACACCCACAATGTCAAATCTGAGAATTTTCTATCAATGCTGTATACTCGGGCCTGAAAACCAGCAGATGTATATTCTGTGTACATACTTCTCCTTGAATTCTCCTCTGGCATTACACCCCTCTGTTATCATTCAGAACCAGCGCTCCGAATAAAAAATGAGTACATAGACAACAATATGGCTGGGATATTAATTTTAGGAAATGACAACAATGCAGTCAACAATAACACTCCATTGCCAGCCAGTTCTGACAGTTACCTTAACTCTTGAAACGGAAAAAAGCTTTTATAATTTTATTCCTTTGACCGGCTCAACAGTCAAAGTGAGTGATGATTTTAACACAGTCAATTAAACATACGAACTAAAACGTCAGTACGGAGCATTTTATCTGAACCTAAGCGAAAAAGCATATATACCAGAACCTCCACAGTATTGCTTAGCAAGTAAGCACAGATGCGTTTTAGGCTCTATTGCTCAAGAAACAGCAACCATGAAAACCAAACCATCCTGAATGATCTCTCTCTAATTCAACCTCTTGGACAACAGAAAAAAAGGGGATTGATACATCATTTCTCTTAACCTGGGAGATACTTGTTAGGGGGCTCAAACCAAATGAAATATTTTAGCATTCATATCAGCAGTTCAGCTCATTGTTGCCTGACATCCATCCAGATAGCCATAAACCTTCAACTCAAATATGAAAAAAACAGACTATACAGGGAAAAAACAGAGAGAAACTACTCAGGATAAAGTGCAAAATCAACCAAGCCGGAGCAGATCTTATTCAGCAGGGAGTGTTATGGAGTATATTGATCCAAACTTCAAATACTTAGCTAACCTATATGATAAAGTGGAAAATCAACCATGCCGTAGCAGATCTTATTCAGCAGGGAGTGTTATGGAATATATTGATCCAAACTTCAAATACTTAGCTGACCAACTGCGGCAGAAAGGGCCTTTTTTATGACTCGCTATAATCAGTCCTTTCCACACTAACAGGTGTGGTTTTACATTTATTATCTGCAGAAAAAAATCTGACACCACTACATGGTAGCAGCATGAGGGAAAAGTAAGTCAGCCACAGTCATTAAATGAGAGCAAGGATAGATCCCCAAACTTAAAGTTCACAGCTCAATTTTTTGGTACTTGATTTATTTTTCTTGGCTAACTTCAAAAAAAAAATGGCTAATAACAAATCAGTCTGCCTCATGAAAAATAACGGCCCCAGCCAGTACAATTTAAGAAAAAAAGTTTTTCTTATAAAAAAAATGTTTTTTGCAGTACCAAACTTCAATGAAAAGTAATCAAATCACCACATGGCACACTTTCACGGGGTCATGCATAAGTAAATATTTGTTGTAGTGAAGACAATATACCTGCCTTCGGCGGGATATTAAAACATTATGATATCTTCATACCTCCTATGTCTTCTTAAAACCCTGAAATATGTCTAAGTCTGAAATCCTGAAACCCTGAAATATCATGCAGAGTTATGCGTAGACGCGTCCCCTAGATTTTGGTGGTGTCCCGGACATCCCAAACATTTCGGGGACTTGGAGGGTTAAAGGGGGGTGTCCCCCCTATTTTTTTGAAAATCTTTCAAAAGCTTTCTGATGTTTTTACTTTTACAAATGTTGTTATTTTTACCAAGAACATAAAATTATGATCTTGAAAAGTACCTAAAATACATTAAACACAATCTAAATCCCTAAATTTCATTGAATACAATTAAAATACTGAAATATTAATTTTAGTATATTATTTTAAACCCTGCCATCCCCAAAATTTGGGAAACTTTTTGCCGTCCTGGAAACCCTGTCCTTCCGTCCCCATCCTTGAGACATAGGTAACTATGGAAATATGGCCAAGTCTGAAACCCCCGAAATCTAGCCAAGTCTGAAATCTAATAGGACCCTCCCAAAATCTAGAATCTGCAGTATAGCTCCTAGATGTCCAAAACCACTCTCAAACATTCTAGAAGCATACACAATATACACTTAAAAGTATAAGAAACTAAATGTCCATATCTAAAATGTAAATTTATACTTAAATGTTTGTTTTATGTACATACTGGCCAATTAAAGATTAATATTTTAGCTGTATTTTACATTTTTTACTTCTTTAGAGTGTTTTGCAATCAAAATTACATTTTCTTTTTCGCAAAACAAACATGTGTTGGTTGGAGTTTTTTCTCGAATTTGCCAAGTAATGCTGAGTTTCGGCAAGTTTTAAGGGTCTGAAATTAGCGATTTTCAGGTTCTGACTCGGTTCACAAGTTTTGTTACATTTTCTTTTTCGCAGAACAGACTTACGTGTGTGTTGGAGTTTTTTTCTTGGATTCGCCGAGTAATGCAGAGTTTCAGCAAGTTTTAAGGGGCTGAAACTCGCAAGTTTCAGGTTCTGACCCGGCTCATGAGTTTTGAGCTGAGTTCTTGTTTTGCAGGCTGCTCACTAGTACTTGCTAAGTTTCACATATCTCTGAATCAAAGTCAATATATGGTTTGGTTTGAATATTATAAGTTACTATAAATGCCTAGGGAGGTGTTTCCAGGTTTTGACTCGGCTCATGAGGCTCGAGCTGAGTTCTCGTTTCACAGACTGCTCACAAGTACTCACTCAGTTTCACAGAGTTCTGAATCAAAGAAAATATATGGTTTGGTTTGATTATAATAAGTTACTGTAAATGTCTGGGGAGGAGTTTCAGGTTCTGTCTCAGCTCACAAATTTTGAGCTAAGTTCTTGTTAATAAGTTACTAAGTTTTGAGCAAGGTTTGGCTTGATGATAATAAGTTACTGTAAATGCCTAGGGAGGCTGGCATTTCGCATTTCCAACATTTTTGAAACCTCTAAGGAACAAAAACACATGCAAAAGTTCTTTGGAACACATAAAATCAAATAATAGAAGTTCCATGTAAATTTCAAAACTTCTCAGGTCAACAGAAGAACACGTACAGAAACATTACTAGCTCAAAAAACACCCTCAGAAATGGCCCCAGAAAAGGGTTGACCTTTTCCAGCATTTTCTAACAAGAGCTTCTTTTTCCCAGCTTTCTAACTGATCCCTGCTTAATGTCTTTTATAGCAACGAAAACAACAAGCAAACACATTCTGAGATCTGATATGAGGATAGCTAAGTATTTAACAATAATTTTTTATCGGTTTTCTGATTTGGAGGTATATATGCATTGGGACACTGACCCAAAGCTGATTGAATTGGAGGTGTCCTTGGCTGCTCTGTTTTAAAAATCACGATTTATCGGCAATAAATCGGGATTAATCGTGACACATAAGAAAAACCATTAATCTCCTGAAAAATCACAATTTCTTTTCTGGCGATAAAACTCATGAAAAACTGCCAAAAACCGCCTTGAAAATCGTGGGAAATTGCCATGCAGGGTATATAAATTCCAAACTGAAAAGAAAAGGTCATTTCAAAGCATTTTACAACAATTTTTCCTCCGCAATTTGACCTGCGATTTTTGCCCCCAAGTTTTGCTAGGGTTTCGACACTTTAAGCCTATAGGGTTTGAAATATCGTGTTTTGCATTTAATTTAAGTTTATTTTATGAATTTAAAAGTTTTTTAAAGTAGTGATAAAGCTGCCGAGAAATTGGCAATTCCCGATTTCCGAGTCAAATTTTGGCCTGCCGAGTAATTGCCGATAACGATTTTTTGAACTATGCTTGGCTGCACTCATAGTGGCTTTTGAGGAGCTAGACATTCAGTTTGAACAGTCAAGTGTAGCATCAGGGAATGGGAGGGCACTGGAAATCCTAAAGGAGGCCAATTTCTAAAACTCTTGAAGAGCCCAAGGTCCTCAACAATGTATAGTTTCAATAGGATCATGATATGTACTACTTGACCTTCAGGGATCCATTTGATGAGTATGACATGGTATGATTTTATCATGTTTCATTCTTATTCCAAAAATATGATTTTTTATTTATTTTTTTATTATTTTAATTATTGGCAAAAAAAAATTGACTGGGATCCTACCCAGTTTACAAGGGGCTTCAAGCCCAGATAATCAAGAAAAAACAGAGCAAAAAGTAAAATCACAACTAAGGAGAAGCACAACGAAGGAACAACAACAGCTGAAGCAGAACCTCAGCAAAACAACAGCCCAACCACAGCCAAACTGCAGCAAAATATCAGCAAAATTACAGTCCAGATTCCGGAAAGAGATAGACAATAAAAATCAAGGAATTGGACAACTCCCAAAAAAATGATTTTCAATATTATATACATTTGGCTTTTTTTTATATTTTTTTGTACAGCCAATTCCAAGCCGTATCATATGATATATCCGGGGGTCCTCGAGATTTTCAATATCTATTGCCATTTCCAGTAATTCAAACCAAAGTAATTACTTTTTATTAGATTTAACACCAAGAGAGATAATGCCAGTGGTGAAAGATCCCATATGTAAGAGGTGACACAAAGGTTCGGGTTAGCCTTTAGGTAGTATGCACATGTCCATTGTTATTCTGTTCTTTTGCCAGGGGACTAGGGCAAGGAACCCACTTCATCCAGGCTGATAATGTGTGCCTTGAAACATGTGTAGGAAGAACGTGAGAAGCAAATCAAATGGCTTATCTCCATAGGAACATAGATTGGATTTGAAGGGCTTAAGGATAATATTTTGTACAATATAATGAATATATGTGGCAGATATAGTACAGGATAAATTTGAATCTTGATAATGAAAGAAAAAACATTTTCAGCGTTCTTATCTGGTCACAACTCATTGTGAAAGCCACCCATATCTGTCAAGTAACTGTCAATTATAGAATCTCCACACAAAATAAGAACTTAAATTTAAAATCTAAAAGGCTGACAAGAGCGTGAGGCTGAACAAGAGTTCAAAATTGTGGAGAATTTAGGACTCTAGACTGGATATTTTTGCCAGAAAGGAGCAAATCCTTAGGGACATTTTGTTTTCTGTGGCTAAAGAGCAGATCTTATATTAGGATCAACTCTGTGAGTTTCCGCATGGCTCTCAAGTTGTAAATCTGTGGAACTTCATTTTCTTGGGACTTAGTTTGGGAATTTCATAACTGGAGTTTGAAACTCGGCCTCAGGTAAATCGTCCGGTACTTGGCTGCTACTACAATCAAGCAGAAGATTTCCGCCATAGCAGTCTGAGAGATCTTTTGCTGCTAGATCTAGGTGACAGAGGGCTGGAAGCATCTGAAGAAGGAGACGACGATCAAAAGAGAAGAGCCTCCGCCTTTGCTTTAGTGTCAAGGATAATGACATGCTGCCACTATCTGCAGCACAATCAAGCAGTAGATTTCCACCATGGCAGTCCCAGTGGTCTTTTGCAGCTAAATCTAAGTAACAGAGGGCTCGAATCAGCTGAAGAAGAGGACGATGGTCAAAAGAGAAGACCTTCCCCCTTTGCTTTACTGTCAAGGATAATGATATGCTGCTTAAAAATTAGGGTAAGTATAATCTTTGTCAATATAAACTAGTTAATGTTTTTAGTTTATGCAGTTTGAAGGGGCTAGGCTAGAACTACTATTACCCAAAGGAAGATAGATTACTTTAAATCAAAATGAAGTGGGCCTATGATTCCGGCATACACAGTACTCATTAATATAAATATTTCTTTAAACTATCATTTCTTTATTCATATAAACTTATCAAGTACACAATAAGACATAGTTCCATACCTCCATTACATATACAATTCTGCATACATCTTCTATCTCTTTACACTCAGATATACCCTCGCTATACTCTTTTCTATGTATAGCATAGCTTACATTAATCCTACTTTGTGGTATAAATACCAATTACTTACACTACATCTATCAAGAAACATGTATTAATCGTGTCGATTGTACATTCAGAGCCTTCAATGTTGTCATAAAACACCATTAAGTACTGCACAAATCCAATAAGGAAATACTCTGTTTTACCTTGTTGAATGAATCTGTCAATGATGATTCGGTACAATCTAAAGCCTCTACGGTACCTATACGATGGAAAAGTGACAAGCGAGCATGGGAATCTACAAGTAACTTTCCCTCGCACCCGACCTCCCGAGGTTGTGCCGAGACAGCCAGTGGGGATTGAATATGCGTGGGATGCAGACAAACTAGTTAGGCAATCTGACGTCTTCGACATGCACTAGTGGAAATTGCGAATATAAGGCAAAGAAGGCCCTCCTAACCTGAACTGGTGTGATAGATCGATCAGCAAGGATGACTGCTCGAAGGCTCCAATCAATATCGAGCTCTGGCGTGATTCGGTCTATGGGTTGCGGAATACGTGGAAAATGACTTGGGATAGTTTCGTGTATATTTCCAGATAAGGTCATAGGGTGGATGGTAGATATAATTGACTCTATGGGCGATTATCTGGCCTAGTCCAGAACTCCTTAGCTTCGTTAGCCGCTATGTCTAACAAGGATAACTGTTTGATGATGATAGGTGGAAGTGGAGTAGATCTGAATATTAATGTGCGTAGGCTAGCGTCAACGTCAGATTTGACCAAAACGTGTGTGCTTGGTCGTCTTCTATGTTTAACCCGTGTAATTGAGAACTGATTTGTTGTAACTTTACCGTTGTTCGGAAGACTTGGATCTTAAGATTCTGATCTATATCAATTATTGTTGTGACGAGATTGGGTTGGGACACGATTGGCTCGAATACGTATTCTCTGGGCTCTCTAGGTCCCGTGATTGTCATACAAAAGTAACAACATAAATCTAATTACAGCAAGGTGAAATTAACTATCTAAAGTGTTTCGTAAGCATATATGATTTCTCTATTTTTGTATTTTTTTGATAAATTTTATATGATGAAATTGATCAAGCAGCTATTTTAATATATCTAGAAATTGACCATTAATCTAATGACGAATTTAAAACAAACAAAATAACCGAGTATAGCTACTTGCCTGTGCAGTTGTAAATCTATTCTAAACAAAGAAATAACTGATTTAATCTATTTAAAAGACTCTCGATCCTACCTCAGAAGTGAGGAATGAATCATAGTCTCTCAGAAACTATCAATCCCCACAGCTTCCCTGGCAATATCGAAAGTAAAATTGACTGAAATAAAGTGATTGGCTACTCTATTTGATATGCTCCTAATTAAACTTTGAAAGCTAGAACCTGGATTCTGCAGAACAGTGGCGAATCCGATGGTGTGTGTGATTTTGTCCCCTCAGTGTGATCTCCTCGCTCCTTCGTGCTCACGTGAATCCAGAAAAGCGTGTAATGCTAGCATCAACAGAAGTAGATATTGGGACAACGGCAGCTTAGGATACAGACTGAATACAATGCGAGTAGGAGAGAGATAGCGCAAGAGTACAGAGCTTGGCTTATGCAATTCCTAGCGGGATCTATTGCGAGTCATGCAACATAAAACGTCTAGAACCTGAAACTATCCTGTTTGAAGAACAAAACCTGCAACTTTAATGGCTTCCTATTGGAAAACAGACTATCCTACTCCAATGGATTGGATGCAATATCAACAGCACTTGCACAAGATGGATATGTGGCTTCCTAACAGCAAAACAACACTCAGCTAAGAATTCTAAGCAAAATGAAAGACTAATCTATTGCAATGAGAAATTCAGAGGCAAATTTGAGGGGCCATTTGCTTGAGCACAAGCCAGCTATTTATAGCAATTCATTCACCCAAAGGTAAAAACCAAATTGATCACCTAAACTATAAACAAAGGCAAAACACTATTCCAGGGAACCAGAATCATTAATGCCAGCTCAAGGCGGTGAAAAAAAGCTGGTAAACGTTGAAAATTTACGTGAGTCGCGTTAAAAGAGCATTCTGGAAAACGCGTGCAGGACCGCCGCCCTGAGCAGGGCGGCGGTTACAGGACCGCTGCCCTGTCTAGGGCGGCGGTCTCGTGACCGCCGCCCAGGCAGGGCAGCGGTTTCGTAACTGAAGAGCAAAAGGCAAAGAAAAGAGGGGAAAAGGGAAAAACAAAGCACGTGGGGGCTAAGCGGGGCATGCGGGATGATAACGCATACTTGGAGAGCTTTTCCGGATCCCGAACACCTTGCAAGGAGACCTGTATCATCATTGGGGCACGTGTTACATTGTTCCGATGGGTGCAGTACCCTACAATTTTGGGTACGTACATATTGCCCCCTCGGAGAAGCGTTTTAGCTATAAAGAGGTGTAAAATGGTGGATCCGAGTATGGCGGTCCCGAAATGGGAGGTTGGAAGTTATACCTGATACATCCGTGTGTCGAAATGACGCCATCCAAAATTCCCACCACTTGCAAAATGAAAAGAGGAATCAAGTGCAGATAGACAAAATGGATCGGAAAATAAATGTTAAAATAACATGAAATGAGGACGTACCATTTGTGCGGGGGTAAGAACTTACCTCTGTTTGCGCTCCAAACCTGCGAAAAAGGGCATTCAAAACAAGTCAGGTTGCTTTATATGTAAAAGTGGGCCCATTTTCCTATTCATTTGCGCGTGTGGATTTGGTTGGTTTTGAGCTCTGGGACCCACGGTGACGGTTTCTTACGAGAGTAGAGTCAAAACGTTCGTGACGAGATAGCGATCATGCCTCCGCGAGCAGATCATCGACCTGCGAGATCACAGGTTAGTTTTCTTCAATTTATCATTTTTACCCCCAAAATTTTAATTTGTTAAAATCCTTGTCGTGGGGGGGTTATTTTTGAAAATGTTAGGTTCAAAAGGTCCATCTAGGGGGGGCGCCTACTGGGTAGGCTTTGTTTTTAGTTAAAATGGTCCTTTTTCGTGTCTTTTTGGCCTTTTTAAGTTATAAAACCCGCGTGGGTTTTCGGGACACGACCTCCACCCTGCCCAAGGCGGCGGTTACAAGACCGCCGCCCTGGTTACAGGGCGGCGGTTACACGACCGAAATCAGGGCGCCGCCCTACTCAGGGCGGCGGTTCTTCACAGAATGTCAAAAGAACCCTTGTTTGAGATTGTTTTTGCATTTTTAGCATTTCTATGTGTTTTCATGATTTTTCTAATGTCACTTGGATGCTAACTTGCTTTGTTTTGTGTGTTTTTGGGTGTATGCAGGCGAGATAGGAGTATATTCGGTGGAGTCGAGAGAGGGAGTGTGACTGGCTCCCAGCCGTGTTAGACGCCCTTTCACAGGATGAGCAGGATACTCTTCAGAGGTCTAGTATACTACGTATATCGCAGGTTCCACATGTTGCACCATCCAGTCACATACTCTGTGACTTATTTTCCTACAGGGATGCTGATCGGAACACCTTCCGATTACCAGGGGTCCGAGGTGAGTGGACCATCACACTGGAGGATGGTTTACCGTATCCCGGGGGGTCCCAATCATCGGGAGATGACTCACCCTTGAGACAGTAGGTTCACGGACCCAGATAGCACAGTGGGCTTCTTACATAGGAGATGCAATCATCTCCACGGGTTCGAAGAAGGGGGTTAGAGTTCGGTCTATTCCTAGTTTGCCCATCCCCTTGATTCGCCAAGCTATTATGGGGATCCTTGCTTCAAGATTGATCAGGGACAAGGGAGGAGACACACTACTATACTGTTGGTCCCCCATCATTGCACAGATCGAGGGACATGGCCAAATTTACGCCTGGGGAGCAGATATACTTGGGGACTACCTACCATGACTTGTACAGGGTAGTCCGTTTACAGGGGCAGTCTTTGAGCCACCCGACCCTGGTTATGAGTCTGGGTTTATGAGCACTTCATTCCTTATGGTAGAGGTGTAGAGGTGACAGATCCCAGAGCTGTGAGGATAGCCAGATGGACAGATATGTCGGTGCTCAGAGCACCTCATCAGCGAGTTGCTTCTGTGACCACTGATGACATGGAGGCCACACCATATCAAACCATGGAAGGCTTATGGGGCGAGGAGGGTCTTACTTTGATCTCCTGCTCCTCCACATGGTAGCTCATTGACAGAGTAGGGCGAGTGGAGATACACCCCTTTGGCCGAGTTCCTCAGCAGTTTTGGCCTACCTTACATGGGCATGCTTCCCTCGGTAGTGCCAGTATACAGGTCAGTTCGAGAGGCCAGAGGGGGTCCTAGAGGCCGGGGTTGGACAATTGTTACCCCTGGCGTTCCTATTGCGGCCAGGAGGGTAGTACGTGCCCGAGGGAGAGCGGTGTTCCTCAGGCACCCTTACTTCAGATTGTCGCGGGTCCTGCCCATAGCAGCGATGACCCCATCGACATAGACTCCGAGTCCGAGGAGTTCACAGGGGGAGAGACAGAGGAGGAGACTAAGGAGGACAGTGACCCTGAGTGGCATGACACTCAGGATATCATGCAGGCAGAGAGGGCAGAGCAGAGTGCAGAGAGAGTTACTCTGGTTTCAGAGGAGCCACTCTCCCAGGGCAATGGTGGGGAGGATGAGTCTATTGCAGGACGCTACATCGCTCCAGCTACGGGGGGAGCACCTCAGTCAACGGCGGCATCTGTGGCGGGTGCTGACCCTAGAGATCCATCCTGGAGGCCCGGTGATCCGAGTAAGTTATCTTCTTTTTGCTTTGAGTCAGGATTGCTTTAATTGCCATCTCTCCTTTTGTTTATACTTGTGTTTATCTCTTATTTTATTTCTAATTCATTTTCTCCTTTGTTTGCAGAGACCGCCGATGAGTGGCAAGATCTGATTCGTAGGGTATGCACCGATACCCTGATGATCCCTATGGAGAGGACCCGTGCAGAGCTGTCTGTGGATGCAAGGGAGCCCTCAGCAGCTGGCCGACATACTGACACCTTTGCCCCTATCTGGCATGTGGCCAGGATGGTATCGACTCTCCGCACGGAGCTAGCGAGCTATAGGACAGCCGAGCGCCTAATGAGGAGTCATTCTCGTGGCGAGACTGCGGCTGCCCCTCGGGATCCTGAGCCCCCCGTGCACTCAGAGCGCCGGTGTAGCCGGAGTCCTAGGCGTGGGCGTGCACCTTCAAAGGGGTCTCATAGGGATTGAGAAGCCACTTGGCTCTCCTAGATTTTTCTGTATGATATTTTTGTATACTTCCCGGGCTCTTTGAGCGTTTTGACCATGCTTAGCGCATGATGGCATTGTACAGGAATTTTGTATCATTTATATATATATATTCTTTTTGGATCAAACCCTTGGCATCTATGATTTTGTTTCGATTCCATTATGTGAACTATGATGTTATGCTTATATGCATTTAGAATGTATGCAACGGAGAACAAATGATACAAATGTTTATTTTCTTTTTGTATTTCATGATGCTGATATATGATAATGTAGATACAATGTGATTTTGAATCTTAGTTTCTGTAAGCAATTTTGGATACTTCATTTTTGTTTTGGCAAAGTGGTGAAGATAAGCCGGTATGATGAGTAGATAGACTTGCCCCACTCCCAACCCCACGCAACTAGTAAGATGCGAGGGCTCATCACCGAGAGCTGGAAAGGGCACAAGTTATGAAATGTGTTGAAATGATAGTGATGAAAGATAGACAAAGCTTTGGTGGAACCAAATTAGGATGCTACAAGCCCTACTCCACTCGAGTGACTTCATAGTTTTGGGATGCAACTTGTTTTGCGGTTTATCTAGACTTAGATCCGTAGATGGCCACATGGTAGACAAAATCTAGGTTTTAGGATTTTTAATTCTCTTGGAATTTTGGACATCCGATTCATTTGTTTTTGACTCGAAGACTTCAAGATTTGAATTGTTTGTTTATGACCTTTTACGTTTGTTTGTCAAGAGGACCCCCTACACTTTGCCCCATGCTACTAGTAAGAAGCGTGGGTTTATCACCGTGGGCAAGGCATAGGCGAGTAAGGGCATTTCCATCCTTTCCCAACCCTACGTCACTAGTAAGAGACGCAAGCTCATCACCAAAGGTTGGTGGGGCAAGGAAATGTGTAAATTTAAAATTTTCTGTTTGATGTATACTTGACTTGTTTGTTTGAGTAAAATGTCAGCATGCTCTTACTTCCAAAGAGATATTATACGGGATAGATGTGACACGATGAAGCTTCTAGAACAGACCATAGGCAAGACACCTATCCTAAGAAGAAACCGAAAGTGAGAACAAACCTGCAGATCTTGGTATGGTTACCGTTAAGACCTTGTCATATCTAGCTTTATTTGATGAAATGATTCCGAAATAGTTTGATGATATCATGGAAATAGAGAAGTATGATTAGAGTGTTTATGCCAACAACATCATGAGTTTGTAATGAATTGTTTTTTTTGAGAATAAATTCCTTGATCACAAAGTTGTACGAAACACTACGGACAAAATGATCCTAACTATATGAAGATGCAATGTAGATATAACTATACGCAAGTAGTACTAGCTGCTTACGTGTAGAATCGTTTGAGGTGTAGGGACTATTGACTGTTTCACCAAATTCCTCACCTTCACAGCGTACATAGGAGATATGCACCATTTCCATAGTCCTTCATGACTCGGTATGGGCCCAACCATTTGGGCCAAAACTTCCTTCCTTCGCCGGTCAATTTTTGTCGATCCGGCTGTCTAGCCTTAGAACTAGATCACCTTCATATATGTCGCGTTCATAGAGTTTCTTGTTATACTGCCGGCACATCCGATCAGCATAGACTAATGTGCTGCTGTTCAGCATCTATCCTAGCTTCATCTAGGCTTTCTAGTTGGGAAAGACGTGCTTCTCTGTAAGCATCTTCATCTAGGATCCCTTGTAATGAGATACTGGAGACTAGGTATTTCAACCTCAAGCGGGAGAACTGCTTCTGCCCCAAATACTAGCGAGAAAGGAGTCGCTCCTATTGGTGTTCTTATTGAGGTTCGGTGGGCCCATAAGGCCGGATATAACTTCAAATGCCAATCTCGTTTGTTTTCTTTCACCGTTTTAAGGAGAATGGCTTTTGACGTTTTATTTGTTGCTTCAGCCTGTCCATTGGCTTGAGGGTAATACAAGGAGGCCGTATGATGGCTTATTTTAAATTTATTGCACAATTTGCGAACTTCATCATTCTTAAAAGAAGTCCCATTTTCCAAGATAATGATTTGCGGGACACCGTACCTGCAAATGATTTGGTTCAAAATGAACTTGGCGATTACAGAACCCGGTACAGTAGTAAGAGGCATAGCCTCTACCCACTTGGTAAAATATTCGGTGGCCGTGATTATGAAATTATGGTCGTCTGTGGAGTTGAGGGAGAGAACTTCCCTATCAAATCAAGGCCCCACGTAAAAAAGGGCCATGGAGTAGCGATTGGTTGTAGAGCTTGTACCGGCATGTGGATCTCATGGGAGAATTCTTGGCACTTATGACACCTTCGTACAAACTCTATCTACGTCGTGTTCTAAAGTAGGCCAGAAATAGCCCATTCGATGTATTTTACGAGCAGTGGCATGGCCACCGAAGTGGCCTCCACACATTCCATTGTGAGATTCATGGAGAATCTTCTTGGATTCTTCTGTGTCGACACATCTTAGAAGCATTCCATCGAACGCTTTACAATAGAGCACCTGCTCTATAATGACATATTTAGCTACAATAATGCGTAATCGCCTTCTTTGTTGCGATGTAATGCCTTCTGGATACGTATGATCCATGATGTAATTAATAATATCAGTATACCAAGGACACTCAGAGATAGAAGGTCGGGTTTCGATGTAGTATACCCCGCACTCATCGGAAAGTCCAGATCTACTAGATCGCCTCCGTCTAGTGAATTATCAGCTAACCAATCCGCGATGATTTGTCCTTTAACAAGCTTGTTGATTTACAAATGTTAATTCAAATTCACCCATTAAGGTTATAAAGCTGGTCCAGCCTTTTTAGATAAGGACCCTTGCGCGAGGAAAGTTCGTAAATGCTCTGTCTTTACAATGACCTTTGTTTCTTGATTTAACATGTAATGTCTTAAGCGTTTGGTTGCAAAGACTATGGCGAGGCATTCTTGTTCTGCTTGTGTGTAGCGTGTTTCATAGTATGAGCAATGTCCGGCTGATGAAATAGATCGCACGTTCTCTGCTTGTCATCGTCTTCTTGAGCCAGCATACAGGCTAGCGAGACATTGGTAGCTCGCGAATATAGAACTAATGGGCGATCCATAGCTTATAGGTGGCATTAGCGTAGGTGGTGATAACAAGAAACGCTTAACTGCGTCGAAAGCTTCATTGCAGTCTTCTGGTCCAATCAATGCTATAATCTTTCTTGAGTAGATTGTTGATTGGATGAATGGCAGAAACTTAAGTCCGGGATGAATCTCCGGATTGCACCAAGACTTTCCGAGAAATGACCTGATTCCAGATTCATCCGAAGGTGGCACCATTTCGAGAACAGCCTTATTTTTGGTTGGGTCAACATCAATCCCGCGTGACGATATAATGTAACCTAGGAGCTTCCCCCCTGTTACACCAAAGACGCATTTTTCTAGATTTAGCGTGACTCCGTATTCTATTAGACGTGAGAGAATGACTCGAAGCACTTCCGGATGGTCACAACGCTTCTTGGCCTTGGCCAACAAGTCATCTACGTAGGATTCCACAATTTTGTGAATAAGATCATGAAATATATACGTCATAGCCCGCTGGTATGTAGCGCCAACGTTCTTGAGACCGAATGACATAACAACATAGCAATAGGTTCCCCAAGGAGTTATAAACGTGGTTTTAGCTTGATCTTGTTCGGATATTCTGATTTGATTGTATCCCGAGAATCCATCCATGAGAGATAAAAGCTCAAATCCAGCTGTTGCATCAACAATGACGTCTATGGATGGTAATGGGAAGTCGTCTTTAGGACATGCCTTGTTAATGTCTCAGAAGTCTATGCAGATGCGTATCTTTCCATTCTTTTTGAGAACCAGAAACGATATTAGATACCCACTGAGAGTAATCGACTGGTTTGATGAATCCTACTTGGAGGAGCTTTATTACCTCCTCTTTCACCATGAGAGTTACCTTGGGTTTCATTGGTCTCGATTTTTGTTTAATCGGTTTTGCATCTGATTTAGTGACGAGGTTATGCACCGCAATGTGTGGTGCAACCCCTGTCATTTCTTTATAATTAAATGCAAAAGCCTTCTGATGTTCCTTGAGGATCCGAGTGTGTATTTCTACTTCTGATGGAGTTAACGAGGATCCTAACTTCAATATCCTTGGTTCATCTTCCGTTCCGATGTTAATATCAATTGTTTCTTCAATTAGAGAAGCATTACCTTCTTCAAACTCAGGCGGGGCTGGAGGTAGTTCCAGCTCGTCTCTATTCTCGACTGTGTATATGTTGAGTTCCTTTTGTAGGGGAAGCTCTGTCATGGGATTCCTGTAGTAGGAAGATGAATGCAGGATCAAAGATAAATCTACTGTGTGATGGGTGAGATGTAACGCTGCATAGGCATTTAAGTAATCAAGAGTGGTTGTCTCACTATCAATGTGGTCTAGGATAGTAGATTTGTTCTCATCTCTGTTCATTAAACGAGGGCTTGACATTTGTTTCACTAATGGTTCGGTACGAAGGGATACCATAAAATGGGTATTTTCCAACTCGTTGTTTGGAGTGAAGCGTGACGCTGAGGTTGCTATTGAATCGGCGAGAAGATTTTGTTCTCGTGGGATTGCTTCAATTGATATGAAGTCAAACTCCTTGCTTAAATTCAATACAGCTGTTTGTGTAAGTGAGCTTTGGTTTCATATACCTCAGCGACTTGGTTTGCTACCAATTGTGAGTCTCCTAACACCCTGATATTATTAGCACCGATCCTCTTAGCTAAGATGAGGCCAAGGAGGAGGGCTTCATACTCAGCACTGTTGTTTGTACATTCGAAGTTTAGTTTAAAGGCAAATGGTAGGACCTTTCCCTCGGGAGAAGTAAAGATTACACCCGCCCCAGCTCCATAACGACATCTAGCTCCATCGAAATGGAGAGTCCAATATTTCGCTGGGAATATGGATGTTGGGATATTTGTTGTGTTAATATCTTCTACTTCCACCATGCAGAGATCCTCTGCTGGGAGAGAACCAACACCTAGGGTATGATCCCATGCCTACAGAATCAAATGGTAAGAACATTGGTAGATCCTGTTCTAGCAACTCAACGATTTTTGCAGTAGTTCCTAATGATACTGTTTCTACAATGTTAGCCTCATCCTTGAGGGTTGGGGTCATCTTGACTAGGCTCATAGTTTCAAGATCTGTTGTAGGTACCAACTTTTCTTCCGGCTTTGCGTCAGTGGGTTTATTAAGTTGGTTTGTTGGGAGTTCAAATTCCGAGTGAACGCCTGGTCTTTTCTTTAGGTCGGCCAGGTGTACATCGAATGGTTTTGGATCACCTTTGGCTATGAACACCTTTCCTAAATGCAAGAATCTTACTTCTTGAAATAACGTAGAAGGGATTGCCTTCATACGGTGTATCCATGGTCGACCAAGAATCATATTATAGTTGGTTTCCCGATCTATAATATAAAACTCAGTCAGAATTGTTTTGGGTCCTAAGGTGACCGGTAGTATTATAGTTCCGATTGACGTGGCTTTAAGGCTATCATAGCCTCTTAATGTATTTCGAGTCATGGAACAATTCGTTTCTCCATACCCTAGCTTTTGGAGAAAAGAGAAAGGGACTATATTCACTGCTGCCCCATCGTCAACCATCGCGCGTTTCACATAATTGTTATAAACCCATACTTGCAAAGTGTAAGGCTGGATCACCTCGGCGTGCCATCTCAACATCTGTTGGCATTTTGCTTATTTCGAATATAAACTCGGTATCCCTGTCCGGCTGCCCCGGAGGGTGGATATCAAAGTCTATATGGTTTACCTGTGTTTCGGGGGGTGGAGTGATGTTCACTAAATGACCCAAACCTAATGCCTCTAAAAGAGCAGCCCTGTGAGCAGGGGAGTTCTTCAATAAGTCTAGGAACGAAATGTGCGAGAAGGTTTTTGTTAGATCACTAATTAAATCATAGGCACCCACGGGTTTTTCGACTATCTGTTGGATGTTATCTGTTTCTGGCAGGTACCTTGGACTTGGCTGAGAGGAATACTCTCGTGTCCTTGTTACAGCTTCTACGGGTAGTTCGGCATCTAACTCCACTAAACCAACTATCTTGGGTCGTGGCTGACTTCCTAATTGTGGCGCAACTAATGGATTTAGTGAAGTTGAGGCTTCATGATCATTGTTTCCTGTCATTACACCCTTGTTTGTCCCATTTGGATTTAACCTGTTATTGTTGTGATTTGGGAGCGGATCATTGAAGATCTTAAGGGGTGCATTTTGAGGGGAAACTGCCCCTGTAAAAGTATTTGGTGCCGGTGACGCAGGATCTGCCAAGAACATATCTATGAAAAGTTGTCTTTGTTCTTCTGGCAAGCGTTGCATGAATTTATTGTAGTCACAGCACGTTCTAGTGTCATGGCCTTGGATTTTGTGAAAACCACAATACGAGTTAGGATTGTAATTCCTAGTTTGTTGGCTTGGTGTATATTGTGGCCTAAAACTCTGATCAAACCGTTGCCTATTAGGATTAAAGTTTTGCATTTGTTGTTTTTGGTTTTGATTCTGGTTTTGATATCCAGTTGAGTTTTGGCTTGGACCCTGTGTAGGGTTTCACCGTTGTTGTTGTTGTGGATGATTAAAATCCACTGTATTGATTGTTGGGGTAAAGTTGTTGTTTCGTTGGTTGTTTATTAGCGGTGGCGTATTCACAACATTTACCTTTTTAGCCTGATCAGTTACTCCATCTGTTGTCTACTCCGCGATTTTTATTGAGGATTTTAGGTCCTTGATTGATATTTGTGGTAGTTGGATAAGTCGTAGTATTCTGGTTGGAGGTGATTAACCTCCCGTTTGTTCCATACGTCTTACGACCGCTATCTATTGCCGCTTGATCTATTCGGAGAGCGCTCTCAAGTACTTCATCGTAAGTCCTTAGTGGGAACTTTTGGACTTCTTCCTTCACTTCTCTGCTGAGAGAATGAAGGAATAAATCACATAGTTCCATTTGGTCCATATTTGGAGCACTTGCCGAAGAATAAAGAACTGTACGCCACCTCTGGATGAAATGGGCGACAGATTCATTGTGTTCTTGCTTAATATGCAAGAATTCCCTGATTCCTGTTCTTAATAGTTTGTTCATGTCAAATGCCTTGATGAACTCTGAAACGAGTTGTTTGAACGAATGGATGGAAGCCTCAGGTATTCTATAATACCAATCGAGAGCGATACCTTCCAAGGTTTTTGGGAATATTTTAGCAACAACCCCATCCCAAGGGAGTAATTCTCGAATGGCTGTAGCGTAAGCCTTGATATGTGCATTTGGATCTCCCTCACCTTTGTACTTGGGCAAATCAGGAAGAGGTCTTGGAAGCATGACGCTTCGTATGGTGAAATCTAAGGGCTCTTTCAAATATTCTGAATAAGTCCCTATCGCATAGGTTTCAGACCATTGATGGTGCCTGCTGAGGGAGCGGCGGTGGAATGGGTTGTTGACATGGCATAGCGTATGCATTGGTAGGGGCATAAGGAAAGCCCTGTGTTTGAGTAAACATGCCGGGAGAGGAGAACATATCCCCTTGTGGTGATTTGGAATACATGTTTAAGTATGAAGGGGTATTGTCCAAGAATGGATTATTTTGTACTAGACCTGGGAGGTATCAGAACGGTGTTAGAAATGACGGTTCTAGTCGGCGTTTGTTGTGAATACTGAGGAGTCATGCCTAACGTGCCTATTCCTGTGAGAGGTCTATTTGGCTAGGATTAGAATTTCCTGCCTGCATGAGTTGAGAATGGTGATTTGCCTGAGCAAGTTCTAACCCCCTCACTTTTTCTACTAACATTGAAATGACTTCATTTGGTGAAGTCACGGTATTTTGCCTTAGCGGCGTTTGTTGTATATCCTGGTGTTGTATAGGCATGTGATATCCTGCTATGAATTGATCGCCGCCCTGCCAAGTTTCCCCGAGGGCATTTCCTATATGTAGTGGCGTGGAGGTATTTTCTTGAAAAGAGACCTTCGGGTTGTGTTTGTAAACCTCCTATAGGTGGGTACATACTTCGAGAACGTTGTTCATTCCTGGCATAACGTACTGAATGTTCATCATCTAAAACCTAGGTATGGGTTTGCTTGTCTACTAATTTGTGGTCTAAGTAGTATCTGAGGAGACGAACTAGATTCTCCTGTGAGTGTCATATTGTTCGAGCCTGAAGGCTCTGTTTGTTGTGTTTGAGCGAGCTGATCCAACTCCTCTGTTTGGAAAGATGAGCTATATCTGACCCTTGGAGTTTGTGTTGACAACTGGTTAGTTGAGTAGTTGTCACCCCATACTGAGAGCGAGGGCGATGATTGTCTATTCAGTTGAGCGTAGTATGCCTCAAGACCTAGAGAGAGGCCTACCATATGCATCGAATCCCGACATATTCGGGGGGTATATGAATACCCGCAGAATAATGGGAAGGAGCGAAGGTGATGGTGAAAGCTGATGAGGTAGTAAAAGACAAAAAACGGCGTGTAAATGGTGAAAGAACCAGTTGTTTAGAAAGTTTCACGTCGGGTTCACCAATTTTGTACGATGGAAAAGTGACAAGCGAGCGTGGGAAATCTACAAGTAACTTTCCCTCGCACCCGACTTCCCGAGGTCGTGCCAAGACAACCGGTGGGGATTGAATATGCGTGGGATGCAGACAAACTAGTTAGGCAATCTCATGTCTTCAACACGCACTAGTGGAAATTGCGAATCTAAGGCAAAGAAGGCCCTCCTAACCTGAACTGGTGTGATAGATCAATCAGCAAGGATGACTACTCGAAGGCTCCAATCAATATCGAGCTCTGGCGTGATTCGGTCTATGGGTTGCGGAATACGTGGAAAATGACCTGGGATAGTTTCGTGTATATTTCCAGATAAGGTCATAGGGTGGATGGTAGATATAATTGACTCTATGGGCGATTATCTGGCCTAGTCCAGAACTCCTTAGCTTCGTTAGCCGCTATGTCTAACAAGGATAACTGTTTGATGATGATAGGTGGAAGTGGAGTAGATCTGAATATTGATGTGCGTAGGCCAGCGTCAACGTCAGATTTGACCAAAACGTGTGTGCTTGGTCGTCTTCTATGTTTAACCCGTGTAATTGAGAACTGATTTGTTGTAACTTTACCGTTGTTCGGAAGACTTGGATCCTAAGATTCTGATCTATATCAATTATTGCTGTGACGAGATTGGGTTGGGACACGATTGGCTCGAATACGTATTCTCTGGGCTCTCTAGGTCCCGTGATTGTCATACAAAAGTAACAACATAAATCTAATTGCAGCAAGGTAAAATTAACTATGTAAAGTGTTTCGTAAGCATATATGATTTCTCTATTTTTGTATTTTTCTGATGAATTTTATATGATGAAATTGATGGAGCAACTATTTTAATATATCTAGAAATTGACCATTAATCTAATGACGAATTTAAAACAAACAAAATAACCGAGTATAGCTACTTGCATGTGCAGTTGTAAATCTATTCTAAACAAAGAAATAACTGATCTAATCTATTTAAAAGACTCTCGATCCTACCTCAGAAGTGAGGAATGAATCATAGTCTCTCAGAAACTATCAATCCCCATAGCTTCCCTGGCAATATCGAAAGTAAAATTGACTGAAATAAAGTGATTGGCTACTCTATTTGATATGCTCCTAATTAAACTTTGAAAGCTAGAACCTGGATTCTGCAGAACAGTGGCGAATCCGATGGTGTGTGTGATTTTGTCCCCTCAGTGTGATCTCCTCGCTCCTTCGTGCTCACGTGAATCCAAAAAAGCGTGTAATGCTAGCATCAACAGAAGTAGATATTGGGACAAAGGCAGCTTAGGATACAGACTGAATACAATGCGAGTAGGAGAGAGATAGCGCAAGAGTACAGAGCTTGGCTTATGCAATTCCTAGCGGGATCTATTGCGAGTCATGCAACATAAAACGTCCAGAACCTGAAACTATCCTGTTTGAAGAACAAAACCTGCAACTTTAATGGCTTCCTATTGGAAAACAGACTATCCTACTCCAATGGATTGGATGCAATATCAACAGCACTTGCACAAGATGGATATGTGGCTTCCTAACAGCAAAACAACACTAAGCTAAGAATTCTAAGCAAAATGAAAGACTAATCTATTGCAATGAGAAATTCAGAGGCAAATTTGAGGGGCCATTTGCTTGAGCACAAGCTAGCTATTTATAGCAATTCATTCACCCAAAGGTAAAAACCAAATTGATCACCTAAACTATAAACAAAGGCAAAACACTATTCCAGGGAACCAGAATCATTAATGCAAGCTCAAGGCGGTGAAAAAAAGTTGGTAAACGTTGAAAATTTACGTGAGTCGCGTTAAAAGAGCATTCTGGAAAACGCATGCAAGACCGCCGCCCTGAGCAGGGCGGCGGTTACAGGACCGCCACCCTGTCCAAGGCGGCGGTCACGAGACCGCCGCCCAAGCAGGGCGGTTGGTTTCGTAACTGAAGAGCAAAAGGCAAAGAAAAGAGGGGAAAAGGGAAAAACAAAGCACGCGGGGGCTAAGCGGGGCATACGGGATGATAACGCATACTTGGAGAGCCTTTTCCGGATCCCGAACACCTTGCGAGGAGACCTGTATCATCATTGGGGCATGTGTTACGTTGTTCCAGTGGTGCAGTACCCTACAATTTTGGGTACGTACAGTACCCTCTATTCACTCCAAACTGAGGAAGAACCCTACCAAGAATCTTCCTACTACACCTATGGAAAATAGCATCTTCTAACAGGGTGAGTCTCCCGTTGTCTCCCTTAATCCAGATTTGTCTCCCTTAATCCGGATTTGCTCTACAACAATATTCAAAGCATTCATGAACATGGTTTAATATGTCATTTTATTCGTATCCCAGCCTATGTTTGAAAGAATATAAAAAATAGGTATTGGAGAATTGGAAGCACTCAGAAAAAAATGGCTGTTTACATGATGCTGTTGGGCTATTTTCTAGTGATCTTCTAAGAACTGGACAAGAATTGGGCCTTTAAGAATGGATCTTTACCAATGGAAGACTTGGATTTTTCATGAAAAAGTGGACAATTCAGATTTATTCTCTTTGAAGAGTGGCCTACGGCCCAATTAGAAACCAAAATCATATTGGGCTAGGGTGGGTGAGACTTTTCTAGGCTCCCCCTGGCATTTCAGCATGATTCTGTTTAAAACGAATAGGTAAATCCCTGTGCTCTGTCCTGCTGATTTCAAACATCATGCAGAAGATTTGTGCAGATCATTGACCTCTACTAAACCTTGCTATGATGCTATAAACTGTTAGATTACACTTGGGAGGAGCATGTTATGAAATGATTAATGCCTTTCAACTTTAGGTTTTGTTTTTGATAACAGACATCTAAAATATACCTGCCCAACAATAAAAGTTGAGCAAGCTCCAGACAAAATGTGGGAGGTCGGGGGATGTGTCACATTGTGATGGGCTCGAATGGAAGCCAGCAAAAAGCAGATTTTTGAACTAGCTTGAATTAAGAGAATGCTTATGAAAGATCAAGCTGAGACTACTCCATTCAATCTGTTGGGAGTGGGTGAGAATACGCCCTTCAGTAAGCAGCGGTTGGTAGGTCCTTCTCACTCAGGGTATATGAGTTTGCAATATTACAAGGAAAACGAACAACACTCTTTCAACGAGAAGCACATTTATGGAAGAACAAGAAAAGGAAGAGGTGAATCAAGATGTTACATTTCACAAGGAGGTAAAAGATTCACGAGGGGAGGAATGACAATCCCTCAGCTCATGAGGGAATGAATAAAGAACAACCTGATTTGGGAGAAGAAACAAAATTTAAAGGGACAAGAATCATTTGGGCACCATTTGCGTGGGTAAAACCTGGAACTGGTAGACCCCAAAAGAGTGGAAAGAATAACAAGCACCTTGTTATGCAAGATTGAGTTGAAGAACTGGCAGAAGGGGATAAACACCACTTAATTACTAAGAAACTAAGAGATAGATCCTTATCCATCTTTGCACTTATATGAAAAGATTATATTATTTATAGATTCCTTTTTCGTCCCTTAAGATGATCCTTGATTTTTATAAGATTATTTATGTATAGATTCCTTTTTCGTCCCTTAAGATGATCCTTGATTTTTATGCGATTTAACAAAATTAATTATTTAACCTATCAAAAGAAACATAAAATTTAGAACTAAGAAAACTTCATAATTTGAGCATGCTTTCCAACATGCTTCATAATGCAAGTGAAACACACAACACTTAAGACATACACAACAAACGATTGCATCCAAAAATATCAATAATAGTATGTATCAATCCCCAAAGATTTTCATATTCACAATCTTTCAGAATATGTCCAGACTTTAGTGTAAAACATTCACTGTAACCAATTGTTTAGGGGAGGTTAACAGGTTTTGTCATTACATACAGTCTATGGATAGTAAAATAAGTTAGTTGTTGATAGTTCAGATGAGTCTCTCTCACCCATGGACCCATGGAGGGGGCTTGGGCTTCTCTTTTTACCAAGAGATTGATACCATGAAGTTGGAACAATATAGCTCCAGGAATAAAATGAATTTTCCCTTTAAAATAGGAGCCCTTGACTTTTAGGTGGCAAACTTTTAAGCAGCTCTAAAAGAGAGGAGCTGAAAGTTTCCCCCCACCAGCTTAGGGACTTATCGTCCACATGGCACCATGAGTAATATTTGTTTTGGGATTTTAAAATTTGATAAAAAAAATTGGACCACTTAATTGCATGTAATGTTGAGTATAATGCCAATATGGGCACTTCATTAGTTATGGTAGAATTAGTTTTAGTTGTGTTTTTGGTTTTTGAGAAAAAATTGTGGTTAAGTGTAAAATTCTATTGTTGGGAAATCTATTTTCAGAATTTTATTTTTAGACATCATTCTATTTTTATATTAGAAATGTCAGTAAGAGTGCAATTCACTGGATGTGCACTTAATTGAGTTCAAATCATTATCCAGTCATCTCACCAAGAGATGAGGCGCCAATTTCTATGAATAGATAATTAATTTTAGTCTTATCTAAGTCCATTTCAATTCTTATGAGAGTATTGGGGCACTTAGTTTGACTAGTATGCATGATAGTTGTGAGTGTGTCACTTAAACTAATAATGGCTTCTTGCACATCGACCATTTCTTATCAATGGATAATACTTGTCATCTTGAGTCTAATTATAGTCATCTTTAATTGACTTTAGTTCATTTAGGAGTTGTAGCTCCTATTATTTAATTTTTTTACTTGTCATCGCAAATTAAGACAAGTCTTGTTGTAAATGGCTATATTAGCCTTGTTTATTGATTAACTGAATACGCAATAGTGTGGCAAATTTTTCCAAGTGGAAACACTTTTTGCATTGAGTTTATCTCTAACTTTATTTGCATGTATTTTAAATTTTACAAAGAAAACCAGCAAGCTTGGATTCATTTTGAGATTATTCAATGCATATTATTTAAAGGTTATTTCAGATCTGATTTGCACTCCATCCACATCAAAAACCTTCATGTAATATCCTACAATTTCTCACCTTAAATTTCTCATAACAACAAAACTATATATTCATGGGACCACTAAATTAGAAAAGACTCTTACATTTTCCTCAATAACACCCCGCTGAGGAAAAAGAGGAAGCTCCCGCTTCATTGGACCCACACCCAAAAAACATTAGTTAAATACCCTACAAACCAAATAAACAACAAAGATAAAGCCAAATAAATGCATATACCTCAAACTTAATAAATTTATGCCCAAATGCCTAATTGCATCTCTACTTGTATTTAAAAGCCTCACTAAGAGCCCTCAATGACTCGGTCCATCAATTCGAACAATCTACACGAGGTAAACGTGTTGTAAGTGTCCTTCAATCATCATCTGGTTATTTAAATAGGGTTACATGGGAGAAAATAAGGCTAAAACAAACCCTATTACAATCTCTTGCAATAAGGAGTTTAAATACGTCACAATACGGGTTGTCAATTCCAATTGTTCCAGCAGGGAATTCCTATTTCCAGAGCCACTGATTTGAAATCTTGATCCATTGAACATAATTAAAATTTCAAAGTGGACGAAATTTAGAGTTCAAAACATTGTAATTACCCAAAATCTGAGTTAAAACTCAAAAACCAGAACATATAAAATTATTAAGAGGCTGCATCAGAGCAAATCGGTATTATTTTAAAAAACCATGTGATGCCACAGATCCAGATCGAATTTAACATTTCCGTTCGTACGACATACGCTTCAACAAGATAAAAGCTAGATACAACATAGCCCGGTTGGCAGATAACGAAGCTACCTAATTATATATAACTGTGGAAACCCCCGCATGCATAAAATGATAAAACCCAATTGAAGCATAGCAAACCACAATTCAACCACGGTAAAACCCAGCTTGAGGATAGTGAAACCCAATTCCAGGCGTTGTAAGACCAATGTAAAACCCAATTCAGGCATGGTAAGAACCATGACCTCAAATCATACCACGATTTGAGCACAGTACAACACAATTCAGGCATAGTAAGACTCCATGACGGAACCAATTCAAGCATTATAAAATATAAAAAAATTTAAACTAAAATGGTAAATGAAAAGAATCGTCAAAACCTTTGTTTTGGTCTCAACGCGGACGTCCAGGTATTGAAGGCGAGTTGACAAAGTGCCAGCGACACATTCTCCCAAAAAGGGATTGATACAGTGCAAGCCCGGCTCTGCAATCTTCACAAACCGACCCCCACTTCTCGATAATTCCCCACAGTCGCCTGATCGACGCACAACCAACACAGAAAACCCCCCATTTCTTAAATTCAACTCCTCCACCTGCAACGATCTCAAATTATGTATTCCTGCTAATCTTGAATGTCCGTGGAATTCTGAAAATACCCGTATTCCAAGCCTCTACCCTTGTTTCGAGCTTTAAAAATCCAAATCGTAAAGAAGTCTTCAAGAGAGATATTTATAGAATGGGAGAAGGAAGATATTATGATTTAAGATATGTATTAGCAAATTTCATGTTCCATCTGTAAGCAATCTCGTCAATTGTTGTATAATTTATTTTCTTTTTTATCACACTAAGGACGAGAATGGCAAGGTATGGCCAAAAAAAAAATGTGTTTTGTTTAAAAAATTAAAGACAACCAGACAACCTAGAACATACACAAAGGCCAAAAAAACTTGAGAAATAAGAGTTTGAAAGAATGCATATGAAAATCACAATTATATAGATAAACATCATGAAAACCATACGTAAAAAAGTCCAATCAAGTAGGCAGTTCCAACAGAAGAGATGTGTTTGTGAATATACAAAAAAGGAAATGTAAGAGAATAATTAGGAGATAAAAATTTACAAAAAAGGTGTATTGTGCATAGAAGAGAGTTCGAGTTTTTTTTAATACACAATATCGCTAAGGTAATTTTGAGGAAACAATGTTAATATATTTGTAGGAAAATGTAAAGAAATATGGAAATGTATGATTATAGACACAAAATCACACACATGTTACTATTTTAGTATGTCATCAGTATGTTGTTTATATACATGGATCTTGAGTAAGAAAAGTATTCACTAGTGACACCATTCCTTGTCCATCTACGTCTATTGATTGCTTCTTACTGTGTTTCTCCTCCCCACATCTGTCATTTTTGTATCTACTTTTGGTCAGGTCATAGGGATCTTTGTTTGTCTTTCATTTCACATTTGTTGTTATTTATCTTAGGACAACCAGCGCCTACTCTAGACACTAATGCCCAAACGCTTCTGTCCATTATGGGCACTTCTGTCATCTTTAATCTTTTTTACACATTTTGACATTTGTGGTCGGCCTTCTCTCTTATTTTGTCTTTATCATGTGCTCATAGTCGGCCTTTTGTGTCATTAGTGTCAAAATTCAAACAAGAGATCCATATATATACACATACATAACATACGATTATTTTGGCTGGCAATTCTAGGGGCAATCACATCTACATACTATCACTATCAATCAAAGGCACTACATGTTTTGGGCTACATACACTGCATAGGAAGGGGGAGTGTTGAATTCCATATCACAACATTTGCATCTTATCTAGTTATAGACCACTATCTTGGCGTCATCGACACGAGGACAGCTTAAGGACATATATTTCACACACAAGCACAAAGAACTGCATGGAATCTAGAAAGTAGTGCAACGCTAGGTCATAAGTTCACTCATCAAGTGACCGTTAGGGTCAGTCCGACTTCACATATTACATATTTAATTCAAATTTGATGTGTTTATGAGTTTATGCAGGTAGCTAGGTTTTTTTGTAGGTATATAAGTACCATCGGCAATCAAAGAGTGAATATCAGGTGACTGACAGAAAATAGTAGCGAAATCCTAGCAACACAGAAGAAACTAGATCCTAAGATCTTGCGCAAGTCGTGGACACCCAGATTCAGTCATCAGCGCCCAGGCACTCCTGGATTGTTATGGGCCTTACCCATCCTTGCTCGTGAGCTCTAGATTTCACAGGGAGTAGTTACAACGTTGTTTGTATCCTGATTAACTAAAATGTGGATTTTATTAAGTTAATCTAAACTAGGAACAATGGTAAATAACAGTAAATAAAAGCAATAAATAAATATGGAAAGTGACCTAAGCAACTAGGCTAATGAAAATTAAAACCCTAATGTGTGAGAATGAGTAAGGAGACGACTTAGCTTATTCGCATGTTAATTTGGCCTATGTCATAAAATAAATTGAATATTTTGGAAGCGGGAATGAACATGCAAAGGTCCTAAAAAGGAAAGATCTGGGGATATTTAACTAGACTGGGGCACTTAAGAGAGGATCAGGGTGCCTGTGGGCGCCCCTCGTCTAAGTTTTGGGGCGCCCTAGTTTGTGTAGGAGGTCCAGAAACCAAATTTGTAGGGTCAGAAGATGATGTGTAACCTTCGTTGTCTGCCACATGTAACTCGATGCTCTGTGCCAAATTTCATTGATGATCAACAATGAAGAATAGACCTGCAAAACCCCAAAACAAACATCAAACCCCTAAAAAAAAGAAAGATGAATGTGAAGGGGTCGGACTGTCCTTAGGGGCCACAACGGTGGACTTACTAACTGAGTGATGCACTACATCTCAGACCCGATGTAGTTCTATGTGAGTGTGTGTGTAATCATTGCCCTAGGTGCTCTTATGTCAGTTCGCACTTTGTGAAAGTAGTGAGCAATAACTATGTGTAGAAATGTAATAAATGATCGATGGAATAGAATAAACTTCCCTCCTATGAGCTTGTGTGATGTAGAGGGAACCAGCCTTGTCCCTTGTGATGAAGCTAAATGGATGCAAATGAGCTCTAGATGCCTTAGATGGAATGTAACCTTAGGTGATGGTAGTAGTGCTTAGTGCTTGGTCCCTCGTTATTGTAACGCTCAAAATTACTAGAAATGGAAAATGAGGATTTTTTTTAAAACATACATAAAAAACAGATTACACAGTTGTAATCGTACAGATTTATTTAATCGAATTCTTTAAATCAAATTTGTTATTTTGATCTGTCTGATAACATCCATGTGTGCGGCTGAGAAGGGTGAATCCAAATCTCCACGATCTCCCTTCGCCACTACTTCGAGTGACAATGCTTATTAGCATTTTGGCTCAACCTTTTCCAGGTCATGGGAACCAATGTGAAAGTCCTTCGGGTCTACCACAAAGCTAGTTTTTTTGTCTTTGTATTCCGGTATTCGACCATTACCTAACCTCATGTTCACTGTGTTCAACTTCCCATGATCAGGTTACTGGTAATTTTAATTTAATTGGAGGACTAGGTGATCAAACAATGCACAACCATCAATGCATTACTTTGGCCAAAGTTTTCCACTATGTAGGTTATGGCTAACCTCAAGACAACACCCTAGTCTTATGAGTTTAAGTCTTTCGCCACCTCACAACTATCCCTTTCACAGTTATCTAGATCTTATAGTTATTGTATTTACGTTATTTTCCCATTTAACCTATCTTGCAAGGGTTTATATCGAGATAAATGCCAAAGGCCAACTAGGATCAAAATGAGATAAGTACATTTGTTACGCTGAAATTTATCTATTTCCAGCATTTCACATGTACTTATCCCTTAATATGCTTAATGGATCTTTTCATCTATTTATCTTCCCATTTAGTTTCTCTTTTCACGATGTTTGGTTTTTTAACCTTTAATTACCTTTTTATAACGATACTCTTCATCCTCTACACAATAGGCTTTACAATCTTAACATGTTAATACCAAGTTCACTTGGAAGGCCAAGTTAAATATATATTAAAACATGTATATTTAATTATTCCTTCAATTAGCTACACCACTAAATAGCTTATTTAATTTAGAAATTAAAGCTACTTGATTGTTACAATAATTGCCCAATTATTGGCTTCATACATTGACAAATATCAAATAAATAAATATAACATTTATGATATGTAAGATTTTTTCTCTTATAATATTTATCATTTACTCATATTAAGATATTCTTTCATACAAGGTAGTCATCTCTTTATTAAAATCATAAATTACATATGTCGTTAAGGTGAAATATTTAACTATTACGGTAACTCTCACATGTGTGCAGCTGAGAAGGGTGAATCCAAATCTCCACGATCTCCCTTCGCCACTACTTCGAGTGATAATGCTTATTAGCATTTTGGCTCAACCTTTTAAAGGTCATGGGAACTATGTGAAAGTCCTTGGGTCTACCACGAAGCTAGTTTTTTGACTTCGTATTCCGGTATCCAACCATTGTACCTACCTCATGTTCAATATTTCAGCTTCCCATGATCAGGTTACAGACAATTTTTTTTTATTTAATTGGAGGACTAGGTGATCAAACAATGCACATCCATTAATGCATTACTTTGGCCAAAGTTATCCGTCATGCAGGTTACAGACTAAACTCAAGAAAACACACTAGTCTTATGATTTTTAAGTCTTACGCCACCTCACAACTATCCCTTTCACAGTTATCTAGATCTTTTTAGTTTGTATTTACGTTATTTCCAATTTAACCTATCTTGCAAGGGTTATATATTGAGATAAATGTCAAAGGCCAACTAGGATCATTTATGAGATAAGTACATTTGTTATGCTGAAATCTAACTATTTCAACATTCTCGCATATACTTGTCCCTTAATATGCCTAATGGATATTTTCATCTATTTATCATCCCATTTAGTTTCTTTTTTCCATGATGTTTGATTTTTAACCTTAAATTACCTTTTTATAATGATACTCTTTCATTCTCTATACAATAGGATTTACAATCTTAACATATTAATACCAAGTTCACCGAAAGGCCAAATTAAATATATATTAAAACATGTATATTTAATTATTCCTTTCAATTAGCTACGCCGCTAAATAGCTTATTTAATTTATAAATTAAAGACACTTGATTGTTACAATAATTTGCCCAATTAAAGGTTTCATACATTGACAAATATCAAATAAATAAATTCAATACATTTGTGATAAGTAAGATTTCACAACTTCAAGTATTCATCATTTACTCATATTGAGATATTATTACACACAAGGTAATCATCTCTTTATTAAAATCATAAATTGCATATGCTCGTTAAGGTGAAATATATAACTATACGGTAACTCTCAAATGTGTGAGGCTTTGAAGGGTGAATCCAATGGGTCCAAGATCTCCCAATAATTCAGCCACTACTTTGAGTGACAATGGATAGCATCCTTTCACTCAACCTTTTCCAAGTCATGGGAACTCATTTAAAGTCCATGGGTCTACGATAAAACTAGTCACAAGACATGTATTCCGGTATTCCGACCAGTCCGACCTCATGTTCATGTGTTCAACTGGTCCCATGACTAGGAGTAGTGGTAATGTCAGTTCAAATAGAACTAGGCATGACATATTAACTCCATTTTCTAATGCAATTAATTAATGGCCAAAGAAACTGATTTACACTATGTAGGTTATCAACTAAGCACAAGGTAATACAGCTGAAAATGTATTACTGAGTTTAAGTTTCTATAAACCTCACAACTATGAATGCACAGTTAAACAGAACTTACCAATTTCTATTTACCGATCATGTTTCCCATTCAACAACCTATCTTGCAAAGGTTTATATCGAGATAAATGTACAAATTCCAACTTCAAAATCAATAAGTACATTTGTTACATTGAAATGTATCTACATCAACATTTCGCATGTACTTATCCCTTAATATGCCAATGGATGATTCAGAAGGGTATGTATTTCCAATCAATTAGTTTCTACAAATTTTCACAAATATCCCCATTTTTACTTCATTACCTTTAAATGATACTCTTCATCCTGGTAGACAATAGGATTTACAATCTTAACATGTTTTATATATCAAACTGGACCAGGTTACATCAATTTAAATACTCTTATTAGTAAACATGAACAATTTAATAATTTCTTCAATTAGCATACACCATATCATAGTATATTTAATTTACCCAATCATGCCTCCAATTACTTGATTGGTACATAATTGGTCAAGTTATCCTGGCTTTCATGACATTACAAATACAAATAAATAAATATTTCACATCTTATGATAAGTAAGATTTTTCACTTCTAATATTTATCATAGGCTATATTAAGATTTCTTTTAAACAAATTAATCATCTCTTTATTACAAGACATCATCATTATACATGTGTTAAGGTGAAATTTATAACTATTACCATAATCTCATGATAGTGATTTGAATATTAACAATGTCCAAGCCCCATAAGAGGTTTAACACCCACAAATTATGGGATTCAAAATTCTACAAATGAAATCCTAGTATCTCATTTAGATCCATGCTATATAAAACTTCACAAGACACGAAAAACCCCAATCCAAATGTGATGGCTAATTGTCCCAATACTGGAGTTGGTATGTTTCACCAAAATGACTTTATATTACCTCCATTTTTCTGATGCAATTATTTAAGAAAATATGAAACGTTATAATGTTCATTTTATCAACAAACGCATGAAAACCCACGGAGAATGTATTATCACATGTTTAAACATCACAAATGACAAACTATGTTTTCCTAATAGGAATTAATAATATCTATTGTAGCAATCAATTCCTCAGAATCACAAATCAAAACATAATCAAACCATAATCATTCAATTTCAGACAATGAATTATGATTAAACCACGAAGACAAATATGCTTAAACTTGGTATAGATTCAACAATTGTATTTCTTACCATCCAACCAAGAAGCAGCTTAACAAAATTGTTATTACAAGCCAATATTTCCAAATTACAATTAATCAGATTCCCTTAGGTAATGAGCAGCTGCTATTCAACACACAATAACTCGAATTCAAACAATCAAAATTCATACATACACATATATTCACCTATAGATACTATATAGATATACTATCTATATAAATATCTATATGTATGTCCATATATTTATAAATACAGAATACATATCATATATATATATATATATATATATATATATATATATATATATATATATATATATATATATAAGAGATATATATTCTATATATATATATAACAACTAAACAGGGTAAAAACACCTCTATTAAATCATTTTAACATGTTCTTTCAAAAACAGATCAACATAACAAATTAACCCACATACCACGGGATGATAATTTTGAAGTCTATTTGCATATAAAACACCCATGACGTTTTTAACACTTCAGTAATGAAATCCTTTAAGAAAAACTAAGTCATCTTACATAGACTGTTAACGGCGAATTTTTTTCAATCTAGTAATAAAATTATACCTACTGGCAAAGTGACTTAACATATCCAATTCAGTTATGTTCCAAACATCTAATTTCTTTTCTATTTAGAAAATAGAATCCATCTCAAACAAATATTTCCAAAATGATGAAATACCTGGTACAGGACAAAACCCAATCTCTTTTCATACAAATAAATTATTGTTTGACTGTAATAAAATCTATAAGGTAGAAAGGAATTTGGGTTTCCAGAAATCAAATTTAAAGAAAAAAATAAAATAAAAATTGATTAGGAACACCCATCTACATTTTTTTTTCTAGGTTTAGCTAAAGTCACAAAAAGAAAACTTAGGAGAATACAGAATCCATCAATTTCCTTTTTAGATTTCATTTCCAAGCAATTAAATCAGAAGTCTGTCCACAAATTCATTTAATTGCCATTTAAATCAGAATGTGTATTTCCTCATTATTTACAAATAATGCTGCAGAGAAGGGAGAAGATATTCATGCCTAAAGTAAACCCAGAATTAGCAAACCTTCTTACTTGTCCAGCTCCAACAAGTTGAATCCTTCCTTCCTCCCAAAACTCATGCAGGTATCCCAGAAGAGAGAAATGAAAACAGACAAAGGAGAAAGAAAATAAAATATAATGAAGAAACTATAGTTGTATAATGGAGAATTTTTGGGCTTCTCAATGTTGCTTCATGCATCAATGCATGTCACATACTTGGTGTCAAATGAAGGTGTGTCCCTTTAAAACCCTCAGATTTTTAAATATTAAAATATTATTACATTATTATTCTTTTTAACTTTTGATTTACATGCCAAATCCTTTTAGGATTTATAATATATAATTTCACAAATAAATAATGCATTTAAGTTAAAAACATTCATAATAAAATATTAATTGATACCTAACTTCAATGGTAAAATTAATCATCATAATATAATTCCACATATTGCCAACAATATGTTCATTGTAATAATTATTTGAGTATTCTCATAAAGCTGGTTTGATATAGCATTGCCAAATAAAACAGAGGCAATTATTTATCACGGTTATTGCAAAAGTCGAACAAAACATAAGACGACCAAACCGATTAAAATAAATAAACGAAAGATTCACTATCATTTATGAATCATTTTACCTATGATTAAGGCCTAATCATGTTTTAGGAAGGATCATCAAAGTGGGTGCGGAGTTATTTGTTCTGAAATGTCATGCCCCGCAGCAAAAGTTGTAGGTCATGATACGATGAACCAAATGAATTTTATACCCAATGATGATCTCGTCTAATCCTATTTAGACTTAACTGTAGTTAATTTAACTTACAAGAAATTTTGGGATGTTACAATTATGGACTCATAACTTTGTATTTATATGGTTCTCTTAGTTCTAATTTCATAATTAACCCCAAAGAGGTTGAACACCAAAAAGATAGAAAGTTCAAATGGCTAGAAAGTTCCCAAAAAGTGGCGGGAAAGTGTAAAAAGGATCAGGGCGCCCCGATTGGGACCAGGGCACCTGTGGGTGCCCCAGTCCAGGATAGAATGACAAAAAATGCTAAAAACAAATTTGGGCATGTATGCGGTAAAGGTCGGCAATGACAAGTAGAAAAACAAATTAAAATGGCTAAAAAGATGGGGGTTAATTAGTACTTTCTTCACTCAAAAACCATATGAATAGTAGTATGAGATCGGGACTAAATAATACCCAAAGTGTGTGATTTAGTGTCTACACATCCTGTCCAACTCTTTACACTGCTCAGATTAGCTCCAGATCACACAAGAATTAGATAAGTTATTTATTTCATTTCATTTACTTATAGTTTTGCATTTCTTGAGTGCTTAGCACCTGTATCTTGTAGAGGTATTTTACATCATATCAGAAATTTTTAATCTACGTAAATGGATTTAAAGAAGTTTTTTATGATTTCATTGTGGTGATACCCCACTCTCCCTTGAAGTTCTGTTCCCAATAGAGTTATATGAATGGTTGACACTCATACGCTAATAGAGATATTGATTTAATAATATATGAATATTAAATCTAATTTCAGAGTCACTATGATGATATACAACAGAATACAAATGCTAAGAACTCTAAAGATGCAACCATGTAAGAAAATGAGAGAGATAGGGAACTTATCTAATTTTCACTTATCCTGAAGCATAGATATTGAACTGAGCAACTGATGAACATGCTAGGGTAGAGTGTCGAAAATGCTTGATATAAATTCTAGAAGCTTACAAACTGAGCTTGACACAGGCGCCTGGGATAGGGCGAGGGTGCCAGGCAGTCAAAGACCTTCTGTAGGCGCATGTGACTATGCAGAGAGTCAGAATATGATTTTTCCTGTGTCGTTAGGGTTTCACTATCCTTTCTTGTTGATCACATGTATGTCACTGGATGATCACCAAAATTCACTGGTAACCTACAAAATAGATGATATCCTGTAAAATCCCCAAACTACATCAAATCCTAAAAAAAAATATGCAAATGGGGAGTCAGAACTGACCCTGGTGGTCACCTGACAGAGTGAACTTATGACCGAGAACTATGCACTACATCTCAGAATCCATGTAGTTCTATGTGCTTGTGTGTGAAATCATTTCCTTAGGTTTCCCTCGCACCAATGATGCCAAGATATAGTGGGCTATAGCTAGATAGAATGTAAATGTGTGGATGGAATTCAAGAACTTCCCCTTCCTATGCAGTGTATGCAGAGTAATAAGCCCAAAATGTAGTCCCTTTGATAGTATGTAGATATGATTTCCCGTTTATAGAATTTCCACCCTATAATGGTATGTATGTTGTGTATATATAGGGATATCTTGCTTGAATTTCGACACTAGTGACATGACATGCTGACTAGGACCTCATAGGATAGGAGTAAGAAAACTGAAAAATGCCGACCACAAATGTCAAAAATGTGAACAAGAATAAAGAGGACAGGAGTGCCTAGGGTCCAGATAGATAGACGACAAATATGAGGAATGCGCTGGCACCTAGTGTCTAGCTGATAGGTGCTGATGTCTTGAGATAACTGATGAAAAATGAGTAAGAATACTGATAGTAGACATGGATCCCTGTGACCTGACTAGAACTGGGTGCAAGAAGTGATAGATGTGAGAGATAAAGACAATAGAAACAATCAAAGCAAACAGATGGACTAGGAAGTGTGTCACTAGTGAATACTTTTCTTAATCAAGATCCATACATATAACAACATACTTGGCAAGTATAGTAAAATAGTAATATGTGTGTGATTTTGTGTCTACATTCCCCCCCCCCCCTTTATGCTATTTGAATGAAATTCAAGTAGTGTAAAGGAAGTAAGGAACATACCTGTGAGAAGTCTGAGAAGCCCTGTTTGTAGAAGTACGTGCAAAATAAGAACATATAGCGTGGCAAACCATGGATCAACATGTTGATTCCATGTGGTGTAAATAGAGATAGTGAACCATTGTAAGGAGCACTTGGAGAAATTGATGATTTAATTCAAGAATTTGGATATTTCGAATTGTTGTTAATGGAGATTTGAAGGGGTAGGGAGTGATCAATTCCCAACTGATTTTGTATGTTTAATCAAGATTAAGGATTTGGGTCATCTTGCCACCAGAGGAAGAGTGTTAGGGAGAGAGGTCTAGTTTTACCCTCCAACTATGACTACATCCTCAAAAGGTCCAACCACTGCAGATGGATAAAGACCAAATTTTAGTTCCATTTTTGATCCATGTTGAATAACCCATATAAGAGTAGTATAGGAAAGGAAATGACATCTCATTTCCCCCACTCCATAGGTGTTCATGATTTGTAATGCTAGATGGCTTCCATGTTAGGTCATCTAGAAGTGATGTAAAGTGGAAATAATTCCCATGTTAGGTCATCTGGAGAGATAATGAAAGTGATGTAACTCCCAAGTTAGGTCATCTGGGAGAGATAATGAAGTGATGCTATGTTGTACCAATCGATTGAATTGATTTGAATATTGAATGATTGTTTTGAATTTGAATGTATGTGATAAATTACTCATGAGTGATATTTTTTCACTTTTCCCCCCCAAGATTAGGTCATTAGGGGGAATAGATAGAAAGTATTAGAATAAATGTAGAATTGTTGCTTATAGAGAATTATTTTTGATAATGATGTATTAGGAGTATCGAATGATCATATAGTAGCCTAAGGGGGATCATAGGGTGATCCTAATTGTATGCCCCCCTTTCAGGTGAAAGGGGGAGGTAGTGAATATAATGAGCACTAAGCCAAAAGTAGATGTGAAATAGTGTAATAGTGAGAAAAATGTAGTATAGTAGATGTCACAAGATTGTGTGTATGTCAAGTTGAAAATGTGCCAGATTGGAATATAATATTGTGGAATGTGTACAGTATGATGGTAGGAGAAATTCTGAACCAAATGGCATGCAAATGGGGAAGAAAATGGAGTAGTGAAGCTCAAGATATGAGTCAAAACTATGTGTGTCATGTATTAATTGGAAGAATGAGTGCAAATGGTAACTATAGTAAAGTAAAAATTGCAAAAAGTGTTATATATAGTAATGGTGAAAAGTGAATAGTAACTTCATTTGAACCTTGATTGAGTGAGAATTTGAACTCTGAGCTTGTGAGGATGCCACAAATTAGGGCAAGTGAGGTTGACTAGGTTTGAGATGGTACATGGAGGCAGCCGTGACATCACAAATGCTCAGATGAGTTGGTAAGTATGAGTATTTTTGGAAAATGTGGAGAATTTTACTTCGATTTTGTCAATTTTTTGTAAAATTTGAAATTTAATGTTTTTGGTGTTTCTGACTTGGGTGAGAGCGGCCAAGGCATTGATGTCCTTCAAGACACCAATGCCTAGTTCTAGGCATTGGTGACCTTGTTCTAGGCACCCGCATCCTACTCCTAGGTGTTGGTGACCAGGAGAGGACTTTGATAGTGCAATGTGAAATATTGACATTTTGATGGATTTTTGTGTTATGATTAGTTGATTTGGAATATATATGAGGCACTAATGTTGAGTATTTGTTGGTGTTTGTGTTGTGTAGAGATATATTCATTTGAGGGAGTTCGTGGAGGTCAACATTTGAGTACATTGTTGACTTTGGGGTTATCTAATGTGGAGTGGGACATACTAGATCATGTCGGCCTGCGACACATAACGAGATTGGGGGAGGTACCCCATAATATGCCTATGATTACTGCATTGTGTGAGTAGGTGGTGTGTAGATACTTGTACTTTTTGGTTTCCTACTAGGGAGATGACTATGACCCTAGAGGATGTATATCATATATTTCGATTACCAGTTATGGGTGAGAGAGTATAGGTGATGGCCATAGTGGATGCTCAGAGGAAGATGAGGGATAGATAGATGGTACTTTATAGGCACATGGGTACAGATAGAGACCCATATTAGTCTAGATTCCATACTGAGATTAGGTGTTCCGTGATTATGGAAGTTCATTGCAGTGATTATTGCTTCATCAGTGGTAGTAGAGGGTGGTGGTGTGGGCATCTTGTATAAGATGCATGATATTTGTCAGCATATAGAGGAGCACGAGATGAATGTTTTATGGTCACGATGTGTATTGGCACATTTGTATAGGGACCTATACAGGTTTACACAAGAGGACCATGGTGGTGGACTTGGAGCCACCACATTAGTTACATGTTTGGGATTATGAGCACATTTCTATATTGAGGCCCCTTGGTGGGCCGTGTGCAGAGTGGGTGAGGCCTGATATATTTGTTGTGAGATGGGTAGGTACCCAGAGTAGGAGGTTGGAAACCAATACTTATAGATCTATGCTTGATCGCATGGCCCAGGGGCCATCATATGGAGGAAATATCAAGACTATGGTGGATGCTAGAGGATGGAGTAGAGCTACAGTGTATTCGATGTACTATGTGGTTAGAGGACCGATTCCCAGGGGTAGCCAAGTTGTTTCAGGAAGAGTGAGTATCATGGTAGTTTGGTATGGCTCAGGATGTTCCCCTAGAGCCATATATATGGGTGTGAGCCACTAGCACCAGGCCAAGAGTGAGGCCAGGCCTACAAGAGCACAGTCTAGTGCACTCTAGCCCATGGATGAGGTAGATGTGGCCATAGAGCCAATATAGGTGGATGATGTAGGATGTACCCAGGACTTATATCAAGTGGTGGGTGACAACACTGATGGGTGATATTGTTTCCAGTTGTCGTAGATGTGGTCGGTACTCCACCGGTTGGAGGAACAAAGGGGACAGGAACCTACCCCTGATGGAGATGGCCTAGTAGCAATATTAGCTAGAGTGTGAGTATTTGTTCATTGTTAGTTGTTGATTGTCACTTAGTTGTATTTTTGTAATCATGTGTGTAACTAATGTGGTATTGGATGGTTGCAGGTGATGATTATTGGTCCTTGATTGTTGATTCATTCGATCCACACATTAACAGTGGAATGTACCTCTAGATGTGCTCATGGGAGTGGGATGTTGGAGTGAGTAGATGTTATTCATGGGGTGAGCATGCCCATTTATTTGAGCTAGTGGTGATTGCGGCATGGCCACATGTACCATATCTATTGAGTGAGCATGATGAGGTGCAAGTGGAGACTCAGTGAGCTAGGGAGGATTGTAGGAGGAGGATCCCTAGTGTAGGATGTTTTCACGAAGTATGTAGAGTTGTAGGGATGATTCACGGAGCAGTCAGTCGAGGTGGATTATTATGGAGGTAGGTAAAGAGATATAGAGGCCATGACCAGTGGTGTAGATTGAGCTGTGAAGCATCTAGTTCTAGAGTCTCCCGTAGTTGTATATAGTGATAAGTGATGATGATGATATGACATATATATATATATATAGCTATGCATGGGGTTTTGCCCCCCAATGATTGTATTTTTGAAACGATGATTTTTGTCGATATATATAGATGGATGATTGTCATTATTGTGTTGTTGTTTATGTTTATTGATATGTGATGTGATGATTGTTGTTCATATGTTGGTCTTGTGATGATTGATTTGTATTGTGTGAATGATTATGTTTATTTGAAATAGATGATGATGTAGATAGGAAATAGATGAGTAATGCTTGAAAGTTGGATTGTATGTATGAGATGAGGATAGATAGTATGTGATAGTAATAGATGTATGTAATGTAGTATAAAATTAATGAATGCCATAGATGTAAAATGATACATGATGTGTGAGTATGATGAAGATGGTAGGGGGAAGAATAATGATTCCCCCAACGTATGTGTAGAAAAGATGAGGTTCATTTATATAAGACCCCTCAGAAATCAAGAATGAACCATAGAACAAGAGTGCGTCATCAGGAAATGGTTTGACATTGTATTGCTAGAAAGATAGATCATGAAGCACAAAGTGTGAATAATGTGTGAGGTTCTTATTATAACATATCCCTCAATAGTCATGTAAGAACCATAAGAACATGAGTGCATCATGGGTAATGAGGTGAGAAAAATCACCTACCAAAGATGAAGAGGCCTGCAAGGAGCGGTGGAAGCATGTGAAGTGGTAGCAACATGAGTGTAAGAGCCAAACTGAATGTCAGATGAAATGGTGCCAATGATGGGAGATGTATGGTAGGAAGAATAGATGTCAATGGACTTAGGAAGCCAATGATTTGTAGTAGCATTGTGATGTAGGATGAGATGATATGCTAGTGGATGCAAGCTAGGTGGAGGACATGGATGAATAATGATCTTAGGAGATGGACAAATGATGACCTTAGAAGTGGGTGGAGGAGACAAGTGAACAGAAGTGGAAGCACACTTATGTGGAATTGGAGAAAGAGACCACTCACAAGAGTGAGAGCCAAAGGAAATGACACCCTTTATTATAATTGTTGTAATTTTTCATGTAAAGCATAACAGTCATTGTCCCTATGGCCATTGATGTGGTGAAAATTGCAATAAGGGTGATCACGTTGGTGATGCAAGAAGATGAGGAGGAGGATGTTGATTAGATGGAAAGTGAATTAAGCACTTATCAAGAAAGCACATAAAACATCATGAGGCTTACAACATGTGAGAAATACAATGGCTCTTGAGTGGGAGATGGAGAAGTACTTAGGTGGAGACTAACGTGGTGGAGGAGATGGAGGATAGGCTTATGAGGTGGAGGGGATGGAACCTTATGAGGTGAGGGATGGAGACCTTGGAGGATACTTATGGAAGAGGAGAAGAAATAGTAGATGATGTAGCAGTAGAAGTAATAAAAGGAGGATCTATAACATGTGCAAAAATTAAATCTTTGTTCTAGATCAATAAATTTATAGCATAAAATGTAAATGATTCACATGTATCATATTGTAATTTTTATTTTAATAAAGGAATCAAGCCACGACAAAAGATAAATTTCTTTTCTATATCAATAGGCTGAAATAACTAACTGATGCATGTAAGAATTGAAATGTAAAATGTAATCTAGAATAGGTTCTTTCTTTCCTTGATGCAAGCTAGGTAAGTGATCATGTGTAACTCTAGGACCATTGTTAAGCATAAAGCATCTAAGAAAAACATCTTCCATTTCACAATATGTACTAATAGATCCATAATGAAAATGAGTATACCATTGAAGAGCATCATCAACAAGACTATGATGAAAATATTTTAGTAACAATTGATCATTGGAATAAGAGGATAGCTAAAAAATAGTTCTTAAGATGCAAATATGGATTTCAGTGTTCCATTGAAACATGAAAATGTAGGCATGATAAAATCCTTAAGAAAAGTACCTGAATTGTGAATTTTCTTTGGAATAGGATTTCATGAAGAGAGTTATTATCAATAGAAGCATACTAGGATTTTCTTTTGAGCAGTAAGATATTGAACTTGAGATTGCAATTAGACAAAAAAATTCATGAGTGATAATTTGGGAATGTCATGTGAAGGAATCATAGAAGGAGTGAGAGACACATGAAGAGGTTGAAGTCTTTCCATTATGAGTGATCATGGGAATGTGAGAAGAAATATATGGAAGATGAAGAATCAATGGGAATGTAGATGTAGATGTAGAATAAATAAGAGAAGGTAATGAACTAGTAGGAATGAGAAGAATCCACATGAATATCATCTTGAGAAGAAGAAGAAAGAGAGGTAAAAGAATGAGGAGGAACATGGAATATTGACATAAATGCTAGTATGTTAGATTTAGAAGAAACCATAATGCTAGGTGAACTAGTCAGGAGTAGTAGAATCATCATGAATGCCATTGGAAACAACCTCAGAAGTAGTAGAAAGCGGGAGTGGAAAATTCACATTAATAGTCTTAAGAGAAGTAACATCCTCACTAACATGTTCATGATCAGAAATATAATCAACATCAGTAATTAGACAAAGTTTCACATCCAAGTAATTCATCAAGAGGATCATCAACATATAGATAAGTAGTAGGAGAACTATCATAAGATGTATCTATTAAAATCATTGGAAAATTTTTTAGAAAGTAGGAAAGTCATGAGATACAATTTACATTCATATTGACTAGTATGAGAAACATCATCATGCACATGTACATTTTCAATCATTGGAAATAACATTATTTACATTCTACAGTAACACAATCAAGACCAAACATATAATCTATAAGAGCATCATCATGTGTTGTAACAAAAATAGAATAAGGTAGAGTATCCTTGGTGACTATGGAAGAACAAGGATGACATCCATCAAATTTTTGGTCCAGTGAAACAATGCTTATGCTAGAGTTGCATAAACTAGTAGGAACATTACATTTATTTGTTAAGAATCTTCTTTGAATGTTGTCATCAAATCAAGAATTGTGATAAAGGTCATAAAGTTCAGCCTCAACAACATCATCAAAGATAGGATTCAAACTAACATGATGCATAGCTTTTTAGGAGAAGGAGGATCTTTTTATCCATGAGGGTTTTGTGGATCCTAGGGAAAGGAGTTCTAAGAGAGGGGTTCACCAAATTATTTAATAAAATATGAATATTAAATCTAATTTCAGAGTCACTATGATGATATACAACAGAATACAAATGCTAAGCACTCTAAATATGCAACCGTGTAATAAATGAGAGAGATGAGGCACTTATCTAATTTTTTCTTATCTTGAAGCAGATATAAACTAGGTAACAACTGATGAACAGGCGGGACAGAGTGTTAGAAATGCTTGATATAAACTTATGGATTTTGCGAACTGAGATAGAAACGGGTGCCTAGGCTAGGACGAGGGTACCTGGGTGCCAGAGACCTTTTATAGGGCACTGTGACTTCTTATAGGTTGGAACCTATTTTTTCATGTGTCGCTAGGGTTTCTTTATCCTTTTTTGTTGGTCACTTGTATGTCACTTGGATGATCACCAAATTCACTGGTAACCTAAAAAATAGATGATATCCTGCAAAACCCCAAACTACATCAAATCCTAAAAAATAAAGATGCAAATGGGGAGTCAGAATGACCCTAGATGGTCACCCAACAGAGTGAACTTATGACCGAGCTATTGCACTACATCTTAGACTCCATGTAGTTCTATGTGCTTATGTGTAAAATCATGTCCTTAGGTTTCCCTCATGCTGATGATGCCAATATAGTCAGGCTGTAGCTAGATAGAATGTAAATGTGTGGGATGGAATTCAGAACTTCCCCTTCCTATGTAGTGTATGTAGAGTAATAATCCCAAAATGCAATCCCTTTGATAGTATGTAGATATGCTTTCCCTTTAGAATTTTCCCCCTTATAATGGTATGTATGTTGTGTATATATAGGGATCTCTTGCTTGAATTTTAAAACTAGTGACATGACATGCCAACTAGGACCTCGAGATAGGAGTAAGAAAACTAAAAAGGCTGACCAAAAATGTTAAAAACATGAACAAGAACAAAGAGGACAAGAGCGCCCATAGGTTGGACATGAGCACCTAAGGGCATTAATGTCTAGACTTGGGCACTGGTGTCCTAGGGTAAATAATTGACAAAAAATGTGAGAAGACTGACTGACAGGGATCCCGGTGACTTGACCAGAACTTGGTACAGAAGTGACAAAGTGTGAAAGAGAAAATCAATAGAAAAAATCAAAGTGGGCGGATGGACTAGGAAGTGTGTTACCAGTGAATACTTTTCTAACTCAAGATCCATACATATAACAACATCTTTTTTGAAATTACTTCTACATAATCTAAATGTTGTGACCTCTACCACAATCCCCAATGTGATTCCTCAGTCCTCCAAAAAATTCTTTCTTTCCAAAACACCCTTCCTATTGGCCTTGACACCCCTAACATTCGCATAGTCTTTTCTGACTAAAAATCTACTTTATGTTCTCCCTTATCTTCCGTAATTACCCATATTTTTGCACCTTCTTCTCCTCCTCTTATAACACATGATAATATTACTGTAGATTCTTTATTTGATCACGTTCTTGTTTGTGAAAATATGGATACCAATAATTCTAATTCTAATGTTGAAAATGTTAATATGCATGATGCCACTTTTATTAATAGTCAAGATGAATGTAAAGCTATATCTCCTTCTCTTCCTACTTCAGAAAATGTTTCCAATGATTGCAATGATAACTTTGATATTAGTACTCCTACCACTTCTTTGTATGTTGATGATAGTCTTGATGAAATACTTGTTTGTGAAAATGTGATTGATAGTGATGACGATTATGCTTCTGATCATGAACATGTTAGTGATGATGTTACTTCTCTTAAGACTAATGAATGTTAATTTACTACTCCTCTTTCTTCTACTTTTGAAGTTGTTGCTCATGATGATTCTACCATTACCACTAGTATACCTCTTATTGTGTCTCTTGAGCCTACATCTAGCATCCCCATAGAGCCTCATTCTCCTCTTTCCACATCCGCTCCTCCTCAAATTCCCATGATCACTCACAATGGTAAGAACCAACCCTTAAATATGCCTCTCACTTCACCAGCCACTCCTTTACGTGATATTTTATCTCTCATGCATGTTGTTGGCACTTTGCAATCTCAAGTTCATACACTCACCCTCAAAAGTAAATCCTACAATGCTTCCATTAACAATAATTCTCTGCATGACAATCCTATTCCTAAAAAGATTCACAATTTTTCTTTCCCAAAGGACTTCATCATGCCTAACTTATCATGTTTTGATGGCACTGGAAATCCTTATTTATATCTCAATCATTACCATTTAGCCATGTCTACTTCTTCCAAAGATTGCTTGTTACTCAAAGCATTTTTGTGACGACCTTGTTAATCATGCTCTCCAATGGTATACTCATCTACCTTATGGATCCATTAGTAATTATTATGATACGGAGGATACTTTTCTTAGGTAATTTATTTCTAACAACAGTCTTAAAGTTACATATGAATGCTTTCCTTCTCTTCATCAAGGAAAGACTGGACCAATTTTACATTATATTCTAGGCTTTAATTATTGTTATCCCAAATTTACCTCCCCCGGAAAATTTGGTCAAAAAAAGCCCTACACATAAAGAAAACATGAAGGGAAATGATTTAGACCCACGATCTCGAGTTCTAAAACCAGACAGCAAAAATAGAGGCCCGAGAAAGTAAAATTTGACCCTACACAAGAAGAAATAGAAGAAACGGTTCTTTTGAGCTTTTCCATATCTTAAATCTATTTAAAGGGTCGAGGGAGGACTCAACAATGGAGTGGCAGGAGCAGAGAACAATTAAATAACCATGTGTAAGAAGAAACAACTTTGTCAAGCCATTTTGTGTCTTAAGTTCATTCTGCAAGTTACAGGTAGACTTAACAATGGAATTATAGGGTCAGAGAAGAAGGGGCGGTGCCACAGAGAGGCCAGGAGAAAGAAGGGGAAAAATAACGAGGATTCAAAGTTTTCAGGCTTGAAAATAGTTTAGGAAAGGTCCAAAAACAACTAAGTATGGAGGAGGTAGTGGAAGGAGCCACGTGTCTTAACGACGCTTCTCCAAAGGTGAATCCAAAAAGGGGAGCCCAAACTTGCGCCAGGCTTCCACGCATCCAAAACCCCAAAGAAATTGAGGGGCATTGAAAAGTATTCAATTGAAAAGGAAGTTCCAGGTATCAGCTTGGCACAAAACCAGTTAGGAAGTCCAGGGCAGAGACTCAAACTTGCGCCAGCCCTCCACGTAGCAAATGGTTTTAATAGAGTCAAAAGGTGGACAAGGCGGGCCTCAAAATTGGCTAAGTATAAAAGTGTAAGCGGAGAATGCCAAGTGTCAGTATGGCGCATCTCCAAGAGTTTGTCTCAAGGTGGAGACCCAAATGAGCATGAGCTCGCCACGTAGCCCAGAGTTCAAAAAGATAAGAGGGACTATTGAAAATTCCACAGACCTGCAGAGGCTGCCAAGTGTCAACTCGACGCTCCTCCAAAGGCAATTTTTGAATCGGGTTTCCAAACAAGCGCGGTACCACCACGTGTCCCAGGTCAAAGTGGGTTGTTGGGGGAAAAGTTAGTTTTTTGCCCCTTACCCCAAAGGGTGTAAAAGTTGCAAAATGGGCCACGACTCCACCAAGAGGGAAAAAGTCAGCGTTTGAACCTGAGTCAAACCAAAGCGGGGCCGTGGGATTTTTCTGGATTTTGTGATTCTCATAGAAAAGGGGGAAAAGATAAATTCTGAACCCACAAACCTGATTTTTCCCTAATTTGGCTGCCACGTGTTCCATATTAAAGAGGGGGCCCATTTTTCAAACTGGTTTTCCTGCCCATTTGTACGGACCCGATGCAAACTTCAAAGGGGCATATATTTTGACTCAAGGCTCAAAATATTGCAAATATGACATCGTTGGAAGTGTCTCGACGTCCTCTATGCCATGGAAAGATAAAAAATCATTTTTTACAGGCCCTAGTAGGTGAAAAATAGAGAAATGTCTTTGGGCCTTTAATGCAGGATCTCCTTTCCTCAAAAACCAGATCAGATTCAATCTAATCTTTCATTTCCTCCTTCTTCAAGGCACCGAATAAGAAAAATGGTACAGTCAAGACAAATTTGGGGGAAGATCTTGTGGAAGGCATTGATGGTAGTGGTTCACCTTGAACTAGTTTTTTTACTCTTCTCTCTTTCTCCCCTCTGTATTGAGTTTATAAAAGAAGGGTCGGGGCTTATAATAAGGTTGTTGTTCATTCTTCTTCTCTGCCTCCTCCTTCTATCTCTTTAATAGGGTCGAAAAGGAGTTTGAACCTCCTCCCCTGCTCTGTAAATGGCATTTTTTTGCCTCTTATCCTTAAATGATGCTCTGTGAAAACTCTGAAGCAATAAAAAAATGTGTTTTGTGATGCATTTGTCCATCCTTTGCTCATTTTTGGTTCTCTTCTTACCTATCTTCATTGTAGGATATCTATGCATGTTTTGAATGTTCATTTGCAGATCTGGGAGCTGTGTTCATGGGGTTTTGGAACACTTTCTATGTGAATCTGATCTATGGTCTGTGATGTTGTTGTCCATCCTTTCCATTGCTCACCTCTCTTTATTCCATGGTAGTTTGGTAGATGATCAAAATTTTCCTTCTCTGGTGTATCACCGTTTTAGTGTAGGCTTTATTTTTCCTTGTTTTCTTTCTCTTGTGGCCTCCTTGGAAGTTAGATTAGGATTAGATTAGCTTGCTTGCACTAGAATAGCTTGTGGCAGGTAGCTTAGGAAAGAAGAACCAGCCTTCTCTGGAGGATCATTCCCATTTGCAAGTCCCATAGCTTGGGGAATGATCCGAGTTTATGCAAATCACACCAAATGACTTTGCCTTAGAAAAGCAGATCCATAACTCATTTGGGGGTGCTGTAATTTTACACTAAGAATTATTACATGTATTAGTTATTATTTCAGCCCATTGATTTAGAAAATCAATTTATTTTTTGTCGTGGCTTAATTCCTCCCTTAAAGTAAAAATTATTATATGATACATGTGAATCATTTACTCTTTTGTGCTATAAATTTATTAATATGGAAAAGGACCTCATTGCGGATAATGTCTTAACACTTTCTCCCACTTCTTCTATTCCTCATATGCCTAATAAGTCTTCCCCTATTTCATCTATCAACCCTCCTTCATGATCCCCATCTCCACGTCTGCATAAGTGCCTTCCTTCCCCTCCACCTCATCGCCATTCACCTAAGTCTTCTTCCTCTCCCACTCATGAACCATTGCATTTCTCACATAATACTAAACCCCATGATGTCTTATGTAATTTACTTGACAAACATTTAATCTGCTTACCTTCTAATCAACATCATCCACCTCATCGCTTGTAGTGCCAGAATGACCACCCTTTCTGTAATTTCCATCACATCAATGGCCATCATGATAATGACTGCTATGCTCTCCATGATTGCTTACAACAATTACAAGATAAAGGTGTCATTGCTTTCCACTCTCACTCACATGAGTGCTATCTCTCTCTCTCTCTCCTATTCCTCATAAGTGAGCTTTCACCACTATTTACTTATCTCCTTCATCCACTCCTAAAGTAGTCATCCACCCACCTCCTAAAGTCACCATTCATCCACGTCCTCCATATAATCAGCCTATGGTTACATCCTCTCATTCATCACACATTACTATAGTACCTCATTGGATTCCTAAGCTCCTTGCTTCCGCACTTCCTCCCACCACACCTTATATTATTTGCTCCATGCCCTCTAACATCCAATTTGGCACTTAACCTCATACTTTTACTTCTTCACATGTTCCATCCATGCCTTGAAAGCCTCTTAATCTCTGGTAGATGGCTTCCACTTTTCATTTTATTAACCTATGACACACTCTTGTGCTATAGTTCAAACTTTAGTGTTGAGGGAATATTACATCAACAAACCTCTCCTTTTACACCTCATGTTTTGTGCTTCATGTCATATCTTTTATAACATCTCCTTACATGTGGAAAACCCATTTCCCGATGACACACTCTTATTTTATGGTTGATTCTTGACTGTTGAGGGGGAATTTATAAATAAACCTTGTTCTCACACTGGGGGGAAATCGCTCTTCTTCCCCCCCTTCATTCTCATCACACACTATAACGAACATTATTTCACACCTCATCATTATTCATTTATCAACACATCATTATTAATACTTTTATCTATTTACCACATTACATCATATACATACATTTCTATTTATCATATGATCTACCACTCATTTTTATTCACATTCATTCTTTATCTAGTTTTCTACTCATCTATTCTTTCCACATCATACTACATTCAAACATTCAACAATCAAAACAACCCTTTCATCAATACAAATACAATCTATTAAATTACACAATTACTATCATTTAAAAATCATAATCATCACATAGTATACAACACACGCCAACAAAAAATGCAACATCAACATTCATCTATACATATATCATCCAAAATCATAAGTTTTAAAATACATTTGCTGAGGGGCAAGCCCCCATACATCAACATATCACATACAATATATCATCTATCATCCTCGTTATTACTCTCTACTATCACGGGAGCTCTAGAACTAGAGGCTTCACCACCCACTCTATGTCATTAATCTCGACCTCTATCCCTCTCTACCTGACTCCGTAATATAACAAGCTCCATCATCTGCTTTGTATATCAGCCTTGTAGCTCCACATATCATGTAAAAATATCCTGAGCTAGGGCTCATCCTCCTACGACCTCTCTCACTTGCTCTGCATCTGCACGAGCCTCGTCACACTTAATCAACAACATTGTGCATGTAGCCGCTGCTATCACCACTGGCTCAAACAAACGGGCATGCTTGCTTACAACAGTTTCCACACGCTCTAGCATCCCCCTCCCATGAGCACATCTGGGGGCATGTTTAGAGTCAATGTTTGTATCGACAAAAATGACCAATATGCATTACCTGCAAGCACAAAAACCAACATTAGCTACTACACACCTTTTCAATATATAATAACTAAACAACAAGTAACAAATCAAAATGAACAATATTTATGTTAAGCTCGTGTCGTTGCTACATCATCTAACTCGGGGGAAAGTTCTTGGCCCTCGCCTCCTACTTCTAGCCCACCGACCACATCTACCACTATTAGAAGTAACAACACCCATTGATGTGTTACCCACCACTCACTGTATGTCAGGGTGCACCCTGCATCATCAACCTGTATTGGCTTTATAGTTGCATCTGCCTCATCTGGACCATGATGCACTAGCTATGCTCTTGTCGGGCCTGGACTCACTCCTAGTCGTCTAGCCACTTTAGTAGATCTCAACCATAAATATGGCTCTGGGGGCACATCCTGGGCCATGCTAAATTATCTAGATACATGCTCCCCCTGGAACAACTCTATCACCCCTGGGACGTGATCCTCTAACCACATGGTACATCTGAATGCATCACAGCTCCATAACATCCTCCAACTAACCTCCATAGTTGTATGGTCTCCATATAATGGCCAAAGACCCATCTAATCTATCATCGACCTATAGGTGGTCATATCCATCCTCCTGCTATGAGTGCCTACCCCCCTCACCACAAATATCTCGGGTCAATCCTAATCTACCTGTGGACCACTAAGTTGCCTCAATAGTGCAATATTTTCATAGTCCCATACATGCAACAAAGTCATGGCTCCTAGTCCACCTTCATAATCCTCCTAGGTTAATCTATACAAATCCTTATACAAATGGGCCAATACACACTGTGCCCAGGCATACCTCATCCCATGCTCCTCTATCCTTTGATAAATATCATGCATCTTGTACAAAATCCCCACTCCACCATCCTCCACTGCCACCGATGAAGCTATAATCACTGCAATAAACTTCAGCAACCGCGAAACACTAGACCTCAATATCACATCTAAACTAATATGACTCTCTATCTGTACTTGTGTGTCTATGAAATACCACCTTGCTGCCCTCATTTGACTACGAGCATCCACTATAGTCATCACTTGTACTCTCTCTTATGATAGGAAACCACAATATCCGGTATACATCCTCTAGTGTCTCTATCATCTCACCTATCAGAAACTAGAATGTACACATATTTGTGCACCATATCTCACACAAAGTTATCAACATAGGTATATTATGGGGTATCTCCCCCAATCTAACAATGTGTCACAGACTGACACCGTCTAATAGATCCCACTCAACATGCACCATCTCTCACATAAAGTTGTCAACATAGGCATATTATGGGGTATCTCCCCCAATCTAGCAATGTGTCGCAGATTGACACGGTCTAATAGATCCTACCCAAACATCTGACAACCCCAAAGTAAGCAATGTACTCAAGTGACGACCCACACAAAACTCTCTCGAGTGCATCTCTCTTTACACAACATAACACAACAAATAAAACCTCATATCACCACACCATATAACTCAGCATAACCCAAAATTAATCACAATTTTCATATTTTACAACACAGTACCCAAACCCTACGTTAGGACGCCAACACCCAAGAGCAGGTCAGGGGCGTCCAGAAATAGGTCACTAGCACTTGCAACTAGGCACTAGTGTCCCCAGGGGTGGAAATATCCTGGTCGCTTCTACCCAGGTAATAAACATTGAAAAATACGAAAAAACAAGTTTTACTAACATTGACGAAAGAAAACATATTTGACAAAAATTTCCAAAAACCATCACACTTACCAACTCATTGGATGTTTCCGATGCCAAGACTGTCGCAACTCTCTCAAATCTCAAACACTCTAGGTACAAATGAAATTTCGATGCACCTTTTCACTATTACTATATATAGTAATTCCTATTTGTCATATAGTATAGTCACTATTTGTAACCACTTCTACAACTAATACATGTTACACGGTTTCACTAATATCTTGAGCCTCGTAACTCTGTTTGTCTCACCGTTTACGCCATACATATCATCATTTTTTCTAGCACCATACCATACAAATTTCAATATCTCATGTTCACATCTGGTACATGTACTTATAGACAAAAAATCACACACATACTAATATTTTACTATGACATCAAGTATGTTATTATATGTATGAATCTTAAGTAAGAAAAGTATTCACTAGTGACATAATCCTTTGTCCATCCACTTGTTTTAATTGTTTCTATTGTCTTTCTCTCCCACATCTATCATTTCTATACCCAGTTTTGTTCAGGTCACAGGGATCCCTATATGTTAGTCTGTTCACATCTGCCATCATTTATCCCAGGACACTAGCGTCTATTCTTAACATTGGTGCCCAGGCGCTTCTATCCATTTTAGGTGCTCCTGCCCTCTTTGTTATTTTTACATTTTTTGACATTTTTGGTCGGCCTTTCTATTTTTCTTATCCCTATCCCGAGCTCATAGTTGGCCTTTTGGGTCACTAGTGTCAAAATTCAAACAAGAGATACATATATATACACAACATACACTCTATTATTCTAGTTAGTGATTCTAAGGGTTAATCTCATCTACATACTATCATTACCAATGCAAGGGATTACATTTTTGGGCTATATACACTACATAGGAAGGGAAAGTGCTCAATTTCATATCACACATTTACATCTTATCTAGCTACAAGTTTGTTATCTTGGTGTCATTAGCACAAGGGAAAAATAAGGAGGCTATTACACACACAATTACAAAGAACTACATGGATTCTAGATTGTAATGCAATGCTCAATCATACTTTCACTCATCAGGTGAACATTGGGGTTAGTCTGACTTCACATATCACATTTTTCATTTCAATTTGATGTGTTTGTGAGCTTATGCAGGTAGCTAGGGTTTGTGTTGCATGTTACAGGTACCCTTGGAGATCAAAGAGTGAATACTAGGATATTGTCAAAAAGTGATAGGGAAACCCTAGGGACACATAAGAAAGTAGATTCCAAGCTTTTGCATAGTCACCAGTGCAGAAGAATAGTCACCAGTACCTGAGCGCACCTGTCCAACACCGGGCGCCCATGTCTGACATCATTCTCAAAATCTAAATTTTACAAAGATTAGTTGCGACTCATTTCTAGTCATATTCAGTACTTTACACTACCTAGATAAATTCCAAATTATGCATGATTCAGCTAAGTCATTCATCTCTCATGTTTACCTATAGATTTGCATTGCTTGAGTGTTTAACATTTGTATATCTTTTGTATTTTTATCATATATGTTACTATGTAATTAGGTTTAATTAAGATTTTATTAAATCATTTTCTAAACCCACTTTTATTCGAACTTCTTGCCCTAACATCCTCAAAACCCTCATGGCTAAGAAGAGGTCCTCATCTCCTAAGCACCATATGGTCGATACATGCTTGAACCCTGCCTTTGACAATGTTGTTGTGCAATCTAAATTTTGTGACCTCTACCGAAACCCTCAATGTGATTCATCCATACTCCAAAAACTTCTTACTTTCCAAAATGCCCTTCCTAATAACTTTGATAACTCTAACATTTGCATAGTCTCTCCAGACCAAAAATTTACTTCATGTTTTCCTTGCTCTCTTGTAGTCACCCAACTGTTGCACCTTCTTCCACTCCTATTGTAGCACATGATAACACTATTGTAGATTATTTGCTTGGTCATGTTATTTCTTGTGATAATATGGATTTCAATACTTCTAATTCTAATGTTGAAAATGTACATGTGCATGATGTTATGTCTAGTAGTAGTCACGATGAATGCAAAGTTGTATCTCCTGCTCTTCCTACTTCTGAAAGTGATTCTAATGAATGTAATGATAAATCTGATATTAGTACGCCTACTACTTCTTTCTATGTTGATGATAGTCTTGATGAAATAATTTCTTGTGAAAATATGTCTTACAGTGATGTAGATTATGCTTCTGATAGTGAACATGTTAGTGTTGATGTTACTTCTCTTATGACTATTGAATGTGAATTTACTACTCCTCTTTCCTCTCTTTTTGAAGTTGTTACTCATGATGATTCTAATTTTACTACTAGTACACCTCTTATTATATCTTCTGAGTCTACATCTAACATTCCCATAAAGCTTCCATGTTCCTCTCCTCATCTTCTGCCTCTTTCCTCTTCTTCTGAAGTTATTGCTCACGATGATTTTACTCCCACTACTAGTATACCTCTTATTATATTTTTTGATTCTACATCTATCATTCCCATCAAGCCTCCATGTTCTTCTCCCCCTCCCCCACCTCCTTCTCATCCTTGCACATCTACTCCTTCTCACATTCCCATGATCACTCACAATGGCAAGATCCTGATTAATTAAGATTAACTAACTATGTAGTATATGAGGATAGTTAATATAAGCTATGAACAACTATAATAAAGTAAATAAATGTAGTAAAGAAGTTTATAAATGAGCTAAAAAAATATGAAAAAGGAAATTTTAACCCTAATATGCAAGAGAGAAGAGGAAAGAACTCAGCTGAATACAGATGCTCGCAGGACAGTGTCGCAGTGATGAATGGAAAATCTAAAAGTAGGAACGACTGTGAAAAATTCTTGAAAAGGATGGATTTGGAGGATCTAGCTCGACTAGAGCACCTGGAGAGGGATTGGGGTGCCTACGAGTACTCTGGTTTGTAATCTAAGCACCATAGTCTATGTAGAAGCTCTGAAACTGATCTTCACTAGTTCGACATATGGTCTGAAACCCTTTCTATTTGTCACATTAGATTTGACGTGCTCCTTCAAATGTCACCAATAATCCAAGATGAAAGAAAGACCTGTAAGACCCTAAAACAAACATCAAACCCTAAAAAATAAAAATGCATATGAAGGGGCAAAATTGACCTTAGTTACCATAATGGTGGTCTTACTAACTGAGCATTGAACTATATCTCAAACCCAATATAGTTTTATGTGCAAGTTTGTGTGAACATGCCCTAGGTTGCTCTTGTTCCAGTCATACTTTGTGAAGTAGCGAGCAATAACTATGTGTAGAAAATGTAATAGAATGTGTGCATGAAATAAAATAGAATCCCTCCCCCTTCTGAAGTGTGATGCATATGTCCTAGCCTTATGCTTTGTGATAGAGCTTTGTGGATGTAAGTGATCTCCAATGCAATAGATCGATGCAAATCTTGATGTGTGATAGTAATGAATGATGCTAGGTCCCTCATTATGGTCTCATAACTTTATATTTATAGGGTTCTCTTGATCTAATTTTTTATTTAACCCCGAAAGGGCCGACCACCAAAAAGATAAAGATCTCAAACAGCTAGAAAGAGACCAAAAAGTGGCGGGAAAGTGCAAAAAGGACTAGGGTGCCCCTGGTGGGACCAGGGTGCCCACGAGCACCCCAATACTAATATGGGCGCCCCAGTCGAGGCTAAAATAACGCGGGATAAAAGAATTTGACTTGGCATATAGGTGCAAGAGTTCGATAATGGTGAAGTAAAATAAAACAAGATGGCCAAATGATGTGGGTTGATTAGTACTTTCTTTACTCAAAAACCTTCTAAATAGTAGTATGAGACCAGGACTAAATAATTTCTAACGTGCATAATTTTGTGTCTACAGATCCAACCTCTTAATATGCATCTTACTTCACCTACCATTCCTTCACATGATATTATATCACTCATGCATGTTATTGACACTTTGCAATCTCAAGTTTATGCACTCATTCTTGAAAGTAAAGCCTATTATGCTTCCATTCACAATAATTCTTTGCATGACAATATTATTCCTAAAAAGATTCATAATTCTGCTTTCCCAAAGGACTTCATCATGCTTACTTTCTCATGTTTTGATGACACTAGAAATCCTTATTTACATCTCAAACATTATTGTTTAGCCATCCTAATGAACGTTTCTTACTCAAAGCAATTTGTCACAGCCTTGTTGACCATTCACTCCAATGGAACTCTCATTTTCCTCATGGATCCATTACTACTTATTATGATATGGAGGATGTTTTTCTTAGACAATTTATTTCCAATAATGGTCCTAAGGTCACCTATGAACGCTTTCCTTCATTACATAAAGGAAAGAAAGAACCAATTGTAGATTACATTTTACGCTTTAATTCTCGTATACATCAGTTATTATTTCAGCCCATTGATTTAGAAAAGAAATTTATCTTTTGTCATGGCTTAGTTCTTGCATTAAAAGAGAAACTATTATATGATACATGTGAATATTTTACTTTCTTATGCTACAAAGTTATTGATTTAGAACAATATTTAATTACTGCACATGTCATATCACCCCCTTCTACTTCTTCTACTTCTTCTACCACTTCTTCATTTACTACCTATTCTCCTCTTCCATCCATTAAGATTCCTCCATGGTCACCATCTCCTCCTCTACGTAAGCATCATTCTTCTCCTCCACTGCATCAACATACACCTAAGTTTTCTACACCACCTACTCGTGAACCAATGCAATTCTCACATAATGTAAAACCTAATGATGTTTTGCACATTTTACTTGAAAAGTGATTAATCTGCTTACCTTCTATTGAGCATCATCCACCTCACTGCTTGCAATACCAGGGTGACCACCCTTTCTACAATTTCCACCACATCAATGGTCATTATGATAATGATTATTATAATCTTCATGATCTCTTGTAACAATTAGAAGACAAGTGTATCATTTTTTTCCGCTCGCCCTCTCGTAAGCGCTCTCTTTCTCCTATCCTGCACAAGCGTGATTCCACTATTGTTCACTTGTCTCCTTCACCTCCATCTAAAGTTGTCATCCGTCCACCTCCTAAAGTCATCATCCATCCATATCCTCCATCCAATCCACCTACAGTTGCATCATCTCATTCTTCACAAATTGCTACACTACCTCATTGGCTTCCTAAGCCTCTTACTTTTGCACTTCCTCCCAACACACCTTTTATTCTTGGTCCCATTTCATCTAACATCCAATTTGGCACTTATCCTCAAACTGTTACTACTTCATATGCTCCATCTATGCCTAATAGGGTGCTTAATCTCTGGTAGATGGCATACACTTTCTATTTCATTACTTGATGACACACTCTTGTGCTACGGTCAAAACTTGACTATTGAGGGAATCCTACAAACATGAACCTTTCCTTTCACATCTCATGCTCTATGTTTCATGATATATCTTTCTAGTGCACATTTACTGACCCATTACCCAATGGCGTATTCTTGTTCTATGGTTCATTCTTGATTGCTGAGGGGGATTTTATAAATGAACCTCATTCTCACACTGGGGGGCAATCACTCTTATTCCCGCCTTCATTTTAATAACATGTGATTATAACCATTATTTTACATTCTCTCATCATACGAATACCAACGCATCGTTATCCCATTCTCTTACATAGTCTACGTAACATTGCTCTTTGACATTATCTATTACATTACATCACATACATCCAATTCTATTCATCTCATATTATGCTTTTCATTCTCATTAAAATACAAATCCTATTCTAATACTTATCTATTTATTTCCACATCATCATGTACTTCACATCAAGGCAACCATTTCAACAATACATATCAACCTTAAGTGCAAGCAATAATCATCACCTCATAAACCAATAAACATCAAAAAAACATATGATATCAATATCCATCTTCATACATCTCGTCAAAAATCATAAGTTCCAAAATACAATCGCTAGGGTCAAGCCCCCATGTATTGATTTATCATATACAATGCATCATACATCATCCTCGCTATCACTATATGCAATCACGTGAGCTCTAGAACTAGATGCTTCACCGCTCACTCTATGACGTCGATCTCGAACTCTATATCTCTTGAACTAAATTTGTAATATAGCAATCTTAACCATATACTCTGCAAATCAACCTTATAGCTCAACATATTTAGAAAACACATCCTGAGCTAGGGATCCTCCTCCTACGACCTATCTAGCTCACTCAGTATCTGCACGAGCCTCAACACACTCGCTCAAAAAAATGGTACACGTGGCTGCTATTATGGCCACTAGCTTGAACAAATGGGCATGCTCGCCCATAATAGCATTGACTCTCTATAACATAGTACCTCCCACGTGAACATATGGGGGCACGTTCTGCGTCAATGTGTGTATTGACGGATCTACAATCAATGACCAATAGGCATCACTTGCGATCACAAAAACCATCATTAGTTATTACACACCTTTACAATTTCTAATAGCCAAAACAAAAACTAACATAAAGCAATAAACGATACTTACATTTCGTTCTTGCCACTGCTACATCATCTAGCTCGGGGGTAGGTACCTAGTCCTCATGGGGGTAGGTACCTAGTCCTCACCTCCTCCCAATTCCGGCCCACCGGTCACATCTACCACTACTAGAAATAGTAACAACCATTGATGTGTCACCCACCACATATTGTAGGCCTAGGTTCACCCTGCATCGGCAACCTATACAAGCTCTATAGCCATGTCTACCTCATCTGGAACAGGATGCACATGTTTTGCTCCTGTCAGGCACGACCTTTCTCATAGTCTTCACGCTATTCTAGTAGATATTAACCATATATATGGCTCTAGGGGCACATCCTTGGCCATGCCAAACTGTTTAGATACTCATTCACCCTAGAACAACTCTATTACACCTAGGAAGTGATCCTCTAACCACTTGGTGTGTTGTATGCACCATAACTCCACACCGTCCTCTACCCATCCACCATAGTCTCTATAAGATCTTTATATAATTGACCTGGGGCCCATCTAATCTAGCATCAACCTATAGGTGATTATATCCATCCTCTTACTATGGGTTCCCACCCACCTTGCTACAAACATCTTGAGTTGAGCCCAATTAACTCGTGACCCATTGAGTGGCCTCAATATCACTATATGCTCATATGCCCATACGTGCAACAAAATCACGGCTCCTAGGCCACCCCCATGACCCTCCTAAGTAAATCAATATAAATATCTATACAAGTGGTCCAATACACACCCCACCCATGCATACCCAGTCCCATCCTCCTCTGTACTCAACAAAATATCATGCATATTTTACAATATCCCAACTCCACCACCCTCCAATGTCATTGACGATGTTATAATCATTGCAATAAACTTCCACAACCACAGAACACTGGATCTCACTATCACATCTAAACTGATGAGTCTCTGTCTATACTCGTGTGCCTATGAAATACGGCCTCGTTGCCCTCATCTGCATATAGGCATCCACTATAGTCATCACATGTACTTTCTCTCCTACAATAGGTAACCACAATATCTGGTATACATCCTCTAGGGTAATCGTCATCTTACTAGTAGGCAACCAAAATGTACAAGTATCTGAGCACCATCATACACATAAAAAATCAGCATAGGCATATTATGGGGTATCTCCCCCAATATAACAATGTGTTGCACACTGACATGGTCCAATATATCCCACTCTGCATCTGACAACCCCAAAGTAAGAAAAGTACTCAAGTGATGGCCCACCCGAAACTCTCTCGAATGTATATCCCTCTCCACAATACAAACAACAACAAAATTCTTCCATTAGTACATCATACATACTACAAAAATTACTTATCATAACATTAAACTAATCAAAATATCAGTATTTCACAACATAGTGCCCCAACCCTACTCTGGGATGCCAACGCCCAGGTGCAGGTCACAGGCACCCAAAATCAGGTCATTAGCGAATGCAATAGTGTGTTAGTGTCCCTAAAGATAGAAATTCCCTAGCCACTTCTGCCTAAGCCATAAATGCCAAAAAATACACAAACACAAATTTTACTAAAATTGACGAAATAGACATATTCGACATTTCTTCCAAAAATAGTCACACTTACTAACTCATCGGTTTTCTGCGAAGCCACAACCACCTCTACTCTCTCAAATCTAGTCAAACTTGTTGCTCTAATGTGTAGCATCCTTGTATCTTATAGTTCAAATCTCAAACACTCACGTCAAAAATGACAATATTATTCACTTTTCACTCTTACTATATATAGTAATTCCACTTTTTCACATACTATAGTTACTATTTGTGACCACTTTTACTACTAATACACGGTGCACAGTTTCACTCATATCTTGAGTCTCATAGTTCCATTTGTCTTGTTGTTTGTGCCATACGGATCATAATTTCCTCTCTCACCGTGTCATATAAATTTCAACATCTCATTTTCACATCTAGAACATAAACTATTGAATATCTATTCACAATGTGACTATACTATCCCATAATATTTTCTAATTACTATTACAACATCTTATACATCTTGCTTTAGGCTCAGTGCTCATTTCTCCACCATTCACCCTTTTTCTAAAAGGGGGGCATACAATCAGGATTATCCCATAATCCCTCTCAGGATACAATACAGTCAATTGATACTCCTAGCATATTACTATTACAAATTGTTATGATCTCATTTGAACAAAGGAACAATCATTATATGATTACAATCAATACTTTCTAATATTTAAAATCTATTCGCCCAAATGACCTAATTTGGGGGAAAACCACAAAAACCTCTATGTGAGTAATTTACTAAGTACACAATATCAAAGCAATCTTCTATCATTCAAAGCAAATGAATCAATCAGTTCAAATAAACATTACTTTACTATCTCTCCCAGATGACCTAACTTGGGAGCTACATTACATTACTATTGCTTCCAGATGACCTAAATTTGAAGCCATCTAACATTATTCAAATCATAACACCCATTACTATAGGATTGGGGGAAATGAGACATCATTGCCTTTCCTATACTGCTCATATACGTATTCTTTAATCGAAACAAACACTTTTTCAAATGGAACTAATCATAACTAAATTTGGTCTTTATCTGTCTGTAGTGGTTGGAACTTTTAGGGATGTATTTATGGATGGAGAGTAAAACTAGACCTCTCTCCCCAACAATCTTCCTCTGGTGGCAGGATGCCCAAATCCTTGCATTTACAAACAAAATTAGGTTGGGAATTGATCACTCCCCACCCCTCTTTATTGCCTTGAACAAACAATCTACAATCTCCAACGATAATCACAATTATTCTCTAAGTGCCCCTTACGACATTTTTCTATATCCACTTATGCCACATGTGTCAAAGCCTTGATCCATGGTTCACCATGCTATAAGTTTCAACACTCTACACACACTCTACAACATGGCTTCTCCATAATTTATACAGTTATGTTCCTTACTTCCTTTACACTACTTTAATTTCATTCAAATAACATAAAAGAGGGAAAATGTAGACACAAAATCACACACATATTACTATTTTAATATCCCATTAAGGATAAATGTTGTTATTTGACATGGGATCCTAATCAGGTACAAAAAAAGGCCATTCACCTAGATGACACAATGAAATATCAATAACAAAACAAGTCTAGATTGTTTCTAGAGTCTTTCTCAAACCACATCTGTCATTTTTGCACCAAAAACTTATCGAGCTCACCAGGATAAAAAATAGTCAAAAAGTTCACATAACTGTCATCATTTATCCTGAGAAGAGGAGTGCCCAGAAGCTTCTGTCCAAAATGGGCAGCTCCTAAAATCAGCTGGATTTTTAGCACAAACTCAACATTGATGGTCGACCTTTCTAGTTTTCCTATCCCTATCATGAGTTGATAATCGACCTTTTGGGTCATTACTAATTCAAATTGATCACTTCTGAAAACTCTTCCTCTAGCGGTAGGATTCTCAAAGGCTCTTTTTGATCATCAAATCTAAGTTAGGAATTGATCACTCCTTACCCCTGGCTTTATGTCCTTAAACTGGGAATGTCAAATCTCCAGAAGTGATCCAAGGGAAAGGAAATCAAGAGTACTCTTATGCATACTAAGGAAGTCACGACTGTTTATTTTTTATCTCCATTTAAGCCACATGAGTCAAAAAATTTTTCCATCTTATTACCACACTACGAAGTGAGAACAATCTACACACTGAGTCCTTGCCATCTAGGATTCTTCGAACTCTACCCCGACTTTAGATTCAATACTTGTTTTTCAAGTTCTTGAATTTTTTTCCAATAGCATAAGGGGGGAAATGTAGACACAAAATCAAACACATATTACTATTTTACTATGTCGTCAGTATGTTGTTTATATGCATGGATCTTAAACAAGAAAAATATTCACTGGTGACACCATCTCTTGTCCATCTATGTCTTTGATTGCTTCTTACTATATTTCTCTTCCACATTTGTCATTTCTGCATCCGCTTCTGATCATGTCACAGGGATCCCTGTCTGTCCTGTCTTTTCACATCTGTCGTCACTTATCCCACGACACCAACACCCACTCTAGACACTAGTGCGTAGGCGCTTATGTCCATTTTTGGCACTTCTATCCTTTGTTATTCTTTTTACACATTTTGACATTTTTGGTCAACCCTTTTCTCCTTATTTTGTCTTTATCCCACACTCATAGTCGGCTTTTTGTGTCACTAATGTCAAAATTCAAACAACAGATCCATATATATACGCAACCTACACACTATTATTCTGGTTGGCAATTTTAAGGTGGTAATCACATCTACATACTATCACTACCATCAAAGGGACATGCATTTTTTGGGCTACATACACTGCATAGGAAGGGGAAGTGTTGCATTCCATACCACACATTTGCATCTAATCTAGCTACAACTTGCTATCTTGGCATCATTGACATGAGGGAAACCTAAGGAAACTATTTCACACACAAACACAAAAAACTACATGCAGTTTGGAATGTAGTGCAATACTAGGTCATAAGTTCACTCATCGGGTGACCATCGGGATCAGTCCAACTTCACATATTACATATTTCAATATGATTTGATGTGTTTACATGTTTTTTCTAGTAGCTAGGTTTTTTCAGTAGGTTATAGGTACCCTCGGCAATCAAAGAGTGAATATCAGGTGACTGACAGAGAATAATAGTGAAACCCTAACAACACAGAAGAAACTAGATCCTGAGATCTTGCGTAATCATGGGTGCCCAAATCCAATCATTAGTACCCAGGTGCCCCTATCCTTTTGTGAGTTCCCTTACCAAACCTTGCTCATGAGCTCCATATTTAATAGGGAGTAGTTATAATGTTGTTTGCATCCTGTCTAAAATTTTACATTGCTTAAATCAGTTCCAGATCACATAAGAATTAATTGAGTCATCTCTCTCATTTACTTATAGTTTTACATTGTTTGAGTGCTTAACATATGTATCTTTACTGTATTTTACCATATCAATTACTATGAAATTAAATTAAATTAAGTTTTTTTATTAAATCAATGATAACTACGAAGAAGAGCAATTTACCAAAAAGGAGAACTGGACAAAGCACTAATTCCGGCCTCTTCAAATTTTCTTGTTTTTACATGATGTCCAAGTGAAATTTTGTCGAATTGGTCAAATGAAAATGGAGGAAAGATCCAAAGGTCTTAAAGGGAGGGAACCCTTGAGATATCTGTGAAAGTAATCCCTTGTCTTTGAAAAGTGCTAATGTCAATTATCACTTTGTGCAAAGTAAGCCCTTGCGATTTGTGGATTTTCAAATCCTAGTGGTAGTTGCCTATGGGACTGTCTTGCAATCAGAGGCACTGGAACATGTAAAGGAATATTTGTATCCCAACAAGGTCCAATGTACCTTTCAAATTTGATGACCACTGCAATGCAGGGAATTTGGTTGCATGCAGCTATGTTGGAACTTAAAGCTTCAGGTATGGTTGGCAAAAGCCTAGGTGCCCTGACTTTTGTGCTTCCATAGATTGGTTTGTAAGAATGTTTCCTAATAAAAAATTGTGATGGGGACGGGGAAAAAACTAAAATTGTCTGTAATTATAAAGCACTTTATTCAATGGAAATCCTCACGATATCATATTATTGCTATTTTTTTAATCTAAGAGTGACTTTTGTTAACCTTCTTTCCTCATCCACCCCTCTAAGTCCAAACAAAAATGTTTATCAACATAATGTAAAATATTTGAAATTTATGTCATTTACCGTCAAATATACAAACCAAATCTATGCATGGTAGAGAAACTACGAGAAAGTAGAAGACAAGACTGTCAGTCATGATTTGACTGAAAAATCTCAATTCCACGAACCGATATACAACCAACAAATGCAACAAGAAACAAACAACGACCCTTTTTTCTATACATCATTGCATGCCACATGTTATCCATCACCGTCATGGATCACTCTAACAATTTTTAGAGCCAAGGGGTTCACCTCCCCTGTGTACACCTTTTGGCATAAATAATTTATACATGTTATGGTTGTTCATTCCAAATGTGAGGTGTGAGGCATGCGTAAAGATTGTTCTCTCGCTTGTGTTTTGGAAATTTTTCTGGAAAAATTCAAAGGCCAAATGGCCAAGGGATATACCACATGAAAATGTACATACTACTCAGGCGATTCATCTATTTCCTCGTAAAAATATTGATTGTTTTTCATTTGTTTTAGCCACATAATGTTTATTAAGTTTAAGGTAAAAGGTACTGTGATCTACGATTCTGCATGATTTGTTGACTAGTTAGAGGGGTTATACTCTAGCATTGGATTAAACTGACACCCTTGCAAATGAAGCTGGATATTAATAACATCTCTATTAAAAATTCAATTCATCACTATGTGAAACTCCTATTTTATCTAAAAATTGCAGGTTTTTGATATGTTGTTTATTACCATCAATTTAAATCTTCATATTATCTTCAACGAGAGGAAACATGTCAAGGCAAGGGGATTTTTGGTCTTCATAGCTTTGCATCTTTTGATTGAAATTTAATTCCAGTAAAGCAATTCGCCAGTAAATTTGTGCAACCACTACTCTTTTATTGTGTATCACGGGGTCAACTTTCATCTTGTTAGAGCCCAATGTGTTGTGTCTTATTTGCATAAACAACCCATCATAAGCTACTAAAGTTATACATGGTAAACATATGTTGACAAGAAAATCTGTCAGGGGACAAATTATTGAGTTTCTTGCCACTGTCTCTGGGACTCTAGGTCCTTCTGCTTGGGTGCTGCAGCTCCATGTTATTGTGAATGATAAAAATGGGAAATCCATTGTTGGCCAAGAGGTTGAGGATCCAATAGGTACACTCCACTGTACCCACAAAAAATTCTTATAATGAGGTGTAAGGGAGGAATTTGATGAAATGTGGGGAAAGGGGAGTGGGAAATTAGACAAGGAAAACCAACTCTATGAGTAGAAAATCAGACTCTCACCAAGGTTGATTAGAAAGTTCACATTCACAATTAATTAGAATGAAACAACAAGTTTATTATGCTAACGACCAGAGGAAACCATGCACACAAAGTTGCACATATTCATAAGTCATGAAAAGAAACAATCCCTTTCTTGATTGAAATTTTTATATCAAGTTGTACAATACTGGGAATGGAGGAAAAAAGGTGAAGGAAAGTAGAATATTCTATCTTTCTTGTATTTCTCAATAGATCTCTCTCTTGAGTACATAATTGACAACCCTCAAGCAAGAGCATGCCATTACATTATATAGACCAAGAAATGACTCTTCATCTACCCCCCACATGAGCCTTCATTGTCTCATTCAACTTGTGACTTTTCACATTTCAAAGATCTAGGAAATTAAGGTAACTTTTTATAAATAAAAGGGACTTTTATAATTTAACTTTATAAAGTCACTTTATGAATAATAAAAAATATCATGATTACACACAACGAAGAATTAGAAAGGGGGTGGACAAGAAGAGGAAGAATGCTCCAAAGTGTGAGTGGAGGGACCTCCAACTTCGATGAAGATATTGATGATGATGATCAAAAATTCCTTCTTTAGCAGGATGCACATATACCTTAGACTTCCACACAAGTGTTTAGAAACATTGTCGAAATATACGGTGACCATAGGAAGTGTTTACAATGATTGTCTTTGATACTTGGTTGACCAACTTCTTTAGCTCATTGAGATTTATCCAACTAACTCATTTCAAATCACCCAGCTATCTGGCTCACCTGGCTCACCGGATCACCCCAACTGAGATTCAAAAGATGCTTTCAAGAATTGAATGAAATTTTAGCTTCTCTGATTGAGTTCTAGGATCATTTCGCGACCTTGTTTTCATGATATGATGCTTATTTCAGGTTTGGAGGACCATAAATGTCATGAATTCATTATCCATGCCTTGTATGTTATTTTTTGTAAGTGCACCACGGGTGTCGGATTGCAACGAAAGAGGTCTTGAAATTCTTGGTTTTATTCCAGGGTTCCACACTTAGAATTTTGGGTAATTCCTTCATATGAACAAGTGGGAAAATGGGATTTTCATGGGTGAATGAAGGCTTAAGAGGGAGGGGGGCACATTTTCTTGAACTATCTATACCAATGATTGGTGCAATTGGTGCACAAAAGTGTGCCCCACCATGATTGGGCCACATAGCGGAATTTGGTTGGATGAAGCAGGGCTGAGAAATGGAGCATATGGGCTTAGATTACAGAAAGGGGCTTAGAGGAGGTTCAAGGGATTAAATTAGAGGTTAGCACATTTTATTGCACCATGTGCACTAAGGCCTTGGTGCAAAAAAGTGTGCCACTCTCCCATTGGTCCATTTTTTCGCCAAAAAATGACTAACTCCTTTACTTTGTGGAGCAACTTGTCGGGCACATAACTTGAGCTCAAAGACATATTTGTGCATGATTCCTTATATTAATTTACATGAAAAATATCTTCTAAATCCAATTATGGTAGTATCATGTCTTGATTATGCATGAAACTTCCTAAAATTTCCATATTTTGATTAGAACTACCGGCTATCCTTGCAAAGAATGAGATCCCTTGAAAAGCACCTAGGGTTTGTGAAACATATGATGTTTCCAACTTATATAGGGTTACCTTATATTTCCAATGAGTATTTGTTTTCCTCTTAACTCCTTACATAGCTCTTAGAATCCTTTGTCAAAGATTAGGTACTTGTTTTGACTGCTTACTCCCTAGGGGCTAAGACTGGGTCACATGGGGGACCAAGGGCCTAAATGGGAGGGTTGGGGAGTTTTACGTCCCAAATTTCATAAATATTTGGTGCACATGGGACACAAAAATGTTCCCTCACCTTGGCTTGACAAGTGGCAAAGTGTGATTGCATGGAGTGAGGGCTGGGAAATGGAGTCTAGGGGGCTTAACCTTGGGGGGGGGGGGGGGGAAAAGAGTTGAACTGCGGTCATGTGGAGGGTCCAAGGGACCAAATATGGAAAGGGTGCATTTTATTTCACCATTTTCACCAAATATTTGGTGTAATTTCTGTTAAAAAGTGTGACACTCTCCCATTGGTTGGATTTCCAACCCAAAAAATGACTAACTGTTGAAGCTTGTGCTTTGGAGAGTGACTTATCAGGACCATAACTGAGTTCTTAGAGGAGTTTTCTGACAAATATTTATACGATTCCACCTAGAAATTACCTTTTGAATCCAATGGTGGTGGTATAATCCTCTTATTCTACATTTAACACCATGAAAAATATGATTTTTGTTCTGGCTTGAAGGTAGTGTCTTCTAAAAACTGGTTGTAGATAGGATGCACATAGGTGTTGTGAAAAATATGATTCTACCAACTTATAGGGATATAAATTTAATTTTCAATGATATCTTATTTGAATCTTAACTCCTTACAAAACTCCTGGAATCACTTCTCGAAGCTCAGGGGTTGTGTTTACACTGTGCACTACCTAGGCCTCCAAGGCTCACTTTTGCTAAACTTGCTCCCAAAACTTGTGAAACCTTCTAAAAATGATTACAAAATCTTCCTAGATCTCTGATACACCTCCATAATGATTTTTTTACTTTCTTTCTGCTTTAGAGGGTGTGCACCAGCTCCGAGAAGATCAGAAAATGAACTTTCCCAAGCTTGCCAAAGTGCATGTTTTGATGGATCTTACCTTGAAAGCACTTGGAGTGACTGGATATCCCTAAATCACCTATAGACACAATGATTTAGGGATCAGGATGATCTGAAGGAGGGATTAGAATGACCTTTGGGCCAAATTTTTGGGTAGGGTATGGTTGTCATGCTCAAAAATTGAGAATTTTCTTGTTTGCACACTTGCATGACAACAACATACAAACTAAATATATGCACGGTAGAGAAGTTGCGAGAAAATAGAAGGCAAGATGGAAAATCGTGATTTGACTGTAAAACTTCAATGTCACATCTGATATATGACTACTACAATGACAAGTGATCAATGACCCCTACTATTCCGTATGTCATTGCATGCCACGTGTCAGCTGTGAAATGCTCTAAAAGTTGTCAGAACTGTTATCTAATTTCCTCCACCACCTGATGAAATTAGATAACAAGCAGATCATTGCTGTGATTAATCAAGAAAGCCTTGAGTTAGCTCAGCTGTGTAGGAATGAGCTCATAAGCTCAGTTGATGGTCTGCGGATAATAATAGGGGTGATGGATAGCCCCGCCAACATGATAGTTGGTGGATTTGAGAAAACATAGAGATAACTTTAAGGATCTCAGACTAATGTGAGAGGAGTCAAGCCTTTGGCAATTTTGGTAAGAACTTGGCCAAATCATGGTGAAAAACTGAGCCAGGGACGAGTCGGTAAGAAAATTAAAAGGAGTCGTGGAAGGTGTCATGTGTCAGCCCAACGCAATTACAAAACAAAAAGGGAGGAATGAAATCCCAAACTCCCACGAGACTTCTATGTGGAGCCGATGGTGAGGGGTCTACCAAAGAAAGGATCCTTGTGTTAATGTATAATGAGTTTCATTAAGAACACATGGAAAAGTAAAAAGAGAAGTAGAATGTGAAATGCGTCAGCTTAGAGCACTTTCAAAAAATGCAAGAAAAGTGAAGACCCTAGAGATGCGTTTGACCGCCATGTAGAGCTTAACACAGATGGACTCCAAAACCAAAAATACAAAATATTGATGACAGGTCAATACAACATGGGATTAATCATAAAGCCCATCAAGAACTTTAAATGCTCACATATTTTAAAATATAGGGATAGGAAATTATTAACTTTTATTTTCAGAAAAAGAGTTAAATGCACAGTACCATGTAAAGGAAGCAAGCCCGCAGAAACTCAAATTATCCACCCGCATTCAAAGGTCATAACTGGAGCATTCCTTAGAAAAATTGCACAAAATTTGTGTCGTTGGAATCGTGGATCACATCCCGATGCACAATAATCAAGAAATTCAGATTAATGAAGATCAGGGTTCATTTTAAGAGACCTCTTGGAAATCAGAGGTGGAGAATACCTGGCGAATATCCCCGGAACTGGTTTCGCGGGAAGGCGAATTTTTTGGGGGTTGTATGAAAATTTTTCGCCTGATTGTCAAGTGGCGCAACAGAAGGCTACAGACGCGCGACAGGAGATTTTGCTGTCGCGCGTCAAGAAAATGCAGTGATGCACGTCAATAGACCTTAGTGACGCGTGTCAACAACCTTGTTGATGCGCATCACTGAGGTCTGTTGACGTGCGTCACTGAGGGTGTTGTCTGATCACTGCATTTTCTTGACGCGCGACAGCAAAATTTGCTGTCGCGCGTCTGCAGCCTCTGACCTCTGCTTCGCGCGTCAACACAATCTCCGTGTCTGAGGTCTTTGTCACGTGTTAATACTCTGCACTATGTCGCGCGTCACCACTACCCATTTCCTGTCACGTGTCCAATACCTGAATATACTGTCGCGCATCAACACAACCCTTATCGTGTGTTAATACCTCCTATGTCGCGTGTCACTACTGCCCATGTCACGCGTCAACACCTCCTCTGTCGCGCGTCACCACTGCCCATGTCGCGCGTCACCACTGCCCATGTCACACGTCACCACCTGCCTCATGTCGTGCGTCACCATTGCCCATGTCACGCGTCACCACTGCCCATGTCGTGCATCACCACTGCCCATGTCGCGCGTCACCACTGCCCATGTCACACGTCACCACTGCCCATCGTCACACGTCAACACTTCCTCTGTCGCGCGTCACCACTGCCCAAGTCGTGCGTCAACACTTCCTCTGTCATGCGTCAACACTTCCTCTGTCGCACGTCAATACTACCCAAGTCGCGCGTCAACACTTCCTCTGTCGTGCGTCAGTACAGTTGTTGTCGCGCGTCAACAATCACAGGCTAACAGTAATCTGAATCTCTGGTGCTTAAGGGTATGCGAGTTAAAATTTCATAGTATTGGTAATTTGTTAAGCTACTTGAGGTATACTACCCGGTGAATCAGCTAGGTTTTTATAGGAGATGTTTTCAAATGAAGGCGAAGCCGACCCCCCAGAAAAAATATACTATATATTTTAGGCAAACAGGACACCGACCCACTCCGAATAATTCGCCTTTTCAAATTTTCATAAAATGAAATTTTCGCCATATTATGAATATTCGCCGCTAAAATTATCCTTGATGAAGATTTGAGGGTGTATTCCTTAAAAAACTAGCCCAGTTCAGAGAGGTTGTTGGAAAGTGGTTAAGGATGCATTGAATGAGTATGGCTCTTATTTTCTCCAATGACAGATCATGGGGCAGTGTGAGGAAGATTTTGTAAATCTATTTCTGTCACTTCATCTCATTTATTACAACTAACAAGTGGCTGAAGGGGTAATTTCAGGATTTCACTCTTCTCTTCTTCTCATTCTATATATTGTAATCAGGGGCTCATTAAAAATATATATCAAGAGTTAGTCATTTTTCCTTTTTGGCCCCTTTTTCTTCTCTGCTAGGGTAGGAACATGGAGCTCAAGCCTCCCCCCTGAAGCTTTGTAATGACATTTTTCTTTCCTCTTACCTGTTAATTGTTGTACTATGCACAATTTTGGAGCATTATAATATGTCATGTGATGCATTTTGTCCATCCTTTGCATGTTTTTATTGTCTCTAATAACCTTTATTCAATGTTGGTATACTATGCATATTTCTAATTGTTCACTACAGGTTTTGGAAGTTGTGCTTAATGAGTTTGAAGTGGTGTTCTGTGTGAATCTATCTCTGAACTATGGTGCTTTTGCCCACCCTTTTCATTGCTCACCTTTTTCCATTTCAGGCAGTCAGATTCTTGATTAACTTCTTCTTTTTTGGTGCATCACTTTTGTTGGTTTTATGCTCTATTTCATTTTACTTTGACCCTCATCTCAAACCATAGAGAAGAGACAACTTCTTTAAAACCTAGAGGTTACCTTAGGGCACATGTCTCACTAACCTAAGGTATTTAATGACTCTAACGGTTCATCCACAAAGATAATTGTCAATAGTTTTCCTGGCACGCCGAGTGGGAACTATGAAGCACCCTACTACTACATTTCACCAAGTCAATGTGCTCTTGATGAGATTTAGCCTTTGGAGGCACATATAAGTGTATCTGGTGACTCTTTTGGTCCGAATGACCCATTCTCTTATTTGCATACCTTTCTTCCATCCATTTCCATTCATATTTCTTTTCATATTTCTCATTTTATTTCATTCTATGAAGTTTTGCAACCATGACTTCATTCCCACAGTGGAATTCACACTTTCAGAAGTACCATCAACCTCTAATAAGCTTCACGAATTCTCCAAATTAGCATTATGACCAGATTTAGAGCCACTATGCTTACCCATATAAGTAATGCCAAAACCAGTTGGGCTATGGAACCTATCCAGGACACAGGTATACATATGATGAAAACAGTGAGATGGAGGTTGCTGGTATACTAGAGAAGATCTAAAGAATGGAGGCATGTATGGTTCAATCTTGGGCTACAACACAAATGAAGGCATCCAGGATTGGTTTTGGGGCCCCTTATCCATGGGAAGGCCCTTTTCGAAGACACTATAGCCTACAAGAAAAGCTTGATTTCATAGAGGAAATGATGCTCCAACTTACACAGTGGATCGAAGGTATTGAAACATATGAGAAAAGTGTAAGACAACCTTGTCAATGGGTAAGTCAATCACCAACTCTTTGTTCATCTTGCCCCCCTTCCCAAGCTTTACCATTTCATACCGCTCCAAATGATGAATTTGCTTCTCCATCTCTTAGCCTTTCATCCCACCTCATTTCTTCTGCCCCTTTTCCTTCCAAATGCTCATCCCGTCCATGCAAACAAGAAGAAACTTCAAATCCAAAAGAAGAGGAGCACATGGAGATGAGTAAAATAAATCCAGAGGATTTGAATCAGAAGTCAGGTGCACAAAAGATTACAGATATCACTTCCATTTATTCTCCCTAGAAATATGAAGTTTTGGAAGAGTTTGAGCTCACAAGATTCATGTTTGAAGATGAAGCTATACATGATGAAAAATTTGTAGACTCAAAGACCATCATGCAAGAGGGAGAAACCTTGGTGTAGTAGGACAATGATGAGCTTGATTGCTTATCTAGCTTGGAGGAATGTTTTAATGAAGAAGAGCCCACATAAATCACAACCTTTGTGGCTTCATCATTAAATATCCAACAAAAAAGGCCTACTACCATGGAGGAAAACATTTGAGAACGAACTGCTACTCATAACAATCCCCCTAAATCAGATTTAGAAGCTCTTAATGAAGAATTAATCATTAAAGGATTTTTTCTTTTATTCAAGGAGTCTGGATTTGCCAACAAATATACCATGAAGGAGAAGGAAGACAAGGATGAAACCACTTCTATACCAGTCATCAAGGCAGAGGATTAGTTGTTTGTGGATGCAAAAGAAAGTCAAAATCAACATGCAAACAACTCCATTCAGGAAAGTTTGCAAGAAAGCCGCATCTTGGATGTTGAAATTCAGAGGAGCGGGAAAATGCAGTGGATCGAACCATGCCCCATCAAGTATTTGGATTCATTGGAGCCAAGGGAGAAGCCAACATCGGTCATGCTTACTTCAGAGCATGAGGATAATCTTCAATGCACCAAGGGTCAGCTATGACACCTCCAACCAAATGACGAACATCTTGAGGAGGTATTATTTTTGTTTATTGATACCTTGGGTAGAAGAGTGGAAGGTGATTTTTCACACTTATTGCAGGCCATATTTATCGCTAAATTAATCATATGGCCACACTTTTTAAGAAAGGGAAGCTATTTTTCCCTGCCTATTTCAGGATTTGTTTAGTTTTTCCTAGTTTGGCTAGTGTAGGAGTAGGAATAGGAGTAGATTTGATTTTAGTAGAAGAAGTGATTTTGCACACTCTGCATGTCTTATTTGAGGCTTGTATAATTTGTTTCTTTTATATATAGCCTTTGTTTGTATTGCTCCAAGCAGTGCAACCCACCTGGTCCTTCAGAATTTGCAGCAGGGAGATCCATAGTTTCTTGTAATAGTTTCAAACTTCAAAATCAAACAAATACAGAGTGACTAAAACTAGTTAAGTAGGGAACCTTGTTGACTCTCTCCAGATCAAATTGCAACAAGCCTCTACACCTATGCAAAATAAATTAGCAGCCCAAATTCATATTCTACTCCATCCTTTATCCTTAGAATAGTAGTTGTAAGAATGAGTGAAATTTAATATCAAAGATAATTTTCTACTCTCACAATTTTTTTTTTAGAGTTCCCTTATGAGAGTTGAAAAACAAAAAAATCAGCTAGCGGCTACAAAAGTAAGCATCAACAATTCAAATAATCTGGAATCAAAGTTTAGATCAACTTATTATGTTAATGTGGATTCCATGCCTGATGAATAGATACAAACAACTGGTTCATTCCATTTAGCAGGCTAATAGCCCCCATGAGTCGCCAATCTATTATCTAATTTCCTCCACCGCCCACTGAAATTAGATAACAAGCAGATCACTACTATGATTAATCAAAAAATCCATGAGTTATCCTGGTTATGCAGGAATGAGCTCATAAGCTTAGTTGATGGTTTGCGGATAATAATAGGGGAGATGGATAGCGCCGCTAGCATGATAGTTGGTGGATTTGAGAAAATGTAGAGATAACTCTAAGGATATTGGACTAATGCGAGAGGAGTCAAGCCTTCGGTAATTTTGGTAAGAACTTGGCCAAACCATGGTGAAAAACCAAGCCAGGGATGAGTCAAAAAGAAAAGTAAAAGGAACCATGGAAGGTGCCATGTGTCAGCCAGGTGCAATTCCAAAATATAAAAAGAGGAATGAAATCCCAAACTCCCGCGAGACTTCCACGTGGAGTGGATGGTGAGGGGCCCACCGAAGAAAGGATCCTCATGTTAATGTATAACGAGTTTCATTAAGAACTCATAGAAAATTAAAAGGAGCCATGGAATGTGCCATGTGTCAGCTTGGCACACTTCCAAAAAATGCAAGAAAAGTGAAGATCCTAGAGATGCGCTTGGCCACCACGTAGAGCTTGACACAAATGGACTCCAAAACCAAAAATACAAAATATTGGTGGCAGGTCAATACAACGTAGGATTAATCATGAAGCTCATCAGGAACTTTAAATTCTCAAATTTTTTAAAAGATAGGGAGGGGGAATTATGAACTTGTCTTTTCAGCAAAAGATTTAAATGCACAGTCCCATGTAGAGGAAGAAAGCTTGCGGAAACTCAAATTATCCACTTGCATTCAAAAGGTAATAAATGGAGCATTCCTTAGCAAAATTGAACAAAAATGGTTTCATTGTAATCGTGGCTCAGATCTCAATGCACAACAATCAAGAAATTAAGATTAATGAATATTTGAGGGTGTATTCCTTAAAATACCAGCCCAGTTCAGGAGTGGGAGTTAGAAAGTGGTTAAGGATGCATTAAATGAGTATGGCTCTCATTTTCTCCAATGAAAGATCATGGGGCACTGTGAGGAAGATTTTGCAAATCTATTTCTGTCACTTCATCTCATTTATTACAACTGGCAAGTGGCTGAAGGGGAAATTTCAGGATTTCATTCTTCTCTTCTTCTTATTCTATATATTGTAATCGGGGGCTCATTAAAAAAAATATATCAAGAGTTATTCATTTTTCCTTTTCGGCCCCTCTTTCTTCTCCACTAGGGTAGGAGCATGGAGCTCAAGCCTTTCACCTGAAGCTTTGTAATGGCATTTTTCTTACCTCTTACCTGCTGATTTTTGTAGTGTGCACAATTTTGGAGCAATATAATATGTCCTTTGATGCATTTTGTCCATCCTTTACATGTTTTTATTGTCTCTAATAGCCTTTATTAACTATTGGTATACTGTGCATATTTCTAAATGTTCACTATAGGTTTTGGAAGCTATGCTTAATGAGTTTGAAGTGGTGTTCTGTATAAATCTATCCCTGGATTGTGGTGCTTTTGACCACCCTTTTCATTGCTCACCTTTTCCCATTTCAGGCAGTCAAATTCTTGATTACCTTCTTCTTTTTCAGTGCATCATTTCTATTGGTTTTGTGCGCTGTTTCATTTTTCTTTAACCCTCATCTCACACCATAGAGAAGAGCTAACTTCTTTAAAACCTAGAGGTTACCTTAGGGCGCACGTCTCACTAACCTAAGGTATCCAATGACTCTAATGGTTCAACCGCAAAGATAATCATCAACAAGAACCAAGGGGTTCACCTTCCCTTTTGTATACTCCTTTTGACCTAATTATAATTAATTATAGAATGGGAAAAGTATGATATTATAATTTATTATAGAATGGGAAAAGTAAGATATTTATTATCATTTTTATTGATTTTCTTTTATTTGGATAGGCATTCTACAATAGCAAGTGGGTGGAGTGCAATGGAATGAGTTTTTTACTTTTGTATATGAGCTTAAATTTGATGTTCATTTGACCCTTGTTGTGAAATTTCAACCTTAAAGTTGACGCTCATTTAATAGTTACTTATAATCAAGTTTTCATTGAAACTGGAGTTTGGAGCATGCTTTTTTGACAAAAATATTTTTTCAAGCCCAATAACATGGTGAAGATGGATCAATATCATTCTTCACTAATAAAAAAGAAGTTGGTAGAAAATGTGATGGAATTATTAGTCAATGTGGTATGTAAAAAATCTAAGTTGAGAATATGAAGATTCTTTGCATATTTCAGATAGATGTATTTAAGATACCTGTACTAGTTAATTATAGAATGGAAAAAGTCCCATAAAATGGGTCAACATATGTTGAAAATTCTATGTTTCATTTTAGGGGGTGTTAATGTAATTGTTATCCAATTTTGCACCCCTTGCAAAATTGGCTAACTTGGAAATCTGAACTTAGACAACTTCATGGGAACTTGGTGAAGAATCTGTAAAATTCAAGTATTTTCATCCTTTGGGACACTTGTAATTGTTTCAGGAATTTTCTCCATTTTTCCTAACTTCCTAGTTCAGTGGAAGTCTAAACAGTTAGAAATTTTTGGGAAAATATGATAAAATTGGGCTTTCTAGTGTATTACGGGTTTGGGGGCTGCAGACAAAACTAGTTCCTCAGGAACAAAGGTTCCTTGCATTTGGTTTACGCCTGAAATGCAAAGGATTGATTGTTTTCTAGGTTTTTGGGTTAGAGGAGGAACTCGGGAATAAGTTCCCAAGAGTCACTTGTTCCCCACATCTCCGAAAAATTTGTAATACAAAGGATGGGTGAGGAAATAGTTTTGTGTAGAGATGCGAGTGGCGGGTGGAACGCCAGAACAAGTTCCATTAGGTCATGATTTCCTTGTGAAGGTGATCGGACTACAATACAAAGGGGAGTAGGGTGTCGAGTGCAATGCGGAAGAACCAGGGAATGTGGGCACTAATGTCCTAGGTGGAACAATTCCTAAGTTCCACCTGGGACCTAATTATCCAATCCAAGTGCAAAACAAGACCACTGCAGCCAAAAGGGTCCCGCGAGGAAGAAGAGGCCCTAGTTCTTGAGTTCCCCCTATACCCCAAAATCCTAAAATACCCACATGACAAGGAGAAAAGGTAAAAATGAATAGTTAAGTGCGGACTGTAGGAGCCTGAGTGGAACCCCCGACCCCTTAACTTCAAATGGGAATAAACTTCACACAGGTTATCAAAATTTGACAAATTTGGACTTTTAGGAAAGGTCTCATCACCCACTACACCATTATTGAGGTTAGATATGTGAAAAAGTGGAAATAATCTCAAACATTTAAGATCATAGATCTAGGTAGCTGAACCACCAGTTTTAATGAAGTATGGTGCCCATTTCCTCTCCAACAAGTAAGAGATCATGAAGGAATGACCTTAGCAGGCCACCCATGCCCCTTTTTAGACATTTAATGCATCTTATTGGTGGGTGGGAGCATAAATGTGATTTTCCCTCTTCTCTCTCTTTCACATTCTTCTATATATTGTAAAAACCTCTCATTTGTGAAGGGGGATGTTCTAAAATGTAATGGAACTCCGTAAAAAACTTTCGAGAACAACTGTGAGTTATAGGCCTTAGATTTTGACATCTTGCATGGTGATATTTTCCTCTTCTCCTTCAATGTATTGGATTTTGCATATCAGAAGCAATAAAATTTGTGTTTTGTGGCTCTTATTTTCCCTAACTTGTGTTGTATTGCATTTCCTTTCCTTTCATTGCTTTTGCAGGTATATTGTGCATATCTCATTCTCCTTGCAGGGTTTAAATCTATTTTGCTCCATAGAAATGTTGTTTTAAATGTTGTTTTGGAATGTGGTACTTACTTCTTCCCTCTCCTCTATTTTTCCCATTTTCACGCATTGGAATATCTCCACCCCTCTTCTTGGTGATATCACCTCTCTTTAGATTAGGATTTCTATTTTATGCATCTCCTTATTACCCTGGTCCCTTGGAATGATAAAGTATAGATAAATAGTTGCATTTCAATTCCTATGAGTAGTTTAACATTAGGAATAGGTAGAGGAACCAACGTTCTCTGGAGGTCTATCTCACAGTTTAAGTTCCAAAACTTGGAGATAGTCCCATGTTGCCTCAAAATCTTAGGTTGTCTATGACTTAGGGCAGGGTGCAATTTTGAGCTCCAACAGTAGCCACAACTATTCTCTAGATAAAATGTATCAATGTCTATTTATTATGTAGTTTTGACAATTTATTAGATATTGCAGTAAACAAAAAAGTTAAAAAGTGTATTATTTTCAAATGCAAGTTAGAGAATCTAATCATGAATGAATTGAAAAATGGTGTGATAAAAAAACACAATAAGTTTTTCAACAAGTATTTGATAGTCTAATTGTTTTTCTAGGGAGCAAATTAACATTGACATGTAATTCATGGGCCTAAGTACATTTTAGGTAGAGAATAGTCATCTCTGTTAATATAGACACATTTAAAGGTTATCTGCATTATAAAGGTAGGTCTACAATATAATTTTAGCATGAATAAATGTACTACTATAATCAAGTATTGTAAATATACGTAAAATATAGTAAATTATTTATTTTTTGAGTTTGGTTTCTTAAGAGTGTAAATCAAATATCTTAAATGAATTACATTGATAGATATTAATGTCAAGGTTCTTATCTTAGATTTTATTTCTACCACATTAATTAATAACTTTATTACCTTATTTGAAAATTTCTAATTGATTAGTGAAAAATGGCATTAACTTAGTTGTACCAATGTGTCAGGATTGAAAAAACTATTTCTAGGAAAAAATGGGCTCTAAACTCCATACAATGGTGAAGATAATATGGTTATTCAATTGATTTCTTAAAACAAAAATAAAAAACTTCTATCTGACAATCAAATGAACGTCAAATTTAAGGTTAAAATTGCCATGTGACAATCAAATTTAATATTGTAATTGATTATTTATGCACATAAATTAACCATAGGTGCCATTATAGGATCCCTATCAACATAAAACATCCATTTATGATGAGTTTCTTAAAAAGTTGTCTCATATTTTGAACCTCGTGATTAAATATATTTTCATGAAAAAACCAATTAAAGCCAATGTTTTGAGAATATGTATGTATCTTAAATCTATAAATAGGTTTGTGTTTACACCTGAAATAAATAAATAAGTGTTTGGTATCAGATTAGTTCCTTGTTTATTTAAAAATCATAAGGGTTGTACAAGTTGTATATTCTATATCAATTAATAAATATTAATTTACAAAATAGAATAAAACTCCTAAAGTAAAACACATGATGTAATGCTAGAAACCATTGCTTTAAACACAAAGAGGGAAGATCACTTAGTTTAACAAAGAGGTACATAAATTATGTAGGTATGCAGATTGGATGAGCACATTAGTAAAGATCTGGAAGTTCTTTGTTTTTAGAACCATGATTGAAAAGTGAGTCCGTACAAAACCATACGTTATGTATTGTAACGTAGTACAACCTAGTCTTAAGTTATATGGTTTTAGATCAGAATATTTTGGTGCTCTATAACTTCTAATGATCATTGGTGACCTATAAATATACTTTGTTGTCTAGTTTTAGGGTTTACAAATGTGAGAAACCTCTTCTAGTGGCCAGTGATAAATGACAACCCTACATTCTTTCACTAGCACTTCATGAGCACAATTAATTAAAAAAAGGAGAAATCATTGTGTGGTGGAGTTGAACTAAGCCTATTGCTCAACGTTATTGAACCAATATAGGAACAACACTACATTCTCTCAAAGTGTTAGAAAAATTCATGTAGTTCTTATAGTGTATGTGTAATTGTGTATGCAAATCAAAGTCAACCTCATATATTTCCATTTTAACACAAAGATAGTAGGCATAACTATAGATGTAATAGAATGCACCCAAGTATTATAGTGATATAGTGTGTTATGATTACATATGCTTGATTGATTCCCCTTTAACCCTAGAAACTTTGGCAACACTTTGTATTAGTTTTACCTTTTTATGTTTTGTCCTCCCACTTTCCCCCACCTTTTCAAATCTAAATTCATGAAAATTGGAGCCCTGCCATGGAAGAAATTCATGTTTTAAACTCCTCATGACTCTTGTTTTCATTTCCCACGTGTTTTTAAACATTTTCCTTAGTCTGTTGCCGTTAAAAAATTTTACCTATTTTCAGTAGGTGGGAAATGATTTTGGTCCTCCTTTAATGGGTTGGAAAGTGCATGGAGAATTGCATCATTTGTTTCTAACCTTTTGTAGAGAAATTTTTTTTTCATCAGGAGCAGAAATGGCATGTTCTCCAGTTTCTTGTAACTTTCTACATTCTATTCCCCGTCAAATTCTTTCTCAAGAAGGAAAGGCTACGCATTTATTTCCCATTAGATACGGCATTCGTGTAGGTTTCTTTGTGAACTTATGACTTTTGGAGATTTTGGGAAAAATGCCAGATTTTCCGTGCATTCCCATCAGTCCTTGATTGGATAGAGCACTTTTGGCAGAGGTTCGGGCTGGTGAATCAATTTTATTTTCTAAGGCATTGTGGCAAAAGGAAAATTTCTAACTTGAGGCCCGTGACCAATCAGAGAAGGACAGGTGTCTATGTTGAATAGTCAATGGTACGAGGACATGGACTTCAGGGGAGGAAAGTTGGAATTTTTCCTCAAACAGATAAAAAGCAAGGCACATCCCTGCAACCAATCAGGTGGCTCCACATGTTAATAGATTAGAGAGGGACATGTGGTTGTTTCTCAATGCATAAGTGCTTCGGTGGACTGGCTGGATACTTTGGGAATTTTAGCCTTGTTTCCAGAAAAGGTGAAGAATTCTAAAATAGCCCACGTAGCCCCACCTAAGCCAAAGGATGAATTTTCTAAGTTGAGGCTTGCACACCAATTATATGAAAGACACATGTTCTACAGTTGAAAAGTAAATGGCAGCGGCATGCAGACCTTCGGGGAAAAGATGGGATTTCTTCCCTTTTCTTAAAAATAGATAAAGTTTAAAGTAAAAGCACATCCCCGCAATCAATCACATGGTGCCACATGTCCACGTTGAATATGTCAAAGCGGGCCGACGGAGGTTTTTGAGAATTCAATCCTTTTTGATAAAAGAGTTCAAATGGAAGTTTCAACCCGCATTTACTCAGCCACTCAAATGATGCCATGTGTCCAGCCTTAGCCGTGAGTTGCTACGGTGCAGTGGAGAGCAAATCGAGAAAATGTGCTTTTTCTCCCAAATGTCAAGAAATGTAAAAGCTTCTCCCTAGAGTCATCCTTGCTTGGATCTCACCACGTATAGGGCCCAAATTTTAAGGTAAAAGGGGGAAATGATAGCCAAATGCCCTCTTCTAGTTTTTATCACCATTAACGAACCAGAAGCTCTGGAAAACATGAAAAATGGCTCATTCCTCGTTCTTTTCTCTATATTCCTTATTCATTTCTCCATGAGATAAATTTATGGTTAGCTTTGAAGCTGAATTGATAAGTTTAAAGGAGGTGTAAATTTTAAATCATCAACAAATAGATTTTATTAGTCCATACATGATAAAATGGGATAAACCATATCAATAAGCACTTGAGTGCTATGAAAGTGGTTAAAAGGTGGAAATGGTAGAACCATGTGAAGAAGAAAATCATGAGTTGTCCCCTACTAAAATAATCATGCTCAAATTAACAAGATATTCACCTTTTGGAACCTCTTGTGTCATGAGTGTTTGTTTCATATCACTTTCCAAAAGAATATCTGCAACAAACATTATCCCTTTCAGATATTATTTTCTTGTGGACAAAGTATGGATGTAAACAAATTTTTATAAATATATGGATTTAGCCATGAGTTAAAGGGGATTCTGGTTTTTCTGGGAAAGTTGTAAATTCTTAAGTAATTCAATGTAGAAATTCTTTCTTTCTTATTTTCCTATGTTATCGTACCTTTCTCTCTCCTTCGCTCAATTCAATATATCTTTTGTTTTGCATTCAATAGAAACTTTGTGTTCTAGTTTGCGCGAATCTTTAGAACTTTGTGTGTACAGATTTGTGCAAGTGGTGACAGTAATTGATCCTTTTCTATATTTTCTTGGTTCAGTGTGAGTAGAGAGATACTCTGCTATCTATATTTTCCAAAATCATTGTTGTTTTCTTCCTTCTCCCATCCTCTTTATTCTGTCCATTCCTTCTTGATTGATAATCTTTTAAGTATGAAATACATTCCAAAATATGAAGGTCCTAAACATTGCGAGTTGTATATATCATACATTTATTTTTCCTGCTTTCAATAAGGGAACCTCTCCCATTAAAGATAAGGGACTTGTTGTCCCCTAACTATGGTTTCAACCCATGTTCCATTCTGAAACCCAACTAGTTTTTGGTGACTTCACGTTAGGGAATTCATTCCAAATGGATTCCAAGTTTTAATAACAAATTCTTGATCATATTTGATCCAGACGACTCCAAGATACAATTGGGGTAGAAGAACCCTTTGGGAAGAAGACCCTCATTTCCAAATTTTGGATCATCAAGGTTTCTCCCTCCCTTCTTCATCAAGAAAAAGAAGAGGAACAAGATTTGTAAGCACTTCTCCCGCTACTAGAGACAAAAATTCTAGGAGTGGCATCCCTCAAGATAAAATAAGTCGTACTTTGCAAGCTTTGACTGCTCGCTGGTGTTTCAATTCCTCTCCAAAAAATATTTCCAAGGATGGCAGCTCATTTGCCTTATGGCCAAAGGGTTGGGCCTCTTGCTCTTCCCCAGCCATTGCATGAATTTCCTAGAGGCAATAAAAAGAATTTCCATAAATTCAGAGGTGATGGGAAGGTTCATCCAGATGAACATATTGTAGCCTTCATTGTTGCTTGTGGTGTTCTCAGGGTTTCAAAACATGAGGATATCTCTGTTAGAATTTTTTTGGAGACATTACAAGATAATGCTATTGATTGGTTTTATCATCTCCCTACTGGATCTATCACTAATTGGGACACCATGACAACGCAGTTTGAACAACATTTCAAACATGTTGAGGAAGTGCATGCCCTCTTGGCCGAGATTTCTCAAATCAATAAATAGTCACATAAACCCATGAGGGAACTTTGTGGCCAAATTCGATAGGTTGATAAACAAGGTCCCACTAAACACACGCCCTATGTGGATCAGATTTAGAGGTGTTTCTTCCTTAATTCCCAGTTGCCTGAAGTGAGTTATGCACTTAGGAGAGCCAATCTTGCTACCTTGGATGTTGATCAGAGATTTGTTCTTAGTTTTGAAGATTATCTGATCATGTCTAGAAAGCTAAGGAGAGATGCATCCAAATCCAAAGCATCTCCTTGTTCCACATCTTCTCTCAAGGAGATAATGAAGATTAGTTGGTACAAAAACTTAATAATGATCTTATTTCCTTCAAGAAGCAGTTCACGTAGCATGCTCCTTATCAATATGTTCCTAGGAAGAATTTTCAACGCATAAATCAATTGGCCTCTACCCAGACTAGACTGGACAATTAAGGGTCCACCTTGTTAAAGTTCCAGTCAATGCAACATGTGAAGTACTTGAGCCTGATGATGAGGAAGAGGATGTAATCTAGGTGAAGAACATGAAGAGGAAGTTGATGAAGAATTAGAAGAGTTGAATGGATCTCATGTCCATTTTCTCACCACTGAAGGTATAGACGAAGAGGATGATTATGAAGAAAGAGTCACAGAGATTAAAAATGAATCATATGATCTCATGACTCATGAACAAGCCAACAAGAAGGAGAAAGTGGTGTAGCCTACTAAAATATCTAAGGAGCCTTCTACAAGTCATTCCAGTGATTACAAAGAGAGGAGCTCCTATTCCAACTTCTTCCACATCCAAGGTAAGTTCTAATGTTCCTTCCTCCTCTGTTTCTACTCCTAAAGCTTCTTGCCCTTCAAATGATAGAGTTGATAAATCAAAAGTTTAATCTAACTCCTGTCAATTGATGCTCAATCTACTTTTGGTTCTTTTGACATTATTAAACATCTTAAGAAAAGTAAGATCTAGATCTCAGAGACTAAATTCTACCAAACCCATCTCAAGGCCTTTGCTAAGATGGTAGACTTTGTGAATTCTAAATCCAAACCTTCATCCTCTAGTTCCAAAGGTCTCTTTCCCACTCCATCTCCTTCACCTTAACCCAACCTTGTGGCTATAGTCACTTCATCTGATGCGAAGATCAAACCATTTTATGTCACCCTCCTCATAGCTAGGCCACAAACTTAGTAAATTGTGTTATTGATTTTCGTGCTTTAGACAATGTGATTTCTGTTAAGGTATCTCATACCCTAGGCTTAACCCTAACCCATGATTTTGGCTCATGTTACTCAATGGAAATTAGTGAAGTGCCATTGGTTGGAAGGATCAAGGATGCATAAGTAGCCTTTTTTTCTTTGCCAGAGAAGAGAGTTTTAGCCACCATCTTGGTAGCTTATATTCCCCCTTCATAAGGCATGCTACTAAGTAGAAATTTTTGTCAAAAATGTGGGAGGAGAAATCATGATGGATTGGTCACATGCTCTTATTCTAGTAGATCCTTGAGGGAGTTGTAGGGCATGAAATCTACTCTTTTACATATGGGTTTTCAGGATATAATCAAGTGCGTATAACAAATGAAGACCAAGAAAAGAAAAATTTCAACATTAAGTGGGGAAGTTTTGCATACATAGTGGTGCCCTTTGGATTGAAGAATGCTCTAGCTGTGTTCTTGCGCATCGTTGTGCATGCATTTTAGGATTTCATTCATAAATTCTTATAAGTATATCTGGATGACTGGATATTTTATGGCTTAGTTAAGGATCATTGTGAAAATTTAAGGCTCATGTTTGAGAGGTGGAGGAAGTTTAGCATCTCTCTTAATATTAATAAGTGCATCTTTGCAACACCTTTTGGCACTTTATTGGGACATATCATGTGTAAAGAGGTCTTGTTCATATATCCAGCCAAGATACTTGTAATCTTGGGTTTGGAAGAACCTAATAATCAAAGTGAAGTGTGTGGATTTCTAGGACATACATGGTATTACTAGAAATTCATTAAAGATTATGTAAATATTGTTGCACCCTTGGAGGAATTATTGAAAACTAAAGGAAAATTCTATTGGAATGACGTGCATTAATAGGTGTTTGTAACTCTAAAGGAAAGGATTATTACTGCACCTATTTTTCACTTTCCTTTATGGGACAAACCATTTCATTTTCATGTTGATGCTTCCAAAATGGAAATTGGTGCAATGTTAGCGCAACCCAAAGAAGGAATAATGGACAACCCTATTTTTTTTATAAACATGAAGTTGACACCTATGGAATAAAATTATACAACTAATGGGTGCGAGGATTTTTCCATGATCTACTTGATGCAAAAATTCAGACAATACTTATCGGCAACACCATTTATCTTCTTCACAGATCATATGACACTTAAGCATTTGGTCAACAAGCCTGTTTTACAAGGGTGAATTTGCAGGTGGATACTACTATTTCAAGAATTTCAATTTACATTGGTTGTCAAACTAGGGAAAAGTAACCTAGGACCTGATCATTTATCAAGAATCAATTTTGGCGAGGACACACAAAGCATTAAAGATAAAATGCATGATGCATAGTTGTTCAGATTAAACCGTGCACCCAAAAATTTAGAAGATATTGTAGTGTTCTTGTGCACTGGACATGAGTATGAGGAAATGAAGACATTAGAAAAGAAGTAACTTGTAATACGTGTGACACCTTATCAGTTGATAGGTGGAGATTTTTATAAACTAGGCCATGATGAAGTTTTGTGCCAGTGTGTTCTAGAACATGATCGAGATGCCATTATAGAAGAATCTCATGGTGGAATTGCATGAGATAATTATATTGGGGATGCAATCGCATGCAAGAATTTGATGGCTAGCTCATGGTGGGAAACTCTGCATAAGGATATAAAAGAATATGTAAAGGTGTGTGACCATTTTTAACATCTTGGGAATCTTGGAACTAGAGATGAGATGCCTTTGAGGTCTATTGCAAGTACTAAAACTTTTGAGAAATGTACTATTGAATTTGTAGGTTCTATTTCCCTACCTACACGTAGGACCAATGCACGTTATATTATAACTTCTATAGATTATTTGACAAGGTGGGAAGAAGTAGCACCTACCAAAGATTACACAACAACTACAACAACTACAACAATGAATTTTTTATGGGAGAGCATTATCAATAGGCATGGATGTCCATTAATTTTAACAAGTGATAGGGGCACTCATTTCTTAAATGAGAAAATGATGATTATATTAGAAGATTTTATGGTGACTCACCATAAGACAACACCATATCACCCACATGCCAATGGTACTGTTGAAGATTTCAACAAGAGTTTGGGATAAACACTGACAAAAATTCGTGATGTTGGAATGAAATATTGGGATGATAAATTATTTGATGTACTTTGGGAATATATGACAAACTATAAGAGGTTGAATAAGGCCACACCCTTTCAGTTGGTGCTTGGCACAGACACTTTTTTCCCGTTGAATTCATGTTGCCATCCCTATGTATTACGCATGCAGGAGGACTAGATGATGAGAAAGCTATGGAGGAGTGTATAGATAAACTGATGTAGTTAGATGAGTGACACATTATTTCTAGATGAAGCAAGAAGACAAAAAAATAAGACAGAAGGCCTAACATGATAGGCATATCAAGAATAAAACATTTGAGGTGGGTAAGATGGTTCATTTGTATGATTCAAATTTTACGCACCATCTAGGGAAATTGAAAGTTCATTTGGTGTTTGAGATAGTAGAAGGCATAAAGAAGGAAAGTTCATGGAGCTAGGGTTTGAGAAGAATAGAATTACAACTAAGAGAACACTAGGGCACACAGTGAATTAGGAGTTACAAAGGTCAAACTAGTGCAAGGAAACTATTGTAAAATTTTCAATGGCACCTAAGAGAATCACCTGGATTAGCTACTCAAGGAAATAAGAAGAATGGATTGCAAGTGGAGGTTGAGGATGCACTTGAGAAAATAGATTTTCAAAGATACTATACCATGAAGGCATAATTATGGGGTGATATTGGGAATCACATATCAAAAGAAGCAAATGTGATTGATTACAATCACCACACCAAAACAAATGAAGGATGAAATGAATAAGGCATTGGTGACGAAGATATTGATTTTTGAACAGATGGATGATAATCCCATCTATGACGATGCAAGGCAGAAGATGTTGAAGAAAGATGAGAGTTTTACAACTATATGAGTTTTCATACTTTAGCAAGCCATAAATACTATACCAATGGTTAATTTTCAGAGTATGTCTAGATTCCATGAGGAATTATTCTATTTCGAAGGAAGATGGCAAGTGTGCCTCACTGCACCCTTGATTGGAAAATTGATAGGATTGAGGATTTTGGGCACTGAAATTAGCAGTGACCTCAATGATGATGAGGCCATGCTGAAGCAACTTCTATTGAGTTGGTCATATGTAAAAGGAGGGTGTACTTATGGACATTGATAAGTTGGAAGACCACCTCATGTGATCAAGATTGCTGCACACCTCCTCACCAAGTTAAATAACCAAGAGCATTGGAGCCAGGTAAATAAGAGGTGGCTCCATATCACCAAGAAAATGTCTGATGGAGTTGTATATAATTTGTCTTCTTTCATTGCAGAAACCATAATTGAAGAAGTGCACCAAGGAGACAAGATAAGTTTTGGCACTATTCTGTTATCTATTGTGTTTGTGGAGATTGGGGTGCCTGATGGGCCAAAGGAGAAGATATGGCAGTTCCATGAGGAGAAGAAATATCTTGCAGAGAGATTTGCAAAGTATACCTATGAGGGGAGTATGCTGTGGTCCATATAAACAAAGGTTGGAGCTTTGGTAAAAGCATATGCATGAGGATTTTGAGCATGAATGGAGGATACCAAAGGATCTACCTGCCATTTTGGACAAACACACACAATTTGTAGTTTTTCAACATGTTTGCATTGGCATATTTAGTTATGAAGGATGGGAAGTGGAGCCCTTGGTGTAAGCTCCCTTATGCCTTCACTATGTGATACTTCCAAGCCTATGTGAGTATATTTTCAAATGTGTGCAGGCTAATATTTGATGTAGATAAGGTGGATTACGATTATCATACACTTCAGAAAACATATGTGTATCTGGGTAAGTCTGATTACATAGAAAAACTGATATATGATGACATTAATATCAGTTCCATGATCTTGGTGAGTTGGGAAGCTTGGTGCGGTTAAGGTATATATTTACCTTAAGCCAAAATTGGTCAATGGAAGATATATTGAGAACGAGTTTAAGGTCCCCAAGTTTCCCAAGGGGAAGCACATGGTTGGTACCCTGCAGGATGATGAGCCCTCTCCCCCTCATGTAGATGAGGAAGAACTACAGGAAGAGGAGGGGAAGGAAGACAGTGGTGGATTGGACCATGGCTCGCATGGAGATAGCCAACTGCAGGTCAGAAGAGGTAGCACAAGAGCTCTCCTCCCAAGGAAGAAGAAGAAGTGGAAGATGAGACTAGTGCTAGGGAGGTAGAGAAGGATGAAGGTGTTAATGAAGACCAAGAATTTAGGAGAGTCTTGAGAAGAAAAAGGACAGAGGACATTGATGCAGGACACTTCTCAGCCACCGAGGATATTTTTGAGGAGATGTGCCGAGGACAAAATCTTGTATGTGCCAACGAGAGAAAGAGAATAAACCAAGCTCACAGAAGAAGGATACACCAATTTTTGATGTAGAAGGAGAAGAGGAGCCTAGACATGAAGAAACTCAACATAATATAGAGGTGATTTGGTGAGTGCGAGGAAGAAAAAGGCCCCACAGGTGAAGAATAAGAGAAATAAAAGAGTATAGGTGAGCCATCAAGTGAGCCTACTAGGGAACATGAGGGCGACAATAGGTGAAGACCCAGTCCATGATGCAGAGGTCCATATTCCTAAGGGAAGGAGGTCTGGGAGAAATAAAGAGGAAGAAATGTATAAGACACTTGAGTTGGGGTATGTTAATGACCTCTCCAAGATCATTCACACAAGGTTTCAGAGTAATGCTTGAGCCTGAAAACGTTATATGGATGGGAGTTAATGGATCCTAGAGGCAGAAAAATATGTGCATGAGGAAACAATATATCTTGGAGCATGCAGACCCATATGGATGAGCCAAATTTTAATGTAAAGGAGGAAGCATACGTCTGGAGAAAAATGAAGAAGGGGGCACAAGCCACACACATGACTGTGAAGCCAATAGAATTCACTGATGAGTAGGCAAGCAATGCCTTGACTAAGATGCCAATAGAAGTAGCGCGCATAAATTTGGAAAATGTGGCAACATGCTCCAGTCACGACTTGGAGATAAAAAAAATATGAAGGAAAAAATTGAGCAATTAACTGAGGCATGCAAAAAGGGTAAGGAGTAGAAACAAAAGATTCTAGATTTTGCAGTAGAACTTGGGGGAGAAATTTTAGAAGCACATTCTAGAGTTTAACGAGTAGAAAAATCAGACATACCCTTCATCGTTGCATTTTCTATAGGAGTTTGTCCACCTCTTAATTAAGAAGAAGGAAATTATTCCAGAAGAGACACAAGAAGATGCTTAGGCCAAGAAAGAAAGGACAAAGAAATTAATTACATGCAAAATTGTAGAATATGCCACCATACTCTAGAACATTGAAGGAAGAGTTGTAGAAAGTAGGGTTGGCACTAAAAATATGTGAGGATCCTAAACAAATCCTTAGAACAAGGAATTTGTAGGAGGATAATGACATCCTTGCAACTGAAGAAGGATGAAACTTTTGGTTCATGGAGGAAAGGTTGACTATGGTAGCAAAGAAGCACGATGCACTTAAAGTATCAGGGATGCCCATGAAGAGAAAATAAAGGAGTTGGGGATGCTAGTCACTAGGAGAATGGATTATATAGATGGCATGATTTCAGGGGCTAGCTGGAGTGAAGAAGTGAATTGAAACACAAGGGTGAAGATATGACCTTAGAGGAAATGGAGAAAGTACTTGGTGATGTTCCCACGTAGGCCAAGAAAGGGCTAGGTGAATGGAATGAGTTAGAGGATGAAATTAAGAAGGATTACCCTGAAGCTCATTTTACCAGTAGAAGAGTAAGGCACCGGTGATCATCCTTCAATTCATTCTTTCTTTATTTCATAATTCGTTCTTTATTCTTCTAATTCTTTAGAGAGATGCAGTTGAGAAACCCTATTGTCGAGGGTGGAAATATCATTAGTGTGGGGTAATGTTGGATCAAAGAAATTTCCTAATTATTGAGAGGGCACATAATTTGGGTGCATGTAGGCATGCGTACATGGGTGTCAGTAAAGAAGGGTGTGCCCTGGAAGACAAGTTTGGGACTTAGCTGATTTTGCATGGAAACAGGCTAAGAATAGGAAAAGCATAGATGGAGTACAGGTCATAAAAAAGATAAGAGGAAGAAGACTATTTGAGGCTAAGTAAAGTCTATTTTGGGAACAAAGTCAAGAATATCTAAGGTCATGCATTGGCCATGCTAATAATAGGATTAAGATAGAGTTTAATTATAGATTAATTTATTATTAGCCTTCTTGTAAAAGCATGCAGGCTATTAGCGCATGGCTATTTTGAGCATGCAAGCTATTTTGAAATGCATGGGCAGTGAAGGGAAAGTTCCCCACCCACACACACATATATATATTAGTTAGTTTGCATAGTTTTGAGGAACATGTATTAGACACGGGTATGTATTGATAGAGTTATGTTGCCCCTGATGTACCTAGTGTGCATGACTCCATGACATTACTATTATGTATTAAAATTTTTGTTATGTAATCTTTCTGGTTATTAATGGAGTATTATGGATGGATTATGGTAATTATGTATCTTATCCATGGTGGTTGTATGGTTAATATGATCTTAGTTCTATGGTTTGATTCATTATGCTCTATGATTGTGATTTGATTCATGTTATGCTTTGCACTTAGTTACTTGACATGTCAATGGTTAATATGATTATGCATGCTAACATCTTGAAAATATTTCACAAAGGAGGGATCTGGTAGGCTTTGCGTGCTTTGGGTGACCATCTAAATCTCTCTTGATGAAGTTCTAATGCTCGTGGGAAATTGAGTGGGAAAACAAGACTACAATATGGGTCCTCTCAGACTATAGTATAGCCTAGTCCTAGTCCATATGGTTTTGGACAAGTAATTCATGATGGTAGAGTCATATTTTTGAAAAGATGATTGAGAGTGATACACTGCTTTAGATAAATGCAACTTAGAGAGAGAGAGAGAGAGAGAGAGAGAGAGAGAGAGAGAGAGAGAGAGAGAGAGAGAGAGAGAGAGGTCATTTAGGTTTAACATGTGTGCATAAGCCATAGTGTAAAGAAAAAGCTGAACTTGTTATTTCCAAAGGATAAGTTATCAAATATTTTCTCCCCCTTTAAGTATGAAATTTAAATTACATGCTTAAAGGAAAATATACCTTAGTGCGCACACAAAATTTATCTTTGCTCAAATTTTTTACTTTGCTTTAGTATTGGAACATTCCATGATGAAACTTGCAACCTAAAGTATAGTCACTATCCAAAAAAAAAATTAAATTGTAACTCAAATTTCAAATATCGTATATTTGTAACTTTGAAAACAAAATTTTACATTTGTAACATGGTAAAAGAAAGAGGCAAAACATGGAAGGAATACACTTATTCAATTTGCTAAGGGAGAAGCTCTTAAGTTTTTCATTCATGGAGACTGGGATTTAAATTGAGTTGTTGAAGGATTGGGGGTAATTAGTTCCTAATTTTGTTGAAGGAGAAGTTGGAATCAAAGAGGATTTGAGTTTTCTTGACCTAACACCAAAAGGAGAGGTGCCATAAGACATTTTTCATAAGAAAATTTAAGAGAAATAAGCTTGCCACTAAGTTTTCTAGTCACATCATTATTTTACAACAAAATAGTGAGATGTTTTGGCACCCAAAAAATGTCCCACTACATTTTTGGGGCCTTAGAGTCATTTGCTAAAGTTTTGGATGAGTTTTGAGCTTCTCAATATGTTTATGGCAGAATGTAATGTTCAATTACTCTATTTATGGTTATAAAAAGATGCCTAGTTTTATTGTAGAGTTTGAACCAAACGGGATTAACCGTGGTCAATCCCATCAATCATTGAAATCATACTATTAGATGGGATTGACCATGAGTTCAGAGCTTCTCAATATGTTTACAATTTTTTGGAATAAAAATTAGTAGAATGAAATTTTGAATTAATCTATTTGGGGTCAATGTTTCACCATTTTCTTTACGTTTTGAATGTGATGAAACAGATAAGGGTGTGGGCTAAGGAGGAATACCTATAGTGATGATCACTTTGAAGGCTGTTGCGCATGTTCTGACTTCTCGATCCAATGCTGAATGTGAGAGATTCCTTTTGGTTGGGAGGAGCTACCTAGAATAGAAAACAAGACCACAAAAGAGAGTTAAACAATATGAATCCTTTCCCCAAGTGTGGGACTTGCAAAATGAGAAAGGAATCTCCAGTTTAGAGGCTGGTTCCTCAATTCCTCTGGTCAGATTTATCACTTACAAGTTGCAGAGGTCTATATTCCTAACCCTACCCTAAATTCCAAAGGAGACAGAGATAGAGAATGCAAAAAAGCTAAAACTAATGCTAATAGGTGATGCACCAAAGGAGTGGTGAGCATTTTTTACTTCTACAGATTGACACAGTCCATAAAAATGCAACAAAGAACCTCATGCACAAACTGATAATTGTAATGAAGGATCAGAAATTAACCAAACAACACAGGCAGAGGATGAAAACTAATCACAGAGGCTGTATTGTTATTTTAATCATCAAAATCACTTGCATTACAACACCTGAGAGGAAAAATAAAGTTGCAGCTCTTAGAAAAGGTCTGATATTCCACCAAAATCACTTCCAAGGTGAGAAAGGGGACCTGCAATACACAAAAAATGTTCAACACTTTGAAAATGAGCCAAATCTGGCTTTTACAGTGCAAGGGACGAGCCCAGGAGAGAGAAATGTGGGAAAACATGGAAGGGATTCAACCATTGACCAAAACACATTCAAAACAGCATGGGCATCCTTACAGACCCATCCCCTGACATTTTTAGCCATGCTGGGAGAGAATGCGAGCCATTCTTCATTAAAAACGGTGGTTGAAACGTCATTTCTGTCCATGACCACGTGCCAGAGGTGTTTTTCAATTTTCTCTCTCCAAAATCCATCAAAATGCAAAAATGACCCTGAATCTTGTAGATAATTTCACCATCTTTCCATTGATATAAAGAACGTGAAAAATTGAGCTCTGGATCGAAAGATATGGCCATTTGAAGTTTTAGGGCAAAACAGGGCCAAATCGGGTTGGCGGGGAAAAATTCAAATTTTTGCACCTTTTTGGTCATTTGGAAAATTTTCCAAAATTTCCCCATGCTCCACCACTCTAGGTGCCACGTGGTGGCATCTCATTGGCCGCGGGCCTTTCAGGGGAAATTTTTTCCAAAAAACTCCGCTGAGCCATAACTTCAAAAATACATGGAGTTAGGAGGAAAACTTTACCTTTCTGGAAAGCTGAGAAAGAGCTCTATCCAATGGTGTCATTTCCAGAAGGTTTTGAGTGCCTAAAAAGCAAAATATTATGACTGAGGCACAAGAGAGGAAAAAATGAGAGGAGTTAGCCACAAAAAATGAGCAGGGGCACATTTTGGATAACAATTTTGGCGACTCAGAGGGGTCATCTGCCTGCTGGATGAAGTTACCAGTTGCCTGAAGCAATCCATTGGGTATGGAGTCATTGAATTCTCTGTTTGATACCCCAACTGACTAGAAAACTGCAAGGAGGAACATGGAATATCACCTGATGGAGCAAGGCCTGCAAACACATTCCCAGGGACAACAAGCTTGTGCCAAAGCACTTAGGGAAAGAAAAACTAATCTACAGCAAAACAATGTGCACAAGCACTTGGAGGAATGAAAAACCTAAACTAATATGTACAGGGTGAAGCATTTCCTTTAGTAGCAATGCTTCAGATGGATTCCATTGACTGGAATCTACAGTTCTTCGCCATCTAATGAAGACAACTGGAAAGCATTGTTGTCCTTACACTTTGTGACCATGTATGGGCCACTCCAAATGGCATCAAATTTTGAATGCCTTCCCGGTTTTGCTCTATCCGCATCCCATTTTAACACTAGATCTCCAACTTGGAAGGATCTGTTCTTGGCCTTTCTATCAAAGGTCTTCTTTATCAAAGCCTGATCCTTCTCCATTGCTTGGGATGCCTGATTTCTGATTTCTTGGAGCTCCATCAATTCTACATATCTGACTTCCATGGGCTCAAACTCCAACAACTCCAACTGTTTCATGAGTTCCAATGTTGGCAACTCAAGTGATATGGGAAAAATTGCCTCTCTTCCATAAACAAGCTTGAATGGAGAGTTACCTGTAGATCTTTTAGGAGTTATCCTATCAGCCCATAAGGCTGATCTCAATTTGGTATGCCAAGACCTAATGATTCTCATCAAGAGTCCTCCTAATGATCCTCAACAAGTTCTTGTTTGTAGATTCAGCCTAGCCATTACCCTGGGGGTAATAGTTTGATGAAGTACTTAGGTAGATCCCGTTCTTGACAGCCAATTCAGTCACCTTGGATCCAATGAATGCCAATGCATTATCTGATATTATTGTAGCTGGTATGCCAAATCTGGTTACTATTCCCTCATAGAAGTCTAGGATGCTAGATTCATTTACTTCCTTGAGTGCTACTGCTTCAGTCCATTTGGTGAAGTAATCTGTGGCTGTTAAAATCCACTTGTGCCCTTGGCTCGAATTGGGATTAATAACTCCAATGAAGTCTAAACCCCATTGCATGAATGGCTGGTCAACTGAAATTGGATGCAATGGGAGGGAAGCTAGCCTCTCTTTACCTGTGAAAAATGCACAATTCTTGCACCTCTTGATCCATGCATAACAATCATTGAAAATCTTGGGCCAATAATAACCAGCCCTCATGATCTTTAGAGCTGTCACTCTTGGTGCAAAATGACCACCAGCTGGTCCACCATGGAACTCTTCCAGCACCTTATGAATCTGATTTGTACCAATGCATCTCAGCAGTACTCCATTCACATCTCTTTTGAATAAAACACCATCAACAAGGGCATATGGGACAACCTACAATCTGAAGTGTCTTCTTTGGGTCTTGTTCATCTCTGGAGGGCATAGGCCTGTGCTTAGGAAGTGCATTATACTTTGGGTCCAGAAAGGAGTGGGGACACCATTATTTTCCTCTTGAGTGCTTCCTTGCTCACGGTTGTCTTGCAATGCCAAAACAACCTCCTTCTCGTTGCATGATTCCTCTTGTTTGCTCAAGATCAGCTGCTCACACAATCCTTTTCCTCTTACCAACTTGGTGACTTTGATCTCAATGTCATACTCCATGACACGAGTAATCCAACCTACCCTTTTTTCATTCAAGTCTTTGTTGAGGAGGAAGTCTTTAACCCCCGCATGAGAAACCAACAATTGGACCTTATTGTTTGAAACTAGATGCTTGAATTTCTTCAAGCTCCTGATTACTGCAAGAACATGCTTCTCAATGAAAGAATATCTCACCTCATAGTCCTCCAGGATTTGGCTGAAGAAAGCAATTGGCTGCTCATCATTGTCTTTATTCTGCTGTACCAAAATTGCAGAAATAGTATCATCACCTCCAAATGCATAGAGGATGAAATCCTTGGAGAAATCTGGGTTGATGAGAGTTGGGGCTTGAGAGATGGCTTCTTTGATTACTTCAAAACTTTCCTTTCCTTTGCTGTCCATTTGAAAGCCATGATTTTCTTTAGCATCTTGGTGATAGGTCTGACAAGGGCTGCAAAATTTGGGACAAACCTCCGAACAAAATTTATTCTTCCCAAGAAACTTTGAAGGGCCTTCTTGTGGCTTGGCAATGGCAGTGCTCTTATGGCTTCAACTCTTTCTGGATCAATTGCTAATCCTTCTTTGGAGACAATGTGGCCAAGGAGCTTTCCTTCATGGGCTAGAAAAACACACTTTTTAGGATTCAAGGAGACTCCAAATCTTCTACACCTTTGGAACACTTGTCTCAAATGAAAGAGGTGGTCTGCTGTATTTTTTGAAAAAATAGTGATATCATCAAGATATATCAGTACAATGTTGTTAATCAAACCTTTGAACGCCATGTCCATTGCTCTTTGGAAGGTAGCTCCAGCGTTGGACAGCCCAAATGGCATTTTCCTGTATGCATAAGTTCCCCATTTAGTTGTAAAGGCTGTCTTGAACTGATCTTCTTCCTTCACCATAATCTGATTATACCCTGAATAGCCATCAAGTAGTGAAAACCTCTCGGAGCCAGCAACAACTTGTAAAATCTGCTCCATGGAAGGAAGTGGATAATGATCCTTGAGAGATGCTATATTCAAATCTCTGAAGTCAACACACAATCTGATTTCCCCACTCTTCTTTCTGACTGGAACCAAGTTGGCAACCCAACTAGAATGCTTGATAGGGAATATGATTCTTGATTCTATCAACTTATTCAATTCTTTTCTCATGAGAGGCTCCATGTGGGGGTTGACTGGCCTTTGTTTCTACCTGATGGGCTTAGTATTTGGATCCAATTCAATGGTGTGTTGAGCTAACTCGGGATTGAAACCTTTCAAATCTTCATAGCTCCAAGAAAACACATCAGGGAATTCTTGACAAAGTTGTATGAACTCATACCTTTCTTGCTCAGTTGTCATCTTACCAATTTGGAGTGATTTGCTCTTTCTACTGAGATGGACACTGAATCTTCTCCCTTCACTTGGATGTTTGCTTTCTCCTTCCTAAACTGATCATTAGGATTGAAAATGGACTCCAAAGTAATAAGTCCCTTTGGTAGTTTGTTGGTTCTCAGCTGCACCACTTGGTCACCATACTGCTGCTCCAACTTTTCCTGATTTTTGGCTGAGAATTCAGCCTCTTCTTGCAAGAAATGGATGATTTGCTGATCATTTTCAAACACTTGCCAACTTACATTGTTATTTGGCACTGAAGGCCTCACAATCACATGGATGTTTGGATGTACCTTGTCCTTTTGAATGCTCTCCACAACGTCAAAGGCTGCCCCAACTGCTGCAAGCCTGTCAGCAGCTTGGTTCTCTTTTCTAGGAATGGATTTTATGCTAAAGCCCTCAAAATCTTCAATGAGGTCCCACACCCTGTTCTTGTAGCACTTGAGAAAATTATTCTTGACAGCATGCTGCCCCTTAACTTGGTTGACAATCAACTCACTGTCACCAAATACTTGCAAGTTCTTTATCCCTCTCTTGATTGCCCAATGCAGTCCTTGCACCAAGGCTTCATATTCAGCAGTGTTGTTAGAGCATGCAAACTGAAATCTAAAAGCTGAATAATACTTAACTCCTTGAGGTGAAACCAACATGGCTCCCCCTCCTGCACCTTGTCTACTCCTTGATCCATCAAAAAACAACTGCCATACCTCATTGTCATCCTTGTGGTCTGGCTTGGTGATGCTAGGAATAGGCTGATTTTCTTCATGCATGCAATAGACTCCTAACTCAGATTATTCTATTTCTTGATAAGGATCAAAAGCATGCACCTTGCTTGCCCATTCATCAAGAGTTAAATCTGGGATGCTTCCTACCTTGGTGTCAGCTTCATCAGTGCTTGGATAATCTTCTTGATCAAACGCTGAACAATTGACATTGATCTGACTTGGAGTGTAAGGCTCAATGTGAAAGTTTGCAATAGGTTCAGACCTGATTGTGGCTTTGGTTCCATATCTTGTTCTGAACAGCATGTGTGACCAATCATTAGACAAGTAACCTCCAATCTTAGCTATGAAATCCCTTGACAAACATAGGGCAAAGAGTGGTGGAAGGTCTATTACTGAGACATCTTGCAAAACAACCACGTTGGGACAGGCATGCAAAGTAAGACTCAAGTTTTTAATCACTCCAACTGTTGTTACTGCTGTCCCATCCAATTGTACCACCCCTTTGGATATGGTTTCATACTGAATTCCCAACTGATCAGCTATTTGCTTGGGCATTACTGAACTACTTGCCCCGGAATCAATCATGCAATTGTGTACTAATTGGTTCCCAATGATCAATGAAACATAGAATGGAGGGGGCTTCAACATCTTACCTTGCTGTCCTCCATGATTCCCCTCAGGCTGGGAAGCATTTGTGAGCACCTTCTCTTGCATTTGGACTTGCTGATTTGAAGTTGACCAGTCCTTCATGGCAGCTTATAGCAAATCTCTTTGGCCTGGGATAGATAGTGATTCCCACATTGATATGTTTACATTTGTCTTCTTCATCTGATCAATGATATTGAATGGGGATGAAGTATCCTTTTGCTGTCCCTTGGCCTGCACATTCATTCCTTGTATATGGGCAGCAACAACTAGCATTTGAGTTGGCCTAGGAACTGTTTTAGGCAGTCCTTGTGTGCTTGGGATTGCATTTTGTTTGCCAATAGTTTGTGGAGTGATAGAAGGTCATGAATTACTTGGGGCCAATGGCTGTTCTTCACCCAAATTTCTTCTCTTTGACCTTGTGTTGGCTACAACACTTTGGGAAATTGTCTGGTTCATGCCACAAAAATCTTCTGCCTGCCAGTTTACAAGTGTGGTATCATTTGGAGTTGATTGCTGCTGGAATGTTTCTTGTTGCTGGTCATTTCTTTGACTACCTTCACCCTCCACACCAGTTGTTGTCACCATTAATGCTTGATTCAAGGCACCTTTGAAGCACATGGACTGGTTATGAGGTTCATTGCATGGGAAACACCAATCATACTCTTGAGCCATATTGTTTTGTACTGGCACTAATGCTTTAGATGCAGATGTAGCATTGGGATTATAGGGCTGAAATGGTCTGTTGGTAGGAGGCCTTGCTTGATTTAGATTTGCAGCTGGATTGGGTGGTCTTTGAGGTTGATATGGCTGCCTGTTAGGCTGAGCTTGAGGCTGGAAGGAAGGTCTAAAACCTTGAGCTTGCTACCTTTTGAGTGTAACCAGCTCATTACCTAGATTTTGCAATTGCTTCATGACTTCTTGAAGTTCATTTGAGGCACTAGAAGATGAAGTGGAAGCTTCACTTGAATTATGATTTCTAGGAGTGGGAATAGAAGCTAAATTAGGCACTTGGCTAGTACTTGGGCTCTCTAAACTTGGAAATAATGGCATTGGAGGCCTAGGAGCTAGCTTGCTAGCTTGAATCAAACAATTTTCAGCTCTAATGGCAATGCTATAAGCAATGGGGATAGTTGTGCCTCCCATGGACTGAATTAACATAGAAATATCAGAATTTAAAGCTTTAAGGTAATAAAGAAAAGCACCTTCTGACTGTTGGCCTGACTGCCACTGGAATTCTCTCCCAAGTCCTTTGAAATCTGAAATTAAAATCAGTCAGCTGCTCATTGGGAGCTCTTTTGATAGTTGTCAGCTGCTCTAAAAGGGACAAGTTGTCTCCCTTTTCCCCAAACTGCTCATGGAGGGCTATACATAGCTGATTCCAATTTTGAATAGAACCTGAGGCAAGACTCCTGAACCATTGCAAAGCTTTCCCTTTGAATGAAGATGCCAACAGTTTGACAGCAACTTGCATCTCATTGATCTCATGGATTGCACAAATGTTAGCAATATCCTTAACATGATCACCAGGTGAGGTCTGATTTTCTCCAGTGAAGTATGGAATGTTCTTCAATGCTCCAACTGGGATTAGATTTTGTGCATTGAGAGCAAGTGGGTTGTTGCCAGTGAAATTGGCATAGGGGTTGTTTTGTGCCATTCTGATTGGCCTTAGAACCCTTGTTGATTGAATGAAAGGCCTACCAGGTGGAGGAGTTGAGAGAGTTCTGTTTGGTGGAGATGGAGACCTTTGGATTCTCCTCCCACTTTTACCTTATTCTTGGAGATAACTGCAGATATTCAAACAACACCTCTTCTTCTCCAGCTCTTGACCTTGTAGTGATTCTTCTCATGAGTTTTCAGGTCTGCACTGCTAAAACCAGCTGATTCTTCTTCCTTGGAGTCACCAGATGTGTAATTTATAGCTCTTTTAAGCAAGAAACTTGCAACAAATGCACATCAATTTTGTTGCAATGAAGATGAAGACCTCTAAGGTCCCACGGGGCGTGCCAAAACTGTTGTTGCAAATCAGCAGCACCCCCTGGATGTTGATCAGATTTCTAGTTTGATCATACTAGCATCCAGTGTGATTGCACAACATTGAATCCTTTCCCCAAGTGTGGGACTTGCAAAATGAGAAAGGAATCTCTAGTTTAGAGGCTGGTTCCTCAATTCCTCTGGTCAGATTTATCACTTACAAGTTGCAGAGGTCTATATTCCTAACCCTACCCTAAATTCCAAAGGAGACAGAGATAGAGAATGCAAAAAAGCTAAAACTAATGCTAATAGGTGATGCACCAAAGGAGTGGTGAGCAATTTTTTACTTCTGCAGATTGACACAGTCCATAAAAATGCAACAAAGAACCTCATGCACAAAATGATAATTGTAATGAAGGATCAGAAATTAACCAAACAACACAGGCAGAGGATGAAAACTAATCACATAGGCTGTATTGTTATTTTAATCATCAAAATTCACTTGCATTACAACACCTGAGAGGTAAAATAAAGTTGCAGCTCTTAGAAAAGGTCTAATATTCCACCAAAATCACTTCCAAGGTGAGAAAGGGGACCTTGCAATACACAAAAAATGTTCCACACTTTGAAAATGAGCCAAATCTGGCTTTTACAGTGCAAGGGACGAGCCCAGGAGAGAGAAACACGGGAAAACATGGAAGGGATTCAACCATTGACCAAAACACATTCAAAATAGCATGGGAATCCTTACAGACCCATCCCCTGACATTTTTAGCCATGCTGGGAGAGAATGCGAACCATTCTTCATTAAAAACGGTGGTTGAAACGTCATTTCTGTCCATGACCACGTGCTAGAGGTGTTTTTCAATTTTATCTCTCCAAACTCCATAAAAATGCAAAAATTACCTAGGAATCTTGTAGATAATTTCACTAGCTTTCCATTGATATAAAGAATGCGAAAAATCGAGCTCTGGATCGAAAGATATGGCCATTTGAAGTTTTAGGGAAAAACAGGGCCAAATCAGGTTGGCGGGGCAAAAATTCAAATTTTTGCACCTTTTTGGTCATTTGGAAAATTTTCCAAAATTTCCCGGGCTCCACGCCACTCTAGGTGCCACGTGGCAGCATCTCATTTTCCGCGGGCCTTTTAGGGGAATTTTTTTCCAAAAAAATCCACCGAGCCATAACTTCAAAAATACATGGAGTTAGGAGGAAAACTTTACCTTTCTGGAAAGCTGAGAAAGAGATCTATCCAATGGTGTCATTTCCAGAAGGTTTTGAGTGCCTGAAAAGCAAAATATTATGACTGAGGCACAAGAGAGGAAAAAATGAGAGGAGTTAGCCACAAAAAATGAGCAGGGGCACATTTTAGATAATAGGTATCTCATTCAAATACAATAAGCAAATCTAATATAACAGGCTAGGTTATAATTGGATCTGGAGATGGGGTAGTTGGTCAGGGTTCTAGTACTGGTTAGGGTCAAATTATGGGTCACTAAGGTTTCTTGGGTGAAGATTCGTAGGTTTTTTTATTGATAGGATGGCCAAATATAGAGATCGGTATCAGTTAGATATAACTGATGACAATTTAGAGGGAGCCGATGGCGGTAAGGGGTAATCGACATTGGTACGGTCGGGATGATATGAAATCAATAAGATCTGATTGTGGAAATTGGTCTAAGGTTAGATAGAGATGAAAATGGGGATGGTGAGGTCTAAGGGGATCTTAGAAACACTTAGAGATGTATAAAGGTCATGTATATATGATCTAATGGTATGGTGGTGAAGGGTTGAGTCTACAGGAAAGTGAATGGTGGGAGAATGGAGATGCTAATAGAAATGATAACAGAGATGACAAAAACCTTTAAAACAAAATAAAGATGGAATGACACAGGTGATAAATGCATTTACTGATGTTGCAGGTTTAATGGCTGTGTGGTGGTGATGATTTATCAGTGGGATTGAGCTTGGTGCCATAGCAATGCTTCCCGGAATTCTATCATGAGAGCGATACCTTGGGATCTGTCTTGATGCTGGCTATGGCTGCCTAGATGTGCGGAAGAGATCTGGTTCTTTCTTGCATGTAGGTATCCTTTGCTATTCAAAACTCGAGAATGTGTCTAACCTCCAAACAAGGTTTCCATGATGGTTATATGGTAACCGATGATGGTTTAGGGTTACCGGCGTCGGTTTCAGGTTGACCAACATTGGTTAAGGTGGGATATCATAGATTACCTAAAATAGTAGATCTTGGCTATCCTCTCCTAGATTTTTCTAATTTTTTCCAGGTATAAATGAAACATTGCGCTTAGATACGTTGGAAAGTTGTTAGAAGGAGAATAGGCATGTGCTTTTAGGGTTGTACTAAGTCCTAGTTCATTAAGGTAAGTAGGGCTAAGTCTTAGTTAGTTATGGAAGCATGCAATGAATAGGTTTATAATGAGGTGTCTAGGTGAGGTGGTGGGGTGAGGTGGAAATTGGTTTTAATTGAGGTAATTAAATAATGAATGAAGTGATGATGAGTATTAATTTAATTGTAAATAATTAAATTAATATTAATGTGGGGTATAAGGGTAATGGTTAGGTGAATGTGTTTAAGTTGGTTATTTGAAAGGGGACCAAGGGGAGTGTGACCCAATTTTGGTGTATATATTTTGCCCCTTTTTTTGTGTAGCTTGTATTGGTAAGCGACGCTAAAAAAATAAGAAGTGATTGCCCCATGTGTGGGTGAAGGCGATCCCCCTTAAACCAGACACTGATGAGGTGTGAGATGGAATCAATGAGTGGTTTAATAAAGGTGTAGGTGGGGAAGATAGGTGGGGAAAGGTTTGAGTATTGAGGGAAAAGGTGATGGTTAACTCGGGTAACGGGTAGTAGGTCATGCTCAAAATTGGGTCATGGGTAATAGAAATCAAACACATGCACACATATAGATTGCAACACGGTACCAAGTTGAAGAGCTTGCAAACTCTACATTATCCAAGGTCGATAGGTTTATCTGAAAAAGGGTGAAGTGATTTAGGTATCCAAGGTATAGGATATGGTTGAGAAACACAACGTAGGTCAGGTGCAGGAATGTTTAGGTATTTTCCGGTACACCAAAGGTTTGGTTGGGATAAACGACACGGTAATAGGCAAGGTATGGTTGTTAGGCTAAAAAACATAGGTAAAAACATCACAAGGTATAACGAGTACATAAGGTCAATGGTCACACCAAGTAGGTCAAGTTCAGACAAATAGGTCATGGCACATATAAGGCCAAGGTATAGGTAAAATAACAACTCCGAAGATGCATCAAAGGAAATGTAAGGGTAGGTTGGGTTTATAGGTATGTTTTAATTGGTGGCCAGAATGATAAAAAGTGGGTGAGAATGAGTGGAGACATGTTAACAAGGGAGTGGGGTAAGGGCACCTAGTTTGAAGTATGACCGACGTTGGTTACATGTTGACCAATGATAGTTGGCTAGGGCACTAATATGACTGACGTGGGTTAGAGTGGATTGGGATTAAAAAAGGAAAATTCCACTTTTTGCAGAATCATTTGTCATTTGCCAATAGTAGAAAATGACAAAGGAGTGGTGGAAAAGTGGAAAGTGATGAAGCGAGATGGAGAGTTGAGTTGGCTATCCTCAAAGCGGGTGATCTGTCATTCGATAGGTGGGTCTATGAGATTGCTGTGATTGATTTGATTGGGTGGAGGTGAGGAGGGCATTCGATGACGACAGAGGCAAGAGAGGGATCGAGTGGACCACCAGTATAGTGGCCCAATGTGCCACCACACAGATGGTGTCACGATGAGGTAGGATTTGATCCCCTTCTATGTGTGGTAGGTAAATTGGTTTGTAGAAATTGGGTTAGGGTAAAATTGGTTTTTGGGGGGGAAATTAAATTTAAATTGGGGAAGAAGATGGATGAAATAGGAATGGGGGAAGGTTGATGTTGGGTAAGAAGGAGTGGGGTTTGAGTGAGGGGATATTTGCGGAGGGAAGGGTAGGTAGGGAGGGTAGAGTATGGGATTTTTTAGAGAAAACGGGTAGGGTTTCATGGATTTTTTCGCCACGACAGTGACCGACGTTAGTCAAGGGTTGGCTGACGTCGGTGGGAGTTGGCCGACATCGGTCATGAATGAGGTGACCGATGCCAGTTTTGAGAGACCGGTACTGGTTGATAAAAACCGATGCTGATCGACATTAGGGAAAAATAGGCCAGGAGATGAGATAAGGTGGGTGGGGGAGATAAACCACGAGATAGGAAGATGGTGTTGACAGAGAATAACATGGCTAAGAGGTATAAATAGGAATGAGTCATGGGGTGTGAAATTGAGATGGGGGGAAAGGTAGTCATTATGGTTGGGGTGGGGAGATAGGTCACGAGTAGGGGGTTTTGAGGAATAGGCTGGGATTCAAGGGTGAAGTGGAGTATGGTCGAGGTATAATGATGTTATGGTTTGTTGGATACAGGTGAGGGACCAATTACAGATGCAAGATAGGGTACTACCCTTGATATTAGTGGTACAAGGGAGCATGATAGCTAAGGAGTGGTGCCATGTGGTAGAGGTCAGCCTGATTGGGGTTAGATGCTACTGGCATGTAGTCTGGGAGATGAGTTTAATGGTCTCCCTCATCGATAGATGGGATTCGGTGACCAACACATTTCATTTGCCGACATGTGAGATGACCGTCACCTTGGAGGATGTTTATAGGATCCTATGGATGCCATTAGTAGGGACACAAGTGTATTCCATTTCCTTAGCGCCATCTAAGGAGTTGATGTTGATAGTGTTCGGTGAGGGGCTAGTGGAGTTTAGTTTCCATAGTGCTAGCATGAGTTATGGAGATATGTACAGAGCCCATCCAGAGGAGATGAGGTTAGTGGTGCTGATGATGGAGGCAGTCTATTGTTTTACATTGCTAGATGTAGAGGGTGGGAGATTCCCATGGGCATTGATGGGGGTTCTTCACGACATGATGGAGGACATGAACTAGTTTACATAGGCACCAACATTCTTGGTGCAACTATATAGAGAGTTATGGGCCTATGGGTGGTTACAACAGTTCATCCTATGCTGCACATTCCTACTACACTGCTGGGCATATGAGAACATCGTGTGTGTGCGTCCAGTGGGCATGCCCCGATCTGATGCATTCGAGGTGGGCTTGGTTCGGGTGGGCTACAGATGATGGGTACTTGTTGTTAGAGAGTGTCAAGCTGTAAGGGCTACACATGATGTAGCGTATTACAGGAATGCACTAGAGGGGTTGTTTGACATGGACATCATTTGGAGGCTGTATGTGGGCTTCCCATCATGTATGCAGATGGATGAGGAGCTGTAGGAGCTAAAGTTACTCCGATGGATAGAGGGGCATCGTGCAGGAGAGCACGAGATGATACCTATTGACAGTGTCAGATGGTAGTTTGGGTTATCGCAGGATGTACCTCCACCATTTCCATAGTACAAGAGGGATGATGTGGAGAGGCCTATGCCTCTACCACAACTGATGGTTCCTACAAGGTAGGAGGAGTAGGTGGTAGATTGATGATGCCGAGGTGACAGATAGTCACAAATAATGGTGTTCAGCATAGCTACGGGTAGTACTGCTGAGGCCAGGGCAACCCGACTTAGCCACTATCATAGTTCAGAGGGATGCCCTATAGAGGCAGGTGACTACCTTGGTGACATAGTTGGGTATAGTGCAGGGGAAGCTGACAAGGTCAAAGGCATAGGTGGCCACACTATAGGCATAAGTAGTAGCCCTATAGGCCCAGGTAGCACAGGGATAGGTACCCGCACAGGGTGGGGATAGAGATGGGGTACAAGTAGCCGCTCTATAGGCACATGTAGCAGATTTACATGGCTAGTTGGCCATTACACAGGTGTAAATTATGGCCCTTTAGGCCTAGGTACCAACACAGGCTTAGGGATAGGGTTCCATTTTATAGATAGGGGAGGGAAAGGGTCCCACGGTATAGGTACAGGGTTAGAGGCCGATGACACCACTGCAGATAGTACCCATGGCCGTAGGGATAGATGTCCCTACCTATGCAGAGTATAGATCACAAAAGGCCTCGAGTGAGACGAATAGGTATCATACTCATAGTGTGGAGAGTACAGGGGGTTGGCAAGCCCCGAGACAGGGTCAGGGCAAGGCCACTAGTTCATGGAGGCCAGCACTAGGTGAGGTACCAGTAGAGGTCAGGCTGAGGCCCATGGAGGGTGGTGAGATGCTAGTGGGATGCCACATGAGAGTAGAGGAGGAGGAGGTAGGTGAGACAGACATGGAGGATATTCGACAGGGGGATGCCTGATAGTTACGCATACTTTCATTTTTGTGTATTTTTGGTATATACTGGCCTGCATGCCGAAGAGAGTGAGGTTGTATATGATAGTTTTGAGATTTTTGATCATATATTGGCCTACGTGATGAAGATGGTGAGGATGTATCTAAGTGATTTGAGATATTTGTATTTATTTTTATCTGTGTACATATGTATGTATACACAGATTTTCTCATTTATATAGATGATGATATTTATAGTATGGATGGTGTAATTGTTTTAATTTCCATTATTCTTTGTGTATGTGATGGAAACTAGGTGAATTAGGCGTGATTGAGTTGAGGTTTTATAGGAATGGTTGAGTCTTGGTCATTTTAGGTTTCGATGATTGGGGTTTAGGCCAGTTAGGTATGATGGAGTCAGGTCATAGGCAAGATGGAGTTAGGTTATAGGCATGACGGAGTTAGGTTATAATTTTGATTTTAATGTCCAAGTCATTGGTAACATGGGAAATAAATGATGATGTATATGCGCGTTATGGTTTAAGTTTCCAAATATTTGCTATAGTGGAAATGTGAAAATGATAAATGAATGATGTGATGATGTGGTAAAAATGTTTATCAATTGTTGCTTGTTTGGTTTAATTTCCAATTGTTGATATAAAGTGGAAACGAACTAAGGTAGGATGTGAATAGGGAAATGAAGGGGAAAATAGGTTAGGGTGAAGAGTTGCCGAGCTAACCCTCAAGGGCTCCATGCCCTCGAAGTGATGCCTACATAGCCTCGGAGAAAAGGGGCCTCAGGCCGATGTAGTTCTCCCATAAGCTAAGGAAGAATATGAGGAATGGGTTGGTAAATTTCAGGCATTATTGAGTTAGGTCATAGGCATGGTTGAATTTAGGTTATAGGCATGGTTGTGTCTATGTCATAGGCATGGTTAAGTCTAGGTCATAGGCATGGTCGAGTCATTTAAAATTTAGGTGTTGAGGATCTGGTCTTATATAGAATAAACAATAAGAAATGAGGAAGGCGAATGGTAAGAGGTGGTAAAAGAGTCATTTAATTTATAAGAACCCTAATGATTTTACCATACCCTATATGGGATTATGAACTTAAGACCCTAAAGGCGTTGCATAATGGAATATTCTAATGGTGAAGAAAGTCACATGATCACGGAATGTCACCGTTGTAGCAAGTCCCTTGAGAAGAGAGAAATTAGGGTGAAACAACAAAGAGGTGAAAGTGTATGGTTAAGCGTAACCTAGTGTACGACTGCATGTCTACTTAGAAAGAGACCTGAGATCAAAATAGGAAAGTCCATGACAAAAAAGTTAATCTTTTTCTTTTTTCTTTTACTTTTTCTTTTTGTTTTGATAGACTGATTGATGCTGGAAGTCTATGTGGGATGAGTAGATTTTATCCTTGAGGTCTTCATGAAGCTAATCGATGTGGGAAGATTATGAACATTTTATTTTATTTTTATAATGAATTTATATAGCTATCCTTCAAGGGAGCAGTCTATTTATAGAAACTAGATAGAGAGAAGAGATGTCCCTTTTTGAGGGGGTCATATTTTGCTGGAAGTTTGACTCAAGGAGTTAAATCCCATTTTGTTTTTTTTGGACATTTTAAGTCATGGAAAAGACTATAGAGGAATATTAGGTTCTTGTTTAGAAGACAAAACCATAACACATAGAGGTTAACTATGAAAGATGTAGTTTTGAGTGATGAATGACCATGGGATTCCATATTTTTAAAAGATGAAAAGTATCCTTGAGAATTATGTTATGAGTAGAGCCGTGGTACTCATATTGAAGATAAGGCTGAAAGGAATAATAACATGATTCTTGTTTAGTCGATGATCCTAAAAAATGGGTAATATGGAAGGTGAACAACTATCAAGCGACACATAGTCAATTGATAGAAAGTGATATATGACTTAATGTCAACAATAAAATGGTTAAAGATGCAAGGCATTGAGAGGCTCAAGTTTGGGTTTACCTTCGAGTGAAGACAAATGATAAGAACCTGATCCATAGACATGGGTAAGGATATAGGGTCTGAGTCAATTAGGAGAAAATTTACCCCATTTAATTTTCTCTTCTTTGGTTACATGTTGTTTTTCCTTCAGGATAAGGTCGCTGACATGAAAGATTCACTCGTGGACATGTTTGTCATAGGTACGTTTGATACGTTTTTGGTAGAGTTGGAGATGGTCATGAGCATTGAGATGACGTTCATCTAATAATTCAAGTTGTACCAAATGGTCCTAGCGAAAGTCATCATCGTTGAGCATGTCTTGTAGTGAGATACAAAGAGATGGAATTTGGACTTCGAGAGGAAAGACAACCTTGGTATCGTAGACCAGAGAAAAATTTGTGGCAGCAATCAAAGTGTGAATACTAGTACGATAAGCCCACAAGGTGAAAGGATTGTGCATATGCCAATCCTTCCCAATATCGACAACTACTTTCATAAGAATTTTGTTCAATGTTTTATTGGTTGATTCTACTTGGCCATTTATTTTTGGGTAATAAGGTGATGAGAAACTGAGTTGAATTCCAAAAGCATCACACAAATTTCATAGGGTTTTGTTTTTGAATTACTTTCCATTATAAGTGATGAGGCAGTGAGGAACACCAAAGTGACAAATGATGTGATGGTTGTGTTATCCAAAATTCACCCCCCAGGGTAAATTTGATAACATGCATCAGGATGTCCAAATTCCAAGAAAAATGACTGATTCAAAGCAAAATCAGGTTTCTAGGGTCCCTTCAGGAATCTTTCTAAATTCCCCAGGCCGAAGAAGGAAGGAGCAAGCTTTGAGAAAGTGCGAAAAGTTGCAGAAAGGCAAATAGGATTGATCCAGGAAAAAGTGAAAAAATTGGCTAAGTCCTTCTAGAGGGAGCAATTGGGACAAGCGGGCCAGAAATACCCGAACCGGCCAAAAAGAGACAAGTCAGCCCAAAAGCAATTGGGACAAGCGGGCCAGAAATACCCGAACCGGCCGAACCGGCCGAAATTGTCCCAAAAGGTCCAAAATCAAATAGGACGTTGGGATTTAAAAAGGACCCGAAATACGCGAAGAAGCCAAAGGAGCCGAAAAGCCAACAAAAGGTTTGCCACGTGTCTTTTGCCAAATGGAGGGACAAGGAAGCCCATTCTCGGGTGGATCAGAGGTTTTTTCCCAAGAGCACGTGGGACATACGGACGAATCATTGACCGAGGTACGCGGAGAACCGGCAGGCCCGGGAGAACCATTGAGAATGGCCACATGTCAATAAAGGAAAAAGCCGCGAAGGGTAAAGGGAAAGATTTGAAGCGTTGGCCGAGCCAATAGTAATTGGACACATGTTCCAATGGAGCATAGAAGGGGAGCTCGGGGAGGGAGTTGGAAGTTTGGCCAAATCAAGCCAAAAAGGGTAAAAGTGAAGGAAGACCGGCAGGGTTCGTGTGTGAACCAAACCAATGCATGCCACGTATCCTCTAGTGGCGGGGCATAATAAAAAAAAAATGTGGATGGTCCCTTTTTGAGGGGGTCATGCGGTATATTTTGCTGGAAGTTTGACTCAAGGGTAAATACCATTTTGTTTTTTTTGGACCCATTTTAAGTCATGGAACAGACTATAGAGAATATTGGTTTGTTTAGCAGACAAAACATAACAATAGAGGTTAACTATGAAAGATGGGTTGTTTTGAGTGAGAGTTTTGAGGTGATGAATGACCATGCGGGATTTCATATTTTTAAAAGATGAAAAGTATCCTTGAGAATATGTATGAGTAGAGCCGTGGGTACTCATTATGAAGATAAGGCTGAAAGGAATAATAACATGATTCTGGTTTAGTCGATGATCCTAAAAAATGGGTTAATATGGAAGGGGGGTGAACAACTATCAAGCGACACAAGTCAATTGATAGAAAGTGCATAATGGGATTAATGTCAACAATTTTAAAATGGTTAAAGATTGACAAGGCATTGGAGAGGATCTCAAGTTGGGGTTTACCTTCGAGTGAGACAAATGATAAGAACCTGATCCACTAGACATGGTAAGGATATAGGGTCTGAGTCAATTAGGAGAAAATTTACCCCATTTAATTTTCTCTTCTTTGGTTACATGTTGTTTTTTCTTCAGGATAAGGTCGCTGACATGAAAGATTCACTCGTGGACATGTTTGTCCATAGGTACGTTTGATACGTTTTTGGGTAGAGTTGGAGATGGTCATGAGCATTGAGATGACGTTCATCTAATAATTCAAGTTGTACCAAATGGGTCCTAGCGAAAGTCATCATGTTGAGCATGTCTGTAGTGAGATACAAAGAGATGGAATTTGGACCTTCGGAGGAAAGACAACCTTGGTATCGTTATAGACCAGAGAAATTTGTTGTGCCCCCGGCCAGCCATCAAGTGTGAATACTAGTCACGATTAAGCCCACAAGGTGAACGGAGTGTTGCATATGCCCAATCCTTCCCAATATCGACAACTACTTTCATAAGAATTTTGTTCAATGTTTTATTGGTGATTCTACTTGGCCATCTTATTTTTGGGTAATAAGTGCATGAGAAACTGAGTTGAATTCAAAAGCATCACACAAATTTCATAGGGTTTTGTTTTTGAATTACTTTCCATTATAAGTGATGAGGCAGTGAGGAACACCAAAGTGACAAATGATGTGATGGTTGTGTTATCCAAAATTCACCCCCCCAGGGTAAATTTGATAACATGCACAGGATGTCCAAATTCCAAGAAAAATGACTGATTCAAGCAAAATCAGGTTTCTAGGGTCCCTTCAGGAATCTTTCTAAATTCCCCAGGCCGAAAGAAGGAAGGAGCAAGCTTTGAGAAAGTGCCGAAAAGTTGCAGAAAGGCAAATAGGATTGTCCAGGAAACAAGTGAAAAATTGGCTAGTCCTTCTAGAGGGAGCCAAAGAATTGGGACAAGCGGGCAGAGAAAGAAATACCCGAACCGGCCAAAAAGAGACAAGTCAGCCCAAAAGCAATTGGGACAAAGCGGGCCAGAACATACCCGAAAACCGGCCGAACCGGCCGAAATTGTCCCCAAAGGTCCAAATCAAATAGGACGTTGGGATAAAAAGACCCGAAATACGCGAAGAAGCCAAAGGAGCCGAAAAGCCAATCAAAAGGTTGCCACGTGTCTTTGGCCAAATGAGGGACAAGGAAGCCCATTTCGGGTGGATCAGAGGTTTTTGTCCCAAGCAGCACTGGGACATCCGGGACGAATGGACGCGAGGTACGCGGAAGACCCGGCAGGCCCGAGAACCATTGAGAAATTGCCACATGTCATCAAGGAAAAGCCGAAGGGTCAAAGGGAAAGATTTGAAGCGTTGGCCCGAGCCAATAGAAATTGGACACATGTCCAATGGAGCATAGAAGTGCGGAGCTCGGGGAGGAGTTGGAAGGTTTGGCCAAATCTAAGCCAAAAGGGGTAAAAGTGAAGGAAGACCCGGCAGGTTCGTGAACCAACCAATGCATGCCACGTATCCCTAGTGGCGGGGCATAATAAAAAAAAAATGTGGAAAATATTCCAAGAGCACCAAAAGTCAAAATTCAAGAGACAGCCCGCCGAAAAGTAGAGGAGAGAGAATTATTCAGCGAATCAAAGCATGCCACGTGGCGTCCAAGTGGCAGTGCGCGGGAAAATATTTCAAAATCCGTTTTCGCTTGTTCCGTGTCCTAAATCTTCAGATCGACATATCTTTCAATCCAGAGCTCGGATTTGAATGTTCTTGATATCAATGGAAAGCTGTTGAAATTCTCTACACGTTTCCAGGGTCAATCTTGCATTTTGGTATAGTCCGGAGGGAGAAAATTGAGAAAACGCCTCTGGCACAAAATAACAAGCAGAGGTAATACTTCAACAACCACTTTAATGCAGCAGACAGTTCCCCGCTTCTGTTAGGCAAACCGCCGCTTTGCCAGAAGCCGCCGCTTCTGCCATGATGGACGAATTAAATGCAACCTAGAGGTGGTTGGGGTAGATTTCGAATTCCTCTCTTTTTTCTCTCCCATTCTTCCTATAAATTGTAAGGAGGGGTTTCTTTCTGAGTTGGACATTTTCTGCTTTGCACCCTCCCTTCTCTCCTGTTCATAAGAAGATTTGTGGAGTTTTCAAACCTCCCATATAGACTGTAACACCATTTTTTGCCTTCTGGCTATTGCAATGTATTGAATCGATCCTTGAGCAATATATATGTGTCTGTGGTTGCTTCTAAACCCTCTTACATATTTATTACTGTCATTCTTGATCTTTCATTGCATTTTTGCTGTCTGTGCATGGTGTTGTGTTATATCTACATGGTCTGTGTTTAATGTGGCAAAGCATATGTTCTTCATTCCTCGGTGCATCACCTCTATTAGCTTAGATTTATTTTATGCATTTTCTTACCTTGTCTCCTTGGCAGATTAGATTAGATTTTGAGAAAACCCTCTGCATATTTCGTGTGCACCTGAACAGAGGAATAGGAACCAGCCTTTCTCTGGAGATTCCTTTCTCACTCTTCAAGTCCCACACTTGGAGAAAGGATTCAATGTTATGCAATCACACTGGATATTAATATGATCAACCTAGAAAACTGATCAATATCCAGGGGTGCTGTGATTTTGCACTAACAGTTTTGGCACGCCCGGTGGGACAGATGTCTCATTTTTTATTACAGCAAGGTTGATGTGCATCTGCTGCAATTTTCTTGCTTAAGAAGAGCTATTATTTGCATATCTGGCGACTCCAAAGGGAAGAATCAACTAAGTTTCAGCAGTCAGGCCTAAAATCTTATGAGAAGAATCACAAGGTCAAGAGTTGGAGAAGAGGAAGTGCCGTTTGAATACCTACAACTATCTCCAAGAAGAAGGCAAAGAGGAAGAAGGATTCAAAGGTCTCCATCTCCACCAAACAGAACTCTCTCAACTCCTCCACCTGACAGGCCTTTCTTTCAATATACAAGGGTTTTAAGACCACTCAGAATGGCGCAACCAGTAAACCCCTATGTCAACTTCACAGGCAGCAGCCCACTTGCTCTCAATGCACAAAATCCAATCCCAGTTGCAGCATTTGAAGAACATTCCATATTTTACTGGAGAAAACCAGACCACTCCTGGTGATCATGTCAAGGACATTGCTAACATTTGTGCAATCCATGAGATTAATGAGATGCAAGTAGCTGTCAAATTGCTGGCGTCTTCATTCAAGGGAAAAGCATTGCAATGGTTTAGGAGCCTTGAAGCTGCTTCTATCACGAACTGGAATCAGCTGTGTATTGCACTTCATAATCAATTTGGAGAGAAGGGAGACAACTTGTCTCTTTTGGAACAGCTGACAACCATCAAGAGAGCTTCCAATGAGCAGCTAACTGACTTCAACTTCAGATTTCAAAGATCTTGGGATAGAATTCCAGTAGCAGTCAGACCAACAGCAGAAGGTGCTTTTCTATTCTACCTTAAAGCTTTAAATTCTGATATTTCTATGTTGATTCAATCCATGGGAGGCACAACTATCCCTGCTGCTTATAGTATTGCCATTAGAGCTGAAAATTGTCTGATTCAAGCTGGTAAGCTAGCTCCTAGGCCTCCAATGCCATTATATCCAAGTTTAGAGAGCCCAAGTACTAGTCAGGCACCTGTCTTAGCTCCTTCTCCCACTCCTAGAAATCAGAGTTCAAATGAAGCTTCCACTTCATCTCCAAGTGCCCCAAATGAGCTTCAAGAAGTCATGAAGCAACTGCAAAATTTAGGTAATGAGCTGGTCACACTCAAGAGACAGCAAACTCAAGGTTTTAGACCTTCGTATCAGCCTCAGCTCAACCTAATAGGCAGCCATATCAGCCTCAAAGGCCACCTAATCTAGCTGCAAATATGAATCAAACAAGGCCTCCTGTCAATAGACCATTCCAGCCCTATAATCCAAATGCCATATCTGCCTCTAAGGCATTAGTACCAGCACAAAACAATATTTCCCAGGAGTATGAATGGTGTTTCCATGTAATGAACCCCATAATCAATCCATGTGCTATAATGGTGCTTTACCCAAGCTTAATGGTAACAAGTGCTGGTGTGGAGGGTGAAAGTAATCAAGAAAACAGCCAACAACAAGAAACATTCCAACAGCAACCTGCCCCAAATGACACCCACATTGGTAAATTGGCAGGCAGAGGATTTCTGTGGTATGAATCAGGTAGTCTCTCAAGGTGTTGCAGCCAACACAAGGTCAAAAAGGAGAAATTTGGGTGAGGAACAGCATTAGCCCCAGCCAATCCACAACCTTCCACAGCTCCACAAATGATTGGCAAGCAAAACCCAGTTTCAAATGCACGAGGGCAGCCAAGAACAGCCCCTTGGCCAAATCAAATGCCAGCTGTTGCTGCCCATATTCAAGGAGCAAATGTGCAAATCAAGGGACAACAGAGAGATCCTTCATCACCGTTCAGTATCATTGATCAGATGAAGAAAACAAACGTCAATATATCTATGTGGGAATCCCTATCCATCCCAGGCCAAAGAGATCTGCTGCAAGCTGCTATGAAGGACTGGCCAATTTCGAATCAGTAGGTTCAGAGGCAAGACAAAGTGCTTACAAATGCTGCCCAGCCTGAAGGAAATCATGGAGCACAACAAGGTAAAATGCTGAAGCCCCCTCCATTTTATGTTTCATTGATCATAGGAGACAAGTTGGTACATAATGCATGATTGACTCTGGGGCAAGTAGTTCAGTAATGCCTAAACAGATAGCTGATTAGCTAGGGCTCCAGTATGAAATAACAACTAAGGGAGTAGTGCAATTAGATGGGACAGCAGTAGCCACAGTTGGAGTTATAAAAAAACTTGAGTCTTACCTTGCATGCATGTCCCAACGTGGTTGTTTTGCAAGACGTCTCAGTCATAGACCTTCCACCACTCTTTGCCCTATGCTTGTCAAGGGACTTTACTGCCAGGATTGGGGGATATTTGTCCGCTGATTGGTCACACATGCTGTTCAGAACGAGGTATGGAACTAAAGCTACAATTAGGTCAGAACCTATTGCAGATTTCCACATTGAACCCTATACTCCAAGTCATATTAATACCAATTGCTCAGCATTTGATCAAGAAGATCACCTCGGCACTGATGAAGCCGACACTAAGGTTGGAAGTATCCCAGATTTGACTCTTGATGAATGGGCAAGCAAGGTGCATGCTTTTGATCCTTATCAAGAAGTAGAAGAATCTGAGCTGGGGGTCTATTGTATACACGAAGAAAGTCAGCCTATTCCTAGCATCACCAAGCCAAACCACAAGGATGAGAACGAGGTATGGCAACTATTTTTTGATGGATCAAGGAGTAGACAAGGCACAGGAGGTGGAGCCATGCTTATTTCACCGCAAGGAGTAAAGTATTATTCAGCTTTTAGATTTCAATTTGCATGCTCCAATAACACTGCTGAATATGAAGCCTTGGTGCAGGGGATGCATTGGGCAATAAAAAGAAAAATAAATAACTTGCAAGTTTTTGGGGACAGTGAGCTGATTGTAAATCAGGTCAAGGGACAGCATGCTGCCAAAAATGATCTACTCAGATGCTACAAGAACAGGGTGTGGGGCCTCATGGAGGATTTTGAAGGTTTCGGCATCAAGGGCCATTCCCAGAAAAGAGATCAAGCTACTGACAGGCTTGCAGCAGTAGGGGCAGCCTTTGACATTGTAGAAAACATTCAACAAGATAAGGTACAGCCAAACATCCACATGATTGTGAGGCCTTCAGTGCCGGATAAAATGTCAATTGGCAAGTATTTGAGAATGACTGGCAAATCATCCACTTCTTGCAAGAAGAAGCTGAGTTCTCAGCTAAGAATCAAGAGAAGTGGCAACAGCAATATGGTGACCAGGTGATACAGCTGAGAACTGACAAGCTGCCTAAGGGAACTTGTCACCTTGGAGTCCATTTTAACCCCAATGATCAGTTTAGAAAAGAGAAAGCAATATTCAGGGTCAAGAGGGAAGATTCGGTATCCATCTTGGTAAAAGAGAACAAGCCATTGCAAATTGGAAAAGTGACAACTGAGCAAGAGAGATATGAGTTCATACAACTTTGTCAAGAATGCCCTGACGTGTTTGCTTGGAGCTATGAAGACTTGAAGGGCTTCAATCCCAACTTACTCAGCATACCATCGAGTTGGATCCAAATACTAAGCCTGTCAGGCAGAAATAGAGACCAGTCAATCCACACATGGAGCCTCTCATGAGAAAGGAGCTGGACAAGCTGATTGAGTTAGCAATTATATTCCCTATCAAGCACTCAAGCTGGGTTGCGAACTTGGTTCTGGTCAGAAAGAAAAGTGGAGAGATCAGGCTATGTGTTGACTTCCGAGACCTCAATAGGGCATCTCTCAAGGACCATTATCCACTTCCCTTCCATGGAGCAAATATTGCAGGTCGTAGCTGGGTCAGAAAGGTTTTCGCTACTTGATGGTTACTCAGGCTTCAAATCAAATTATGGTGAAGGAGGAAGACCAGTTCAAGACAGCCTTCACAACCAAATGGGGCACGTATGCTTACAAGAAGATGCCATTTGGACTGTCAAACGCTGGAGCAACATTCCAGCGAGCTATGGATATGGCATTCAAAGGCTTGATCAACAAGACATTACTGATATACTTAGATGACATTACTGTCTTCTCAAAAAATGCTGCAGACCATCTCTTTCACCTCAGGCAAGTGTTTTCAGAGATGTAGAAAGTTTAGAGTGTCTTTAAATCCTAAGAAGTGCATCTTTCTTGCACATGAAGGGAAAATCCTTGGCCACATTGTCTCCAAGGAAGGATTAGCAATTGATCCAGAGAGGGTTGAGCCATAAGGGGTCTACCATTGCCAAGTCACAAGAAAGCTCTTCAGAGTTTCCTGGGAAGGATAAAATTTGTTCGAAGGGTTTGTCCCAAACTTTGCAGCCCTTGTCAAGCCCATCACCAAAATGTTAGGAGAAAAGCATGGCTTCAAATGGACGGCAGAAGGCAAGGAGAGCTTTGAAGCAATCAAAGAAGCCATCTCCCAGGCACCCACTCTCATCAACCCAGACTTTTCCAAGGATTTCATCCTCTATGCATTTGGGGGTGATGACACTATTTCTGCCATTTGGTGCAAACAGAATAAAGATAATGATGAGCAGCCGATTGCCTTCTTCAGCCAAAGCCTAAATGACTGCGAATTGAGGTACTCTTTTATTGAAAAACATGTGCTTGCAGTAATCAGGAGCTTGAAGAAATTCAAGCATTTGGTCTCAAACAACAAGGTCCAGTTGCTGGTCTCACATGCTGGGGTTAAGGACTTCCTCCTCAACAAGGATTTGAATGAGAAAAGGGCAGGATGGATCACCCGTGTCATGGAGTATGACATTGAGATCAAAATCACCAAGCTGGTAAGAGGCAAAGGTTTGTGCGAGAAACTCGCTTCCAAACGACCAGACAGCCCAGAAGATGAAGAGGACGCTGTCCTGCTATTACAAGATGATAAAAAACAGGAAAATGATGATGTGTCCACTCCCTGTTGGACTCAGAATATGATACATTTCCTACAGACGGGTATGTGCCCTCTAGAAATGAGCAAGCAAAAAGAAGACACTTCAGGTTGCAGGCATTCCATATACCATCATTGATGGAGTTTTGTTCAAAAAGGACCTGAATGGAGTGCTGCTGAGATGCATTAACACAGGTCAGATCCAGAGGGTATTAAAAGAGTTTCATGATGGACCAGCCGGTGGCCATTTTGCACCAAGAGTGACAGCTCTGAAAATCATGAAGGCTGGTTATTATTGGCCTAAAATATTCAGTGATTGCTATGCATGGATCAAGAGGTGTAAGAATTGTGCATTTTTCACAGGAAAAGAGAAACTTGCAGCCCTCCCATTACATCCAATCTCAGTTGACCAGCCCTTCATGCAATGGGGTCTGGACTTCATTGGAGTCATCAATCCCAATTCGAGCCAAGGGCACAAATGGATTTTGACAGCCACAGACTACTTCACCAGATGGACAGAAGCAGTAGCAGTCAAAGAGGCGAATGAGTCTAGCATCTTGGACTTTTACGAGGGAATAACTACCAGATTTGGTGGTACCTACTACAATAGTCTCTGATAATGCATTGGCATTTATTGGATCTAAAGTTTACTGAGTGGGCTGTTAAGAACGGAATCTACCTGAGCACTTCATCAAACTATTACCCTCAAGGTAATGGCCAGGCCAAGTCTACAAACAAAAACTTGCTGAGGATCATTAGGAAGACTCTTGATGAGAATCAGAAGGCTTGGCATACCAAACTGAAATCAGCCTTATGGGCAGATAGGATAACTCCCAAAAGATCCACAGGTAACTCTCCATTTAGGCTTGTCTACGGAAGAGAGGCAGTCTTGCCCATGTCACTTGAGTTGCCAACGTTGGAACTCATGAAACAGCTGGAGTTGCTAGAGTTTGGGCCCATGGAGGTGAGATATGCAGAATTGATGGAGCTGCAAGAAATCAGAGATCAGGCATTCCAAGCAATGGAAAAGGATCAGGCTTTGATCAAGAAAACCTTTGATAAGAAGGCCAAAGCTAGATCTTTTCAAATAGGAGATCTAGTATTGAAATGGGATGTGGACAGAGCAAAACCAGGAAGGCATTCAAAATTTGATGCCATTTGGAGTGGCCCATACATGGTCACAAAGTGCAAGAACAACAATGCTTTCCAATTGGCCTCATTGGATGGTGAAGAACTGCAGATTCCAGTAAATGGAATCTATCTCAAGCGTTGCTTCTAGAGGGAGGTTCACTACATCTATAAATACTAGTTTAGATTTTCTTTCCTCCAAGTGCTTGTGCACATTGTTTTGCTGTAGATTAGTTTTGTTTTCCCTAAGTGCTTTGGCACAGGTTTTGCTGCTCTCAGGTTATTTTCTACAGTTCAGAGTGTTGCTGGAGGGGAAGTTGCAGTATCAGGCTTGTTTCAGGTTAATGCTTAACTCCATGCCCAATGGATGGCTTCAGGCAACTGGCCTTTTCATCTAGCAGGCAGATGATCCCGCTGAGTCGCCAAATTGTTATCCAAAATTCACCCCCCAGGGTAAATTTGATAACATGCATCAGGATGTCCAAATTCCAAGAAAAATGACTGATTCAGAGCAAAATCAGGTTTCTAGGGTCCCTTCAGGAATCTTTCTAAAACTCCCCAGGCCGAAGAAGGAAGGAGCAAGCTTGAGAAAGTGCGAAAAAGTTGCAGAAAGGCAAATAGGATTGATCCAGGAAAAAGTGAAAAAAATTGGCTAAGTCCTAGAGGGAGCAATTGGGACAAGCGGGCCAGAAATACCCGAACCGGCCGAACCGGCCGAAATTGTCCCAAAAGGTCCAAAAATCAAAATAGGACGTCCGGGACAAAAAAGACCCGAAATACGTGAAGAAGCCGAAGGAGCCGAAAGCCAATCAAAAGGTGCCACGTGTCTTTGGCCAAATGAGGGACAAGGAAGCCCATTTCGGGCGGATCGGAGGTTTTTGTCCAAGCAGCACTGGGACAATCCGGGACGAATGGACGCGAAGTACGCGAAAGACCCGGCAGGCCCGAGAACCATTGAGAAATTGCCACGTGTCATCAAGGAAAGCCGAAGGGTCAAAGGGCAAGATTTGAAGCGTTGGCCCGAGCCAATAGAAATTTGGACACGTGTCCAATGGAGCATAGAAGTGCGGAGCTCGGGGAGGAGTTGGAAGGTTTGGCCAAATCTAAGCCAAAAGGGGTAAAAGTGAAGGAAGACCCGGTAGGTTCGTGAACCAACCAATGCATGCCACGTATCCCTAGTGGCGGGGCATAATAAAAAAAAAAATGTGGAAAATATTCCAAGAGCACCAAAAGTCAAAATTCAAGAGACAGCCCGCCGAAAAGCAAAGGAGAGAGAATTATTCAGCGAATCAGATCATGCCACGTGGCGTCCAAGTGGCAGTGCGCGGGAAAATATTTCAAAATCCGTTTTCGCTTGTTTCGTGTCCTAAATCTTCAGATCGACATATCTTTCGACATATCTTTCGATCCAGAGCTCGGATTTGCACGTTCTTGATATCAATGGAAAGCTGTTGAAATTCTCTACACGTTTCCAGGGTCAATCTTGCATTTTGGTATAGTCTGGAGGGAGAAAATTGAGAAAACGCCTCTGGCACCAAATAACAAGCAGAGGTAATACTTCAACAACCACTTTAATGTAGCAGACAGTTCGCCGCTTCTGTTAGGCAAACCGCCGCTTTGCCAGAACCCCGCCGCTTCTGCCATGATGATGATTAAATGCAACCTAGAGGTGGTTGGGGTAGATTTCGAATTCCTCTCTTTTTTCTCTCCCATTCTTCCTATAAATTGTAAGGAGGGGTTTCTTTCTGAGTTGGACATTTTCTGCTTTGCACCCTCCCTTCTCTCCTGTTCATAAGAAGATTTGTGGAGTTTTCAAACCTCCCATATAGATTGTAACACCGTTTTTTGCCTTCTGGCTATTGCAATGTATTGAATCGATCCTTGAGCAATATATATGTGTCTGTGGTTGCTTCTAAACCCTCTTACATATTTATTACTGTCATTCTTGATCTTTCATTGCATTTTTGCTGTCTGTGCATGGTGTTGTGTTATATCTACATGGTCTGTGTTTAATGTGGCAAAGCATATGTTCTTCATTCCTCGGTGCATCACCTCTATTAGCTTAGATTTATTTTATGCATTTTCTTACCTTGTCCTCCTTGGCAGATTAGATTAGATTTTGAGAAAACCCTCTGCATATTTCGTGTGCACCTGAACAGAGGAATAGGAACCAGCCTTTCTCTGGAGATTCCTTTCTCACTCTTCAAGTCCCACACTTGGAGAAAGGATTCAATGTTATGCAATCACACTGGATATTAATATGATCAACCTAGAAAACTGATCAATATCCAGGGGTGCTGTGATTTTGCACTAACAGGTTGATGAGTTCACATATGTTCTCAGATTTTATAGAAATGAGGGGAATGGCTTCTACCCATTTAGTGTAATATTTAGTAGCAGTTATAATCCATTGATGTCGTTGTAAAGAATGTGGATTGATCTCTTCGACAAGATCCAAACCCCATTGAGAGAAATTCCAAAGGTATCATGTGACCTGTAAGGCATGACTAGGTGTGTGATGAAGATTAGCATGTTGTTGGCATTTCACACAACATTTTACATAGCCATAACAGTCGCGATTTAGGTTTGGCCAATAATAGCCAAGGTGAAGAATGAATTTAGCAATAGCTAAACCACTAAAGTGGCCTCCAAAAATTCCATCGTGAACTTCCTTGATGGTGTAAGGAATTTCAGAAATTTTAAGGCATCGGAAGAGAATATCATTGAAGCTACGCTTATAAAGGAGACCACCCATGATGACATAGCGAGAGACACTTTTAAGAAAGGCACGTTGTCCATTACGAGTGAGATCAGGAGGTAGAATGGAAATGGAAAGGTAGTATGCAAAATACTTATACCAAAGGTCACATGGGTCAGGTGCAACGATTCCAATGGAATGGACCTCACAAGGTAAATAAGAGGGTGATTGCAACCTTTGTATCGTGATAAAGATTTTAGAGTCAGCAGGAAAAGTAGGTATCTGAGAAGCTAGACAAGCCATGGTATCCGCACATTTATTGGTAGAACGTGGGGTGGTTTGAAGTTCGTAACAATCAAAGGTAGTCAAAAGCATGTTGACATGACATTTGTACTTTTGTAGTATTTCATTACGACACTGTTATATACCATTAACTTGGTTTACAAATAGTTGGGAATCACCAAAGATATTAATTGATTTAACATCTAGGGAGATGGTGGTTTGAAGGCCTAATATGAGTGCTTCATATTCAACGATGTTGTTAGTGCACTCAAAATCTAGTTTGAAAGATAATGACATAGGTTCACCATCAAGAGGAATGAGGATAACACCTGCACCGCCTCCACGTTGACATTTGGAACCATCAAATAATAAGGTCATCTGGTAAGTGGTATTATCCAAAGAGAGGGTAACAATGGATTCATTAGGGAAATCAACGTTAGAGGGTTGATTTCTGGAAAGAGGTGCATCTACCAATTGGTCAGCGATGGTTTGGCCTTTGAAAAACTTTTGATGGATGAATTCAAGGTCAAGTTTTGCAAGAAGCATGAGCCAGTGTGCAACATGTTAATGTTGGTAGGGTTTGGTGTACATATAATGTAGAGGGTCAGTGTTAGTGATGACAAAGGTTTTGTGGTTGAGTAGGTAATGACATAGTTTAGTGGTGACAAAAACTAAGGCTAGCAAAGTTTTTCAACATGGGTGTACCTATTCTCATAGTCCAGAAGTGTGTAACTTATGTAATAAACCACTTTCTCCCTATGCTACTCGTCGCGATGAGTGAATATGGCACCTAAGGGATGGTCAATAGCATAAATGTATAGGTAAAAGGGTTGGTCATTCTTAGGAGGAATGAGCACTGGTGGTTGAAGAAAGTATTATTTTAAAGGTGTCAAATGATTTGTGGCATTCATCATCCTATTTGAATGAGACGTCCTTCTTGAGGATATGATGAAATGGTTGACAATGGTCAGAAAGTTGTGAAATGAACTGACAAATAGATTGCAACTTACCTTGTAAACTTTGAAGTTGACGGAGATTAAAAGGCCAAGTAATTTCGAGAATATCCTTCATTTAGCAGGATTGACTTCTATGCCATGCAAAGAAACGATGAAACCAAGAAGTTTTCCTAAAAGTACCATAAAGACACTTCTTAGGTTGAAGGCAAACATAATACTTGATGAGGCGGTCAAAGATGACCTTAAGGACTGTTAGGTTTTTGGCCCAATGTATAGATTTGGCAAGAAGGTCATCCACGTAATCTTCACATGTGTGATGCATGATGTCATGGAAGATATAAGTCATGGCTTGATGATATGTAGCACCAGTGTTTTTAAGGCCAAAAGGCATGACTCGATAGTAGAAGGTCCCCCAAGGAGTGATGAAGGTAGTTTTGTGTTGATCTTCTGGCGTGAGTAGTATTTGATTATAACCCAAGAAATTGTCCATGAGTGATAACATCTCATGACCAGCGATGAGATCAACCAGTTGGTCAATTCCTGGTAGAGGAAAGTCATCTTTGGGGTAAGCAAGGTTGAGGTCATGGAAATCCATGTAAATACGGAGTCCCCCTATCGCTTTTGTGACAGGAACGTTGTTAGAAATCCATTGGGGATAATCAATGGGTAGGATAAAGGAAACCGAGAGAAGGTGCTAAAGTTCTTCTTTGACAAGAAGAACAATGCGAGGATGCATTTTCCGCATCTTCTATTTTATGGGCTTGGCCTCAGGAATGGTAACGATATTGTGGACCACAATGTTTGGGTCAATATCGGGCATATCAACATAAGACCAAGAAAAATCATTGCTATGGTCCCAGAGGGAAGAAGTAAAAGCTTCCTGTTCAACAACATCTAAAGATTGGCCTATCTTTAGAATGTGTTGGTCATCCTGAGTGTTAATATTGATTTCAATGGTCGATTAGTTCAACATAGTTTGCATCTTAGAAGGTAATGACCTGTGAATATAAGAATCTTCCGCACCAAGGTAGGTGAGGATGGACTCATCGTCCTGACAATGAATGATGTTAATAGAAGGTGTATCAGCATCGATCATATCAGGATACATGAATGTCAGAGAAGAGGGAGCCTCGCCATCGCATTGATAGGTCAGAGGTCCCATGTAAATTGTGCTTAGGAAAAAAAGTTAGGAGGAATAGATTCAGGATCTATGAATTCCATGGGTGAAGATGTTGACATGGGTGAATGAGGTGGAGAAGGTTTGTCTTCCTCAATGATGTCAATGCGGGCCTCCTGGGGAGGTGGTGTGGTGAAGCCAATAACACTACGGTCATTGTGTTTACAAGTGGTACAAGAAATGACAGTATGACGACCTTGTTTGTAAAAAATGAAGCCATAGCCTTTCCATGCGTAATGGTGGAGGAAAGTGTGGGAAAAGAGAAGGTTAGTAAGGGATTGTAGATCAGATGAAAATGGTCATGTTTGGGATGGACGTTTGGGTGAATAAGTAGTAATATCAAGTCCCCCATACATTAGATTAGTGATAAGGTGGGGAGGACCATAAGGAAAAACCTCGCCTACACGGTAGTCATAACTAGGGTGCTGGTGCAGGTTCCCATACTCTCGTGGAGTGAGGAATGCGTCAATATTGTATAGGTGGTACTCCCCCAGAGTGAGGCGTTGAAAAAAACCTTCTAAGGGATCAGTAGTCGATATGTGGGTAACAGGGATAAATGACTTACTAGATGATTGGAAAGCAGATGAGTCAGTTGTAGAGGCTGTGGCGGTAGTAGGAATAGCATGGTTAGATGTGGGAGAGGCGGTGGCAGCATTGGTGGATGGGATCGTGGGTGAAGGAAAAGTGGGGGTAGTGGTAGATGTCTTGATTGGTACAAGCACATCGTTGGGCCGGTACAACATGTTACAAGTCTTGAATGGTGATGGGTCAGTGGGGATGGTGTAGTTATGTCCCTCATGCTCGAATTTTATACAACGGAGTAAATTTGAAGGGACACAACCCATGATGTGAATCTAGGGTCTGCCAAGCAATAGGTTATACTATAATTCCCCCTCTAAGGCATAGAATAGTTCTGAGATAATGTGAGGGCCTACGCGAACATGAAGGATAATAGTGACAAGTGTGAAGGTGATGGCGTCGTTAAAGGAGTGCAACATAACTAGGTTATTATGCATACATTAAGAAGGAATACACATTTGATTATATGCATGGGAAGATATGATGTTAATGCTAGCACCACCATCAATAATGCCACGTCGTATGTGTATGTTATCGATATAGAAAGAAATGAATAGGGCAGGATCATGGTCATATGACTGGAGAGGTATAATCTCCTCATCAGAAAAGCTGAGGGCAACGACGTGAGGAGTGGTCTTGGGGGTAGAAGAAGGAGCTGATTTGGTTAGTGAGGCCATGTGGTGAGGGGTGATAATTGATTCCACTGGTGTGGGCTCATTGGGTAGAACTTCAATGGATTGTAAAACCTCGATAAGGGCCTGTTTGTGGGATTTAGAAGTCTGGATAAGATCATACAAAGACATCTTTAGAGGAGATTGATGTAATTTTTTTATCATTGTATGATGGGTGACCCTGTCAGAGATAGGGTATGTAGGTCCACAGATGGTGATTTTAGGAGTGGGTGTAGATGGTATATTGGGTACAAATTTAGTTGATGGGATAGTTGCTTTTTCTTTTCCTTTGTCTTTTTGAGCATGGGTAACAACATGAACCATGTTAATATGAGGGGAGGTGGATGGAGAGGGTGTGTCATGAAAGGTGTAATGGCATGAGGGGAAAAATCCTAGCGGTGAATAAGAGCCTTGAGAAATGAGTAGGGTGCACTGAAATTTGGGTGGTGGTTTGGCCAACTCTCTAATACAGACTGTGTTGATCTCAATTTTTGGAGGTGGGAAAGATGGTTGTGGGGGTGGAGATATTGATCGCTGAACAAATGAAGGATGATGATGTATAGTGAAAGGTGAAGGTGGATCATGGTCCTCATCAAGAAGGTCATCATTGTTGAAATTTTGTTCAGGAGAAAAAATTTGAAGAAGAATAGTTTTCAGAGCCTTACAATTTTCAACATCATGTCCTAACACATGATGATAGGCACAAATATTGGTTTCATCAAACACTTTTGGTTTGAGACAATCGTAAAGTCGAAGCAGTGATAATGTGATGATGGAAGTCTCTAAGAGATTGGTGATATGTGGTTTGGTTGTGAGCCAACACCATGTGAATCAACGTAAATCATGTGAACTGTACTCGGTAAATGACACAGGGGACAACAGAGATGTGACAAAATAAATTTTGAGAGGAGAATTGGGTTAATATTTTGATAAAAATAAAAATAGGGTGACTGATGCCAATTGCAAGAACCAATGCCGGTTAATGTGTGACCGATGTCGGTCACAAGATGACCGATGACAATTACTGTGAAGAATAACAGTTTCAACAAATAAAGCAGAAACTTGTGACTGTTAGATAAGGAGACTGTAATGGGGGACTATGATCAGAATATAGAGAGTATGGTGACACACATAAACTTTTAGATAGAAAAGAAGGTGAGATAAATTTTATTTGGGTAAACTGACCAACAGAACAAGGAACCGACGCCGGTTAGGTAAACCAATGCCAGTTATTGTGAAATATGAAAAATGAGGTGTTGTGAATTTAGATTGTATGAAGAATCAACACAGAATCCTGGGTATGATAGGATGAGGCTCTGAGACACTCAGAGAAAGTCACAACACTCCAACTATGATGGTAGAGTGTGAAAGGAAAAAGAAATATGAAGAAAACACATCCTCTCACCTCAAAACACAAGTCAAGCACAAAGCTATGAAAAAACACAGTCCTAAAAGTGAATTTTATATTTGTTGTAGCTTATGTTATTTATGACTGACATGTGAATTTAGAATAGAGTTTTTGGTTGGGAAGGCATCCTATGAAAAAGGAAATGTAAAGGGTGAGGTTTTAGGTTATGTGATGGTGGGGGCAGTCCTTCCTCTGATGGGGTACTGGAATGAGATAACCAGCTGGGGATTACTTGTCAATCCTCTAATCGTGTGATCGTTGACATGCGTTCCCAGGTAAGATGTCATTTAAGAAAGTGTGTATATTCAAATTTTTGTGCAGTTTTGCGAGAGAGAGAGAGAGATGAGATAGAGAGAGAGAGAGAGAGAGAGAGAGAGAGAGAGAGAGAAGAGAAGAGAGAGAGAGTAGATGAGATATAGCAGAGCGAGCGATAGAGCTCAGAGTAGCGAGCATACAGATGCCAGAGCCGTCAGGCGAGATCTAGGCTCCTCTTCTCTCTCCTCTCCTCTCTCTCTGCTCTCGCTCTCTCTCTCTCCGCTCTCTCCGCCTTCTCTCGCGCTCGTCCCTCTCTCGTCTCATCTCTCCTCTCTCTCTCTCGCTCTCGTCTCTCTCTCTCTCTCATCTCTCTCCTCTCTCTCGCTCTACTCTTCTCTCTATAGTAGAGATGTAGCGCGCTGACCTCGAGAGTCAAGAGGCATTGCAACTCTTCTCCTACGGTTCAAATGTGTCAACCATCAATGGCATGACTTCCAACGTATAGGTCGCCCTCATTTTTAATGTGAGCTATAATGCACAAAATCAGGATGCAATGTAAGTGTTTTAAACCTAAATTGAAATATGATATTTGATGTAGCAAATGATGAACAAGAAGAGCGATGCTTTTTCACTAATGCAATGCAAGAAATAAGACATGGTTCATTTTAAGCCCTAAATGACAAATTCCGTTTAGACAATTAGAAGAAAGGATTATTACTAGGGAGAAGATTAAATTTGTAATTTTCAAAATGAAAGAAACACACAAAAATGTTTTCCCTATATGAAGAAAATGTAACGAACCCAATAGAGGGTCCCACTGGGCGTGCCAAAATGTTTCACCATTTTCTTTATGTTTTGAATGTGACAAAATAGATAAGGGTGTGGGCCAAAGAGGAATACCTATAGTGAAAATCAATTTGAAGGTTGTTGCACACGTTTTGACTTCTCTATCCAATGCTGACTGTGAGAGCTTCCTTTTGTCTAGGAGGAACTACCTGGAATAGAAAACAAGACCACAAAAGAGAGTTAAAAAATATATGGCAGTGGATTGCCTAGCATGTGCTAGATCCGAGAAGTATGATACTTCCTAGATGGCTATCAATCCATTGTTTATTACAAATTAATGTGAGAAATAATGTAAGTAAACAAAGTCCTACTGTGGTTGATATGATATAGATATCTCATTCAAATACAATAAGAAAATATAATATAATAGGCTAGGTTATAATTGGATCTGGAGGTGGGGTAGTTGGTCAGGGTTTTGGTACTAGTTAGGGTCAGATTCTAGGTCACTTAGGTTTCTTGGGTGAAGATTCTTAGGTTTTGTTATTGATAGGATGGCCAAATACAGAGACCAATATCGGTCAAATATAATCGATGATGGTTTAGAGGGAACCAATGACGGTTATGGGTAACCGACATCGGTACAGTTGGGATGATAGGAACTCAATAAGATCTGATTTTGGAAATTGGTCTAAGGTTAGACAGAGATGAAAATGGGGATGGCGAGGTCTGAGGGGATCTTAGAAACACTCAGAGATGTATAAAGGTCATGTATATATGATCTAATGGTATGGTGGTGAAGGGTTGAGTCTATAGGAGAGTGAATGGTGGGAGAATGGAGATGCTAATAGAAATGATATTAGAGATGACAAAAACCTGTAAAACAAAATAAGGATGGAATGACACAGGTGATAAACAAACTTACTAATGTTGTAGGTCCAATGGTTGGGTGGTGGTGATGATTGATCGGTGAGATGGATCTTGGTGCCGTGACGGTGCTTCCCAGAATGCTACTGTGAGAGAAATACCTCTGAATCTATCTTGATGCTGGCTATGGCTGCCTGGATGTGTGAAAGAGCTCTAGTTCTTTCTTGCATGCAAGTATCCTTTGCTATTCAAAACTTGAGAATGTGTCTAACCTCCAAACAAGGTTGCTAGAATGGTTATATGGTAACCGACGATGGTTTAGGGTTACCGGCGTCGGTTTCAGCTTGACCAACATTAGTTAAGGCAGGATAACCTAGGTTGCCTAAAATAGCATATCTTAGCTATCCTCTCCCAGATTTTTCTCATTTTTTTCGGGTCTAAATGAAACGTTGCACTTAGATGCACGGGAAAGTTGTTAGAGGGAGAATATGCATGTGCTTTTAGGGTTGTACTAAGTCCTAGTTCATTAAGGTAAGTAGGGCTAAGTGAGGTGTATAGGTGAGGTGGAAATTGGTTTTAATTGAGGTAATTAAATAATGAATGAAGTGAGCATGAGTATTAATTTAATTGTAAATAATTAAATAAATATTAATGTGGGGTATAAGGGTCATGGTTAGGTGAATGTGTTTAAGTTGGTTATTCGAAAGGGGACCAAAGGGAGTGTGACCCAATTTTGGTGTCTATAGTCATTAAAAGAAACCTAGTTTTATTGGAAATCTTAGGCCATATGGGATTCACCATGGTTGATCCCATCAGTCATTGGAAGAATATTGCTAGATGGGGTTGGTAACTATTGATCCCATAGGCCATATAAGATATTTATCCCACATAGTAGGGGAGTAGATGAGTTTAAAGGTATTTATATATGAATGTTTCATGTATTAAGTGGAGTAAGAGGGATCTATGAAACTTATCCACATTTTGGTTAAGTGTTGAAAGTAGCAAAGGCATGAGTAAAGAGTCCCCATAAGGAGGAAACATGGCCTAATACTTGAAGGTCTAAGGTTGGAATATTTGTGAAGGTGAAAATCAACTAAGGAAGTGGCACAGCCTATAATCAACCAAAGGTAGGCACATGGCCCAATATTAGGTAATCAGGATTAAAGAGAAGAAAACAATTAAAGACATAAGTGAATGAGCCCAAGAAATAAAGGCATGTGATTGGGCCACATAGCCTAATCATGGGTCAATGGTAAACTAATCATGGGATGTCATGTGAACTAATCACACGTGCTTAGTAACATAGTAAAATAAAATAAAAACAAGTTAAGGCAGTGAAATCCTGAGTGGATTGAAGCATATAACTAATCAAAGGTAGACACATGGCATAGTTATGGACATTTGTAGGCACATGATTGTGTCACATGGCTCAATCATGGGTGGTTAGTTAAAAATCAAGTCAAGTACAAGTGTAGTGAATCCTATGAGACTGAGGCATGTGATTGGGCCATGTGGCCCAATCATATGTTAGTAAGGACCCAATTAAAGTGTGACATGTAGAAAACATTCATAAGTTCAGATGTTGAAAATAATAGGTAAGATAAAATAGATAAGAAGGGAGACAAAACTCAAATCCCATAGCCAATCATAGTGTGCCACGTGAGACAAACAAAATGTGACATTGGCCTAATGAGGAAATTGCAAATATACTATGGAGTAGGCTACAAACAGGGCTATGGTTTTTTTCTCATAACTTTTGATAGATAACTCCATTTTAAGAAGAATTGCTGGAGTTGGAAAGATTATTTAGAGGACTATATTTTGGTATTAATTTGGGAGAAAATTAGTGTCTAATTTGTAATAAATTCATGACAAAGTTGTGGCATATATATTTTTCAATATTTTATTCCTCTGATACGAATTTCTCACTTGTAAACATGTGCAGGGCCCTTCAGGTATTCTTTTATTCTTATTAAGGTTGATTGGGACTCTTAAATCTTCTATATTTTACATTTAGAGTACTAGTTGTTAGTTGACCCCTGGTGGGATTATTGAATACTTTGTGCCTTGCTCTTTGATTAGTTCCCCGCATCTCAAATTCCCTCCATTTTCTCTTCTTTCCAATTCTAGAAAGTTCTCACCAATTTTATAAATATATGAAGTGTTAGCCTACCTCATCACCATCTTCCATTTTTCCAAATTGGGCTTGGCATTACTATTGGACTTCTAGTCCCTTTGGTTTCTTAGTTTGTAGGTTTTCAATTTATCTCTTCTTTATATGTAAATAATCATGATCAATTCATGAGTTTTGTAGTTTCATATGGAGGAGAGTAGCTCTATTTGTTAATTGATTCATAAATGAGACTGTGAATTTTAGAAGGAAACTGCCATTATAGTCAAGCATATTCACTCTAATTATGGGAATTTCTATTTGGTAATTTAGTGTATAATTTTGATGTATATTTTTTGAAATATCATTTTATAAAATCATCATAGAAATTTGGTTCATTTCCACTCATTAAATTATTTGATAGATATTTAAATCTTGGTGTATGGGATTTTTTGTTTATCTAAATTGTCAAGAGTTATATTGATTGTATAAATTGGTGATGCTCTTATGTTATTTTGAATCCATGTAAGATTTGCATATTTGGCTGAATAGATCAGGAACATGTTGAAGTTGGAACATTTGTAAAATATTATTGTACTTCCCCTTTTGAGACCTATGTTTCACCTTGCACACATTTAGAGGCCTCTTTGCTATAAATTTGGTTTCATACTTACTTGGATTTGATCTTTATTTGTTTAAAACTCTATTAGAAAGTTAGAAAGTCATGGATATTTGTATATTTATTCATTTAATTAATTTGGATGTATGTATTTTCCTTCAAATGTGTGATTATATCACAAGTGACACTTAATTGGGTGTTTAGGCATGTAGGTTACATTTGTAGATAGATCCCTTGAGTGTATTTGACTCAATCTTGTGTTAGATTTTATAAGGTTTCTACCCTTGAGATTACATAACCAAGAGAAGTGACCCCCCTTCTCACATTAGTTGGTATAAAGCTTGATATCATTTGTGAAGAGAACCACTTGCTATAATTGACCTACTTTCATCTCTCTTCATTAAATACACAAGGTGTAGATTTAGTCTTCAATAAGATGAAGGTTACCACAAGGTTTTCCAGTCACCTTGATATCTTCAAATCCCATGAACCATAACATTAAAAATGAATCTAGGGACAAGTGTAAAATAAAAAAAAGTAGAAATGGAATGTGTGACCCATTTATCCACCATGGGGTGTAGCTACTAAGTATATGCTATGCAAATTTGAAATATATAAAGAGGAGAGAGAAGGAAAACGCCACCACACTTCATATTGAAAAGCAATGAAGTATCCAAACTTCCCCACATTTTGTGTCATAATATAATAAACCATGCTCTAAAATATGTAATATGTCCTTGAACCTATATCGGAAACTTGTAACTATCTATGAAAATATAAAGATTCTATAAGTTTGTAGAAATCTACCCCCAAGATGGAAACATCCATTATAGTCTACCCTAATGTATGACAATATCATCCATGTTAGATGATTGTATACATGTCAAATCCATATATGTTCTGCATCTAGATATATTTTTAAAGATATATACCCCGTTTCGTTTTGTATCTAAAGTTTTATGTACCTTGGGATATGATATTATAATGTATATGGGTTTGTTAATATGTTGACAGGTGGCACACATCCCGCTTAGTTAGTTATTTTTCTATAATATACAGGGTCACATATGAATTAGTTATATTGGGTAGTAAATCGTCCTACATTGGGATTAGGGATTACCCATCCATTATGAATAATATATACCTAGATAAAGGATATGAGTATCACTACGAGATGTCATTTATGAGTTGATTCTTCTACTTGGTAGAGGTCTATTGGAGGTATACCCCTCGAAGTGCAGTTCAATCATGAAAATCTACCTAAGTTATTCAAGTTTAATCAATTCTATCATGTGGAATATTCTTTCATCCTTTCCCTCCAACTCCAATTGTTGTGTTAGTTCCAAAGAAGGAAATTACAAGGATAATGGAATCTTGACCTCTCTGTCATATACAAGAATGAAAGGATCATTACCTATAACTCTGTTGGGTATAATACTATCAACCCAAAGATCATTTTTTAATCTTTGTATACCACTTCCTTTGATTCATATCCATTATCCTCTTCATGATTCTAATCAAGTTCTTATTGGTAGATTCAACTAAACCATTACCCTGATGATAATAGTTGGAAGAGGTTTTCAAATAGATTCCCTACTTGAGAGCCTAGTATGGTATTTTTTAGCCCTATAATTCCTTATCATTATCATATATTATGGTTTGGGGGAACCCAAAACCTTGTCACAATATCCTCCAAGAAGTCAAGGATAGCTTATTTAGTTACTTCCTTTAATGCCACTACCTCTGTCTACCTGGTGAAATAGTCAATTATGGTTAAAACCCATTTCTAGCCCGCACTTGATATTAGATTGATCATTTTAATGAAATCAATTCACCATTGAGAAAAGGGTCAATCCACCTAGATCATATGAAGTGGAAGAGCTTCCAACCCTTTCTTTCCAGTGAACAGGGCACATTCCTTGCAATTGTGAACCTATTTGTGAGCATTTGCAAATAGAGTAGGCTAAAAGTACCTGGATCTCAAGATTTTTATTGTTGTAGATTTTGGGGAGAAATGACCACTAAAATAACCATTGTGAAATTCCACGAGGACCTTATTCACTTGTTCTTACTCAATGCATATTAGTAAGGTACCACCTAAGTTCTTTCAAAAAATACTCCACCTACCAATGTATATGTAATGGATTACAATCTAAAATTATGCCTCTTAGCTTTATTCAAACCAAAAGGGTATTCACATTTAGAAAAGAATATTTTCATATTATATGTCTAATTATCTTCATTTGGAAAACTTATAGCTGATTGCTCTTCATTCTACTCTAAGAAATAAGAGGCTTTTTGGTCATTTTATACATCAAAATCCAAGTGCTCACACAATTCTCTTCCCCTAACTAGCTTGGTGGCCTTTATAGTAACATCATACTCCATAATTTTTGTCACCCATATAGCTCTCTTTTCACCAATTTATTCTCCCATTATGAAGTCTATTACACTAGGATGAGAGACTAATACCTTAATGCAACTTGTGGAAAACATACACTTGAACTTCTTGAGATCTCTCGTGATGGAAAATACTTACTTCTCCACATGGGTGTATCATTGTTCATGATATTTCAATATTTGGCTGAAGAAGGCCACTAGTTGTTCTAAACCTTCGTCATTTTTCCAAGTCAAAACATCAACAATACTATCCTCAACCCCATAAGCGTAGAGAATGAATTAATTTGCATAATGTGGATTGATGAGGGTAGGTGCTTGAGAAATTACTTCCTTGACTTTGAAAAATATTTCTTTTCCTTCCTTGGTTCATTTAAAAGCCTCATATTTTGAGCATTAATATAATGGGCTTGACAAGTCCTATAAAGTTAGGAAGGAACCTATTAAAAAAATTCATCTTTTTAAGGAAAAATTATAATTATTTCTTGTGAGTTGATAATGTGTATGAGAGAGAGAGAGAGAGAGAGAGAGAGAGAGAGAGAGAGAGAGAGAGAGAGAGAGAGAGAGAGAGAGAGAGAAATCCTTTCTAGGTCGATAAAAATCCCTTCTTTTGAGACAACATGACCCAAAATTTTCCCCTGTGGAATTACAAAGATTCATTTCTTTGGGTTGAGTGACACCCCAAAATCTCTTCACATTTAAAATAATTTCTCAAGGTGCTTCATATGATCTTCACCTACCCTCGAGAACACTGTGATATCATCCAAGTAGATGAAAATAAACCTAATTATATAGCCCTTGAATGCAATATCCACGACTCTTTGAAAAACATCTCTAACATTGGTTAACCCAAATGACATATTCTCATAGGCATATGTTTCCCATTTGGTTATGAAGGTTGTCTTATATTGATATTCCTCTTTGAATATGATTTTATTGAAACTAGAATAACCATCCAAAAGAGGAAATCTTTCATCCCCCACTACAATTTACAAAATTTGTTCCATGGAGGGAAAATAACAATGATCCTTGAGTGAAGCTCTATTTAAATAAATAAAATCCACAAAAAACTTGATTTCTCCATTTTTCTTCCTAACAAGGACCAAATTGGCCACCCACAAGGAGTACTTGATGGGGAATATAATATTTTATTATATGAGCTTGGATAACTCTTTTTTCATGAGGGGTTCAATTTTGGGGTTAATAGAACTTTGAGTTTTCCTAATTGGTTTGACATTAGGATCAAGGTCTATGACATGTTGGACAAGATTTAGATCAAATCCTCTAAGTTATTCACAGCTCCAAGAAAAAACATCATTAAATGTATGTCACAAGGAGATGAAGAATTTCTCTCCATTGTCAATACATACCTTTCCCAACAATAACTTTTTGTCCTGCATGATCCAACATATTCTTGCTTTCTCTTTTAAATTTTTCATTAGGGCCAAAGACGTGCTCAAGTGTCACCAATACTTTAGGAATTTTTTTTGTTTTTAACTGGATGACTTACTCTCCATAGATTTCTTGTAATTCATATTGCAAGTCTGATGAAAATTCCCCTTCATTCTAGATGAATTGAATAATCTACTCATCATTATCAAATACTTGACAAATTGCTTCATTATTTGGAATAGAATGCTTAACTATCATCTTAACATGTTTATTTTCTTGTATGAGGGCCTCATATGGAGATAATTGTGACCCAATAACTATCATCTAATATGCTTTTGCATTTAGTTTTCTTGGTATCACTTGGAGGCTGATAACATAAATTTTTTCCAAGAGATCCCAAAATATATATCAATAAGCCTTGAGAAGCTTATTATTTGTAGCATACATCCTTCTAACTGAGTGAATAACCAACTATGTATCTCCAAATAATTACAAAGTTTTGATATTTCTCTTTTCTGCTAATAACTATCTATGAATTAAGGCTTCATATTTTGAAACATTGCTGGAGTAATAAAATTTCAATCTATGGGAAAATAAGAGTTTCTTTCCCACAAGAGAAAATATCACTACACCCACAACAACTCCATTTCTACTTCTTGATCCATCAAATACCATCTTCTTCAGGTCTGAAACATGATTTTATTTCTTTCGCAGCATGGGAACAATCAAAATTTCTTCATGAATCTAATAGGTTCCTAGAACAGTCTCTTCAACTGTGTTATAAGGATAAAATTCATAGTTTTCTTTTTCCCATTCATCTAATAAGAGGAGAGATATTAAAGGAGTAGTTTTTTGTACATATATTAATACATTTCCTTCCTCTTCTTGGACCATGAAAATAGAATTAAGGGAAGTAGATGTAGACACTAGAAAATGCACCTTGCACAAAAGGTCTCTTATTCAAAAATACCAAAAACATCATAAAACATAAAAAATCATAAAAAAATCAAATAATTCCACAAAAGCAAATAAAAAATAAAAAACCTCACAAAAATGGGGATAAAAGACACCTCACCACTCATTTACTAACCCTCACCCATTCACATTTAATTATGTCCATCCCACCTACCTATGTGCATGTGCAATGTACTATGGACCCTGTCATGCCACCCATATGTGTCCCACTCCCCTAACCACTATAAAAACAACTAAAATTTTACAAGTGTGTTTGTGTGCAGGTTTAGATTCAGATATTGAAGAGTTTTTATCGCCTGTGATCATCATTTTAATTTATTTATAGGGGTCAATGAAAGATTTGGAAGAGTTTTACCACTTTATTCAATGAAAGAAATCATAATTGTCCTTCTATTCACAATGGCAACATAAGCCCATTCTATTTTAAGTAGCATTGATTTGGAGATTTCATATTGACTAATCCATCTTACAGGTGATCCAAATCTAGGAGTACATTTTGGCGACCACAGTGGGACCATTTTGGTTGTGGGTAACTATTTTTATTTTATGAATCTAACAGTATTTTATTTAGGGTTTTGTACTCTTTAATTTTTTTTACAATTTTCTAACATTCATGTTTCAGAGCTAACATCTGGTTTTGTAGATCTGCTAAAAACATAATAAAAAATAGTTTACAATCCAGTTGCCACTATGATTGGGTTGTGATTTTCCGCCAAAAAAATAACAACTTTGTTGAAGGGTAGTTAGTCATAATTGCAACTATTATGTAATTTTGTTTATGCAAAAACATTAAAAAAACACTTATTTATTTTTAAGGGAATGAATCGGGAATTAATACACATTAAATATGATGTCCAGATAAGGGTAAATACCAGTCCACATAACTGTGGGAAGTGCTTGGGCATAAGCCCTAAAACTCATTGTGAGGAGTAACAAAGGAACCCTAAAGTAGCTTTCACATTTAGAGGATTCGTTAGTGAAAAGGTTCACTCTTCCTAATTGACTAGTTCACATGTGAGGTAGAGCTAAGGTTATCCTTAGTGACGACCTCGGTTTGATTGATTAAGCGGGGTAAAACTCAACTTGGTTAATCAAGGGGGTAAAGTAAAGCCCACGACTATAAATTGTCTAGTGTACGAAGCTCATTCAGGTAACACTTAGTATTTAGAGAGAGATCATTGTATAGGAAACCAAACAAATTAGGCCCATATTTACCCTCAAAACAAACAAAAAAACATCATCACATTCATATGAACACTTTGTTTCAATTTCCACTATTTCTGAGTCGTATCTATGACTGTTTCTGTCATCTACCAAATTTTGTCACACTTCCATACATGTTTCTGACAGTAATTCAAAGTCCTATTTTTCCAGTCTTAGTCATAACTACGAATGTGTTGTGATTTTTCCATCCCATTTTTTTCCTAGATCCATTTGCAACTGCAACAGGTCTGTAACCTTCCAAATCCATATTTCACTCATTTATACTCTTTGTTCTTCATCTCATAGTTTCTCATACTCAATTATAACTTCGAATGATCTGTGATTTTCTATTCATACCATCTTGTTGAATTTTTTCACTCATGTTTCAAAGTCTTAGTCACAGGTGCAACTGTCATTCCCCATTGCTTCTAGTCATTTCCATGTTCATTCACACCCTAATTTTCTCCACCAACACCTTCTTAAACGTATTTCTAAGCTTGAGTTCTAACACTTGGGGGGACTTCCACAAGTACTATCTTATCACACCATTTACAATGAATCTATTCACCCTAAGGTACCACGCCAACCCTACCCACCGCATTTCAAAGTTCCCACATTTGAAAAATTTGATGACACCAAAAACCCACAACATCACTTGCATCTATTCTGCTACACATGCCACCTCATTCAACATGACAACAGAATCCTCCTCCGCACCTTCCTACTTTCACTTACTAGCCAAACACTTATTGGTACTCACACATCCCACAACATAACATTCATACAACTTGCAGATACTTTCTTATATCACTTCTCTATCCAAATTTCACCCAAGGAAACTTTAGTTGACCTTTGCATGCTTCAACAAACCCATACCGAGTCTATCGTTAGATTTGTTACATGTTGGCATGCAATCGTTCACCACATCTAATTTACACTTCCATAATTTGAGCTCATTGACCTATTTTCCAAAATTTGTTTTCCCCACATCTCCCACCACTTAAAAATCCATCAATTACGTACATTTGATGAGGTCGTCCACATGGCACATCACCTCGAGGATGTTCATTTTGGTCGTCCTCCTTCCTTGCCACATGTTTTGGTTCCTCCTCCATCTACCACACCTTCACACTCCCATGTTCACAACGTCCATAAAATAGATTCTCCTTACCTCTTATTGAATTCCACACCCACATCTTTGCATTTTCATGTTCTACCAGATGTCATTTGCTTCATTCAATCCCCTCAAAAATTCACTCCTTTGACAAAGCAAATTTCTTCTATTATCCACAATTTTCTTTATGCCCATATCATCACCCTCCCTCCCATACCACCACCCATCATTGTGACATTCCTCCCATAAAATGTGTTCCTATCATTGTACTGATGGTCATTCTATTAACTTATGTCCTTAACTCTATAACATCATTCAAGACGTTATCGACAAGGGGGATATTGCAGTTGAGCCTCCATTGCCTCCAATTTCCCCTATTATCTCCAATCCAATCACTTCACACAACACTATTCTCGCTTCCTCTCTATGTATCGTACCTTAATAATCTACTAATCATCATGCCTTCATTGTGTTTCATCATCCACATCATTTTCTTCTCAATCTCCACCGTTTTAGGACTTGGTCTCATCATCCTCCTTTATGAAATTCTCCAAATTTACATAATCTTTTTCATCATGTGATTCTATCTTTCCCACAAAAAACATCTAATTCATCACTTGGTTTGATCACATACACTCCACTTCTGACTCATCTCATTCCTACAACTACATTACACTCTTCATCACATATGGTTCTACTTATCATTTCACCTATACTAAACTCTTCCACATGTATCTTAATGCCTTCATCATCACTCATTCAAGCAACATTCTTACTTCTAGCACCTCCATGACATCCTATCCCATCTATTGCATTCATTCACATTCCTCTTGCATCTATTCCCCGTCACATGTCTATCTACATTTTCTTTCATTTCCTTCTTGCAAGTCACATCCACGTGCTCCCATTCCTTCATCTCTTTAAGATCATTCTTCCAATCCACCTTCTTACATCTAACACCACTTGTTTAGTCAACATTTTTATTATCGACACCTCCTCCTTCGATCACATCATCTATAACAATAACACAACCATTTTTTCTTACTCATGTGCCTCAAAAAGCCTCCTCCACATCCAATTACGCCCCCAAATCATTTCAATTTTCTCCCACATTCTCCTTTATTTGACATTCCTTCTTACATGCCTCTTCCTACTCCATGTCATCATCCTATCATCACATGAATTCATCAGAAGACCACACCCTTCATTTTCATGATTCCTCCACACATCAATATGTTCTCCACTTCGCTTCCCCTGATGTCATCACTCACATATTGCCTCATATCACTTTATCTCCTACCAATGATCTATTCTCATGTCCTCATCCACCTGACACTCTCACACATTCTCCACACTTGACATCCTTCATGTTCAATCCTCCCCACACACACGTTCTCCAAACACCACCATTTTAAGGTTTATATTTGGAATTCTTGTTTCACTTATCATCCACATCATCCCATCCACTCCAATTATTTATCTCATCTATCACTTTCTTTTGTACATCATGTCCCTTCTTCATCTAGTCCATATGTGTACTGGGGGGACTTTCATTTGTCTTCACTACAACATTTTGTGTGTTAAATACATTTTGCTTCTTTTCATCCGGCCTATATTTGAAACACACCCTGATTCTCCACACATTTTGTTTTATCACTATTGACACAAACACACACACAAAAATTTCCACATAGTTAATCATCTTTCAAAAATTAAAAAATCTATATATCCTAAAAATTGAAATAAACAATGCTTGCTCATGGATGTTCTTCCACATTTTCTCCATTCATTCATATGGAATTATAATTTCTCAGTTCAGTGCTAGATAATTCATTCACAATTTTTCATATTATGTGTCTTGGTTTGTTTCATAGCTTTTGGTAAACTCTTGATGATATCGTTGTCACATTTTGTGAGCAATAGTTTCTACTATATTTGCTTGAAATCGGTCTCTCTTTGCTTGGTGAATTAATAAATAATGTCATCTGAGTGATCCACATAATCGTACACTCTCAAAAACTTTTTGTGAAGATAATATGGCATTCTTTGTTGACATTTTCCAATGTCATCTCTATAATAACTTCCACTCCCTCCATAAAGCCACCCATGGTTCTAAACCCCTTTGGAAAAGCAAGAGAGCTACATATCGTGTAAAAAAAATCAAGAAAAAGTCAAAATTCAAAAGCAAAGAAAACAAACAATATCAAATACTCTCTCACACAGTTCTTTCCTATATCTCTACCAGGGCTATAGATGTCTGACTGGTTATAGAGAAATGTTGCGACTAAAATCAAATGTATCTCCATCAGATCTATGGACACCTAGCTAGTAGCGAAGTAATACACAACTTATAATTTCCTTCCATTAATCGCCAATCACCTGTCTAAAATCACACCTACACGTTGGCTTGTGTTTTCACTCATTGTCCGATGGGTCATCACTTCAAGCAATAATTAAATCTCGCGTGCACACACAGGATCTCCATGAGTTACAAAGCTATTATGTCACCTTGTTTGGTTTATAACTTGGTCACGCTCTTGTTTTTTATCACTTATTGTCTCATCCCTAATGGATTCATATTCATCATGTGTTCTCCAACACTTTTTGGCAACCATGTTCAGATACCTACATAACACTTGCACTCCATAATCTCAAAATGCCATTTACATGTTTACAATGTAACTCATTTGGAATAAGCATCCCTAGGAATCTACTGCCTTCTACACACATTTTACATTACCTCATTTTGCATTCCCTAATCACTTTTCATTTTACATTGCCTCATCATGTCATTTTTCATCACTTTGCATTTTCCTCATTTTCTCTTTTCATCTCATACATATTGTATTCATTTTTCTAATTCTCACAATTTCTTATTCAATGGTCTCACCCCGACCCACTTCCTCATAGCTACCTAACTCTTCATCCACCCTAGATCATTCCACTCACGAACCCCTTAACTAGGTGAGTCGCATGCACAAATAGTCACACACCTCACCCCGGTCAAGTTGCCCACACGACTTGGTGCCCTATCTCACCCCTACACCCACCTCGTTGAGTTTTTCCCCCGCTCGACCTGACCTACTCTACCTTCCCAACCCAACTAACTACCCAACCTACCCTCGCATTGATCTCTCATCCCCAACCCACTTCCAACCTCCCATGGGTCGCACCCACGAGCCACGCTTCTACCACTATGCTCCTTATCACTCTTAACTATCATCCACCTTACGGCCCACCCCTGACCTATCCTCCAATGCTTCCAGTACTATTCGCTAGTGCGATCACCTACCTTCAAGCCTTCTAATTTCCTCCCACTCTCTCTTCACTGACATGTTTCCCTTACTTGCTCATCCCACCCAAATAAATTCCCTTACCTACTCACCCCTTTATCCACACGACCAAAATCTAAGTCACATGAGTGACTTATCTCTACGTCGACCCTGCTTGTCTTACCTTTCTCCCCACTACGGGTTATACCCAGGATCTACATCATTCCACCCCTCCTCCCTTCTACCTTCATAGTGACATCACCACTACGAACTTGACTCCTCCCTCTACACCACAAAATCTTCTCCACCTCACACTATACCTCCCACCCAACTCATGTGTGTGTTCCTCGATGAGATCTTCCACTCTCAGCTTGATTGCATGTTCCTCGGTGAGCTATTCTACCCCAAATCACGTGCATGTTCCCTAGCAAGATATTTTACCTTTGGTCACCCCATAAGCTCTTCTACTCTCTACTCAATGAGTCACACACATGGCTCGCCTGTTTACCCCAACCTAACTCTCCCTACTCACTGACCTATCCCCACCGAGTCACCCTGGTGACTCGATGTCACATCCTTACATTGTTCTCTTGTGTTTTTCATTACTTGCCTCGCTCCATGATCTCCCTTGACCTCGACCTTCACCGAATCAAAACCTCAACTCACCTGAGTTCAAAACCTCAACTCACCTCCCTTGCTTCAACTAGACGACTCGACCAATTTCACTCAATCTTTTTAACAAATCCATTTTTCCAATCATGGTGCTTAATCCCTAATAAAAAACTACCCAATTTAGAGAGCCAACCTACCCTTACAAACCATCCCCCAACTCGGTCGTTATAATGACTAATTTTTACTGCCACATCCCATTCGCCCTTGTTGCTATAGTGTCCGGTCCTTTTGCGCTCTCTCCCCATGCACTCTTCTCCCCGCTCAATGACCCATCCCTATACCCCTGCTCACTACACTCTCTACCACCCATAACCCACACACCAAGCCCTCACCATACCTTGGGCTAATCCAGTCACCAGAGCGACTCACCTACTCACCCCAATCACTTTCATGACCTCTACTTGCCCTCTATTCGACCCGCCATCTCTCCCTGACTCACTGCACCTACCAAACTCACCGTCAGCACCCAACTCGTCCCTCCCAACTTGTCTTAGCGTGTTCACTCACCCACCCTCTTGACGAGTCACTCATGAAACTCACCAACTCGGTGACCTAGCTCACCATCTCCTAGCTTGCTAACCCAAATTTCCCTCTCCTAACTTAGCGACCTAGCTCGCCAAAATATCTCACTTGTGTCCCTCATCCAACTCGTCGCACTATTCACCCAACTCATTGTGCTACTCACCTAGATCATTCATCGTCAACTCATACCCACTCCACCCTACCTATTGTAACACTTGCATCTAATTTTGTACCTACTCATCATCCAATTTTCCTCTACTCATGGCTGGGGCAACCCTATCATCACCTTCTCTCTTCATGTTTTTGCCAAGGTTCATTTTCTCTCATCTTTAATCGCCATTTTTCATCTTGCATTATGTTGAGGTAACCTGCAGCTCTAAAAACTATCACTTGAGGGGGGAATCATGAAAAACCCTTCTCGTTAATTATATGACATCTGATCAAAAATCATATTAGTCAATTGACTCTATAGTCTCTACCTCGTAAAATCAACCTATTGATCCCTTCACAAAATCCAAATGAAGTGGCCCATCAATCACATTTCTAGGTTTTTATCTATTTAGTCAAACATCTAAGCCCATAATTACGCCAACCACCATCATAGGGTTAGATAAACCCCATCTCATCTTTAGTTTTTGTGTTGCATCCTTTCTGTTGTAACATGTAGCCGAAAAAGGGGTAAAATGTAGACCCTAGAAAATGCACCTTGTGCATAAGGTATCTTATTTAAAAATATCAAAAACATCACAAAAATAAATAATCCCAAAAAATCAAATAATCCCACAAAAACAAATAAAAAAATATAAAAGCCCACAAAAATGGGGATAAAAGACACCTCACCACTCATTTACTAACCCTTACCCACTCACATTTAATTATGTCCATCCCACCTACCCATGTGTATGCTCAATGCACTATAGACCATATCATTGCACCAATATATGTCCAACTCCCTTATGCACTCAAAAACTATATAATACTACTCACCCCCTTCATTTAAAACCTTGTCTCTTTGTGCACTAAGGCTATACTTGAGTTTTCTTGCTCTTTTGTTCACATGTCTCAGTTTTGCAGGTTTTAAAAAAGTGAGAGTGAAACATAAAGGATAGATATAACTTGTTAAAGCACTGTTTTAACAAAATTCCAACACAAGCAAGAATTCACAACTGGGATTGACTTACGATCTCCATGCTATTCTTGGTGAATTGTAATTATTCTGTGATCTGAGTCAGGTTTAGATTCAGATCTGAAAGAGTTTTTTACCCACTTTATTCAATGAAAGAAACCATATTGTTTATTCTCTTCAAAATGGAAACATAATCCCATTCTATTTTAAGTAGCATTGATTTGGAGATTTCATATCAACTAATCCATCTTATAGGTGATCCAAATCTAGGTGTACAGTAGGGTCATAAGATTCTACATGGTAGGAGGAAATTTTTTCTTCTTGAATGGTAAATCTCATACCATATCTAGCTCTTAAGAGTATGTGAGACCATTCAAAAGACAAATACCCACCCACTTTGGCTGTGAATTCTCTTTATAGGTAAAGGGAAAATAAAGGAGGTAGATCAATGACTGATATATCTTGAGTTATGGTTAATATATTATGTGCATGTGTACTTTTCTTAAGATAAATTGAATGAAGAAAGAACTACCACCTAAAAATAGTTCTAGAATCTAGCTAAGACAAAGCCTAAGCACCATCAAGATAAAGAGCTAAACAAGATTTATACTAAACATCATAACTTTGAAAACATAAGATCAAAACTAGCATACAATTCAAAATCTCTACTCTCCTAGATTACCGACAAAATGAATGGACCTATTTAGCTCCAAGGGCAATCAAAAATTTCTTGTTTGATCCTGTTAGCATATGGATTTGCACGCATGCAAATGACATGCAACAGTGTGGGAACGAAGTCCCTCCTTAATGAAGGTGAGGCTGCCTTTATTGAAAACCAAAATTGTATTTACATCTGTACATTCAAAATTGCATGTGGAGGGTGTTTTGGGATGTCAATGGAAAGAAAAGTGAATGAAGGAAATGGAATGGAATGAAGGAAAGGAATGGGATGGAATAAAGGAAAGGAATGGGATGGAATGAACTGAAAGAACATGTAAGAGTTAGGTAAAAACAGAGCCTAATATTGCATGAAGAAGAAAGATGAATGACCAACACAAATAAAATGAAGTTTGAGTTAGCTAAACAAGAACATGTAAAAGGGAACACACATGAGCAAGTAGATAATCAGAGCTTGATCACTGTGAACTAGAACAATTGATTAATAATGTTGACAATAAGATCAAAGATAATATTTGCATGCAAGATTAAAACACCTAACATCTAATGACATGAGAACATCAAATGTTACAAGAGACAATGAATGAGATACAAAGTTCGTATTTCATTAACTCCAAAATGTTTTTCACAAAGAACACAAAGTTTCTTCCTAAAACAAAGCTTGCACAATAGTATTTTCTTCTCCTCTCTCAAAGTCACCTTTACAAATGAGCCCCTCACTTCCTTTTATAATCCAAAAGTTGGTTACAAAGTAGTTAGGGTTTTACATGATCATTAAATAAGGCACTTAAGTGACCTTTGAATTTTTCAACCAACTTTTAAAAATTGACTAAAAATAGAAACCACTTAAGTTAAAAAGTCATTTAAGGAAAAATACATAAATAAAAGAAATGGGTACATGTGGACCCACTTAAATGATTTGGACGTGCACGTAGACATCCTAGTCAGCAATGCGCCACCCAGATCAAGACATCTAGGATCAGTGCCTTATCCATTGGGCCAAGAGTCCACCTATCCCAATCGTAAGAGAATGAACTCATTGACTGTGCTCTGTAATCCTCCAAATGACAAGAGTGCTGAGCTTGAAACTTGAGAAATTCATCCACCCCTCTGTCTGAGCAATATCCTAGTGTGAGAAAATTTGTCTTCATTCATATTCACATTCACAATTCTCCACATGCTCCGAGTACGTTTCCATGGTGAATTATTCATTTGTCACGAGACTGTAGTCGTTACGCCACCTTGGTTTATCAAAATCCAGATTCTGGTCTTTTGCCATTGAGAAGATCTCCAAGAGCCAAAATTGTAATTCACCTCCAATGGTATTACAAAACATGGCTTTAACAAACACCCCATGAATAAATATAACCAATTATTTACACTATACATCTGATTTGATGAAGTTGAAAGCATTGTCTAGTTTTGCAAACACTTTCTACAAATCGAATAACCTGACTCTTCCATCTCACTGCACAACCTATCTTTTATTGGTTCACTTAACATCATCAATAATCACCAAAAATAACATTTTCCTTATTTGAAATGATGGAAGCAGTTCTCATATTTCACAACAATCTCAAAAACAAACTCAGTTGTAGTGTGTCAGCATGCACACAATTGAAGGTTCTTGTCGAGTCAAATAGTTATTCCAAGAGACATTTTTATCAATCAATTTGGCAATGCAAACTTCTCATTTATGTGATAGAGGAATGGTTATTTTACTCATGAACATCATTTAGGAATCTGAATTGAAAAATACCCTATTGTCTTCATCTTGTGGGTAATTGTTAGTGTGATCTATCTCCTCCACAAAAAGTATGAATCATTCTATGGTCTTCATACATAGAATTAAACCAAATTCAAATCATAGCATGGTCTTCATCTATAGGCTTAAACCAACATCTCTGAAAACAATGGTTTTACCACAATGCTCACGGTTCTTCCTTATTATATAACACTTGTAGTAAGAATGTTTTGGCTTTGCCATAATAAGCACAATTGTACCTTCCAAACGATGAGAAAATACCATTACCAATAAAGACCTAATGCTACCATGATGATGACCCAGGTTCATGCCTATAACATGTCTGTAGATATCCTTAAGACTGATTCTTGGCCAAAGAGCCCCTCGGTATTTTGGCAGTGCATTCTGCAATCTCGGCTCCAATCATAACAAGCCATTTTTGGGACCAAGGGAAAGGAAAAAGGTTCTCTTTCATGTTTCTGTCTTTAACTAAAGGAACTCTTCCTATCTCAAGGAAAGATTCCACAGCTGCAACAAATCTTGAGTTGTTTAAGGAGTTCAATACAACTGATTTTACCTCTTGATATGAACAAAAGATGTATCCACATGATAATACTGCAAAAGTGGCCAACAAAGATGGATTTTGTTTTGTGATGCAAACGCTAAGTCCCATCCCCAAAAAATCTGCAATATTGCTAATGCACTCTCCTTTAGTAGTCACATCTCTAATGTTTTCTCCTTGGGAAAAAGCTCTGTATATATGAGAGTGAGTCAATGTAGAAGTCACAGTGGAAATATTCTTAGCCAAATTAGCAGCATAGGCAAATGGTAAAAACAAATGAGGAGCTTTCGCTGTAGCCAACTCCATAGCAACACCAAATTCCATAAAGAGATCACTAGTAAACCAAAGCTACTTCAGATCACAGTCAAACTTTTTACCCTGATGTGTAAAGAGAATCTTACCAATCCACCCTGCCCCATCCTTTAGAACCCAGTTCATAGCAACAACGGATGAGGTGAAGCCTTTTCCAGTAATTCCAACAGAATGAAGCAATGAACGTGTTGTAAAAACACTCATCACTCCACCAAAGAAGTATTTAAGAGCCCTCCATTGCATATATGGTGTATATGAAGTTGAGATGCTCTCCGGGTATCCTTCTGGTACCACCCAGGAACTTATAAAGGTGATTAAATCCTGAAAGGGATCATGAGAGGAGTGCAAGAGAGGAAGAGGCAGTGTGGCGTGCTTGTCCTTTCCTTTTCCCACATACATATAATGTTTTCCTTCCCAGACCTCGCAACACAAAACACGTTTCGTGTTGATTTTCAACAACACGTCCATGTACATGTTCATCACCATCTCCACCCTCTGTACTTTCACTAGAGACGCCAGATTCGCACTGAGCTGAATGATTTCTCGCATCATAAACTTGGCGTCCTCCATAGCTAGTGGTGGAGTGCCCCGAGGAGCCATGAATATATTGCTAGGTACCTACACCATACTGCAAAATATATTTGGGCTTTCCTTGTTACAAACCTTTATTTCTATCTTTTTTTTAAAAACAAATGCCTCTCTTTCTTTTTCCCTTGCGTGGGAATTTGCTCGTGGGTGCGTGGGTTTTCCTTTTTAATATCTTTTAACTTCACCCAAGGCATGGAATCCTCTTTGTATTTTGTCTAACCAATTAATGCTGCTCTTTGTTATTTTTAAACAAATACCTATGCATTTTTCAGAAACTGTTCTATATTTCCTTATGTTGGTATTTGTTTATATTTTGATAAAACCTCCTTACATGCACAACATGTATTTCTTCCTTCACAATGGCGTGAGTTTCTCTTGCATTATGGGATATTGACAAATATTATGTCTTCCTGAAGAAATAAGAAGCAATTGAAAGCTTCGCATGACTTTTTCCAATGGGTTTGATGGAGGAAGTTGCAGGAATTAATTTAACTTCCTCTCTTCTTGGGTAGTGGGCTTAAGTTCCAGGGGGGAAATGGGGAAAGCAACGGACAATTGCCAATGGGAATGGCAAAGCGGGTTGGCAATCCCCATTCAATTTCCCCATGTGGGAAATTGGGGAATTTCTTGCATGTTAGCTAATCTAGGATTTGGAAATTGGTGGAGAAAATCCCACGTGTGGGAAAAATGAAGGAAATTGCCAGGAAAGGGGAAATTCGGGCTCGGGAAGCCAGATTGGCTTCTTGGCAGTTGGAAGCGTAAGCTTACTTCCCCGGAATTAAAATTTGTCAAACTTTAATTTATATTTATTTAATTAAATACTTCTTTATTTAAAAATCAATTTTATCAAACAAGAAGCGATTAATTAATTAAATATTAATTAATTGTTTTAATGTATTTTAACATGATTTAAAGCCTGGCAGGAAGAGTTCTCACTCGAAAAGGATGAAATGAAGACCAAAACGATCACAAAAATGGGATGGTAGTCATGAGGGTGATAAACCACATGAAGTAACACTTTTCAAAATTTTCAATTTTTTATTATTTTTAAACAATTTTGCGAAGTCAAAATTGGCTGATAACAGATTCTTAAAGAATGCAAGAATAGGAAGCTTAGCTCTTAACAATGGTGACCTCTAAAGAAAACAAAAGGTAAGCTCTTAATCTCTTTGCTATATGCTTTGCATTTGTTCTCTCAAGAAGTTTAGGTGTAGGTATAAAGGTAGAAGGAGGGCTCCTTATATAGCCCAATGGATAAAGGAAACACTTCATCCCTTTGCATGTGGGATAAAGGTAAAACATGATTAGGAATGGATAAGGTTGCTTTATAAAAGGTAACCTTACTTTAAAAGGGTTTAATTTATGCTTAGCAAGTCATGGGAGTTGGCAGGTGTTTTAATTAATCAAAGGTGATTAACTAATAGGTAGATGTAAGCTTATAGAAGCTAATTAGAGGAATATTAGTATGATTTAGGCTGTTAGAAGGGTATTAAATCAATTACATATTGATTTATTGGTTAAATGGAAGGGAAAGCTAATTAATTAGTCTAGGTAGAAGGGGTGACTAATTAATGGAAGGTCATTAATTAAGTTGTTAGTTGGATAGGCGACTTAATCAATTAGCGTATTGTAATTAATTAATGACAATAAGAGGGAATATGAACGCTATTGACAATATGTCATCAATTTGTGAGAAAAGGGATAATTAGTGCAATTTAAGTATTTAAATTGCTTGGGTGTAATTATAGGTGTTTACATTTGCCCCTCTTTGGGGTGGCGTAAGTGACACCACTTCAAAGATAGTAGACAGAAGAAAATTTTGAAGGGATAGAAGAAAAATTAGTAGGAGGGAGAGATGCCCCCTCGAGTGTCGATAGGGTGATGAAGGTAGATGATCGACGATCGAAAATGCGAGAGATAGATAAAAGAATGGGAAGGGGCAAGATGCCCCGGTGAGACAAAAGATGAGGGGTGAGTAGAAAGTGATGCGGAAGAAATATGGAGAAGGGGAGAGAAGAGCTTAGCCTCTAGCCACTGTGTATTGGAAAATTTTTGATGTCATCATATTACCATAAGAGCTACGTCATCGGTCCTTATGAAAAATATAAGCATACAAAAAAGGTAGGAGGACATGAAAAACCATACTACGAACAATTGTTCATTGCTGGAAATACCAACTCCATGCAACATACAACAATGCAATGCAATACGAGAAGGAAACAAGCTCATCTAACAGGGAAAACAAGTACAAATGCACATACCTAACCCAACAACAGTCAAGACAGTTGTAAATTTTTTTTGTTATCAGTGCTGAAGAGATCCACAAGTTCGTGATTGGCAACAAGGGTTAAAAATGATGCCCCGAGCAAGGATATATGCAAGGGGGAATGACAATGGACATTTGGTCCAAGTAGAAAGTGTTGTGCACAATGAAATAATACCAGGCAACAAATATGCCCCAGAGTATAGACGAAGTAAGCAACTAGCTTTGTGAATGGTTGTGAATTTGGTGATCCGTGAGTTGTATTAATCGGGGAAGATGTGAGACAAACCAGTAGGATATGGAGAAAATACCATGCACAAGACACAAGTTTCAGCCGTAATAATCAAGATACCATTTTTGTAGGTTTTTCTTTTTTTTTTACTTTTTAGGATTTTGTGAAAAATTTTGTCCTGTTTTTGGATTTTTGATATATATATATTGTTTTAATTTTTTATTTTCTAAAATCCGGTGGACAGTAGAATAAAATAGAAGAAATAGAACGAAGAGCTTAGGTGCAACAAAAAGTTCCCTAGGTGGAAGAAAGAAGAAACAAGTGACAAAATGTCCTTGCTTAGTGGAAAAGTTAATAAAAAATAATTATTTATGAGTGTGGACAAGAAAAAAATCACCTAGTTTCAATAAAATTGTCTGAGGGAGAAGAAAGGGGTATTAAACAATAAAAAATGCCCCAATACGGTGAAAAAATAAGAGAAAAAAGTAATTATTTAATAAAAATAATTATTCCACGGTGAACAGAGGAGAAAACGGTGACCAAAACGGGCCTCCAGGCACTTCCGGCGGTGAAAAATTAGTTAATATACCCCACCTGGGGGGGGTAAAATCATCGCGACCAATTCATTTTAACCGAGCCCTATAGAATTTTTTAATGTGAGGCTCTAAGAACGATGAGGACAATGGTGATCACATGAGACCAGGTTAGATGTGCAAACGCAGTCCGAGGGTACCAACGGCATGCAAAGACGACCCCTTTATGACCCTTGCTCATTAATTTCGGTCATTAATGCCCTAAATTTAGTGTTTAACACCAGGAAGTCATGTCAGCACGCATGCGTGCAGGTGCAGGTGTCAGGTTGGGGGCATAGGATTCCCTTTGGTGGCGCCCACGCCATTACACACACGTGCATGTGCAGGCATGAGTTTCACACACCTACGTGCACACGCACACACAACACATGTGCGTGCATGTGCACATACCTGAAAAGGGGTGCATATGAGAAAAGTGGGGTGCACACATGAAAGGGAGGGCACACACACTTAGGGGTACACGCATGCAAGTGTAGGTATAAAAATGATGGTGCATGCACCAAATGTGTGGCGCACATGCCAAAAAGGGCATGCAGGCCCTCGAATGAGGGCGCAAGCACCAGAAGACAAATGCACACACGCACACACTCCAAAAGGAGGCGTACATGCCCAAAATGGCGTGCAAATGCCTAAAAGGGTGTGTAGGCATCCCATGCCGATAGAGGATAGATTAAAAAAATGTCAAAAAGATGACACTTAGAAGAAATTTTAGGATGTTTGGGTTAACCCTAAAATGATAGATAGATTTTTAGAAGAAACATTAGTAACTAATGAATGATATGATATTTTACAGAGATGATTGCCAGTTTTATAGACGCAAGAGTGCCACCCCTAGATAGTAGAGCTAGAGGGGAGTATGCACCAACGAGACCAGCATGTTATGGCCATAATTCTCGAGGTGGTGGGGCTAGGCCTCGTGTCGCGGATGCCCTTTATTACATTGGATCATGGCCTACTGACTGCGCTAGCCGAGTGATGACATAGCGAGAGTCAGTGCTTTAGATTACCTATGGGGGAGATGACAGTGACTCTTGAGGACATATGGAAGATCCTTCGCGTGTCGATCATAGGCACCTTTATTGAGTACAACTCTGATGCCAGGATGATTAGAGCCGCATGTAATGATCTTTTTGATGTAGATGACATACCATATGACAGTATGACCATAGCTCTACACGAGTGCATTTCTGACCCTACATTGCATCGGGGGCCTCTCTACATTATGTCTCTTATCAGTGGATTTTTATTCACTGATAAGACAGGGACATCATTCCCGAGAGGACTATTACCTTTGGTACACAACATCTTCAGTGGCAAGAGATACTGTTGGGGATAGTGTATACTGGTCCACCTATACTGGGATTTGCATTTGATTACATACCATGGTCAGAAGACCGTGGGTCCAGATTCCTTACTACAGATTTGGTCATGGGACCATATTGGCATCAGATGCTCTGTGGGCACTTTGCATGTCTGAGACCCAGAGGAGCCATCTTACATGGCATGGGTAGTAGCGGGTGGTGATGTATGCAGCCACCTTAGTAGCCTATTTAGATATAGGAGAGAGTTCGATGAGCTGCCAGAGATAGATATTATCTGGTGGCCTTACAGACATTTCCAATGGCTAGAGGATGCCACAGAGCTCAACGTGTGCTCAGTAGAGCACTATATCGTCGGTAGTTGCAGCTACATTATAGATTTGTATCGAGTTGACAGGTGCCAACGGCAACTTGATAGAGTACAAGGGGTCCCACAACCAGATATTTGGTATGCAAGTAGAGATTCAAAGAGGCACACCATAGGGCCTCACATACTGGTGGCTCGAGCTAGGGCAAGTTTTACATAGATGGTCCCATAGGCATAGGAACCAGCACGACAGGTGCGGGACCCGGGGACTACAACAGATTATGCAGTTTGGTATGTCACTGTATTACCCCGGTGACTCACTATCCTGAAGGAGGCCTGGGCAGCAGGTGCTCGCCCAATTATAGTGATCTGGCATGGTTCAGAGCATAGAGAGAGAGCAGTGGGGCTAGATCCAAAGGATCCTTTTGATGGCATTCTGCATGATGAGTAGGGTGCCTCACAGGCACAGGGACCAAGGCCACAGGGCCTAGTACATGCACCAGTTCAACCTCCAAGAGCGAGGGTCCTAGAGCAGGGCCAGTCATCCATATTACCCCTGGGACCAGTCTTGGTGGCATAGATAACAACACAATTAGTGGCGTAGATAGCCATAGTACAACATTAGCTACAACAGGCCTTAGCTGAGAGAGACACAATGAGAGCAGAGAGGGATGAGGCCTGAGGTTGGTGTGTGACCGTGACAGCTAAGCATGATTAGGCCTGGACCCATATTGTCACATTACTATCAAAGCAAGATCAGGATCAGGCCTAGGTTGGCCTAGGAGATGACAGAGCGGCATGGCAGAGTCAGATGCGAGAGTTAGCCACACAGGGGGCTCAGATATTGAGCCTCCTACACCAGTCCCAGACTCAGGTGCGGATGATCATTGCTTAGAGGGATCATGTATACAAAGGATCACAAGGCCTTCTTGCACAGAGGGATCAGGCATGAGCTAAGGTGCAGACTATTACAGCAAAGAGAGATCGAGAGGCTACCTCCTTGAGATAGGATGAGGTTGATTTATGTAAAGTGACAGGTGAGCGCAATGTTGCCCTACAGGTAGCCCTTGCCTGTAGAGATATCAACTTGATATGGGATGTTACGAGGCTCGGTGGTGGGGCTTTATTTTATAGGACTACCTACTTCAGGGTAGTTCACCTAGAGCAGCAAGTGGTACTGTCTCGATAGTCAGAAACGAGCATGACAGGTTCCAGGTCATAGAGATCAGGCCACTCGATGAGATCAGTTAGGAAACCTTTGCCAGAGCAGCCGGCTGGACAGGGGCCATCTTAGCCACCATTGTTCTGTTGACTAGATGATAGACCTAGGAGTCTCGGTGAGGGTGAGAGCTATGGTTGAGCTCCACCTTCTTTTTGTTATATAGATTGTTTGTATACATACCTCTTATGAAGGCTGGATTCTAATGTATAGCTTTGTATACCATTATTTTGATGATGCCTCGTGTTGAAGGCTTGATTCTTTGTGATGTATGCCCCTTTTTGATGGCACGTTGTATTTGATGATGTATTATTTTGAGTACCAACCTCACATAGTTTATACTTGTATATATATATGGACATTTTGATGTATCATTTTTGTATGCCTTAGCTGAAGGCATTTTTGACATAGAGCAGTTTTGAGACATGCCTCTGATGAAGGATTTTATTTTGTTATAGATGTATCACTTTTTTGTATGCCTCAGATGAAGACTTTTATGATGCACTTCCATGATGTATATTCATTTTTGACATAGATATACCATACATGTATGATTTGGACATTTGTGACATGACATATGTATATACGAGATGGACACTTGTTTAATATTCCTCATGGATAGATAGATGTGTTTATGATGTATTCTGATTTGATTTGACATGGATATGTATCATGATCTTGTTGATGTATCACATGTGTTTTTATTTCCAGATGATGTGATCTTGTAGAATATATCAAATGTGTTTTGTTTATGAGATGTGCCAGACTTAGTGGACGGGATGATATGATGATAAGGGTGTGGGGGGATAGATTTTTATATTTGCGACCCCTCTTTCCCCCATTTGATGATACGATATGTGATGATTAGCTTAGCATTCATGTATGATGTATACTTAGTTTTTTCTTGATATATGTTGTATAGATGATGTTAGATGTGATGATAATGATGGTATTGTGATGTTGTGATAATAAAACAATGCACATGTAATAAACACAATCAAATGCTAAGAAAGAACACAATGAATTAACACAATACACCTTGATTCACTAGCACGCAAAAACACACCTCAATACGCACAAGCAAGAATAAATCTAATATAAGCAAGAAAAGATGAATCCTAACAAAGTATGCCCAAGCAATAAACAACCCAAAAGCAAAAACATAAAAACAACTATACAAGCATGTTATCCTGTAAAATTGACAAGGGCAATTTTGCAGATAACCATACCAAAATTTATGTTTTGGTCCCCTGAGGAAGTCTGCTAACATTCAAAATGGGTCTAAAACTCCCATTTGAAAACTAGGTTCTTTAGAACTTAGCCATTTTCAGCCTTTTTGGAAAAGGCACACTTTTTCTTATGTTAGCATGCCACAATGTGTGCCCGTTTAAAAACCTTTGGCACAGGAAATGACATGTCAACATTATTAAACATGCACCTAAAATATGCACTAAGGTGCTAAAATTATCATGTCAACACTGTAAAATGTGTGCTTAAGGCGCTGGAAGAGTGGTGTCGACATTAATGAAGCTGCGCTAAGGTGCGCTTTTTATCATATCGACACTCTCAAAGCTACGCCAAAGAAAGTTGGTGAAATAATTAATGCCAAGTTTTCTTTAAATAGGCGCTCAACACCTGTCATTTTCACGAATTGAAAATTACGAAAAGTATTTCTCTACGCTTGGTCAGTTGTCCTTATTACCCCCAATGTGTCGTTTTTCAAGCTTATGGACCCCAACGTCATCCCTCGTCCTTTATAAAACCGGGTAAGTGGCTTTTATCATTCTTGTTATTATTTTTGGTTTTTGTTTCTTGGTTATTGTTAGGTTTTAGGGTTGTTAAAAACCAAAATATCAAATCTAAAATGAAAAAACCTAACAATCCATAATCATCTGGAAGCCCATTTTCCTCTCCTTCCAGATCTGCAAATCTAGAAGGCCCCTGCCCTCTGAAAAAAACCTAAGGCCTTTTCCCTGCTTATTATCTTGTTGCAAAACCTCTCTTTTACCATTTGAAGAAACCAAAAAAGAGAGAAGAAATCTATTAAATTGCAAAGAAATCACTAAAAAATTCAGCACACTGTTTTTACATGTTATAACCCTCACAGTTGCACCTTGGTGCACTATTCTCGATTGCAACATATCCCTAACCTGCACCTAGTATAATAACACTTAGAAACTTTTGTAAGGGCGCAGGGGCATCCTACACAACATCAACATTTGATGTTTCATGTTACAAAAACCGCACCAAGCGCTTTCCCCCTTTGGCGCGTTGATTTCCTTTGCAACATATTCCAAAATTGTGCCTTGGGTGCACTTAAAAGCCATGCAACACCAACCTTTTCAGCGCCCAGGCTAAAGGCTAATTTCCTAGGGTTACAGGCAACATGATCCTTGATATCAACATGGCATGTTGTATGTTGTAAACCCACAACCTGAACTTAATCCTTTGGAACCACCTTCTGTCTTGCAACACTCTCCAAAAGTGTGCCCTTTATAACCCTTTGGCGTAGATTTTCCTCATATCAACACTGGCGCACCTTTTTCCATGTTGACATCCTCAAAAGTGTGCCCAGCCTTTTTAAGCCTTTGTAGCATGCTATGAACTTGCACCTTGCACCCTAGGACTTATAATTGCTCATTATTCTTTTTGAAAGATTTCATTATGAATAACATGCCTCTTCTATGTTAGACATCCTTGATCCTTCTTGTAGAACAACAACAACCATCCTCCGAGCTCACACATGTCTTCATCAAGAAAAAAGGCAACAAATTCTAAAGGAAAATAAAAGTTGATAGAACAAGAGATGAAGTACAAATATCAGAGAGTCAGGATGCCTGACTCATACATAGAGAGTGATCGCAACATCAGAATACTTTGAGATGGGACATATTGATATGGAATACTTCTAGGTGTGAACCAACCAAGCTACTAGTGGCCCATGGATGAAAAAACTGGTGGGCAGTGGATTGCACTTCGCAACTGGGCTACCAGTAAGTGTAGTGAACAATGAATTTATTGTGTTGGTTTCTTGTTGCTACAACAAGGACACTATATGTGTCGAAGATAAGGAGGGAAAGATGATCTTCGACCTAAAATCTCATCATTTTGAAATAACCCTGGGCATTCCTCATCACAGGAAATATGTCACCATTAGCCTAGAAGACTGCAAGAAGGCATGTGACAACAATGAGGACAAATGCATGCATATGCATAGAAATGATGAATGAGATCTATCTCAAGAACAAAAAGCTAATGAGCAGATGGCCACAGACCATCCACCGTAGTGACTTCAATAAGGGAACTGAGTTATATAATCACCTTCCTGAACAGATTATTTGGGCTTCCTGATGCCCAATATTTCCATAAGTGGATGCTGAAGTACTTAGAGACCATGAGCAAGAATGTTCCTAATCAAACATTTTGGCTGGGGTGAAATCATCAGTGACACCATTTTCCCCAGCAGCTTCAATAGGTCCTCATAACTAGGAAGTTCTATATGAATTCTTACAATGTATACGCTTGCAGTGTCAGCGAGAGATTTCGCAGGCCCTAGCTCGAAATGGGGTTATGGCCCCAGGTCCAAAATATATGAATACTACCTAGAGCTAAGGCTCGAGAACAACATCCCCCAGTTCCCTAAATTCAATGATGCCTTCTTCTATGAGGTGATCTATTTGCTAAGACCAAACATGAGACATGGTTGAACCAGCTCGAGCGTGATTGCTGCCGACGAAGAAATGGGGAGCATTGTTCACACAGTTCCCCACATTCACATATCTCAGAGCGGTGAATTTCGAGGGTGAACCAATAAAGCTACCAAGGTACGCAGGGCCCAAGATGATTCTCTTAGAGTTTTCAAGGCAACTAATCACATACCACGAGAGGGTGCATGAAGAGAAAGAAAGGAGGAACTCCATTCCCTCCTTACAATTGGCTGATACACCTGCACCACACTTTCCAAATCTTAAGAAATGTATGCCGAGCTTGAATTTCTGAATTTAAAGCACACCTTCCCAGGAAGACCCACCTTCGATTGCCAAAGTTTCCTCCCAAAGGCAAAAATTGATTCCATTCATGTTCCTAAGATCGAGGACATCTACATCAACCTGACACATGAAATAGATATCAGGTGAAAGGATCACTCCAGATTGGCTCTAGTAGAGATCAGTCATTATGGCGTAGCCATCATTCCAAAGGGATTCCAAGAGCCTGATCAAGAAATTGATCAATTTTACCTTGACACCGATGGGGACGATTGGCCGTTCATAGAAATCGACAGAGCCAAGGCACCAAAGACCATTTAGAAAAGGGTCAAGCCCACGTTGCAGCACACCAAGCATTGGTGCAAATAGAATGGTCTCACCTACCTCGGGGTAGATTTCAACTACTGCTCCTTCAGAAAGAGCGCCTCCAAGGCCGGCCCCAGATGCCGAAAGAAAAAGGAAAGGGTAAGGATGGAGAACCAAGCAAACATGAAGAAACTCCTAAAATTCCTCCTACTACTTTTGAGAATCAAGTGGTCAACCTGGTGTCTCCAAGTAAAGAAGATGAGACCACTGAAGTTTCAATGGATACATCCAATCAGGATTTGGTCACAGCTACAACTACTAAGGTACCCCACCATTCCTTCTTCCGCTCCTTCTCATCCCCCTGTCGTTAAAGCATTTATTCCTATGGATGTTTCTTCTTCTCTCCCTTCCTCCCTTCCACTCTCCCACATCTTCCATCTTCTCCTCTCTTACGGAGCTATCGCCTAGTGTTCCCTCCATCCCATTACAAATCCCTTCTGTCTCCATGTCCTTTTCTTCCCTTGTAGTAACTCCAGGCCCACTGCAAGTAGCAGCGCGTTGGACTCCTTGTCGATGCCACCACCAAGTGTCTCAATGTTTCTTCCTTGCAACCTCTTCAGTTGCTTCCCCTTTCACTCCCATTTCTTCTTCCATTCCCTCCACTCCTTCTCCCATAAGTCCAAGTTAGATCTCTGACCATCTGGGTCAACACAAGAGAAAGGTTCCCATAACACCCATGGACTTCTCTGTCATTCTGAAAAAGGGACCCAAGAAGCATAAAGCTATAACTTGCTTCTCTAAGAGCGCTTCGGGAGAGAGAGTCATGGAGATTGCATATCCAGATCCCACCAAAGAAAAGAAAGATATGTCTCCTACAGACTTCACAATGACTCAAGTCACAATGGGAACCTCATCTGAGAGCCTGCAAGGAGAGGCCTTGTCTACAGTAGATGGCCTCTACAAGAAACTTCAAGAAGCAAAGGAGGAGGAGAGAATACTTAAGGAACAGAATAAACATCTTCTCCAAGCATTATAGAGAATGGGTAACGTTCCTCTTATGACTGCCACCCGAGCCTACTGAAGTTCTCAGTTAGGACAAGATAAATGAATACGCCAAGATTGATGAACAAGGAGTGGAAGTATCCTCCTAGATAAAGTGAATCCTTAGGGATAGAAAAGAAATGAATGAGAAATTCAGTGTGCCTCTACTAGGACATTGGTCAGGCTAACAAGGAGCTACAAGCAATAGCAGTTTCCCTCTCCAAGGAGTTGGCACAATGTCAGGTTTCACACATGAAACATTCAAAGCAATGGCTGACTACTCGGTTGACAACCTATTGAAGGTTGGTGTCATCAATCACCCGCGGGCACATACCAAAGCTCTCATCACTTTAGATTACCGTGTTGATCAAATGGAGTATATCCCAGAGAGGATAGAAAAAATCAAAGATGAAGCCCTGGATGCACAATGCAACATGGAGCAAACAGTTACAAAAATGGCTCCAAGAGATGCTCAGTGATTCGTTCACCCTTGAGGGAAGCAGATGATAACTTTACAGTGCTTCAAGGCTATAGTCACTCAAGGATTGGCACCAAAGGTCACTTTCAATCGAGAGTCAATCAATAACCTCCTAGCTTACCGTGACTTCATCGACTTTTTGATTGATTCGTGCAAAAATTACGCCGAATTAGCTGACAAGCTCAAGAATGAAAAATAAACATGAGAAGTCATTGGCGACCATTTCAAGGGTCCAGACCATAATCAACTTCAGACAATGATCAAGAAGTTTATGGAATACTGAGCTCAATGTCACATCACCTCTCCTGTTCAGAAGCAAGACACTCCTATTCAAGATAAAGAGATGATGAGGAGTAGTTTCTCCTCTTGGGTACGCTTCGATCTTTTTGTAAAAATATTTAAAAAGTATGTTGGGCATTTATGATGACATCATCCATGTTGCACCATGGGATGTTGCCAATCCACAAAACTTGCCCCAAAGTCAACCTTTTACTTTTTACATATTTTGTAATTAGTGGTTGGTTTTTTTTTTGTCCTTCTTCCCTCCTCTTCTTTTATAAATACTGGAATACTTATTGTATTCCAGGTGGAACATTTTTTGTATGAAAAAAGGAAGTGAGGAGAGAAAGACTTTGTGCTTCCTTGTAACAAAAGAAATATTAATATATATGTTCAGACTTTGTGTTCAATATATGTATTATTTGCATCAGATCTTTCTTAAGCTAGATCTATGTTTTTATTTTGTTTGATTCATTCCTATTATTGTCATATGTTCATCAGTATTGCTTTATTTGTTTATGTAAGTAAGTTTGGCCTCTGTTTACTACCAGACCCAAAGCATAAACCTTCTGACCTTTCTGTCTTGGAATTCATTTCTTTTCTTCCTTCAGATCTATCCTTCCTCCATTCCTTCTCTCCTACATTTCTATTTGTTGTTGGAACTACCTCTACTGGAATGAGATCCCAAACCCCTTGAAGTTAAAATAGTGTAGATTTGCATAGATTCCTACTTGATAGAAATAGTAATAAACCAGTTTCACTTTACTATCTCAATAGAGGGGCTATGCCCTGCACACTGTTGGCCTGTTTCCCCCGTGACCTGTATACCCGAAATATTTTCAAACCAACATTTTTTAGTGACTCTACTAGGTATCGAACTAAGGAAATAACTAAAAAGCTGTAAAAAAAACTGCCAGATTGTAAATTTTAACTTTTTGTTAAAAATTTAAATTTTTGCAGAAGTGATCAGAACGAAAAATTTCCTTATACAAATCCATAGATCTAGACTAGATAGGAGCTTTTAGTTCTCTGAGTTTTTACAAAAACTTGTATATTTCCGTAGATCTAAGATTCTGATATTTTATGATATGTTCAAAACCTTGCAAAATTTAGGTCAAAGATCTGAAAATTAGCTTTCTAAATTAACCCACGTTTTTATCCTCATTCACCTTTTTCATAAAACCACAATTAGTTGCTATTAAAAAGGATAAAATTTAAAATTGAAAAGTACATGCTATTGATTTTTGTTAGAAAAAATAAAAAATCAGCAAGGTACAAACAAAAAGATTCTTGTAAATCTGCTCTTAATTGTTGTAGATCTGAATGGCTACGCTGGTGGGGTGAACAATTTACTCGTGGCAGAAGAGCTCATGGAGAAGTTGATCCAATCTTTGATCTACTTCAAAGGCTCAATTTTAATATCACTCCAGCATGACTCACATCACTAAGCTCAGCAGATCGATCAGCCAGAAGTGCCTCGCCTCCACGAAAGAGCTGGATTTCATAGGGTGCCTCGACATCAATTTGTAGTGCTCTTTTACTAACTAGAACCACACTCCTTGCTCATTTTTTTTCCCGCTTTTCAAATGGAAATAAATCTACATATACCATGGGGAAATGCCATGGGTCCTCTAGCACTGCCACATCCAGTCAACCCCCTCCCTCATGGAAATCGCAAGAATTTCCCAAAATTTGATGGGAGTGAAAATCAAAGCATAGACATGCATAATGCTGCGTTTATTATGTCATGCAGTTTCCTGGATGTGACTCATAAGGACATATCTGTGCGTCTCTTTCTCGAGACCTTGTAAGGGCCTGCATTGGAGTGGTTCCAACATTTACTAGCTAGATCCATCACTAGTTAGGCCACATTACGGACTAATTTTGAAGACAGATATAAGCCTTCAGAAGATGTATTTGCATTATTGTCGCAAATCACTCACATGAAGAAGGAGGCCAATGAAACCATGCACTATTTTATCACCCGATTCAATTCACTGATCAACCCTATGCTGCTTGCCATGTTGCCAACGTTAGAGAATCAAGAGTGTTTCTTTATGAACACAATGAGTTCGGAAGTAAGTTTCTTACTTTTACAGGAACAAATACCCACCTTGGTTTTTGCTTAGGCTATGGCCATTCAGATAGAGGACAACCTTCTTATATCTGGTGAGTTAAGATGAGATCCGTCAAATTCAAAGGCTTCAACTTCTTCTTAGGCTACCTCGTTAGACCCAACATTCCAGAAGATGGCCAATGACTTGCTCTCATTAAAGAAGCAATTGGCTCAAACATCGTCTACTACTCTGTACTGGGATATCCCATGGAGGAACTTCATTCCCAACAATGCGCCTCAAAGGCCACGTTTGCCTACTACTTCTCCAAGGTTAGTAATTGAGGCCCCTACGATTAATGCTTTGGTTGAAATCGAGGCAAATGATCCAAATTACGAAGAACTTTTGTCGCAAGATGAAGATGATCAAGATGTTGGTGAACCGACTGGCGACTCTACTATTGAATATATGGAATTTGAAGATGAGGAATTTGATGAAGAACAGGGTACCCAAGGGTATGTGAGCAGACAATCATACGTAATTTTCATTTTCTCGCAAGGAAAAGACGTAAAGGTTGTTGTTGAAAAACAAAAGGGAAAGGCTGTGGTAGCTCCACCGCTAATGATTGCTAAAAGAGGTAATCTGCTTCCTACTCAACCGCATGTTAAACCTTTTGTACAGAAATCTTTTCCTCCTATTTCTCCTCCAATTCAGCCTTCCTCTAATTCCATGAAGACCAGTAATCCTCCTCCACAAACGTGAAATGAAGGATTCATTCCTTCGTTAGCGCAACCCTTGGTCACATTTGATATAATTGATCATGCTAAAAGACCAAGATCCAGATGTCTAAGGTTAAGTACCTTCAGTCCAACCCAGAGCAACTCATAAGATTAACTAAGTATATCCAAGACTAGGCTGCTACCCTTCCTCCCGTTTCCCCAAAAGGAATTCTTCCCATGCCTCCTATGTCTCACGTAAATGTTGCCTCGACTTCTTTGTCGGGGAAAATCAAGCCTTTTTACCTATCTCTCTTGATCAATGGTCATAAAGTAACTATATAATTGATTCTAGAGCCTTTGACAATGTTATGCCAGCAAAGGTCACCCATGCTTTAGGCCTCACGCTTACCAAACCTTTTGGTAGATGCTACTCTATGGAAACCAAGCAAGTACCATTGATTGGTCAGATCAAGGATGTGTAGTTTGTATTCACGGCATTTCCTGAGAAAAGGGTAAAAATGACTATTCTCGTAGCTGATATTCTAGCAGCCTACAAAATACTGCTAGGGAGGAGCTTCTGTAAAGAAGTCAGTGGGGAAATTCATATGGACTGGTCCAAAGCCAGGATTCCTATTAAAGGAGTGATGCAGACGTTGGAACCAGAATCACAAAAGAAATATCTAGTCACCAACTTTGATGCCCCCAAGTCTCAAATTTTCTTCGAATTGTTAAGGATGGGAAACTATTTCTTGTCCACCGACTCAGATAGAATGGACATTCTCATCCAAAAAGAGGACCTCAACAAAGTGTGGATGTTGTAGTTTGATGGTAGTTGTGCAACAAGTGGATACAGTGCTGGGGTTGTTCTAATATCTATTGGAAGGGAGATTTTCCCTTTTTCTTTCAAGTTGCAGTTCTTCAATATGGATAATACTACCAAGTATGAATCCTTATTATTTGGTATGCAAGCTGCAAAAGAGAAGGGAATAAAAAATCTAAAAGTACAAGGTGATGTTGAGATAATTTTCAATCAAGTAAAAGGGATATACCAAGTAAAGAATGATCGGCTCAGACACTACCACAATGTGGTATGAGATAGCATCGAGGAATTTGACACTTTCTCAATCAAAGTAGTTCTGTGAGCTCAAAATGACATGGCTGATTCATTGGCCATCTCAGCATCTCTCATACTCCCCCACCTAGGGTTAAAAATAGATACATATACCATTGAGGTGGTTTTCTGCCCAAGTGTGCCAGATAATTCACAGCATTGGCAAGTGTTCAATGATGACAACCAACTTATCATTTTTTTGGAGAAAGCTGACAATTTTAAAGAACTTCATTTTGACAGATCAACTTCTGTGTGTCGTGAGTCTCTCACCAGTCAAGCACATGAGTCTGAAAAAGAAATAGTGATTCAGCTCAAAGGAAACAAGATCCTGAAAGGTTTAGTTTCCTTAGAACAATTATTTGATAATCATGACCGTTTTGTCAAGAAAAAGCGATAGGATGATCCTTCCTCTTCTCCGGAAACTGAATCCGTAAATCTGGGTACTGCGGAACATCCTCATTCTATGAACATTGGGAAGTGTTGTACGCCCGAAGAAAAGTGAAAATTTGTTAAGTTACTGAAAAAGTATATGGATTTATTAGCATGGTCTTATGTTGATCTGAAGTCCTTCAAACCAAAGAACATTTGACACGATATCCCACTCAAGGACGATGTCAAGCCTTTCCATCAAAAGCAAAGGCATTACAACCCCAAAGTCTCAGGTACCATCTAGGCTGAAATACAGAAGATGCTAGATGCAAGAATTATTTTTCCAATTCATCACAATACCTGGGTTATAAATATTGTGCCCGTGCGGAATAAGAATGGTGAGATATGCATATGCGTGGACTTTCGTAATTTGAACCAGTCATCCTTAACGCATAACTATCCACTGCCAATAATGGATCAAGTACTGCATGCAGTAACTGGTTCATAAATGTTGTCTATGCTAGACGGTTTTTCAGGTTACAATCAAATTCAAGTTACTCCTGAAGATCAATTCAAAACAACATTCACAACTCCTTGGGGTACCTTCTCCTATAGCAGGATGTCGTTTGGTTTAATCAACGCTGGTTCCACCTTCCAACGAGTAATGGAATTTACATTCAAAGATATGATGGGAAAGGTTATCGTAGTTTACATAGATGACCTGATCGTGTTCTCCAAAAAATGAAGCGATCACTGTGATCATTTAGAGCAAGTCTTGATCAGATGCCGAGAGCACGAGATTTCGTTAAATCCCAAGAAGTTAGTTTTCAGGGTCACTGATGGAAAGCTACTAGGACATGTCATCAACAGAGAGGGAACTAAGATAGATGTCGAAAGAGTCAAGGTTATTCAGAGCCTCACTTTGCCTACAAGCAAGACTGGTGTTCACTCTTTCTTCGGAAAGGTAAATTTTCTTAGGCAATTTGTTCTTGATTTCGCTGAGAAGACTCGTCATATATCTAATATAATGAAAGGTTCCCAAACATTCCAATGGAGTGGGGAAGGAAAAGCATCATTTGAAGATATAAAGACCTCCGTCACTCATGCTCCAGTTCTAGTATGCCTTGACTTTAGCAAAGACTTCATCATGTACAATTATGCATCCACACATATTGTATCAGCTATCTTGATGCAAAATAACATCGAGGATATTGAATCCCCAATTGTTTCATGAGTTCTCCTCTTAAGCCTCATGAACTAAAGATGTCACAGTTGGAAAAACATGCTTTCGCTATGCTAAAAGCAGTCAAAAGTTTCCGCTACTACATTCTAAATTCTCATACAGTAGTACTGGTTCTAGACACGGCTGTTAAGTCTATCCTGACTCAACAAGAGTCAGGGAGCTTACGAGGGAATTGGATCACAAAGGTCGAAGAATACGATCTAGACATCAAACTGACCAAGTTGGTGAGGGGTAAGGAACTGTGTCAGCTAATGGCTGAAATAAAGACTCACAGGTACTTGAAGAGAAAGCTGATCACATTGATGGAGAACAAAATGAACTTGAGAAAGTGGGTTCTTTGACTATGGTTCTATTTGTTGCGACCAATGATGAATGGTATTCTGAAATCGCATTCTTTCTCACCTATGGAGAGTGCCCAACTTACCTAACCACTAAGGAAAAGTGCGTGGTAATGCTCAGAGCCACAAGATATGTCATATGGGATGATGGATTGTACAAACACGGAATTGATGGTGTTTTTCTATAATGTGTTGATAAGCCGCAACAGATAAAATTATTGGAGAGTTTTCATGACTCAGCCTACGGTGGTCACTTCTCCTCATCCGTGACAACACATAAAATCATTCGGGCCAAGTACTACTGGTCAATGCTTTTTTAGGATGCAACTACCTGGGTAGCGAAATGTGAACTTTGCCAACAGTTCGTTGGCAAACCAAAGCTGGCTGCATTTCCCCTCGGGCCTGTCATCATCGAAAAACCATTCAGACAATGGGGAATTGACTTCATTGGAGCACTCAATCCTCAATCGAGTGTTGGACATAGTTACATCCTAAAAATAATGGATTACTTCACGAAATGGGTGGAGGCCATACCTGTCAAGCATGTCACTTCTGAAGTTGTTTGCAACTTCATCAAAGAGAATATTATTATGAGATTTGGCATTCCACACAAAATCGTTGCTGACAAAGCTTCCAAATTATCTTCATGGGAAGTTATTGATTTTTGTTATGGATACATGATAACCTTGGCTCATGCTTCTAATTACTATCCTCAGGGAAATGGTCAGGAAAAATCTAGCAACAAGAACCTGATGACTATCATATAGAAGCAAGTTGATGAGAACCAATGGTCCTGGCATAAATCATTGTACGATGCTTTGTGGGTGGATCGTATCACTCCAAAGAGATCTCTCGGCATGTCACCTTTCCAGGTGTTGTATGGGACTGATGCACCAAGTATATGCGCTAAGGCGCTAAAATTATCATGTCAACATCGAAAAATGTGCGCTTAAGGCACTGGAAGAGTGGTGTTGACATCAATGAAGCTGCGCCAAAGAAAGTTGGTGAAATAATTAATGCCAGGTTTTCTATAAATAGGTGCTCAACACCTGTCATTTTCATGAATTAAAAATTATGAAAAGTATTTCTCTGTGCCTGTCAGCTGTCCTTGTCACCTCCGCATGTCGTTTTTCAAGCTTGTGGACCCCAACGTCATTCTTCATCCTTTATAAAACCAGGTAAGTGACTTTTATCATTCTTGTTATTGTTTGTGGTTTTTGTTTCTTGGTTATTGTTAGGTTTTAGGGTTGTTATGAACCAAAAGATCAAATCTAAAACGAAAAACCTAACAATCCATAACCATCTGAAAGCCCCTTTTCCTCTCCTTCTAGATCTGTAAATCTGGGAGGCCCCTGCCTCTAAAAAAACCTAAGGCCTTTTCCTTGCTTATTATCTTGTTGCAAAACATCTCTTTACCATTTGAAAAAACCAAAAAAGAGAGAAGAAATCTAGTAAATTGCAAAGAAATCACTAAAAACCTTGGTGCACTGTTTTTACATGTTACAACCCTCATAGTTGCACCTTGGCGCACTGTCCTCACTTGCAACATATCCCTGACCTGCGCCCAGTATAATAACACTTAGCAACTTTTGTAAGGGTGTAGGCGCATCCTACATAACATCAACATTTGATGTTGCGTGTTGTAAAACCGAGCCAAGTGCTTTCCCCTTTGGCACGTTGATTTCCTTTGCAGTATATTCCAAAATTGTGCCTTGGGCACACTTAAAATCTATGTAACACAGACTTTTCCTGCGCCCCACTAAAGTAAATTTCCTAAGGCGCAGACGCACATTCCTTGACATCAACATCTGCATGTTGTGTGTTACAAAATTGTGCCCCGCGCTTTTTCCCTTAGCGCTGCCTTCTATCATACAACACCCCACAAAAGTGTGCCCTTTCTAAAATAAGCACAACTTTTCTCCTGTCAACAATGGCGCACCTTTTTCCATGTCAACATCCTCAAAAGTGTGCCCAACATTTTTAAGCCTCTATAGTATGCTATGAACCTGTGCCTTGTGCCTTAAGCCTTATAATTACTCATTCTTCTTTCTGCAAGCTTTCATTATGGATAACATGATTGTTGACATGGCTCTTCTGTGTTGGACCTCCTTGATCCTTCTTGCAGAACAACAGCCATCCTCGAGCTCACACATGTCTTCGTCAAGCAAAAAGCCAATCAAGTTTAAAGGAAAAGTAAAGTTGAAAAAACAAGAGATGAAGTACAAATATAAGAGAGTCAGGATGCCTGAATCATACACAGAAAGTGATCTCGACATCAGAGACTCCAAGCTAGGACATATTGATATGGAAGACTTTTGGGCGAGAACCAACCGGGCTACTAGTGGCCCATGGATGAACAAAATAGTGGGTAGCGAGTTGCACATTGTAGCTGGGCTGCCAATAAGTGATGTGAACAATGAATTTATCATGTTGGTTACCCATTGCTATAACAAAGACACAAGATGTGTTGAAGATAAGGAGGTAAAGATGATCTTTGACCCAACAACTCATCATTTTGAAATAACCCTGGGCATTCCTCATCACAGGCAATATATCACCATAAGCCTAGAAGACTGCAAGAAGGCATGAGATGACAATGAGGACAAATGCATGCAAATGATGAACGAGCTATATCTTAAGAATAAAAAAGCTGGTGAGCAGATGGCCACAGACCATCCACCACAGCAATTTCAATGAGGAACTAAGTGATACAATCACCTTCCTGAAAAGAGTATTTGGGCTTCCTGATGCCCATTATTTCCATAAATAGATGCTGAGGTACTTAGAGACCATGAGAAAGAATGTGCCTGATTAGCATTTTGGTTGGGGTGAAATCATCAGTGACACCATCTCCCAACAACTCCAACAGGTCCTCACAACTGGGAGGTTCTATATGAATTCCTACATTGTATACACTGCAGCATCAACGAGAGATTTTGTAGGCCTGGCTCGAAATGGGGTATGGCCCCAGGTCAAAATATATGAATACTACCCAAAGTTAAAGCTCGAGAACAACATCCCCCATTTCTCTAAAGTCAATGATGCCTTCCTTGATGAGGCGATCTGTTTGCTAAGGCCAAACATGAGACATGGTCAAACTAGCCCGAGTGTGATCACTGTCATAAAGAAGTGTGGAGCATTATTCACACACTTTCCCACATTCACTTATCTTATGGTGGTGAATTTTGAAGGTGAACCAACAAAGCTACCAAGGTATGTAGGGCCTAAGCTGATCTCTTGGAGTTGTCAAGGCAACTGATCACTTACCATGAGAGGTGCATGAAGAGAAAGAAAGGAGGAACTCCATTCCCCCTTACAGTTGGCCGGTACACCTGCACCACACTTGCCAAAGCTCGAGAGATGTATGCTAAGCTTGAATTGCTGAATTTGAAGCACAACTTCCTAGCAAGGCCTTCCTTCGATTTCCAGAGTTGCCTCCCAAGGGCCAAAATTAATCCCATCCATGTCCTTGAGATCGAGGACATCTACATCGACCTGACACATGAAAATATATATTAGGAAAAAAGGATCACTCCCTAATGGCTCTAGAGGGAAATCATTCATTATGGTATACTCATCATTCCAAAAGGATTCTAAGAGCCTGATCAAGAAATTGATCAAGTTTACCTTACACAGATGGGGACGATTGGCCGTTCGCAGAGATCGATAGAGCCCAAGGCATCAAAGACCATTCAAGAAAGGGGTCAAGCCCACAATTGTAGCGCACCGAGCATTGGTGAAAAAAAAATGATCTCACCTACCTCGGGGTAGATTCCACTACTTGGATGAGCACCTCCAAGGCCGGCCCAGGTACCAAAAGGAAAAGGACAGGATAAGGAGGGAGAACCAAGCAAATAGAAAGAAAACTCCTGAAATCCCTCTTACTACTTTTGAGAAGCAAGTGGTCGACCTGGTGTCTCCAGGTAAATAAGAAGAGACCACCGAATTTTAAACGGATAATCCACTCAGGATGTGGTCACAGCTACAACTACTAAGGTTACCCACCATTCCTTCTTCCGATCCTTCTCCTCCCCATGTCCATTGAAGCATCTATCCCTATGGATGTGTCTTCTTCTCTCCCTTCCTCCCTTCCATATCCCACCTCTTCCATCTTCTCCTCTCTTGTGGATCTGTCACCCAGTATTCCCTCCATCCCATTATAGATCCCCTTCACATCCATGACCTTTTATTCTCATGTAATAACTCTAGGCCCTACAAGCAACAACGCGTTGGACTCATTGTCGATGCCACCACCAAGTGTCTCAACGTTTCTTCCTTGTGGCATCTTCATTTGCTTCCTCTTTCACTCCCATTTCTTCTTCTATTCCCTCTATGCCCCTCTCCCATAAGTCCAAGCTAGATCTCTAACCATCTGGGTCAACACAAGATAAAGGTTCCCATAGCACCCATGGACTTCTCTGTCATTTCAAAGAAGGGATCCAAGAAGCAAGGCTATAACTCTCTTCTCTAAGAGTGCTTTGGGAGAGAGAGTCATGGAGATTACATATCTAGATCCCACCAAAGAGAAGAAATATATATCTCTTATAGACTTTACAGTGACCCAAGTCATGATGGGAACCTCATCTGAGAGCCTGTAAGGAGAGGCCTTGTCTGCAGTAGATTCCCTCTGCAAGAAACTTCAAGAAGCAAAGGAGGAGAAGAATACTTAAGGAACAAAACAAACATCTTCTCCAAGCATTGCAAAGAATGGGCAATGCACATCTTGTGACTGCCGCCGAGCCTACCAAAGTTCTCAGTTAGGACAAGATAAATGAATACACCAAGATTGGCGAACAAGGCACAACAATATCCTCATGGATAGAGAGAATCCTTAGAGATAGTGAGGAAATGATCAAGAATTTCACAATGCTCTACCAGGATATAGATAAGGAAAACAAGGAGCCACAAGCAGTAACAGGATCCCTCTCCAAGGATGTGGATAATGCCATATTGCAACACAAAATGTTCTAAGCAATGGCTAACTATTCAGCCGACGACCTATTAAAGGTCAGCGTCATTGATCACCCGCGAGCACATAACAAAGCTCTCGTCACTTTAGATTACCAGGTTGATCAAATGAATATATCTTGGAGAGGATAGATAAAATCAAGGATGAAGCCTTAGATGTAAAAATACAACATGGAGCAGAAATTTTCAAAGATGTATCCAGGAATGCTCAATGATTCATTCACCTTGAGGGAGGCAGACGATATAATCCAGCTCTTCAAGGCTACCACAACCCAAGGTTTAGCACTAGAGGTCACTTTTGACTGAGAATCAATTAATAACCTTCTAGCTTTTCACGATTTTATTGGATTCTCGATTGATGCATGAAAAGAGGACACCGAGCTACCTGATAAGCTCAAGACTGAAAAAAAAAACTTGCAAAGTTATCGGTGATCATTTCAAGGGTCTAGATCATAATCAACTTTAGACAATGATCAACAAGTTCATGGAATACCGAGCTCAGTGTCACATAGCTTCTCCTGATCAGAAGCAAGACACTTCATTTAAGCAAAAGGATGATGAGGAGTAGTATCTCCTCTTGTGTACGCTTTGATCATTTTTGTAAAAAATATTTAAAAAGTATGTTGTCATTTATGATGACATCATCCATGTTGCATCAGGGGATGTTGCCATCCAAAAAACTTGCCCAAATTTCAACTTTTGACTTTTTAGATATTTTGTAAATATATTGTAAGATATTTTGTAAATAGTGGTTGGTTGTTTTTGTCTTCTTCCTCCTCCTTCTATAAATACTGGAACACTTGTTGTATTCCAGGTGGACATTTTTTGTATGAGAAAAGAAGTGAGGAGAGAAAGAATTTGTGCTTCCTTATAACAGAAGAAATATTAATATATATGTTAAGACTTTGTGCTCAATATATGCGTTATTTGCATCAGATCTTTCTTAAGTTAGATCTATGTTTCTATTCTGTTGGATTAATTCTTATTATTGTCATACGTTCATCAGTATTGCTTTATTTGTTTATGCAAGTAAGTTTGGCTCTATTTACTACCAACCCAAAGCATAAACCTTCTGACCTTTGTGTCTTGGAATTCATTTCTTTTCTTCCTTCAGATCTACCTTCCTCCATTTCCTTCCCTCTTACATTTATATTCACAGTTGGAACTACCTCTACTGGGATGAGATCCCAAAACCCCTTGAAGTTAGAATAGTGTAAGATTTGCATAGATTCCTACTTGATAGAATAGCAATAAACCAATTTCACTTTACTATCTCAAAGAGGGGCTATGCCCTGCACACTGTTGGCTTGTTTCCCCATGACCTACCTAACCGACGGATTTTCAAACCAACAAAGCAACAAGCAAGGCAAGAAACAAGACAATGTAAGTAAATGTTTTTGTAAGATTTGTTTTCATGCAAATTTTTTCTATTGTTTAGGTATTTGTGAAACAATTTTCTATTGTTTTTTGCATTGTTTTCTAATGGTTTTCCAGAGTTATGCATAGGTAACCAAGAAAGGTGTGCCTGCCCCTAGTGTTAGAAGGGGAATATACAAGGGTAGAAGCCACACGTTTATGAACAAGAAGGTGAAGTTTGTTGAATTTCCCTCAGCATGAGATGGGGAAATAACAAAAGACCATAGCCCCTCACAGATGAAATAAAAGAAGATAAATCTGGATCAAGGCCTGACAGGACTGGATGCATAGGGAATCTCGAAGGTAGAAACTAGGGCCAGGCCAAAGAAAACTACCCTCCAGATGCCAGATGCTTGTGAACAACGAATCCTACCAAGGTGCCGGAAATTAGTTTTCATCCAAGGGACCTATCCAAAGTGCCACAATTGTGTGGTTTTCACTTGTGGATGACCTGTTTTCTCTTTTTTTTTTCTCTTTTTGATTTTTTTTGTATTTTTGATCATTTTACCAATTTTTTTTGAGTTTTTTGCTTTTTTTGACTTTCTACGCCATGTTTAAGCATAGAACCACTTAAGATGCATGTCGTTCATGGGGCTCACGGAGCTCATCACCATTGGGGTGAGCAAGTTTGTATGCCCTTGTGCCGTACTTGGCCACAATAACGTAGGGTCCGAACCAATGTGGTTCAAACTTTCCTTTCTTTTCACGTTCCGCTCTTGTGCTGAATTGATTCTCCTGCATGACTAAATCACCAACCTGAAACTGACGAGGTATGATTCTCTTGTTGTAATTTCTGGAGACTCTATTTTGATACACTTTAAGGTGATTAAGAGCGCGAATGCACTTCTCATCTAGGAGCTCTAATTCAGCTAGTCTTGCTACTCGGTAATCCTCATCTTTATCCAGATAGTCCCTGAGTGAGATTCTCAGGGAAGGAAGTTTAATTTCTAATGGGATGATATATTTCATCCCAAATACTAGAGAATATGGTGTCACCCCCCGTAGGAGTGTGAATGGAGGGTTTTGTAAGCCCAAAGAGCTAGATGGATTTGCAAGTGCCAAATTACGACCTGCTTTACTGACCATCTTCTCCATTATTCTCACTAAAATCTTGTTTGTGGCTTCGACCTATCCATTACCTTGGGGGTAAATGGTGTAGACCATTTTTAACTTGATTTGGAATTGCTGACAAAGACCTTTCACCATTTTCTTCTTGAATGACTTCCAATTATCTGTAACAATGGCCACAGGAATGCCATATCGACAAATGATATGGTTCATGATAAATTTGGAAATCTAAGCTCCTGTTACATATGTTAAGGGAACAACCTCCACCCATTTTGTAAAGTATTCCGTAGTTGTGATGATGTGTGTATGACCATAAGATGAGGTAGGGATAAATTTCCCTATCAAATCAAGTCCCCCACTTAGAGAATGGCCATGGGGTAGTGATAGGTTGCAATGGTTGCAATGGAGCATGGATGAAGTTTCCATACTTTTGGCAAAGTACACATTTCCTGACATAATTGCAACAATTGGTTAGGCCAATAGTAGCCTACTCTTAACAATTTCTTAGCTAAGACCCATGCTATTTTGTATGTGCTCCACATACCCCTTCATGTACTTCTTTGATCAGTTGGATTGACTCCGTCACATCAAGATAAAGTAATAGATTCCCATCATAGCCATGATGATAAAGTGTACCTCCTAAAAGGGTGCAATAGGTTATTTTGTGAACTGGGCTTTGATTTTCAGAATGGGAGATATTGGGAGGGAACGTGTTGTCCTTGAGATAAGTGAAGATGGGTTTGTACCATGGGGAATTGGGACTAATAACATCACAAGCCAGACAAGACTCTGGTATGTCATACGTGGGTTGGCGCAAGTTTTCAACAAAGAATGGCATGTCATTATTCCCTGGCAAAATATGAAGCATAGAACCCACTATCGCTATAGCATCCACCGATATGTTATATACTTTTGGGATTTGTTCAAATGTAATGCACACGAAGTAATCCTTTAGAGTTTTGACCAACTTTTTGTAAGGTATGAGCTTGTCATCCTTAACCTTATATTCATCATTAACTTGTTTGATAAGTAACTGAGAATCACCCACAACCTTGACATGATGGATGTTCCATTTGATAGCTAGCTTCATCCCTGCAATAAGTGCTTCATACTCCGCAATATTGTTTGTGCAAGGGATGCCCAGGCAAAAAGCCTGTGGTATAGGATCATAGAAGGAGTAGTAAGGACTACCCCTGCACCTAAACCATGAAACGTAAAGGACCCGTCAAAATGTATCTGCCATACGACAGATTCTTCAATGTAGAACAAGGAGGCATCTTGCAGATCTAGATTCAAAGGTGCAGTGCCTTGCAAAGGTGCTTCTGCTAGCTGGTCAGCAAGTACTTGTCCTTTAACCGACTTCTGATGTATAAATTCTATGTCAAACTCACTGAGTAGAATGATCCAATTAGCCATTCTACCTGTGAGGGTGGGTTTAGACAGTAAGTACTTGAGTGGGTCAACCTTGGATATTAGCTTGGTTTTGGTATTCAATAGGTAATGGTGAAGTTTTTGAAAAGTAAAAACAACAGGCCAAACAAGCTTTTTCAATTTGAGGATAATTGAGCTCATAGGTGATGAGAGTGAGAATGAGATAATACACTAATTTTTCCTTATGACCAAGGTCGTATTGGGCAAGCAGCACACTAATAACAAATTGTGTAGAAGAGATATAGAGCAAGAGTGGTTCTCCAGGAGTTGGAGGCATGAGGATAGGAAGATTAGCCCAGTATTGTTTAAGAAAAGTAAAGGCTTGCTGTTGCTCAAGTCCCTAAATGAAGGAAACATCCTTTTTAAGCAAGTGGGTGAATGACTGACACTTATCGGTGAGTTGGGAGATGAAGTGGCGAATGGCTTGGATTTTCCCCTGTAAGCTGTGCAGTTGCTTGATATTCTTAGGTGGAGGAATTTGAGTAATAGCAGACACTTTAGCTGGGTCTACCTCAATTCCTCTTCTTGACATGATGAAGCCCAACAGTTTTCCTGATAGCACACCCGAATACACACTTCTTTGGATTCAGCTTGACCTTGTACTCTCGTAGGTACTCAAAAATATGCTACAAAATGACAGGGTGATCCTCTCTTGTTTTAGACTTTCCAAGGATGTCATCCACGTAGTCCTCTATGATATCATGAATCATATCATGAAAAATCACCATCATTTCCCGCTGATAAGTAGCTCCTACATTTTGATACCAAAGGGCATCACTTGATAATAGAAGGCACCCCAAGGAGTTGTGAAATCCTTTTTGTGCTGATCTTCTTCAGCTATCTTGATTTAGTTGTATCCTGAAAAGCCATCCATGAGAGATAGCATCTCGTACCCTACTTTTGAGTCGACAATCATGTCAATATTTGGCAGTAGAAAATCATCTTTAGGGCAAGCCTTATTAATGTCTCTAAAATTTTGGCAAATTCTGATATCGACAGACTTTTTCTGGACAGGGACAATGTTGGATATCCATTAAGAATAATCTATAGGCTGAATGAATCCTATCACCAGAAATCTTTCCAATTCTTCTTTAACTAGTAAGGCTACCCTTGGGTGCATCTTTCTGAGATTCTGTTTGATAGGCTTAACATCTGCGTGCACAACTATGTTGTGCACTACCAAAGTTGGATCTAAGCTTGACATGTCTTTGTAAGACCATGCGAATACGTCAATGAAATCTCGTAGCAACATAGTGAATGTCTTTTTTTCTCTAGCCGAGAGTAATGCTCCCAATTTTACTATCTTTGGGTCCTCTTCTGTACCAATGTTAACATCAGTGGTTTCCTCGTCTAGTAATTTGGACAAGTCCTCCATATGCATAGGATTGGGAGGAAGGTTGAGATATTCATCCAAGGATGTCTCCATGATATTTTCATCCTTGGCATGGTCACTTTGTTTGTCCTTTGATTTTTTTATTTGTTTTTCGGCCAGTGCCTCAAAGAGGTTTTCACTGTGCGACTTGGACTTTGATTTTTCACCGAGGCTTTACGTTGGAACTTTTTCCCTTGCGTGTTCTTAATTTTTTCTTACCACGAAGCTTAGCCTCCTCACCGAAGTAGGCACAGGTATCCAAGTCAATAAAGAAACCCTTATGGTCTCCAATGGGAATTTTATCCCTTATGCCCATGAAATCTACGATAGCTTCTTCATTCTCAAATAAATCTAGTGACATATGACATTGTTGGTCCCATTCAACAAGGGTAGGGTAAACAAGGTCAAGGGTTGGTTCCGTAGGGGTTATGGTTAGGACAGTGTTGTTCATGAATAGCTATCATCATGTTTAGAACATGTAGCATCTTGATCATGAGGTGTGCTCCATAAGGGTGAATCCTAATGCTGTCTCTTTCTATTTTGAAATGTGGAAGAGGCACCAGTTCTCTCTGTCTTTGTTCATTTCTTCCACATCTTAGGCCCTTGTAGCCCATGAAGTACATCATTTTACTAGATTTCTCGTATTCAGGGGTTTGATAAAAAGATGGTTGAGTATCCTCTGGGACCCAAGTTGTAGGTAGATCAAGTAATATTTCCCCAACTAACAAGCCTCCAAGTAAGAATGACCCAATAGTGTGTTCATTTCTAGGTCTTCTGAAGCGATAGTTGGGTCAACCCTCTAGTCTTGGGTGACAAAGAGAGGTTTGAAACCAAGAGGGCTTGCTACACATTATATTCTCTGTAGCATATTCAAGGATTTTCATCTCTCAGGAATCAAAAGGAGATGTTGAAGTAGATGCACCATGGGCACAAGAACTAAGAGAATCTGAATCTATCCAAGATTCCATGGCCTCAGATTGGAGAGGAACCGTTATATCGGCGGAGGGACATGCATATGTGCCCCTTCACACAAAGCTATTAAGAGCTCTACAATGAGCGAAGGGTTCTGAATCTCCTTGTATTGTAATGGTGTGTCCCTCATGCTTCAATTTAATGCACTGATAGAATGTCGATGGCACGAATTACATGGCATGAATCCATGGTTAGCCTAGAAGCATATTACCCAAAATTTCCAAGTCCAGGACATGAAACTTTGTCTGATGGCAAGTGGGACCCACCTCCATGGGCAGTGTGATTATGCTCGCTGAATCCCTTTTCGCATTGTTGTATTCGGTGATAGTGATGATATTGGACTCAAGATCTGCCTTAGTATGTCCTAACTATTTAATCAACTTGAGTGTGCAGATATTCAATCCAGATCCGTTATCTACAAGCACTTGTTTAATCTTCCTGTGGGTAACAACTCCCCTCAATATATAAAGGAATATTATGTGTTGTATTCTCAATAGGGATCTCCCTATGGCTACAGGAAATATGCTCATTTGGTACGATGTTTGCCACTGTGGCTTGCAGGTGTGTAGGATCGACCTCTAATGGACACTCCCGACTCTTGAAGCGTTTGGTATAGAATGTCTTTATGCACATTGGATATCTTAAGAAGATCTAAGATTGAAATCTTAGCAAAAGTCTTCTCAAGTTGCTCTAAGAGGTTGTATTTACTAGTTTGTGGGGTTGACGGGAGAACGTTCTGGAATCACGAGGCGAGCACACCTTATTACTGCAGTGCATTCCTTTCCCTTGATTTAGATGGTGTTGACATGGTCAGTAGGAGCGAGAAAACATCCAATAAGTGAATCATAATGATTGTTGTCTTTTTTGGTGTAGAAGTAATTCACTGCTTTATAACCTTAGGATGACTCTCCTCGATCTGGTTTTGACTTTTTTGATTTATCATGATTTGGGAATGGATCTTTATATATCCCCATTTTCTCGTTAGGTGTTTGCGTTTTTTCCTGGGTTGTCCACCTCTATCTCCCCATTGTCAATGAGGTCCTGAATATAATGATGGAGTCACAGGAATTTTTCTGTCTTATGCCCCTTAACATGATGCATTTGGCAATATTCATGCTCCTTGTACCATGAAGGTTTTGGAGCATTGTTGTTAAATGGTTGCGTCGTAGGATATGTCATCATGTGGGCCGCATCCAATTGTTTTAGTATAATTGACAAAGGTTTATTAACAGAGGTGAACATTCTTTGCTTTGGTGGTGGTTGAATTGGTCCTTTGGTTAGTTTAAAAGGTTAACTGGTTTGGACCATTTGTACATGTTGGGAATCAGTGGTCCCATCTCCCACCACAATTTTGTTTTTGTTAAAGACCTTCGGCTTTTCCGTGGGTTTAGCATTTTGATTATCTATAGATTGGGTTTTGAGGGTTCCCTTGGAAATGAGAGCTTTCTCTTTCTGAACCCATTTTTCGATGACCTCCTTAAAAGTGCAAACACAATGGATTTGGAGGTGGAAAGCTATATCCAGGTTTAGGTTGGGAACGAAAATACTAACCAGCTATTTTTCTGGGAACAGCGCAAGGGAAGTGGCTAGCTATCCCTCTCCACCACTGGAGGAAGCTGGAAAAAGTCTCATTGGGGCATTGTGTGGCACAACATAAATCTACCCATGGTGACATCACTCTCTATGGTGTACGAGAAGTGACGCACGAACCTTTCTACCAATTCTGGCTAGGTAAAAATTGATCCCCGAGGTAAATGTGTGAACCACTCCAAGGCTTGACCTCCGAGACTCTTGAGGAAAAATTTTGATGAGATAATTATCACTATAAAGAAAACTCTTGACATGCCATATAGAAATCCTTGACATGATCCCGTGGATCTGCCTTCCCTTTATATTTTTCTAATTTTGGCATATCAAATTTCTTAGGAAAGGGTTGAAGGGTCATAGTATTTTCAAAAGGATAGGGGTATAATTCTTCGTATTGATACTTTCTAATGCTCCCTATATTTCTCTCTTGTAGGCTCATGAGTGTCGCTTTCATAGGACTATACCTCTTGTGCGAGCAATTGTTCTCTAGTGGGAGAAGCGGGGATATATACGCGATGATACCTTGTCTCGTCTTCTCCTTGGATTTCTCTTTGGAGTTCATTGATCTTAAATCTTACGCCTTGACTGTTGAACATTTTTGTTTGCTTCCTTCTATACATGGGAGGTTAGAAAAGCTAATTGTCATCTTAGGTTACTAATCTGTTGTTGAATCATGGTTTCTTCTTCTAAAGGTTCTTCCTCCTTGTATTGTGGAGGTTCTTCACCCATCTCATGTTCTATCTTGTGTCTACGTGGCACTTTGATAAAGGGTATTCTATGTCCCACCACTTTATCATTCCCTACGTTGGAGGTAGAATCATGTCCATGCGTCAAAATATCATCCATATTGATAAGGGGTCGTTATTCCCTCCGTAGCGTTATTCATAGGTGGGATTGTTTCATTTTCCATGGGAAATTTGGCCCATAATTCTACTGACTCGTGCTAGCACTCTATCCTTATTTATGAAAATAAACTTGTCTAATAAAGTAGGGTCAAAATTGAATTCTACGTGCATGGGGATTCTAATTCATTTCCACTATGATTGACCATATCTTCTATCTCTTTTTCCGTAGAAAACAGAGGTCTTAGATCATGTCCAATAAAGGGGTTTTGACCCTTGTCTGTTAGAGGCTTCCCATGCTTGCACTTGTTGTTCCTTGTATGTCTATTTCTTGAGTCCTAATCGTGTTTTAGGAGCCATGTTTTTGTGATAGTTTCACTAAGGTAAGTTGTAAATGTGTTCAAATCTTTGTGACCACACCTTAAGTGAAATGCAAGATGTATTGCCAAGAATATGAATACAAAACAATGCAAAAATACCAATGTGATAGAGTGATAAATCACCAGTGACACAAATGTTTTGGTATCTAAACCTATCAAATGAAGTACCTCCCTAGACTACATTTCAAAAAGTAGTTTCGCATCGCAAGATAATCAACAAAATGTTCTTACTTATTCTAAGTTCGCGAGAATGAAAAAAACATAAGTAAATACAAAAAGTCAATGTGACCTCCTAACAAGATATACTAGGGAGCGAGTCCTAAACTCGATTAAGACTTATATCTCAAAAAGTGCCAATTACAATTCGTGTATGACACAACAATATCACCAAGATATGTTAACCAAACTTTGTGAGAAAGTAAGGTATTGATATCAAGGTGCTATTGATATAACACGCACAAATGGTAACACCCGACACTCTTCAAAAATCAAGGTAATAATAGAATCAAACTAAAGAGCTCAAAGTCAATATCTAGGTATAGTTAAAAATGTGCGCAACGTAACCTTACAATATATATATATATATATATATATATATATATATATATATATATATATATATATATATATATATATATATATATGTCGAGTTTACAAGAAACAAGACATAAATATCAAAATTGTAGTGATACGATACAAACAAACTAACCCTTCTAAGGAAGTTCAAGATGATGAACCACAGTCTAACTATAATGAAGATCTTGACATGGGTATCAAGATCATAATGGCCACCAATGATATGAATACGTCTCTGTGCACTTTAGACATGTTAACCTTACCCAACCGTAAACCTTGGATGGGCGTAAACGGACAAAAAAGTGGTAGAAACAATCGATTGGTAACACAAAGGTAGTCACTCTCCTTCTGATCAACAAAGTGTCAAAAGAATGTGAAGGAAGTAAATCAAAAATGGGATGAAAAATGTTGGCTTCACTTCGGTAGAGTTTCGCGTCGCCCTAAGGCAAGTAAAAAACTAAGTGAAAGTAACGCGTCTCATGTTTCCCAATAAAAATATGGTTCACAACTCAACACTGTTTTAGAATGGTCCAAAGGGGGCTCTTGACCAAAGTATATTTTCCTAGGTGGTTCTCTTGTCCTAGGTGTTACAAAGATTATCCACAAGCAGGACGATTTACCTAAAAGTCACGACTATCTTAGGAGTATCTCAACTTTTCCCCCTTTAAGCATAGTGGGTAGTAGATGCATCCATTGTGTACTTAAAAGGGTCACATAGGGACAACTTGTAACTCTATCTCACAAAGGAATCACTAGTCAGATAGGTAGTGTAGAGCACTTCCCATTTCGTCCATAAGGTTCCCTCTTGTGTGGACTACTTTGGGGTTCCTGGAACCACCCCCATTGTTGTAGCTTAAGGCGTTATGCCAAAGGGGTTATGTTCCAGTTGAGCGGAGAGGGACGTACCCTTTTCCGAAACATGCAATACAATGTTTTGAATATGTTGTTCGTTTTATCTTTTTTAATTATGTGTGGTTTTCTCGAACACTGTTTGGCAACCTGTATAACAACTATATTAGTAGTTTTGACTTTGTTTTGATTCCTTCATTCTTTGACAAGCGATGGCGTTTTGGTCCTGTATGACGATTTTTAGTAGTTTTCCATCAAAAGAGAAGGCATCATTTTTGATTCTCCAGATCACCCAAGGACGCAAGAGAAGATCATACGTGATGTCTTCAAAAATCCAAAAAGATATCAAATGGAAAAACACCTTAATTCAACTACGCCAAGTTAACCAATTCCAATTCAAATATTCCCAATAACCTCAAAGCATCAAAAAGGACTTAAGAATCATTTATGATTCCCAAGATCACCCTAAGGGATGTGAGAGAAGAGCATACACGATCTTATTTCTATAAGTAAATAATGCAAAATCTATCTAATCAAGTAAAAAAAATGCAAAAATAGCCTGAAAAGACAAGTATATGATTAGATAAAACCTGCAAAAATGTTAGAACCTCCACACATTAATTTCAAAAGTACAAAAGGACACCTGTGCCCCTATTTTGGTGGCTATACACGGGTTAGGGCGTATATGCGACTTTGTGTTTTTTCAATTTACAGTGCACCTACACCACCCGAGAGGCGTGTGCACCACGAAAACAATGTATGCACTACTCTACGTGTTTTTGGCTTACCACGCACCTGTGCCACTAGAGAGGTGTGTGCGCCACAAAAATAATGTATGTGCTACCTTTGAGAAAAACAAACAAAAAATCAGACAGAACGCTTGCACCACTGGGAAAATGTGTGTGTCACCATAAACGTGTGTGTGCCACCGGGAAAACGTGTGCGCCACCGCTTTATAAAATAGTACCAGATTCTGACAAAACATCCGCACCACCAAAAATGTGTCTGCACCACTAAAACAACATGTGCGCTCTAGTTAGGGTGTACGTGCTGATTTGACAAGTTTTAATTTACAGTGAAGGTACATTACGAAATGACGTATATGCCCAGGTTAGTGAATTTGCGTGCTGGTTAGGGTGTGTGTGTCAGGGTTAGCGCGTATGCACTAGGGTTGATAAACGGAGAACCATGTTTTGACAGTGTGCCTGTGCCACTTGAGAGGCATGTGTACCATGAAAAACATGCTTGCGATCCTAAAAATGTGCATGCGATCCTAAAACTGTGTCTGCGTAACACCTGCAACCAAAATATGGCAAACAACACAATTAAACTCACAATATCTCAATTTTTGACAAGTTAGTTTTAAAACGAAAACCCATTAAAATGATGGCTATGAACAAGAAGTTACGCATATCAAATTAGCAAAAATTCCTAAAAAATGGACATTAATTACTACATGTGCATATCAAAAGTTAACCAAAACAATGAAACTTAAACTAAAATGCCATGGGAATAAGTGTCCCACCGGGCATGCCAAATGTGTGCATGTGTACTTTTCTTAAGCTAAATTTAATGAAGTAAGAACTACCACCTAAAATTAGTTCTACAATCTAGATAAGACAAAGCATAAGCACCATTAAGATAAAGAGCTAAACAAGATCTATACTAAACAACATAACTTTGAAAACATATGATCAAAACTAGCATGCTATTCAAAATATCTACTCTCCTAGATTACCAACAAAATGAATGGACCTATTTAGCTCCAAGGGCAATAAAAAATTGATTGTTTGATCCTTAAAGAATGCAAGAATAGGAAGCTTAGCTCTTAACAATGGCGACCTCTCAAGAAAACAAAAGGCAAGCTCTTAGTCTCTTTGCTATATTCTTTGGATTTACTCTCTCAAGAAGTTTAGGTGTAGGTATAAAGGTAGAAGGAGGGCTTCTTATATAGCCCAATGGATAAAGGAAACACTTCATCCCTTTACATGTGGGATAAAGGTAAAACATGATTAGGAATGGATAAGGTTGCTTTATAAAAGGTAACCTTACTTTAGAAGGGTTTAATTTATGCTTAGCAAGTCATGGGAGTTGGCGGGTGTTTTAATTAATCAAAGGTGATTAACTAATAGGTAGATGTAAGCTTATAAAAGTTAATTAGAGGAATATCAGTATGATTTAGGCTATTAGAAGGGGATTTAATGAATTAAATATTGATTTATTGGTTAAATGGAAGGGAAAGCTAATTAATTAATAATAATTACTTAGTCTAGGTAGAAGGGGTGATTAATTAACGGAAGGTTGTTAATTAGGTTGTTAGTTGGATAGGTGACTTAATCAATTAGCATATTGTAATTAATTAATGACAATAAGAGGGAATATGAGCGCTATTGACAATATGTCGTCAATTTATGAGAAAAGGGATAATTAGCGCAATTTAAGTATTTAAATTGCTTGGCCGTAATTATAGGTGTCTACATATATGACAAACATGAAGGGTTAACTCAAGATATTTTAAGGCTCCTAAAACTTTGACAGTCTAGCCATCAAGTTTTAAGAATCCTTTAGAGGATGGAATATACTCAATTCCTAAAATGTATGCTATCTTGTTGGGCATTACAGAAGTGCTAGCACATGAAGCTATTATGAAATTATGTACTATGTGCTTGCCAAAAATCAAAGAGATATACAAAGGTGGAGGCTTATTTATTTTACTTACTTTCACACCCATTGGTTGGTAAAGGTTGACCATGACATTTTATTTTTGGATGCTTAGTTCGGACCATGGTAACTACTTCAAAGCTTCTTGCAAAATATCATGCTGAGATTGAATAGATAAGGAAACCCACATCGTCACATTAAGGTTTGTCTTCTTCATTTGCTCAGTAATATTCAAAGGGATACCTGTGGATTCATGCAGAAAAAGAACATAATTTTCTTTTATTGTTTGTTCAATAGGAAGATGAGGCACTTTGGTTGGTGAAATTTCATTATCCCGTAGTTCCTATATGTCATATAGAATCTATGTGTTCCATGGAATTTTTTATGCTAAGGCAGAGTTGCTGGATGAAGCTGATTTAATTTAATTTGTAAATTAATTAAATATAGATTCATAGTAACTAATATAATATACTATGCACCAATAATAAAATACATTAATGACATAAACAGATAAGCATGTAAAAACAAGAAGTGATATGGGTAGGTGCGAGTGTTGAATAAAATGCAAACAGGGTCATCATTGTTCACTATAAATTTTGGAACCCATGATCAAAGCAAGATAGGGGCACCCACAGAAGGACAAAGGTGCATGGGCAATGGAGACTAGAAGTGGGCATTGGTGACTGTGTAGATGCTCAAAATATGGTTTCTTCTATGTCACTAGGGTTTTACATTTGTTTTTTGTTGATTCCCTAATATTCACACTATGATTTCCAATGATGCTTGTAACCTGCAAAAGAAAAATTCACCTACACAAGCCCACTAACCGCATCAAAATTAAAAAGGAAAATGCATAACGGGGATTCAGATTGGCCCCAATAGTCTCCCCAAGAGTGAACTTACGACCAAGCACTACACTAAATCTTAGACTCCATGTGTTTCTTTTGAGTGTGTGTAGAAATTGTTCCCTAGGATGCCCTAGTGCAAGTTACACTTAATAGTGGGTTGTAGCTAGAATGTAGAAATATAGTAGAATGTGTGGATGGAATAGAATGAACTTCCCCTTCCTATTTTATGTATGCAGATTATGCAGTCCCTTGTCCCTTGAATGGATGCTAGATGAATGCCTTGGAGTCCTTTAGGTGCCTTTTGAATGCAAGATTAGGTGATGATAATAATGCTTGGTGTTTGGCCCTCATTTTGAAAACATAACTATGTATTTATATGACTCCCTTGTTTGAATTTTGTAATTGAAAACTAGAAGTTTGATCCATAAGTGAAAAAGATGTCCAAAAGATAAAAGAGACCAAAATGAGAAAGTAAGGTGAAAAAGGGTCAGGGGATCGCAGAGGGGACATGAGCACCTGGGAACTTCTGTCCTAGCTAGATGGTGGTTTTTGAAGCCATGAAAGATAAATAAGTAAATTTTGTACTGGGTTGTATGGTGTGTAAGACCAAATAATTAACTAAATTTAACTAACATGTGGGTAAATAGTAACCCTAGTTAATCTAATTAGGAGGACTAAAATGCAATAAATAGTATGCAAATGATTCTAAATAATTACATTAAATGAAATAAAACCCTAACTGTGTAAAGGAGATAGAGAGAATGACTTAGTTGATCGTTGGAGACTATTGCACAGTGTCACATATCTGATTGTAGATTCCAGAACCCAGAACGAACAATTAGATACCCTGTAAAGGGTATATCTAGAGGTTTTGAACTTATTGAGGCACCCTTGAAGGTACTGGGATGCCCTGGGGAACCTTGGCCTATAGATTATGCACCCTAGTCTGTGTAAATTCTCAAAATCTAAATTTTCGATGGTTGTAAAGTGATCTAAGATGTTCTCTTTCTATCGTACTGGATTCGTGAAGTTGTGTTGAATGTGTTGGATAATAGAGGTGATGACCTAAAATACAAAAATAAGTATCAAACCCTAGAAAAAATAAAATATGTAATATGAATGGGTCAGAATGACCTCAGCTGCTAAACTTGTGGTCTAATCACTAAATAGTACGTTGCATTTTGAGACCCAGATTTAGTTTTGGTGTGAGTGTACATTCCATGCCCTAGGTGCTCTTGTGTCAATCGTACTTTGTGAAGAAACGAAAAATAATAACTATAGAAATGTATTAAAATGTGTGTATAGAATAGAACAAAATCCCTCCCCCTATTTTGTGATGTGTTGATGTATATCTCTATCTTTGATGCATGGTACTAATGGATGCAAGTGATGTAATGGATGCAACTCTAGATGGAGTGGTAGTATTATATGACACTAGGACCCTCATTATGGTCTCATAACATTGTATTTATAGGGTTTTCTTGCTTCAATTTTGTAATTAATCCCGACATGGCTGACCATGAAAAAGATAAGAATGAAAAATGGCTAGAAAGGGCCCAAAAGATGCAGGAAAGTGGAAAATGGATCGGGACACCCTAATATAGGCTTGGGCACCTGGACTTATGAGAAATTGATGGCAAAATGCTTAAATGGGTGGATATGTATATGGGAATGTGCAGGAAATATGAAATAAAATATAAATAAGATGGCCAAAAGATGGGATTAATTAGTACTTTATTAACTTAAAAATCCTGTAAATATTAGTATGACAACTGGGCTAAATAATGCCTAATGTGCAAGATTTTGTGAGTACATTTTACCCCCACTTTATGTTGGTGAGTGGAAATCTTGGTAACATTAAGTAGTTAAGAAGTGTGTACATGATATCCATGAAGAGTGTAGAAGAGAAGTGTCGATGGACTAGACTCAATCGTGGAATGACCGAAAAGAAAAAGTGGAGGAGCATGTAATTCTAACAATGAAAAATGCACATAAAAATTTATGAGAGTGAACCTAGGGTGGAATGCATGTGTAGTTTCTGCAGTGTGTAGTGTACCTACATGGTTAGTAAAGGCAAATTTCATCACAGTGTGACATCGTTGCATTGTCATTGTTCGCCCAATTTAAATGCTTGTTTCTCATATGACCAGACCTGCAAGGAGAAAATGATCAAGTAGTCAAATATATGTGTATGTAAAAATTCTATGTCAAATGTGCAAGTGTAAATATGTAAAAATACTAAACTAATGTGAAAATGCTAAAATGGGTGGATATGTGTATGGGAATGTGTGGGAAATATGAAATAAAATATAAAGAAGATGGCCAAAAGATGGGATTAATTAGAACTGTATTAACTTAAAAACCCTCCAAATATTAGTATGATAACCGGGATAAATAATTCCTAATGTGCAATTTTTTGTGACTACAGCAAATAGAGAGCAAGAAATAAATAAAAAAGGCCAAAGATAGTTATCAATCATTACTTTTCATTCTTAGGAATCATGTAAATGATAATATAATTTTAGGACCTAGAAATGTACGCAAGTGCATGATTTTGTGTCATATGTTGCTCAGTGAATACTTGATAACATAAAGTAGATAAGAGATGTGTACCTTATGATCTTTTAGAGCATGTGGTGAATAGTGTGTCGAGTACACAAGTGAAAAGTGAAGCATGGAGACTAGGATAGGAAAGTGACCCTAGGGGTGGATCGTATTGTGTTACTTGTACATGTTTTTGTGCTTAGACTTGTTGTTGTAGGTTTCTTCTTGTTGCGTATTATGGATGGACCTGTTAAAGAAGAGAAAAAGAGTAGTCAAAGTCCTGTATATGAAAAAATCTTAGAAAATTGTGCAAATGTGTGTAAAATTAATAGTAAAGGAAAGTGTGCACCTAATGTAAAAGAGTGTAAAGATAGGAATGTGTCCTGAAATGTTGTGAAGAGCAATTTTTTTGTGTGATCTCATGTCAATAGTGAGTTTTTTTTTGTGATCTCATGCCATAGAGCAAGTGTTGGGGAGAGAAATCTAGTGTTACTCTCCATCCATGACTCTTCCCAATAAGCACCAATATAGATGGTGCATCCCTGATTTGTTCATGTTGTCCCAATTTTTCTTAATTAGTTTCGATTTATACCAATTGAATGAGATAGAATGCTTTTTGTACTTGAAGGATTGTGCCTGTAGCTGTAGGGAATTGTTCTGAAGGCTTCTATGAACTATGATGATATGAGAAGATGATTGTATGTGCTCCCAGTAAATGAGTACCTAGGGGAGGACATAGACACCTAAGTGCTATTGTCTAATGTTGAGCACTGGTGTATTTGTTGTGCTAAAGACCCAAGTCATGTTCTGGTCCATTCTATGACTACATTTTTTTTGTCTCTATATTGTAGATCTAAGTTGTTTTAGGGGTGACTTGTTCACTTAATGTATGCTCCCCTTTTTGGGGGTGCATGAAACATCGAATAGGAGAATGTGGCCCAAATGAGAGGACACGATGTTGAGCTAAATTGTATACCTATAGGTGGTATGGGGTGTGCATTGTAGAAACCAAGGCACATGTAAACAAAGTGGCTAGTAACATGTGTTAGTAAAAATTAGAAACTATATAATAGAATACAATGTAACAAGAAAGTGTGTAAAAAATGAGAACCATGAAAATTGGGTTTCAAACATGGAACATCACTCATAATGTCACAAGATAATCAGGTCCGAAACAACCATCAACAAACAAAAAAAGATCAAACAAGACATAGGGAAAATTCCGCAAATAATAGCATACAAGTAGAAAGAAATGGCAAGCAAAGTGTATTAGATAACCATGGTGGAATATAGTCCTGCAAGGAAAATGTTGGACATAAAGCACTCGTTAGCATGTTAAAAATATAAGAAATTTGTCAAGACATGAACGTATTAATATAAATTAATGTGATAGTAAGAATAAGAAGTAGTGTATGATGAAATAATAACACATGCAATGTGTGAGAGTAGGAAATATAGATGCCCCCAGGAGCCTCGATAGGACTAGCAAAGGATACATCGCCGATCATCATTACAGCATGTGAAAATTTGAAAGAGATATGTATTCATTGCAAAATACCGAGTAAATGAGCATGTTCTTACATAGAAATATAATGACATACTAAGTATTTGACTAGCATAGTAAGCAAAATGCATTGTGTAAATAATATAAACAAGAAAGATTAAGTGCAACCAAGATATGAAATATAGTGTATGAGTATGATGGTATGTAATGTGTGAATTTGATAGGATAAACATGCCCCCCAGTGAATTTTTATGAGTATGAGATGAGGTTCATTTATAAAATACCCCTTAGCAATCAAGAATGAACCATAGAACAATGTTGAGTTGTGGAGCTAAAATACTTCAGTTTAGCATGCAATATGAAACTTACAAGAAAATACAGTAACCAACATCGATTATGGAGGGACCGACATCTGTCACCTATGACCAGCATCGGTTAGGAAAGGAGGAATCGACATTGGTTAAGGCTAAATGACGTCAGTTACCTGTGCGTGGGTGTTTTATTTAACTCACGAGAATTAGATATAATTTTAGAATCAAAGAAAATCTATTGATTATAATTACATAGCTAAGTGCCCTAAGTTTTTATATTCCTATATAGGAATGAAAGCTAAGGTTTAGAAGTAATAATTGAGTGTGTTAATGATTATTGTGAGAATAATTGTGAGAGAGATAATTCTTGGAGAAGAAGGAGAAGCTTGAGAGAAATAAAGTATTGTACATCTAAGAGGTGTGGAAGATTGTAGATGTTTAATTGTATATCTTCTGAAATCTTTGGATAATAGATTGGATTTCTTCTCGGTGATGTTTCCCAGACTAGGTGAAATAGGTTAAATATGGTGTTGATTTATATCTCTTATTTTGTATATTTCTTCTAGTAGAATATCCACTTTTATTGTATGTATGCTTAGATCTGATATATAATCTGTACAACCTTGTGCTAACCCCAACAATTGGTATCAGAGCTTTGTTTGAAGGTTTTTTGTGTTGACATATTTACTCATAGAGGGTTTTCTAATTGAGTGTGAGCTACAACAATGTAAAAAGAAAAGAAATACAAGGTAGAGAAGTTTTACATCCAAAATTATCACTTATGGAAGATTCAGATTGAGGATTATCTGTATCAAAGAGATTTTTACTTACCGTTGGATGAAAATTCTAGACCTACAAAGATGATTGATTAAGAATGGAATATTCCTGATTGAAAGGCTTTAGGATCTATAAGATTGAGCTTGGAAGTATCTGTGGCTTCCTATATTACAGAAGTGACTTCTATAGTAGAGTCAATGAAATATCTTGCTAATTTATATGAAAAACTTAGTGCTTCAAATAAAGTTTATTTGATGAAGAAACTATTTATTTCTAAAATACATGAAGGTGCATCTGCATCTAGTCATTTGAATGATTTGTGATCTATTGTAAATCAGTTAAAATTGGTTTATATTCCATTTGACGATGAAGTGAAAGCACTTTTATTCTTTTTTTTTTTGCCTGATAGTTGGGATAACTTGGTAATGGCTATGTTAGTAATACAACATCTGGTAATAATATTTTGAAGTTTGATGATGTGGTTATTATAATCTTGAATGAAGAAATTCATAAGAAAAGTACAGAGGAATCATCATCTGGGAATGCTTTGAATGTAGAAAGCAAAGGCAGGCAGAAGGAAATATCTAAGAGTAAAAATAATGGGAAATAAAATTCAAGGGATGGTAGATCTAAATTCTAGAGGAAAGGTAATTACTTGTTTGAAATTTGGAAAGAAATGACATGCGAAGAAAGATTGTTGGTCAAAAGGATAAAGAGAACTAACACCTAGACAAAGGTAAAGAGTAAAATAAGGAGGAAAATACTGTAGCAGAGGTAAAGCAAGATGCTCCTATTATTACTTTGGATAATAGAATAGAATCATGGGTTTTAGATTCAGGAGCTTATTTCCATGCAACCCCTAATAAGGGTTATTTCAGATATTATTTCCATGGAAATTTTGAGACATATTTATGTGGGTGATGATGAACCTTGCAATATTACTGGTAAAGGGGAAGTTCATCTAAAATTGTAGAATGGAAATACATGGGTATTGAAAGATGTGAGGCATGTGCCAAGCCTCAAGAGGAAGCTTATTTATGTAGGGAAACTAGGTGAAGTTGGTTGCATGGTTATATTCACAGCAGACTCTTGGAAAGTCACCAAGGGTGATTTTTTTGTGGCAAGAGCTAAGAAGGTAAAAACTTTATATTCATCTACATTTGTTATTGATTCCTTTTCCTATGTTATCTACTTCAGATTCATATGCATGCATGTGGCATAATCAGTTGGGCCATGTGAGTCAAAAAGGAATGAAGATCTTAAAGGATAAGGGTAAGTTATCATATTTGAAAGATTTACATCTTGATTTATGTGATTATTGTATCTTTGGAAAGTAAAAAAAGAGAGAGATTTCTAAAAGTGAGGGAAACTAAGAAGGATTAGAAATTGGAGCTTGTACACTTAGATGTGTGGGGAGTAGCCTAGGTAGCTTCTCATGGAGGATCCCAATATTATGTTACTTTCGTTGATGATGCTACAAGAAAGGTATGGGTTTATTGTATTAAATGTAAATCTAATGTTTTTGAAAATTTTAGAAGATGGAAAGCCCTTGTTGAGAATGAATCAAATTCATAAGTTAAAGTGCCTTAGATCTGGATAATGGTGGTGAATATTGTAGGAAGGATTTCAATGATTATTGTTCATTGAATGGGATACGTAGAGAAAGAACGGTTCCAAGAACACCATAGGAGAATGGTGTTGTAGAAAATAATGAACATGATAATCATGGAACGTGCTAGAAGTATGAGGATACATTCTAGACTACCCTTACATTTTTGGGCAAGAATTAGTTGATACAGTAGTTTATTTGATTAACCGTGGGCCTTCAAGTTCACTAGATGGAGGAATACCAGAGGAAAGCTTGGACTGAAAAAGAGATAGATCTTTCTTTTCTTAAAGTTTTTGGTTTAGAAGATTTTGTGCATGTTGATAAGGAAAATAGGAAAAAAGTTGGATGAAAAATCCAAGAGATGCACTTTCATTGGTTATGGATCTAGTGATTTCAGTTTCCATTTTTGGGATTTAGAAAATTCTAAAATTATTTGGATTCATTACATTAAATGGAATGAAAAGAGAATGTACATGGATCAAATTTTGGTACCCAAGGATGAACTAGTCGATAAGTTTGTGAATGAAAATGAACTCTTGGATTCAAATTTCATACCTACGGGGTTACACAGTAACCAGTGTCAGTTGACCCTTGATCGAAATCGATTATTTGAACCGGTATGGGTTACAAAAGATCCAAATTGACATCGGTTAGTAGAACCAATGTCGGTTATAGGTGACCGGCATTGATCACTTTAAGAATTGGAAACAAATGTCCAGGAGGTCCAGAATGAGCCTATAGTACCCCAAACTCCTGTGAGAAGGTCACAAAAGGTAAGTCAACCTCCAAAAATATTTACAGCTTCTCTATATTATTTATTATTGAATGATAATGGTGAACCATAAATTTTTGAAGAAGCAATGTAGGATAAGACCCATGTGTAGTGGGAGCATGGCATGGATGAGGAGATGGACTCCTTAGAACAAAACTAGACTTGGGATTTGATTAAGTTTCCAGTAGGTAAGAGGACATTGTAGAACAAGTGGGTTTACATGATCAAGGAAGAAGAGGGTGGATAGAAAAGGTATAAGACAAGGCTTGTAGTAAAAGGTATTTACACAGAAAGAAAGTATTGGATTTGGTGAAAATATTTTCTCATGTTGTTATAATGACTTTCATACATACTGTATTGATTTTAATTGTAGTACATGATTTACATTTAGAGAAACTAGATGTGAAGACAGATTTCCTTCATGGTGATTTGGATGAAGAGATTTATATACAGTATTCGCTTGGGTATAAAGTCAAAGGTAAGGAGAAATCAATGTGCAAGTTGAAAAAGAGTCTATATGGGCTCAAAAAATCTCCAAGGAAATGGTACATGAGGTTTGATAGTTTCATGCATGAGCATGGTTATTTTAGATGTGAATCTGACCATTTTGTTTATTTCAAGAAGGGTTGAAAATGGGAGCTATATTATTTTGTTACTGTATGTGGATGATATACTTATTGCAGGATCTAGTATGCATGACATTGGTGAGCTTAAGGGAAAGCTAGCTCACATATTTTCTATGAAGGATTTAGGAGCTGAAAAAATAATCCTTTGCAAGCAAATACATAGAGACAAGAATAATAAGAAATTGTATTTTTTTGAGGAATCTTATATCAATAAGGTGTTGGAAAGGTTTAACATGCAATATTCAAAACCTGTAAGTACACCTATGGTAGGAAACTTCAAATTGAGAAAATATCAGTGTCCTTCATCACATGAGGAGGTCAAATACATGACACGAGTACCATATGCTTCAGTAGTTGGGAGTATCCTGTATGTTATGGTTGTGTCCCAGACCATACATTTCATAGGCAGTGGGAGTTGTGAGTAGATTTATGGCCAATCTCATGTAAAGAGCATTGGAAATTAGCTCATTATATTCTCAGGTCTTTGAGAGGGACATATAGCTATGCAGTTATGTTATGGATTTTTTGGATATTTACTTTATGTGGCTATGTTGATTCGGATATCACTGGAGATCTAGGTGGTAAAAGGATCACTACTAGAAATATTTTCATAGTAGGCGGGATGATAGTTAGCTAGATTTTAAGATTACAGAAGGTGGTAGCTTTGTCTACTATTGAGGCAGAGTATGTTGCAGCTACATAGGCTAGCAAAGAGATGATATGGATGAGAAGGTTCATGGACGAGTTGGGAAATGAATAAAGATAATTACAAATTGTTTAGTGATAAGTCAAAGTGCAATTCGTCTAGAAAATAACTCAACTATTTCATTCTAGAACGAAACACATTCATTTAAGATATCACTTCATACGACATGCATTGGAGGATGGGCAGCTGAAACTGGAGAAGATTCATATGAGTGAGGACCCTAACGGATATGCTAACGAGGCCATTATAAAAAGAGAATTTGGAGCTACACTCCACTTATGTTGGTCTTTAGAGTTTGAGACTTGAAGTATGAAGAAACAAAGCTAAGGAAAGGATCCAAGAATGACATTGTACATGTATAGCGCAGTAATTTATCTCCAAGTTGGGATATTGTTGAGTTGTGGAGCTTAATTATTTAAGTATTAGACATGATTTTATTAAACTTGCAAGAAAAACACAGTAATCTGGCATCCAGTTATGTAGGGACTGACATCGATCACCTAGGACCGACATCAGTTAGGCAAGAAGGAACCTACCATCAGTTAGGGATAACCGATCATTAGTTACCTGTGCATGAGTGTTTTATTTCACTCACGAGAATTAGATCTAATTTTAGTATTAAAGCAGATCTGTTGATTGTAATTGCATGACTAAGTTCCCTAAGGCTATATAAGCCTATATATAGCTTGGTAGCTAGGGTTTAGATTAGCAAGAGGATTGAGAGATAGTTGATGATTATTATGTAAAATAATTAGTGTGGGAGAAAATTCTTGGAGAAGAAGGAGAAGCTTGAGAGAAAGAAATTATTGTACATCATGATAGGTGTGGAAGATTGTAAATCTTCAATTGTTTATCTTATAAAATATTTGAATAATAGATTGAATTATTTCTTGGTAAAACTAACCCACATTGGGTGAACCATGTTAAATATGGTGTTGATTTATATATCTTCTTTTTGTATATTTCTTCTGATAGAATATCCCCTTTTATTGCATGTATTCTTAGATCTAATATATTATCTGGTACAACCTGGTTTGCTAACCTCAACACACAAGACAACCTTCATAACTCCCTGGGGAACTTTTTATTACACAAGTATGTCATTTGGTATTATCAATAACTGGAGAAAATTTCCAGAGGGAAATGGATTTGGACTTTCAATTCATATTGTTAGAAGGGAACATGCAATGGTCAAACCTGTCCTTGATGCCTTTAAACTAGTTATTCACTTCAAAAGAAGAGAAGATCATTTTTAGCACCTAGAATTTTTTCGTGAAAAAATACAGAGATCATGTAATTTATTTGGATCCAATCCCAATATTGTTCTTTGGTGTCACAGAAGGAAATATACTTGGCCTTATTATTTTCAAGGACCGGCTATCAAAATTGATCCAAGTCACTTAAGAGATCCAACTTTCTTACCTTCTTAGAAGACTACCCTCTTCCTACAGATTCTTAAGTAAAGGTTTGCCACTGGTGATTTCATAGTTGGCACCAAACTACTAATTTCCTATAGAAGATTTGTATAAAATGATTTTTATAGAATTAATCAGAAGCATAGCCCAGATAATGAAAGAGAAGCAATACTTTATTCTTGAATTCAGAATGAAAAAGTGCCTTTGAAAATACACCAAGAACTTAATTGCTTCAAATGCTCTCATTCTTTCCATGTCCCAATTTTAACGAGGATTTTCCAGGATTTAATTGCTATGCCACTGAGTACACTTTGGCAGCTCAATTTTCAATAAGACAGAATACCATGAAGGATGTGATATACCTATAGCTCTTTCCTGAGTTATGTCCTAAAGGCCCATGAGATGACAATATTCACAAATTGAGATAACATGCTAAATTCGCTATTGGTAAAAGTAGTTCCAAGTAATTTCACTTCATATACTGTATCAACTCTCACTAACAAGATTGTCATCTATTGTCAGAGAGTACAAGAGTGATGATTCGAAAAAATCCTCACAAAAAAATAATTTGGATCCAGGAACGTAGGAAGATTGCATATGTTTCAAAATTCTAGGACCTAATTCAACCATCAAGGTCTTCAAGTAGTCAATCCAAACTCCAAACCCTTATTTCATGGTATTACAGTCTTAACTGAGCTACTTGTCAATGACGCAATGTAAAAATCATCAGAGAAAGTTCAAGCTTCTAACCACCCCATTTGTACTATTTCAAGATTAGTTCAACAGATGAATGTGCTCAATGCTTGAAAGGTTTCTACAATTTCCTTACCTATTCCAGGAATGCCCAACACATTATGAGACCCTAAGGGGGAGAGAGTTTTCTACAAACACGAGTAAGGAAATCTACTTATGAAATCCTTCTTACATATTTCCAAGGCTTGAAATAAATTTATTTAGGTCTGCATCAACATGTAAAATCTTTCAATCTTGACAGTAGACTCCAATTCCAATAAAGTGCGAGATAGGTCCAACTAATTCCTTTTCTCTGCCCCTAAAAGAGGGGTTTCTCAATCTTATAACAATTATCTCAACAAATGATCCTTATCCTTACTTGGGATTATCTCTATTGGAAAGGATATTTGATGACTATATTCTTCAACCTTTTAGACAAGGCACTCTCATAAATGTTGAAAAAAATAACTTGAATGGCCTTCAAAGATGATTGCTACAGTTTTCTCAAGTTTATTAAAACATCAACAACACAAGAAGCTAGTGAATCCAACACAAATGGATCTTAGAATACCTCTTACTAACCTTAAAGACCACTATCAATGAGGTTCACCAACTATGCACATGCATTTGAAAGCTTTAAAGCATCAAACCACATAATAAGACTATTCATAATTTTTTTGCAAATAAAATTTCTCCTTTCTTCAATCTTGGAGCTCTCCTTGATTCTCATTTTAATGGAATGAATGGAAATAAATTACAAAATTATATATATATCATTCTAAGATATTTTAAACCAAATAGTGACCTCTTAAAACCCTTGGTATCATGATTAGTTCTTGAGCCAACATTGAGGTTTTGGGCTAGAACTCCAAGACACTAACTCTCAAACACACATTTATGACTCCTATACCTCTATAGGTCTTTTCACATGCTTGGAACTCCATAAATGACCTATAGAATGCATTAAAACTCATAAGCAAACCAAAATGGCTTCCAAAATTGAAATTTATAGTTTTGGAGGGAAATTACACAATTTGAATTTGTGAAGGACTAAATACAACCTAACACACCTAGATGACTCTAGAGGACTTTTTGAACCTACCAACACATTGAAAAACCAAATTTTTGATGTTATAAGCCATATTTACATGTTAGGAGTGATGCTCTTGCATCATACTCCTAAGGGAAAGAATATGTTTCCCCATAACTTGTGTTGTGTTAGCATTCCTTCTTCTTCTTCTTCTTCTTCTTTCTTTGTTTCCAGTTGAAGATGATCCTCTTGAAGTGATCTTTGACTGAATACCATTCATGCTTTAACTTTATCAGCTCCTTTCCTTGTCTTCTACAAGCTGGTTATCCTTTAAAATTATCATGTTCTTGATCAAGATGACACTCTTAGCAATGTATATTTCCCTTTCCATCTTGTAATTGAGTATATATACCTTATTAATGTTTATATGTGATATTTATTCATCAATTATGACTACCAAAGTGTACTTTTCATTTTCCTTTATTCTTCCTTGAATCATCTTCTTCTCAAGATTGTAAAAGACTAGATTTTATTGGCTAGGAAATATTAGTTTGAAAACATTAATCTTCATTTACGTCGATGTCCACCATTTCCATTTTGTGCTTGCTTTCTTGTTGATTTTGCATTTTCTTCTCTTCTTGGATTGTTTTCCTCCATTATTCTTGACTATTTTCTTCTCCCTCAAGGTATTATTTCTTCATGGCTACTGTTATCACTGAATCACATCATCCTCCAATTTGTAAAAGTGTGTGTGATCAAGCTCATGGTGTGACTAGATAATATGGGTTCTATCTCCTAGTTGTGGGTCTTGCAACTTGAGATAGAGCTCTAGAGAAAGCTGGTTCTTGCTTCTAAACTACCTGCCACAATCTAGTTTAATGTAGGAAAAACTATCTTATCCTAATCTAACTTTCCAAGGGACCATAGAGAGAGAGTGCATGAAAATAAATCCTACACTAAAATGGTGATACACTAGAAAAGGAAGGGTATGAGAATAGCTTTCCAATGTGTGAAAAATGGAAGCAAAGTGCATAGCATAAGGAGAGGGTGATAATAGTTCTCCATAGTCTCACATGCAACTACATTCAAAAAAATAATTCCATACACACAAAATGATAATAGAATCCCTGCAAGAGCATAAAGTAGACATAATATATTTGTAATGAGGTGAGAAGAGGCAAGAAGAATGCAACAAACATAGTAAGGGAAGATACATTCATAAAATTGCATCTATTGCTTCATGATATGCACAGTTCAATGTAATACAAAGGAAAAGGCCTAAATCACCATACATGGAGTCCACTACAAGGAGGCTATAGCACATTGGCTTCACAACACCTAAAATAAAGAGAGATTTTTTCTACTCAAAACTATCCTCCCTTTTGTAAATGCCCCTCCTATTCCAATTTATAGAGTTTTGGAAGAGAGAGAGAAGGGATGTAAATCCTATAATGTAAATCCACCTTTCCAACCACCTTGAAAGATGTCATGAAATGTTCCTGCAATAGTGATGATTTTGACCTACAGAACCCATGCCCCCATGCGTACTATCCCATGACTTGGAACAATGAAGGAGCCCCATTCTTCATTATGCGATAGGTCATTGAATGCATCTCCAACCACCTAATAAAATCATGGTGGTGGGTCAAAATCTAGTGCTGGGATATTTTCCAAAAATCCTCTCCCATAAAATTCATAAATTTCTACATTTCTTGATTTATGGTTATCGTGATCAAAGTCATCAGGTTCCAATGAGACCAATTTTGTGAAAATCCATTTAGAACCCCGCAAAAGTTATGGTTCGCTTGAGTGCTTTTCAGCTATTTTGAAGTTTTCCATGATTTTTTACATGTTACGGGACTGGGAATTCAATTTCTGGAGTTAGAGATGTTTATTTATTTTACACACCTACCCTTTAAAAATACACTATGCCTAACCCAAGACACATGGTTTTTTTGGTGGATGAGTCACGTGGATTCCTTTCGCTAACCCTTCTATATCTAGTTGAAATTCAATGGTTTTGGTTTTACCCCCGTTATAGAATTGTTAGCCACTTCGGTGAGCCAAGCGCTTCCATGTGGGCTCTCACCCCATTTACCAATTTTCCTTTGTATTACATGTTTTATGAGTTTTTGGCACTCATGTCCCGGGCAACACTTTATACTTAACCAATTCTGGGGTCTCAAATTGAATATTATCCATAACGTACTCAGGTGGGATCGATATAGGCAATTAGCACCCTTAAATTTTCGTGAGTGGAACTCACGTCATCATCTATGGTACTTGTGCCACACGGGCCTCCCTCGTGCATTTCCTGATTAGGGCTCTTTTGTCCTATGCATGGCCTTTCATTGACTTGACTGTGAGGGACATTGCCCTATGTTTCCACTTGCATATACTTTTGTGTCACGGTGAAATTGGATAATTTTGGGCCGTAACTCAAGTTCTTGGGCTCTATGGGCCAACTTGAGATTTCCGCCTTTGCTGCAAGTTGGTTCACGCCACTCTAACTCACTTGCCATAATCTGGGTCTAACACAGGAAAAACTAAATGTTCTAATCTAATATTCCAGGGACCAAGGACGAGGATGCATTAAATAAAATCCTACCTTATAGTGGCATACATAGATCCCATGTGAGAGTATTCTTCCTTTTGTGAGATACAGAATGACCCAAGTGCGACTTGGGCCTTAACAACTCTCGCATTTGCCGAAAAATGTCCTTCCCTGTAGCCATTTTGGTCTTCTTAAGCCCACGTGTTCCTTGATCCCTACAAAAGATTCTCTCTTCTGATTTAGACACAAAACCCTTGTAACTGAATTTGATGGAAAGAAGAGCCATGGAAAAACAACAGACCCATGTATTTAGTGTTGCCCTTCTTTACTGCTTCAATACCATACTTAAATTTCATCTGTCACTAGAAATAAGGGCCTTGATCGCCATCTTAATGATTCCCTATAAGGTCTATAAACATTTTATGACTTAATAAATAAGTTGGTGGAGCTCACAATGAATCTTCATGACTTGCACTCCAATTCATAAAATACTCAGACCATGTAGTAGCTTGACCTCGGGAATGAGTGTCAATGTCCCTTTTCTCCCTTTTATCCACTTGTCCCAAGTATGAACTGCAAGCTCGATGGACCTGCAACCTAATGTTCTTGTAAATCTTCTTGAGGGTAACAACTATGCAGTATTTCCCTCTTTCCCAATGTGTCTTGAGTGTGGTATTTTTGAAGGACAACTCACAAATATAGAAACACTTGATGCTACGATTTAACAACTTAGTTGCAACAATATGTGAAGATCATTTCTCAAATTCATGGCTTTATAGGATCCTTTAGGAGTTTGGTGCCAAAACATTTCTCAAGAAGCTCCGATCGGTACCCATGAAACAATGTGATTTCTCTTCAAATGCAAGGTAGCCTTGGTGAGGCAAATGCAGTATTTTTGGAGTCATAGCCAATTTTCTATTCCATCGGGAACCAAGGTAAAAATTTAACCTTTCTCAAAGTCCTTGTATGAAGGATCTGAGCTTAGCACAAAAATTACATGAACATTGAATTACCATTAATGTTGTATAGTGGGCCCCATAATACAAGACTTGAAAAGTTATCCAATTTTTCCGAGGTAAAAAGTTGGATAACAATTTGGCAAATCGCCCGATTCGATTTCCTTGTCCTTATCATGGAGTGTGACCAGTTTTTGAAGCTATCCATTGGGCAATGAAGTCTGCATTATCATCATGAATATTTTCTCAACTTTTGAAGCTTTCTCGTAATGCAAGATTGATGCCACCTACTTCCGAAGATTTCCCCATCAACTTGCACTCCTAACTTTCATAAGAAAATAGGTTGAAGTCAATTTTGTGAGAGTAGAAAATTGCCAACTTATGGACCTGGATTCTCACATTCTAGAAATCTGTGATCCACAATTTTTCTGCATGAGTCAACACGAATGCTGCCTCAACTTTCTAGATTCCTTCCAAGTGTAAGATAGAGAAACTCTAATCTTTTGGCTAGGTTTTATATTGGTAAATTGGGGTCATAATCTTGTTAGCTTGGACATAACCAATGGAACTCTATTAAGTTCAATTTTCATTCTTCCTCTGAATAAACCAATTCTACTTATCAATTGAAGAATGACTGCACAATGGGCTAAAACTAATCCTTGTAAGGAATGTCATCAAAAGAAATTAGGTGGCTTTAGACAATGTTGCATTTAGAACATTGACTACATAGGTTGAGTATGGCCATAATCCTGTAGGATCTTCCATCTGATGTAATATCAAATCTATTTTCGTTACTCCGCATTTGATTTGAATTTGAAAACCTTTCAAGTCATTGAAAAATTTGGTTATGAGTTTCTTACTACATGTTTTCTCTAGGGAAGCGTGATGAACTATTTAAAAGCATACACTAGAAGCAATAGAACATGTGTGCCAACACTTAGGGAAATGAAAATATTCTAACAACAAAAACAATGTACACAAGCACTTGGAGGAATTGGAAATCCTAGAATTATATGTTTACAACTATTGAAAAATTCTCCTTTTAGTAGCAATGTTTGAGATAGATTCCATTGATCGGAATACTAGGAACTCTTCACCATCTAACTTAGGCCAACCAGAAGGTGTTGCTAACCTTTTGCATTTGGTGATCATATATGGACCACTCCATATGGCATCAAACTTGGAATGCTTTCCTAGTTTTGCATGATCAACATCCCACTTCAGTACCAAATCTCCTTCTTAAATATCCTAGCTTTAGCTTTCTTGTCAAAGCTCTCTCTTGATTAATGCTTGATCTTTTTCCATGGTACCGCTGCATGTTCTCTTGTTTCCCTTCTAATTCCATCAGCTCTACATACCTGATTTCCATGGGCTCAAACTCATCTAGTTCCAACTGTTTCATGAGTTCTAATGCTCCAGAAAGATCAAGTGATATAGGTAGAACTTCATTCCTTCCCGTATACAAGCTTGTAGGGAGAGCTTCCTTATACCTCTTGGGTGTGATTCTATCATCCCATAGAGCTGATTTGAGCTTTGTAATGCCAAGTTCTCTGATTCTCATCAAGAGTTGTTCTGATGATTCTTAGTAAATTTCTTGTTGTAGACTTTACTTGACCATTACCTTGAGGGTAATAGTTTGATGAAGTGCTGAGGTATATACCATTCTTGACAGCCCATTAGTGATTTTGGTGCCAAGGAATGCCAATGCATTATCTAGATATGACAGTAGATAAGGGACACCAAACCTTGTGACTATCCCTTCATAGAAATCCAAGATGCTTGGATTCATTTACCTCCTTAAGTGCTACCACTTCAGTCCATTTGGTGAAATAGTATGTTGCCATAAGTATCCACTTGTGGCCTTAACTTGAATTTGGATTGATAACTCCAATGAAGTCCAATCCCCATTGCATGAATGGTTGATTTACAAAAATTGGATGAAGGGGCAAGCATTGCTAACCTTTCTTTCCCTATGAAGAATGCACATTTCTTGCATTTCTTGATCCATGAGTAGCAACAATAAACACCGTAGGCCAATAGTAACCAACCTTCATGATTCTAAGAGATGTTACTCATGGAGAAAAGTGGCCTCCTATTTCCCCGTCATGGAACAACATGTAATATGTTAAATCAACTTGACTTATTGGGACACACCTTAATAACACCCATGTCACATCTTTCTTGAACAAGGATGCCATCAATGAGCACATATGGAACAAATTGTAATATGAAATATCTTCTCTTAGCTTTGTTCCATTCTGGTGGGCACAAAATTGTTTGGAGATAATGCACCATGTCTTGAGTCCAACATGGGATGGGTGCACATTAGCTGGCTATTCTTGATTCATTTTACAGTAATAGGACAACCTCTTCTTCACCTTTTGACTCAACTTGTTGTTTGGAAGCGAGCTTCTCACACAAACCTTTTCCACAAACCAGCTTGGTCACTTTGATTAACAATATCATATTTCATTACTCGAGTGATCCAACTTACTCTCTTCTCATGTTCAAATCCTTGTTTAGGAGAAAATCCTTGACACCATACATGACAGACACTAGTAGTTGAATCTTATTGTTCGAGACCAAGTGTTTGAAAGTTTTCTTCAAACTCCTAATAAAGCAAGGATATGCTTTTCAATGAAAGAATACTTTACTTCGTAATCTTCCAGGATTTAATGAAGAATCCTATGGACTGTTAATGATGTTCTCTATTCAGTTGTACCAAGATAGTTGAGATTGTGTCTGATCCTCCAAAAGCATACAACATGAAGTCCTTTAAAAGATAAGTCTGGGATTGATAAGAGTTGGAGCTTGTGATATTAGCATGCTTGAATAGCCTCAAAACTCTCTTTTCCTTTTTTTATCCATTTGAATGCAAGACTCTTCTTTAAATGATCATTGTTAAAGGCTTCACAAGGGTGGAAAACTCATAAATAGGCACAAATAAAGCAGAAATTTTTTATCCTTCCCAATAAGCTTTGGAGATATTTCTATTGGTGTGGAGATAGGAAGTGTTCGGATGGCTTCAACTCTTTTTGGATCAGTCGAAAATGACTATCCTTAGAAAACTAATATGGCCTACGGAGCTTGCCTTCATGAGCCAGGAAGGATGCAAATATTTGAAGGATCTAGATGTTGCAGGGGCACAGATACTGATGGTAGAGCTTTGAAAGACTTGTCTTAGATGAAAGAGGTAACTAAGGCAGCATTAGGTTAGATGAACACAATAAAGGATTATTGATGGCAAGATATGGGATGTACTTATTTTTTTGATTGAGGGTTGATGAGTGGTCCAAAAAAATAATGTGAGGGAAAAAAGTTGCTAGCTGCATATGATTTCAGTCTCTATAATGATGGACATACCTGAAATTTGCTAATGAAGATATGTGCCCCATTTCGTAGTGAAAGATAGGTCTTGCAATAATCTCTAAGCTCCAAATCTTCCAAGATGATATAGGTTTATAGGCTCTGAGTGGTGTACTAGCAATGAAAAGGTTGATGGAACTATCCACACTAAAATTTTCCTTCGTAATTTCTATTTCATTAATGTATGTATTAGGAATAGGATGTTGTTAAGTATAATTAGTAGTAGCATCTGATAGAAGATAACGGCACCGTCAGTACGGTGCCGCCAATAATGTGGAGTACGGTAACAATCAAAGTACAATAGGAATGTTGTGAAAAGTAAATATTTGTCGTAAGTGGTCCGGTAATGTTAAAATGTCAAAGTTTGGGTAATTAGAGAAGTAGGGTCTACATGATTAGGAATTAGAAATATTATATTGGTAATAAGGACAAGGAGTGAGGTCATAAATATTTTGTGTATTTTATTTGTAAAAAGTCTAAAAATGTGGAACCCATGTAAAATGATAAGGTTTATCTTATCTTAAGAGATAAGCTTACATGTACAGATAAGAGTTAAGGTATGGAATATGATTCATCAGAGTGGATTTCTTATCCTATCTTAGAGATAAGATGGATAAGCCTGGAAGTTCTATAAATAGAGAGGCCACCCCCCTCATTTAGCATAGAAAGAAGTAGTGAGAAATATTGTAGGAAGTGTGCAAAGGAAGCCATCAGTTTAAAGGTGTGTTGAAGAAGCCATCGAGAGGTGTAATTGTAAAGTTTCTCCCATAGTCTTGGTGAAAGGCAAGTGAAGTCAATAACACTTGAAGTACCTCATGGGTGAGATTGTAACAATTTCATGTTAATATTATAATTTACTTTGATATTTCAGATTTGTCATCATTCTGTCTTATCATAGTCGATGATATTCTTGTGTTCGGTTGTTGTTTTGTGTCCAGATTACATCCACCAAACTAAAGGCTGTGCATTAGTAAATAATCATAGCACGAGGAGTTCCCGGTGAAGAATTATCATAGTGCCGGATTGGTGATGACATTTTGGTTCCGTTGCCAGGACAATTCCTCGTTGGTGGATTTTCTGGAGAGATATTCCCACTTAGTCAAAAATCAATTAGAGGGTAACCTTGTTTTTACTGTGCATAGTAGTTACCATGGTAAAGTCATTTTTGCCATGAATAGTAGTTACCATGGTAAAGCCATTTTTGCTGGAATAGTATTTACCGTAGTAAAGTCACTTTTTACCGTGAATAGTATTTACCGCAGTAACTTCACTTTTTACCGTGAATAGTATTTACCGTAGTAACTTCACTTTTTACCGTGAATAGTGTTTACCACAGTAAAGTCAGTTTTTACCGTAGTAAGTCAATTTTTACCATATTTTACCATGGTCATTTCTATTTTACTGTAGAAAGGTGTAAAGTCACTTTCTAGTATAGTGATTCCAACTATTTGTGCACATAAGTCTTGTTGATTGTACTTGTGAGTTGGTATTTCACGGTGGTTACTTTTGAAAATGGGAAAGATTCCTATTTTTTCAGCTCAATCTAATGAAGATGCTTCTTCTTTCATTCAAGAGTTTAAGCGATCTTGTATTTGTAATGGCCTTATAAGAAGGGAACAATGGAATGAATTTTTTTCCTACCTTTTTGGATGGTTCAGCACTTAGGTGGTTTGAAACACTAGGTGATAATGTGAAAAATTCATGGGATTTATTAACTGAAAGTTTTCTTGAATAATTTGGTGAATAACAGAAATATGCAGATCTCATGATCGAGATCACAAAGCTATCCCAAGGAGAGAAGGAGAAGATAAGGGATTATCATGCTTGTGTTCTAGAGCTAAGGAGGAAGCTCGATGCCCAGATCCAGAAGGAAGGACTAGCGGATGGGTTGATGAATGGCATGGATAATCTCCTTTGTAAGCACTTCATTCTTAGGATGAAGCCAGAGATCAAACAACGAGTGAAGTATGAACGCCCAGCTACCATTGAACAAGCAAAGGAGATTGCAATAAGGCAAGAAGAAAGCATGGAAGAGGAGCCCAAAGAAATTGTTGCTAAAGTAGAGCCTACACCAGCACCTTTGGTCCAGAATCCACAACCACTCCCGGTGAGCACAAATATTTCTCCTAGTACATCTACTGAGTATGAAGATCTACTCAAAAAGATGGGTCAGTTAACTATTAATCTTCTTCAAGGAAGGGAATTTAGTTCTCAGGGAGGAGATAGAGGTCAAAAAAGAAATATTTCTGAAGTTGTATGTTATGGTTGTTATAAAAAGGGTCATTATAAGTATAATTGTCCAGATAGAGCTTCTACATCTGGTACAAGGAGATAATGATAAAGGAAAAGCACCTGTGAATTCTCTTGATGTAGTAGATAAGAGTAGAAATAATGAAGTAGATGTGTTTGTAACAAAAAGAAAGAAAGAAAAATATAATCAAGATGGAACTGATCCTAAGAAGATGAAAGGAGAAACTAGTAAGAAACATAGGAGAAGAAAGTTGGGTGTGCAGGATTTTGTGATTTCACAGGGGCAAGGACCATACTCCATCTTGGAAGATCTGTCCAAAATGCCTGCAAATATTACATATGGTCAACTCTTGGCTATGTCTTCTGAGAAGAGGCGGGAGTTGCGAGGTGGACTCAATGCTTGAAGAAGGAAGGAGGTTGAGGTCCCTATTTTGGAGGCAGAGGTAGATCCCTATGCTCCACAAGCTGAGGTATTATGTAATGGTATTTCAATTCATGATGTCTTAGTTGATGGAGGTGCTGCAGTTAATGTAATGACCGAGTCTGTAATGAATATGTTGGGTTTAAAAATTGATCGCCCTTCAACACTTATGTTAAGGTCATTAAATAAAGGGAAAAACTAAACCAGAAGGTGTAGTTTCAAATGTGGCAATATCTGTTATGGGTGTGGTATGTGTGGTAGACTTTCAGGTGATGAAAAATGGTACTGTTGTGTACCCAATACTTCTAAGAAGACCATGGCTAAGGAGATTTCATGCAAGAAACTACTGGAATGAAGGTTTCATGACACTTGGACGTGGTAGAGAGAGGGTGAAGATAAATGTGATCCCTCGACATCATAAGGCAGAACCTGTGGATTCAAGTGATGAAACTGATAATTGGACATCCTCTGATTACTCTAGTACCAGTGAAGTGGACACTGAAGATGAAAAAAGTGAGGTGGATGTTTCAGTGATGGATATCCTTCCAGTCACACCAACTCATGACCCCATAAAATTATCTGAAGAAGAAGTTGATGATCATCTCCAACAAATAAAGATTGGTGATGCTGTGATGGAGAGTGAGAAGGAATCCTACCTCCAGCTCTTTCGAAGGTACATACACCTATTCACTTTTGATTACAAGGAACTCCGTCAAGTAAGTTGGGTAGAACATTGTATTGAGCTGGTAGATGGTGCTAAGCCTATAAAGCAAATGCCATATAGAATGAATCCTAATTTTTCCAAGACTGTAAAAGAAGAAATAGACAAGTTGCTTGATGCAGGATTCATATTTGCTGTGGAGAATTCAGAATGGGTTTCTCCCATTGTGATCTCAATAAAAAAGTATGGGAAGCTATGCATTTTTGTTGATTATAGGAAGCTCAATAAGGCAACAAAGAAGGATCATTACCCTCTTCCATTTTCAGATCAGATCTTGGACGAAGTAGCTGGCCAGGAGTGCTATAGTTTTGCTGATGGATATAGCGGCTACAACGAAGTTCGTATAGCAGAGAAAGATCAGTTGAAGACCACGTTCACCACTCCTTAGGGAATGTTTGCTTATAGAGTTATGCCTTTTGGGTTGTGTAATGCTCCAGCAACATTCCAGCTTTTGATGAATAGGGTGTTCGAACCCTACATTGGGACCTTCATCATAGTATTTCTGGATGATTTTTGCATCTATGGGAGCAAGTTGGACCACCTGCACCAAATGGAGACAACATTTCAAAGGTTAGATGAAGCACAAGCCTCACTAAACCCTACAAAGTGTGTCTTTGGATGTTCTAAAGGTGTTTTGTTAGGGCATGTTGTATCCAAAGATGGTATTGGTACTGATCCTAATAAAGTTTCAAAAATCAAAGATTTACCATTTCCTCTTAATAGAAGTAAGTTGAGATCATTTTTAGGCCATGTGGGTTACTATAGAAGGTTCATAAAGAATTTCTCAAAGATTGCACAGCCACTAACCCATTTCTTGAAGAAGGATGTTACTTATGAACTAGGAAATAAGGCGCATGAAGCTTTTGGACAATTGAAGGAAGCCCTAGTGTCTTCACCTATTTTGAAGAATCCAAATTGGAGCAAGCCATTCATTGTGTACAATGATGCCTCAGATACAACACTAGGAAGTAATTTGAGCCAAAAGGATGAAAATGGGAATGAACATCCAATTTACTTTGGGAGCAGACAAATGAGCAGTGCTGAGGTAAATTATACTGTAATTGAAAAAGAGGCTCTGGCTATCATTTTTGTTGTAAAGAAGTTTAGAAATTACTTGCTAGGGAAAAAATTTCTAGTTGTAACAGATCATCAGGCTCTAAAATATATTGTAAATAAGCCTAACCCATCAAGGAGGATAACAAGATGGATAATTTTGCTACAAGAGTTTGAATTTGATATTATAGATAGGCCAGGAAAGAAGCATGTCAATGCAGATGCACTCTCTCGAGCCTATGATGGTTTTAGGATCATCTTGTGATGATGATGATTTCCCCGATACAGCATTGTTATCCCTTAACACAATCCCTAGTGAATACATAGATATTTGGAATTATATGAATGAATTCAAGTTTCCTGATGGTGCCAATGCAAAGACTAAGAGAAAGATTACTCAAGCCAGTCATCCATATTCTATTCTTCATGGAGTATTATTTTGAATAGGACCTAATGGACAGTACAAGAGGGCAGTTGGACATGATCAAGGGAAGGAACTGCTAGAAGAATTCCATAATGGTACATGTGGAGGGAACTTCTCTGGACAACTTACAACAAGAAGGATCTTAGATGCAGGTTATCACTGGCCCACTCTTTTTAAAGATTGTTATAATTATTGTAAGACGTGTGATATTTGTCAAACACATGGTAACCGTAAGACTTCATCAGCTCCATTATGTCATATTCTTCCCCTTGGTCCCTTTGAAAAGTGGGGAATAGAAATTGTAGGTCCACTTCCAACTACATCATGCCAAAATAAGTATATTGTAGTTGCCACAGATTATTTAACCAAGTGGGTTGAAGCTAGGCCATTGAAAAACAACTTCCATGGATGAAGTGGCAAGGTTCATGTATGAATGCATTGTCACTAGATTTGGTTGCCCATTAGAAATTGTAACAGATCAAGGAAGCCACTTCATTAATGAGGTGGTAGAAGCCCTAGTCAATAAGTTTTCTATTAAGCATAGGAAGGCAACAACATACAAGCCAAGCACAAATGGACAGGTGGAACGAACATTTTTTTGTGTTGTGTCAAATTCTAGCAAAAGATGCAGCCTTGCAGGTACATAAATGGGATAAAAGGATTCATGCAGCATTGTGGGCATATAGGGCAACATCAAAGTCAGCAACATGATACTCCCCATTTCAGTTGGCCTATGGCATTGATCCAGTTCTTCCTATTGAGTTTGATATTCCCACTGTGAGAGTTATGAAAAATGAAAGGATGGATGAAAGTGATACAGTAAAAGAAAGGTTGGTACATCTTCATTTGCTAGAGGAAATGAGAGAAATAGCAAAGGATACAAGCCATAAGAAGAAAATGAAGCAGAAGGAATACTTTGATCAAAAGATACGGTGGTCTCCATTTCATGTGAATGACTTGGTTCTAGTATATGATTCCAGATACAAAAAAAGAAGACAGAGAAAATTTCTTCCAAAATGGATGGGGCCCTACAAAATAGTAGCTGTGCATGAAAATAGTACGTATCGACTAGAGGAATTGGATGGCACTCCCATTACGAAATGGGTCAACCACGACAAGTTGAAGATTTTCCAAGCACCAGAATAGTTTACTCCGAGGACGGAGTAGAAGCTAGGAAGGGGGAAGATGTCGACACTAAAATTTTCCTCCGTAATTTCTATTTCATTAATGTATGTATTAGGAATATGATGTTGTTAAGTATAATTAGTAGTAGCATCTGATAGAAGATAACGGTGCCGTCAGTACGGTGCCGCCAATAATGTGGAGTACTGTAACAGTCAAAGTACAATAGGAATGTTGTAAAAAGTAAATATTTGTCGTAAGTGGTCCGGTAATGTTATTTTTTGAAAGTTTGGGTAATTAGAGAAGTAGGGTGTACATGATTAGGAATTAGAAATATTATATTGGTAATAAGGACAAGGAGTGAGGTCATAAATATTTTGTGTATTTTATTTGTAAAAAGTCTAAAAATGTGGAACCCATGTAAAATGATAAGGTTTATCTTATCCTAACAGATAAGCTTACATGTATAGATAAGAGTTAAGGTATGGAATATGATTCGTCATAGTGGATTTCTTATCCTATCTTAGAGATAAGATGGATAAGCCTAGAATTTCTATAAATAGAGAGGCCACCCCCCTCATTTAGCATAGAAAGAAGTAGTGAGAAATATTGTAGGAAGTGTGTGAAGGAAGCCATCAGTTTAAAGGTGTGTTTAAGAAGCCATTAAGAGGTGTAATTTTAAAGTTTCTCCCATAGTCTTGGTGAAAGGCAAGTGAAGTCAATAACACTTGAAGTACCTCATGGGTGAGATTGTAATAGTTTCATGTTAATATTATAATTTATTTTGATATTTCAGATTTGTCATCATTATGTCTTATCATAGTCGATGGTATTCTTGTGTTATGTTGTTGTTTTGTTTCCAGATTACATCCACCAAACTAAAGGTTGTGCATTAGTAAATAATAATAGCACGAGGAGTTCCCGGTGAAGAATTATCATAGTGCCGGATTAGTGATGACAGAACCAACTGCAACTTGAAATATTTACTCCATTGATGGAAGTGGGTAATGATCCTTAAGGGATGTTCTATTTAGATCACATAAGTCTACACACAATCTGATTTCTCTATTTCTCTTTCTAACCAACACCAAAATTGCAACCCAACTTGAATGTTTGATAGGGAAGATGATGTTAGCCTCAATCAACATATTTAATTCTTTCCTCATGAGAGGTTCAATGTGAGGATTCACATGAAGGAGTGAAGGATGAAGACCTGTAAGGAATTCATGTGCATTGAATAGTTGCACTTCACCAAAGTGTAGGAGTTGTGAGATTAAAGCAAGCAAGCTTTGTAAAGAAATGTGCATGCATATGAGAGCTCAATATTCAAAAAATGGAATTGGTTGGCTTACCATAGACCAAAAAGGAGGTGAGTACAAATAGGGGAGTAATGAGTAACTCCCATGTAAGAGAATATTCCTCTATAATGGAGAAGAGGAGTTACTTTCCCAAATGGAAATGTAACTCCTATGACACACACTTACACACATGATAGATTTCATAAGGGAATCTGTCATAACTAAGATGACACCTAGATATATGTCCACCTAAGTGAGATGACTCACCCAGTGAGGTGGATTAACACTAAATAAGTGATGAAAAATACCACCTACACCAACACCACCCCTTCATCGAAACTAGGATGAGGCAACAAGTCAGAAGCGAGAAATGGGTCTCGGAACAAGGCCTGATGAGGTACCCACGTACAAGAAACTCTCAAAAATTGGAGTAAAAGGAGAAAACCTAGTGGGAAAAACTCCCCCCAAAAGAGAGACAAGTCCACTCTCTAATCTAAGAAAGATACCAAGGATGGGTTCCAGACCATAGACGAAGCCTGTAAAGGTACCCATGTACAAAGAGGCAATCTCTTGGAAAGAAGAAGAAGAGAGAAAAAGAGGGAGATGAGAGGAATTCAGAAGATGCCATGGATGGATCTGAACTCTGCAGCTCTAGGTGGTCTCATAGAATAATATCCAACACGAGATTCTCTACCTCTAGATTGAAGAAAAGCCACCTGCACCGAACTATGAGCATGCCCTTATGAAAGAAAAAAATGATGTGTTGGAAGTCCGCCCACTCCACGTAAAGGAAACTAAAGGAAGTAACACGAAGAACTATGAGTATGGTCCACAAAAGTGTGACATAGGTCTAGCCAAGTGAGTGCCAAGGAACCGATGGTAATGCCACGAGTGCGTAGAACTATCAGAGTGAAGAAGGGTGAACACCTGTAGAAAGGATGTCCAACTGATGTGAAGGCAACAAAACATCACCCTACAATAGAAAATGGATCCACAAGTAAGGGTGGATCAATGAAGGTCTTTGGAAAAGTGGGAGTGGTAAGAGCCCTAGAAGGGGCACTCTCGACAATGAGAGATTATGAACTCCTCTAAATTACATGTAGATGGATGAGGAACTTATAGTACATCAAAAGTGTACTCTGCAAAAAGATGACTAAGGTTAGGAAGATACTCGTCCCAACGAGGGGGGATCAACAAATAGAAGAGCGATGTCAGATAGGTATGAGTCATCCAATGAAGGTAGAGGAGTGAAAGGGACCTCACACACTAAAGGTGGAAAAGAGGCGGGTGTGATGACTGTATGAGAATATATAGGAGACTGCTCAATATCTAATCAGATGTGGGATGTGTCAACACTCTTTGGAATAGTGAGAGAAGGAGGAGAAGAGTCCTCTGTAGTACTCTAGACATGTCAGAACTAGGTGCACAATCCTCGTCATCAAAAGTAGAACCAAACGAGTTTGTGTCAGTGAAACTATCATCACACGAAGAAATAGAGGAGATAAATGAATGTAGCAGCATAGCAATAATGACTAACAATATGTGAAGGGTCTCCATAGAGGGACTGAAGAATGCTCCAGAACATGGTGGGGTGGATATGAGTCTGCCACGTGAAACCAAAGAGATCTAGAGACATGCATCATCATGTGACCAAAAACATGGTCACAAGTGTCAAGAAAGTTCTCAAGAAAATGATGATTAGTGGGTGTAGGAATTGGCCCAAGTAAGAAGGGTGAAAGACCCTCATGAGTGAAGTAACATTCCATGGAAGCATGCCAAGATGAATAGTTCTCTCTCCCAATAAGAAGTGACGGAGGCTATAAAGTGATCCTACGACACTCAAGTCTAGAAAGAGCACCCTCCATGATGCAGAATCAAAAGTGTAAGGTGCACAAATGCAGAGACGTCAGACTTGGCTGATAATGTGTTTGCGTGTAATACAAGGCCCAAGACTACTAGTGAACCCCCCCAAAATGTGACACTTTATAAAGTAGTGTGCATTTACAAAACTGACAAAGTCATCACATAATTTGTAAAAAATACATGCAACTTTGACTAAAGAAGCACTCAAAACTGAGCAGCGAGTCAAAAGTTATAGCAAGAAAACAATTCCCACAATTGATGGAAAATACCAATAAGCTTTGTAAACTGATTAAAAAAGTGTCCTGAAATAGTGTGCAAAGGGTGTTGTGTGGGAACTCGTTAGAAATGGAATCAAATTTTAGGTAGAGTTTTGTTTTTCTTGCAAAGGGGGATTAACCTCTTGCCAACCTCCGGATCTTGCCCTCCATCTTCGAAACACAAATGAAGGACATTAAATACAAGAAAAATAGAGTCCCAAAAAATATTACAATGCCAAGATAAGAATGCTTTTGCCTTAAAACATTAAAAATGACGGATTTTTTTAACCACCAAACAATGTCTAAAAGGGATATATGGGGGCCCAGCTAAGGTGTCAAGCCATGGAAGCACTGAGTCTGGAAAATGGACTGCACGGGGTGAGGTTGTAGTCCACTGAGTGCAATGTACAACCAAGTTGTGATGGCTCGTGGAGAGTCGCATGCAGGGGCCTATGACAGAGTCTGAAGTAGTGAAATGACCACGAGGCAAGTACAACACTAGTGAGAGGTCGAGCAGAGAGACCACAATTGTTGAGGTGATAGATGGAAATGAAACGGTCAAATGAAATTGCCGAGACTAAGTAGGGACCATGTTTGAGCCAAGTTGTGCACGGATTCCACGGCAGGTAACGGCTCGAGTTAGGGGGCAGTGTCAAGTCCGAAAAAACCATGAATAGGGTTCAACCAGAGACATCTCAGAAAACACATGCACCAGTCACGGGATTGAAGTGCAAGTTGGTCCAAAGCAAAGCCACGGCAAGTAAAAACATCCACACACAGGTAGACCCAAGCCAGTAGTTGAAAACCCAAATCACAGCCAACACAAATGCAGGAGTGAACCAATGAGTCAGAGGAGTCGAGGCAAGGCCACCAAAAGAAAAACACAGTGGAAAAGTAAACCATGACCTGGCAGAAGTAATATCCAAAAATCACAAGGAACCAGTGTAGTCAAGGTACGAATCACAATGGAAAAGTAGGGACCAACAATGGCGAGGGTAGCACGTGAAACGTCAAACTAGTTAGCGAGCTCCTAGGTAACTTGAGCCGTGTAGGGAAAGAAGTCTCAAGTAATGAGCATGAGGTCTGACAATCCAATATGATCATGAACAAGGATGGCAAAGGAAGGTATCACCTCCAAACATGCAGATCCTGGAAAACTCGAAACCACTAAAAATAACCATAAGAATCTCAAAATATGCAAGTAGAGCACATGTAAAAGCAAGAGCTTGCACAAGCAACTACATGATGGAGCAAGGATGGTAATCAACATGATTCCAATCCCCTCAGCTCTGATACCATGAAGGTGTCAAGGATGAATACCTGGAAGGAATTCACGTGCATCGAATAGTTACACTTCACCAAAGTGTATGAGTTGCGAGATTAAAGAAAACAAGCTTTGTAAAGCAATGTGCATGCATATGAGAGCTCAAGATTCAAAAATGGATTAGAATGGAATTTCTTGGCTTTCCATAGACCAAAAAGGAGGTGAGTACAAATAGGGGAGTAATGTGTAACTCCCATGTAAGAGAATATTCCTCCATAATGGAGAAGAGGAGTTACTTTCCCAAATGGGAATGTAACTCCTATGACACACACTTACACATATGACATATTTCATAAGGGAATCTGTCATAACTAAGATGACACGTAGATCCATGTCCACCTAAGTGAGATGACTCACTTGGTGAGGTGGAATAACACTAAATAAGTGATGAAAAATACCACCTACACCAACATCGTCGACCTTTTCTTCTATCTGATAGGCTTGGATTCCAGATCTAGCTCGATAGTATGTTGTGCAAAAATTTGGGTTGAAACCTCTTAAATCCTTATAAGTCCAGGAAAAGACATGGGAATTCTTGAAAAAATTGAACAAATTCAGCTTTCTCTTATCGAGTACTTACTCTCCTAATTTGCAATGTCTTGCCTTTACCTACTAAAATGGGTTATGAATCCTCACCCTTTACCTGAATGTTTGCCTTTTCCTTCCAGAACTGATCATTTGGGTTGAAGATTGACTCCAAAGTTACAAGACATTTCAGTAATTTTTTAGTCCTCAGCTGCACCACTTGGTCACCATACTACTGCTCTAACTTATCTTGGTTTCTAGTATAGAAATCAACTTCTTCTTGTAGAAAATTGACAATTTGCTAACCATTCTCGAAGACTTGCGAACTTGTGTTATTATCTGGCACAACTAGTCTTACAATTACTTTGATATGAGGCTATGTTCACTCACTTTTTAATACTATCAACTACATAAAATATTGCCCCAATGGCTGCAAGTCTATCCATGACGTCTTTTTTATTTTTGGGTATGGACTTGATGCTAAAAGCTTCAAAATCTTCAATGAGATCCCATACCTGATTTTTGTAGTTATTCAACAGATCATTCTTGACATAATTTTTTCCTCTCACTTGGTTTATGATTAGCTCACTATCTCCAAACACTTGCAAGTTTTTAATACATCTCTTTCTTGCACAATGAAATCCATGGATCAAGGCTTCATACTCAGCTATGTTGTTTGAGAAAGAAAACTGAAAGTGGAAAGCTGAGTAATACTCTATACCTTGTGGTGAAACAAGCATGGATCCCCCTCTTGTACCTTATCTACTCTTTGAGCCATGAAATAATAGTTTCCATGCTTCATTATCATCTTTGTGATCTGGCTTGGTGATTCTAGGGAGAGGTTGATTCTCTTCATGCAAGCAATAAATGATTAATTCAGCTTCCTCCATTTCCTTGTATGGATCAAATGCATGACTCTTGTTTTCCCATCCATCAAGAGTCAAGTTCAAAACATTTCTGAATTTAGTATCAACTTCATAGATGCTTGGATAATCCTCTTGATCAAATGCTGAACAATTCAAATTGATTGGACTTAGTGTATGAGGCTCAATATGAAATTTTGCAATAGGCTCAGATCTGATTGTAGCCTTAGCTCCATACCTTGGTCTGAATAACATATGTGACTAACTAGTAGAGAAATAGCCTCCAATTTTAGCGGTAAATTCTCTAGAAAAACACAATGCAAAGAGTGGTGGAAAGTCTATGACTGATACATCCTGAAAGATGGTCACATTGGGACATGCATCTAATGTGAGGTTTAAACCTTTGATTACTCTAACCATTGTTACCACTGTCCCATCTAATTGCACCACACCTATGGAAATGACTTCATATTAAAGACCCAACTAATCATCTATTTGTTTTGGCATTATAGAGCTACTTTCTCCTTAATCAATCATACAATTATGCACCAACTTATCTCCGATGATCAATGAGATATAGAATGGTGGAGGATTCAAAAATTTTCCTTGTTGGTCACCTTGGTTGCCTCCTTGTTGAGCTGTATTGGTAAGCACCTTTTATTTTTTATTGGATGACTGATTTGATGCCGACCAATTCACCATAGCAGCTTGTAATAAGTCTCTGTGTCCTGTGATAGCTAGTGACTCCCACATTGAGATGTTTACATTCATTTTCTTCATCTGATCAATGATGTTGAAGGGATATGAGCTATCTTTTTTCTTCCCCTTGCTTTGCATAGTTTTTTCTTGCACATGCGTTGTTATAACAAACATTTGAACTGGTCTAGAAGGTGGTTTGGGTTAACCTTGCACATTGGGAGCTGCAATTTGACCATTAACACCTTAAGGAGTAATAGAGGGCTGTGGATCATTTAAATTGGAGAACTGTCCCTCTCCAATATTTCTCTTTTTGGACCATGTATTCCCTACTACACTTTGAGGAGGGGCTTGATTTATACCACATAAATCTTCAACCTGCCAATTGATAAGTGTGGTTTCACTAAGAGGTGCTTCTTGAGTAACTTCCTGCTGCTAATTTCCTTCCTAGCTTGTCTCTTGTTCTACACCCATTGAAGTCAACATAAGAGCTTGGTTGAAAGCACCATTTAAACAAATTGACTGGTTATGAGGTTGATTGCATGAGAAGCACCAGTCATATTCTTGAGCCATGTTAGTTTGCACTGGAACCAAGACTCTAGATGTGGACGTAACACTAGGATTGCAAGGATGAAATAACCTATTAGCAGGAGGTTTGACTTGGTTCTGATTTGCATTTTGAACTGGTAGTCTATTAAGATGATATGGAGGCCTATTGGGTTGGGTTTGAGGCTGATATGATCTAGAATTTTGAGCTTGCTGCCTCTTAAGTGTCACCAACTCATTACCCATGTTTTGTAGCTACTTCATGACTTCTTGGAGTTCACTTGAGGTACTAGAATATGAGGTAGAACCTTTAGTCAAACTTTGATTTATTGGAGCAGGAATGGGAGCTAATGTAGGTGCTTGACTAGTGCTTGGGGCTCCTATTTTTGGATAGAGAGGCATAGGTGTCCTAGATGCAAGTTTACCAGCTTGAATCAAGAAATTTTCAGCTCTAATAGAGATGTTATAGGTTGCGGGTAAAGTTATACCTCCCATGGATTGTACCATCATTGCAATATTAGAATTTAGATATTTTAGGAAGTATAGAAAGGCTCCTTAAACTGCTGGTCTCACAGAAAGTGGAATTCTATCCCATGTCCTTTGAAACCTGAAGTTTAAATAAGCCATTTGCTCATTTGGTGCTCTCTTGATTGTGGTTAGTTGTTCCAACAGAGAAAAAATATTTTCCTTTTCTCTAAATTAGTTGTGAAGAGCTGTGTAAAAATGGTCTCAATTCTGGATAGATCCCGTTGTTAGACTCCTGAACCATTACAAAGCTTTACCTTATAGGAGGATGCTAACAAATTAACTAGAATGTCCATTTCAACAATTTTGTGAATTGCACAGACATTTTCCATGTCTTGGATGTGGTCAATCAGAGTTGTATAGTTCTCTCCAGTGAAATATGGTATTTCATCAATGCTGCAGTTGGAATTAGATTCTAGGCATTGAGAGAAAGTGGGCTACTGCTAGTGAAGTTGACATAGGTATTGGGTTACACCATCTTGATTGGTTAGAGAACTCTAATTGATTGAATAAAAGGCCTACTAGATGGAGGTGTTGATAAGGTTCTATTTGGTGGAGATGGAGACCTTTGAGCTCTTCTTCCCCATCTTCTTCTGTTTGGGGATAAGTGTAGGTAGAAAAGTAGTCCCTCTTCTCTAGTTCTTGACCTTATTTGAATTCTTCTCATAAATCTATTGAGTTTGGACTGCTGCAACAAGTGGATTCTGTCCTTTTGGAGTTGCCAAATGTGCTATTTCAAATCCTCTTACAAGCTAGAATTTCAAAACAAGAGCACATCAAACTTGGTACGACTAAAATGAAAACTTATTTAGGTCCCACTGGGTGTACCAGAACTGTTATTACCGAATCACAAAACCTTCTGATTTACACAAGTGTGTGTGCTCGAGATCACGGTATGACTGGATAATATGGGTACTATAACCAAGTTGTGGGAATTTCTACTTGAGATAGACCTCCAGAGAAAGATGGTTCTTGATCCTAAACTAATTGCCACAATCTACTCTAATGTAGATGTTGTCGCCCTCAAAATCCCTTGCTCATTTTCTAAGTCAAATTTGAAATTTTTTAGCTCACGCCTTTTATAAGTGTTCAAGTAAAGTTGGAAGTCTGAAAAGATAGATAAATTCATGCTTTGAAGTTGTTTAAACTCTCCAGTTTGTGTGGTTTGATCAATTTTCCATTTCCCCATCTGGACACATGAAAATTCTATTGTAGCCTCCATTTGAATGAAATTTCCCATCTTTTCTATGGTCATGGATTGTCAAATCTTGTATTGTTCTCAATACCTTGGTTCACGATTTTTTTTTATAACTCAAGAGTGAAATGGTGGAGTATTCTTATTCTCTGTATTTTTCCACAATCGTGAATGACGGGTGTTCTCTTCCCTGTCAAATTTTGGCTCCATTATCCACGGATACATGGAAATATCTAATTGGAAGTGGGTCGGTGGAGAAATTTGAGGTTTTGAGCCTCTTTGTAAAAAAGGCTAAAGGTCATAAAGTGACCCACAACCCCGTCATGATATAAGGGATAAAGTCAAACATTAAGCCCACATTGAAGATCAAAGCAAGTGGGCGGGCTGACAGAGCAATTTGTGTTTTTGAGCCCGTATTGAAAAAAGGTAAAATTATAAAAGTGGCATGTGACTCTGTCTCCACTCAAGTGAGGCCATGTGTCAAGACTATATCAAAAGTGGGTGAGTAGGGCAAAATGTTCCAAAATGCCAAATCTCTATAAAATCACAAAATGCAAAAGGAATCCTCCACGCCCGCTCTAGTAAATTTCTCCCACATGGACGATTATAGTTTAAAGTTTCAAAGGCAAGATGACCGGTTCAAATTCAAAGTTACAAAATGAGTGTAATAGCCGCATTATGAAAATTTTGGTTTTTTCTGCCATTGGCATTTCTTCGTGAATCAAGAATTTGAACGGATCCAAAGGATTGAAGAAGTTGTAACTGTTTCTTTCTAACAAAGAAGAAATTGTAACCATTTCTTGCACGATATTTAATGGCTTCTTCAAGCATTGAAGAGTGTTGGAAATTGATCTTATAAACTCATAAGTGCATTATACTTAGAGAAAACAAAGGAGATAGCCATTTTCTTCTACTTTCCTCCATTCTCAAACTTCTTCCATTCCCACATTATGTACAACTTCTATTTAAGCATCAATACACAAAGAAGGATTTTGTAGCCTCTTTGATGAGGAGATTTTAGAAACTTTGAGTTTGTAATGTTATCTCATTTTGTTGCCATTTTCAGGGTTGTTTCTTCTCATGAGTGCATGTGATGAATTTTCTAACTAGTGGGTGCAGGAATTTGATTTCCTACCTGCAACATTAGTTTCTCCTACCTTTTTTCTCACTCCCTTTCCCACTTTCAAACAAATTTCTCTCTTGCAAGCATTTGCAAGCTTTACCGCAGGGTCAGTGGAGTGCCCCTGTTGGAATCCTGGCCGAAAGGCCACCACATAAATCCATGCTTTCTTGCGCATGCATACATGGCAGCTGCACCAGTTAAGTATAGGGACTTAGATTCCTAGAGCATTGGCAAGGAATTCATAAATTTTTCCACTCGAAAACTTCCTTCGCCAACATTTTTTGGTGCCCACTGTGGGGCAGATGTAGTAGCATCTACACCTGAATGTGACCATAAGGTCAGAAAATTCAAAATTCAAAAAAAAAGAGAAAAATTTCTGTAATTCAAATGACTATATGAGCCACATGGATTCAAATCATGGCTATTTCAGGAAACCCTCTTGTTGAAAGACCCGAATTTCTCTTCCACATCCAAGAAGACGTTGCTTCAGATTTGAGGGAAGTTATCTGGCATAATAGACAAAGTGCCAATCACTACTTCATTGCCACAAGAATTCTGGACCTTGAAGAAGAACGTGTTATAGAATCGGAGAGGAAAAGAAAAATTCAAGCACCATAAAGAAGAGCATAGATTTTAAAGCTGGCAGATAGAAGATTCACCTGGAAATAAAGACAAGGAGGACAAACTGATCCCATTTTTGGGGAACTTCAAAGGAGATAAGAGCTACTTAGAATCCATAGGCTTCCTTTCTAAGTAACAGGTCACGTTGGGAACCTGAGTGTTGCCAATCCTTTAGACAGTGAATTTTCATACATCAACGAGAACCTTGTAGAATTCACTGACGTGAAGACCAAAGAAGAAGCTAGAGAAAGAGAGGTGAGAGCCGATGAAGAAGTAAGAGCTCAACTCGAAGAAATTGAGAGACTTCAAGCTGAGGCAGATGAAAGAGAAACAAAAGAAGCCACAGCCTTAAAAAGGTTGAAAGATAGAAACAAAAATAGAATGGGGGATCGTGATCACGAGTGTGAACATGGTCGTGAGGCCCGTAAGCCTAATGTACCATGGGGAGGAAACATCGATCCACTTTCTCTCGCTCAACCACTCCATGAGCTGCCGAGAGGCTCAAGAGAAAACTTCCCAAAATTCAAAGGGGATGGTTCTCAACTCCCTGAAGAGCATGTAGCAGCATTTATCACTGCTTGCGGTGTGTTGGGCATTGAGGATGAAGATGTGTCAGTTTGACTCTTTGTGGAGTCACTTCAAGAGAAAGCTTCTGAATGGTTCTACATGTTACCCCCAAGGTCTGTCACCTATTGGGAAGATATAAGAAGTGCATTTGAACATAGGTTCAAGACCATGGAAGATTGCTAGGATCTCTTGGTCTAATTGGTACAAATGAAAAAAAAACCTCCGATTCAATGAGAGACTTCGTAGCAAGCTATGATAGAGTGATAAGAAGGATCCCTGAAGATGTGGTGCTTTTTCAAAATAATTTGAAGAGGTTTTTCATCAGTGCTTTGCCATTAGAAGTAGGTTTATTCCTTAGAAGAGCCCAACAAGGAACATTGAGGGAAGCCAAGGAATATGTAATAGAAACCGATGATGATCTAATCTTGTCCAGAAAGGTGAAAGGCCCCAATGGAAAGAAAAAGGGTTATAATTCAAACTTTGTCACCATAGATACGATGTTCCAAAAAATGGCAAATGACTTGGTTTCCTTGAAGAAACAGCTATCTCATATCACAACGTGGAATGCTTCAAGGAGACCAAACCCTCAAGATAGGCCAAGGATTTCTCCACCTCCTCATCGGCTTGCTCTTGAAGCACCACTACTCAATGCCATCTGTGACACCAAAGAGTCAGAGGAGGAAGTAGAAATTGATGAAACTGAAGAAGAAAATATGGAAGACTATGAAAACTATCTTGAGGTCGAGGAAGTTGATATGCACAATGGCCTAATTGAGTACGTTGATGATGAAGAAGCTCCAAGTTTCTCATGTGCTATTTTCACTCGTTCATAATCTAGGAAATGTGCTTCATCCTCAATAATTACGGTAAAGGATAAGAAGAATAAAGAATATTCTCCTCCAGAGGTCACACAAAATAAAATCATCAGCAAAGGATCACCATTACCACCTTCTATGGAGATGACCAAAGAAAAACCAAACTCATTGGTTTTCAGGGATTCTGGTACTATGCCAAGAAAGTCATCTAATTCTTCTCCTAGCTCAAAAGTTGCTAAGAACAATCTCCTTTAAATGTTGTTCCTGTAAAGACATCTAAGGTTTAATCAAAAGCTACACCCTCACCCCCTTCCAAGCCAATTACTACACCCGAAAAGGAGAATTAAACACCCAAAGTAGCAAATCCTCTATCATGTAAATATTCCTCCATTTCAGGAACCTCTTCCTCACTCACCATAACCCCATTTGACTTTGTGGAACATGCAAGCAAAACCAAAGTCTAGATATCAGAAATAGAATACCTACAAACACACCCTGCCCAATTTGAAAAGTTCATTAATGCAGTTCATGGTGGTAACCCTATATCCTCAAGTCCTAATCCTAAAGGCTTACTACCCACACCATCCATACCACCCTCCCAAAACATGCTAGCCCTCAGTGCCTCCAAAACCAACAGGGTTGAACCTTTTTACCTATCGCTCCTCATTAAAGGCTTCTAGCTAAATAATTGTATCATAAATTCCAGAGCCCAAGAGAATGTGATGCCAGCTAAAGTTGCAAATGTTTTAGGCCTCACCTTGACCTAGGTAAATGGCACCTGCTACTTAATGGAATCTAAAAAAGTTCCATTGGTAGGAAGAATCAAAGATGCACAGGTAGCACTAGCTGATTTTCTAGAAAAGAAGGTGCTCCTAACCATACTGGTAGTAGACATCCCAACATCCTTTGGTATTCTATTGAGTAGGAGTTTCTGCAGAGACCTGGTTGGAGAGATAAAATGGATTGGTCATCTGTAACTATCCCAGTAAAAGGTGAAATGAAGAAGTTGTTACCAGTAAGAAAGATGAAGTTCACAGTACGAAAGTTTGATGATCCGAAAGCAAACATTCTCTTTCAAAATTGAGGGCTAGGAAACTACTTCCTCATATCAAAAAAAGAGGAGAACTTGCCACTTCTCATGGAAGAAGAGGAAGATCAAATTTGGACAATGGAATTTGATGGTAGTCATTCAAGTGTGGGCTCGGGAGCTGGTGTAGTATTTTACTCTCCTTCGAATGAGTTGTACCCATTTGCATACAAGCTGTAATTTGATAATACAAATAACACCGCAAAGTATGAAATACTAATCTTAGGCATGAGTGCAACAGAGGACATGGGAATCAAGAAACTGAAATTCTAAGGTGATGTAGAGGTTGTAGTAAATCAGGTCCACCAACAATATCAGGTGAAGAATTCAAGACTCCGACACTACAGAAACAAAGTGTGGGACTACATTGAATCTTTTGATGCATTTTCCAATGAAACTATTCCAAGGGAACAAAATGAAAAGGCTAATTCTCTTATAGTGTCAGCTTCCCTAGTGACACCTCATCCTTCTTTTGGTAAAGAAAAAGTGACCATTGAAATGGTATTTAGGCCTAGTGTACTAGATAATGCAAATCATTAGAAAGTCTTTGATGATGATAACCAAATTCTAGCCTTTTTAGAGTAAAGGGATAATTTCAGTAATCTCTTCTTCGAAGGCGGTGAAAATCCACACTGAGAAGCAGTCCCCAAAGAAGAGAAAGAAGGAATTGAAGGGATTGATGATGAGGGAATAATCAAATTGAAAGGGAACAAAATTCCTAAAGGCCTAGTCTCTTTAGAAAACCTCTTTAATAAACATGACAGATTCACTCAAGAGAAAGAAGAGCAATCTTCTCGCTGCCCAGCTGATTTTGATAAAGAAAACATTGGTACCCTAGAGGAGCTAAGATGGTCAATATTGGAAAATGTTTCTCACCTAAAGAAAAAATAAGGTTTGTTGCATTACTCAAGAAATACTCAGATGTCTTGGCCTACTCTTATCATGAACTCAAATCCTTACAGCCAAAGGAAATGCATCACTCAGTTCCTTTGAAGTAGGGGTTTAAGCCCTTCAGGTAGAAACAAAGGCCATACAACCCAAAGATTGCTGATACCATCAAGGAGGAGGTAATGAAGATGCTTAATGCAAGGATCATCTTTCCCATCCACTATTCAATGTGGGTGGCTAACATTATGGTAGTGTGGAAGAAGAATGGTGAAATAAGGACATGTGTAGATTTTCACAACCTGAACTAGGCATCACTAAAGGACAATTATCCTCTTCCTATCATGGATCATATTCTGCAAGCAGTCACTGGATCTGAAATGATTTCATTACTTGATGGATTCTCAAGATATAATCAAATCAAAGTGGCAAAGGAAGACCACACCAAGACAACCTTTACAACACCTTGGGGCACTTTTTCCTACAACAGAATGCCTTTTTGCCTAATCAATGTAGGTGCTACATTCCAAAGGGTGATGGATTTGGCCTTCAAAGATATGAAGCATTGTATTTTCATATATCTTGATGATCTCACAGTATTTTCAAAGAAGAGGGGAGATGATATCTATCACTTGGAACATGTACTTGCAAGGTGTAGGAAACATGGCATATCACTAAATCCAAAAAAGTGCATTTTTGGAGTCACAGAAGGCAAGTTATTGGGGCACATTGTGAAAAAACATGGAGCACACATTGATCCTGAGAGGATTAGATCCATTCAAGCATTAGCCCTTCCCACAAGCAATAAAGTAGTTCATTCATTCTTCAGAAAGGTGAACTTTCTTTGTCATTTTGTGCCTGAGTTTGCTAAGTTGATGAAGCACATCACTTCCATGATGAAACCACAAGAAAACTTCAAATGGAACAATGAAGGGAAGGAAGCATTCGAAGAGATCAAGAAATCCATTGCCAAGGCTCCAACTCTTGTATCTCTAGATTTTAACAAAGAATTCATCATGTATTGTTATGCATCAGAACATACACTCTCTGCCGTTCTCATTCAGAAAAATGATGTAGGTGTGGAAGCACCTATTGCTTTCATGAGTTTTCCTTTGAAAAAGCATGAGATAAAATACGACCAATTGGGGAAGCATGCCTATGCAGTGGTCAAGGCTATAAAAAACTTTAGGTTTTTCATCCTCAATTCTCACATGGTGGTGATGGTCCCCGGCAATGCAATCAAGTCCATGTTGACACAGCAGGATCCTAAAGCTAAAAGAGTAATTTGGATTGCAAGGAATCAAGAATATGACTTGGAGATTGGACCCTCCAATTTCATAAGGGGAAATGGCTTGTGTAAGTTTATTTCTGAGGATGAAACACTCAAAGCTCAACATGGCAAAGAAACTGTGCTTGCTCAACTTGTTTAGAAGATAACCCATAGGTTCTCTTTGTCACCACTATTGATGAGTGGTATGCTGATATTTCATATTACCTGACTTATGGAGAATGCCCTCCCCATCTTGATTACGAGAAAAGGAGAACACTCAAGTTGAAGTAAACTAAATTTGTAATCCAGAATCATGCGCTTTACAAAAGACGCTGGGATGGTTATTTCCTTAGGTGCGTAGATAAAGAGAAATAAGAAAAGTTTCTTAAAGTATACCATGACAATGCCTATGGTGGAAATTTTTCAGCAATGGTCACTACACACAAGATCCTTTGAGGAAAGTATTATTGGTCCACCATATTTGTAGACACTCAGAATTGGGTTTCTAAATACAAAGCATGCCAATAGTTCATTGGAAGACCAGAACTCGTTGCATAACCACCTAGGCATGTGGTTATTGAAGAACCATTTCAACAGTGGGGGCTAGACTTCATTGGCGTTCTAAACCCTCACTCAATTGCAGGGCACACCTATGTACTCACAACAATAGAATACTTCACTAAATGGGTGGAAGCCATCCCAACCAAACAAGCCAACACTGAAAAAGTATGCAAATTCATCAAGGAGAATATCATAGTTCGTTTTGGAGTGCCACAGAAGATTGTAGCAGATAATGCTACCTATTTATCTTCAAGAGAGCTGACTAAGTTTTTCTATGACTACGGAATCTCCCTATCTCATTCTTATGACTACTATCCACCAGGAAACAGATAGGTTGAATCAAGCAACAAGAATATTATGAGCATTGTCCGCAAGATTGTGAACGAGAATCAAAGGAATTGGCACAAAAGGTTGTACGAAACATTGTGGGTGGATAGGATCACTCCCAAGAAGGAAATAGTTATGTCACCATTCTAACTATTGTATGGATTCGAAGTAGAAATTCCTCTCATGATCGAGATGCCAGCTCTTAAGCTGCTATAGGAAATAGAAGATGGTCAGTACAATGATTCCATTGACAAGAGGATCCTGTTTGTTGAGAAGGTTGAAGAATATGGACTCCAAGTGGTGGATCACATTAAGGAGCACCAACTGAAAGTAAAGAATATTTTCAATAAGAAGGCCAAGGTAAGAGAATTCAAAGTTGGAGACTTCATCCTAATATGGGACATGAGAAGAGAAATAAAGGCAGCCATGGAAAGTTCGATTCATTATGGCTCGGTCCATTCCTGATTCATGAAGCTTGTGGAAAGAATGCTTTTCTTCTATCATATTTGGATGGAACACCACTGGAATTACCTTAGAGTGGGAAATACTTGAAATTGTATCATCAATGAAAGTGGGTTATCCCTCACCTTGTCCATAGGTGATTGTTAGGTGTGTTTCACTTCCCATTGTGTGGTTTTGTTTCCCCTTTGGTTGCGTGTCATGTGTTTCCTTCCCATTGTGTGTTTCCTTCTTTTGATCTTTCTTTCTCAAAGGTATACATAACTCTGCAAGGCCCAATGGATAAGGCACTAGTCAATGAATTACAGGGTCTAGAGATTGAGATTCTAGATTCCCATGTTATGTCTTCACTATGCTCAGTCCATGTCATGTCCCCAAGCTAGAGCCAACTGTTGTTGCCCTCAAAACCCCCCCCTCATTTTATAATTCAAATTCAAAATTTTTGAGATCACTCCTTTTAGAAGTGTTCAAGTAAAGTTAGAAGTCTGAAAATATAGAGAAATTCATGCTTTGAAGTTTTTTAAATTCTCCAGTTTACGTGGTTTGATCAATTTTCCGTTTCCTCATCTAGACACGTGCAAATTCTATTGCAGCCTCCATTTGAATGAAATTACCCATCTTTTCTATGGTCATGGATTGTCAAATATTGTATTGTTCTCAATTCCTTGGTTCACAAAATAATTTTGAAAATCAGGCATGAAATGGTGGAGTTTTCTTCTTCTCTGCATTTTTTCCACAATCGTGAATGACAGGCGTTCTCTTCCCCATCAAATTTTGGCTCCATTATCCATGGGTATGTGGACATATCTAATTGGAAGCAAGTTAATGGAGAAATTTAAGGTTTTGAGCCTCTTTGTAAAAAAGACTAAAGGTCATAGAGTGATCCGCAACCTCGCCATGTTATAAGGGAGAAAGTTAAACATTAAACCCACATCGAAGGTCAAAGCAGGTGGGTGGGCTGGTGGAGCAATTTGTGTTTTTGAGCCTGCATTGAAATAAGGTAAAATTATAAAAGTGGCCTGTGAATCTATCTCCACTCAGTGAGGCCACGTGTCAAGACCATATCAAATGCAGGTGAATGGGCCAAAATGTTCCAAAATGCCAAATCTCTATAAAGTCACAAAATGCAAAAGGAATCCTCCACGCCTGCTCCAGTAAATTTCTCCCATGTGGACAACTCTGGTTTAAAGTTTCAAAGGTAATATGAACAGTTCAAATTCAAAGTTACAAAATGAGTGTAATGACCACATTATGAAAAGTCTGGTTGTTTCCGCCATTGGGTTTCTTCACGAATCAAGAATTTGAACAGATGCAAAGGATTGAAGAAGATGTAATTGTTTCTTACTGAGAAAGAATAAGTTGTAACCGTTTCTTGCAAGATATTTAATGGCTTATTCAAGCATTGCAAAGTGTTGGCAATTGATCTTGTAAACTCACAAGTGCATTGCACTTAGAGGAAACAAAGGAGATAGCCATTTTCTTCTACTATCCTCCATTCTCAAAATTATTCCATTCCCACATTATATACAACTTCTGTTTAAGCATCAATACATGAAGAAGGATTTTGTATCCTCTTTGATGAGGATATTTTAGAAACTTTGAGTTCGCAATCTCATCTCATCTTGTTGCCATTTTTAGGGTTGTTTCTTCTCATGAATGCATGTGATGAATTTTCTAACTAGTGGGTGCAGGAATCTGATTTCCTACCTACAACATTAGTTTCTCCTACCATTTTTCTCACTCTCTCTCCCACTTTCAGACAAAGTTCTCTCTTGTAAGAATTTACAAGCTTTTCCACAGGGTCAGTGGAGTGCCCCTGTTGGATCCCCGACTGAAAGGCCACCATAGAAATCCATGCTTTCTCACGCATGCATACATGACAACTACACTGGTTAAGTAGAGGGACTTAAATTCCCAGAGTGTTGACAAGGAATTCACAAATTTGTCCACTTGAAAAATTCCCTCACCAAAAATAGGAAAAACTATCTTATAATAATCTAACTTTCCAAGGGACCAGGGAGAGAGCATGTATGAAAACAAAGCCTACACTAAAGCAGTGATACACCAAAAAAGGAGGGTATGGGAATAGCTTTCCAATGTGCGAAAAATGGAAGCAAAGTACATACTAGAGAGGGTGATAATAGTTCTCCACAATCTAGCAACTACATTCACAACAATATTCCATACACACACAATGATAATGAATCCCTCAACAACATAAAATAGACACAATATATTTGTAATGAGGTTGAAGAGGCAAAAATAATGCAAAAAACTTAGTAAGGGAAGATACATCCACAAACTTGCATCTATTTCTTCATGATATGCACAATTCAATCTATTACAAAATAAAGGCCTAGATCACCATGCAAGGATTCCACTATAAGGGCCTATATCACATTGGCTTCACAAAACCAAAATGATAGAGTTTTGCTACTTAAACTATCCTCCCTTTTACAATGAGCCCAGTATTCCAATTTATAGAGTTTTGTAAGAGAGAGAGAGAAGTGATGTAAATCCCAAAATCCACTTTCTAACCACTTGAAATATGTCATTAATGTGCCCAAATTATGATATATGACCTTCAGAAGGCACCCCATACTGTCCCATGACTTGTAATAGTGAAAAATGTCTACCCATGCTTCATTAAATGCATCTCCAACCATTAATAAAATCACTGTTCAAATCCTGACACGTTTCCCTTAAAATCATCATCAAAACTTCATCAATTTCTACATTTTTTTGTGTGTTTTTCTCAAAGTCATGATTCTAATGAGATCAATTTTGTGAAAATCCATTGAGAATTGAAAAAGTTATGTTCGTTTGAGTGTGAGAAGCTATTTTGAATTTGCCCAGAATTTCTTGCATTTTACAGGATTGGGAATTCAATTTCTTGGAGTTAGAGATGTCTCTTTCTTTTCACACACCTACCCAGTCTAATTTTGTGAAAATCAAAGTTCTAATTCAAAATTTATGCCTGTTTGAACTTTGGGGGGTTGGTGTTCCACATGGGCTCTCACAATCCACATTTAACCACTTTCCTTTGTATTACAGGTTTTGTGGGTTTTCAAAGAACTCATGTCCCTACGGTGAAAGGGCCACCTGGGCTGTCAAAATTCACCTTATCCACAATGTACTTAGTCTCCTTGATATGTGGCAATTTCTCCTCCATGAGGAACTCACGTCCCCGTCGTACTTGTGCCACACGGGCCACTTTTCTCTGTGTCACCCGACTAGGACTATTTTGTCCTCACATGTTTGTCATTGATTGGGCCATGAGGGCCATTAAATTTTCTCCACCCACTTTGCTTTTGTGTTGGTGAAATTGTGAATTTTGGGCCTAACTCATCCTTGGGCTCTACGGGCCAATTTTTTCCGCCTTTGCCGCAATGCTTCACACTGCCGTCTAAGTTAGAGAATGTGGGTTTTTGGGGCCCAAATGTCTCATTTTGACTAGACCACGTGGGCCGTTGACCCTCGCCTTATCTGTAACATACTCCCATGGGAATTTCTCCTTTTGTACGCACGAATGGCCCCAGTGAAACTTGGGCCTTCCAACTCCGCATTTGCCACATAATTCCTTCCCCTCAGCCATTTCGGTGCAAAATTTTTCCATAAAAGCCATCAGCTCATTCGATGGCTCGGCAAGCCATGGAAAAATTCGACTGTGTATTTAGTGTTGCCCTTATTTACTACTCAAACTAAGTCGAGCTCGCTATGCCACTAGAAATAGCTCGATGCCATCTTAATGCTTCCTCGGGTCTGTCAATTTTTTTTGACTTTGTTCTAAGAGCTCACCATGAATCTTCATGACTTTCCTTCGATTCACAAATACTTGGACCATGTAGTAGCTTGACCTCGGGAATGAGTGTCAGCATCCCTTTTCTCCCTTTTTAACTTGTCGAGTATGAACTTGAGCTTGATCCACCTGCAAATGAATGGCTTGGTCTTCTCTAAACAACTTGGTAAGCCCTCTTTCTTGCAATGTGTCCTGAGTGTGGCATTTTATAAGGACATCTTGATGGGAAATATGATCTTGATGCACGATTCAACAACTTAGTTCTCATATTGCATGGCTCGGTGGATCCTTTAGGACTTTGGTGCCAAAACATTTCTCACTTAGCTCGATGCTACCCATGGAACAACTTGTTCTCTTCGCAAGATAGCTTGGTGGGAAATGGAGTAGCTTAGTCATGAGCTTGACCAACCCATTAGAATCCAAAGGTAAAAATTTAACCTTTCTTAACTCCTTCTAATTGATGGATCTCACCTAGCACAAAAAATAGCATGAACATAGAATTTCCCATTAATGTTGTATAGTGGGCCCCACAATACAAGCTTGTCAGTTATCCAATTTTCTGAGGTAACAAAGTTGGATAACATGTACTTCATACTTCAAGTTTTACCTTTACTTTCTTAACTTCTTCATACCTCTCATCAAATAATTCACATCTTCATTAATCTTATTTTTACCTGCATATTCAAAACTCAAGAAACTGTTAGATTGAAAAATAGGAGGCTTGCATGCCCCTTTCATCTTCTTCATGACCCACTCTTTATCTTCTTCACTCTTGGCTTCTTCACACATCATTTTCACTATGTTTTTCTCTTCCTCAATTTTCTCATAATGTCCATCAACTACATGTTATGATTCATCATTCATTAGACCTTATTTTTGGTCCACAAGCACTTCATCCCGTTCTTCTTCTCTCTTGATTTCATCTCTCTCTTGTTTCACTATACCATCTTATTTTCTCTTGACCTCCTTTTTCCTTGAGGCCTTCTCATTCTCTTTGCATATTTGATTTTCATCTTCTTTTGTTGATGAATACTTCTTCTTTCTCACCTCTTCCTTGGACCTCTCTTGGTCTTCCTTCTTAAGTTCCTTCTTGTGTACTACATTATCCTTGTTATCAAAAACTTGTAGAAACATGTTTAAGGCCTCTTTTAATACCTCTTCATCTTCATGTTTACCTACTCTATACCTCTAAATTTGCATTTAATATTGGTCATCCTCTTTGCTCTCAAACTTGCTTGGTTTCTCATAAAACTAAAAGTCCTCCTTTACCTTCATACCTACACCATCACTCTCAAAATCAATTTTGAAATTAGATATATAAGGCTTAACACCCCTTAGTAGAGTCTCCTTGCATGTTTCCTTAGTTTGCATCAAGATATTCTTAGCTGACATCACCATCACCAATCCTATTTCTGGCTCTTATTCACCTATAATGGGAAAATGAGCATGCTTTTCTCCATTTTACACAATAATGTAAGTATTCGTCTTACCATTATGTACTGCTTATTTTTCATATTGCCATGATTTTCCTAACAACACACATCCATAAGTACTAAATCACACAACACTTTGTACTTGTATCTCCCAATCTAAAATTCTACTTGACATTGTTCCCTAACCAAAAAATGATGACCTTTTTGCATCCAAGACACTTGATATGGGTTAGGGTGCATTGTTGCTTTCAGACCTATATTCTCTGCCATTTCAAAAGAAACTAGATTTTCAGTGCTTTCACTATCTATGATTATATTGCAACATTTTCCTTTTGTTTTACACCTAGTTCTGAACAAATTTCTTCTCTGAGTCACATTATGCGTTACCTTGTTTTGTTTTAATAGAAATATTCTAAATAAAAGAGATTTACTTTCACCTTAAAGAATATGATCAACATCTCTATCATCCTTTTTCATCCTTTCTTCCATCTTATGACACTCATATGCTTTGTGTCCTGCAAATCTATGATGTTTGTAACATTAACCTGTAAATTGTACTCTGCTATTTAACCCATTTATCTTCATAAGGATCATATTAGCTCTCATTATTCTCTGATTTTCCTCTATACATGTCAACCTTCTCATCAAAACATCCATCATCCTATCCATCTTCTCTTCCAAATATGGCCTTCGCTCTTCTCTAACATGCACCATTTTGATTCTTATCTTTCCTCTTATACAATGTATTAAACCTATTTCAACTTCTTCAAGTATATTTTCCTCCTCTTATACAAAAATGATGTAGAGCCAAATCCCTTACTATTAATCCACATTTTTTGAATGATCACAAAACTCAAAACTATCTTGTAAGCCTTTAAACTAGCTATTCTTCCAAAGAAAGACTCTCCAAAATCATGTAAACTTTGAGTTTATGACCTTATTTCACTAATCCCATTATTGTTCCATGTTATTAGAAATTTAATCAAGTCAAACCAACCATCAAAATGATCCAAGTCACTCAAAAGATCCAACTTTCTTACCTTCTTGCAAAACTACCGTTTTCCAAGCTTCTTAAGCAAATGCCACAGGTGATTTCATATTTGGAAAAAAAATACTAACTTACAGACCAAAGTATAAACTAATTTAGATACCCTTTTGGGCCTCCAAGATGTGTGCAAAATTTGATTCTCTAACTCCCTTCCTAGGTACCTTTTCTACACCCACTCCTTCCTTGCTTAAAGCTCCTTCTAGCATGCCTTTAATGTTTTTCCACCTTAAATTTTGTTATAAGGAATCAAATGAAAAACAAACTACCATTAAAGACACCCATTTGGATATATTATTTGTGTACAAAGTTTCAATGTGACATTCTTTGCAAAAACATCTCCAAACTCATTATTCTAAGGTTTTAATTAGGCCTTCATAAATTGTATCAGCTCTAGTAACAAGACTGACATGTATTGTAGAGAGTATAAGAGTGATGAATCTTTAAGACCCAAAAAATCAGTGATAGGAAGGTATTAAGATTATATGTTCCAATTTTTATGACCTAATTTAACCATCAAGGTCTTCAAGTAGGCAATCCTTACTCCAAACCCTTATTTCTTCCTCTTACAATCTTAACCTATATTGTCAATAAATGTGACTAAATGGAGACTGTTCAAGCTTCCAACCCTCAATAATATATTACCAAAATATTATTAGGTAATGTGCTCAAATATTCAAAGGTAAATACAATATTTAAAACTTCCAAAAGCCAATAATTATGAAACCCTCGGTAGGGTTTTCTATAATACCTGAGTAAGGAAATATACTTACCAAATCCTTCTCACATATCTCCAAGGCTTGAAATCACTTTCTTTAGGTCTAAATAAACATGTAAAAGATATACATCTTGACAGTATACTCCAATTCCAATAAAGTGTGAGATAGGTCCAACTAATTCCTTTACTCAACCCCTAAAATAGGGGTTTCTTAGTCTTATAACAATTATATCAATGAATGATCCATATCCTTACTTGGGATGCTATCTTTTGGAATGAATGGGATTGTGGATGTTTAATATTATTATTTGACTATATTAGTGAACCTTTTAGATAAAACACTCTCACAAATGTTGACAAAATTAACCTAAACGACCTTCAAAGATGACTGCTACAATTTCTCAGGTTTATTCAAACATCAACAACACAAGAAACTAGTGAATCCAACACAAATGGATCTTAGAATACCTCTTACCAACCTTAAAAAACACTATCAACAAGGTTAACAATCTATACACATGCATTTCAAACCTTCAAAGCAACAAAACACAATAAGACTATTCACAGTTTTATTTACAAACAAAATTTCTCCTTTCTTTAATCTTGGAGCTCTCTTTGATTCTCATTCGAATGAAATGAATGGAAATTAGTTACAAAATGATATATATCCTTCTAAGCTAGTTTCAACCGAATAGACACCCCTTAAGACCCTTGGTATCATGATTATCTCTTAACCCAACATTGAGATTTTGGGCTACAACTCCAAGACACTAACTCTTAAACACACATTTATGACTCCTAGATCTCTATAAGTATTTTCAAATTCTTGACACTCCATACATTATCCATAGAGTACATTAAAACTCCTAAGAAATCCAAAATGGCTTAAAAAATCCATATTTGTAGTTTTGGAGGGAAATTACACAATTTTAATTTGTTAAGGACTAGATACAACCTACCACACTTGGAAGACTCTAGAGGACATCTTAAAGGACTAGCTAAAACCTAACACACCTAGATGAATCTATAGGACTTCTTGAACCTACCAACACACCAAAAAGCTAAATTTTTGATGTTGTAAGCTATATTTACATGTTAGGAGTGTTTTCTCCTGCATCATTAACTCATATAAGGGAAGTGCATGGAAATGGGGGGCCAAAAGAGGGTCTTAAGTGGGCACTTTTTTCTGAAAAAATAAAAAACGTAAACTTGTACGAGTTATTTGAGATAGTTACACTCAAAATTTGAAGAGGTTATAAGAACATGAATTGTAGCTGTTATCATTGGGTCATAACACCCTCTGATTTACACAAGTGTGTGTGCTTGAGCTAACTTTGTAACTGGGTAACATGGGTACTATCTCTAAGTTGTGGGACTTACTACTTGAGATAGACCTCCAGAGAAAGTTGGCTCTTCTTCCTACTCCTAGTGCAAAATAACTTTACGGAAATGAAGCTACTAACTATATCTACCCTACAATTTCTACGGGGTCAGGGAGAGAGAGAAATAACATGCAAATGAAGGAAAAATACACTACATAGGCGATGCACCAAAATAAGGGTATGAGAATGATCCCCAATGTGTGAAAATGGAAGTAAAATGTAGGTTAGAGAGGGTGATAACAGTTCTCCATAGTCTAAGAAAAAAACTCACAACATATTTCCATGTAAGCACAATAACAATGAATCCATGCAAGAGCATAAAGTAGACACAATATATTTGCAATGAGATAGAAAAGGAAAGAAGAATGCAAACAAACATAGCAAGCAAAGATACATCCAAAAAATTGCATCTATTGCTTCATTGATATGCACAATTCAAGCTATTACAAAATAAAGGCTTGGCTCACCATGCAAGGAGTAGAGGAAGGCGAGTTTTTACATATTTTTTCAAAAACATGTAGGTTGTCATGTTCTTACAAGTCCAAGGCGTAGGTTTGGGAAACCAAAGTAATTCCAAGCCTGTAAAATATTGGTTTGGAGGCATAATTTTAGGGAACATGAGCGTGTTAAAACATGCTCATGTTCCTTAGAGTATAGGCATTATATTTGTTTGTGGTAGGATTTTATTTACAAAAATAAATGATTAAGTATAAGAAATAATATAATTTAAATTTATTTTAGTAAATATAAGAAATTAGGGTCACTCTATGCCTTATGGAACTAGTCTCACATCTCCATGAGTCACAATTTAGGATATAGTTTTTTATAATCTAATCTGGTCAATACATAGGTAATTTTCAGGATTTCAGCATTCAGCCTAAAGATTTTAGCATTTAAATTGTATAATTGATGTCTATGACCTTCTGAGTGATCACAACCTTTATGAGTTTCACATGTTTAGGTTATTGGGGCCTTTTGGATTGTGCAATGACATTTTTAGGAGCTGTTAGATATTGTCAAAATTAGATATTTACAAACCTCACAACTCTCTAAAGGAAACTAATTGCTCAAATATATGCACTCATGATGATGCCTGTATAATACATAACAAATCAAAACACATGTGTTGGGCATAGTGTCAATTGGTGTTGTCATTAATCGGAGCTCCAAGTCAACAGTTAATGGAAAATGGTTTAGGATCAGTGGTCATAGGAGTTCAACATGAGGCTGTTGATCAATCCACATTAAAGCATTTGACGGTTGCGTTGTGGGTAGTGCAGGTATTTTGGTGTCATGAAGTGTTGTCATCCAGTGACAGTTTTGCCGTTTGGAACCAAAAGGGGAAGCTTCATTGCATTATCCGCAATTATTAATTTGAAACCTTCAAGCCTTGTGAGAAAAATGAATGTCTCTAACATCCGTAGAGGAATTCACGTAGCTCCACAAAACTTGTGCCTATTTTTTCCCTCATAACTTACGCCTGTATATGCAATACTTTTAACCTCACTTCCATTCCTTTGCAAATCAGGTGAATCAGGATTTTACACAACCTGTGGCACACTGAGAAATTGAAGGGACCGCTTTGGCCATCAGGAGCTCACGATTTTGATTCGCAAGTCAATAGGTTACGCTCGACATTTCGGACCCAAGTCGAGGGTCAAAGGCAATCCTAGTTCTGAAAGCAAGCATTCCACCCAGTCGAGGTGAGATTAAAATAGTGCCTTTTCCAGATTTATCGAAGTTTGTAGCAGATCTTTGCTGAGGTCCTTACAGTTCAGAGTTTCTTGCAGCCATGGAAGTTAGAAAATCAAGAAAAAGGCATTGCCTTAAAAATCCAAGAAAATGGCCTAAAATCCTATTTATGCCTGTTCAAGTTCGAAGAATTTTTGTAAGTTATAGAATTTACCTCGAGGGTCAATGACGTTGATAAAAATGGAATTTTAGAGTCTGAATTCCGAATTTCTGAATTTTTTCAGAAATGGTTAAGTGTAAGTGGGTTTAAATCGTATAAAATGTCAAATAGGTGCTCCTATTTTTGTAAAAAAATATAGTAGACAATCAGTCGTGCCACCCCCCCCACCCATTTTTTGAGAACTATTTAGTATTTTTGAAAACCCTTTGGTAGAAAGATAAATTCGGAGCATCTAGGGTTTGGGATAGATTTTTTTACATTTTTCTAGTGAGTTTTTAATTTTTTTATGATTTTTTAAGTATCAAATATTTTGAAAATTAAAAAATAATCTGATAGCGTGAGGCCCCCCTGACTACCTCAAAAAATATCAAAAATTAATTTTTTTTAATATGTATAGAGTTAGTCCTAGTTTGAGGACTGTATAATTTTTTCAATTTGGAGAAGTGAAACAAAGATACATGACAAATGGATAAGTCCATTTACAATCACTAAAAAATAGAGGTATAAAAGACATAGTTTGAAATAAATATAAATGGAAACCTTAGAATAGTATAGAAAATATATATAAAAGTATAATATTTAGAAAGAGGATAGTTATTCTTGATGTCATGGAGGATTATTATTTATAAGAAAGATAAAAATCATTTATAAGAAAGATTGCAATATTTTTGTATGATCCTCTATCAGGTGATATTTAATGCATATTTCATTCAAAAATGACACAGGTTGTTGTGTTGTTATAGGTCCATGGAATCAGGTTCTGGGAAACCAAAATGAATTTCCAAGCCTGTAAAATTTTGGTTCCCAACAAGGCATAAGTACAAGGGAGTGCGTACTGGGTTAGAACAGTGGCTCAAGCTATAACGCATACACGTTATAGACTATTTTATATGTATTGTGGCAGGCTTTCTATTTACAAAAATAAAATAAAGTTTAAATTTTCATTTATTATTCTTTATATTTTATTATTTCTTATAATTGTAAATTTATTTTATCTAAATATAAGAAATTACGGTCACTCTTCACCTTATAGTAATTAGTCTCACAGCTCCATGAGTCATGGTTTAGGAGATCAAACTTTTCATAATCTAATACTGGTTAGTACATAGCTATTTTTCAGGATTTTAACATTTAGCCTAAATATTTCAGGAGTTTCAATTCTATAATCCGTGGATGTCTATTTTGGGAAATAATATAGTCATTTTTTAGGTTTTCAGGAACCTTTTGGATTGTTTACTGACATTTGTAGGAGTATTAGATGTGTCAAAATTAGATTTTACATGCCTCATAACTCTCAAAGATAATTAACAATTTCTCAAATATATGCACTCATGGGAAATGCCTTATGTTATACATAACAAATGCAAAAACATCATGTTCAACATAGTTTTTGTTGCATCACCTCTGATAGTTTAGTTGACATTACATGATAATCTTAGGGTTAACCACTGTCTCATTGGAAAGTTAGTGTATAGGTTTTAATCAGTACAAGAATCCTCTAAAGCTTGGATAATGGTGTTCTCTTGTCATGACCCTTAAGAAGACCTTCATCTGGATAGAAGTCTTGTTTGTGAACCCACAGCTCTGGGAAAAGCTCTCTTATTCTTGTCAATATTATCTACTAAAATGGTACACCTTTAAACCTTCATATACGATGGATGTTTCCAACATCATAGGAATCAATGCACATTTTAAAATGCCTAACTGTTTCATAAAGAATTCCTTACAGAGCTCCTACGTAATCTTCAGAGAATTCAGGTTTCACCATTAGAGTGTTTGTTCCCTATACCTAGAAAACCATCATTGTTGAGCACATAGTCTCTTGAATGATCAAACCTTTCCTAAATATTCCTAAATTACCTTTAACACTTCATCACAAGTTTCATCCTCAATGTCACCTCTGGATGCTGAAGATATTTCCTAAACTCTCTCAGAGGGTGTTTTATTAGCTCCAGAATGGCCAAAATAACTAGCATGGAAGTTGAAAATTTTGAAGCATGACAACTAAGCCCTTAATTAAAAATAAGGCTTCTATGTCATTGTGCATCCTTCCTCTGGTGATGCATGAACATCTTGTTAATAATCAATTTTTGCTTTCTTACATGACTAGGGGTGTCTTTCGTCCATTTGAGATGGTCATAACTTGTACTAGTCCATTTGGACTCCATAGGAAAGAATAGGGAGTTTCTCTCTAAATGTATAATTTCAATATTTGAACTGGCTCTAGGTATGTAATAGGCTTAGGCGTTAAGGGACACAATCCTCTCAGACGAGATATCATATTTGGAGGTTAGAGACTATTTTGTAAAGCATTTTCACGTGTAAATATCTTGTTTTGGATTGTCTTCTTATCTATAATGGTGTTCAAGGCTTCATGGAACCCTCATAGTGTCCAAGGAATGGAAAATAGATAAAAATACTTACTCAGACTAGACTATACCCTATTTTAGAAGTTTAGTAGTATGTAGCATGAACATAGTGATTCAATGGAATCCTTGAGTATATTTCAAGGAATTTATCATGAGGACTTGTGTTGTAAAAGTCCAGAAAAGGTAATAAGACATCTAAAGGAGGATTTATTAAATTAAATTTGTGTTCACAATCCTAACTGTGTGTGCCCAGTCTTAAGGGCCCAGAATAGGATATTCATTATAAAAGTTAATAATTATGATTGGTAGAGTCCTTGATAAGTGTGGAGGGAGGTAATAAGAATACCAAGAGTTTAAAATATCCCTAGTACAGGTTATAATAAGAATAAAAGCAAAGGAATGTGCAAATACCAATCTAGCAATGTTAATGCCCAGTTTGAGGTCTAGGAAAGATGTAATTTTATAAAAATAGTCTTTATTCCATTTTTTTAAAGTTGGTGGGGGTCTTTGAAAATTTGGAGGAATGTCTAAGGGAATTAAGGACTCATAAAATTAGGGCATAAGGACAGAGTATTGAGTGGTTAGTAGGTAAAGGAAAGCAAACGTACAATCATGTTTCTTTCTTGTGATTGTTAAAACCAACCTTGAGAAATAATTGTCTTATGAAATAAAATAATAAGGAAGTTGTATCTATCATTGAGGGAGTGGTGTTAGAATGTTTTAAATCCTTGAGGAACATGGGAAAATACTTATATAAATTTAATCAAGAAAACCTATCGATTGTCCTGCACTAGTGTCATGAAGAAGTTCTAGAGAGAGTAAGGGTTTCTATGAAAATTATTAAGTGAAAGAGGAAGATTTGAGTGATTTGCATTAGTGATTAGGAGAGGGGTAAACACAATGAGATGAGTGAAAATAAGATTGAGTAAAATTCAAAGTGAAGGTGAAAAATAGAGTTGAGAAGATTGTTTAGTGCTTGAGAAAACAAGGAGTCTTAAAAATCCAAAAGTTTAAAATCTAGTAATATGATGGATAAAGGAGTAATGGAGCATTGATATTTTCTTAAGTAATGTGTATGGGTGTGTTGAAAGGTGAATGTAAGTTTTAAACATGTGGTAATCTGTAATGCCCCGTTTATAACAAAAAATAATAATAATAAAATAAAATAAAATAAAAGAACTAAAATTAAAAAAAAAAAAACCGTGATAGTGGGGTGAAATCTTAGGGAAAAATTATGGTTTTCTTACATCGTTTTGGTTGTGTAGAGAGAGAGAGTGCAGCTACCGCCGCCATGGGGGGGGCAAATCTAGTCTGTTTTGCGCAAATGCCTGAAAGAAAGGTGGTTTGCAGTTTTTTTTACTCAAATCAATGCTCTTTGGGCGTTTTCTTGTTTTCTTTCAAGGAGATGCCTCACCAAATGTCATCCCATGGATTTTCCATGTTTTCCTTTTGCATCCTGTGCCAACATCCTCTTAGCCTGCGTCAAAACTCGAACTCCTTTTCCCGCATGGACAACTGCCAAAACATGAACTGGAGAGGCGTTTTTGTCAGATGTTGCAGTTGCTACTGCCCTGGTAGACATGTTTGCGTAAAACAGACTTGTAGGAGGCCTATGAACTATTGGATAGAATGCCCCAAATAGATGCGGGCTCATGGAATGCCATGAGGGAAGGATATGCACAAATGCATTTGTTGAAAGGCCTTTGAAACTTCCAAGAAAATGTATTTAGTGCCCAGTTTGGCATGTATGCAAAATGTGAAGGCATACACAACTCAGGCGAACTGTTTGACAAAATACCTGAAAGATATGTGGCCTCCTGGGTGGCAATGATAGCAGGTATGAAAAAAATGGGTTTGTTAAAAATATGTTGAACTGTTTGTTTTAATGCCTCAAAGAAATGTTGTCTCATGGAATGCCATGATGGTAGCATATGCAAAAAATGGATGTGAAGAAAAGGTCTGTGATTTGTTTGGCAGAATGCCTCAAAAGATATTCTAGGACATACCCTGACCATGTAAGCTTCATTTTTGTTTACTTAGCACTTAGCCAGGCAGGATTCAGTGCATGAGGGTTGTAAATACTTTGATGGCATTAGTGCCTCTTGTAGAATCATGCCTAGAATTAATCATTATGTTGCTGGTTTTTGATGGGCACATTAACTGTTTGCAAAATACCCCAGAGAGTTGTTTTATCATGGACAACATGATTTGCAAAGTATGCACAACCATGGTTTGTTAGATCTGTATGCAAGGTGGTTTATAAACAATTTGGTGCTCATAAAGATCAGTTGAGCTTGGATTCATTCATGGAGATATGCATGTTCATAACCTTTGTAAGCATCCTAAATCCTTGTGCCGAAATGTAAATCTTGGAGCAAGATTTTTGTGTGGTGGACTTGTTGCTTGTATGTGTTCTAACTAGCTTGGGGCACCTCGTACACTGCATCATCGATTAATAGGATTTGTACGAAGTGGGTACGTTAAAAGCTCAGAATTTTTCAAGCAACTACTTATTCTATTGGAAAAAATTCAAGTGATCGGGAAGTTGGTGTGACGTGGTGGAGATTAGATCCAGACTTGTGAACCGGTTGGCGAAGTGCTCGAGCAAGATGTTGAACCAAAGCCTGCAGCTTCGACCGACTTCGTTCTCCAGGCATGGTTCTTCTTTCCTTACCTCTCATAATTCTCGTGTTTTAGTTCTCTTTTTCAACTGAATAGAATATTAAGTTATTAGATTTTTAATACAGTTAAATGTCTCTTCAACTCATTGCAAAACAATAAAGCGTCATGTCGCAACTCTCAAAGTTTTTTTAACTCGTCTACTTTAAACCATGATCTATCATCCTCACTTCGAAATGATCTAGAAAACTCTTACCCTTATTGATCGCTCCAATATCATTTTATCGACCTAACGAATTTGACTCCCCATTGATTAAGTTGACCTTCTTCCTGCTTAAAATGGTTAAATTTTGCATTTTCCGGAGACTCACTAAGTGCCCTTCGCAACTCTGGAAACGAGATGTGAAGTTTCATTCGTGTACCTTGGTATACGAGGAGTCACCTTGATTTTTGGTTTGACCCGAAACAATCATATGACATCCTTTTGACACTCTTATAGGAGCCCTGTTACACCGGTTTACAACAGTAGAGAGTTGTTAAAAGTAGAAAGTTGGCTTTCGTTTTGGACCACCAATTGAAACCTGGAAAGAGAAATCATGTTCCGTCTTCGCAAACCTCTAGCGTTTATACTAGAAAAATGCATGGAAGATTTAGCATAGGAAATAGCACCTTTCAGGATAGATTGGCGAAGCCATTTTGTAGGCCTCTAGTAGCAGTTTGACGAGGTCAAACTGGTCCAATTTCGTCTTGTTGCTCTAGAAAACTTGTCGCCGTTTGAACATGGTTTTCTAGTTCTCAGTCCTGTCGACTCTGATGAATTCTCTTTATATAGGGGAACTAGTAGGAGATGTCTTGTTACGTCTTCTTCATCAAAAGTCAGTTATGGATGCAGTTTTCTGGGCGCTCGAGCTAACTTTTGTCATTTTACAACTTGGTGAACTACGACCAGTGGCCCCGAAAAAATAGCCGTCAAACGCAAACCGTGCGCTCTTTTTCAATTCCGTTAGTTGCAATGAACTCTTGGTATATTTGGGGACACATAGAAAGTTAATCGTGATGTTTGTGCTCATCGGAAGATAACCTTTGGAAGCAGTTTCTTAGCCTCCGAGCCCGTTTTGTACGTTTTGTAGCTAGTGAGAAAATGTAAAAGTAGAAAGCTGCGGACCCTTGTAGGGTTACCAAATCACCCTGGAAACTTTTAACACACGTAAATAACTATTTAAAAACACTATAATGAAACTTGTGTGTATTAGAACTTTTGAAAAAATGATGTTTTCTCTCTCTTCCTTTCTCTTTCTCTCTCCTAGGTTTATAAAATGAAGAAAAATGAAATGCAATGAATACATATTTCTAGACCTTTTTTATTTCGATTGCAAATTATAATTATTGTCAGATGTAAATGGGAAACTAAAAAATGATAATTATGATTGATTAGGGTGGATGCCATGCCAGCAATTTATCGTTGATATCTTGCTCACGTGGGTTTTGCAGGATGGAAGAATGACGACAAAAAGGTGATGTGTAATTTAATTATTATTATTGTAATTTTTATAGGTCATTGTAAAATGAATAACTGTCTAATGTAGTCTCTTGTTACAGAAAAGTTATGATTGAAATTGTTAATATGTAGGAGATGCTAGTTTTAGGGATATCTTAGGAAATGTGCATCTAATTCACCGGTTCAATTTGATTCTTAGTTGTGTATGGCAAAAGAAATATTTGACATATATATAGTAAATGAAATTGAAGTTAATATATTGTAGTACTTTTTCAGCATTCAATAAATGTTTAAATTAATTTACTGGGTTATCTTCTTACCTTGCAAACATAATAAAGAGCTATAATGGGAACACTCAACCTTAATAAAATATTCGTGTATAGCTTTCTTGCATGTGTGATTCCTTTTTACCATATAAGAAATTTTAAACCGTAGGACAACATCAAACTTTGCACTAGATGAGACCTCCTAGGTTAGGTAAATAAAACCCCTAGTTGGAGTTTACCGTCATAGTCTTTATGTCTAGCGACATTGTCGTGAACCCATATTTAGGAATGTCATGGTCCAACCTACCCAGAGTATGTGGTTTCCTTCTAGATTTGGTAATCATGAGAAGAATGTCCTCTCTTCAGGTCCGACACTAGGCTGAGTGTTAAAGACCACCTTAGAAGTCACCTTATGATTCCTTGTTAGAAGGAATGACTAGTGGTGTAACCCTCCCATCTGTGGAGTAGGTAGAGATATTACTCCCTTGTATCCTATTGGATTTCCGAGCCTTACAAAATTAGATCTAGATATTAACTTCATCAGTGAATGAAATCCCTGTTGGATCCAAATGACCTAAACGAAGATCGTGATATAGTTGTTCTATGTCTTGCATTCTCGTTAGTGAACCCTTTTGTCCCTCGTAGATAAATGTCTTGTTAAATGGGTATGTAAAAATTTAGTGCCTCGACATTTCACAAAAGGATTATAGGGTAAATACATTTTAACCTTAATCACACCTATAATAGAGATTGAAGCCCTAGGTGAAACTGGAATTAAGCTAACCATGTGCTTTGTTAATATGTCAGACAAGTACTATCATAACTCTTATGTTTAAAACGATAGTAATCATGAGACCCTAGTGCAATGCAAAAGTAAATCATCTGAGAGTAACACCAAAATTTAAGGTTAGGAATAATGTTGCTGGGAGTCCTTATGACCTAATTTAAACATCTTCATGTGGTACAAATAATATACATTGCCTTGGTGTGACCAAACATCGAGAAAACAAAAGATATACCTATAAAAATCAAATTTGGAATTTAACAAGCTATTGAATTATAATAATAATGGTAGTGAAATAACTATTCCATGATTGATGGATGTTCTTGGGGAAAAAAAACTATTTCAAATCTATGTCTTCCTTGATCCCAAGATTTCACCTTGACATCACGTTAGATTCACTTGTGTAACAAGGGTAAATTTTAAACATTAAATAAATGCTTGAGAAGCATATTCTTAACATAAGAACAAGATAATTAAGTATTGTATATGTGATTTGAATTGTGCCAAATATGTATGTCAGTTATGGAAATTTATATAAAGTATAGGAAGCCAACTTGAGAAGGTCGAATTGTATTTTCAACCGCGGAATAAACTTAAGAAAATGTAGGCGGACAAACGAGAAAATATATCCTTTCTCATAATGTCCTTGGAATGTTAACTTTAACCAAAAATAGATTTAAAGTAATGATATGTCGTGGGTTCGCCGTTCCTAAAGTCACATTTCTTATGGTTGGGTCTTTGCTAGTATTCGTTTGTTGGGAAAAGTGTAGCATCAGCATGCCTATGGCATTTTCGTGTGTCTATGTGTGTCAATGATTTTTGTGATTGTCATATGCGAGTCGAGTTTCTGTACTTGAAGCCCACGTGGTGTTGTGTGTAGTGAGCAACGTAAGTAAAAAAAAAAAAAATTCCTGGTATTTTACTATTGTATTTGGGTGTGTAAAATGTGGGCACTACATAATCTATTAAACCCTTGATTTTGCTTTCAAACCCTAACTAGACCTACTTGAAACAAGGGAAAAGGAGAAAGTTGAATTGGGGAAATTTTACTTTGAGTTGAAGTTATATAAATAGGATTTTAAGGTACTCTGCATAATCTAGATAACTTGTCATCAATTCAACCTTTACCATGTCTCAAAGGAAAGTCCTAAGAATATCATTTAGTGTGTTTTAATGTGTATGGAATAGTGTCTAAGGGAATTATGTAGCTAATTAAACACCCTACATAACTTTTTAGAGAAAATATAAAGCATCTGAGGGTGATTTTAGAGATAATTGAATATGTATAAGTAAATTTAAGAAAGTTTAGGAAATAAAATCTTATTTAGGAGCAATCTGTTTAAGACTGGGTTTTCAGGTGTAGGGAATGAAAGCTAAAATGGTGAAAGATAACTTCTTTGGATGATTCCAGGAGTTTTGGAAAGAGTTGGGATTAAAAAAATAGGCATTGGAAATATATTAGAATGATCTATAAGGTTGAATAATCAAAATTTATTGAAGGCTTAAATAATTCTTGTCAAAACTCTGCAAATGCCCATCCCAGTTCAAAATGAAATATGACCTAAATTTTGAGCTGCAAGAAAAATTAGATTTTTAGAATAGTTTCATTAATCATAAAATGTGATTTGTAGTGTTTCAGTTAAGTATGGAGGTCAATAACACGCAACTCATCCTCAAATTTCATTTAAGGATTCATCCCCTATCTGGAGGAGGAAACCCATTTCCATGAGTAACAACTTGAGAAAAAAGGTGTCCATTTACCATAAGCATGCTTCCACCTAGGTGTCATCTCGGTAAATAAATTGAATTGTGAAGGAGTCATCATGTTAAAATGTGAGATGTGGAGCTTAAGGAGTGACTTGATGATCATTACATCTTGACTCTATCATTGTACGCAAATTATCTCTCCAAAGAACAAGCTAAAACGAGCTAATCATGCCATCGAGGTATCCAAGACCATCATGTGTGAAGTATTAAGACATTTTCTATCTCCATGAGAGACATATGAGAAAATATGTGTATGAGAATCATGAATTTGATTCCATGAAAGGATGATTTTATATCCAAGAAATATGAGGGGATGATCTTCATATGGAACTCCCTGTTTCCAAGAATGAACAATCATCTGATTTCAATTGATGCAATTCACTTGGTAGTATTCTTAAGAACTCATTCAACACCTAGTAGTGTGATCACAATTTAAGGAGGAGGAACATTACAATCACCTCATTTTGGCCATAGGACAAGAATCCCATTCATGGATAAATCCTCTATCTAAAAAGTGAGGATCTCATTTTAATAAGAACTAAACAAACACCATAGAGTTTATTCGTGGTCACTAAAGTGAATTTTGGACCAAATTTTAAAATTGGTACCAATTCAAGCATTGGTAGGGCCAAAATCCAATCCAAAAGGTAAAAAAACCTACAAAATGACTATATGTTTTCGCAAAATAAAGGCTAACTACAATATATATTGCATAAAGGTTGTAGGTCATTTGCTAAAATCCTAAAAATGAGTAAGGACTAACTAGATTAAATTTTGAAAAACTATATTTTAGATTATAATTTTTGGAGCTATGGGACCACTTCCATCAGGTGTAGAGTGACTCTATTTAACATTCATTTTAATAAATATTCCCCCTTCCCCCTCCTAAAATTCATAAAACTTAAAATGCGTACGCGCTCCATAACAATAAGAATGCATAGGTGTTTTAGATTTGGAAAATACCAAACTTGAAAAATCATAATGCGTACGCGGTATTTTAAAATGCATACTCATTTAGGATAATTTCATGTTTTTTGTCTGATTTTTGGTCCCCCAGATTGGTGAACTTACCCCTAGTTACTATCCTTTATGGGTACATCTTATCTACCATGTTTCACATTTATATGATTTAATCACTACCTAGTTAGTATTGGTATAATATCATAAGTACACATTTTAATCTTGCATAATACATTTTGTTTCATTTGATCATCATTAGATATGAATTATACAATTTATTTGAAAAGGTACAATATTAATATAACGTTGTTTTTTGTTATATCGTTTTCCATATCATACCATGTTTATCAATCGAAAAATTTGTTCATCTATAATGAAACTATAAAATTAGTTATGATTACATAAAAAATATCAATAACTTTTATTTATACATTGTTATTAAAACAACACTTAAACACTTCCATATCTCGTAAAATGTGATACAAAAAAACAAGTATCTTTATTTAAATGTTATAAGGACAAGTCCTTATTTTTATGAAATACTGACATATAATTATTCATAATAGTATGATAGGAAAAATGCCTTAAATAAAATCGCAAAGATAAATCACTCTCTATATCAATTAAATACAATAATCCTGAATGAATTTTTAAACAATAATACATTTGAGACTGAACCTCCATTTGTGGCTGTAATGTGTAATTCTTTGCGAAGTCAACTACTGAAACAATAGTACCAAGTGGGAATGTGTCCTTGCTTAACTTGAATTTTTCATCCAACCATCGAGCTCTATGTGTGTGCCTTGCATACTCATAAAAAATTTCCTCTATGAATTTGACCATATATTCTGATATAGGTAATTATTTTCTAACAAACTCACACCTCTTAGATTATTTTCCATCTTTTAATTGATATGCCACCGATTTATATTTGGTGAAATTAACCAATTTTTTTCCTATTGAATATGTACTCTCCTCATGGATATAACTTTTCAGATTTGGTAAGCCACCGCATACATTGCACATTCCATCCAAACATGCTTTGTTATAAAAAAATTGCCTTGTTGATTTTTCACAAAATATTGTTAGAATAAATTCCCTTGAAGATTTTTGTGGGACATTTAATCCACACTCCTGCAACATGATGTCAGTATGCAAAACACGACGTATTTGACAAAAAAACATCATAATGTATTGAAAATTCAACATGATGCCTACAACAAGTGGTACGTGAGTGATTGATTTTCACATAAAAGGGTTTGCTCATTTCAAAGAATCTTTAGCTAATGTTAATTTGTAGATTTTCATTATTAAACTTAAAGAACAATTCTTTTTGAGTCATATCTAAGAAATGTTTTACACACGATTCACGATTACGAGAACCTATTCTTTTTTTTACTGTATCTCTTCTATTCGGTGACACTCTTGTGTTCTCATTCCAAAATTTTACAATTAATTCTTTTAGAATATCAGATGTATTCTTGTCTTTTCATGGAATTCTGCTAGAGAAATCCCAATAATCAGTGTTATTGACTGACTCAAGACGTTTACTTCTCTCTATTGCTTTCATTAGTATTTTTTTGTTTAGCTTCAAAGCACTACTTATTTTTCTAATCAAGCATTTATTAACTATTTTATCACTTACTATACAATTAGTAAGTGCACGTCATGTAACATTACTATCTTTGGTGCATCTTTTGCCACCTACAGTTTGGTATGATTTATGTATGTTTTCAACAACTGACACATTTTGATCAACAACATTAGATGTTCTTAACCCCAGGTTCTTCATTATAGGTCTCATCTTAATTAATTTCACCAATGTAACAAATAATTGACATCTTTGTGTGTCATTTAAATTTTCAAAGTAATTATCCCAAATTCCACTAGCTTTTCTTCTTGCATTTCTTTCAGACATTTTGTTAGGCATTGGTTTTATAATGTTTTCATCAATTTCAATTAAGTGAATTGGTTTTCTTCGCAAAATGGAAGGAGGTGTTATTAGAGTTGAAGATTCGTTTACAAGGTTACTTTCTTCATTCAGTGTTTTCATATAAATTTTGGGGTTAACATTTGGATTCTCAGGTAAGGGTTCAACAATTGGATTCATATCAATTTCTTCATCCTTACCAACATTATCATTCAATTCAATATCATTATTCATTGCAAAATCATTATTCATTACGAAATCATTATTCTCTACATTTTCATTATGTATCTCATCCCCATTTTCTAATACATTAGCTACATTTGATATAGCGGATGTACCTTGCCTTGCTCGAAGTTTTTGCATTCTCTTCAATTTCTTTATTCTCTTCTATTCCAATTGATCCGGTGTCATGTTATTGACTTTCCTCTTGTTCTTATCTTGATGTTTATCACCCATGATTAGAAAAAATAAACTAGTGTGGTAGGGGACAAAATGAACTACTAAAAAATCGTGCAAGAATGTAGAGAAAATTACAGACAAAACATAATGTTTGCAGAATTCCCATGAAAGAGATGAAAGGGACGTTGGGGGGCCACAATATATAAACAAATAAAAACGCGTACACATTATAACACGTACACGTGTTGTATTTTCTCTTTTTCCAAGCCATGTCTCAAGGCTTGGGATTTAGTTTGGATCCGTAAGCTTGAGGCATGGACCTATACAAACACAAAAAACATGTGTTTTTGCATGAAAATGTAAAAATGCCACTTCCTCTATGATAAATCAAAAGAAAACAATCAATCCATTTAAAAAAAAATTATACCACGACGTAGAGCAAGGTTTCTTCTTTCTAAAAATATAATTTTTCAATTTTTCTGACTAATATAAGGTTTCCATATTATTTATTTTCTAACTATGCCTTTTTATAGCTATTTTTTGAAGTGTAAATATGTCTATTTTTCATGGTGTATCTTTTTTTTTGGGTGATCGAAATTTTAAAAAAAATTATACTAGCCCAAACTAGGCATAATTCTATACATATTAAAAAAAATCTTATTTTTGATATTTTTTGAGGTAGTTAGGGGGGAGGCACGGTCGGAGCTCCATTATTTTTCAAAACATAAAATTTATGTACTAGAAAAATCATAAATAAAAAAATATTCGCTATAAAAATCTAAAAAAAATGGAGCCCAAATTAGATGCTCCTAGCTATCTTTCTAACAAAGGGTTTTCAAAAATACTAAATGGTTCTCAAAAAATGGTGAGGGGCACAAAATTCACTCTATTATGTTTTTTTTATAACAAAAATAGGAGCATCTGTTGATATTTTAGTTGTTTGACCCACTTAAGCTTATCCATTTTCAATAAAATATAGTAGCTTAGAAACTATACTCAAAATGCTACAATTCATATTTCTACAACATCTTCCAATTTTGAGTGTAACTATTTTGAAAAACTTGTACAAGTTGAAGTTTTTTTTTTCATAAAAATGCATCCACTTAAGACCCCCTATTGCCCCCCCCAACTTGGTGCACTTACCCTTGATTTCCAACATTATGAACTATAACATTACAATTTATAACAATTATATTTCTATCGTTAGGCTATTATTGCTCATTTGCTACATGTTATTCTACCTCAGGTTCCTCTTCTTCATTCTCACCCACAACCAGCTGCTCCAAGACAACTACACAATTTTGAGTATCCTGAAGGACTGTTAGGATTTCATCTAGCTTTTGGGCTATTGTATTTTTAGCCTCATTATTTTCCCTTCTCCTAACCATCATATTTTGTTGGACAATAGTAATATGTTATATTGGCATATGAACCCATTAAGTCTAACCGATGATAACCTTCAACTCTGATACCAAAATGTAACAACTAAGTTATTAATCATCCAAATTAAGGGAATTAAAAAAAAAAAAAAAACCCCTTAATCGAAATTAATGCCTTCAATGATTTTCAACTTACAACAATTAAAATATAACATAATTAAATGTTTACAATCCATCTGAAAAAAATGATAACCATGTGCAGTTATAAGGGTCAACTGGATCTACCCAATCCCCCTTAGTTCACTCTAACCGAGTATTTATAACTTGCATACTTTTGGTTAAACCTTTTGAACATGTCTTGAGAACTATGTACAACCCCGAAGTGTCAATCTAGAAAACATACAAGCCATAATCCATCTGGTATCTAACATAACAAATTAGGGGTTTGGAAAAAAAACAATGTATTCAACTAGTTACACTACTACGCCAAGATTTCAAGCATTGTATTGTAAGCTTAGTTTCGTTACTACACAAAATTCATCGAAACTTGTCTTCGTCACCACACAACCATCTTTACACAGTTATTTGGATATCATTTCATTTTTTTTTAGAATTGATTTTAGTTTTGAAGAAGTAGGAACCATAACCCAACCTTCTAATAGAAAGGATCCTATTAGTCCCATATTAGGATCCCTATGGGAAATATAGTGACCACATAATTACTTATATGTCATTAAGTACTCGTTATCCATCTTGCATCCATCCTAAGCTGGCATGATTAGGATTCTATATAAAATAATGAAGATTCATGATATCTACACTTCGTTTACAATTCAATTATCTTTATAAGATAAGTAAATAAGTTTGTCTTTACGATAGGTTGTTAGGTATCGTAATATGTTATCTGTTTCTCGATAGAGGATCATAGAAACTCATCTAGTTACTATCCTTTATGGGTACCTCTTATCTATTAATCACAACTTAATGTTGTCATTTATGATAGGTATATTTAACCATGTCTCACATTTATATGCTTCAATCACTATCTAGTATTGGTATTAATATCATAAGTACATCTTTTAATCTCACATAGTAAGTTTTATCTCATTTGATCATCATTAGATATGAATTGTACCATTTATTTGAAAAATTTCAATATTAATATATAACGTTGTTTTCGTTATATCATTTTCCATATCATACTATGTTTTTCAATCTATACATTTGTTCATCCATAGTGAAACTATAAAATCAGTTATGATTACATAACAAATATCAATAAATTTTATTTATACACTACCATTAAAACAACACTTAAACACTTCCATATCTCGTAAAATGTGATACAAAACAACAATTATATTTATTTAAACATAATAAGGATAATTTATTATTTTTCCAAAATAATGACATATAATTATTTAGAATAGTATAATAGGAAAAATGCCTTAAATCAACTTGCGAAGATAAATCATTCGCGATATCGATTAAATATAATAATCCATAACATACTTTTAAAAAATAATACATGATGAAATCATGAGTAATTATCCAATCAATCACTTCATATATGTCACTCTATCTTGCACACTGTAGGAGAGAAATGTATACATAGGTCAATTCTAAGAACTGGCATGAGTTATCTAACCCATATTTTTGTTGTATTTAATTTAAATAAAAGAATATGTTAAGGTTAACTTAACCAATAAATCATAAACTTCGTAATTCATTAATTATGTTTATATATCATTTCTCAAATGGAATGATACTACAAAAGTAAGCTAAGTTCTCAAATAATCCAAGCATCCAACTGTTGTTTGTAACTTTAAACTATTTTAATAACTTACTAATGCAATTTATTATAACCATAATCAAGACCACGATTTATATATCAACATCAAACAATTCTTAGGACTATATCACTAAAATAATATCAACAAGATAAGATTTATCTCAATACAACTGTTATATTCTAATAAATGAACTTAGATCACTCATTATTATCTTCAATAAATACCTAATCAATTGAATTGTTTAACTAAACAATCCCTAGTCATAACAATGAAGGATTTATGAATGCTTATAAATATTTAACATTCTCGTAAATAATACAAGGTGGTGAAACTTCATCAAACTTTATAAGTAATTAGTATAAATCTAATACCTTTCCAATTTCCATTATTTTTAGGTAAACAATCAATAGTTACTATATCTGCCAACATAAAATATCATCTATGAGCTTATTATCAAATACTCAACATTCAATATCAACATAGATTTCAAATAGTCATGATTCTAAGAACATAACCATTTCTTCAGAAAGGATTAATAATAAGTTAATGTCGACCCCTTGTCTTGCAATGATCTTCTATTTCGAAAGAATCAACTATCATTCATCTTATTCAACTATGAATGAACTAAATACCCACATCTAGTAAAGTTAAACCATAGCTAAGGGAATTAGTGCCTGCATTGTAAAAGAGGTTGTTAACCCATTATCATACTTCTAGAACCAAAAAAATGTGAAGGTTTTTTAATAGTATACAACCTGCCCACAAGAGCATAATTTACCAAATCACTTACAACAATTCTTTGCAAGCTCTAATCAAATTCTCTGCCAATCAAATTCTTTACAAGCTGTAATCTACATCCCAACTCCTGTAGCTCAGAGAATATTCTCTCATCTAACTTATTTATGCTCATCAGAATGATGTTCTTTGCCTTCATCCTCCATCAACACTTCTACGTACAAACCTTCCTGCACAAACACACACACACACACACACACACAAACACTTCCACATACAAACCTTCCTGCACAAACCCTCCTGCAACTTGAAATGACAACTTCACCTTCCTTCATTTCTGCCCTCGACTGCGTCCAAACGAACGATGGAAGATGAAGATTGTAGGTTTTTAGTTTGTGTTTTTATTTATTTTTCAAGTTTTTGGAATCCATGATTTTAAATAATGGTTTAGGTTAAGCACGTGGTTTTAATTTGTTCTTTTTTATTAAATCCATGGTTTGGTTTTTAAAAGTTTCGTGGTATTTTATTTTAATATTTTGGTGGTATTAAGTTTTGAATCGTGGTTTTTTTTTTAAATTTATAAATGGCTTTAGGTTAATGTTATTATAATGTTTTTGATTTTAGGTCATTTTTACACCGAAGGCGTTCTCCTTATGGGAAAGGTACTTCCAGACGTTTCTAATACTGTGTTAAATTTGACGGTTTGACAGCCGTCTAGACGTTTTCATGTTTTCCAGCAATTTTTAACAATTCCTTTTTCATTTTTTGTTGTGTTGATTTCTCTTAGAGGAGTGATTTGTGTGTGGAGCTGGCCTTCAAGAAAAGAAATCCGTGATGCTTCATTATTCGCCACACTCGAGCGAGAGGAAACATGGGCGCAATTGAAGCCGAATTAATCGCAGCATCGCCATTATGATCATCATCCTCTTTAGGGGGCTCTACTGTTATTGAGAGTGGAGGGGGGTTTGGACGGGTGTAAGCACTCTTTTCTGTGTCGGAAAGGGATTTCCACAGAAGAGAGAACGCCTTGGTAATGCTGGTTTCAGGGTTGGATTGCTTCACTTTCTCTGTGTTGAGAGTGCATAAATTGAAATAGGGGGAGATCTTATTAGCTTTTCCATCCTCCTCATTGTTGGCCTTTGACCTCTTGCCTAATCCAGCCATGAGAGAGAGAGAGATATGGCTTCCTCCTCTTCGACGACATAAAAACAGGAATAAAGTTCGCAGTTTTGTCATTTGCAACAGACTGTGGCATAGTCACAGAGCGTGCCTGTTCTCGCTTAGCCTGTGTAGCTACTATAAGATGCTTCATAGATGTAGATGAGAAGGCAATGTCAGAGTCCTTTGACATTATTTTAACTTCTTTTGTAGCTTCATGCTTGTAGCATGGGCCAAAAATGTTTTGAATGAAATGCACATTGAAATGAGTCTAAATAGAAGGAAGTATAAATGCTTACAAAAACTATGTATAGTAAACAAATGAAATAAGACTTACACATCTTTAAGTTTGCTTCCTTTTTCTAGATGCAACTCTACACAATATGAAACACGCTCAGACTTGAATGTTACAGCGCCATTTATCTTGAAGTTAGATTTTGAAGGCCCTGCTATCTTATCCACTGTAGGTTCAATGGCACTTCTTATAGGGGAATTTTGTTCATTCTTGTGAATGGCTGAATGCTTATGCAAATGCCCTTGATTAAGCTTCTCTAACCTAGATTGCCCTTGATCTTTTCTCAAACCTCCACCATTTTTCTTTGTTGGAGTTATACCAGACTTCTTTACTTTGGTGCTCTTACACTTGTACTCGTATTGACCAGCATCGCTCTTTACTGCACCATGAACCTTGATTGGAGAATAGTGAGGTGAATTTCCTCTTCTTAAAGTAAACTCTGAACTGTCTTGCTTCTTTGGAGAAGAAAGAATCGATGTAATTGTGTCGTTGTCCTTCCATTCCTCCATTTTACAAGAAGGTAAACACAATCTATTAGAAATTTTAGCCTGCACATTCGTATCAACATTATCCACTATCTACCATTTATCCCTCTGTGCATGAATAAAAGAATCTTCAAACATGGAATTCACCTACATCTTATCTACACAACTAGAAGGTTCTGAAGGGTAAGCTTCCATGTGATTGATGCAGATCTGGGACACATCACAGATTTCTTGATTACTATACCAATTACTTCTACTGGAAATGAATGATTAAAGTTTATCATAGGAGTTGTCTTTGTGTTGCTGCTCATTTTTCCTGTCACCGAAGAAGACTAGAAACCATTGTAGGAATAAACAAAAGTTGTGAGAGAAATAAGATCAATATCTCTCCATCATGCGAGGGTATCTAGGGGGTAATAATAATCTTGCATCACCAAAAAATATCAATTGGTGGCCCCTTTTTTCTTGGTGCTTTGGCATTCATGGAGATGGATTTTGGATTTTAAAACAAGAGATTTGAAATTTTCAATGTAAGGGAGGACGTTGTACACCTCTTCAAATATCTTGAGTGAGCTCTAATGGCTTAGCATAATCAGCTACTTGTAACTATTTGTCTAATGTATTAATGAGGACTATTATTTCATCTATACAGGACTGTTATGTTGTCCTATTCATTCCATAATTGTGTTTGTGTAGTGATAATTTTGTCATAAAATATAAGAGTTTGCTTCAATATTCAGTATTTAGTATAAGGTTAGAGATTGATAGGGTTCTTCTATTTCAAAATATGAATCTACAGTCTACAGATCCATTTTTTTTTCATGACATAATAATTGTACTCACCATGTAGGATGTCCCACAGACTTCTATTTACCATGTAATCATAAAACAAGAGGTTTCCATATGGAAAAAGTGAATATCCATGAAGACGCACAAGATTCGGATGCTTGATGCTTCCAACTCAGATTGCAATTGTGTAAAATTAGCAGATTTGTTAGGATTGTGAAGTGTAAACCTACAGAATAGCATGATATCGAAATGAGGTTTCATTCACTTTGGTTGCCTTAGTTGCTCTGCTTTGGTTGCCCCTAATGGAGCAAGGTAGGGGGATTAAATTTTTGTGCCTGCTTATATCTAGCCTCCCAGGTGTGAATATAAGTTATGCTATTTTTAAACAGTGCTTATAGCACCATAGCCAATTATATATTTCTCGTTTAGATTTTTTGTGGTTCTCATTAATGTCATTGTACATGCATATTTTAATTTTAGATATAATTACAGATAAAATACAAGAATAATATGTTTATTGGGTTTTTGTTCTCTTTAAAATGCTTTGCTTGCATGAATCGTAGATAACGTTGACATGGAAAAGCATAAATGTAGGTCCAGTATTAATCTTATAATGAACTTCCCCCTCATTAGAGGATTGAATTGATATAACAAAGAAAATGATGTAGGTCCAATAAGAGTGACAATGGTTGGGCATTGAAGTGAAATTTGTAACCAGATTTTTAAAAATTGGTATGGACATGAATTGTTTGAAAAAAATACCCCAAAGAATTATACTTTGAATGCCATTTCAATTTTCTTATTCTTTCTATTCTAAACCTGTCAATTTGGTTGCTACTTTTTTCCTTTAAGATTTGTTAATGTGAAGCTTATGTTCACTGTCCTGCTTATATTGTTTTTCCTATCATGCCTCAATTTCTTATCCTCATGTGTCTAAAAGTAGTGTTGGATGAGGTGGGTGTTATTAATCCATTGTTCCTCTTATAAGGTGCTTAATTTAAAGAGTTTTTGGTTATTTATCATCATGAATTCTAGTGATCTCTATTGTGCTTAGCTAAACTACATTAGATTAATTAGATAGAATTTATTTCTTGCATTAATCCACTTATACAATATGCAAATGTATGGAATTCTTTGGGTATTCATGTTTAGTTCAAATAAAATAGTTTGCAAAATGCTACCACTAGTGATATAAGATTTACAAATGTATATGTACGAATTTGTAACAAATTTGAAATGTAGAGATAGAACCTTTAAATGTAATGATTCATCTATATTCCTACACTTACAAAATCAATCACACCCCTTATCAACATCAATTACAAAAGTAATAATTATCCCTCTAAATAAAATAACATATACCATTCGGCATTCACATTGCATTGTACACATGCGATTGCTACTTTTTAGTGGTTTTCGGCTTAGATTATTAGATTTTAATTTTAGTTATGTGTGTAGTTTTTAGGTTATTGCAATTTTTTTGATATTATTTAAATTTTTGTGTTTTTAAATTTTATAGTTGTTTTTAATATATTTTTTAATAAGTTTTTTTGGTTTAGATTATAGATTTATGTTTTTAATTTATATTGTTTTTAATGTTTTAGTTATTGTTATTTTTACTTAAATATTTAAGACAATTATTTTTTGTTTAAGTATGGGTCTTTCTAAATTTGTTGTCATAGTTGTTTTTAGTCGTAAGCTATCAAATAAGTCTTAAAGACACTTGTAATAAAATAATATTTTCAATATAATTAATCTCATATTTGTAATGGATGCATTTTTGGGTGAACGATGGTCGTAAGTTCACACTAAGGGATGGAATGTTGAGAATATCTAGTGTGAACATAAATAAGTGAGTAAAATGTAATATATTGTTGGAAGTGATTTGGTATCTAAATCACGTAGATATATTGAGAGATTATATGTTGTGTAAGATAGTGAGTTGTTAGAAAAACTCAACTATTCTAGGAGAGTGGTTATAGGGAATATCTTTTTATATGTGTAAAACCTTATCATTGATTAATTGTTGAATATGAATGACTGACTAATGAACACAATTTTGTTTTGAGCCTTCAGACCTCATTGAATATGGTGTAAAATATGTAGTCACACCAAATCGTGGGCTATAATACTTTTCCCCCAATGCAATTATTTGATATGGAATTTAGAATAATGCCCCTTTTATGCTGTGATAATGTAGTCCAAATGTATTTCTTAGTTTGTTATTTTTGTTTCAAGGATGATAGTAGATGGTAATAATAACCTCTTTAATTCTCTTGGCAAGCTAAGTATATATATGAGTTTCTTTTCTCAAATTTCAGCACTAATGACATAAAAGGCCGACCCCAAATACAAAATTCAAATAAGAGAGGAGTGTTAAAGAAGCCCAATGCAAAAGACATAAAGGAAAGCAAGGTGGGACCAAAGCATATGGGATGGTCTATAGCGTATGGGCGCTATGACCCATTCCATGTGCTTTGGTTTGAAAAGTTCATAAAAAAGGTAAGAAACATAACAACATGGATCCCTACGACATGACTAAAAGAAAAGAGAGAAATCTAGAAAATCTTGAGAAGGAGCCACAATCAGATAAATCAAAGGCAATAGAAAACATGGACTTGTGTCACTAATGTCTAATATTCTTTCTCAGAGATCATGTATATAATAACATACTAAAAGTATAATGTAATAGTAATAAGTGCATATTTTAGTGTCTACAACTACTAGACATTATTTATTTTATGTTGCATTACTCCATGTTGCGACAACATGCCTATTTTTATTATTATTGTTGGATATATAAAATTTAGTTCGATTTAATAATGAGTACATTATGGGTCATTATAAGTTTTTGTAGTTATATACATATGTGTACTTGGTTTTAGTATCAATCTGATTTGAGGACCTCAAAGGAATTTTTATGAGGCCCATATTTTCACCATTGACAGTGATGTATATTATGATTTTCATATTATATTGATCATTATTATTTACAACCATAATATCATGTTAATTCCCATTTACTTGGTATCATATCACACTAATGCTCATTTACTTGGTAGGTGAATGATAAATGGACATCAAATATTATGATATAGGCATGACAGTAGTAGGAAGTCCACGTAGAGTTGTAAATCCTCTAGAAATTCAAAATGAAATTTCTCTCTCTCTCTACTTTTATGTTCTCTCTCTCTCTCTCTCTCTCTCTCTCTCTCACACACACACACACACACACACACACACACACACACACACACACGCACACATTATTATGTTGTGTTAATGCTACACCATATCATGTTTATTTTTCATAATGTAACTTGTGCAATGTAATATTCTTATTTTTTTTGTAAATGGAGGGGTATTGAGATGAACCACTATTCATATTTTCTGGAAGGTAGTTTGTAGGTTTTGATGGAATATGCTTAAGTGTAAAAAACATTTATAGTGTGGTGAGCGAAAAATAATTATTACTCATCTAGGGGTATTCCGCCTAGCTAGGCATTGATTATTAGTATTAAACCCCTTTAAAGGTAATTTGGCATTTATAACACATGGTGTTTGATTACATTATAAACATAGGTTAAATATTGTTACCACAGAAAGAAAGGTGGTGATTGAAACCCACTATGGGTTAGGATGTTATTAAAGTCCTTATACATTTTATTGACATTGAGTTCAACCACCCCAAGATATTTGAGTAACCTTTTGGGTTACCCAAAGTTGGGAAATATTTGACCTAGCATATGGTTTTGATTGCTCAATTGTTAAAGATTTTTTTACTCTCCACTTTAAGAGGAGATCTACACAACATTTTTTGATGGTTTTTGGGGTGGAAAGAACAAAGTGGTGTAGTTGAACTAGACATATATCCTAAAAAATCATCCTTATCATTGATGTTTCTATTTTTAGGAAATTTGGAGAGTGGTTTTAAGGCTTGTAATGTCTAAAAACCTAGTTATAAAGATTGTAATATAGGAAAAACTTAAGAAATTGGAAAAGGAAGACATAAAGAGGAACAAAAAAGTGGAAAGGAAAAGTGTAAACAAGGTAAGGGGTGTTATCCTCTCCATTTTTTTGATAATGAGGAAATTCTCCCCATGGAATATTAAATAATAAACAAAGATTCAAAACTATAGGGTAACACCCCCATTTTTTATGCAAATGGATTTTCTCCCCTTGCACTCTATATTAAAGGGTTAAGCCTAGTTATAAGGTTGTGTGTGTTTTAATACTTATTACCAAACACTAAGCACCGATTGGTGTTATTATGGCCTTAAATGTCTTGTATGTTTGTGGGTGCTATCCCTTTACCATGAGATGGATTTCATCAACCTTGTGCTGATATATCTGTGTCTTGGTTAAATTTTTTATATTTCCCATTTTGTGTTTTTCATTTTTATGAGAGAGTCGTTATCTTTGCTTTTGGGTGTCTGTATTTATGTGTGATATCACTCTTGCCATCTTATTATTAGATGGGGAGGGTAGGTCCATATTGACACTTATTCAAATGGAGGGCTTAATCATTTCCACATTTGGGGTGTGGAGATATCCTTTTTGTTGCAAGGTTATATTTTTTTGAGACTAAGAATATTCTTTATGTCATTGAATAAAGTTAGGATTTAAAGTGTGGATAAAAGCTCTAATATTATTATCTTTTGATGGCATTGTTTGATATGTTGAGCTCAACAAGTTGTAGACATTTTATTATACAAGTTCATGCTAATTGTATATTTATCCTTTTGTATTCTATGTCCTTGAGGCCCATATAATGAAGTATTAGACTGTGAAATTATATATATATATATATATATATATATATATATATATGTATGTATGTATGTATGTATGTATATATATACATACATACATACATACATACATACATACATATATATATATGTATGTATGTATGTATGTATGTACATACATACATACATACAGTATATATATATATGTATGTATGTATGTATGTATATATATATATATATATATATATATACATATCTATATATGCATATATATATATATATATATATATATATATAATATATATATATATACATATCTATATATGCATATATCTATATATATATACATATGCGTATATATATATGTATATGTGTATATATCATATATATATATGTATATGTGTGTATATCTCTTCTGTATATGTGTATACTCTCTATTCTATATATGTCTTCTCTATCTATACTCTGTCTGTGTCCTATATATCTCTCTCTCTCTCTATTCCTCTCTCTCTCTGTCATCTCTGTCTGTCTCATCTCTCTCTCTCTCCTCTCGTCTGTTCTGTCTGTCTCTGTCTCCCTCTCTCTCTCTCTCCTCTCTCTCTCTCTCTCTCATCATCTCTCCTACCCCTCTCCTCCTCTATGTCTTCTGCTCTGTCTGTCTGATTGTCTGTCTGTCTGTCTGTTGTCTGTTTCAGATCTGTCTCGCTCTCTCTTTCTGTCGGTCTGCTGTCTCGCTACATATATGGAGGGATGTCTGTATCTATTATATAGACCTACCTATCTCTCCTCTCTCTCTATATATCTCTTCTATAGCTATCTCTCCCTCCCTCCCCTCCCTCCCTCTTCTGTCTCTATCCTACCTCGAAACGACAAAAACCACCTCCATCCTATCTCTCATCCTATCTATCCTCTCTCTCCATCCATCCATCTCTCTCTCAATGCCTCTCATATATAATCCCTCCCTCTCTATATATGCATCTCTCTCTCGTCGACACACATATAGAATAACTATCGATATATGCATATAGCATATATACATACAGACTCCATACCGACATATCTAATTATGGTAGATGTATATGTATATGTATCTGGATCTGAATCTGTATATGTTCATATGTATCTCTGTATGGTATATGTATATGTCTTCATATCTCTCATATATCTTCGCTCGTCTCTATGTTCATCTCTCTGTCTAGGTTATGTTCTCTGTCTCTTTCTATGTCTCTCTGTCTCTGCTTCTTCTGTCTCTCTCTCTCTCTCTCTCGCTTCTCTCTTCTCTCTCTCTCTCTCTCTCTCTCCCTCTCTCTACCTCGCTCTCTCTGTTGTGTGTGTGTTGTGTGTGTGTGTGTGGGTGGGTCTCGATTGAGACTCTTACCTTGTCAACTGTTAAATAATATTGAATTGGTTAATGCGATATGATGCTTAAGGGAACCCAATATTTTTATCTCCTTTCCTTGACTATTTTGTCATAAGAAGAACCTATATTTCATTTTATAATGTATTATAGATAGAAATTTTTATGGAACATAGTAGTGTGGAGATAAGGCATCATGACCTCAATTTGAATTCACTATATTCATTTTGTTTAATACAACATATGTATAAGGGACTTATGTCTCCTTCACCTAATGGTGTTTGCATTGTGCAATGTAAATATTGAACATCATTAATTTTTGTTGATCTACATATAATACTGAATGTAACTTGATTTAGGATATTTTTAAAAATGGTTGTCTAGCCTAATTGGTGAACATGCACTGTTATTAATGATTTTCATAATAATTCAAGTTACAACCTTATGTGGAAATTAATAACAACCAATAGTTGTAACATTTATCTCTTAAATTTATTATGGATGATTAGGTACACAGTGTTACTTATTGCTTTAGAGGTCTTGAATTTACTAGTTTTCATCACCATGATGGTTATGTTAGTCTATGCAACATGAGAATGGGGAAACTGAATTGGGACTTAACATGGATGTGATGGTCATATTGTAGACACTTAAATTTGGTAATTTACTCTTTGACACTGTTGGTTTTGACAATGCACTCTTACTAAGATAAGCACAACCTTTCTATTCCATATTAGTACATTATGATGTATCTTGTCTAGTATATTTATCCTTATACACTAACATGCCAACACAATGTATGAGAGTACAATGCATAAAATCCATAGACTAAGTCAACCTAGGAGGTTGCAAACTTCATTTGACATTTTTTTCATCCTTGAAAAAGGTCGTATAGTTTGGTTAGGCATTTATATCCATTCATGACCTACATGTATGGTTTTGCACCATCATATCCTCCATATGTTCTTTTAATTCTAATTTCACTGATGGGTCCATTACTCACTATGGGTTGGCCTTTATTTGATAATTCACCTTCAGAACCATGTATAAGCAAGATAACACTACCTCGTTTTCTAAACTTGAAATCCTATGGAAATACATTGGTACACTCACTTCCAACACTTGTAAAAGGCTCCCTAAATATAGTCATTTGGGAATCAATCTATATAAGTATGAAGCTTCTTACTAGGTCAAGGCACCCATCTGTCTCATCTATAAGCACTCAAACATACCTTCTCTAAGTATTTTAGCAAGATCCAAACTCAACTCAAGAATTGTCAAATCTAGATGCACTCATTCAAATATCACATGCTAAGTGGAGAATGATATGCGGTTTAAGGCCTCTTCTAAGTAGTGTCAATGTTGGTAGTGCATTATAGTGCTCACAACCCAAATGTTTGTTTTACAAGATTTCCTATCCATGGTTAGGGTTTTAGATATTTTTCAAAATGTTTATAAATCTTCAAAACATGACTGATAACTAGGGTTTACTAGTGATAAACATTTCTAAGTGACAATCTTAGGAAGTTACAAACCCAAAATCCAAGTAGGTCCAAGATCGTACAAATAGGGTCAATACCATATAGATGGTCTTGGAAGAAGTGTAAGGTCCTTCCCTAGGTCAATTCCTAGATACAATTCCTTGCATGAAGCATCATTAGTCTCATATCTACTTGTTTTAGTCATGTCCATTCTCAAAACTTCCCATAATCATTTGTAAATAGCTAAGTGCACTCACCCTCTTCTTTTTTCACGTTCATATCTTGTTTCATACATTAGTTGCAAGTATCAATGAATTGTTCTGATGGAAGTTAATTAATCATAATAACATCATATAACTCCCCTTACATCCTTTAGTGTATCTGATTCACTAATTATTATATTTCACATAATCTAATAAGGGTGTAAACATTTTAGCGAACCCAACTCAAGATTAGATCTTTTCTATTTTTTTCCTCTTTTATTTAAATGATATATATATATATATATATATATATATATATATATATATATATATTCTACCTCATCATATCATTATTTCTAATGTTCTATGATATTCCCATAAATCTTGTAAGCCCACATACTCATACTTGGGATTAAAAAGGTAACCCCTTTTCTCATCCTTCATTTAATCCTACAAACGAGGTTCTTACTATTTGACCTGGTTCTACTAATAATATATTTTCTAATTCCTTCTTCACTATTAATATTGATCCTTTATAAGGTGGAGGCTCTAGTAATACCCCTGATACTCACTCTCATGATCTACCTGACGATGAGACACAACACCTTACACACTTCTTACAAGAGAAACCCACTAATATTAATATTCTTGTATATGCTACAAGAGATCAACTTAAGCACTCTTCCTTATCTCTTATCGAGACATCTGTTATCCGAACATCTACAATGTCTACATCCTTGGGCACCTAATCTATTAATGTAAAATGTCTCCATGCCTCTTCCTTCAACCACGATTATTACTACACATCCTATATCTGCTCATAATGGTTTGCAAACTTATACATCTAACAAACAATTTCTTGATATCCTTGTTAATATGTTACAAGCTCAAATATTAAAATTACAATAAGGTACATGTGCTTATTCTCATGCTATGGATTCTATGTAATTTCTTCACAACCCATGTACATACAAAGTGGTTTCTTACCCTTTTCCTATTGGTTTTGTTACTCATAAACTCCTTATCTATGGTTGCAAAAGGGATTCCACTGAACATATTTGATTGTTTAATACGACTTACTTTGATTACGCCTCTCAATACATCTTATTGACTAAACTCTTCCCTAGAAGTCTTAATAATTTTTTAGTACAATGGCTTATGATATCCTCACACATTTTGTGTACTCATTTACTACTTCGGTAAATGAATTTTTGGCACAATTCTCTATCAATATTGGGGATAAAGTTTCTTATGCATAACTATCTGGAATACGACAAGGAATTAATGAATATATCAATGATTATGTCTTACGATACAATATCATGCTTACTTATATGAGAAATATCTTAGCTAAAAGTGAATTACTAGAGATCTTTACACAAACATTGCTTTCTCCTTAGTAAGAATCAACCACATTTAACACGTTTTGATCTTTTGACCATCTATGTGATACACTCAAGGAACATGAGCTAAGTTATTACATATGAACAAACTTAAATATGTTGTTAGCAATCCTCTTAATACCTATAACAATAATTTTTTAAGTAAATCTACATTTAACATAAAGACTAACAATACTAAGGTTATTTCTAAAGACATTGTAAATATTATTGCTCAACCAACTAAGCTCCAACTTTAGCCTGCACAATGATAGTTTAGTTTCTTACCATGTTCCATACACATTATATTGAAATAATTTCTTGAGTGTAATCTCATGTCTCTCCCTTCACCATTTGAGGTTGATGTAATAAAGCCTCAAAGTGAGAGTTTTGATTCCAATATTTTCTACAATTATCATAGATATATTGGTCACCTCATTGATTGGTGTATGAAGCTTCATCACATCATTCAAGTCTTATTAAATCAAACACCATTGAATGGGATGAGCCCATTGAATTTTCTAAGCCAACCAGCGATATTCCAAATTGAAAATATTCAATGATCCACTTCTTAAGCATGCCACTGATAAATCTACTTAAGAAGTACAAAACATTTATCGTGTGGTGCTACTACCACCCTCTTATGATCACCCTTTGGATGTAATGATTAGTACTATCACTCACACATTGTCACCTCTACTACTTATCACTTTCGATGACTTTGATTTAGATGACACGCTTGTTTCAAATACTCTATCCATCTGTGTCTCTATTAATCAAGTACATATACATGGTGTTTTGCTTGATCCAAATAAAAAGCATAATGTTTATTCCCTCACACTAGTTTAATCTTATGGAATATCTGCAACAAATGTAACATTCGATTCTAATACATGTTACCAGTGTATTACTCTACATACCATTATTGGTCCTATCACTACATTGGTTTCATTCTTAGCTATTAATTCCCTTAATTCTAACTCATTATTTTTAGGTATCCCTTGGCTACGTGATCTTAGGGATTGTAGACACCTATAATTTAAACTAAGAAATTTAAATACTTAAATTGCACTAATTATCATCTTTCCCAAAAATTGACGACATATAATCAATATAACACACTTCCTCTTCTATCACAGTTAATTAGCTACATTATGCTAGTTAATTAACTCTTCTATCCAACAAATACACCAATTAATGACCTTTCGTTAATCAATCCCCCTTTCTATCTAGACTAATTAATTATTATTAATTAATTAGTTTCCATTTGCATTAAATCAATAAATCATCATTTATTTGATTAAATCTTTCTCATAGTCTAAATCATACTAATTATTCCTCTAAAAAGATTCTATAAGTTTGCACACCTATTAATTAATCACTTTGATTAATTAATAAAGCCCCTCAAACCCCATGGGTCACTAAAGGAAAAACTAAACTCTCCAAAGGTTGACTTAACCCTTTCTAAACCTCCCTTATCCACAACTAACCCAACCTCTCCATTTATCCCACATGAAGAGGGATGTAGAGATTATTCTATCCATTGGGCTATATAAGGAGCCCTCCTCCCACCTTTCTATTTACACCTTACATATTTATAGATAATCTATAGGAATTTCATCTTAAAGCATCTTTCATTTGGGCTAATAGCCATCATTCTTGCATTTCATCCATCCAAGATTTTGGGTCATATGGAGATAATCAAAATGGTCTTGTAGCCATACTTTGATGAGCTTCCATTCCCAAACCCTTGAAGATCAATTTATCTAGGTTCATTTAGTATTTGGTGATCTAGAGAGTAGAGATTTTAATACTTAGCATATTAGTTTGATTTCTATTTCAAAATTTTAATGCATAATGTTGGTGTTTAGTCTTTTTTATCTCTTAGCATGATGATATTTGTTTATTTAGTTCATGTTTTGAAACTATTAAGGTGTTAGTTTCAATTATCTTTGCATAGCTAATTAATACATTGATACATATGGTATGCCCAGTAGGACAGGTCCTTAGTCCTTTAGCATTATAGTTTAATTTTTGTTGTTATTTGGCTAACCCTTGATATGCACATGTGTGAAATAATGTTAAATTTCTTATGATTTTGCTAAATTTCCATGTGTTGAGTCTTGTTTAGGGGTTTAGTTTTTATGGGTTGTTTTCAATTTTAAGTTAACATCTAAAAAATTTGACTTTTTTGAAGTTGTTTATGTTAAAATGACGTATTTTTGACGTCACCCAGGAAGGGGAGTGCACACACCAAAAGTTGAGCATAGGCACACAAATCTTAGTGCAAGCACATAAATCCTAGTGCATGCACACAAATCTTAGCGCATGAACAAAAACTCTAGTGCACACACACAAATCCTAGTGCAGGCACATAAATCCTAGCGCAGGCACACAAATCCTAACACATGCACACAAATCCTAGCTAGACACCATTGTAGTACTATAATTTTTTGTCAGACCAGCAAAGACACCCATATGCTAGTGTAGGAATATCTTGGGTAACACACATGCACTGTCATAGCTTTTGTACCTTCAAGGCGCACACATGCTAAACTATGTTCATTAACAATCTTCCGAAGGCCATAACGTTTCCTCCCGAACTCGAAATGACTCTGTTTTTGTTAAGTTGGAAAGGTATTGAAGTGAAATATGCAATGGAAACATAAATTTGGGGATTTTAGTTACCAAAAATTTAAGGTTTTCAGTTTTTATAAAACTAGTCATTTCTAACATGTCTAAATACTTTGCAAAATTTGGTCTTTGATGTTCTAACACCTTGTAACATTTAATTGAGACTAATTTCTATTTTTACATAGTATATTTGAAGATAATTCATACTAATTTTTCTTGATTAAAGTTAATGAATGTTGAATTTTTGTTTAGGAGGCTAGGATCGCATATGCTCTTCCCTCGCACCTTTTAGGTGATCTTGGGAATCAGAAATGATTCTACACATTGTCTACTTTTTAGAAAACATCTCATTTAACTTAATGCTTGTTCTTAAAAGGATGAATGTCAAAGTTAGTTAAAATGAACAAATATTGCATTTGAACTAAGTTTTTTCCATATTTTGATTTCATAGTTGGATTCTATGTCGCATATGCTCTTCTCTTGTGTCCTAGGATGATCTTAAGAATTAGAAACGACGTTTTATCCTATTTTTTGTTTTTGGAAAATTACTAATCCATTGTGTAGGACCAAAAAAATTTGTCAAAGAAAAGGTGGCTTTGAAAAAAAATTAAACTACTAATATTGTTTCTGTGCAGGTTACCAAAAGGTGTTCAAGCAAACCACATCCAATTAAAAAAGATAAAAAACACACCACAATCAACACACTGTATTTGTAGGTTCTGATAAGGGTATGTCCTATCCGCTTAAAACTAGGACATAACCCCTTTGGCATAAGCCTTAATCTACAAAAATGGGGGTGGTCATAGGAACCCCAAAGTAGTCCATGCAAGAGGGAACCTTGTGGACAAAACGAGAAGTGCTCCGCACAACCTACTTGACTAGTATTACCATTTGTGAGATTTAGCATCACAATTCGTCTGTATCGCGACCCCAGGGAGAGTACACAATGGACACATTTATTGCCCATTGTGCTTGAAGGGGGTAAAGTAAAGCCGAGATACTCCCAAATTAGTCAATGTGACTTTTTAGGTAAATCGAGCTCTCTCTTAGATGACTTGTGACACCTAGTTGAGTGAACCACCCAGGAAGCTATCTTTGAATAGGAGCCCACTTGGACCACATCAAAATCAATTTGAGTTGAGAGTTATTGTTTAACACAAAATGTGTGAAGCATTAATTTTGCTTAGTTTTTCACTTTCCCTCAGGTGAGGCGAAACTCTTCCGAAGTGAGGCCAACATTTTTCAACCCCAATTGATCTATTTCCTTCACTTTCTTTTAACACTTTGTTGATTAAAAGAAGAGTGAATACCCTTGTGTTGATAATTGATTGTATTTGCCACTTTTGTGTCTGTTTACACTCATCCATGTTTGCATCTGATTTGTTAAACGTCTAAAGTGTGTGGAGACATTTTCATATCATTGGTAGCCTTTTCGATCTTGATACCCAAGTCAATATTGTTGTCATAGTTAGGATCAATTCATCAATTTAATCTCCTTTGAAGTGTTATCTTTCTTGTATCATATTGCCACAATCTTGATACTTACATCTTGTTTCTTACAAACTCAACCTAAGTGTCTAGATTGTAACGTTATGCTATATGAATTGTAACAATTCCTTGGTATACTTTATCCTTTTTTTTTTTTAATTATTGGCAAATAGTTTTTTGAAAGGGACTATACCCTTGAGAACAAAAGAAGGCCTAAGAGCCGAAATAAGAGTGAGAATCAGAGAGAATGGATCAAGATCTGAGTGTTACAATGAAGCTCGAAGTAGCCCATAAACAGCTACTCAAATGAGACAAAACAACAAAATTACTGCAAAAAAGTAGTAAAGAGACCGCAAAAAAAAACAGCAAAAAAACAAACAGAAGCAGCAGAAGCAACCAATACTACTTCTTGGTAGCTTTGTCGATGCTGGTCTTGACTCTCTTCCAGGCACGAAACATACCCAAAGTAGTCATGTGGGCAGCATCAGTTTTATCAGGCTCCTCAATGGTTCTTTTACTTTAGCCTTAGTTTACCTTCAAACATTACTTTGATTTTAGAAAGTGTTATTTTTACCTTTGTGTGCATTGTAATAATGTTATTTCGATACTAATACCTTAGTTTTCCATAAAATTTGGTTAACGTATCTTAGTGGTATTGTTGCATCGTTCATGTTTGTAACTTCTACTTTTTTGAGATTTAGGTCTTGATTGGATCTAAACTCGCTTTTAGTATACCTTGTTTGGAAATCATATCAAACTTTAGTTATTACTTACGTCTCGTTCATTTTTGAACTTGGCATAAGTGGTGACATTTTTTTGGTCATCTTACGCATCAAACTATTGATTGGTTGGACACTTAGGAATTAATCCATTTGATTGATTGGTTTAAAACAAACTTTTTGTGATTGTGTCTCATTTGTCACAATGGCTTATCCATATTAGACAATCACTTTGATCCATTTATTCTTTATCATTCATTATTCTTTGGTCATTAATTTGGCTTTGTGTTTTGAACTTGTGTGATTGTTCCTTGTGTTTATCCATCCTATAAATTCATTTCTAGGACAATATTTTGGGTCTTTGATCCTCTTGATCTTCTTGTTTTTTCCTAAGTTCATGATCATTTTTGAAGACATCTTTCAAACCTTGGAAAAAACATGTAAGCAACTTTTGCATCAATCAAACATTGGAAATATTTCCTTTGTATCCTTTATGTTGCTAAAATTTTGATCAATCCTTTGAAATTTACGCCTCCATCCCTTGTTGGATTATCAATCTTGAGTCCTTACAATGTATATTTTCCTTAGCTTCCCTTTTTGAAAATCACACAAACATTTCCATCTTTACGAAATGTCTAGTTGGTTGACGTTATGTTGCCCATATCAACATGAAACATTCTTCACTTTGAAGAAGTTTGATTACACTATTTAGGTGTAGGAATTTGTATCAAATGACACCAACAATGACTGATTATTGCAAGGTCCCTTATACATAAGACAATAAGGAATCAAAATTTTGGTGTTCACATCAAAAGATTCCCATCATGACCAAACCTTGATTGATTCTTCACGCTAGAGAACCCATCTAGGTAACATGTTTGTCACCTTCATATCATAGTCAGTGGTATGGTTTAGAAACTTCTAATCCAAATTATTATTCAGGTTCCCCCCACTCTTCTTCTAATTTTAATCTGAATATTTCCTCTTCTTCTAAGGATTCCAATCCAAATATTTCCTTTGAATCTTCTGATGATTCAGATCCAAACTACTATTTGGATCCAAACTAGTATTAGGATACAAAATGCTATTCAAATTCATCTAATTCGACTCCTAAGTCATGGTCCTCCCCTTCTTCGTAGGACCTCTATTATCAGTCACAAAAAAAACATTCTCCTCTAAAGATTTATGTCACCATAAATTATCTTCATCATTCATCTAATGTGACTCCTACGTCATGGTCCTCCCTATATTTGTAGTACCCTCTTCATCATACATTTAATATGACTCCTACGTCACGGTCCTCCCTTTCTTCACAAGACACCTTTTATCAGTCACCTCAATGACATCTTCTTCCTTTGAAGAAACACATGAATCCGAATCCCTCCACTCAATCATCTAATACAGTTCTTGAATCACGGTCCTCCCTAACTTTGCAGGACCCTTGTTATTATTCATCCAATGGGATTCTTGAATCATGGTCCTCCCTTTCTTCATAGGACCTTCTTCATCAATCACCCCCATGAAGTCTTCCTTCTTTGAAGATTCATGTGACTCAAATTCCTTCCATTCAAACATCTGAATCAACCCATGCATCACAATATATAGACTTTGGACTTAATCCTACTAGTTTACAGACAATATACCATCGTATAGGTAGGTCCACACCACCTTCTTCTACTCTAAAGACATCTAGCTCCACATTTTCTTTTTCCCCCACTTCATCTTTTTCTATCAATCATCATCAAACATCTTCTAAGTCTTCCACACCAATTGAATCTATTTCTTCCAATCAACCCCTAGTGGTCGATCAATAACTCATACTGATTGATCTCTTTTAGAATGAAGAAATAATCATGGCATTTATAGGGGCACACAAATATATCTCTTTAACAAATTACGAGCAAGGATTCTCTTTAGAATTTGATGCGTTTGCATATTGTGAAGAAAATGTTGATTCCTTTTATCAAGAAATGGAGGAAGAGCTTCAGATCATGAAACTTGATCCTCCTCTTATTCTTCCATCTTCACATTATTCATTACGTGAGGAAAATCCTAGGTCTTGCATTGATCCATGGCCTATCTTCTCATCACCCAATCATTCTTTTTCTATCATAATTTGTCAATCACAATCTCTTATAGGGTCAACACTAAGTAGCCCTTCATCTTTTTCTAGGTGTGGGTCACCTTTTATTAGCCCTCCCTCTACTATTTGTGGGATATTTTTGAGTAGTCCACTATCTTCTATTCTTGGGGCATGTCTAACTAGCCCGTTGTCTTCTATGTATGGGCCACCCTTGGGTAGTCCATCATCTTCTATTCTTGGGCCACATCCTAGTATCCCATCATCTTACATCTATGGGTCACATCCTAGTAGCCCTTCTTCTTCTATTCTTGGGCCACATCCTAGTAGCCCTTCATCTTCTATCTAAGGGTCACGTCCTAGTAGCCCTTCTTCTTCTATTCTTGGGCCACATCCTAGTAGCCCTTCATTTTCTATCTATGGATCACCTCCTGATATCCCATCTTATTCAATCCTTCGACCGTATCTGTTTCATACATCACGTTAATCTTCTACCAGATATTGTGGTAAGCCCACAAAAATTTCTCATATCAAATCTAAACGTCCACATTCTTCTCCCACTTCCCGAGATCAAACAAGTTAAGCATTAGCTTATAAGAAACCTCGACAAGTTTTTTACCAAGCTAAGAGCAAAACTTCGAAGAGCTCTAAAGCTCCCAACAACTCAAACGATTATAAAATTCAAAATCAAATGCAATTCCAGAATGCACACCAATGCACCCATAAGGTATGACGTAAAGTGTTGAAACCTACGGATAGGGAACTCAATCTCCCACATATGAAACCCATGTTTCAAAACAAATCACAGTCATTTTTTGAGTGTGAATTTAACATGATCATCGAGATCAGGGATAATATCACTCTTGATAAAAAAATGTGCTTAGTGTCCCTTATTAAGGAATTCACACACATCATTGTTGGATCCTATCATGCAAAGTGACATTGTTGGTCCCAACTTCCAAAACTTATAAAAATATAAAAAAAATCATAAAACAGTTCAAAAATACCAAAAAATGAGAAAACATTAAAACATTAGAAAAATAAAATCAAAGGTACAAGGATCAAATATTGCAATCATATATTACGTACACGTGGATGTTCTTTCTTGCTTTTCTTTCGTATTCCTTTACAAATCATCCACCATTTTTATCCCTTTGATGTTATTGCAGTTAGCCTATTCACATGCATTTTACGACATTTATCTCTATGGTATCCGTTTGACCTTGGTCTCTCATAACCTTGGTAAATTAAAGAATGAATGACCTCTTAGAGATCCTATCATTATCTACATATAATAAACTTGTTAGGAAGAAGGCATATTTATTGACACTAGCCAATGTCGTCATCACAATCAATTCCACATCCTTCCATGAAGCCATCAGTGGTTCTTTACCCCTTGTCAAAGAAGAGAGATGAAATAAGTTTTTAGAAAGCAAAAGAATAAAAATCAATCAATCAAAAAGTAAAAGATAAAATCAAAAGCAAATTGATATATAACTCTCTCTTGGTGTATTTCCAATAATCTCTACCAAGGCTATGGACACCTGATTGATAGTAGAGAAATGTTCTGATTAGAATCAAATGCATCTCCATCGGGGATATACATGCCTGGCTGGCAACAGAGCAATGTACATCTCTCCTTCCATAATCCATTCACAAATCACCTTTCAAACTAAATCATTCCTACACATTGGCTAGTATCTTTACTTGATGTCTATCAACTCTTTCCTTCAAGTGGTAATTCATTTTCACGTGCACACATGGGATTTCGATGAGTAAACATGATTAGTATGTTATCAAGTGTTACTTTTTGGACCTTGTTCAAACTCTTACTTTAACGCATGTCTTGTCTCATGATTTGTGCCTTGGGCTAATCACTTTTTTATCAACTTACTTCTAAGTCTTTTCATAACATCATTTGTTCTTCAAAAATCATTTAGAACATCTATGTGTATCAGATGTCCTCTTTTCCATGTTTGCGGGAAATTTTGTCCCCTTTTAATATGACAATCACCCACTTCCTTTCTATTATGTGTTTCTTGGCCAGCTTACGCTGGGGTCATCCTTGATCCCTCATGATTGAACCTATTTTATATTGGCCTTGATCACCCTTCTATCTGTGAAGATTTTATCTTTGAATACTCCCACCTAATCATTGGGGCATATCACATCTTCACTTTCTCGTATGCATGGCATTCTACCCTTGTACATCCCATCTATCATTGGGGGTATCCACGCTTCTTTGTCTTTTTGTACATAACTTCAACAAACTTATAGAAAATCACAAAAACATTCAAATATGTTTCGAGAAAAATAAAAAACAATATAAATCATCCTACAAAACATCACTATTTGGTTCTCACTTGAGCTTGTGTGCGACTCGAGGATCATCTTGATCTACCTCCATCAAAAAATTTGGTTTGCTTACTATGTCTATACTTTGGGGCACAATGATTTGTTTGGTACTGTTTCATATTGCACGATTGCTTTTCATAGGACCCAAGTGTCCTATGTTATTCCCCTTGCATGTATCCTTTCTTGGGGCACCATATTTTAACCCTTGTCCTTAATTCACACAGGTCAGAATCAAAGCTTGATAGTAAAAAACATTACATTATGTTTCTCTATTAGGTTATCTTGTTTACTTTCTCGTATTGCATTACATTATGTATGTTGCAATGAGTTAGGCATCTTTTACTTTATCGTATTGCATTACATTTTTTATGTTGTATGGAATTGGTGTTTTTAGCAATGGGACAATTGTTTGTAGTATGGCTTTTCATATCATTCTAAGTTTGTCATATGCTTTTTTTTAATAAGGACTGATGACATAGATTTTTCGGCAATATGATGACAATAAAGTTGTTTCAATACACTGGATGAAAACTTGCTCTTTTCTTCTTGTCTTCATTCATCCTTTACATCATTCTCCTATCAACACTTTTCTTCTTATTCACTTGGGGCATCCTTCTCCTACCCATTCTTCTATTTCCTTTCTCTCACCTTTTTTATTGTCGATTTCCTTCTCTCATCACCCCATCGACACTCGAGGGGCCATCTCTTACTTCTACTAATTTTTCTTCTTGCACCTTTAAAAATTTATCTATCTACTATCTTTGAAGTGGCGTCACTTACGCCACCCCAAAGAGAGGCAAATGTAGATACCTATAATTTAACCCAAGAAATTTAAATACTTAAATTGCACTAATTATCATCTTTCCCAAAAATTGACGACATACCATCAATATAGCACACTTCCTCTTCTATCACAGTTAATTAGTTACATTACACTAGTTAATTAACTCTTCAATCCAATAAATACACCAATTAACAACCTTCCATTAATTAATCCCCCTTTATATCTAGACTAATTAATTATTATTAATTAATTAGTTTTCTTTTGCATTAAATCAATAAATCATAATTTATTTGATTAAATCTTTCTCATAGTCTAAATCATACTAATTATTCCTCTAAAAAGTCTTCTATAAGCTTGCACACCTATTAATTAATCACTTTGGTTAATTAATAAAGCCCCTCACACCCCATGGGTCACTAAAGGACAAACTAAACTCTCCTAAGGTTGACTTAACCCTTTTCTAAAACCTCCCTTATCCATAACTAACCCAATCTCTCCATTTATCCCACATGAAGAGGGATGTAGAGATTATTCCATCCATTGGGCTATATAAGGAGTCCTCCTCTTACCTTTATATTTACACCTTACATGTTTATAGCTAATTTATAGGCATTTCATCTTAGAGCATATTTCATTTGGGCTAATAGCCATCATTCTTGCATTTCATCCATCCAAGATTTTGGGTCACATGGCAGATAATCAAAATGGTCTTGTAGCCATACTTTGATGAGATTCCATCCCCAAACCCTTGAAGATAAAACAATCAAATTTGATTTCCACGGATCTATCTAGGTTCATTTAGTATTTTGTGATCTAGAGAGTAGATATTTTAATACTTAGCATATTAGTTTGATTTCTATTTCAAAATTTTAATGCATAATGTTGGTGTTTAGTTTTGTTTAGCTCTTAGCATGATGATATTTGTTTAGTTAGTTCATGTTTTGAAACTATTAAGGTGTTAGTTTCAATTCTCTTTACATAGGTAAGTAATACATTGATATAAGGATATTCCATCATTCATCCACTAATGTGTCAAGTTTACTCATAATCAACAAGCTGTCACTATTAGGAAACACAGGGATAGATAATACCACATGTTTATATATCCACAAAAATAAATTACCGAGGATTATAGTTTATGATTTAACAAAAAGTTATAGATTACATCCACAAAATGAATTATATAGGTATAGATTTAGTTCACGAACATGAAAGTAAATGAACATTAAGTGGGGGAAACATTTCGGTTTAAAACCCACTAAAAATATTAGTTATATTTATTGAGATTATGTATTTCACCCAACACTATTTCACTGAATACACACAATTACATTCATTCATCAACTCACATCTAGCTTGCATGATAGTTTCACTCTCTTGGTTGATGATTAGTCACCGATATTCATTTGTGTGTCTCCTAATCTCAAAGAGATCACCTTGATTTATATCAAGGCAGGTGGTCTGGATCCGCTCTTACATTTTAAATTTACACGTGTCAACCCACTATGGGAATCTACCACATTATAATCCAAAGTTCTTAGTCTTTGACGGGTTTTCTAATTAAGTAGTTTCCTACATAATATTACAAACATAACACTCCCCTTTAATGTTAAGTATGGAAACATACAAAATTTCCTTTTTATACAAAAGGAATTACAATCCATAAATCATCATATGAAGATTTAGGCTAGCATGAAAACATATAAAGCTTGTTCCAAATAACACACGCCAATTCACCTTTTTGTAAAAAAGGAATTAAAATCCATAAATCATCAAAGTGATTTAGGATAACATACAATAAAACATTTTTTCTATGGATTTTTTAACTCTAGGGTACACTAATTTAGTGTTCTATGGGCTTTGCAACTCCACACTACACTACGGAAATATCTTGTAGACTTAAGTAAGTCGTGAAATAATGTAGGTGTTCTGTGGGTTTTAGAAAAACCACGATACATTGATAAGTGTTCTTCAAATTTTAGAAAATATGTGGTACATTGCTAATTGTTTTGTACTTTCTAGAAAATTTGTAGTACAATGGTTAGTGTTCCGAGTTTTAGAAAATCCACAATACAAATATAGTATTCCATGGGTTTTTAAAAATTTCCACATTATATTATCAAAAGTGTTTCACTATTTTTGAAAGAACAAAAACTTTGCAGTACACTATATACTATTCCATGGGTTTTGGGAAAGACCAAAACATGTGAAACATAAGATTATGGAGTCTTTTATAAAACAATATTATGTCATATATAATGCTTTGTTGCATATTACAAGTAAAATTCATATAAAATGATAATTTACTTAAACAAAATGGAAATAGTTTAGGGAGTTTATAATTGGCACAATTAGGCCATTAAGAGGCAACATTATAATACACACGTAAAACATGCCAATTCCTCCTTATTTCCACCTCAAGGGAAACTCTGAAAGGCCAAATATTATATGATTTCGAGATGGAGATCAAATTCATCCACATGATCATTTTAGTCACATTCTACCACATGATTATTAGATTCAAAGACGGATAACATATTCATCATTTGAACTGCACACTAACTTGAAATACCCCATTCTTTAATGCTAATATGGATTGTTTACAAGAGAAATGCAATATTGGCTATCACTCATAAGTAGAATGCTTTCTTTGACACCCATATGAAGTCTATCAACAATATTTTCAGCCCCATAGCTTCTTTTTCCGCTTTCATAGTACTTCATATTGATTTTTCATTGATATTCCAAGTGATTATACCTACAATAAACTTGAAAAAACATATCCAGAAGTAGATATTCTATCTACAATATCAGAAACATGTTTAGAGTAAAAAAAAAAACTAATTTACATTATTACTAACAAAATAATACAAAAAATAATTGATTATACCCTTGATTTAACAAAAATAGAATTTAAAGATGCTAAACCGTAATTGTAGAGTCACTAATGTAGCCAAACTTTAAACACACACTCAATACAATGCAAATACCTTGAACTCAAAGAAAATAACTTTTCTTCTTCGTTATTGAATGATGAATTAAAATGTGTCTTAAAAGGAAAACAAATCCCAACTCGAGTTGCCAAGAAAATTCTAACTAACTTCAATTAAATCTACTATAGGTGGCGAAATTTACTATTCCTAGCAGTTTACTAGAACCTGCTATTCTTAGTAAGTTTGCATGCTTATTCGCATGGCCAAAAAAAATTCCATGCAATTTTCTACATGCATAAATTATAAGAATTTCCAAATTTCTAACCTACTATGCATGTAAGGAGACTAAAAATAACTAATGCCCTAAAATAGGAAAGAATCGAATTGAAATTTTAATCCTAATTTTTCACCCCCAGATGTGGTGGGTTTTAGGCTAAAAAATTCAGTAGAAATGGCTCCAATTGGGTAGGGGTTAGTTGACCGGTGCATTCGGTTCTCATCGAAACAACGTGGTTTAAAAAAATGGACTCAAACGAAAACCTGGATCAAAAGTTATGACCATTTTTAAGTTTTTTGCTAAAAATAGTGCATCCGTCACGGTGTGATAAATATATGATAGAGTACATAATTTAACAAAAATAATAAGAAAACTAAATATGAAACCCTAGGTACAAGAGAGAGATAGTAAAGGACTTAACTGATTTCAAATCTTTCCTGAAACTAATATTGACTGGAAAACTGGGAAACATGAAGGGCAGACCATCACAATTTTACTCAATAAAATTTGGAGTTATCTAATAAGCCTAAAATAGGGGTGCCTAGATTGGTTTAAGGGGCACTTGGGTTCCAGAGGCTACTATTGGGAACCCATGACTACGAAAGTGGTCAAAATCTAAATTTTTTGGTGTCATAAAAATATCTTTAATAGTCACTGTTGGTTTCATGTATGTCATTGGATGATCACCAAGTGCACCTGAAATGAACAAACGCTACACTACATCTCATACTCCATGTAGTTCTTATAAGTGTGTGATAGAATCATGTCCTAGGAATCCCTTGTGTAATTGTCACTTGATAACGAGCAATAGCTAGATATACCAATGTAAGTAGATGCATCGCTGGAAAAATAAACCTCCTCTTCCTAAAAAGTGTATGCAGAAAATGAAGTTCCTTGTCCCTTGAGTGAGTGCTAGATGGATTCCTTCGATGTCTTTTGATACAACCTTAGGTGATGATAATAGATGTTTATAGCTTGGTACTTTATTTTGGTCACATAGCTTTGTATTTTATATGATTCCTTTAGTTGAATTTTAATGATTGACCTGGAAGGACTACCCCATAAGAAAATAAGATGCTGAAAAGATAAAAGAGGCCCAAAAAGAGCGAGTAAGATGTAAAAGAGGTCAAGGGAACCCAGAGGGGATAAAGGTGCTTGGGTGTTGGTGTCCTGGCTTGCCGATGGTGTCTAAAGTCATAAAAGATAAGCAAGCAAAGTACTAACTGAGATGTAGGGTGTGCAAGACCAAGATAGACAATAGGAAACAAAGATAAAAAGGCCAAAGATAGTTCTCAATTATTAGTTATCTCACTTAGAAATCATATGAATGCAAGTATGATTTTAAGACGTTAGAAATGTACCCAAGTGCATGATTTTATGTTTACATTTTCCCCCACTTTATGTTATTGAGTGAATACTCGATAACATAATGTAAATAAGAGATGCATACCTGATAAACCATGTAGAATGTGATGGTGATAACATGCCAAGGAGACAAGTGAAAGATTGAAGTTATAAAAATGAAGCATGAAAAATAAGAAAGAGGAAGTGACCCTAGGGGTGAAGTGTATTGTGCTGTACATGTTTGTGCTTGATATAGGGCTACTTATTATTGTGTATTAAGGAATGGACCTGCAAAATAAGAGCAAAGGAGTAATTAAAGTAATGTACTATGAAAACTCTATAAAAGGTATGCAAAAGTATGTAAATGTGTCGTAAAAAATAGTAAAAGAAAAAGTGTGCTCTTGATGATCATGAGTGTAAAAGGATTTAAAGATGTCCTGAAAATGTTGTGTAGAGCAAGTTTTTTTGGGTAATCTCAGGCCAAGAGTGATTTTTTTTGGGTGATATCACACCAAGAAATGAGTTTTTTTTGGGTGATCTCACACCAAATGCATTTTTTGGGCAATATGACGCCAAATGCATGGTTTTGGGTGATATGACACCAAATGCATGTTTTTGGGCGATCTCATGCTAAATGTGAGTTTTTTTGGGCAATATCATGCCAAATTTGAGTTTTTTGGGTGATCTCACACCATGACAGAAGAGTGTTGGGGAGATGTCTAGTTTTAATCTCCTTCCATGACTGCTTCTCAAACTTATACACCATTGCAAATGGTGTGATATGTATTTAGTTCTGAATTATACCATATTAGTTCCATATTTGTTCCGTGGAGAAATGGAGAGAAAGAAGTGCATTTTTTCTTACTGGAGGATTGTTCATGTACTGTGAAAAAATGATCTGTGAACTGGTAAAAATGTTCAGATATGAGAAAGTACCTATATCTTCCCCCAGGACATAGGTACCTAGGAGAGGTTAGGAGTTCTTAGGTGCTAATGTTTATATCTGGGCATTGGAGTCTGTGATGAACTTAGGATCCAAGTCAGATTCTGGTTTGTTTTTGTAATTATAATCTATTTTATTTTTGTGTTGAATTATATTTTTTTGTAGCTCTGAGCTACTGTATGGGGGTGAATTATTCACCCAATGTATGCCCCCCTCATCTGGGGTGGCATATGATGTTGCTTGGAGAATACATCCAAAAGGCGAGAGGAACTGATGTTGATTTGAACCATATACCTTATAGGGGGGAGGGAGTGTGCATGGCAGAGACCAAGGCACATGCAAAAAAAGTTTCTAGATACATGCGTATAGTAGAAAAATCTAGCAAACATGTCATATAAAAGTAGTGTAACAAAAAAGTGTGTATAGAAAAGAGAACACAAAAAGTGAGTTTCAAACATGGGACATCACTCACAATGTCACAAGACAATTAGGGGCCCAAGGGGCCAAAGAGCAAGTAATCAATGAACAAGAAAGACATAGGGAAAATCCCACAAACAGTAACATAAAAATAGAAATCAATGTAAAAGTGAAGCGTAACAGACAACCATGGTGGAGAGTAGTTCCCACAAAGAAAATGCTTCACATGAAACAACTTTTTAGCGTGTTAGAAATATAAAAAAGTATGTCAAAGAATGTATGTATCCATGGAAAATAGTGTGATAGTAAGAATATGAAGTAGTATAAAATGAAACAATAACACCTGTGATATGGGAAGAGTAGTAAATGTAGATGCCCCAAGGAGCCTTAGTGGGACTGGTAAGAGGTTACAATGCCAAACATCATTATAACATCTAAGGATCTGTAAGAAATATGCATTCACAACTAGAGAACAAGTGAACACACATATGCATATAGAAAATATATTGAGATACTAAGTATTTTTCTAGTATGGGAAGTAAAGTGTACATGTAAGTATGAGCAAGCAAGAGTAAGTGCAACCGAGATATGTAATATGTAGTGTATGAATTTGATGGAATGATATGTAATATGAATGTGAAAGGAGCAGTGTGCCCCCAACAAATGTGTATAAATATGTATGAGATGAAGTTCATTTAACAAGAGTGCGTCATCAAGAAATGGTTTTGATAATAGATGTTTAGAAAATATAGATCATGAAGTGCATAGCATGAAGTGTAGAAGAGGTGAGGTTCATTTTAGTTTTATACCCTTAGTAGTCAATTATGAACCAATGACACTAGAGTGCGTCATAGAATAATGAGTGCAATGTGTGATAGTGGATGCTAGAAATATATATTGTGAATGCATGATGTTTGAAATGTGTATGATGTGAGATTCATTGATGAACTGTGCCATCAAAATTCAAGTGTGAACCATAACACCAAAGTGTGTCATAGGGTAGTGATGATATAAGATGTATTAATACGTGTACAAGAGATTAGATGTAAAGCACGAAGCGTTATATGTATGTGTAGATATTATATAGAATTGATCATAATTGAAGGGGAGGAAGAAAACATGATGCCCCCCAAGTGTACCAATGATGGAGAGCTATGCGGTGATGTGAAAAGGATCATTCCATGGTGATGGAGCTTGAAATGTGTCTTGACCATCAATGTAAGGATTAGTTTCTTTGAAAAAATGAATTAGAAATGGAAGTGGAGTAGGATGGGGAGGGATCTTGAATGGTGGTAGCTTATTCGGGATTAATATTATTGTTATAAGACTTGAGAGAAGGAGGGGTTGGACTGATTTTGAGAGGAGGATACTTAGGATTTGGTGATGTGGTAGAATATTTAGTAGGAGGAGGTGATGGAGGATGTACCTTAAGATGTGATTGCTTAGTTGGAATAGGTTTTATAGGTGGCACTTGACTGACTAGAGAATGAACATTAGAAGTCATAGTATGATGTTAATTAGTCATAAAAGGAACATAATTAGAAGCCCATTTGGATGTAGTATTTGGAGATGGGCATGTGACAAGATGTTGTGTAACAAATGAGATAAGACCCTGATGTTCAAGGTGTTTGATTCTTCATTTTAAAACATAGCAATCATTGTCATTATGTCAAATGGGAGACCTTGATATTTAGCAAGCAGGTAAGGAGGGATAACAATGAGTAGGAGGAAATCTTATCAATTGATGAGTGAGGAACTTAGGAAGGATATCATGTTTTTTAGCATTTGAATAAAACTTGATAGGTGTCTATAATGGTAAAAATTGAAGTTCACTGACATAAGCGCATGTAGAAGACATAAGATTAGAATGAGATGTAGAAGAAAAACTAGCATGGGATTGAGAAGCATCCTTAAGATGTTGAATTTAATATTTAAGAGATGTAATTGTTGTTTCCATAGCTTGAAATTTGTCTTGAAATAAAGAATGTAAAGCTTGAAATGATTTGCAAATAGATTGATGGGGTGTGATATCTGGGTCACTAGGGTCATTAGAGAGACAATCAAAGAGGGATTACTATTTATGAAGGTGGTGTATCAAGAGGGAGGTAGATAGTGTGTTTGGTTTTTTTTGGAGAGCATCTTTGCAAGGTGGGGTGCACTTGAAGTAATTGAATAAAAGGGGGACTTGAGGAATTTTAGGAGCCATGAGAGAAGAAAAATTAAGGATCCAAGTGGATTCGAATGCGGGTTCACTAAATTATTTAACAAAAATAGAATTTAAAATATGTTAAACCCTAATTACATAGTCATGTATGATAAAAAAATGATAGAGTACACATTTGACACAAAAATAAGAAAATAAAATATGAAACCCAAGGTGTAAGAGAGAGATAGAAAATGACTTAGCTAATTTTGTGCTTTTCCTTGAACTGATATGGACTGGAAAATTTGGTAAACAAGAAGGGAAAACCATAAAAATTGTGCTCTGTAAAATATGGAGTTGTTAGATAAGCTTGGACTAGGGTGTCTGGACCCAAGTCAAGGGATTCTGAGTTCCATACTTTTCTATTTGTCACCTTTGACTAAGAAAGTGGTAAGAATATGAATTTTCCAATGTCGCATAAGTGTCTCTAATAGTTGTTATGGGGTCATTGGATTATTTCTGAGTGTTCTTGAAATGAACGAGCTCTACACTATATCTCAAACTTCACGTAGTTCTTGTGAGTGGTGTGATAGAATTGTGCCCTAGGAATCCTTTGTGCAAGTGCACTTGATAGCGAACGATAACTAGATGTACCAATGTAAGTAGATGCGTGGATGGAAAAATTAACTTCCTCTTCCTATGAAGTGTATGCAAAAAATGTAGTCCCTTGAGTGAGTGATATATGGATGCATTTGATTCTCTTAGATGCCTTTGGATGCAAACTTAGGTGATGATAATATATACTTAGATCTTTGTTATTTATTTTGGTCACATATCTTTATATTTATATGATTCCTTTGGTTGAATTTTGTAATTCATAGTTGGAAGGATGAACCATAAGAAAATAAGATACCAAAAAGATAAAAGAGGCCCAAAAAGAGCAAGTAAGAGCAAAGAGGTCTGGGGTGCCTAGAAGGGACGGGGGCGCCTAGGCACTAGCGCCCTGACTGGGCACTGGTGTCTGAAGTAAAAAAAGATAAACAAGTAAAGTATTGATTGGGTTGTAGGGTGTGCAAGACCATATAAACAACAAGAAAAAATACATAATTCTAAAGATAGTCATCAATTATTAGTTTTCTTGCTTAGGAATAATATGAATGCAAATATGCTTTTAGGACCTTGAAATGTACACAAATGTGTGATTTTGTGTCTATAAATTCAAAATCCTTTTTTCATTTTTCAATGGTCCTCATAAGGATCCTGTTGGGATCTTAGGGGTAACTCCTAGTTCATAGGATATTAGCGATAGTTGAATAAATTTATCACATACGGGTTTATAATCAACGATTCTAACTTATTTTGAAGTAAGTAAGTAGCATACAACAAAAGAGATGCATTTATATATTTTTGTGATTTTGATATATAACCGTGCTTAAAAGAATGGTTTAACAAACATTATCTTAATCTCTTTTTGATTTTAAGAATTATATTATTATTCTGATAAGAAATCAAGAGATTATATATAAGATAATAATAATAAATATGTTGTTTTTAGATTTTAAAAATCACAATCAACAAGATAAATTTTACAAAGAAATTTCTTGAAAGAAGAAAACGGTCTTGGTATATAAATTTGTAAAGATTCCTCCATTTCCAATTATATCATGATGAGGATATCCTCAATATTTAAAAACATGTAAACACCATATAATGTAATGGAAGACAATACAAATTTCCAAGAAAACTCAGCTTGAGCATAGTTAAACATGCTCTATTTCAGAAAACACTTTTTTTTTCTAGAGTGTCTGGTGCATTTGTGGCATGATGTCTCAAAAAGGAAAGATGCAAGAGGATGAAACATAAATTTATAGTTCAAATTTAGATCATGAAACCTTTTTCTCCTTCAGGTTCCTAGAAAACCATCAACTAGGGTTATAAGAGGAGGAACATATATTTTGCACAAGATTTGATACAAAGTTCTCAAATTTGGTTAGGAGAGACTGATTGGGATTATAACCAAGATGAAAACATGTTTCAAACCATTTCAACAAGACAATCTTCTTCAAACAATATATAAACTCAACCAAACATGATAATAATATTGTTTGTGAGTTATCTTCCTTAGGTTATTAGGAAGAGGAATAAAACCCAGATTTGAGCCCATTTAGGAATTCTAGACAGAGACAAATTTTGAAATAACTCCCCCTAAATATCCAAATCCATGAAAACTGATAATAGGTCAATACACAAATTATTTTTTTCGATAGGATATACATTCCTATAACATTCATGCCAAAGTTATATAACATTATGAGAAGAAGAAGAAAATAGGTTTCAGACATGCATCTATGAAACATGCAATCAACAATACATTAAACATGTATACATAATATATCATAAAGCAATGGGTTTCTCATCACTATTTTCTTGGTTCATATTCTTATTATTCTTCCTATTGTTCATAATTTGAGAATTTTTATAAGAGTCATATTATTTATGAAAAAATTTACCAAAAAAGATACAAGTACCATCAATCTTAACCTTGAAATTATTATTATTCTTTACATAATTTTCAGAATAATTTTTGAAATTAGATTTTAAGTTTGATTGCTGGTTAATATTATTGTTATTATGATTAACAAATTTCTGATTTTAGGAGAACAATTCCTAAGAGACATTCTCTTTTGAGTCAAGGTTCTCCGTTACTCTTTCTTCATGAACTAGGAGAACATACATAATATCCAAACTAGGTAAATAAGATTCATTTTGATACTTAGAATTCAAAATAGATATATAATTTCTAAATTTCTTATAAATGTTAATGTGAATAATAAAATCAACTTATCTTGAAATAATTCATAATTACAACCAGCTAAGTGAGCCTTAGTTTTCTTAATCTTAGCTAGATAATTGACATGACCTCTTGGGATTTTAGGGAGAATATACTCAACTTTTCAAGTGTAGCTTGTCTCTTAGTGGGTCATTTTTTAATACCACTAACTAGATCCCAAATATTTCTTTCCATAAAAATGGATTTAATCCTAACTCTTCAAATATTGTAGTTAGAACCATTTAACAACTAAGATTTATCCATGGAGAAATTATATGAACTTGCCATATTTAAACACTAAGCAAGATTTAGGTGATATGCAATTTTAACAAGACATATATAGATCCATAGAATAAAGGAAATAGACTTCTATGAAGGATACAAACAATGAAGCTTATAGAAACTCAAAGACACTCTCAAACTAGGTAAGAGAACTAAGAAGGAAGGCCACAAAACACAAAGAACATGCCGTGAAAGACCATAAGGAAATAGATAAAAAAAATGTATACTTAAAAAGCATATAGTTTACAACTTCGAACCATTTATACTATTACTCCAGACTAAATATACTAATAGCTTCCGACCAAATACACTGTTAGTTCTAAAACAAATCTACTACTGGCTCTGGACCAAATACGCTACTAGCTTTAGACCAAATATACTACCGGCTCCAGACCAAATACGCTACTAGCTCCAAACCAAATATACTACTAGATTTGGACCAAATACACTGCCAGCTCGAGACCAAATCCAAAAAACCATCAAACAAGGTATGAAAACTTTAGTAGAGAGGCCAAAAAATAAATAACAATGTCTTGTAGGAAAGTAAGGTAAAATCCGTCGAACACAAGAAAAATAAAAACCCGCAGAATTGAAAAAAGATATTTTTACAACTTGAAAAAAATATTAAAAAATGTATGGTGTGAATAAGGAGAATCCAAAAAACATGAAAATAATGTTGCAAAGGTATGAAATGGAATATATTGTAAGTCTACTATCAGGACCTGCACAATAAAGGAATCGACATAACAAAGAACTCCATGGTACATAGGATTCCGTGGAACAAAGGGGTCTGCATAACACAAAAAAAAGAGATCCATAGAACAAGTAAAGCTTCCACATAACTAAGGATAATTTAGAAATCCGTGGAATAAATAAAACTTCCACAAAGGACTTCAAAAATTCATGCAAGGCTAAAAATGCCGCATAAGACCAAAATAAGTTGTGGAACAAGAAACTAGGCCATGAAACAAACACAAACAATATTAAAAACTTAGAAATGATGTGAAAGACTAAATAAGGCCACAAAACTTGCAAATAAGTCATGAAAAACTTTAAAATGCCATAAAATAATAAGGAAGCCATGAAGCAAGGTAGAAATCTGCGAAAGTCTTGAAAAAAATAGATGAAAGTGGTGGATGAATAAAACAATATATCTAACAATGAAAAGTCAATAACAACCTAGGTTTTGATCATCCACAATAATTTAATGAATCCAAGCACTCCCTATTTATCTTAATCCACATTGAATTAGGGTTTTCACACCTTGTAGAACTAAAAAATTGTAACACACAAGTTAGGCTATCATAGATATTGAAATTTTTTAAGTAATTCATATCTAAAAGATTCTTTTCACCTATAAATCACAAAAAAAACAGATCTATCATGCACAAACATAAACACTAGCTCTGATACCATGTTAGGAAACATGGGGATAGATAATACCAAATATTTATATACCCACCAAAATAAATTTATGAGGATTATACTTTATGATTGAATAAGTTATCATAGATTACATCATAGAATGAATTAGATATTAGATTTAGTGCATGATGATGACATTAAATGAACAAAAGACACAAGATTTAAGTAGAAAAACCTTTTGATAAACAAACCATTGAATAATATCACTTATCTTTATTGAGAATATGTATTTCACCCAATGCTCCCACTATTTCCTTGAATACACACAATTAAATTCACTCATTAGCTCACATCTAGCTTGCATGATTGTTTTCTCTCTTTGTCGATGATTAATCACTAATATTTATCTATGTATCCCAATGTCAAAGAGACCACCTTGATTTATATCAAGGCAGGTGGTCCAAATCCACTATTATATTTTAAATTTAAACATATGCCAACCCAATATGGGAATCCTCCACATTATAAGCTAAATTTATTAGTGTTTTGTGGGTTTTCTAATCAATTAGTTTCCCACTTAATATTACGACCCCAATAGTCACAATTAGGGGTGTTCTCTTTGAAGACACTTCTCTTAGATTTCCTAGTCATTATTGTACAATTTCTATTCCTACCCCTAATGCATCTACTGGTAGATCTTTGGTTTCACACACTATCCCTATAATCCCTAACACTTCTAGGTTCTTTCCTAGGCTTATGATTCCACACAATATCTCTAGTTATTGTACTACCACTCCTAGTTCTTCTGACAAGCCTTCGATTACACACATTACATCTCATGGACATAGCTCTCTTAGGTTTCCTAAGAGTCCTTAGGTTTTACCCATTATTTCTCACTATTATTACTCACATAAGATCATGCATCTAGCCTCTAGTGCACATGCTTCCTCCACAATTTCTCACCAACAATCTAGTGCCCATGGTATATCTCGACATAATCATTATTCTAATCATCCACATAGGTTTTCTAATTCTCACACTACACATGTATCTACTTCATCTCTAAGACCTTCTTTACTAAACATTACTACTACTGTACCAATTTCATTTGAGTCCCACCGAGACCCAAGCCTCCATCTTTCATGACAATTGCTCCACCTCTTCAAGAGGTTCTCATCAGATATATTTCATGCTACCCCCTCCTTTTTTACATAACTAAGCAATTCAAAAATACAAAAACATTAACATAGTTTCAAAATACAAAAACATTCATATATTTGCACAAATAAAAAATCAAGACTTATATACTTAGCTTGAGTTGTTTGCACTGTACATTACACATGTTGTTTATCACTATGTATTTCATAGATAACATATCTATTTCTTCTTTACATACATATGTTTACATGGTGTATTGAGCGTGATGTAAGAAACATATAGAACACTACAAGATGATAGGTGTTGGCTGACCCTTTACCCATAATTCTTATACATATGTGGCCATCTATTATATACTACACACATATACTATTATTCTATTATAGTTCCTTTCTCCTTTGTCAGTACACTTGATTATATATATTTTGTAATGTACGTACCCAAAATTGTAGGGTATTGTACCGCCAAAACGATGTTACACATGCCCTAATAATGATACAGGTCACCTCACAATGTGTTCAAAATCCAGGAAAGCTCGCCAAGTGTATATTAGCATCCCAAGAATCTTGTTTAAGTTTTGTGTACTTCGCTTTATCCTCTACCTTTCTTTTTCTAAGCTTTTTGACCTTCAGTGACGAAACCACCGCCCTGCCAGGGCGGCAGTCCTGTAACTGCCACCTTGTTCAGGATGGTGGTCCTTCACGCATTTTCAGCACGTTCTTTTGATCACAACTTGCGTAATTTTTCAACATTTACCAACATTTCTCAAATTCCTTAGCTTGTATTAATGTTTTATGTTCCCTGGAATAGCGTTTCTTCATTGTTTAATGGTAAAAGAGTTCTAATAGGAATCACCTTTGGGTGAATGTGAAATCTATAAATAACTAGCTTGTTTTCAAGCAAATGGCCCCTCAACTTCTCATTTCCATTAATTAGTCTTTCAATTTCTTGCTTAGGATTCATTTTGTTTTCATGTTTTACATCCATGCTATTTTTCCTTTACTGTTAGAAGCCATTCGATCTTCTTGCTTCAGTCTTGTTCATTGTTTTTCATACAAATTATTTTAGAGTAGAGTAGTGTCAGTTTGAATTCATTAGAGTTGTAGGTTTTGTTCTTCACAGAAGGTAGATTCTAGAATCTCTCGGTACACTTGTGTTGTATTCCCGCAATAAATCCCACTAGGAATTGCATACACCAAGCTCTGTCACTTGTGTTGTCGCTCTCCTACTCACATTATATTTGGTCTATATCCAAAGCTGCCATTGTTTAAAATACCTTTTTCTGTTGATGTTAGCATATACACACTCTTCTGGATTCACGTGAACACAAAGGAACAAGGAGATCATTTTGAGGGGACAAAATCATACACTACTAGATTCGCCATTGTTATGAAAATTCCAGGTTTTATCTGTCAAAGTTCTAATTAAAACATATCAAATAGAGTAGTGAAATATTTCATTTTAGTTAAATTTCATTTTCAATATTTCTGAGGAAGCTGTGGGGATTGATAGTTTCTCAGAAACTATGATTCATTCCTCACTTCTTAGGTAGGATCGAGAATCTTTCAATTAAGTTAAAACAACTATCTAGTTATTTAGGATAAACTCATAACTGCATAGGCAAGTAGCTACACCAGGCTACCTTGCTTGTTTTAATTTTGTTATTAGGTTAGTTTTCGTTTTTTGAGTATATTAGATTAGTTGCTCTTTCAATTCTATTAAAAATACAAAAATAAAGGAATATATATGTGTGTGTGTGCATGTGTGTGTGTGTGTGTGTGTGTGTGTGTGTGTGTGTGTGTGTGTGTGTGTGTGTGTGTTATAGATATATCTTGCATAATTAGTTTATTTTGTTTCAATTAAGCTTATATTGATCTTTTATGACAATCATGGGACCTAGGGAGCCCAGGGAATACGTTTTGAGCCAATCGTGCCTTAACCAAATCTTGTTGCAGCATTAACTGACATAGACCAAAATCTCAGAATTTAGGTCTTCCGAACAACAACAAACCTAAAAGAAATCAGCACACAGCTAAGAGTGTTAAACATAGAAGACGAAAAAGCACACACGTTCTGGTCAAATCAAAAAAATTATAGTCTGCCTTGATAGATATCCATATGACTATAGAGGGACCTGAAAGAGGGAAACATTTGGTTGTGATCCACTAGTCCCAAAGCCAAATGCAGGAGACCTCCTCGTTGATATAGACATTATCTTACATATCCAAGTTGCCAAAGCACCTGTTAGATACTCTAAGAAAATCGTGAAACTTCTAGTTCTAAATGTAGAGGCCGAAAAGGCATACAATTACTGGATACTCGGAATCAAGGGTTGACTCTTCATATGACCATAGGAGGTCCACAACAACCAGGAACTTATAGTTGATCCACAGGTCCCAAAACCCAACGGGCCTACAAATGAATCAAATATTGACACCAACTTACAAACGTTGGTGTTTAGGTCCTCTCCACTTCCACTAGACATCATCACACAACTATCATTATTAAATGTAGCAGCTAATCAAGCTAAAGATTTATGGACTAGGCCAGAGAATAGTCCATAAAACACCAAAATATCCACTACACATTTTGTCATTTCATTTTCATGACCTTGTCAGGAGATACATACGAAGCACCCATAGGTCATCTTCCATGTATCCCACAATCCATAGATCGGATCATGGTAGAGCTCGATATTGATTGGAGCCTTCGAGTAGCTATCCTCACCAAATGATCTATCACACCAATGTAGGTTAGGAGGGCCTTCTTTGCCTTAGATTCACAGATCCCATTATTGCATGTTGAAGACATAAGATTACCTAACTAGCTTATCTGCACCTTGCGTGTATTCCATCCCCACTAGCTGTCTTGGCACGACCTCGAGAGGTCGGGTGCGAGGAAGAGTTACTTGTAGATTCCCATGCTCGCATGTCACTTTTCCATCGTACAAAATTGGTGAACCCGATGTGAAATGAACACGCAACCTTTTGATCTGGAGTCAGATTTCTACTTATTCTTCCAAATTAGTTTTCTTTTCATCTTTTCCACCTCATTAGCCTCCACATCAGCTTCACCAACAAAATTGGTGAACCCGACATGAAACAAACTAATATTCCTCTTTCTATTTTCTTTTCTTTCATCTACCTTCGCTCTTTCCCATTATTTTGCGGGTATTCATATATCCCCCAAATATGTCAGGATATGATGCATATGACAAACCTCTCCTAGGCCTTGAAGCATACTACGATCAACTAAATAGACAACCATCACCCTCGTTCTCAGCATGGGGTGACAACTATTCAACTAACCGATTTTTAACACAAACTCCACCTCAAACAACTAGATATAGTTCTTATTTCCAAATAGAGGAGTTGAATTAGCTCACTCAAATGCAACAACCAAGGCCTTCAGGCTCAAACAACATGATGCTCATTGGAGAATCTAGTTCATCTCCTCAGGTGTTGCTTAGACCACAAATTAGTAGACAATCAGATATATATCTATTTTTAGATGACAAATACTTAGCACATTATGCTAGGAGTGAACAATGCTCTCAAAATATGTACCCACCTATAAGGGGTTTGCAAACAAAACCCGAGGTCTCGTTCCAAGAAAAAACTTCCATTCCTCCACCTATAGGAAATTCCCTCGGTGAAACTTGGCAGGGAACCGATCAATTCATAGCAGGGTACCATATGCCTATACAACCTCAAGACATACAACAAACTCCACTAAGTAAAAATACCGTATCTTCACCAAACGAGGTCATCTTATCCTTAATTGATAAGGTTATAGGGTTGGAACTTGCTCAAGCAAATCAAAATCCACAGTTCATGCAAGCAAGAACTTCCAATCCTCCACATCATCCTAGCCAAATAGACCTCCTCACAGGAATAGGCACGTTGGGTATGCCTCCTCAGTTTTACAACAAATACAACTAGAATTACATTTTCTAACGCCACTCCAGTTGAGAATATAATACCTCCCAGTTTAGTACAAAATAACCCATTCTTGAGCAATGCTCCTCCATAATTAAACATGTATTCCAAATCACCACAGGGAGATATGTTCTCTTCTCCCAGCATGTTTTCTCAACCACAGGGATTTCCTTATGCCCCTGTAAGTACATATGCTATGCCATATCAACAACCCATTCCACCTTCACCCCCTCAACAAACACCATCAATGGTCGAAACCTATGCGATAGGGACTTATTCAAAATATTGGAAAGAACCTTTAGACTTCACTATACGAAGCGTCATGCTTCCAAGACCTCTCCCTGATCTACTTAAGTATAAAGGGGAGGGAGACCTGAATGCACATAATAAGGCCTATGCCATAGCCATTCGAGAACTGCTCCCTTAGGGTGGAGTTGTTGCTAAAATATTCCCCAAAACTTTAGAGGGTATCGCCCTCGATTGGTATTACAAAATACCTGAAGCCTCAATACATTCATCTAAACAACTCATTTTAGAGTTCATCAAGGTGTTCGATATGAACAAATTGTTGAGAACAGGAATCAGGGAATTCTTGCATATTAAACAAGAACACAATGATCTGTTGCTCATTTCATCCAAATATGGCATACGGTCCTCTATTCTTTAGCGAGCACTTCCAAACATGGATCAGATGGAACTATGTAATTTATTCCTTCATTCTCTTAGTAGAGATATAAAGGAAGAAGTCCAGAAGTTCCCACTAATAACTTATGATGAGGTGCTTGAGAGCGCTCTCCGAATAGATCAAGCTGCAATAGATTTCAGTCACAAGACATATGGAACAAATGGGAGGTTAATCATTCCCAACCAAAATACTTCAACTTATCATACTACCAAAAACACCAATCAAGGACCTAAAATCCTTAACAAAAATCACGGAGTGACAACAGATGGAGTGACTGAGCAAACTAAAAAAACAAACGTTGTAAATGTTCCACCACCAGTTAACAATCAACGAAACAACAATTTTACCCCCAATAATCAATGCAGTGGATTTTAATCGTCCCCAACGAGAACAACAACAACGACGACGACGACGACGACGATGGACAGATCTAGACATAGGGTCCAAGTCAAAACTCAACTAGATATCAAAACCAAAACCAAAGACAACAAACGCAAAACTTTAATCCTAATAGTCAACAGTTTAGTCAGAGTTTTGGACGACAACATGTGCTAAACCAACAACCTAGGAGCTATAATCCCAACTCGTATTGTGGTTTCCACAAAATTTGAGGCCATGATACTAGGACTTGCCACGATTACAATAAGCTCATGCAAACTTTGCTATAAGAACAAAGACAACTCTTCATAGATATGTTCTTAACAGATTCTGTGACACGTATACCAAATACTTTCACAGGAGCAGTTTCCCCCTCAAAATGCACCTCTTAAGATATTCAATGACCCACATCCAAATCGCAATAACAATAATAAATTAAATCCAAATGGGACGAACAAAGGTGTAATGACAGAAAATAATGATCATGAAGCCTCGACTTCACTAAATCCACCTGTTGCACCACAATTAGGAAATCAGCCACGAACCAAGAAAGTTGGTCTAGTGGAGTTAGATACTGAGCTGCACGTAGAAGCCATAACAAGAGTGCGAGAATATTCTTCTCAACCAAATCCAATCTATCCACTAGAGCCAAATAACATTCAACAAACATGGGTAAAACCCATAGGTGCTTATGATTTAATTAATGAATTAACAAAGACCTTCTCTCACATTCTCCTTTTTGAACTTATTAAAAAATTCTCCTGCCCATAGGGCTGCTCTTTTAGAAGCACTAGGTCTAGGTCATTTAATTAACATCACTCCACCTCCTGAAACACAAGTAAACCATATAGACTTCGATATCCACCCTCCAAGGTAGCCAGATAGGGATACCGAGTTTATATTCAACATAAAACAAATGCCAACAGATGCTGAAATTACACGTAGAGGTGATCTGGCCTTACATTTACAAGTGTGGGTTTACAATAATTACGTTAAATGCGCAATGGTTGACGATGGGGCTGCAGTTAACATTATCCCCTTCTCTTTCCTTCAAAAGCTAGGATATGGAGAAACAAACTATTCCACAACAAGAAATACGCTAAAAGGTTATGACAACCTTAAAGCTACTTCAATTAGGACTATAATACTACCAGTCACCTTAGGACCCAAGACAATCCTCACTGAGTTTTATATCATAGATCGGGGAAACCAACTATAATATGATCCTCGATCGACCATGGATACATCACATGAAAGCAATCCCTTCTATGTTATTCTAGGAAATAAGATTCTTACACCTAGGAAAGATACTCGTAGCAAAAGGTAACCCAATACCATTCGACATACACCTAGCAGACTTGAAGAAAAGACCAAGTGTTCACTCATAGTTTGAACTCCCAACAAATCAATTTAACAAACCAATCGACTCAAAACTAGAAGAAAAATTAATACCTACAACAAAACTAGAAATTACAAACCTAGTCAAGGGCATCCCAACCCTCAAGGATGAAGCTAACATTGTAGAAACAATGTCATTAGGAGCTACTACAAAAATTGTCGAATTACTGGAACAAGATCTACCAATTTTCCTACCGTTTGATTCCATAGGTATGGGATATACCCTAGGAGTTGGTTTTCTTCCAGCAAAGGAAATTTGCATGGTAGAAGTAACTGAAATAGAAGAAACAGATGCAAAGAATGTCCCAACAACCATTTTTCCTAGTAAATATTGGTCTCTCCACTTTGATGGAGCTAGATGTTACTATAGAGCCGGGGAAGGTATGATCTTTACTTCTCCTGAGGGAAAGCTCCTACCTTTTGCTTTTAAATTAAAATTTGAATGTACAAATAACAACATTGAATACGAAGCCCTCCTCCTTGGCCTCCTCATAGCCAAAAGGATCAGTGTTAATGATATAAGAGTTTAGGATACTCGCAATTAGTTGCAAACCAAGTCTCTAAAGTATATGAGACTAGAGCTAAGCACTTACAGCTCTATAAAATAGTGGTATTAGATCTAAGCAAAGGATTCAACTTCATATCCATTGAGACAATCCCACGAGAACAGAACCTTCTTTCAGATTCAATAGCAACTTCAGCTTCACATTTTACCCCAAGTAATGAGTTGGAAGATACAAGTTTCAAGGTATCATTTCGTACTGAACCATTGGTGAAGAAAATGTCAACGAACCCTCTTCTAATGCATACAGTTGAGAATGAATCTTTTATCTTACATCATGTTGACAGTGATAAAGTCACTCTCAAATATCTAAATGCCTATGCAGAGCTACACCTTGCTCACCCTATAGTTGATCTTTCCCTAATACCACACTCTTCTTCCTACTTTGGAAATCCCATGGTAGAGTCTCCTCCATAGAAGGATCTTGATATCTACAAGATAGAAAACGGAGAAAGCTTGGAACTACCTCTAGCCCCACCTAAATTTGAAGAAGGTAATGCTTCTTTGATAGAAGAAACCATTGACATAAACATTGGAACGAAGGAAGAACCAAGAATTTTGAAGTTTGGATCCTCCTTAACTAGAGAAGAAATAGAAATACACACCCAAATCCTCAAAAAAACATCTAAAGGATTTTGCATTTAACTATAAAGAAATGATAGGTATCACACCACAAGTTGTGGTACATAATCTTGTTACTAAACTAGATGTGAAGCCAATTAAACAGAAGTCAAGACCAATGAAGCCAAAAGTGGCTCTCATGGTAAAAGAGAAAGTAGTAAAACTTCTCCAAGTAGGATTCATCAAGCCCATTGACTATTCACAATGGGTGTCTAATATCGTTCCTGTCCTCATAAAGAATGGGAAGATACGCATTTGTATAGATTTTTGGGATATTAACAAAGCTTGTCCCAAGGATGATTTCCCATTACTATCCATTGACGTTATCGTTGATGCAACAACTAGATTTGAACTGCTATCCCTCATGGATGGGTTCTCAGGGTATAATCAGATTAAAATATCTAAACAAGATCAAGCCAAAAATAGATTTATAACTCCTTGGAGAACTTATTGTTATGTTGTCATGCCATTTGGCCTTAAGAACGCCGGCACTACGTATCAATGGGTAATGACTTATATATTCCATGATCTTATCCATAAAATTATGGAATCATATGTGGATGACTTGTTGGCCAAGGCCAAGAAATGCTGTGATCATCCAGAAGTTCTCCATATCATCCTCTCATGACTAATCGAGTATGGTGTCACATTAAACCTAGAGAAGTGCGTTTTCAGTGTAACAAGAGGCAAAATTCTAGGATACGTTATATATTCATGAGGGATTGATGTTGATACGGCCAAAATACAGGTTGTTCTCGAAATGATCCCACCTTCAGACGAGTCTGGAATCAAGTCATTTCTTTGGAAACTCGATGCAATCCGAAGGTTCATCCCATATTTAAGCTTTTCCATTCATCCAATCAACAATCTACTCAAGAAAGATTATAATGTCGATTGGACTGAAGATTGCAATGAGGCCTTCGAAGTAGTTAAGCACTTCTTGTTATCACCACCCACGCTAATGCCTCCCGAGCCAGACCACCCTTTAATCCTATACTCACGAGCCACTCATGTCTCGCTAGCCTACATGCTGGCTCAAGAAGACGATGATAAACGAGAACGCATGATCTATTTCATTAGCCAAACATTGCTGGATTATGAAACACGTTACACACAGGTAGAGAGAGAATGCCTTGCCATAATTTTTGCAACAAAATGTTTGAGACATTACATGTTAAACCAGGAAACAAAGGTCATTGTAAAGACAAACCATTTATGAACATTTCTCACATAAGGATCTTTATCTAAAAAGGCTGGCCGTTTCATAACCCTAATGGGAAAATTTGAGTTAACATTCGTAAACCAAAAATCCGTTAAAGGACAAATCATTGCAGACTGGTTAGCTGACAATCCACTAGATTGAGGTGAGTTGGTAGATCTAGACTTTCTTGATGAATGTGTATGATTTTTTGAAACCAGACCCCCCATTTCTACATGTCCCTGGTATACTGATATCATTAATTTTATCATGGACCATACATACCCAGAAAGTGCCACGTCACAAAAAGAAGGTAGTTACACATTATTACCGCTAAATATGTTATTATAGACCATGTGCTCTATCACAGAGCCTTCGACAACATGCTTCTAAGATGCATTGACATAGAAGAATCCAAGAGGATTCTTCATGAATCCCATAGTAGGATATGTGGGGGGCCACTTCGGTGGTCATGCCACCGCTCGCAAAATACATCAGATGGGCTAATTTTGGCCCACTCTTGAACATGACACAATGGAATTTGTACGTAAGTGCCACAAATGTCAAGAATTCTCTCACGAGATTCACATGCTAACACAATCCCTGTAACCAATAGTAACTCCATGGCCCTTCTCCTCTTGGGGTCTAGAATTAATAGGGAAATTCTCTCCCTCATCAACCAATGGCCATAATTTTATGATCACAGCCATGGAATATTTTACCTAATGGGTGGAGGCCATGCCTCTCACCACTGTACCAGGTTTAATGATTGCCAAATTCATTTTGAACCAAATTATCTGTAGGTATGGTGTCCCACAAGTCATTATCTCAGATAATGGCGCATCCTTTAAGAATGACGAGGTTCGTGAATTATGTAGCAAGTTCAAGATAAACCATCACACAACCTCTCTTTACTACCCTCAAGCCAATGGGTAGGCTGAAGTGAAAAACAAAATGTTGAAAGCTATTCTCCTCAAAATAGTCAAGGAGAACAAATGAGATTGGCATTTAAAACTATATCTGGCCTTGTGGACCCATTGAACCTCAGTAAGAACACCAACAGGAGCAACTCCTTTCTCACTGGTATTCAGAGGAGAAGAAATTCTCCCACTTGAGGTTGAAATACCCAATATCCGCATCTCATTACAAGGGATTCTAGATGATTAAGCTTATAGGGAAGCACGCCTCTCTCAACTAGAAAGCCTAGAAGAGGCCTGGTTAAATGCCCCGAACAACGGCACAAAGGATATGTTGACCAGATGTGTTGGCAGTATAACAAAAAAGTCTATGAGTGAGAAATATATGAAGGAGATCTAGTTCTAAGACTAGAAATCCAACCAAATCGATAAGAAAACCGGCAAAGGAAGAAAGCTCAGGCCCAAATGGTTGGGTCCATACCAAGTCATAAAGGACTACGGGAATGGTGCGTATCTCTTGTGCACACTAGAAGGTGAGGAATTTGGTGAAACTTTCAATTCCTTGCGCCTTAAGCATTTTTATGCATAAAACGTCAAAGTCATTGCTAGTACATTATAGCTACCTACATTGCATTAGTCTTTTAGCTGCTTCATTCTATCCATTTCACAAAAATGGTAGTTCAGGAGCTTACTCTTAAAAAAATTGTTACAAATTTATGAAGATATTGGCAAAAGTATTCATATCACATCTCTTCAAACATCATCAAATATTTTCAAATCTTCTCATCAATTTCGATAGACAAACATTGACAAAACCATACCAAGGCCTACACACTTGGCTTTGCTCTTTCTTTCTACTAGGTAAAGTTGTCCTTGCCTACGGTCTGTTCTGGAAGCTTCTTGGTGTCACATCTATCCCTCTTAAAATCTCTTGGAATGAAAGGATATCCCAAAGTTATAGATTAGAAATGTCAAAATCAAATGAAATCAAAAGCACCAAGCAAAAAAAATATTTTATTTTACACACTTCTTTGCCCCATCAACCTTCGGTGTGATAAACCCACATCTCTTACTAGTGATGTGAGGTTGGGAAAGGAAAGAAGTGCCCTTACTCACATGTATCTTACCTTTGGTGATAAACCCATGCTTCTTACTAGTGGCGTGAGGCAGGGTGTGGGGGGTCCAGTCACACAAACTAACAAATCTTGGTATGCTAAAAACACAAGTCAAATTATGTTAGGAGAAATTAAATATCCAAACATCCAAATTCCAAAGAGATCAAATCCTCAAAACCAGATTTTGTCAACCATGTTTGCCATTTATGAATCTAAGTCTAGATAAACTGAAAAGTAAGTGGCCTTCTAAGCTTGGTAGTAGTTTTGAGTAGGGTGGGTGTGTAGGTCCAAATTTGGTTCTTGTTCTTGGTTTGTCTGTCTCTCATCATTCCATTCAATCAAGCTCATACAGAATGTGCCCTTCCTAATTCTTGGTGTTGAGCCCTCGCATCTTAGTAGTTGCGTGGATTTGGGATTGGGGGAAAGTTCATCTCTTTATCACTATGCATTCATCACATTTTTCCAATATAATAAGGAATTACAAACATTGTCCAAATATTTCAAAAGTTCAGTACTACCATATGTTAATATTATCTCATATCAACATTACAAAAAACATATAGAGTAAAACATTCTATTTACTATCATTTGTTGTCCATTACATACATTCTGGAAACATGAAAAGTAAATATTCTAAAAAAATCTAAAAAAACATTTAGAAAATGAGTCACAAAATTAAAGATACCAACAGTCTAGATCCAAAGATATATATATATACAAGTCATGTTTCATATACAATGCCATCATGCACTAGGCATGGTCAAAAACACTCAATGAGCTGAAAAGTACAAAAATAATCATATAAACAACCTAATAAAGGTCACTACAAAAGAGCCAAGTGGCCTCTCAATCCCTATGGGATCCCTCTGAAGGTGCACGATCACGTCTAGGACTCCGGCTACACCGGTGCTCTGAGTGCACTGAGAGCTCACGGTCCCGAACAGTAGCTGTAGTCTCACTATGAGAGTGGCTCCTCCTCATCAGGCACTCTACAGCCCTATACCTAGCTACCTCAGCATGGAGGGAAGTGACCATCTTGGCCACGTGCCAAATAGGGGAAAAAACATCGGTATGCCTACTGGCTGCTGAAGGCTCCCCTGCATCCACGGATAGCTCAACACGAGGTCTTCTCCATGGGGAGCATCAAGGTGTTAGTACATACCCGGTGAATCAAGTCTTGCCACTCATTAGTAGTCTCTGCAAGTAAAGGAGAAAAAAATTTAGAAAATGATAAAAAAGGGTGAAACCAAAGATGAACAAAAAGAGAGATAGCAACTAAGGCAATTCTAGCTATAAAAATATCAAAGGATGAGTGATAACTCACTCGGATCTCCGGGCCTCCAAGAAGGATCTCTGGGATCCGTGCCTGCCATGGATGCTGCCACTGACTGGTGTCCCCCTCCTATGCCTAGGGTGACATGACATCCTAACACGGACTCATTCTCTCCACCTAGGTCCTGAGAAGGTAACTCCTCTGAGACTAGAGTCACCCTCTCCACACTCTGCTTTTCCCTCTTGTCTTGTAGGATCTCCTAAGTGTCATGCCACTCGGGATTGCTATCCTCTTCCCCACTCAACTCCCTAATCTCCATGTCCTTGGTATCTTCCTCCATCTCTCCCCTTGTGAAATCCTCAGACTCGGAGTCTATATCAATAGGGTCATCATTGCTATAGGTAGGACTAGTGGCAATATGAAGTAAAGTTGCTTGAGGAGCACTGACTCTCTCTCATGCGCGTACTACCCTCCTGGCTATAATAGGGATGCCATGAGTAACAACATTCCAAACCCAACCTCTAGGACTTCCCCTAGCCTCCCGAACTGATCTGAACACTGGGCACCACTGGGGGAAGCATGTCAATGTAAGAAAGGCTGAACTACTGAGGCACTTGATCAAAGGGGTGTGTCTCTACCTTCCCTGTCCTATCCACAAGCTACCTTATAGTAGAGTAGGAAATCAAAGTAAAGGTCTCCTCGCCCCACAACCCCACCACGGCCTGATAAGGTGTGGCCTCCATATCCTCAGTAGTCAGGGAATCAACTGGCTGGTGGGGTGCTCTAAGCACCGTCATCTCTGTCCATCTAGCTTCCCTCACAACCCTGGGATCCTCCACCTCTACGCCTCTCCCATAAGGGATAATGCACTCATAGACCCAGATCATAACTAAGGTCGGATGGCTCAGTGACTGTCCCTATAATTGAACCACCCTGTATAAGTCATGATAGGTGGTCCCAAGTATATCGGCTCCCCAGGCATAAATCTGACCATGTGCCTCAATCTATGCGACGATGGGGGCCCTAGCAGTAGAGAAAAGTATCTCCTCCCTTGTCCCTGATGAATCTCAAAGCAAGGATGCCCATAATGGCCTGATGGATCAGAGGGATGGGCAAGCTAGGAATTAGAACGAACCTTCACCCCCTTCTTCAAACCAGTGGAGACAACTGCGTCTCCCATATAGGTGGCCCACTGAGTCACTTGAGCTTTGGATGCTACTGTATCAAATGAAAGTCTCCTTCCAATAATCAAGACTCCTAAAATATAGTAGACATCCTCTAGGGTGATAGTCCACTCACCTCTAACACCTAGAAATTGGAAGGTGTTCCGATCTGCATCCCAGTAAGAAAATAAGTCTCATAATATGTGACTAGTAGGTGTAATGTGGGGGACCCGTATGATCCTCAATATACCTACCCTCTGGAGAGTATCCTGCTCAGCTTGAGAGAGTGCATCTAACACTGCTAGAAGCCAATCACACTCCCTCTCTTGGCTCCATCTAATGTACTCTTCCTTCTTCTGCAAAACACCCAAAAACATGCAAAAAGAAGCAAGTTAGTACCAAGATTGCATTGGAAAAATCATTAAAGCAAGTAGGAATACTAGAAATGTAAAAATAAACTCAAAAGAGTGTTGTTTTAACACTCTATAGAGGACCGCCGGCCTGAGCAGGGTGGAAGTTCCGTAACCACCATCTTAAAAGGCAACGGTCATGTAACCGCTGCCCTTCTTAGGGCGGCGGTCCTGTCCCGTGACCACAAATGGGTCGCATACCCTAAAATGCTTAAAAATGCAAAAAATTAACCATTTTAGATAAAATGAAAGCCTACCCATTAGGCGTCCCCCCCTAAGAGACACATTTAAAACTGACATTTCTAAAAATAACCCACCCACAACAAAGATTTCATCATTTTAACATTTTGGGTGCAAAAATGTTAAATCAAGAAGAACTAACCTGGGATCTCGCGGGTCGTGGTTCTACTCACGGAGGGCATGATCGCTATCTCGATATGAACATTTTGACTATAATCTCATTGAAAACCATCACCCATGGGTACCAGAGCTCAAAAACTATCAAATCGACACGTGTAAATGAATAGGAAAATAAGCCCGTTATATATATATATATATATATATATATATATATGGTATTTTGACTCATTTTGAATGCCCCTTTTGTAGGTTTATAGCACTGATGGAGGTAATTTCTCATCCCTGAGAAAATGGTAAGTCCTCATTTCATACTAATTTAGTATTTACTTTTCGATTTATTTTATCTATCTGCACTTGAGTCCTCTTTCCATTTTACAAGTAATGGGAACTCAGATAGAAACATTTCAACACACGGGCGTTTCAGGTATAATTTCTAGCTTCCCATTTTGGGGCCACCATACTCAGACCCACCGTTTTACACCTCTTCATGGTTAAAACGATTCTTTGAGGGGGCAATATGTACGTACCCAAAATTGTAGGGTACTGTACTGCCAGAACGATGTTACACATGCCCCAATGATGATACAGGTCACCTCGCAAGGTGTTCAAAATCTAGGAAAGCTCACGAAGTGTATGTTAGCATGCCAAGCATCTTGTTTAAGCCTTGTGTACTTTTCTTTATCCTCTGCCTTTCTTTTTCAAATATTTTTGATCTTCAGTGACCAAATCGCAACCCTGCTAGGGCGGTGGTCCTATAATCGCCACCCTGCTCAGAGTGGTGGTCCTTCACGTGTTTTCCAACATGTTATTTTGATCGCGACTTGCATAATTTTTCAACATTTACCAGCTTTTTCTCAACCGCCTTAGCTTTTATTAATGTTTTATGTTCCCTGGAATAATGTTTCTTCATTGTTTAATGGTAAAAGAGTTCTAATAGGAATCACCTTTGGGGGTGAACGTGAAATCTATAAATAGCCAGCTTGTTTTCAAGTAAATGGCCCCTCAACTTCTCATTTCCATTGTTTAGTCTTTCAATTTCTTGCTTAGGATTCATTTTGTTTTCATGTTTTACATCCATGCTAGTTTTCCTTTACTGTTAGAAGCCATTCGATCTTCTTGCTTCAGTCTTGTTCATTGTTGTTCATACAAATTAGTTTAGAGCAGAGTAGTGTCATTTATAGATTGAATTCATTAGAGTTGTAGGTTGTGTTATTCATAGAAGGTAGATTCTAGAATCTCTCGGTACACTTGTGTTGTATTCCCACAATAAATTCCACTAGGAATTGCATACGCCAAGCTTTGTTACTTGCGTTGTCCCTCTCCTACTCGCATTATATTCGGTCTATATCCAAAGATGCCATTGTTCAAAATAAATATTTCTGTTGATGCTAGCATATACATGCTCTTCTAGATTCACGTGAACATAAAGGAACGAGGAGATCATTCTGAGGGGACAAATTCATAAACTACTAGATTCACCACTGTTCTGTAAATTCTAGGTTTTATCTGTTAAAGTTCTAGTTAAAACATATCAAATAGAGTAGTGAAATATTTCATTTCAGTTAAATTTAATTATCGATATTGCCGAGGAAGTTGTGGGGATTGATAGTTTCTCAGAAAATATGATTCATTCCTCACTTCTAAGGTAGGATCGAGAATCTTTCAATTAAGTTAAAACAACTATCTAGTTAATTAGGATAAACTCACAACTACATAGGCAAGTAGCTACACCAGGCTACCTTACTTGTTTTAATTTTGTTATTAGATTAGTTGTCATTTTCTGAGTATATTAGATTAGTTTCTCTTTCAATTCTATTAAAAATTCTGTCAAAAATACAAAAATAGAGGAATATATATATCTTACATAATTAGTTAATTTTGTTTCAATTAAGCTTATATTGATCTTGTATGACAATCATGGGACCTAGGGATCCCAGGGAATACGTTTTGAGCCAATCATGCCTCAACCAAATCTTGTTGTATCATTAACTGACATAGACCAAAATCTCAGAATTTAGGTCTTCTGAACAACAAAAGACCTACAAGAAATCAGCACACAGCTAAGAGTGTTAAACATAGAAGAAAACAAAGCACACACATTCTGGTCAAATTAGCCAAATTATAGACTGCCTTGATAGATATCCGTATGACTGTAGAGGGACCTAAAAGAGAGCAAACATTCAGTTGTGATCCACTAGTCACACAGCTAGACGCAGGAGACCTCCTCATTGATATAGAAACTAGCTTACGTATCCAAGTTGTCAGAGCACCTGTTAGATACTCTGAGAAAATCATGCAAATTCTAGTTCTAAACGTAGAGGCTAAAAAGGCATATGATTACTGGATACTCGGAATCAGGGGTTGACTCTTCATATGACCATAGGAGGTCCACAACAACCACGAACACATATGACCATAGGAGGTCCACAAAAACCCAATGGCCCTAAAAATCAATCAAATATTGACACTAGCTTGCGAACTCTGGTGTTTAGGTCCTCTCCACTTCCACCAGACATCATCACACAACTATCATTATTAAACGTGGCAACTAATCAAGCTAAAGATTTCTGGACTAGGCTAGAGAATCATCCATAAAACACCAAAAGATCCACTACACATTTGGTCATTTCATTTTCATAACCTTGTCAAAAGATACATACGAAGCACCCGTAGGTCATCTTCCACGTATTCCCACAATCCATAGATCAGATCACAGTAGAGCTCGATATTGATTGGAGCCTTCGAGCAGCTATCCTCACTGAATGATCTATCACACCGGTTTAGGTTAGGAGGGCCTTCTTTGCCTTAGATTTGCAGATCAAATTATTACGTGTTGAAGACATAAGATTACCTAACTAGCTTATCTACACCCTACGTGTATTCCATCCCCACTGGTTGTCTCGGCACGACCTTGAGAGGTTGGGTGCGAGGAAGAGTTACTTGTAGATTCCCATGCTCGCATGTCACTTTTCCATCGTACATGTACACACTATATTTTGAGATAACATGAGTAACACATATGTATTTTAAAGATTTGAAACCCTTTGATTCACATGTCCTCTTTATATAAAAAATTATATCATTTCATCATGTTTTTACACTCTTAGTTTTTAAACATGCTTATTGTGTGTGTGTTGTTACCTGCTTGTTTCATTGATTGTGGCCTAAATGCCACACTTTTCATTGTAACATCATGTATGTCCCTTGTTTTTGGCTCTATGCATATCTTGTTTTCCCTAATTTTCATACCTATGGGTCTTGATTATCTTGTGACACTGTGGAGTGTCCCATGTTTACTGGCTTTATGCCTTTTATGTGGTCCACTAATTATATAGCTATTGACTTTTTTTCATTTTAGCTAAACTTACTCTCTTATACATGCCTTATTACTAATGTTACTATTTTCTTTAACATTTCTATTATTTCTCTTTTTATGTGACAGGGTTTTCGCCACGTGTAAAACCTTCATTTTTGTACCTAAACAAGTTCTTTAAAGTGGTCACCTCTTTAGCATTCTATACTATTCTATAACTTTTAAAACATCAAGTACATGGGCACACATCTACTATTTTTGAGCCACATTCTCAACAAGGTTTTTTGTACGTGCCTTAAAAGAGGGGGAGTTCATCGAAGTATATTAGACACCTATAGTATACATAGGTATAATTCTAGGGTAACATACAAGTACCAATAAGGTACATGTACTCAGAAACACATTAGATCACACAAATCCCTAAAATAAAGCACAAGTTAAAATTATGTCAAGACCGTATAGGACATTGAAGACCATTTTATATGGTTTTACGCAAGGGGCAATTACATCAACTCTCTTAGTAGTTTCAAATTTTCACCTATAGATACAATTTTTTGGCACAATTTCAAATCCAATTCACTCAGTGTTGTAGCTCAAAAGTATCACCCTAGATTTGATCATGGAAGATCAAATTTTTTGTCAAGATGGGACTATCTCTAAGTGTGAGACTTGCATCTTGAGACAAAACTACAGATAGGGTTGGTTCCTCTACCTATCTAACCCAATACTAACACTACCTCTAAGCTAACCTACACTAACACATATAAGGGACTAGGGAGAGAGAATTGTAGACAAAAAATCATAAGATAAGGGGGGTGACGATAGTACCAAAAGAGATGGTTGATCACTATCCACGAGGGGAAGAAAATGTAGGAAGGAAGGGTAGAAAGATGTGCCACATACCAAACACCACATAAACTAACCCTTCCCATGCATTGACAACACACAAAAATAGAAACCTGCAAATATGACACACACACACACACAACATACCAAATAAATAAATAGAGAAGAAAATGTAATAAACATGAGTATGGGGTAGAAACGAGCCAAAAAACACATGAATTATTACTTAAATGACACACAATTGATTACATTCATGGAAGAAGGTGCAAAAATACATTACAAAGACCAAATATGAGGTTAGGAACTCATGGGAAGCTGGGCACAATTTTTGCATGGTGTCATTACAAAAAAAGGGATATTGTTTTGAATACATAATTTTCATACTTATAGAGAAAGAACAAGAACAAGAGATAAGGAGAGAGAGGTGCCAACAAGAGAGAGATTCAACCACCAAGGACCAAGCACCATATATTCATGTAGATAGGTATGGGTGTCTGGTATGGCTCCTATCGTACGCCATCAGATTTATAAGTCAAGGAATGACGCTCATACTTCATTAAATTGTGATTGGTGAAGTGGTTTGATGTTGATTTCAAATTAGGAGTGGTTTTTGTGTGTAATCCATGAGCTTCAAATGATTTTATTGTTTCCCATGAATTTTCCATGTAATGTGTATTTTTGAATGTTTTGTGGATTTTTTAATGCTTTCTTTGTTTCGTATGAATTTTATTTGTTGTTCGGATTTCGAATGTTGAAAGTCATCTTGGATTAAGAAACCCGTGAGAAAATAACTCTCGTGCACTTGCAAAACGTCTTACCTTTCTCCACATGCCATGAAGGTCTATTCTTTGTGTTGCATGACATTCTAACCAATGACCATCTTTCCTTATTCTATGGCTTTTGAGGTTTGTCAAACACTACTATTGGGAAACCCATGGAACACTAGGATAATGTTTCATAGCTTCCAACCTTAGTCACTCCAAACTTTTATTTTCTTTTGTCATGTGGAAATTTTCACTTCTCCTTTGTGTATTGCAACTTCAACATGGTGGAATTCATGTTTTGTTTTATAAAATTGAAAAATCCCATAGAACACCATTTTTCTCCAAGTTTGTGTAACATTGTAATTCCCAGTCGCAAAGCACTAACTTTAAGTTTTCTACCCAATTTTTTATACTTGCTTCCTTTGTTACATGGGTTAGGGGAACTGTGAAACACTAAGTTCCTTCCTTCCCCTCTTTTCAGCTCCAAACCAATTTTATGGCCATCTCTAGACCAAGCTTTTCAACTAGGGACTTGATGAGTTGTCCAAAATTGTGAAGAAGGAAGTTTAGATAACACTCACTTTAGATTAGTTATAGGGGGCATGAAATACTTCACTACTTCACTACAACAATTAGTTTATAACACAATTTTAGGAATATTTGGGGCACGATTCTCCTTTATTCATCTACATTACAATACATCACACTTTCTATTCAGTTGTGTGATGCATGGAAAGGGATGGGATCAAATCATTATTTTGTCTACTATGTTTTCTATTTACAAAATTAGGCCTAGATTCATTTGTAGTGGTGTGTTTCGTGGGGTTATGCAAAGTATTGAAGTGGATAAGTTCTTCATAGGTAGTCCTTCCTTTCCTCTTATATTTAAATGGGAAAATATCAAATTTTCTGAAGTAATTTGATACATGATCTTCTTTCTTCATTGGGTGCTTCAGTACTTTACTCTTCTTATCTCTATCCTCTGTTTCTATGTTGGTTTACATGCACCTAACACTCTAGTTATCCTCAACTCAATTTGGTACTAATCACCCCCATCCTTTAGTGAGATCAACAATGCAAATATTTAATCACAAGTAAAAAATGAGAAATTTTCCCTCCACAAAACATAAAGGTGTATTCATTTCTTATTTACATCTCTTTAATTCATTTTTGTACAAATGTAAATTTTTCATGTTACATTTTACATTTGAGTTAAACTTCAATTCTTTACTATGGACATGTTGATGAGTAAACAAGGAGGGTATTTGACAATAGTTTTTTATTAAGGATAAAGGTTTTTTTATTGGGACCCTAACCAATTACACAAATGCCATAACCCATATATACATTACAAAATATAAGAAACCAAGACAATTTTGGAAAAAATTCAATAAAAAAGAATCCCAAAAACACTAGTAAGTCAAAAAATATTAACACACTTACAACAAATTCACAAAAGAGAGACAAAAATGATCTAGCAAAAACAAGAAGACTAGGAAGCCACATAAAATTACTTCATGAGCTTTTAGAAGTTCTTCTTGACATTGTTAAGCCCCCTTTTGATATATCTAAGGCTAGTTTCTTTATTGATTTTTTCCTTTCCTTTTTAATCTCCAAACTGGGTGGTAATGAGAGAAAGGAAATCAATAATGCTCTTAAGAATGATAAGAATATCATAGCTCTTAGCCATAAAATATTTCCATATAATTTTCAATTTTAGTGACACGCTTGCAGATGTCCATCACCTTCTTCTTATCTATCTTTCATTCTTTGTTATTGAGCCTAAAAGATTCAATCTTTTATTTGAGTTCTTTGATATTGTCTATTTGAATTTCAAGCTTGGATTTAGCACTCAGATTAGATGAATTGTGGGGTTCATAATATTTCTTACCCATAGAGAGAAGACCAAAGATTGTCTTACCCTCACCAATGATGGGGGGAGGCAGAACAACATAATTTGTAAAATATTTGTGTCTTTTTCTTACAGGTTTTATTCAGAGAAAGATCTTGAAGTCGCTTGCCAGAGGAGGGGGAAGAGGAGGGAGGTATGGAGGAAGAAACAAGGGAGGAAGGTGGGGCAGAGGTGGTATGGGTGGAGGTGGGAAAAATGGAAGAGGAAGGGGAAATAGGGGGATTTTTTGCGGAAGAAAGAGTAGAATGTTGGGGATGAAGGATTGAATAATAAAAAACTTATAAAATATCATAATCACAACATGGTGTAAGGGGAAGAGTCTTTCACCCCATTTCACAAGATTTACGGAATCCTCTAGAAAATGAAGGATGAAGAATGGAAAAATAATAGAACATTTTATGTGAAAATGATTTTAAAACACCAAATGGAAGTAAGGAATTACCATGAACCTTCCCTCGAGTGTGATGGATTTCATCACCAAAATATCGACCATGTTGACTAAAGGAGGCAATGAATCTTTAATAAAACACCCTTTCTTGTCCACTATAGATATACCATTTTCAAAAAATATTTTCTCCTTGTCCACTTTATCTATATTATTTTTAAATAACTTCAAGCCTTTCCTGTACAGACCGATCACCTAGGTGATGACATCTTCATTGATTTCAAACTCCTTTCCTTTATAGGATACTTTCCTCTCATTCCAGTTTTTAGCAAATTCTTGAGACAAATGAAGATCATGGCCTTTAACCCTTTCCATAAAATTGTTGAAGCCACCTCTACTTAGATGTTTGATAATATTATTAATGTAATGAATAACTAGATTATAAAATAATGGTAGTTGTAATGTATATATGCATTAAATAACTTAATACAAAAATTAGTTGGTTGCACATGCATAAAAAATAACCCAATACATGACATGAATAATAATATGAAAAATATTATGGTTTAAACAATAAAACCATATAACAATATAATAATGACTATATCCATAGTAACAAACTAACTACCATGTTAATAACTAATTAGCTATGGTAAACAATAAAACTAAGTTAAAATGGAAAATTAACATATGACTACAGGTTTTATCTAACATTTTCCACCATAAATTGCATTGCCTCAAGAGAAAAGGAGAGGACCTCTCTAAAAAACTCAAAATTTTCATGTGCAAGTGAATTCATGAAAATATCCAATTGTTGTTTAGATGTTAGAAAAAATTGAATTTGAATGTTGTGTTTGAAAACATGTTCATGAATGAAATTAAATTGTACCTCAATGTGCTTCGTTCTCTCATGAAACACTAGATTGTGAACAAGTTTGAGAACACCTTCATTGTTAACATACAAGATGGTGGATTTATCATGTATTACTCCAAGTCCCTTAAAGTTATGACATAGCCATATCAATTCTTAAACAACTCTACCTTTAGCATAATATTCAATTTCCGCAGAAAAATGAGAAAGAATTTTTTTTTCTTGATTCCTATGATATTGAACTAGATATTAAAAATAATAAAATCCATAAGTGTATTTACCATCATCAATATTACTTGCATAATCTAAATATGAATATCCAATCAATAAGAATTGATTCTTCTTCTTATAGACTAGACCAAAATCCGTAGTCCCTTTGAGATATATCAAGACATGCCTTGGTGCTTTCCAATGAAAAACAATGGGTTGTTGCATAAAATCTGAAAGATAGCTAGCTTCAAAGATGATATTTGGTCTAGTATAAATTAGGTAAATGAGACTCCCAATCAACTGTCGATAGAGAGTTATATTTACTAGTGGAGATGGATTTATATGAGACAACTGAAGTATTGTCTCCATAGGTGTAGTAATTGGTGTGCAGTCCATCATCATGAATTTCTCAAGTGTTATCTTGGTGTACTTCAACTAAGAAACAAATATATGATTCTCTATTCCATAATTACAGTCCAATACAATAGTGCATGAGCCCGAAATCCATCATATTGAAAAATTCATTCAAATATTTCTTCGTTGCATCATCATCTTTACTATGTTGTCAGTGATGACTAAATCATTGACATATAAAACCAATATGACAATATATCTTCCTTGTTTCATGAGGTATAGATTAGGATCATATGGATTCCTATTGAATCTATGTTGAATAAGATTCTCATCAATTTTGATGTACTAATCATGTGCAGCCTTTCAAAGGCCACACAAATATTTGATGAGTCTACATACCTTTGTTTCTACTCCATGTATTCCAAAACCCTCTAGTTGAGTCATGTAGATAACTTCCTATATATATCCATTTAGAAAGGCACTTTTCACATCCATCTATTGGAATTTCTATCCAAACTTTGCATCTAAATAAAATATCATCCCAACCATCTTGATATCATCTATGGGAAAAATGTCTCCTCATAGTCAATGCCTTCCTTCTGTGCATACCACGTTGCTACAAGTCTCACTTTGTACTATTTAATAGTCCTATCTTCTTTGTACTTGGTTTTGAATATACATCTACAACCAATGGGATTCTTCTTGGTGGAAGATCAACAAGATTCAAGGTGTTATTTTTCTTCACTTATTGATATTAAACATCCATGACATCTTTCCATGCTTTTGACTATAGGGATTCCTAGACAATAAAAGGCTAAACATATTCAACAAGTCTACTCATCAAGGAAAAATTTCCCTATTCACAAGCTTTACTGCGATTCCATGGTACGAAGGTGGATGTGTTTAAAGGAGCATCCAACTTCGCATCTAAAATAATATTTGTAAACCACTTAGGCATGCATTGTGTTGTTCTTGTGGGTTGTGGTCATGTCAAATATTCACCATCATCCCCATCATCATTTTCTTCTTCAGTGACAACATTTTCTTTTGTTTTCACAACAGGGGTGATTTGTATATCATGTGAGTCTATTGAAGGATCCTTAGCTTATTTCTTCTCAAATAACTCAACATCCCTGCTAGTATAGCCTCTCACGGTCTTTGGATCCATCAATCTATACCAAAGAGCTTATTCATTATAGCCAATGAAGATGTATTTATTTACTTTCATATCCATATTATTTCTCTTTTTCTTGGGTATGTGCATTCTATATTTGCACCTAAATACTATGAGGTGTGCAATGGATGGCTTCTTTAATGACCATATGTCATGTGGAGTTACTCCATCAAGAGCAGCTATGGGAACCATGTTCAACAGATATATTATAGTCTTCTCTGGGTCTACCCAGAATGTCTTCGCTAGTCTTGAATCATCGATCATGAAATACACCATCTCTATGCTAGTACAATTACTTCACTAAAAACACCATTTTTTACGATGTGTTAAAAGGAGGCATTTGTTGATTAATCTTGTGAGCTTCCAGGAAGGCTTTAAACTCATTACTAATGAAGTATCCCCCTCGATATGAGTAAAGAGATCTAATTTTGCAACCAATCTCATTCTCAATGGCCACTTTGAACTTCTCGAAGTTATGAAAAGATTCACATTTAGTATGAAGACAATATATCAATAATTTTTTGAATAATCATCAATACAAATAATAAAATACGGAAATATAGAATGACTGGGTTACATCAAACCAAAAACATTGATATGTACCAAATCAAGCTTACCTGGAACTCAATATGTACTCTTATAGAAGGAATATCTATGTTATTTTCTTGTTAAACAGTTAGGAAAATTGTTCGTATCCTTCTCGAGAGATGGTAAACCTCTCACCATGTTGTACCGGTGAAGTGTGTTGAGATAGCCAAAACAAATGTGATAAATTATCTGATGCCACAATTATATAGGAGTATCCTTATCCACAAGTTCTTAATCATATCTGTGGATAAAATCAAGATAGAACATCTTTACCACATTGGAATCTCTTCCAACAATTTTCAAGCTTCTTGATTTATCTTGAATCAAACATACTTTCTTACTAGAGTGACAAGAAAAATCAATCTTTAGATTATGATTTAGAAGTTGACTAATTGATAACGAGTTCTTTGTTAAATGAGGGACATACAAGACATATGATAACCTATAATTACATTAACCAATAGGTAAATAAATGTTTCCAAAAAAAATGGACGATGTGGGAAGAGTAATCACCCAATGAAAAAATAATTTTTGAGGGTGTGTCTCATATTATGGAGAACTAGTCTCTAAGTCTAATCATGTGTTGAGTGGTACGAAAATGAATGTACCGGATTGCACTAGATGATGTGGTTTCTTCACTAGAATGGGATATGTACACAAATTCCTCATCATTCGAGTGATCTTCTTTCTCAACAACATTACCTTATTGATGTGGTTTGTTCTTCCAATTTCCTTTCTTCTACCCTTACTTGTAATTTGATTATCTTAGTTGTTATTATTGATTTTTAGGTATGAAATTTCTTGATGACCCTTTCTTGTACATGTTATACAAATAATATTTCAAATCATGTCCTCTTTTTAAGATAAGACACTTTTTCTTTTTCTTTTTCTTGTCCCCTTGGTGATGTTATTTTTAGGACTTACTAGAAGAACGTGATTTTTTATTCCCTTTATGATGAGAATAAAGCTCCTATTCTTCTTCTTCATTGTGATTGTGCATAGATTCCTTCTATTGTATAAATTTCGCCAACCTCTCAAAATTGATGGTTTGATCTGACAAGTTTGTTTCCATAAAAAATAATCTGAGGGTGGAAAGAATTTCTCTCAAAATAATAAGCATAAGATTAATATCTAGTATCTCCTCTCATAGGGCTATAAGAGAAGCCCTTAATGTTTCAAATATTTCAAGAAATCCTCAAATTTCTCATTTGGCTTGAATGTAAGTGTCTGCAACTAACTTTGCAAGTTTGGGATCATGTTCTTGTTCTTGGCTTCGTACACTATGTGTAATTTGTCCCATGCTTATTTTTCCATTTTGGCATACCAAATGCGTGGTTACACATCATCATAAAATACAAACAAGATGATTAATTTGGCCTTTTGATTGGCCCTATCAAACTGGCACCGTTGTGCTGCATCATCTGGTGATATGGTTATGAAACTATCTGCTATTAGGGATAAAAAAATAACTATGAAACAATCCCATAGAATCACAACAAAAAAAATATGAACATAAATATCGAAATACAAAAATAAAAAAATGTGCATCAAGTAGACACGAATTAACCTGGTTCACCTAATGTGGGATACATCCACCAATAAACACTTTCTCATATTTTATTACAATCCACTCTCAGACTAGAATTCTCACACATATAATGCACAAATCTTGTTTGGAGTTACGCTAAAAAAACTCTCCCAAATTCATACTTGATTTTACACACATAATATCTCTCCCTACTATATGTCTAGCTAGTTATAAGCACACCAATAGGTAGCTACCTAATAAAGTTTACAATACCATGGGCACCAATACCATGGGCTAATAAAAAAACTCATTATGTCTTCCCATAAACCTATGGGTCAAATACCACCCATATAATTAATATATGAAAAAATTACATTTTCAGTTACTTTGATCCAAAAATACGACCGAAAATTTTAACTGACCTTGGACCCCTATAGGTAGTTTGTTAATTTCCCAAATGTACTCCATAATATTATCAACTTAATAAAAAATTGCAATGTAAAATTAAACACAAAATACTAGCGGTTGATAACAGATTTTGGATAAAACAAACGCCTACGTCTCTGGGTTCAAAAGTTGAACCGATTCATTAAAACTTCTGATTTGTAAATCAAATACAAACTTACAAATAAAGCTATGAATGTACAACAATGAACCTGATTATAGTTGATTCGTAAGAATATGAATTGGTATTCAGAAGAACAATATTTGAGTTAATTCATTTGAATCTAAATTGGTCTTTAGAAGAACAATAACCTCCTCTATGACCACCGAGTTAAAATAACCTGGCTTATAATGTCCAGTGCAGAAGATAAGATCTCCTCTAGTTTTCCTCCAAGGAGATATACACCCTATAGATATGTAATAGAAATCCAAGTGCTTCAGTGAATTCCATAGCATAAAATGTCATCACAACATCTCCAAACTAGGAAAACAATAAGTCCACATAGAGCATCTCAAAATTCTAGACAAATTTTGATTTTACACCAAGATCCAAAAATGCTTCTAAGTGCCTCTAAAATGGCCTTGTACAAAAATGCGTCGTTAGGCCTATATCATAGTCACCAACTTGTGCCTATAAAAATATGAATTGGCCTATTTATAGGCTGAACGACCCCTTATAACGTGGTGGTGGGTGCTAATTTTGGTAAAGGGGTGGTTATGGGTTTGAATCTCCCTAATCACCCTCCACCGCTTTGTATTCACTATGAGATTAAAATCCTACATTGATTGGGATAGAGGTGACAATGAGGTTTCAATGTGGATGACCACCCAAATTAAGCGTGGCTTTGGCCACACATGTCAACCTTATTGCATACCACATAGTGGCTGAGTTATGATTTGTCGATGCTTGAGTTTGGTAAGCCACGTACGTGGCGGGTGGCAGGGATTGCTTGCCACGTTGATGAGATGGTTGTTTTGATTCACCAAACTTAACCAGTGCTTGGCCATGTTGTGAGTAGATAAGCCTGAGATGTGGGAGGTAAGTAAGGTGATGAGGAAGCTTTTCAAGCTGGCCCTGGTAGCTCGCCTAAGTTGTATATGGAACTTTCCCTACTAGGTCTAATAAAATGTGATGTGGCATTATGGTGGTAGGCCACATGGTGGTTTGAGGACCCACCACATGGAAAATTTTTCAATCGGGGTGATATTTCATATTTGGCGGCAAAGACACCCCTCCGTACAAAAATGTGTTGACCCTGGCTAAGGATCCCTAGCTAGTAAATACTGAGGCCCACCCATCCAAACACGAGTGTCGAAGACCGGAATTTCCCAACCAAATTTTTACACCTTTTTCTCACACTTCACTTTTACCATGTGTCATGTCCAGATTGGTCAGTTGAATATGTCGAGTCCTAACTTTGACCAAGCTTTAAACAGTGGTATCTTGAGCATACAACCTTCATTTTTAACATTACTTATACCATATGAAATCTATCTAAATTTTCTACCATACCATCATGGTTTAGGGAGATATAGGGAAATCTCAAAGTCCCAAATATTCCTCCAGATCACACCTCCCCAATGAGGAGGCTTTTTGTCCACAAAAATATTTATTTCCTCTGCTTTCATGTCCTAAAACTTGGTGTTTCCGAGAAGATGCCTCTTCTATTGAATCAAGGTTCTCATAATGCTACTACATAATTAGATAACTACGATCTTATGTGGCTCAATCTTGGGACATGTGGCTCTTGGGATTACTACCTTCTATTGCACTACACTGATTGACACCTCCTGTTGACCTTTATTCTATTACATGGCATATATCTCTATGTAAAACTAAGTTGGATGTTAGTATGATTTATGATCATATTATAATTTATTTCACGACCCTTTAGCCTCTACATAGAGTGAATATTGGTGCTAGTTGATTGTCTAAGTATGAACTGGTCTTGGAAAGATCGGTGCTCTAGCACATCTCCCTAGTTTGACACTTTCCTGGTGACCTCCAATCTGTTGCATGGTCTATGCCTCTACACAATGCTAAGTTGGATAGTGTCTATGATGTTTGACTTTCACTCCTCTGTACGGTGATAATTTTCCCTGTTGGCGATGATAATCAGGTACCACTCTATTTCATGGCCTTAAATGGCCTCTACATAGAGTGAAGATCCAATCCGATGTTAGGTATTGATGATAATCTAATTCCACTTTGTTACATGGCTTCAAACATCCTCTACTTAGAGAGAAAATCCAATCTGATGTCAGGTTTTGACAAAGATTTTCTACCACTCTATTGCACAGTCTCAAATAACCAATAACCTCTACGCACAACAAATATCCAAGCTGTTGTCAAGTGACAAGGAAAATTTGGTTCCACTCTATTACACTACTTCAATTAGCCTCTACATAGAGCAACGATCTGATCCGATGTATAATTTCTTACAAGAGAAATTTTTGATACTTTACAACATTATGAGTTAATTTTTCCCAATGAACTCAAAAATGATCATGACCCTCCTCTATAGCTAATGATCTTGGTATTACATCTAATGTACTAAGGATAAGAGCTCCTGTAAGGGTGTCTGTATAATTTCTTACAAGAGAAATTTTTGATACTTTACAACATTATGAGTTAATACATAAATTTTCCCTTTTTTGATGGGGGTATTACATTTGCAAGTATCACAAGTACAAATAATGCCCAAAATGGGTCTTAAAATGCACCTAACATATAAATGCAAAAAATAGATGTATTCCCAAAAAAAATATCATTCTACAAACAAGTATGAAACCGAACATTGTCAAACTCCATCATTGACATGTTCCAACTGCTATCAAATCTCCAAATCTGATAAATATTAGTTTAATTCTGTATCCAAACTATAACGGGAACTCAAAAGATAAACAAGGAGATATAAATGGAGTATTTTCCAAAATTTTCAATGTAATAAATGCAAGTGGTTAAAAACCGGTTATCGGTTTGGAAAACTCGTGAGACTGAGTATGGTAAACCTGTCCCTTAGTTTTTTTTCTTTCAAATATGAACTCCAAAAATAATATTGCATACTATTCAACAATTAGAGCTATGTAATATATAATTGAAAAATTATTGACCAACCCATTTTAAAGGACTTTCATTTTCAGGTATTACCTAATCCCGGGTTGACTTGACATCTGATGGTAGATTATGAACTTCCTTTACCTTTGCAATAGACCATTATTCCATATTCATTTTACCATTAATATGATGGTGTGATGGATGAAGTTTCGACAAAAAGTGTCCACCTGATGCCCATTCACATGACAATGAGCAAAAAAAATCCTTGTTATCTTCTTCATGGGATGAGGAAATCTGATTGCCATTTCTTGCCCTTGAATGATGTCTATTGGTCTATTCCATTTCCCTCGTTCTTAATGAATGAAACTAACTTCTTCAACAATTCTTCCAACAATTGGCCACAGAATGCTTATACAATCCACAAAAAGTATAGGGAAAAGAATTCCAAATTTTCTGAAAATCAGATCCATACTTCTTAAACTGAAAGAGTGATCATAATTTTTACAATCTGAATTGTGCTTATCAAAGGTGGAAACTCTTCGTTGTGTTTTATTAAAAAAATTCATTCTCTAATAAATAAGCACCATTTTCCTGCTCATAATATTCCTGCAAGACTAGTGGGCTATTCAATTTGCTTTTGGAAATTAGAGAAATCTCCAATATCAATTAGCACTAGAAAAGCTGAGGATGATACTGTATTGGGTTAGTAATTCCTTGGCCATTTTTACTAAGCCTTCTTACATCAAAAAATGGAACAATAGAGATCTAATGCCTTTAGTGAGTTTTTCAACTAAGGATTCTTCCATCAAATCCCATTTTCAACAACAATTGAGAAATGCCTTTATGAGTTTTTCAAATGAACCAAAAACATCATTACTTGAACCCGAATATGAATGGGAAGAAGATTGACATGGTGAATAACTAACAGTGAAATCATCCATCATGGTTTCTACATCTAAAGTTGAAGGTATTTCATTTTTCTGATAACCACACTACAACCTTACCAAGAGCTCATCCTTGGTTTAAAATTCTAATTTCAAATGAGTCCTCTTCCAGGGAGTCATACATTGACCTCAAGAGAGATTTATCTTCCTATATTTGGTGATTATAAGCTTCAATATAATCAATTTTCACCTACTTTGATAACTTTCCCATGGTGCACCTATACCTATCCACTAAAAAAATGAAAAAACTACACAATTTGAAGCAATCAAACTATAAAATCAACCTACTCCGATACTAACTTGATCCAAAAATACGACCAAATTTTTTAACTAACCTCGGACCCCTATAGGTAGTTTGTTAATTTTTCAAATGCACTCCATACTATTATCAACTTAATAAAATTACAATGTAAAAAAATAACACACTGCAAGTGGTTAAAAACAGAGTTCGGTTAAAACAAAAACCTACGTCTTCGGGTTCAAAATTTGAACCGATTCATTAAAACTTTTGATTTGTAAATCAAATAGAAACTTGCAAATGAATCTATGAATGCGCAATAATGAACCTGATGTCAGCTGATTCGTAAGAATTCAAATTATCCTTCAAAAGAATAATATGTCAATTGATTCATTTGAATTTGAACTGATCTTCATAAGAATAATATACTAGTTGATTCATCTCAATCTAAACTAGTCTTCAAAATAACAATAACCTCCTCCACCACCACTGAGTCACAATAATTTGGCTTACAATGTCCAGTGCAGAAGATCATATCTCCCATAGTTATCCTCTAAGGTGATGTACACCCTATGGCTCCGTACTGGAAATTCAGATGCTTCAGGGAATTCTGTAGCATAAAATTTCAGCACAACATCTCCAAAATGATTGGAAAACAATAAGTCCACACAAAGCATGAAGTTTTGGCTCAGCTCGGAGGGGGTTCACTTGAGTCGATTGCGACATATGTGGTGAGTGATAGTGTTGGCTTACCATGTTAATGGTGTTCGGTGGATAACTCTCCTGGTAGGGCTTAGTGTTACAAACCTAAAATACAAGATGAAACTTTCCTTGGAGATTTGTTTTGGCTCGACAAGATGTCTTACCCAACTTGGAGGTCTATAGACCTGACTCACCCATTTCATGCCACAACTCAGTTTTCATCTCAACTATAGAACCGGAAGCCCTTCTACTACACAGGTGGATTTTTTTAACTCTCACCATTAAGTGTTCCTTAAACCAGATCAAATATGTGGGGCCCACTTGGGGAAATTGTGAAGGTAAAAACCCTTTTTTGGCGATAAAATTTCTATATTTTTTAGTGAAAAAAATATCTTGGTGCACAAGGTAGCATCTGGGTGGCTCCTCCATTGTGGGTTAGTAGAATCTCCCAACTAGATAGAATGTTAGCATAATAGAATTCAATAATACTTGCCCACTGTAATTTAGAAAAAAATGACAAAAAAAAAATTTCGGAAAATAATATTCCAGAGTGTGGGGATGTGGTTGGGAAGCTACACGAGGCTACACATGCTTTCCAAATGAGCAATTCTCTTCTCCAAGACGACTTAATCTATTATGCTCTCCTTATACACCTTTATGCTTGATTGTACAATATCTTAAACCTTTTCTAACACCAAATTTTATGATAAAATAGGGAGGATGCCTAAAAATATTATTGATGTAATGAAAAATCACATTACAGAGTAATGGTAGCTACAATGTATATATATATTGAAAAACTGAATACAAATAAACAGGTGGTTGTACAAATGAGGCACAATAAATAACCCAATACACTACATGAATAATAATATGATAAATATTATGGTTTAAACAATAAAACCATATAACAATATAATAATGAATATTTACCCTACTAACCATAGTAAAAAACTAACTACCACAGTAATAAATAATTACCTATGACAAACAATAAAACTAAGCTACAATGGAAAATTAAACTATTACTATAAGTTTTACCCAATAAGACATTGACTACACTTTGTGTTACAAGTTTCATTACGGAGCTTGCCAACACCAACACAATAAGACTATACAAAATAGAATCCAAGTAAAGAAAAATTGTGTCAACATACTCATATATCTTTTCCTTTAAGCATGTAATATTCATTTAATACTTAAATGGGGAAAATATAGACACTCAGATTTGGAAATTTATTCTTTAATATTGATGGTTTTATCAATGCTTAGTTAAGATAAACACCTTTCTATTTTTTCTTACTACAATCCGATCTCTCTTATCTAGATTATTTATACTTGTACATATATATGCTAACACATTATGAGAGTACAATGCATAAAATCCATATACTAAGTCAATCTAATAGGATGCAAACTTCATTTGACATGTATTTCATCCCTGGTCAAGGTCACAAAATTATATCTGGTCCTAACCTACTTGTATGATTTTTCATCAACATATCCTCAATCTTTGCTTTCAATTCCAAATTCTCCGATGGGTCCTTAACTCTCTCAAGGTCAACATTTCTTCAACAATTCAGTTTTGGAACCCTATTTAATCAAGCTAACACTACCTCATTTTCTAATATAAAAATACTATAACACTACATTGATACACTTACTTCCAACACTTCCAAAAGACACCCGAGGATCCCTAAATATTGTAAAGACACATCCACAATCTTTAAGATAGAAATATCTATAGATCTGAAACTTCTTACAGGTAAAGGCATTAGTCTTTCTCATCCACAAGAACTCAAACATTCCTTCTCTAAGTATTCTATAAAGATTTAGTTTCAACTCAAGAATTGCCAAAGAAGTTTCTAAATATAGTTGCATTCATTCATATATAAAATTCTAGGTGGAGCATGAAGGTCAGGGATCAAAATGATGTTCATGGAAAAAGCTTGTGCGAAGAGTAACAGTTATGATTCATTGTAGTATCATGTTGTAATTTTTTCTAGTTATTTAACTTTTCTAAATAACCATTTAATTAGAGTATGATGTATAAGATGAGTAGTTGAGTGTAATGGTTAGGATCATGGTGACATCCTTGAGAGAAAGTGTGTCCATGGTCTATGCTTAAAAACCCTCCTTTCCATGTGATCATTTTTGTTTAGCGATTGTTATAGGGCATGCCCTACCTATAAAGCCATGTGCAATGGATTTGTATCCTTTCCTAGGAAAATGTGACTTTGTTGCATGGTTAAGAGATAAAATGAAACATTAAAAGTACACCATAATATTAAGGATTATTTTCCTCCCTAAAATAGAAGTTGTATGAACCTTGGATGAAATTGTTATGTTCGATATATGAGAGGAAATAATGTGGACTATTTTTGTTTGGACTACATGTTTGTATCAATATGATTTGAATTTCTCTTGAAGGCTTAAATTTTTATTGTACAAAATATTCTTATGTGTGTTTAATTCTTTGTAACTTCGGTAAATGGGGTAATGACTATAATATATTTTGGGTGTAAATAATAGTTGACAAGGGATTGTTTTAGAAATAGTATTTATTTACTAAAATGTGTGGAAAATGATGTATTATGATTGAAGATATGAAATTAACCTTTTGCAATTGGAACTTAAATATTTATTCTTGCACTAAGTTTCTTACACACTTTTTATGTGCTTAGTAAGACTATATTATGATCAAATTTGTTCGAAATTTACAAAATATTAAGTTTGTTATTAAGGTGGATATTATAGGGTTACCAACAATGAGATCTTGTTCCTGTAGGAGCCTGCATGTTAGAGACTATGACATATAAAGATAGTAACAAGAAAGTAAGTAATAGTCACAAATGTAATCATACATAGTAATAAACAAATGTAGATGCTTACAAACATAAAATTAATCTAACATACAAGTACACAAGTAATTTCATATATGTTAGTCGCATCAAAGGAATAGAGCCATAAATAAAGGACTCAAAGGTGTTACACACATAAAAGACATAGGCGACAAGCTATAGAAGATGTAAATAAGGGTGTAGACACTCAAACTTGGTAATTTAACATTTTAAAATTGTTGGATATGTCTGTGATTATTAGCTAAGAAAAACACCCACATCATATCCCCACTCAGTAAATATTTATATCTCTCTCCCAACTTTCTTATTCCTACACACTATTGTGTAAACATTTTTTGGAAAAAAATGCATAGAATCAATCCTTGACCTTGTCCCACCATGATGGAACTTAAGGATTTCATCTACTATCTCCCTATACAAAAACATATAGTAAGATCATAATGTGGAATCCAGTATTGGCTAAGCTATATGATCTTGGATTGACATATCTTCTATATTAGCTTTTAGTTACATTATATTTTTTTAGGTATTTTTATCCTCCCGGGTTAGCCTTTACAATACAAACTACCTTTGAATCCCTATATAAGTAAGTTAACATCACCTCATTTACACACTCAGAAAGAATATATCAAATTAACTAACACAATCATTCCAAGTACATAAAAAAAGAACCCAAGGCTCCTTACATATTTCCAAAGTTGATGCACATCCATTATGATAATCACCACTATAGTTTTGAAACGATCAACAAATTCAAAGAGTTCATCTTCCCTCATTTACAAGCACTCAAAGAGTCTTACTCTATTTCTTATCAAGAGCAAAAAATATTAATAGTGCTCAAAGTGATTCAATTTTTCAACTAGTTCCATTCATCAAGGTATCACATGTTATGGATAATTGTGTGTGGTTCGAGGCCTCTTTTGAGTAGTGTTAACATAGCCATTGCACGAATTTCACTCAACCCAAACATTAAATTTTTTCCATAGTATTCCACCCATGATTAGGGTTTGGGTTTCATTCAGTTGATGTCAAATGGTTTTGATATTGTGTGACACTTAAGGATTGACAGTTAGACATATTTCTATACCACTAAAGGTCACAAAAAGTTTCATAACCTCACTCCAAGGAGGTATAAAATAGGTCCAAGACCATACAACCATTCCTAAAAGAGGTTTACGACTTCGTACCAATGTAGTTTGTAGTCACTATCTCCAGAGTGAAGCAGATATAGGCTCATTTCTCCCATTTTACCCAATCTCTACATCCATCTCTTTGGTACCAGTATGTGTAGCTAAGTACATATTTTCTCTTGTATTTTCAAGCTTGTATAATGTTATAAACACTAGTTACAATTACTAATACATTATTTTGATGTTGTATGATTAATGTTGGAAGTTAATTAATTAGAATAACCCCTAGTATCGAACCTTACATTAATTTTTAATTTTTTGTGCATTCCATTACAATCTATTTAGTATTAAAAAGGGTGTAAAAATTTGGTAAAACGGAATCTTGCGTCAAACATTTTGGGTCAAACACTAGTTTCCCTAGGGTTGCATGTTTTTCTCATTCATTCTTGGTGTTATATTTATATTTCCATATATCATCATGATTAATCATCAAATCTATTATCATATTTTTCTTAATCCTAGGGGATCACATTCTACTACTAGTATGCTATATTATTCCCCTTATTTCAACACACAACATGACACTATAGTCACTCATATTAGCTCCTATTCTAATGTTAATATCTTTGATAAAAAAAATAGTTGTTATCACCAACCATGCACAAGGTGAAGGTTCTAAAACTATCTGTGATAACAAATACCACGGACTCCTTGAGGATGAGGCATGACATCTTGCACATTTCCTACAAGAATATAGTGCTAATATTGATATTCTCCTATTTTATTCCCAGGATCAACCTAATTTTAGTTCATAATCTAATATGAGACATCTACTATTCCCACTTCTATAATTCCTAGATATGTTGGGACACCTCATATCTCAATAGCTAATGTATTTATGTTCATTCATATTGTTGTCGCCAAATCACTGCACCCTCCGAATGGCCAGGATGTGAATAGGACGTTCGGTGTGATTGGGACACATGGGATCACCTCTCAAGCTGTGGGACTTGGGCTCGAGGTGAACCTCCGGAGAAGGCTGACTTCCTCTTCCTAAACTAAGTGTTGTACTACTCCTAGTGTAACAAAAATGATTATCTAGTCCTACGCTAACATTTTCATGGGGTTTTAGGGAAAGATATTTACAGAAATGAAACTATACTAGGGATGGTGATGCACCAAATAAAGGGTGTCTTCAGACTCAGGAAGGGTTAATTTGAAGAGGGTGTGTGCACCACAGGTCAACTTCACCTACTGCAACTTAGAGAGGGTACAAGATACCACAAACTAAGAGACACACGTTCCCTTTGTTAAAATTTATCAGACCGAGAAATATACCAGTTTCCCAGTGAAGAAGGATGAACTCAAGAAGGGTGAACAGACACCACAACTCAACTGCATGCAATACTTCACCACTCGATAAGCACAGAACTCCAAGAACCTGCAATAGAACTTAAACTTGCACAGTGTACCTGCAAGTATGAGAAAGGCACAAAGAAGCACAGAAGGATGAAAGGACCGAGATTAGTCACAAAACACACACTTTTATTGCTTCAATAACATGCACAATGCATCATACATTCAGAAGAGGCGATAGTTTCCATTACAGTCTTGAAGAGGAGGCTTGAAAGTTCTCTCAACACACAAGAACAACTTGCAGAAGAGAGAGGATTCTTGAAAAGTATACACTTGCCTAAGATATCTAACTGTCCAACTTGTCTAAACTGTTGGAACCCTTTGAAATGAGCTTCCAACTTACATTTATAGAAGAATATGTGAGAAAGAAGAGGAAATGGTCATAATTACATTCCTAAAATGAAGGCCCATGATGTATTTATTACAGTTAGTTGAACTACCTGAGAAGGTTCCATCATGGGTCATTAATTGCTTGATGACCAAGTCTTCTCAATTAATTAAAAGAATATTTAAATAAAATATTTAAATAATAATAATAAATATTATTATTAAAATATTTAAATAAAAATATTAATTTAATTAACATAATGTCGGGAACCCCCCATTGACCCATTTGACTTGAAGAGGAGGGGGGTCCATGTGGATAGAGTTTGCACATAGCCAAACTCGATGAGCTTCGAATCCTCTAACTCAGTGTTGCACTCAATTTTTGACCCCACACTAACTCTTTCCTTGCTTTGGTAATCGGGCTCTTTTGCATTGAGTCCTTCGAATGGCGAGCTATCAAACTCGATTCTTATCATTTTCCTCTGTTAACTTGAGGCCATTTATGCATTCCTCATTCAAACTTCATGAAACATCACCACGAGCTCATTGTGAAGTCACCGAGCTCTTCATCCAGCAAACAATCTTACCTTTCCTGGGCTCAAACTCACTTGAATACCGAGCTTAACCCAATATTTCTAAAAAGAATGGTTTTACCACAATGCTCATGGTTCTTCCTTATCATATAACACTTGTAGTAAGAATGTTTTGGCTTTGCCATAATAAGCACAATTTGTACCCTCCAAACGATGAGAAAATGCCATTACCAATAAAGACCTAACGCTGCCATGATGATGACCCAGGCTCATGCCCGTAACATGTCGATAGACACCCTTAAGACTGATTTTTGGTCAAAGAACCCTTCGGTATTTTGGCAGTGCATTCGGAAATCTCGGCTCCAATCAACAATTATGCCACTATTGGAATCTTAGTATGGCATAGGTAGCTGTGAGCTACACCATATACTCATTTTTTCAGAAACTAAAAAAATCCTTTATGTTACAATCTGCAACACATAAAAGAAGCCCTTCAAAAAATACATTGAACAACTGGGGCAACCAAGAGGACCTTGGAAAAATGTATAGGTAACAACCATATGAATTCTTCCTTAGTCGTGGATCAAAGCTAATAGAAATAAAGCTAGATAAAATTAGCTTGAAACTACAGTATAATCGTCCATTTGTTAAAAACAAGTTTCTCTGAACCTGGTAAAGGAATACTTTTATTGTCTGATTGGACGCACATAATGGAAGGGTATAAAGATTGCCTACTGCCCACAGAGTTTCTCAAAGAGACCATTTACAAGTGACAAGGATGTAGCATGCAAAATGGCCAACCAGGTATTTCAGAGTTGACCTTCACATTCAATTTGTTTCAGGAGAAGAAATGCTGAGCAATATGAATCGTTTCATTCTGCACCATAATAAACCAACATCTCCTGATTCAAGGAAATTTTATGAAGCCTCGAACAGCGTGACTCCAATCCATCGTACACGGCAGTGAATATTTGTTTCCTGCAGCTGCCATAGATCCGAGTTTAGAATAAGGATAAGCCACAGTTGGACAACCTGCTTGCTAGAAGCGTTCAAAAGGCTTCTACTGTACTGCAACATGCATGCTGCCTGTGCGTGGGAGCTTGTTTCATGACCACATCAAGTTCAGAATTGTACAGAGGATGAGGAGAAGGTCGTGGCAGCTGGGAGAAGTATGCTGGCATAGGCGAACTGATCAGGTCAGACATCTGTTTGTTGCATTCGGTGAAACAGTATCAACGCTTCGTGAGGAAACGCGTGTCTTCTGTAAGCTACAATTATGGTATTCCATGAGAAGGCGTCTCTTTCATGTGAAAGCATATTCCTGGAAATGCAGGTCCGTAATAGTTGAAGATATGTAGACAGGTTTACAGGGATGTTATGCGTGGTAAGCAGAATGTGTGGAGCCTCCTTCACCTATCTCCGTGTCATACTCAATTTTGGCCAGGATAGACCACCACGTCTAATCCTGTTAAACAATTCAATTGTCTCATTCCCACGTTCCCCGACTTACCTTCCGAGTGACTCGCACAAAGACTCGAACCACTCCAAGCTGCGCGGAATTCCGTTTACATGGCCCGTGCGGAAGTCTCATGATGGATAGCCATCGTAATATTTCTGCGCTTGGCAGTTTGATCCGATTTCTCCCCTACGCGGAGGTTTGATCATGGTTTTCCAAACCAATATTTCCACGCTTGGTGGTGTTTGCCTTATTTTCCACGTTCATGCCTCAACGCGGGATTAACAGCTTGGACTGCCATCGTAATATTTCCACGCTTGGCATACTAGCTCCAAATCCCCGCGTAACGGCTTGGAAACATTAATCCACGGGCCCCGGCCTCAGCTTTGCCGCGCAAACTTGTCAAGTTCGTTCCTTATCTCCACAATTCCCACCAGCGCACGGGATTTTCAGCTTGGCCTACCATTCATAAAAATCCACTTGGAAATCAAGTGAAATATTTCCCATGCGCGGAAATATCGTTCTCTTGCCATGACACTATAATAATTGGCTATACGCAGCAGCTATAGGGTAGAGAAGTAAACTTTATCTTAGAAAATCAATCACCTCCAGAGAGAGTTAATTGCTACAGCTACCACAGGGCGATCCCAAGGAACCGTTGGTGTTGGTCCTGATGTTCTAGTTGCATGCGACCACAGTCGTGATCAGTTGTTGTAAAATCTTGCCGCTGTAGTAGAAGAACGAGATAAAATTTTAGTTGAGTTGTCTCGCCTTTTCATTTTGGAAATTCTCTTCCATGGAAGAAGCTCAACCAAATCTTGAGGCAACTATTGTCTCCGTCGAGTCATTAAAACTGAATTCATATTCCAACAAGGAAGCATCAATCTCTCCATGTTGAATTAAACTGAGTCGAGCTCGTCATTTCTCTGCCTCAATGAGCCAACCATCGAAACATCCTCTGCTCCTATTGAGACTCGTTTATGACAAACCAAACTTGGTCACTAAACTTACATTTCCTACTCATGAACTCGTCTAAGGCTTGTGATTTGAGTTATGACCGAGTTAGGACAAGGCACGAACTCCTCTGATGACTTGTCTCTTTATTCCCGATTTGACACTGTTTTAGCTCGACCGAGCGAGATAAGCTTATCGAAATCCTCGATGGCTTGCATTCTTGGAAAAAATGAGCGATCTCACCTGATGACCAGAATTGGTCCCTGGGACCATTTTTTTTATTTTGAACGTGATAGGACCCCATTGTCCAATCTTGCCATGTGTGCAAAATTGGATAACACATACATCTACCGTTATATTTACATGCAATCATAGTGGGTCTCAAGTTTCTTCTTTTAGCACACAGGCTCTTGAAACCCTTGTTCATTATTTACAAGCTCAAACATTACAATTACAACAAGGTGCATCCATTACTTCTCATACTATGGATTCTCCCCAATTGCTTCATGACCCACCTGTGCCCAAAGTGGTATCTTATCCCTTGCCTCTTATTTTCATTTTTCCTAAGCTTTCTTTATACAATGACAAGAGTGACCCTACATAACACCTATGATCATCCCATGTTGATTTTTTTGATTAATCTAATGATATATCACTTATAAATATTTTCCCTAGAATCCTTAAGGAATTTTCTTTACAGTGGTTATATGATCTCCCAACACATTATGTGTGAACTTTCACCACTTTGCAAAATCATTTTCTTGCATTATTTTCCATAAATATTGGGGAAAAAGTGTCCTGTGCCCAAATGTCTAAAATATGACAAGGGTATAATAAGGAAATCATTGATTATGTTTTACATTACAAGAATATTCTCACTAAAATGAATAATATCTTGGTTGATAAAAAAATTTAGGATCTCTTCACACAAATATTGATTTTCCCTTTGCAAGAATCAATTTTATTTGATAAATTCCCCTCATTTTATCATATATGTCATACACTCAAATAACACGAGGCCAAGTTACTACATATGAATAAGCTTAAGTATGTTACTATTTCTTGTACCACATCTAGTGCCAAATTCATAAGTAAAGCTACGTTCAAAGACAATACTAATGGTACTAATCCTATTACTAAATACATTTTCAATGTTGTATCCCAACGTACTTAGCCACAAAATTTACAACCTTCATGATGAAAATTAACACATTTAATTTTTTCTCCACACATTATGCTCAAAATATTACTTGAGTGCAATCTTGTGTCTCTTCCTCTACCATTTAAGGTTGATGTGAGAAACCTCATGATAAATTTTTTTATGTTAATGCCTATTGTGACTATTATATATGCATTAGTAACCTCGCTATTTGATGTATTAAGAATAAACACATTATACAATACCTTATCGATATAAATACAATAAAATGGGATGATCCCATTGAATCCTCTCAGACAACTAATAACAATATAAAGATAAATATATTCAATGATCCACTTCCCATTCATAACACTATTAAATCTACGTTGGAAGTGCATATTCCCATTATGCAGTACCACCGTTGCCTTCTTATGACCATACATTAATTGTAGTGATTGGTATTGTTGTCCTTATTCCATATTCTACATCAATTATTAATTTTTATGACTCTGATATGTATGATACTCTTGTCTCAAATACACTATATATTCATGCATATATTAATCAAGTACCCATACACATTGTTTCGGTTGATTCAAATTGTAAGCATAATATATGTACTATAAATCTACTTTATTCTCTTTTATATTCTAAACATCACATCACACATGATCCTAATTCTTCATATGGTCATATTATTCTACCTGTTAATGTTAGCATTGTTATTACATATGCCCCATTTATAGTGGCCTCCACCTTTAGCTTAGGTAATATATGTTTATGTATTATTTGGTTACATGTTCTTAGGGTTGTTCCATCTATACTACACCAATGTGTTAAGTTTACTCAACAACAAGTTTTCACAATTTGTAGCATTCCTTTTGAGGGCCATATTTATATGTTACGTCTAGTTCGAAGTCTCCAGATAGGAATTCTACTTCACATGCTATATAATTATTATTTCACTTTTAAGTCTCTAGATAGGCTTTTTGCTTCAAAAAATATCTCTAATGGTTATGGCATTTCTAGTCCTCCTCATCAGTCTTCTAGTGTACAAAGTATCTCTAGTGGCTCTTGCCCTCCTAGGTATCCAAATATGACTTCTACTTCATGATCTCTCTCTATCAAATCTCGTCCTCCTAATATTCCTATTAGGTATTCTAGTGCATGTGTTCTCTCTAGTGGATCTCTCCCTCTTAGGATTACGTATTATCCTTCTAGTGCTCATGCTACCTATCATGGATCTCACTTTTATAGTCCACCTCATCATTTTTTCTTATTCACACACCACTACTTTTGTATCTAGTCCATCTAGTTCTTTTATCAAGAATTCTATGACACATGTTACAATTTATATACCACTCACACATGAGAATCATTATTAGGAATAATTGAGGACCACCTCTCCCATTTATACCACATCTACTTTACCTTCTCATGAGGCTCTCATTGGGTATCTCTTGTGCTACCCCTCTCCCTTAACATAAATAAGTTCAAAAATACAAAAAAAACATTTACCTATTTGAAAATATACAAAACCATTACCTATACACATAGCTTGAGTTTTTATAACATTTGATTTTTTTCTTGTCACTATGGTTTGATTGATAACATATATTTTATAGTCTTTACACACATAAGTTCAAAAGGTATATTGAGATTGATTCATGACACATAGACCATTACATGCTAACATGAGCTATCTTGATTACTTACACTCTTCTCTTGGGGGAATTCCTCCACACTATACATGTGTTATTGTTTCATTATAGTTCCTTTGTACTTCCTCATTAGACTTGATTACATATATTATGTACATGTTATTTTTTAAGCTAACATGACTTCCACATTTGTTTTTTGTAGTGTTGACATATCTTGCTTCATGTGCATTTCTTACTACTTGCTTTGATGATTTTATTATCGTTTGGCATCATTGTTTACTATACATGTTTGCTACTTGTTATTTACTTCATTGTATGCATCATGTGTTCCTTGTTTATCTTATGACACCATGGATGTCCTATTTATGTGGTATTATGTATTTATTATGTGAAATCACTTCTCTTAGATGTGATTTACGTGACTTTATTGTTTTGTGACACCATGAATGTCCTATGTTTGTGGATCTATGCCTTAATATGACTCTTCTCTATATGTTATTACTTTTTCTCTCACTTGATTACTATTATATCTCTATACTAGTTTTATTGCATCTATATTACTACTATTATTGTTTCTCTTTTTTCTATCATTTATATTGTTTCTAAGGTTGTTTGTATTTTTATGCATCATGGTATCCAGTATTCATAAACCAATTTTATAGGTATAGGTTCTAAAAGGTGGCCACCACTTGAGCTTTGCATATCTATCTACAACTTATCATACATACAATTTATGGGTACACATATATTATTTTGAACCATGCACTCAACTTATTTATCACATGTGCCTCAAAATATGGGGAATTCATTTGGATATATCCTACACTTATATGAAAAGTTTTGGGTTTAGGAACATGTTTTTATGGGGAACAAACCCTTAGAAACATATCCAGATACCAAAATTTGGAAGAAATTACACAAGTTCAAAACCATACATAAAGTTTGGGATCATGTTGACATTAATAACCCTACCATATGTTTTTTCCTTGGGGTAGTTACACTGTATTTTTCTACAATTTTAGATTTCCACTTATGGATACAAGTTTTTGGCATAAATTTATATTCAACTAACACAATTTAGAGTAATTTATAGGGGACATGAATATTTCACTCATCACACTTCCAAACCTAGTTCTGGTTATAAAATGTAAGATTTTGGGGGCATATGTTTCATTATCCATCATCATTTAAACATATTACACATTTATACTCAATAATATGGCACACGAGAAGGACATGGAGGCATCCATTGTCTTTTATATTTTTTTTCTATATATACAAACTTGGGCCTAGATCCATATTTAGTGGCCCTATCCATGGGGTTATGGAAAGTATTAAAGAAGATAAATTATTTTTAGGATGTATTTCCTATCCTCATTTCAAAGGGAAGATATCAAGGTTATTGAAAACTTTGATACATAGTCTTTTTCCTTCACATGGTGTTGTAGTATCTTCCTCTTCTCTCTCTCTACCTTTTATTCGATGTAGGGCTGTATACACCTAATACCATGGTTTTTCCTTCATCACATTTGGGGAATGACCACCCTTAATTCTTTGAAAATTTCAACAAGACAATCCAAATCTCCAACTATAAACAAGGAAACGAAAGCTCTTCTCTCTACGAAAAAAAAGGTGTATTCCTTCCATGTTTTACATCTCTTTATTTCACCTTATACATATTTCAAATTCTATATTTACATTTGAGTTAAAATATAATTTATACTATGGACATTGATTACACTTTGTGTTGCACATTTCATCATGGATGATGCCGACAACAAGAAATTTGGATGAAAAAAACTCTGAGAAAAGATAAAGTGTACCTACACACTCATGTATCATTATCATTTAAGCATGTAATTTTCATTTCATAATCGAAGTGGGGTAAATGTAGACACTAAATGTTTGTAATTTATCATTTTGACATTTTTTTTATGGTTATGCTTCTTTGCTAAGACAAACACCTGCATCATATCCCCACTCATTACATCTTACTATTTCTATCCCAACTTGCTTATTTCTACAAATTGATGTGTTAACACTTTTTGAATATAAATTCATAGAATCAAGCCTTAACCTCTACCCATCATGATACAAATTCTATATTTAATCCACCATATCTACATCTAAAACCATATAATAAGGTCAAGATGTACAATCTAATCCTGGTTGACTTATACAGTCTTAGACTGACACATCTTCCAACCTAGGTTTCAATTGCACTATTTTTGTTAGGATTTTTATCCTCTTAGGTCGGCCTTGACACGAAAAATTACCTTTGAAGCCATATATAAGTAATTCAACATCACCTAATTTACACACCTAGAAAAAATATATCAAATCAATTGATACACTCATTGCAAGTACATACAAAAGGCTACCTAAATCTTCCCAAAGATGATGCACATCCATTAGGACAACAACTATTATAGTTCTGAAGCACTAAACCAGATAAAAGAGTTAAAATTCCCTCATTTAAAAGCACTCAAAGATCCCTACTCAATGTAATAGCAAGAGTACAACCATCTTAAACATGTTCAAAGTGATTCAAGTTTTCAACTAGTTGCATTCATCTAAATATCACATGTTAGGTGGATAACTCCGTGAAGTTTGAGGCCTCTTCTGAGTAGTGTTGACATAGGTTATGCACGAATTACACTTTAATATAAACAATAAACTTATTATAGGGTAGTCCATCTATGATTATTGTTTGAGTTCCATTCATTTGATTTCAAATGGTTTCAATATTGTGCTACACTTAGTGCTTAACACCGAGACAAATTTCCATACCAATGAAGGGCACAACAAGTTGAATAACCTAACTCCAAGGAGGTCAAATAATGTACTATAGGTCAAATGTACAGTTCTTGGTAGAGGTGTATAGTTCTATACTAGTGCAATTTCTAGTTAGTCTATAGAATGAAGCATCTATATGATCATTTCTCTCATTTTCCTAATTTTTGCATCTTATATCTCTTTGGTACTATTTTTTATAGCTAGGTACATCTTTTATCTTATGTTTTTAAGCTTATAGCATATTGTAAACACTATTTTCAAGTACCAATAAGTTATTATTATATTTTATGATTAATGTTGGAAGTTAATTAATAAGAATAACCCCTAGTATCGAACCTTACATTCTATTTTAGTTGTTATGAATTCCATAACAATTTACTTAATATTTAAAAATGTGAAAACAAGGGGCAAAAAAAGTGTCACAAAAACAATCATAGCAAAGGCCATAAGCCATATACATGGAAAAAACAACATAATCACACAAGCAAGTGAATTTTAAAATAGAAAATAGGAGCCAATAAATACATAGGTTAAGATAAGCTAGCATTATGGAGAAAACATGCCAAAAAAAACATATACACAATATAAGATATTCAGTATAATGAGGAATTCAACTAATTGTACTAAAACAAAAACACCTAAATAGTGTGGGAGATTCCCTTAAAGGATCAAGGTCAAATAGGAAGGGTCTAAATTGACACTTTTCATCATGTATAATCATGCATGTATCTTGCATTAAGCTCAAGATACCTCATGAATGCACGTGTGTAAAAAGTATATAGAAAATATGTTATTTATAGAATTATATGCAAAACAACATATGTAAAGTAACAAGTTAGTAAATCAAGTCATATTTAGGTCTTGATTTTGTTATTTTGAAAATTTACAAATGTTTGTATTTTTGGAATATTTGTACTAATCACAAGGGCTACACAAGAACTACCTTATGACCACGTCAAAAGGGGGATGGGTAGTCCCATCCAACAAGAGAGGAACAAACCTAAAATAATTCATATGTGCAGTGGTAGTATGATGAACTTAGGGGGATGGGCAAACCTATAAAATAAAGGAGGCTTAGGCCTTATATTGTCATATAGGTGGTAGGATGAGGATGAACCTTGAGAATTTGAGGTTGTATAACCTTCTTAGGAATCTTATGATATGCAATAGGAACCCTAGGAGAAATTTTATGAGAGGCATACCCAATAGAGGTAACATTTGTAACACATATAATTTTATGAATGGACCCCTAAAATTTTCTATAATATCATGGAAATTTATAGGGTTTAGGCATAATTACATTGGCTAATCTTTGAAAAATTGTGATATGGTTATAAATTGATCCACTATTCTATTGTCACTTTCAAAATAATTTATAATTATTTGGAAAAATAAATTTAACATTAAAAAATATATAATAACATAAAATAAACAAATAAAATGATTATAAATAACTAAAATTAAATTTTCTCTTTTAAATCGATGCAAAAACTATGACGCTCACCTGAAAATGAAAGTAACATGTAAAAACTATTATAGAATAATTTTTCAAAATTATAAGTACAAATTAGGATATAGAATTGTAGAACATAAGAGAATAATAAACATTATTGCACAAGGAAGTGTTCAATACAACTATGTGGTATAAAGAAGCCTTGTCATATTAGGACTCTTAACCCAACATGCATCATTATATTTAAAATTGAATATTTTCAATTAAAACCAGCTATCAAATACAACATTACATAACTTAAGATTCATTAAGACACTTTCTGAAGTTGAGAAGAGAATAATAATAATAATAATAATAATAATAATAATAATAATAATAAATTTGAAAACCAAACCAATGTATTTAGTCAAATCAATAGTCTACAACTTTACCCTTATACTTCTCTATCATAATATAATGTACTATTCAAGACCCATTCACTTACGTATAGTCATTTTTGGACATTAATATATTTTTTTGTTTTTGGTTTACTAAGGATTTCTCCCCAAGGACATGTTTTTTTTTTATTATTGGCAAATAGTTTTTTGAAAGGGACTATACCCTTGTGTACAAAAGAAGGCCTAGGAGCCAGAATAGGAATTAAAACCAGAAAAAGAAGGATCAGAATCCAAGTGTGACAATGAAGCCCAAAGTAGCCAAAAAATAGCTACCCCATCAAGACAAAACAACAAAAACTCTGCAAAAAAGCAGTAAAAAGACCGCAAAAAAACAAACAAGAGCATTTTTTACAAAGTTGTATTTTTTTACAAAGATATATTAACTAAAAATTATTGGATTCTTTTGGAATTCATGCTCTAAGGGAACATTTTTTAATGCATATATTCTCTTAGTTGAACTTTGATTATGAAGTCTTATATTTTTTTCCATGTTTTAGAATTTAAAAAAATGGTTCATGTTCTAATTGTAAATCATGTTTACAAACATATCTAGTTGCTAAAGGTATTTAGGGTTTAGAAAACCTAAACCTAGATAGACTCACTGTTGGTGTTTGACCAAAATGGAAAAAATGAGACGACTCAAGTTTCCAAAAATAAATTTAAGCATACATTTTCCCACCTATAAGGAAATCTCCCTTCTTTGGTTATATATATTGAATATACACAATTTATACTAAATTTTCATAGGGTTAAGGGACCATACATTTGGATAAATTGTTGACTGAGATGCCAACCCTCAAAGCTAACCAATCAAACTGGAAAAAATTATATGACAACAATTTCAAAAATCAAATGTAACCTTCTACTTTTCCACCTATAGGGAATTCTCCATTTTCAACTATATATATGGAATGTACACACTTTTTTTTATTGAGATGATAACTCCAAGTTGTATGGGTAAATTAAATACTAAAATATCACTCTTTGAAAAAATAGAATAATATTTATTCAAATTTAATCATTGAGGATTGTGGTCTAAAAATGTCCCACATACTCTAACAAATTCATATAATTTACAATTTGACAACACGAATATGAAAGATAGAATTCACTAACATAGTAGGCCACAAGGGGAGAAATTCATATTTTAGACAAGAAAATGGAGCCCTTGTTAAAAGTGTTTTGAGATTTACATGCAGCAGAGATTAACAAAAAGATAATAATCTTCAAATTTTATTCATACGAGATTGTATTCAATATATTTGGGACATCTTATTCATTGATAGAGGTTACATTATATGATAGTTTGTACTCCTTATTTCATGGATTCAAACTTCATCTCAAATCCCTAAAAATCTCAACCTCATCTCCTAATATATTTCTCGCATCCCTTTATTCTCTCAGACAACTTTAGCTACGTGATTCGTTCTCACAACTCACCAATATAATTAAACTATTACAACATTATATGAGTTGTTTATATCACAAATCATATATTACAAATACACAGATAATATTAATGTTCATAGTAACATATAAATTCCTAACATTCACCCCCTTAGTGTGAACATGGGGTAAAGTGGAACTAAAACCAGAATCGTATGCCACCGCATACTTTTAGGTCTGCATACTACTGTTTGAATCTTGTTGTCTGGATCTTACTGCACATGACCACTACTATGCAAAGAACAATCCCACATTTATCCCATGTGAAAAAAACAGGTCATTTCACTAGCCGATCATCTTCATAAAGAAGTACGATAGTCAGAGGATCTCTACAGTATAGAGGATTTCTACAGTCAGTTGCCCTCATATACAACTATTTCAATATTCTGCACCTTCCACGCCATATCACAACATGTTCAAGAGATTACATTAGGAATGATCACATATTTAAAATGAACATGCAAAAATATTTTGTTCTTATTCTACATATCAAAGCAAACACACAACTGAAAATGAAGTCACCATAGAAAAATGTGGCCCCATCGTTGGTGACTGACGAGAGGCGTTGATTGCCTCCTTCCTCTGTTGCCTCTAGCCTCCATGTTTTTATAGTTAGCTCAGGTGGATTTAATCATGAGGCTTAACTTATATTGATGGACGTCAGTTACCACCAAAAATGCATCTGTAAGGTAATTTGTTTTAGTTTTTTTTAAACTTATTTACGACTCATAAAATTGGCAGACAAATAACTTGACTTACAATAAGATGTCTAACGACAATTTTAACAAAATGACAACATTACATCACGGAGACAAAATACAAGGAAAAGAAACTTAACATTTGACTTTACAATTTACAATAAATATAAAACTAAAACTTATATATATCCTCACGAATTTCACTTTTAAAAACAATACACATAATTCGTAAGAAATCGGACTTGGTATAATTTTACGAAATTTGTGAATGACATTTTCATAAATTCTAAAATTATAGCTTTTAATTATGATTAGAATTTTAATCTATAAAAATATTTTAAAAAAACAAAACATTCAACTAAAAAAATTTATATGACCATTGAAAATTAAAAGTAATATAATATTACTTTAGGAAAATAAAAACTTTTAAACAAAACTAACCACATTACTTTGCTCGGTTTCCTAAAACATAATAATGGTAAACTACCTAAACAAATACTTTGAACTAAATAAAATGACTTTGAACTAAACATAAATATTTAAACAATGACTTCGAACTATAAAAAATGTGGATGCCATTTGTCACTCTGTGGGAGATAAGCTGAATTCAAAATACAATGTTATTACTCCTTTGTAAAGTGTTAGATTGAGTCGAGTGCAAGAGACATTCAATGCAAAATACAAAATACCAATCTACTCGTTTTCAATGCTTGCACAAAGATAGACAATGGTATATAATTGCTGTCACGGATTTGAATTTCTTCACATATGCACACCACAATGACTACGTACTTTTTTTCACCTTATTTGCTTTCTATTTTTCTCAGAAAATATGATCTGGGTTGTTCCAAAAATTTGACAGCATTGTTAGATCATATATATCTTCAAACCCAATAAATATTACAAAAAACCCAAAATGTAAAAAAAAAACTATGACCTACTTTGTAAACGAGTTTTCATTCACACAGGAAAACGAACACAGTTCTTCCCCTCCATTACAAGCATTCTCCCAATATGGATTTTTCCTGCTTTGATACCACTATTAAAAGTGGTTTGATATTCACATGTAATATAGGTTAACACAGAGATAATAATCTTCAAATTTTATTAAGACAGAGATCGTATCCAAAATATTTGGGACATCTTATTCATTGATAGAGGTTACATTTTATAATAGTTTGTACTCCTTATTTCATGGAGTCAAACTTCATCTCGAACCCCTACAATATCTCAACCTCATCTCATATTATATTTCTAGCATCCCTTTATTCTCTCACACAACTTTAGCTACGTGAGTTGTACCGATATAATTAAACTATTACAACATTATATGAGTTGTTTATATCACACACTCATATATTACAAATACACACATACTAATAATTTTCACACTAACATATAAATTCCTAACAGCCCCCTCTTGAATCAATCATTAATCTAATTTTTAACCTCCAAACTAAACATCATGAGGGTCATAGAGTTTTTTAATGTTATCTCACTTTTAAAACAAATAAAAAATAATTCTAACATGACTAAGAAGGTATTTGATCTTCCTCTCTAAGATAACCATATGAAGAAGTAGTTAGTTGAATGAGAAAGTCATAGTTTACCTACAATTTTGAGATTGCTTTCAAAGATCAATTCATGTGAACTCTTCATATTTAAATAATTATTTTTACCTATAAAAGTGCTTTCATCGTATGTTTTGTTGTTAAACATGTTTGCAAGGAAAATAAAATGGAAACCTAATTTTTTTCTATTTTCTAGATGAAAAAAGGTTCAATACATCCATATGATAGCCAATTCTAAAATTTATAATGATCTCAAGTCATAAATACTAACATATTAATCAAGTTTTGTGGAGTAAAATGAGTATACTGAGTTTCTACAAGTGTCACATATTGGCATGCAATCAAGTCAAAAGGTCTATGTACAAACCCAAAAGTTTAAAATAAGGATAATGGTTTCATTGATCTAATCCACTTGTCACATTGGGTAATGGTGAACACAAGAGTCAATATTTTAATATTTTGTAGAAAGTGGATTTGCTGATCCACTTCATGTGTCAATGATTGATGCATTGACAATTGTAGATCCCATGGTTTTTAAACCTTACCATGATTTGATCCATGTTTTAGGCATTGGTGGCCCAAGGATTTGGAGTTTGGAAAGGTCTTCAGTCCATGAGTTCCCCGATCAATGAAAAGTGTCATTGATTGGTAACCCAAGAGTATGCTATGAAGTTTGAAATATAAATACAATGTGGAAAACAAGTAAGCCGATATAATATGATAAAATCCACATGTCATACATTAAATAATTATAGGATATGACATGCTTAAGCCAAAAACCCAAATCTTGCAATAAACAAGTAATTGTATTCACACCACATGTCTCACATTGATGCATGGTGGAATTTTTCAGAAACAATAAAATTTAAAACATATGCATGGAGGAGTAAATTTAAATAAAAGATTTAAATGAATAAGTGTTTTAATAAATATTAAATTTACTAAGTTTCTAAATAAACAAAGTTAAAACAAACGAACAAGTGAACAAAGATAAATCAAGATCTTTAAGAAACTAAAATTTAGAGTCATTTTTAGTAGAGATGGAGTTGATCATACATAAAGGAGATGGATAAAATTAATTAGAGTTTAATTAAGCTCATGATATTTGAAAGATGAAAGCATTCACAATAAAAGCAAGATAAACATAAAAACATGCAATTTTGTGGATTTTAATTAATCATGCAAAATCAAGGAGAGATATTTTCATATGAGGAGATTATAAGTTGTGGTAAATTAGTTCATATTTTGAGTTAATAATGTTTTAAACTATAGGATCTATTTTTGGGTGAAATCATTGTAAATTTGGGAACATGTTCTCATAATAATCTTTTTACAACTTTAATTATCTTTAGTTTTAATTTTAGCTTCCCTCTTTTAGTTCTACATCATATTCGTTTTTCTAGGAGTTCCCAAAACATGCAATAAATGTGGATGAATCCCATTTCTCTATAAATATAGTAAATATTATTGTAAAATGACTTTGAATAGATTAGATTCAATAGAAAGAATGAATTTTGAAGCTTCACATGGTGTTTTTGAGTTACATATTTATTTTCAATTGAGGATTCATATGCCCCTTTAAAATAATGTATTCAAAAGATTATAAGTGTCATTTATGTGGTGAATGATTAGTAACATACTAATATGGGATTGAGGAGTCTGAAAGCATCAAATTATTAGTAAATAAAAGAGTGACAAGTTTACTTTTGTAGGGAACACAAGATAAGTAATGCAATATCTTGGAGGTTCTACACTTGTTATTCTGTATATTTAGAAATTGATGGTGACTGTAAATCCCATTAGAAATACCTATAAAAATATAAAACTTGAATTTTCTATGAAAATAACTTTTCCTTTGTCTTTCCATAAAGGGAAAATAGCCTTGGAAGGAATTTGAAGGTTGGAAATTTGGAATTTGATGGAAATGATGGATGAATATTGTGAATCTCTATAGTAATTACACGAATTCATGTTCTACACATATTTATGTGGGTTTTAATTGGGATAAATGAAATTTTTTTCCCATTTGGAATAGAGGTTATAGGTTTAGACACTCAAAATTTGAAATCTATCCTTTACCATTGCACACTTGCATGGATATATGTACTCTCCTCACTCTTACTTAGCACACACTAATAACACTTCATGCACTTGCTTATATTTATACACCTCTTTATCGATAGTTTCTATAACCTAATTGCACAAAATACATCTAGAAACATATATGCTTAGGACCATAAAGTAAAAATATGTTTTTATCTCTCCTATCCAAAACCATTAGTCTTAGTCACATTGTGAAAATCTACATATTGATCCTACCATATGGTTTTGGACCGACATGTTGTGTATTAATAATTTAAATTCCATCACCTTTATATGAATAAACACACCCATTTGGTTATCCTTTCATGTCATAACACCCTTCAGAAGTATATATAATCAAGTAAATCATAGTTCATTTAAAGATCCTAGCATTATATAAACTCCTCATACAAAATCTAGCACTAAAGGCACTCAAATTTCCATAAGAAACAAAATAACTAGTGTACATCTATTAGGGAAGCAACCTCCACTAGTTTGAAGCATCCTTAGAGGTTTATGAGCTTCAATTTTCATCGTAAAATAAAGAAAAGTTACCCTTCCCAAGTATTTGATCAAGTGTGAAAATCAAGAAAGGCATTGTCAAAGCACAATTGTCAAATTTTGAGTGCACTACAATAAATATCATATGCTAAGAGAATGACATGTTTTTTAAGGCATCTTTGAAGTAGTGCATACATCGATGGTGCATAGGGGTTCCCACAACCCAAATTTTTTTTTACATTAAATCCTTGTTACCCTACAAGCATTTGAGGGTTTATGCAGAGTTTATAGAGTCATTCTAAAAGTGAGTGAAGAAGACCAAAAGACAATGACACACATTTCCAATTGGGAGAAATAATTAGGAAGTTTCAGAACAAGATTCCATGTAGGTCTAAGACTGCATAGAAGGTTCAAGAATGTACAAACACTATTGATTTATATTTATGCTTTTCACTAGGATTAGTTTCAGGTCACATTTTCATAGACGAGGCATTTTTAGCTCTAGATCTTCCTGTTCTTACACTCAAACCCCCAAGACTATTCCAGATCCACATATAATCAACTAAGTACACTTTTCCCTTATGTGTTGACATTTGTTAAGAACTTAGTCACTTTGGAAAATGTTTTTATGATTTGTGTAATTAATGTAAATATGAATAATCACTTGTAATATTTGTCATCCTTTGTTATTTATGTTAAATAAAAACATTCCTAAAATCAAAAAGGGTGAAATCATTTGGTGAACTTGACCCTCTCTAATAAAAAATCATAGCTCTAATCCTCGTGTTCTTAGGGTTTCATTCTTTGGTTGTGGTCTTCAATCTATTTTATCCATCATGCCCCTTCCCGATACATTTTATGGTCTTCATCTCCGACTTAGGGTTCCAAGTTCAACTACTATTAAGGGATATTATCCCTTTAACCAGGTCCATGCCCATACCATGAATTTGAATGAAGTTTCTTATGTTGATTACATTTTTATATGGATTATACATCTCCTACTTACATTGAAATTTAATATGAGATCACTCTTATTACTTATGATCATCCTCCTCAGCTTCACTTTGTTACATTCAATGTGGTATCCACATTGCACAATAAACAACCAATTTGGGGAAATCAGTTGTCTCCACCACACCCTTTTCTCATGTGGCTAAATATAATGTTACATATAAAGGGTATGACTTGATTTAATAACTCAACAATACCCTTGATATGATATCTATACTTGAAATGCTTCAAATATCCCTTATATATAGAGACATATTGCAAGATACTCTGAGATCTTTGAAATTGGCTAATGATACTCATCCAGCTACCTTCACTTCTTTCATGGATACATTTATGGAACTTGACAAGCCTATTAATTTAACTCCATGTGATATCCCACCTAATACTAATATGAATAGATGTTTACCTTTATTCATAAGTGCATGCATTTAAGGATTCTTTATCAAAAGATTTTAATAGAAAATGGACCTGGTCTCAACATATGTCCTAAATCATTACTTATATAGATGGGTATTTATCCTCTTTAAATTAATCATCCTCCCACTATTATGTGAGGGTTTTGATGATGTCACACATCCTACATTCAAAAATATTACTTTTTATCTACTTGTTGGTCCTAAGACATCACCTACTACATTTCACATCATAGACACTGATTTATAGTACAATTTACTTTTGGGTTGTCCTTGGATTCATGATATGAAAGCTATCTCATCTACTTTCTATTTTTGCATAATGGAATTGAGTATATTGTGCATGTCAGTCCTAATCCTTATCAATATTTTAAGGTAGACATGTATAATCCATAAGAACCCTTTCTCACTCCTCCACCACAACCTATTCCTATGGAATAATTAAATACATGTGTTTTTGGTGAGACTAGTACTCATCTTGTGCATTTATTAGATGTACCTCCACATGTTGAGTCACACGCAGACACTTATCTTACTAATCTAGTAGTATTTTCTATTCGTAGCACACCACCACTTGATAATCCTAATCTATTATATGGTGCTACAAAACATCCTGATGCACCTGAATCTGCTACTGATAGTGGTGATGATACAATAAAACTCATAGATGATAATTTATACAAACTCAAATTTAATCATATTAATGTTTTCGAACCTATGTTTCATTATCCATTTGTCTTCACTAGACCTAAACATTATCAGCTTAAGGGCACTTCCCCTAGTGTTAGTGGTTCACCTCCTTCTAATCATATTGAAACTAGTAATACACACATTGATTATATGAATAATAGAGTCAATACTTTAGATGTTTCACCTCATATCACATCTATCAAAATTTTATATCATCTTGATATGCCACATGAATTATTTTCTATTTTACTTGATCCATATTTTATCACATTACCTTATAAGCATCATCGTTCTACTCATAATCTTTCAAGGTATCCTAGTTTTCATTTTTGTGACTACCAGTGTATTACACGTCATGGCACTAATAATTTTCAAGAGTTAAACAATGAAATCCACACTCTCAAGTGTAATGGAACTCTTACTATATTAAATGATACATCAAATCCTTCTAATGGGACTCCTAATTTCGATACATTTACTAGCATTATGTATATCCATGAGTAATATTGGCCACATGTTCCTCTTAATCTCAATCAGGATAAAAATATTTGCACTTATGAGACCTTGACTACTTTAGGAATCACAACATCTAACATTACACCTCCTTTCACTCATGCTATCAAGTTTTAAGGATATATTACACTCGTGATTTCTTTTGGGTTGTTATTGAACCTTAACCTACCCCATTTGCTTTTGGTAGATCTTGGTTGCGGTGTATTTCTGGTATTGTTGATAAGCACAACACTAACATCACTTTCCCACTAACTACTGACATGGTCACTATTCGTAATGATCATTTTCCTGAATTTCAACCCAATATGACACATTTGAATTATGTTATGTAAGGACACAGTCCCTCTTACAATGATGAGGAATACATTGTGGCACTAAATCACTTCCACGGAACAATATTGTTTATTGATATGAACTTCCACAAATTTATTAATATGGTGAATCCTGAACCAGTTGGGTTTAACCTTGCCATCGATGATCTCCTTGATAATATTTGGAAGATTTTATGGTATCCTCTTTTTGTACATAGTCATGCATAAACAATATAAAAAATAGTGAAATATTTTTAAAACATAAAAACATTAAAATATTTACAAAAATACAAAATCAAAACATGTTTCTATGGCAAACATTGTTTGCACTATACATTATATATGTTTTTTATTCCTTTGGTTTGATAGATAACATTTATTCTTTATACACATACATTCACATGATATATTGTGCATGATATCGAACATACATAGAGTGATACACAATGAAAGGTGTTGGCCTAACATTTACCTAGAATAACAACCTCTGATGGCATCTATTTTTGAATACTATATCTAGGTGTTATATTTCCATTACAGTTCCTTTCTTTCCTCATTACACTTGGTTACACAAGTGCACGTGTGTGGGCGCGCACACACACACACACATTATGTATTTACTTTCTTTTATATTAACATGAGTAACACATGTGTCTTATGTAGCACTTACAGTTATTACTTATTTGACTATGTTATATCATATGTTATATGCTTTTCATCACAGCTGGATACACTTACTTTTCATACATGATTTCTAGTTATATGTTTTCACATGTATGTATGTTTTTTACTTTGGCTATGGTCTAAGGGCCTTGATTGTCTTGTGACACTGTGGATGTCCCATCTTTACAGGTATTTCAACTTTTGTGTTACATTGTTCGATATGTTTATACATTGTATGTACCTATTTTATACTGACACATTGTTTACTACTACTGATATTTTTTTTTTGATGCATTAAAATTGTTAGGGTTATCATGCTTCTTGTTTTTGTTTCTCTTGTTTTGCACCAAGTTTTTTATCATGTTGATATCCCTTGCAAAAAAATCTTCGGGTAAGTGCACCAAGTTGGGGGGCCAAAAGGGGGTCTTAAGTGGACGCATTTTTCTAAAAAATAAAAAACTTCAACTTGTACGAGTATTTCGAAATAGTTACACTCAAAATTGGAAGATATTATAGAAATATGAATCGTAACATTTTGAGTCTAGTTTCTAAGCTACTAAATTTTATTGAAAATAGATAAGTTTAAGTGGGTCAAACAACTAAAATACCAATAGGTGCTCCTGTTTTTGTTAAAAAACATAATAGAGTGACTTTCGTGCCCCCCACCATTTTTTGAGCACCATTGAGTATTTTTTAAAACCCTTTGGTAGAAAGATAGCTAGGAGCATCTAGTTTGTGTTAGATTTTTTTTAGAATTTTTTAACGAGTATTTTTTTATTTATGATTTTTCTAGTACATAAATTTTATGTTTTGAAAAATAATGGAGCTTCAACCGTGCCTCCCCCTAACCCCGCCCCCCCCCCCCCCCCCCCCCCCATAACTACCTCAAAAAATATCAAAAATTAGATTTTTTTTTTTTGAATATGTATAGAATTATGCCTAGTTTGTGCTAGTATAATTTTTTTTCAATTTAGATGACCCAAACAAAAGATACATGATGAAAGATAGACATATTTAAACTTCAAAAAATAGCTAAAAAAAGGCATAGTTAGAAAATAAATAATATGGAAACCTTATATTAGTCAGAAAAATTGAAAAATTATATTTTTAGAAAGAAGAAACTCTTCTCTATGTCGTGGTATAATTTTTTTAAATGGATTGATTGTTTTATTTTGATTTATCATAGAGGAAGTGGAATTTTTACATTTTCATGTAAAAACACATGTTGTTTGTTGTGTTTGTGCATGTCCATGCCTCAGGGTTGGGGATCCAAACCAGATCCTAAGCTTGAGGCATGTGCTGGAAAAGGTAAAAAGCATAACACATATACATGTTATGCTTTGTTTATATATTGTGGCCCCCCAATGTCCCTTTCATCTCTTTCATGGGAATTTACATACATTTTGTTTGGTCTACAATTTTTTCTACATTCTTGCATGATTTTTTAGTAGTTCATTTTGTCCCCTACCCCACTAGTTGATTTTTTTCTAATCATGGGTGATAAAATTTGAGCTAAGGACAAGAGGAAAGTCAAGAACAAGACACCAGAAGCAATTGGAAGAGATGAAAATAAAGAAATTGAAGAGAATGCAAAAACTTCGTGCAGGGAAAGGTACATCTGCTATATCAAATGTAGCTAATGTATTAGAAAATGGGGATGAAATACATAATGAAAATGTAGAGAATAATGATTTTGCAATGAATAATGTAATATTGAATTGAATTGAATGATAATGTTGGTATGGATGAAGAAATTGATATGAATCCAATTGTTGAACCCTTACCTGAGAATCCAAATGTTAACCCTGAAATTTGTATGAAAACACTGAATGAAGAAAGTAACCTTGTAAACGAATCTTCACCTCTAAGAACACCTCCTTCCATTTTGTGAAGAAAACCAATTCACTTAATTGAAATTGATGAAAACATTATAAAACCAATGCCTAACAAAATGTCTGAAAGAAATGCGAGAAGAAAAGCTAGTGGAATTTGGGATAATTACTTTGAGAATTTAAATGACACACAAAGATGTCAATTATTTGTTACATTGATGAAATTAATTAAGATGAGACCTATAATGAAGACCCTAGGGTTAAGAACATCTAATGTTGTTGATCAAAATGCATCAATTGTTGAAAACATACATAAAGCATACCAAACTGTAGGTGGCAAAAGACGCACCAAAGATAGTAATGTTACAAGGTGTGCACTTACTAATTGTATAGTAAGTGATAAAACAATTAATAAATGCTTGATTAGAAAAACAAGCAGTGCTTTGAAGCTAAACAGAAAAACAGTAATGTAAAAAACATTGTTGATTGGTGTCTCAAGAAAGTCCGTAAACGTCTCAAGAGAGATCAATAACATGACTATTGGGATTTCTCTAGTAGACTTAATGAAAAGACAAGAATACATCTGGAAATATTTAAAAGAATTAATATGTAAAATTTTGGAATGAGAACACAAGTGACACTGAATAGCACTCATTCCGTAAAAAGAATAATATGCTTGGCGTAATTGAATCTAGGTGCATGACATGTTTTTGTATATCATGCATTGATTTTAATTGTGGAATGAAAGTCACAAAATTAACATTAGATGAATGGACTTTGAAATAGACCCTTTAATTCCACTCAAAAATCAAGTTCCATGAGTACAACTTGCAGTGTCTTCATATGTTGAATGACAACATCACCTGACTTTGACCAAATCTCATGATTTAGTGCAATAAGGTGACATACATATATGCACATGCCATGTTTTAGATTTATAAATTATTAAATGGTCAACTCTTAATGTATTATTAAATTTGTGACAATTTTACTTTGTGATGTAGGGCACATTTTTGCAGTTATTGCGATTGAATTTAATGAAGAGGGAACATACTACTTATGTGTCTCGCTTGTGTAGAGGGAAATTGACTTCCACAGAGTCATTGATGGTGAAGACCTTGAGTATCCCACTGGGTCAATGGTAGTCACTGGAACTTGGCTTCGATGATATCCTATCAAAAAATCAAACATTTGGTTGTTTGAAGACTATGAAGTACATCGAAAGATACTTCACTATTCACATTTGGTCCTTACAACAAATATTAAATTGATGAAAATATCGAGGTCGGCCATTAAACAAGAATCTGTGGAAGGTTCGTGAATCAGATCATGAAGCCAATTCTTGCTACTGTCAAGAGTAGAGTTGATCCTTGCAGTTCATTGGATTGAATTTGCAAAGTTATGTTCTTCATGAATTTAATTTGAATATTTACTTAAATGATTTTGTTTAAATTATGTATGATTTAAAATTCTATTTAATTGCTTACTAACATGTTTATGTAGGTTAGTGGTGCCAAAAAAGCTTCCACCTTCACGTGGTTGACACTGTCAGTAGAGAATTTATTATTCTTGAAGCCAAGTGAAGCTAAGAGAAATTAAATATTAGAAACAAACAACAAACAGAAATTCTCATTTCACCACCTATATTGTAAAAATATCTTATTAAAATTCTCATTTCACCACCTATATTGTATGAACCACCTATATTATTCAGGGATTGGAAATGGACAACCTTACACTGACTCAAACTACATTCTTCAGGTGGGGTGTCAAGAAAATGAGAGCCACAAAATTTCCGATTCTTTTCTCGGTTCATGATCTTGTTATCCTAATGATTTTTCCATAGGATGCAACTATGTAGACTATGAACTTAGTTTTGTAGGGGAGACCACCAATGTTCCAAGTTCATTTGCAAATAATGAATATCTTCAATCAAATAGAGAATAAAGAGCCTGTTTTTGTTTTGGATATTACAAAAGGTTGTTTGTGCCCAAAAAGAAGCCAAAGGCCATATAAATTTTCAGTCTTCAACATTTAGATGACAATGAACATCGTGAAGTCTTCAAATTAGGTGAAGATGTCACTATGATTCAAGAAGAAATGCCTCCTGAAATTCATAAAGAGTCAATTCTGATTACCCAAAAACATCTGGAAGAACTTAAAGAGAAGATAATAGCAGAAAAAAGGAAAAATGGGAAGCATGGAAGGATCACAACTTAACTGGAATGGAAGATCTATGTGATGTTGTCGATAGAATCATGGATAATCTTAAGGACAACATGCCAAGTTGATTATTTTTATTAATCCTAGCTGCTTCAACTTCATAAATCAAACCAGGTAGTTCCAAAAGCAGCAAATTGACAAGAAAAACTGCAATGAAGTATTGATAATTGAGCCTGAAACTCGTTTAGAATTGTATTTTATTTTTTGATTGAGCATTCACCCATAATTTCTTTTTTGAAGGAAGAAATTCATTTGATATGTGAGAAATAGAATGCTGATTTAGTCTATTACTCTAACCGAAAGTAAATACAGTAGTCACTGCCATTGTGATATCCAATGAGTGGTCTCCTAAATAGATGATGTTAGTTCCACTTGTTTTATATGCAGTGGTTAAGGAATTGTAAGGCATAAACATGCCATCTCCAGAGAGGTGTTTTTGGTTTATCCATTTTACAGTTAAATATCTATCGGTTTTTTGAAGAGAGGGCTAGTGTTTTTTAACACAATGTAGATGACAACATCAAAATGTCATTAGCTGAAAGTTTTTGTAGAGAAGCCTAATGTTTTTGCATACCATGTATATGGCCAAGTCAAAAATCTTCCCAAGTTTTGCATTGGATCTTTATCAGAGGAATGAGTTACTTTTGGTACAGGAAGGGAAAATGGCATCAACTGATAGTGGTAACTTTTACATGCAGTGTTTGCATCACAGATATGCATATCAAACTCCACAAGATTCATGCTGCCACAGGGCCAACACCTGTTAATCAATCTACTCTGACTATTTAGGTTAGATTTCTATAGTCATTCAATGAAATTTGTTGCAAATATGAACAACATGAGTAGTTGAGACTGTATAAATTATAGAGTTATCTTGATATCTGTCGTAGAAATGGGATATGAAAGGAAATACTCCTTTATCCTTAAAAAAATGCATAAACACACATCAAGGATCACAAACTGTGATGGTAGCTTGGAGTAGTAACTTGGACGAATGCAAAAAACATGATGTGTGTGATTCAGCTATGAGCCTCACCAGCTCAATTTTTAAAAAAAGGCTTGGATACATGTTGCTTGGAATCATACTTGTGACTATGGTATGTATGTACTACTAGGTATATTTATGTATTTGATAGCTGTAGAAGTAGAAAAGTAGAGGGAGGATGAATTGTTGGCTGTTGTGGTCATGACAGGAAATTTATGGCTTGATGTAGGTGGCCACATATGACATCTTTTTATGGGATTTATATTAACTTGGTAACTTTGATTCCTTGCAATGTGAATGAGCATTTTGGTGTGATATGGAGGATTGAAACTTTAATTATTCATATTTTCTCATATAATGAATCATGAGATGATTACATACACAAGAAATGATCTCAAACATCCAATAAGATGCAATAATTATGTGTCCTTGAAAGAAGAGATGAGAATGTTGTAATGCAGGGGTCAAAAGTTTGAAGCTCTTCAGTACTAACATGGAAAAACTATATTGATTGGCTATAGGTAGTGCAAGTGGAATTGGATTGCATTCCAATTGAAGAAGATTCAGCCAAACATTCTCCTACTATTAATATTAGCATAGCATACCGCTTCAAAGTAATTTAGAGATTGATGCTCACGTTCTATGCACCTTATATAGACTTATATTCATGAGTTGTTAGTGCTTTATTCTGCATATCTATTTCAACTTCTAAAGCATTGAGCATTGTAGTCTAGGTCATTGACATAGTAGAAACAATAATGTAACTGTAAAGAAAAGAAACAGACACAACATGAAATAAACCATTTCATGCTCAAAACCTTACACAAAAATGAAGGAGTCTAAAGATAAATTTGGAAAGCACAAGAAGCTAGGGCTTATCATTGATTTTATGGTTGATAAATATGTTTGGCAGTCCATATTTTGTTGATTACTATGATCTAATCCCAAACTGATTGCATCTAGCCCCCTCAACGTCTTACGATCAACATGATAAAACCTCTTATCTTTGGATGATGAGTTACAATGCAGTTCCACACCGGGTAGCTGCCAGAAACTACATGATGAAAAGGCATTTACATAAAGAGATGACAAAGACTTGAATGCTAGTGGAGGCTTTGTTTTGGTTCCTACGCTCCCGTGCTTTTGGGCTACCTTGTCCGGGCGTAGTCCCTTAAGAGCCCTGAGACCAAAACACGCTATATCTTCGACGGGTGATTTCTTGGACTCCATGGCACCTAGAGACGTCTCATCAGATCCAAAACCTCCATGTTGGGGCCCTCTACAAAATCCTATCATGGTTTTATCCATCTCCATTCGGTTCTCTCATTGTCCTATTGTTTGCAAACGCGTGAAATAGTGTAGTCTGAGTCAGTGTAAGGTTGTCAGACGCTATATTTTGCAAATGGTAGCTCATGGGACCAAACCGTCTATGCCAACACATCTAAATGGCCTTGTGAACACTAGTGGAGGCTTTGTTTTGGTTCCCTATGCTCCCCGTGCTTTCGGGCTACCTCGTCCGGGTGTAGTCCCTTAAGAGCCCTGAGACCAAAACATGTTATATCTTCGACAGGTGATTTCTCAGACTCCGTGGCACCTAGAGATGTCTCGTTAGATTTAAACCTCATGAAAAATCCCTCTATGAAATCCTCTCATGGTTTTATCCATCTCCATTCAGTTCTCTCATTGTCCTATTGTTTGCAAACACGTGAAATAGTGTAGTTTGAGTCAGTGTAAGGCTGTCTAGATGCTAATACTTTGCAAACAGAAGCTCTTGGCGACCAAACCAACTATGCCAACATGTTGGGGTGGCCAGGTGAATGCTAGTGGAGGATTTTTTTTGGTTCCCTATGCTCCCCGTGCTTTCAGGCTACCTCGTCCAGGCGTAGTCCCTTAAGAGCCCTGAGACCAAAACATGCTATATCTTTCGACGGGTGATTTCTTGGACTCCGTGGCACCTAGAGATGTCTTGTTAGATCCAAAACCTCCATATGGGGCCCTCTACAAAATCCTATTGTGGTTTTATCCATCTCCATTTGGTTCTCTCGATGTCCTATTGTTTGCAAATGTGAAATAGTGTAGTCTGAGTCAGTGTAAGGTTTCCAGACGCTATATTTTGCAAACGGTAGCTCGTGGGACCAAACCATCTATGGGCCAACACATCTGGATGGCCTGGTGAATGCTAGTGGAGGATTTTTTTTGGTTCCCTATGCTCCTCGTGCTTTCGGGCTACCTCGTTCGGGTGTAGTCCCTTAAGAGCCCTGAGACCAAAACATGCTATATCTTCGACGGGTGATTTCTCAGACTCCGTGGCACCTAGAGATGTCTCATCAGATCTGAAACCTCCATGTAGGGCCCTCTACAAAATCCTCTCGTGGTTTTATCCATCTCCATTTGGTTCTCTCGTTGTCCTATTGTTTGCAAACGCGTGAAATAGTGTAGTCTGAGTCAGTGTAAGGCTGTCAGATGCAATACTTTGCAAATGGTATCTTGGGACCGAACCATCTATGCCAACACATCGAGGTGGCTAGGTAAATGCTAGGGGAGGATTTTTTTGGTTCCCTACACTCCCTGTGCTTTCGGGCTACCTCGTCTGGCGTAGTCCCTTAAGAGCCCTGAGACCAAAACATGTTATATCTTCGATGGGTGATTTCTTGGACTTTGTGGCACCTAGAGATGTCTTGTCAGATCCAAAACCTCCATGTCAAGGCCCTCTACAAAATCCTATCATGGTTTTATCCATATCCATTTGGTTCTCTCACTGTCCTATTGTTTGCAAACATGTGAAATAGTGTAGTCTGAGTCAGTGTAAGGCTACCAGACACTATATTTTGCAAACGGTAGCTCATGGGACCAAACCGTCTAGGCCAACACATCTGGATTTCCTTTGAACACTAGTGGAGGATTTTTTTTGGTTCCCTATGCTCCTTGTGCTTTCGGGCTACCTCGTCCAGCGTAGTCCCTTAAGAGCCCTAAGACCAAAACACGCTATATCTTCGACGGGTGATTTCTCAGACTCTGTGGCACCTAGAGATGTCTCGTCAGATCCAAAACCTCCATGTTGGGGCCCTCTACGAAATTATCTCACAGTTTTATCCATCTCCATTTGGTTCTCTCATTGTCCTATTGTTTGCAAATGCATGAAATAGTGTAGTCTGAGTCAGTGTAAGGCTGTCAGATGCAATATTTTGCAAATGGAAGCTCTTGGGACTGAACCAACTATGCCAACACATCAAGGTGGCCTGGTGAACACTAGGGGAGGCTTTTTTTTGGTTCCCTACACTCCCGTGCTTTCGAGCTACCTCGTCCGGGCGTAGTCCCTTAAGAGCCCTGAGACCAAAACACGCTATATCTTCGACGGGTGATTTCTCGGACTCCGTGGCACCTAGAGATGTCTCATCAGATCCAAAACCTCCATGTCAGGGCCCTCTACGAAATCCTATCATGGTTTTATCCATATCCATTTGGGTTCTCTCGATGTCCTATTGTTTCGCGAAATAGTGTAGTCCAGTGTAATCAGACACTATATTTTGCAAACATAGCTCGTGGGATGAACCATCTATGCCAACACATCTGGAAGTGCCTGGTGAATGCTAGTGGAGGATTTTTTTGGTTCCCTACGCTCTTCATGCTTTCAGGCTACCTCGTCCGGGCATTAGTCCCTTAAGAGCCCTGAGACCAAAACACGCTATATCTTCGACAGGTGATTTCTTGGACTTCGTGGCACCTAGAGACATCTTTCAGATCCAAAACCTCCATGTTCAGGGCCCTCTATGAAATCCTATCATGGTTTTATCCATATCCATTTGGTTTCTCTCGTTGTCCTATTGTTTGCAAATGTGTGAAATAGTGTAGTTTGAGTCAATGTAAGGCTGCCAGACACTATATTTTGCAAACGGTAGCTCATGGGACCGAACCATCTGGGCCAACACATTTGGATTTCCTAGTGAAAACCTGGAGGATTTTTTTTGGTTCCCTACACTCCCTCGTGCTTTCGGGCTACCTCATCCGGGCGTAGTCCCTTAAGAGCCCTGAGACCAAAACATGTTATATCTTCGACGGGTGATTTCTCAGACTCCGTGGCACCTAGAGATATCTTGTTAGATCCAAAACCTCCATGTCGGGCCCTCTATGAAATCCTATCATGTTTTATCCATATCCATTTGGTTCTCTCGTATGTCCTATTGTTTGTAAATGTGCAAAATAGTTAGTCTAAGTCAGTTAAGGCTCCAGACGCTATACTTTTAGAAGCTCTTGGGACCAAACCATCTACGCCAACACGTCTGGATTTCTTGGTGAATGCTCTTTTTTTTGGTTCCCTACGCTCCCCATGCTTTTGGGCTAAACGCGTAGTCCCTTAAGAGCCCTGAGACCAAAACACATTATATCTTGACGGGTGATTTCTCAAACTCCGTGGCACCTAGAGATGTCTTCAGATCCAAACCTCCATGTTAGGGCCCTCTACAAAATACTATCATGTTTATCCATATCCATTCGGTTCTCTCGTTGTCCTATTGTTTGCAAACACTGCGAAATAGTGTAGTCTGAGTCAGTGTAAGGCTGTCAGACGCAATACTTTGCAAATGGAAGCTCTTGGGACCAAACCATCTACACCAACATGTTGGGGTGGCCAGGTAAATGCTAGGGGAGGATTTTTTTTGGTTCCCTACACTCCCCATGCTTTCGGGCTACCTCATCCGGGCGTAGTCCCTTAAGAGCCCTGAGACCAAAACACGCTATATCTTCGACGGGTGATTTCTTGGACTCCGTGGCACCTAGAGATGTCTCGTCAAATCCAAAACCTCCATGTCAGGGCCCTCTATGAAATCCTATTGTGGTTTTATCCATATCCATTTGGTTCTCTCGTTGTCCTATTGTTTGCAAATGTGTGAAATAGTGTAGTCTGAGTCAGTGTAAGGTTGTCAGACGCTATATTTTGCAAACGGTAGCTCGTGGGACTGAACCGTCTAGTGCCAACATGTCTGGATGGCCTAGTGAAGCTATTGGAGGATTTTTTTGGTTCCCTACACTCCCCATGCTTTCGGACTACCTCGTCCGAGGGTAGTCCCTTAAGAGCCCTGAGACCAAAACACGTTATATCTTCGACGGGTGATTTCTCAGACTCCATGGCACCTAGAGATGTCTCATCAGATCCAAAACCTCCATGTTGAATCCTCTATACGAAATCCTCTCACAGTTTTTCCATCTCCATTTGGTTCTCTCGCTTGTCCTATTGTTTGCAAACGCACGAAATAGTGTAGTCTGAGTCAGTGTAAGGCTGTCAGATGCAATACTTTGCAAACAGAAGCTCTTGGCACCAAACCAACTATGCCAACACGTCAAGGTGGCTAGGTAAATGCTAGGGGAGGATTTTTTTTGGTTCCCTACACTCCCCATGCTTTTGGGCTACCTCGTCTAGGTGTAGTCCCTTAAGAGCCCTGAGACCAAAACATGCTATATCTTCAACAGGTGATTTCTTGGACTCCGTGGCACCTAGAGATGTCTCATTCAGATCCAAAACCTCCATGTCGGGGCCCTCTATGAAATCCTATCATGGTTTTATCCATATCCATTTGGTTCTCTCGTTGTCCTATTGTTTGCAAACGTGTGAAATAGTGTAGTCTGAGTCAGTGTAAGGCTGCCAGATGCTATATTTTACAAACGGTAGCTCGTGGGACCAAACCGTCTGCCAACATGTTCTGGATTGCCTAGTGAATGCTAATGGAGGATTTTTTTTGGTTCCCTACACTCCCCATGCTTTCGGGCTACCTCGTCCAGGCGTAGTCCCTTAAGAGCCCTGAGACCAAAACACGTTATATCTTCGACGGGTGATTTCTCGGACTCCGTGGCACCTAGAGATGTCTCGTCAGATTAAAAACCTCCATGTCAAATCCCTCTATGAAATCCTCTCATGGTTTTATCCATCTCCATTTGGTTCTCTCGCTGTCCTATTGTTTGCAAACGCACGTGAAATAGTGTAGTCTGAGTCAGTGTAAGGCTGTCAGACGCAATACTTTGCAAACGGAAGCTCTTGGCACCAAACCAACTATGCCAACACATTGGGGTGGCCTAGGTAAATGCTAGGGGAGGCTTTTTTTGGTTCCCTACACTCCCCATGCTTTCGGGCTACCTCGTCCGGGCGTAGTCCCTTAAGAGCCCTGAGACCAAAACACGTTATATCTTCGATGGTGATTTCTTGGACTCCGTGGCACCTAGAGATGTCTCGTCAGATCCAAAACCTCCATGTTGGGGCCCTCTACAAAATCCTATCATGGTTTTATCCATATCCATTTGGTTCTCTTGTTGTCCTATTGTTTGCAAATGTGTGAAATAGTGTAGTCTGAGTCAGTGTAAGGCTTCCAGACGCTATATTTTGCAAACGGTAGCTCATGGGACCAGAACCATCTAGGCCAACACATGTCTAGATTTCCTGGTGAATGCTAGTGGAGGATTTTTTTGGTTCCCTACGCTCCCCGTGCTTTCGGGCTACCTCGTTCGGGCGTAGTCCCTTAAGAGCCCTGAGACCAAAACACGTTATATCTTCGACGGGTGATTTCTCAGACTCCGTGGCACCTAGAGACATCTCGTCAGATCCAAAACCTCCACATCAATCCCTCTACAAAATCCTCTCATGGTTTTATCCATCTCCATTTGGTTCTCTCATTGTCCTATTGTTTGCAAACACATGAAATAGTGTAGTCTGAGTCAGTGTAAGGTTGCCAGATGCAATACTTTGCAAATGGAAGCTCTTGGCACCAAACCAACTATGCCAACACATCAAGGTGGCCAGGTAAATGCTAGGGGAGGCTTTGTTTTTGTTCCCTACACTCCCCATGCTTTCAACAGCTACCTTCGTCTGGGCATAGTCCCTTAAGAGCCTTGAATGACTAGATTGGCTTAAGAATGAATTTGATAGGGGAATGTCTAAGAACACATGGGAGTTATCAATCACCTAGTAAATATTTCTTGTTTAGTTCTGAATGGGAGTCAGCTGGCCTATGGCTTAGTGACCTTCCATTCATTGATAATTTATGCTATGATAAACCCATGGATGCTTTCAAAAGTGCCTTCAAAAGGATAGGGGTAGTCATCAAGCCTAGTGAAGGGTGTGATGTGATTTCCAAATAACTTGAAATGCCTACAGATTTAAAGGTAATAACATGAATTGGACAGGATTAGACAATCAATAATCATTGAGTGTCTGAATCAGAATGTCATTGCATCTGGAGACATTCTCAAGCATTGGAGTAATGTATAGAAGACTCTCAGGTGTTTTAACAGGGGAGAAGACTAAGAAGCATAGAAGAATGTAGTAAGTGCATGATAAGATAGGAACCAGTACAAAGAGACCATGAGCAAGAAGAAGCACAAGTAAGGTAAATACACATATACACATTGATAAATTGAATGAATAATTACTCAGATTAGGTAACTCTTTATATACATACATTATATAAATATTGATTTCCAAAGTTTGATGCATATTATACATTGAAAATGCTAGTACATGTACATCACCAATAAATGAAAAAATAATCCATAATGTCTTAAATATTGTCAAGTGCACATCATATTAGTTTCATGCAAAAATAATCTCAGAAATGTAAGGTCTCATACAAAAATATCAAGTTCCAAATAGTATTTTAATGTGCATAATAAATATAAAAATTCCCAAATAGGTCATATACCATCAAGTTCAAATGCCATATAGGCGTACATACAATGCCATGCACATAGGCATACAAAAAAATGTCATGTAAGACATATATATTTCCTAATCATCAAAATCTATCCCTCTCTTGGCCTTGCTCGAAGAAGGCCCTCCCTTAGATGAAGATGGAGATCTATGAGATGACTTTGGATCATCCGAGCCCATGCTATGAGTCCTCTTCCACTGAATACTCACCTGTAGATGAGCCTGTAAATGCAAACAATGTTTTTTTTGTCAAAACTTAATTTATATATGTTTTCAACATGTATTTAAGACCATGCTAGAATGAAAGTATTTACATAAATACACAAACTTACCGCAAGTTGTCGATCACGCTGAATTTACATCTCACGCTCAGATGAGTCATCGAGAGCTCTGGAGTACGAACGGGGGTACGAAGATGACGAGATGGAGGAGTCTATGCCCTCGAAGTCAAAATGGAGGGGGTTGAAGTTCCCTACATACACATAAGATCAGAAAATCTAACATCAGAATTAGCGAAAATAGAACTAAGTACATGTATGTACATAATGACAATATTTTAACTAATTTTATCAATATAGAACTATTTTTTACCCCACCACGCCTGTGAATCAAATGAACAGGGATGCTACCTATGTCACAGGTAACTCCTGCATATACACAATGAAGGACATTATTAACATAATTTAATAATTCTACAATGAAAGACATTACTAACATGTAATTTAACATAATATGAATTACACGAGAAATTTAACAAAATTTACATGTTGTTTGAATACCTCAGTGAGTTGTTACGCAGATGAAATTCAGCAATGGCAACACCTTTCTCTACTTGTCGCAGAGATGGTGGGGTGTCTAGTGAAGTCAACATCTTTATCAAACATGTATCACGTGAGTTAGATGGACATACAAGAACATACATATATTTGACTTCAAAACTTATATATATATATATGCATGTATGTGAAAATTTTACACAATTAACATTCTAAATTACCTCTGTGAATGTATGTGTATGCATGGTGCTCGCTGCCTGTGGTCGGGATGAAGATGTGCCTCCCATGCATTGTAATATCAATGCATGTACATGTACAAATACAATTATTTCAAAAATTTAACATATATAAGTAAATCAAGTACTCCAAACTTTTTGTAACACACATAATAAAACATAACAAATACCTATGAAGGTGACGCCGATGAATGTAATCCAAATGTCTCACTCAAAAGGACATCTGACATAGTGACATTATCGTGTGCACCCCTAGCACCAACTCCACCAAAATCAGTATGCATGAAAGTATCATCCTCCTCGGGCCCCAAACATATGCTACCACATGACGAGCAAAGATGTGGCCTCATGCTAGTACTCCCTGAGGGAATACTCTGTGTACCTCCACAAGCATCTGGCTCAGAAATCTCCCTTGTATGTCGAACAAGGGTCACAAGATAGCCCCTGAAGTGCGTGGAGTGTATCAATATCTACTGTCTCCTTCACTACTTGAGGGACAATCTTAGGGTGAGGGGGCTTCTGTGCGGGGAATCTACCTTGCTGAATAGGTGCACATTGTGCACCTGGTCGATCCTGTGCAGATCCTTTTCCTCGGCCCTGGAAATCTTGGAAATCAAAATAATTTGGGATCTCATTGAGGATAAACTCGCAATAGAGTTTCCTCAGAAAGTATAGTGGCACCTCGTTGTTATTACAAGGTGGAAAATCAAACACCATCCACCATCGGTCCCAAAAATTATTTTTAATCAAATTATTATTGCACCAATGGATGGGAAACTGTTTACATGAAAACGGAACAGGAAAATTAGTGCGGGGGTCCGTGAATAAGGCGCATATGAGGTCTTTTGTAATTTATTTTTTCTTTACATCCACATATGACAATTTGTTGGAATAATAAACCCTACAACCCTCTCTGTAAGTTTTCCAATGATCAATTTTCCCCATTGCTGCGTCAACTTGAGAAAGTAATGCCTCCAATGTGTTTGCAAGAGAGGCGTGGTGGGGGTTTGTAGATTGTGAATCCCTCATTCTTTTGATTAAATCCTCAATTTCAATTTTGTTTTCAACTATGTGGGCTGCTAAATCTTCTTGACTACCCGGGGGATGTTGAGCAAATTGTGGGAGGGTTGGGAGGGATGACAGGAATAACAGGGTTTGGTTGTGGTTGATTCCCTCGACCTCCAACTATAACAATAAAAAAATGTATTCAATTCAAATTTTAATCTATAATTATCATATTTCAATGCAATTTTGAGAAAATAATTGTGCCTACCTCTTCTCTGTGGCGCCATCGTCAATTCAGATCTTCCCAGATGATCTAGAAACAATCCTTTGAGCTTGAGATCCAGTTGAATGAAAAAACGTGAGGGCACGGTTAAGCTCTGAAACTCACGTTTGAGGGAGATAAAATGATAGAGGCTTGGGCCTCTTTTTTATTTATAGTAGACATACAACGCATATGCATTATGCTTTGGTAAATCCCAAACCTAAGAATTTAAAACATGATCACGTTATAATAGAAATGCGTACACGTTTTTCTTTTTTTTACGTTTTTATCCACTTTTTGGCCCCCCAACTTTGTGCACTTATTCACTTACCCTAGAGGAACTTTTTCAAAATTGTTCCTGAGCAGTTGTGATTTGTAGACCTTCATTTGATCTTGGCAATATGTTCGTGTTCCTTCTTCTTCACATGTAAAGACATTTTTTTGTGCATATTTTTAAAGTAATAAAATATTTTGTATTGTGACACAAAGTTTCAACAAAACATACATAGGGTCATAAACATAAATATTTTTCAAGATCGTATGGATGATTCTGACCTTGCTATAAATCTTTCTCCATGGGGTCTTGTTGTTCCATATTTTGTGAACATTTGTAGATTTCTCACCATTAGCACATGATTTTCATCTTGTTGTAGATTTATATTGACTCAGTTTGACATAGATTCAAGGTGAAAAAGTGATTTCATTCTCTCTTTCTGGGTACTTAGTTGTAGTTTCATATTCTGGTACATTAGGGGGCCTCTCCGTATCTCTAGTCACATATAAACATGCATCAATTCTACTCAGTTGTGTAGCACATGGAAGAGTATGTGAACACTTACTATTTTTTCTACTGTTTGTCCTAGTTTAAAAAATTCACCTCCTATTTAGCTACAAGGTTTTTTTCATGGTGTTATGAAAGGCATAGAAGCAACTAAGTCTTTCATAGGTAGTCCTTCCCATCCTGGTACACCTGAATGGAAGATATCATAGTTACTAAATAAATTAGATACAAGATCTTCTTCTTATGTGGGGTGCTTCGGATCTTCATTTTTTAGTCCTTCTCTTTGGAAATTGTGAGTTGGGTTTGTACACATATTGCATTCAAATATTCTTAGCACAATATGGGCAATAATCACCCTTAATATCTCCATTGTAATTCAACAAATACATAGTTAACTAAAATATGAATTATAGATAGTTAATTTAACAAATACAACAATGTAATAAATGATATAAACTAAAATATAAATGCTAACTAATTTTATTTGATATTTTAATGAAAATGAAATAATTGAAATAGGAGGGAAAAGGTACTAACCTGAAATGAACTTTACCTCGTTGTGATGTGAAGACTGAACAAAATGATGTCCAGACGGAAGGAGCAGAATGACACAACACACCTCAAAACATTATAGCAAATGGTGATAGTTCCCAGACTGGGGTGCCTGGAGGAGGATTAGGGTGCCTATGGGCATACCCTGGTTTATAGTATGGGTGCCTGGTCTGTAAAAAAACTCAGAACATGAATCTTGGAGGGTCGTTAGATCTTTGCAATGAATCTCGATTTTGTCGCGTGATTGTCACAGTATCTTTGCTGATGTTTCCATTGTAAACCTGCAATGAAGAATCACCTGCAAAACCCCATATAAAGCATCAAATTCCATAAAAACAGAAAGATGCATATGAAGGGGTCAGAACTGTCCTTAGCTCCCACAATGGTGGAATTACAACTAAGCATTACACTACATCTCAGACCCAATGTAGTTATTTGTGATTTTTGTGTGCAATTGATGTGCCTAGGGTGCCCTAGTGCAATGACGCAGGGATAGCGGGCAATAATTAGATAGAATGCAAAATGGTGGATGGAATAGAATAGTTTTTCAATTTCATATGTAGTGTGTGTGATGCAAATAGTGCCCAAATGCAGTCCCTTGCCTTAGTAGATAGCTAGCCCTTAGTAGTAAATAGTTCACCCATAAGATAGGTATGTTGTGTTTATATAGGGATCTCTTGCTCAAATTTCAACATTAATGACCCGACATGTTGACTAGTACCTAGGGGAATGGGAGGGAAAATTATAAAGACTACCTCAAAACTCTAAATAGATGCAAATGAAATCTAAGACCAGGGCAGCCTAAAAATAAGGATCAGGGCACCCATAGGACCCTAATCCTTCCCTAGGTGCCCTAGTCAAAGACTAGAGATGAAAACTGACCAAATAACGACATATGAGACTCCCTGAGAGATGACCAAACTATGTAAATAACTGATGACACTATGCAAGACACTCAATGATGATGGCTGACTAAACTGATGATAGGAACTAGGGGATGAGCCATTAGTGAATACTTTTCTTACACGAGATCCATATATAAAACAACATACGTGGCAATATAAATGTAATAGTAAGTGCATGATTTTGTGATTACATTTCCCCCTACTTTATGTTGATGAGTGGAAAGCTTGGTAACATAAAGTAGATAGAGATGTGTACCTCAGAGAAATCTGGAGAAGCCCATGTTGTAGTAGAATACACAAATGTGGTAGTAAAAGCATGTTGAATGAATTATGTAGCATGTGCCGAACCATGGATTAGCATGTTGACCCATGTAATGTAGCGAGAAATGCAGTGTCATGATGAAGTGTACTAAATGCGAGTGATGATTGTAATGTTAGATGATTGATGATTTTGAATGTTGTATGATGATGAAAAGATGGGGTAGGGAGTGATTAGTTCCCAACTTGATATCGTGTATACTGAATAAATCGACCAAAGGATTTGGGTGTCATGCCACCAGAGGAAGAATTTAGGAAGAAAGGTGTGTTATTCTCTAACCTATAACTACATCCTCAAGATCTAGCCACTGTAGATAGACTCAAATCAAACATTTGTGGTTTTTGGATCCAAATAATTTGATTCAAATAGTTGACCCATATAGGAGTGGTATAGGAAAGAAAATCTTGCCCCCACTCCACGGGTGTTGCAATGTGATGTCCAAGTTAGGTCATTTGGAAGAATAAAATGATGGCTTCCAAGTTAGGTCATCTAGAAGCAAACATGAAATGTGTAGATGGATTCCCAAGTTAGGTCATCTGGGAAAGTAACGCATGTAACTACCAAGTTAGCTCATCTAGGAGGAAAATTGTGTTATATTATATTGATTAACTGATATGACTTCAGTTGTTAGATATTTGAATGCATTGATGGGTTAATTGATTACTCGTAGAGAGATTTTATGCTATTTTCCCCCTAGTTGGGTCATTCCGGGGAATTGATAAAAATTGGTGAATGATCTCATGGAAATATTTTAATTCTTGTTTCCCCCAGGTTATGTCATTAGGGGGAAGTGATGAAATGTCGCATAGAGGAGTTGTATGTTTGTTGCCCTCAGGTTAGATCGTTTGGGGGAGTCGATGGTGAAATGTTATGTAGTGTATTGATAAATGTTTGAAAATGATGAATTGATAGTGTTTCTTTGAAAACATGGTGATACAAGGGTAATTGTAAGATGACAAAAATTATATGCACCCCCTTTTGGTGAAAGGGGAAGTAATGATAAGAACGAATGTTGAGCCGGAAGTAAACCTGAAATAGGTAGAATGTGATAGAAATCATCAAAATGGGTATATAATGGATAAAATACAATGTCAAGGAGAGAGGTAACACATATGTCACGTGTATGATATGATAGTAGGTGGAATTCTAACAATAATTCCTTAAACGGTGTGTAAATCAAAGTAAAAATGATCAAGATATGACAAAAATCATGTAGGGTGCATTAGTTACGAGAATAAGTGTGAAATAATGACCATAGTAAATTGGGTGATAAAACTAACTATAAATAGTAAGGTGAAAAAATGATTAGTCACATCATTTATCTTTTACCAAAGTGAGATTGAGCTCTGAGTGTGGAAAGATGCCGAAAGTCAGAGCATCAAGACTTAGCCAATTTGAGATGGTGATGACCGTCGCAACATCACATATGACAGCAAAGTTGGTAAGTGTGTTATTTTTCAAAAAATGTATTGTGCATTAGTCAATTGTATTGCAATTTTTGAAAAATTGTGGTTTTGTTTTTTCTCAGTGTTTTAGACCTAGACAAGAGTGGTGAGGGTGCTAGTGACCCATGGGATAGGAGTTCCCAGACATGGGCACTAGTGTCCTACTCCTGGGCACCCCAGTCCTACATCTAGGTGCCTTGGTCCAGAAAGTGTGCATTTGGTCTAGAATGATGTAAATGTGATTTTGTATGTTTAATAATGTTATAAAAAATGTGTTTGGATTCGTATAGTGTTATAAAGTTGTGGTTTTTGTCATTTTTTTTGTGCAGAGAGACATTCACTCGAGGGAGTTCTACGAGAGTCGTCACTTGAGTAATTTACTTGGGTTGAGATTGTCAAATGACAAGTTGGATGTTATGGATTGTATCAGCCTGTGGCACATAGCACATATGGGGGATGTACCCATAATATGCCTATGTTAACTACACTATGTGAGAGGTGGTGCACGTATACTTGTATGTTTTGGTTACCTACTGGTGACAAGACACTCACATTGGAGGATGTGTATCGCATATTATGATTGTCAGTTATTGGGGAGAGAGTACAAGTTATGCCATTGGAGGATATGTAGAGATAGATGCAAGATGATAGATGGTATTTTGTGGGGACTCGAGTACCTACCGAGGCCCATATCAGTTTGGATGCATTTTGAGGTTTGGAGTTCCATGCTTGTGGAATTCAATTTCCATGGTTATTTCTTCATCTATTACAGTAGAGGGGGGTGAGAATCTTGTATAAGATGCACAAGATACACCACCACATAGAGGAGGAGAGTACCAGATATGTGTGGGCACAGTGTGTGTTGGACCACTGGTATAAAGACCTATACTGATTTAATCATGATGAGCATAGAGGTGGGATAAGAGCTACTACACTTGCATGTATGGGCACATGAGCACATAGTAATTTTGAGGCCAGTTGGAGGTTCACGAGCAAAGTGGGCTAGGCCAAATATATTTGTGAGGAGGTGGATTAATGTGCATAGGTGAAAGATGGACACTAATACTTATAGGGCATTAATAGATAGGATGGGGCTCAAGGCAGTTTTATGGAGGCCATACCACGATTATTGAGGATGGCTAGAGGATGCTATAGAGTTGTGGTGTATACATAGGACTATGTGATTAGAGGACCAATTTCCAAGAGTGGCCAAGCTATTCCATGTGGAGAGAGTATCAAAAAAGTTTCACATGGCTCGAAATGTTCCCCCAGATCCATATATATAGTTGAGATCCATTAGAGCACCTAGGAAGGTTGGAGCTAGACTAGGGACCACATGAGAGCAGCTAGTACCTCTTGGGCTAGATGAGGTAGACGTGGTGATAGATCCATTAGACATAGATGATCCAGGGTATACGAGGAGTACCATGAATAGTGGGTGACACATCGATGGTTATTCTTGTTTTTTTTGTTCATAGATGCAACAAGATTACCATAGGGAGGAGGAGGAAGGGGGGAAGCACATTCCCCTGACAATGTGGCAATGGCTATAGTGGAGTGTGAGTATCTATATATAACTATGTTGTGTGCCTGGTGATTTGATTATGTAACAATGATGGTTATGTAACGTGTTATTCTATTTGTTTTGTAGGGGATGCATATTGGTATTTGATAGTGGACACATCCATTTGCACATTGACGTAAATTGTGCCCACTGATGTACTTATAGGTGGATGGATGCTAGAGCACGTTGATGCCATTACGGGTGAGCATGACCATTTATATGAGCATGTATCCATACCAGTAATGTCAAACACTGTGTTGCTGGGTGAGAGGGATGAGGCATGTGAGGTGACTAAAAAATCCCAAGAGGCAGTGGGTGGTGGTCTCTTGGCATAGGATGTGTTTGCACAATTTATTTCTTTACAGAGTTGCTTTACAGAGTAGTCTACGGAGAATATTATATTATGGAGGTAGGTTGAGAGGTATCAAGGTCACGATTAGTGATGAATATTTAGTGGTGAGGCATCGAATTAGAGGGATATTGTAGTACCTGAGAACAATAGCGATGGTGAGATTTTATTTTTATTATTGATATGATGTACAGGATTTTCCTTCCAGTGATGAAATGTTTTTAATGATTGTTGTATTTGATATATATATTGGCAGATTTTATTGATATATGATGAGTGTATTTCATTGTCTATTGATGTCGTAATACGATTGATGATGTATGATTCAGTGATAACTATTGAAATGCATATAATGTGTTGTATAGTGCTCATGTTTATGTATGTAGATGTGTACTTATGATGTTGGTATTTGAAAAAATGTGTAATGTGAATGATGATATATAACGTAATTGATTTAATTTGTGATATTTGATGTTTGACGAGGTGAGCGATGTGTGTATTTGTTGAATGGAACTTGTAATGCGTAGTTGGTGTAATGATGATAATGAAATGGACGTAAAAAAAGATGATGTATGATTATCAAACTAATGTGTTTAGTGTAATGATGTGATGATGTAATGTGATCCTAATATACTAGTGTGATGAACATGGGGGGAAGAAGATTAGCAATTTCCCCTAGCTTATGGATGATTTGGTTCATTTAGTTAAGACCCCTAATCAATCAAGAATGAACCGTGTAAACCAAGAGTGTGTCATTGGGAAATGGTTGAGTCTGCTAGATGAAACGAAAAAGCACGTTGTGAAAGGTTCTTAAAGAAAAACCCTCAACAGTCATGTAAGAACTGTAAGAAAATAATTACGTCATCAGGGAGTAAGGTGATAGTAATTACCTATCAGATACCAAGGTGGAAAGAAGTGGTGGAAGCATGTGGCATGGAATTACTATGAGCATATGAACCGAATTGAATATCATATGGAGCAGCAGTGGGATGTACCAATGAAGAGGGTCGTGGAAGCCAATGTGAAGTAGTAGCATAATGCAGTGGATAAGATGGATGAAGCGGATGCAGTGAATGCAATGATGCAGTAATGTATGGACGCAGTGGAGAACACACATGAGGGACAAACTGCTATGGTGGATGACTGATGACCTAAGAACTATATGGAGATGATGACTTAACCAGTGTAGAAACTTGCTAACGAGGTAGAGGAGAGATGGACCGCTCTCGTGAACGAGAGCCAAAGAAGATGATTCCCTTGTCCTCTAATTGTTACAATCTATTGTGAAGGGAAAATTAATCATTTTCCCTATGGTCATTGATGTGATGATAATTACAATTAGGTTGATCATGCTAATGTTGTAATCGATGTTGTGGATGATGTTGGTCAGATGGTAAGCTAATGAGACACTTTTCAAGTAAGGTAAGTAACACATCATGAGGTATAACATGATGAGAGAAGTTTAATGGCTCATGTGACATAGATGGAGTGGAAGGAGAAGTATCCTATTATGGATGATGAGAAGAATTACGCTTCTTTGATGGAGTAGGTTGAGCTTACTTGCTAGAGAGAGATGGAGATTGTGTACGATGCTCAACTGATGTCATTGGAGGAGAAGTAGATGATACAACAATAGTAGAGGTGTGTGGAGGATCAATGATGTATGTTGGAAGAAGATATTGTTCTAGGTCTATAAATTTATTGAAAAGGATAATGAATGACTCACATGTATCATATTGTAATCTTTTCTTTAGTGCGGAAATCAAACCATGACAAAAAAAAATGAATTGATTCTCTAAATCGATAGGTTAGAATACTATTTGAAGCATACAAGAATTAAAACATAATATATAATCACTAATATATTCTAATGAGCCTTGGTGTAATGTAGGTAGGTGATCATAAGTAACTCTAGGGCCATTATTGATGATAAACCAACAAAGGAAAGCATCCTCCATGTCATAATAAGTACTAATGGACCCAAATGGAAGATCAGTGTACCATCGTAAAGCCTCATCAATAAGGTTGTGTTGAAAGGCCTTAAATAATAACCTATCATTAGAATAGGGGTCTATAGCCATGCATTAATGTAGGATATGAGCATGAGGTCACTAGTACCATCAAAACATGTGAGTGTAGGCATGATAAAGTATTTAGGAAATCCAAAATTATGAATCTTCTTAGGGATAGGTTTACCATGCAATGATTTGTTATCAATAAAAGCATAGTAAGCCCTACTTTCTAGAGTGAGAGACTAAACCTGAGATTGTAATTGACCTATGACATGCAAGAGAGATATGATATCATGTGAAATCATAATAGAAGATGGAAATAATGTATTAAGCGGTTGTAACTTTCCATTGTGAGTGAAAATAGGAATATCAAGAGAAGATAGAGGAGAGTCCAATGCTAAAGACACACTAGGAGTGGGTGTCGAAGAAGCTATAGTATCCTTGGAAACATCCCTAAGAGGTGAAGTCACCAATGAAGACACATCTATAGGAGAAGATGAACTAATAGGTGTAGATCATGTGACAAGAGGAGATGAAATGGTAGGAGAAGAAGAATCAATAGATGGAGATGACTCACTCACTATCCTAAATGTAACCTCAGGAGAAGGTGATGATGGAGATTCACACTCAATAGAATAAAAAGTAGAAGAATCATGGCTATCAACTTCTTCATTAGATAGAGACTCAAAGATGAGAATGCCACTAAAAATGTTATCGATGGGATCATCAACATAATATGAAGGTATATGAGAAGTAGTATGTGAGGAATGATGAGAAACAATATCAGGATTAGAAGAATCATGAGATAGAACTATAGAAGTGGTTTAACTAAGACAAGAATCAATATGCACATGTGAGCGATTTTCAATACCAAGCAAGTAATCAATAAGAGAATCATATAAAATTTCCTTAGAAAGTTCAGAAGGAGGATCACTAGTAGCCATATACCATGGTGTACACTATACAATGAGTGAAGGCTATCAGATCCTCAACAATACTAATGTAAATGGGAGAATCTTCAAAATGAGTAGGCACATATGTTTGACCATATAAGAGTTATTGTTGAATATCATCTGACATAGTAGGATTATTATAGAGATATGTGAGTTTAGCGGTGACAATATCATCATAAATAGGGTTGACACTAAAATGAGACATGATGGACAGATAAGAAGATGAACTATGCTTAGCCATTAGGGTTTTAAGTGGATCCTAGGGAAAAATATTCTAAAGTACAGGTTCACCAAAATGATTAACTAAAATATGAATTATATATTTTTAATATAAGTACAACAATGAAATAAATTATATAAATTGAAGTATAAATGGTAACTTATTTTATTTGATATTTTAAATAAAATGAAATAATATAAATAGGAGAGAAAATGTACTAACCTAATATAGAATTACGTCATTGTGATATGAAGTTGAATGGGTTGTGTTGTCAAAATTTCCCCCCCCCCGGGGGTAAATTTCGATAACATGCATCAAAAGTTGCAGAAAGGCAAATAAGTCAATCTAGGAAAAAGTGTGAAAATTGGCTAAGTCCTACTCAAGGGAGTAATTGAGACATTTGGGACGTCAAGGCGTGGATCGGCCGAAAAGCCTCCAGGCGGCCCAAATTGCATTTGGGACAATCGAGCCAGAAGTACGCGGAGGACGCGAAAAGCCGATCCGGCCAAAATGAGCACAAGGGGCCCAAAGTCAAATGGGACATCCGGGACAAATGGAAGCGAAGTAGCTGAAGGAGCCGAAGACCAATCAGAAACTGCCACGTGTCCTCACAGGAGAAAAAGTCAAAAGCTCAAAGGGACGAGTTATCGAGTGCTGAACTGAACCAATGAAATGGCACCACGTGTCTAAGCTAGGGCCCACGAGGAAATTTCAAAGGAAAGCCCGCCGAAAAGCAAAAGAGAGAGAATTATTCAGTGAATCAGAGCCTGCCACGTGTCATCCAGGTGGCAGAGCGCAGGAAGAATTTCAAAAATCCGTTTTCGTCTGTTCCGTGCCCTAAATCTTCAGATCGCCATAACTATTGATCCAGAGCTCGGATTTGCGCGCTCTTTATATCAATGGAAAGATGGTAAAATTATCTACACGTTTCCAAGGTCAATCTTGCATTTTGGTTCAGTTTGGAGGATGAAAATCAAGAAACACCTCCAGCGTGAATAACCAAATAGAAGTAATGCTTCAACGAACAACTTTAATGCAGCAGACAGTTCGCCGCTCCTGTTAGGCAGCCCACCGTTTCGCCAGGATTTGCCGCTTCTGCCATGATGAGATGAGTTAAATGCATTCAGGAGGTGGTTGGGGTAGATTTTGAATTCCTCTCTCTTTTCTCTCTCATTCTTCCTATAAATTGTAAAGAGGGGCTTCTTTCTAACGGTCGGACATTCTTGTTTTACAATTCCTCCCTTTTCTCCTGCTTGCAAGAGAATTCGTGGAGTTTTCAAGCCTCCCACATGGATTGTAATGCCACTGTTGCCTCTTAGCCACTGCAATGTATTGAATCAATTCTCTGAGCAATATATATGTCTGTGATTAAATTTAAATCCTCTCATGTATTCATTGTTGTCATTTTGATCTCTCATTGCATTTCGGTTACCTGTGCGTGGTGTGGTATTGCGTCTATATGGTCTTTGTTTATTTTTGCAAAACTTATGTTCTTCATTCCTCGGTGCATCACCTCCCTATTTTAGGTTTATTTTTATGCATTTCTCTCTCCCTGTCTCCTTGGTAGTTAGATTAGTTTTTGGGGTAAACCTCTGCGTTTCATTGGTGCATCTGAACAGAGGAATAGGAACCAACCTTTCTCTGGAGAATCCTTCTCATTTTTCAAGTCCCACACTTGGAGAAAGGATTCAATGTTATGCAATCACACTGGATGCCTGAACATCAACCTAGAAGCCTGATGTGCATCCAGGGGTGCTGTGATTTGCATCAACAGTTTTGGCATGCCCGGTGGGACCTAGAGGTCTCATTTTTATTGCAGCAAGGTTGATATGCATCTGCTGCAATTCTCTTTCTTAAAAGAGCTATTATTTGCATATCTGGCAACTCCAAGAGGAAGAATCAATAGAATTTCAGTAGTACAGGCCTAAAAGCTTATGAGAAGAATCATAAGGTCAAGAGTTGGAGAGGAAGAAGTGTTGTTTGAATACCTGCAATTATCTCCAAGAAGAAGGCAAAGAGGAAGAAGGATTCAAAGGTCTCCATCTCCACCAAACAGAACTCTCTCAACTCCTCCACCTGACAGGCCTTTCTTTCAATATACAAGGGTTTTAAGACCAATCAGAATGGCGCAACCAGTAAACCCCTATGTCAACTTCACAGGCAGCAGCCCACTTGCTCTCAAAGCACAAAATCCAATCCCAGTTGCAGCATTGAAGAACATTCCATACTTTACTGGAGAAAATCAGACCACTCCTGGTGATCATGTCAAGGACATTGCTAACATTTGTGCAATCCATGAGATTAACGAGATGCAAGTAGCTGTCAAATTGCTGGCGTCTTCATTCAAGGGGAAGGCATTGCAATGGTTTAGGAGCCTTGGAGCTGGCTCTATCACAAACTGGAATCAGCTATGTATTGCACTTCATGATCAATTTGGAGAGAAGGGAGACAACTTGTCTCTTTTGGAGCAGCTGACAACCATCAAGAGAGCTTCCAATGAGTAGCTAACTGACTTCAACTTCAGATTTCAAAGATCTTGGGATACAATTCCAGTAGCAGTCAGACCAACAGCAGAAGGTGTTTTTCTATACTACCTTAAAGCTTTAAATTCTGATATTTCTATGTTGGTTCAATCTATGGGAGGCACAACCATCCCTGCTGCATATAGTATTGCCATTAGAGCTGAAAATTGTCTGATTCAGGCTGGCAAGCTAGCTCCTAGGCCTCCAATGCCATTATATCCAAGTTTAGAGAGCCCAAGTACTAGTCAAGCACCTGTCTTAGCTCCTATTCCCACTCCTAGGAATTAGAGTTCAAACGAAGCTTCCACTTCATCTCCAAGTGCCCCAAATGAGCTTCAAGAGGTCATGAAGCAACTACAAAATTTAGGTAATGAGCTGGTCACACTCAAGAGACAACAAGCTCAAGGTTTTAGACCCTCGTATCAGCCTCAAGCTCAACCTAATAGGCAGCCATATCAGCCTCAAAGACCACCTAATCCAGCTGCAAATTTAAATCAAACAAGGCCTCCTGTCAATAGACCTTTCCAGCCCTATAATTCAAATGCCATATCTGCCTCTAGGGCATTAGTACCAGCACAAAATAATATGGCACAGGAGTACGACTGGTGTTACCCTTGCAATCTACCTCACAATCAGTCAGCATGTTTCAATGGTGCATTGAATCAGGCCTTGATGGTGCAAACCATTGGTGTTGCTCAAGATCCAAGCCAGGAGGAGAATCAACAGCAACAAGAAGGACCCCCAACAGAAACCACATTGGCAAATTGGCAAACGGAAGACTTCTGTGGAGTTAACCAACAGCCTTTTCAAGGCATGGCTGCCAATACACGGTCAAAGAAGAGAAGCATAGAAGAGGGACAATCATCTAATCCAGTTGTTTCTCAACCCACTCTTACACAACAGGGGGTCAGTAGACCAAACACAGCTCCAAATGTGCAAAATCAACCCAAGGTCCCTGTTGTAGCAACACACGCACATGCTCAAGCTCCAGATAAGGTTATACCAAGTAGGGGGCAGCAAAAGGACAGTTCATCCCCTTTCAACATCATCGATCAAATGAAGAAGACACATGTGAACATTTCCATGTGGGAATCACTGGCGATCCCAGGGCAACGAGATTTATTGCAAGCTGCAATGACTGATTGGTCTGCCAAAAATGTATCAAACCTGGGACATGAGAAAGTTCTCACTAATGCAGTGCAACATGATGGGGGGCATACAAGAAATTTTTTGAAGCCTCCGCCTTTCTATGTTTCATTGATCGTTGGAAATCACTTGATGCACAACTGCATGTTGGATTTAGGAGCCAGTAGTTCGGTGATGCCAAAGCAAATAGCAGATCAACTGGGTTTGAAATATGAGCCAGTACTGAAAGGAGTTGTACAGTTAGATGGAACGGCAGTGGGGACTGTTGGAGTCATCAAGGAGTTAAGTCTAACACTACATTCCTGTCCTAATGTTACAGTTTTGCAAGATGTATCTGTGATTGACCTTCCACCACTCTTTGCGTTGTGTCTATCAAGAGACTTCACTGCGAAAATCGGTGGATATTTATCTGCAGATTGGTCACACATGATTTTTAGGACGAGGTATGGAGCCAAAGCAACGATCAGGTCAAAACCAATTTCCAATTTCCATATTGAGCCTTATGTACCAGGCCCTATCAATGCAAATTGCTCATCTTTTGATCAGGAGGAATGTTCAAGTGATCTAGAAACAGGTACTAAGGTCGAGGGAATTCCTGATTTAACTTTGGATGAATGGGCAAACAAAAGTCATGAATTTGACCCATACAAAGAAATTGAAGAATCTGAATTAGGCGTGTATTGTATACACGAGGAAAATTCACCCATTCCTGACATCATCCAGCCTGAACAAAGAGATGAAAACAAAATCTGGAGATTATTCTTCGATGGTTTGAGAAGCAGACAAGGTGCTGGAGGTGGCGCAGTGTTGATTTCACCACAGGACATCAAATATTTTTCGGCTTTCCGTTTCCAGTTTTCCTGTTCGAACAACACGGCTGAATATGAAGCATTGATTCATGGACTTCATCAGGCCGGGAAAAAGGACATAAAGAACTTGCAGGTGTTTGGCGATAGCGAGCTAATCGTCAACCAAGTTAGGGGGAAACATGCTAAAAAGAACGACTTGCTGAGGATCTACAAGAATAGGGTATGGGACCTCATTGAGGATTTCGAAGATTTCAACATTGTGTCCATACCCAGGAAAGGAAATGAAGCCGTAGATAGGCTCGCAGCAGTTGGAGCAATGTTTGATGTGGTTGACAACATCAGAAGAGGAAAAACGCAGCCACACATCCATGTGGTTGTAAGGCCAGCAGTTCCAGATAATAACACAAGCTGGTAGGTGTTTGAGAACGATCAACAGATCGTCAATTTCTTGCAAGAAGAAGCCAAATTTTTGGCTAGGAATCAGGACATATTAGAGCAGCAGTATGGGGATCAAGTAGTACAGCTGCGGACAAACAAGCTTCCTAAGCGTTTGGTAACATTGGAGTCTATCTTCAACCCTAACAACCAGTTTCGTAAGGAAAAGGCAAACATACAGGTCAAGAGAGAAGATTCGGAGCCAATTCTGGTTGGGGAAGGTAAAACAATTCAAATTGGCAAAGTGGCCACCGAACAGGAGAAATCAGATTTCATACAACTTTGCCAAGAGTTTCCAGATGTCTTCGCTTGGAGCTATGAAGACTTAAGAGGATTCAATCCAAATTTGGCACAACATACCATAGAATTGGATCCAGATGCTAAGCCCATCAGGTAGAAGCAGAGACCATTCAACCCTCACATTGAGCCTCTAATGAAGAAAGAGCTTAACAAGCTAATCGAGGCAAGCATTATATTCCCTATCAAGCACTCAAGCTGGGTTGCGAACTTGGTTCCGGTCAGGAAGAAGAGCGGAGAAATCAGGTTGTGTGTGGACTTCCGAGACCTCAATAGGGCATCTCTCAAAGACCATTACCCGCTTCCTTCAATGGAACAAATATTGCAAGTAGTATCCGGTTCAGAGAGATTCTCTCTCCTAGATGGCTACTCAGGGTACAATCAGGTGATGGTGAAAAAAGATGACCAATTCAAGACGGCTTTCACCACGAAATGGGGAACCTATGCCTACAAGAAAATGCCATTTGGGCTATCAAATGCTGGAGCCACCTTCCAAAGGGCAATGGATATGGCTTTCAAGGGGTTGATCAATAAAATAGTTTTGATATATCTTGATGACATCACTGTATTCTCAAAAAGTGCAGCGGATCATCTCTGTCATTTGAGGCAAGTATTTCAGAGATGTAGAAGATTTGGGGTATCATTGAATCCCAAAAAATGCATATTCTTGGCTCACGAGGGAAATCTTTTAGGCCATATTGTCTCAAAGGAGGGGTTGACGATTGACCCAGAAAGAGTTGAAGCAATTCAAGCATTGCCATTGCCGAGTCACAAGAAGGCTCTTCAAAGCTACTTGGGAAGGATCAATTTCGTTCGTAGATTTGTCCCAAACTTTGCTGCTCTTGTGAAGCCAATAACGCTAATGTTAAAGAAGAGCATGGCATTTAAGTGGACATCTGAAGGCAAGGCAAGTTTTGAGGCAATAAAAGAGGCTATATCTCAAGCTCCGACTCTCGTCAATCCAGACTTCTCTAAAGACTTCATGCTATATGCCTTTGGTGGTGGGGAAATGATTTCTGCAATCCTGGTACAACAAAACCAAGGAGGATTAGAACAACCAGTTGCTTTCTTCAATCAAGGCTTGGAGGAATAGGAAACTAGGTACTCTTTCATTGAAAAGCATGTCCTTGCAGTAATCAGAAGCTTAAAGAAATTCAAGCACCTAGTCTCAAACAACAAGATCCAATTATTAGTCTCACATGCTGGGGTTAAGGACTTCCTTTTGAACAAGGATTTGAATGAGAAACGTGCAGGATGGATAACCCGCGTCATGGAATATGACATCGAGATCAAGGTTACCAAACTAGTACGTGGGAAGAGACTATGTGAGCAGCTAGCCTTAAGTCGACAAGTTGAAACAGGTAATGAAAAAGAAGTTGTCCTGCTGTTACAAGATGATCAAAAATAGGAAAATGATGATGTGTCTACTCCCTGTTGGACTCAGAATATGATACATTTCCTACAGACATGCATGTGCCCTCCAGAAATGAGCAAAGCAAAAAGAAGGTACTTCAGACTACAAGCAGTTCCTTATGTGCTTGTTGCTGGTATCTTGTTTAAAAAAGACATCAACGGTGTTCTATTGAGATGCGTTGGGACAGGTCAGATTGAGAGGATCTTACAAGAGTTCCATGACGGAGAGTCAGGAGGCCATTTCACCCCACGAGTAACAGCTCTCAAAACCATGAAAGTTGGTTACTATTGGCCTACTATATTCAATGATTGCTATTCATGGGTCAAAAAATGCAAGAAATGTGCATTCTTCACAGGGAAGGGAAGGTTAGTAGCACTGCCCCTTCGTCTAATTTCAGTAGATCATCCATTCATGCAGTGGGGATTGGACTTCATTGGAGTCATCAATCCCAATTCGAGTCAAGGCCACAAGTGGATTCTTACAGCGACAGACTATTTCACCAAGTGGACCGAAGCAGTTGCGCTCAAAGAAGCAAGTGAGTCTAACATACTAGACTTTTATGAAGGAATAGTAACCAGCTTCGGTGTGCCGGCCACCATCATATCAGATAATGCATTAGCATTCATAGGTTCAAAAATTACAGCATGGGCTGTCAAGAATGGAATATATTTGAGCACCTCTTCAAATTATTACCCGCAGGGTAATGGACAGGCAGAGTCCACAAACAAGAATTTGCTAAAAATCATCAAAAGGACTCTAGATGAAAATCAAAGAACATGGCATACAAGGCTAAAATCAGCGTTATGGGCTGACAGAATAACACCAAAGAGGTCTACAGGTAATTCTCCCTACAAGAGTCTATGGGAAAGAGGCGGTGTTGCCTATATCATTAGAATTGCTAGCCTTGGAGCTCATGAAGCAGTTTGAGTTATCTGAGTTCGAACCAATGGAGGTCAGGTATGCAGAATTGATTGAAATAGAAGAAATCAGAGAACATGCAGTTTAGATGATTGAGAAGGATCAGGCCGTAGTAAAAAGATGGTTTGATAAGAGAGCTGGAGCAAGGACCTTCCAGGAAGGGGACCTAGTTCTGAAATGGGATGCAGATCGGGCAAAACCAGGAAGGCATTCCAAGTTTGATGCCATCTGGAGTGGTCCCTACATGGTCACGAGATGCAAAAATAGTAATGCCTTCCAATTGTCTGCATTGGATGGAGAGGAACTTCAGATTCTGGTTAACGGAATCTATCTTAAACATTGCTACTAGGAAAGGTTTGCCCTTGTAAATATTAGTTTAGATTCCCTTAATTCCTCTAAGTGCGTATGCACATTGTCCTATTGTATTTAGGTTTCTATTTCCCTAAGTGCTTTGGCACAGGTTTCGCTGCTCTCGGGTCGTTTTCTACAGTTCGGAGTGTTGATGGAGAAGAAGTTGCATTATCAGGCTTGTTTCAGGTTATTGCTTATAACTCCATGCCCAATGGATTGCTAAAAGGCCACTGATCTTCTACCTAGCAGGTAGGTAACCCCGCTGAATCGTCAAAACTGTTGTCAAAATTCCCCCCCCCCGGGGCAAATTTCGATAACATGCATCAAAAGTTGCAGAAAGGCAAATAAGTCAATCCAGGAAAAAGTGTGAAAATTGGCTAAGTCCTACTCAAGGGAGCAATTGGGACATTTGGGACGTCAAGGCGCGGATCGGCCGAAAAGCCTCCAGGCGGCCCAAATTGCATTTGGGACAATCGAGCCAGAAGTACGCGGAGGATGCGAAAAGCCGATCCGGCCAAAGGAGGAAGAAAAATTGGCTAAGTGTTGCTCGGGACGTTTGGGAAAAAAAGACCCGAACCGGCCGAATCGGCCGAAATGAGTCCAGAGGGTCCAAAGTCAAATGGGACATCTGGGACAAATGGACGCGAAATGCCCGAACCGGTCGAAATGAGCACAAGGGGCCCAAAGTCAAATGGGACATCCGGGACAAATGGAAGCGAAGTAGCCGAAGGAGCCGAAGACCAATCAGAAACTGCCACGTGTCCTCACAGGAGAAAAAGTCAAAAGGTCAAAGGGATGAGTTATCGAGTGCTGAACCAAACCAATGAAATGGCGCCACGTGTCCAAGCTAGGGCCCACAAGGAAATTTCAAAGGAAAGCCCGCCGAAAAGCAAAAGAGAGAGAATTATTCAGTGAATCAGAGCCTGCCACGTGTCATCCAGGTGGCAGAGCGCGGGAAGAATTTCAAAAATCTGTTTTCATCTATTCTGTGCCCTAAATCTTCAGATCGCCATAAATTTTGATCCAGAGCTCGGATTTGCGCGCTCTTTATATCAATGGAAAGCTAGTAAAATTCTCTACACATTTCCAAGGTCAATATTGCATTTTGGTTCAGTTTGGAGGATGAAAATCAAGAAACACCTCCAACGCGAATAACTAAACAGAAGTAATGCTTCAACGAACAACTTTAATGCAGCAGACAGTTCACCGCTCTTGTTAGGCAGCCCGCCGTTTCGCCAGGATCCACCACTTCTGCCATGATGAGATGAGTTAAATGCATTCAGGAGGTGGTTGGGGTAGATTTCGAATTCCTCTCTCTTTTCTCTCTCATTCTTCCTATAAATTGTAAAGAGGGGCTTCTTTCTAATGGTCGGACATTCTTGTTTTGCAATTCCTCCCTTTTCTCCTGCTTGCAAGAGAATTCGTGGAGTTTTCAAGCCTCCCACATGGACTGTAATGCCATTGTTGCCTCTTAGCCACTGCAATGTATTGAATCGATTCTCTGAGTAATATATATGTCTGTGATTAAATTTAAATCCTCTCATGTATTCATTGTTGTCATTTTGATCTCTCATTGCATTTCGGTTACCTGTGCGTGGTGTGGTATTGCGTCTATATGGTCTTTGTTTATTTTTGCAAAACTTATGTTCTTCATTCCTCGGTGCATCACCTCGCTAGTTTAGGTTTATTTTTATGCATTTCTCTCTCCTTGTCTCCTTGGTAGTTAGATTAGTTTTTGGGGTAAACCTCTGCATTTCATTGGTGCATCTGAACAGAGGAATAGGAACCAGCCTTTCTCTGAAGAATCCTTCTCATTTTTCAAGTCCCACACTTGGAGAAAGGATTCAATGTTGTGCAATCGCACTGGATGCCTGAACATCAACCTAGAAGCCTGATGTGCGTCCAGGGGTGCTGTGATTTTGCATCAACAGGTTGATGAGTGCATGGAATAGAATGACACAAAACACCTCATAATATTACAGTAGGAGCATATTTGACTAGACTGGGGTGCCTGGAGAAGGTTTAGGGTGCATGTGAGAACCTTGGTTTGCAATACAAGCACCCTAGTCTACATAATAACTCAAAACATGAGTCTAGAAGGGTTACTAGATATTCGCAATGACTCATATTTTTTCATATGGATGTTGCATTAGCTTCACTGATGACACTGTAAAACTGCAATGAAGAATCACCTGCAAAACCCCATACAAAGCATCAAACCCCTAAAAAATAAAGATGCATATGAAGGGGTTGAACTGTTCTTAGTGGCCACAATGGTGGACTTACAACTAAATGTTGCACTACATCTCATACCCAATGTATTTCTCTTTGATTTGTGTGTGCAATGATGTGCCTAGGGTGTCCTAGCACTAATGACACAAAGATAACGAGAAATAGCTAGATGGAATGCAAAATGGTGGATGGAATATAATATAATTCCCTTTCCTATATAATGGGTGTGATGAACATAGTTCCCAAATATAGTCCCTTGCCTTAGTATATAGCTATCCCTTAATAGAAATAGTCCTCCCATAAGATAGTAAGTATGTTGTGTTTATATAGGGATATCTTTCTCAAATTTTGACACTAATGACCTGACATGCCGACTAGCACCTAGGGGAATGGGAGGGAAAATTACAAAGACTGACCTTGAAAATCTAAATGAGACCCAAATGCAACTGGGACTAGGGCATCTAAAAATAAAGATTGGGATGCCCATGGGTGCCCTAATCCCTCCCTAGGCACCCTACTCAAAGACTAGAAATGAAAACTAAGTAATTAACTATAGCTGAGACTCCCTAAGAGATGACCAGAACTTTGTAAATAAATGATGACTATGAAAGACACTCAATGGCGATAACCGACTAAATTGACGATAAGACTAGGGGATGAACCATTAGTGAACACATTTTTTACATGAGATCCATATATAAAACAACATACTTGGTGATATAAATGTAATAGTTTGTGCATGATTTTGTGACTACAATATAGAAACTCCAATCCATAAGAATGGGAGCACATTCCTTCCGCAAAATAAACATGTGTATTCCTTCCATTGTTTGCATATCTTTTTACATTTCTTGTTACACATTTCTTTTTAGTACTTTATTTACATTTGAGTTAGATTTCAATTTCATATCTTTGGCATTGACTATAACATGTGTTGCAAGTTTCATCTTGCAGCATGTCAACACTAATACAATGGGACACTGCAAAATAAATTTACTTTGAGAAAAGACAGTGTGTCTATATACTCATGCATATTTTCCTTTAAGCATATAATTTTCATTTTCATACTTAAAGGGGGGAATGTAGACACTGACATTATTGATCTCAACATTACACATTTGCATGGACAAATGCACTCTTCTCACTCTTGGTTAGCACACCCTAATAACACGTCATGTACTTGTTTATTTTTATACACCTTTTTTTTATAGTTTCTAAAATATAATTGCACAAAATAAATCTATAAACATCCATGTTAAGGCCTATAAATTCAAAATGTATTTTTCTCTCTCTTGTCCAAAACCACCAGACTTGGTCAAGTTATGAAAATCTACATACTGACCCTATTAAATAGTTTTGGATTGACATTTTGTGCATTAATTATTTCAATTCCATCACCTTCATATAAAAAACACACCCCTTTGGTCAAAATTTCATGTCATAAAACCCTTCAAAAGCATATATAAGTAAGTAAATTATACCTCATTTAAATAACCTGACACTTTATTAAATCCCCATGCAAAATCTAGCACTAAAGGAACTCAAATATCCCTGAAGAACAAAATACCTCATTTACATCGATTAGGGTAGCACCCCTCCAATATTTTGAAGTTTCCTTCTAATTTTAGGAGTCTTCATTTTCATCATACATGTAAACAAAGTGACCCTTCCCAAGGATTTGAGCAATTGTGAAACTCAGAAAAGGCATTGCCAAAACACGATTGTCAAATTCTAATTGCACTACACTAGATATCACATGCTAGGAGAACACCATGTGGTTTGAGGCCTCTTCGAAGAGGTGCATACATAAAAATTGAATAGGGTGCCCATAATTAGACTAAATTTGTTTTGCATGAACTCCTTGCACTACAAGGATTTGAGGATTTAAGAAGAGTTTACAAAGTCATTCTAAAAGTGATCAAAGAATACCTAAAGATAACGAAACATATTTCTAAGAAGGTGAAGCACTCATGAATCTTCAAACCCAGATTCCAAGTAGTTCCAAGACCATATAGAAGGCTCAAAACCATACATACTTTATTGAATGATTTGTATGGTTTTGACCAAGATCAATTTTAGGTCACAGTTTCATAGAAAAAGCATTTATAATTCCAAATCTTCCAATTCCTGCACTCAAACCACCTAGAATCCTCCAAACCCATATAATATTAGCTAAGTGCAAAATCTCCCTTATGTTTTGAAATTTGCTAAGTACCTAGTCACATTGAAAATTGTTATTATGGTTTATACAATTAATGTTGAAAGTTAATTACGTCTGAATAATCACATGTAACCTTATTCATCCTTTTTATGTATGGTAAAAAGAAAAAATTCCTAAAATAAAAAAGGGTGAAAAATAATAGGAATGGTTGACATGATATTATATATTAGTCAACCAGTTAAAGTTAAATCACCCAGCTCCTTGAAATTCTTAAGTAAACAACCAAAAAATTGTAGAAGTCTTTGTTTATTTTCTTGTCATTGATAGTATTTTTGTATGGTAATAGATTCAATGGTTGAAAATGTAACTAATAAGTAAATAGGGGAATAGTAATGAAAGGGTTTCCAAGCTCAAATATTTTCATAAATAAAACTCAATTGCATTATTTAGCCTACCTATCTAAATGTGTATTCTTCAATCCCAATATACAAGTAAAGGATATAAGAAGATTCTAGTCATATGCCACATAGGACTGCAAGAATAGGAGAAAGAAGGTGATGCTAGTTTATTGGAGGGAAAAAATAGAGGGAGAAAACAAGAAATAAAAAAATTGCATAGGTCCATTGTATTAGTGAGAATATAGAATTTGTGGAATTTTTTAAAACAAAAATTATGGGTTATGTTATTTAGTTATATTATTTTTCATCATCTAGGGTTTTTCTGAACCCACCATTCCAAGAGGAAGATGCAAATCTATTAAAATGAATAGTTTAAAAAGATAAAGGTACGATAAAAAATTAAAATCCCAAATAACAAACACCCACATTAAATCATTTCAATTCCATGTAAAATATCATGGATAGTTTGTATTCCCTCAAAAGAGTATTCTTGAAGCTTCCATAATAGGTGTAAAGAAAAACAACCTTCAATATGGAGGAGAAAAATGATTCTATTAAATACTTAGTACCAAAATTGTTCCTATATTCAGCCACTCAAATCCCTATTGCACCTCATCTAATTTCTTTTTTCTTGAAATTTGAAGAACACAAGTATGGGTGCACAATTACAAAACTTGCCCTAGTTTTTTGTTGTGTCCACTTCTCCACATCTGAGTATCCAAGAAATTTTATAGTATATTCTATAATAGGAATGAAATATAAATCTTAATTTAGTATTTTTTTTAATTATCCATGTTCTCTACTAGCTCTTTTACCCAATATTATCACTTTTCTCTTCACCCATTTCCCACCTACACACATAAATTTTATGTTCGAAAAAAAATCTTGGTGTTTAATTTTTGACCCCTCCTGCAAACCAATTAAAATTATACCAAATATTAATAAGTAAAAAGTATACGAGATGAATTAATACATCTCTCAAAACACCCCCCGCTCTAGTAGTAATATACACATACACATATACATACACAAACATACATAAACATATCTAAATTTACATATAAACATATATACGCATATATAACTGGCTATTCAAAATAACTTAGAAATGTCTCATATAATTTCCTGTGAATAATACCTACACATGCATGGTAATTATGGTGAAACTATGTTACAAAATAGGATAGAATATATCTTGTATGGAGATTATAAGTAGAAATACATGAAATTGTATAAAATTTAGGCTAGTCAACCAATCAAATTTTTCACATAATTAGCCATTTTCAAGAGGACAAAAAGATATTTTTATCCAAATGAAAAATTTATCTGATTTAGTGACTAATTTTATCCTTAATGTGTAATAGGAGTCCTAAGAAGAGACTTATAAGGAATATACCTGATTAGGGTAACATGTGTAAGCACTAGAGGCTTAGGTGTGGAAAATGTCACTTTGTAACTAAAGTGATTAGGTAATGGAGCATCAAATGAGATAACCTTGACCATAAAAAACTTCTCACTATAGAAAAACTTGTCACATTAGTGAAAGCCAGATGGTATAGCCTTAAGATTACATATCTAAGGGAAACCTAGACATATATCACATTTTCCAAGGGAAACAAGGACTGAAAAATGGATAACAATGGTAGAAAATCCAACCATAATAGGTATAACAATATACCCTAAATAGGTATTAGTATCATATGTCATATTCTTCTTAGTATACATGAGAGGAAAAATAAACTTGAATGTGCATATATTGCATCTAACATGACTTTCAATCAAAACATTGTGAATATGACATTGGTCATCAAAATATTGAACAAAAAGTGTATCAAATTCAAGCTCATGAACATTTGAGTCATCAAATGTAATAACATGCCTATAATAAAATATAGTTTAATAGTATTAATAATAGAATTCAGTGGGTGATCATAGGAATGAGGAGGAAGTTGAGCTTGATAAGTATTCTACACTTCCAAATTAGATATGCTAGTATTGTGATTAGTAATTAGGTCATCAAAAAACTAAGTTTGAAATTTTCATTAGTAGGCTTGGTTTTCTCAAGATGCATGTCACACTCAATATAATTTTCATCAATAAAGTTTAATACATTGAATTATAGGATAGCCAACACATCTATGATAATCGTAATAGGCATTATCATAAAAATGTTTACCATGAGGCTTATTTGTACAACCTCTAGAATCATAGGAAGATATAAGGTTTCACTCTAGAAAATTTTAAAGGAATACTTGGGTTAAAGAAGGCTAACATGTGAATTTCCTTCGAGGAACATTTTATAACTGAGGTTTAGTGGATTGAGATATAAAATTAATAATAGCTTTAACATTGGCATTCTTATCCTTATGCTTGAGTATAAGATTAGGTTTTTATCTAAAATTAGCATTATATGTAGTGGGATTATTAACAACATACTTGAGATTTTTCATTTCAAATAGCTTAGCTTTATGCTCTTTCAATGTGTGACATAAGTGACAAAATGACCGAAAATTTATAAAAAAATTGATCCTTGTAATGGAGAAACAAGGTTTTAAGTAAATAGATCTTAAAGCTCATTTTCAGATAGGATATTGTTCATTTTAATAAACATAGTATTGTAATGCATAACATAGTAACTAATGATCTAATTGGATCCTTGCACATCTTATACATTTGAGCATAAGATACCTTTTCTCCAATATTGATTGAAAATTATGCAAGGATTTGATTAGAAAAAAGGGTAAAGTTCCATATTAAATGAATAATAAGGTCATAGAACCATTGCAATACAAAATACTTGAGGATTCTAGGAAAGAGCTTAGTAAATAGTACATAATTGTAAGCATACTCTAAGTGAACAACATGGAAAAAATGAAGATGTTATTCAAAGTCACTCTTTCCATCATAGATAGGAAGATTAGGGGAAAAAAACTAATAGGAAACGGATATGAAGCCACTTCAGGTTGTAGACACTAATATTTACTAACTTTTCCTTATTGTTGGTTTTCAAATAGAACTTTTTAGAAGAGCAACAGTAAGGGGACAAAAAGTCCCTCCTCTTTGATGGGAGAGGTTCCCTTATTCAGAAACAAACCTATTTACAAATGTACAGGACATGATTTTTTGGTTAAACTTGGATACCACGAAAGTGTTTTCTATGAAGGTCATCAATTACAAAAGGACTGAGGAAATGAGAGTATGGAAGAGAGCAGAAAGGCAAACATGCAGAATTATAGATATCAGAGTAATTCTTTATGTATGCGAAGTCACCGTGAATTGAAAACAAGATCATTCATATAGAACAAGTAAGATGGAATTTAAAGACACAAAGTTCTGTAAATAACATCTGCCAGAACGCAAAGTTTCTTAACGTAACACAGATTCATTATCAAGGAAACAAAGTTCCTTCTTGGTTGTGCAAGATCACCATGCTTGCAAAGTTTGAAGAGTATGCAATCGATGAGACTAACGAATTTGAGATAAATGATCTTCACAAAGAAAACAAATGGAAGCTTAGAACAGACAGAGATCAGATAGACAAAGAAAGGAAAGTCCTTCTGTATTGATTTCTCTATAATCTATTTACACTTGCAGAAAATATGCCAAGTTCTTCCTCCCTTGGAATGGCGTGGAAAATATCATTATAAAGCTTACAATTCAGTTACTCTTCGTAACCGTTTCTTTTAACTAGAGAATAGTTAAGGAATGCCAAACGCAATTTCTTAACTAATTACATGGAATACGAAAGGAATAGGAAGAAGAGAAAAGAATGAAGAAGGAGACAGGTGGACAGTCACTGAGAAGGACCCACCATCTTCAGAAACTGCTTCTTGAATTTCTTTAACGTCTCAGCTATGTCTTTGCCACGAGGGACACACAAGAATTTTCATTTTGAAGATGACAATGGATATCTTTGAAAACTGATATAACCGTCGTCTTGAAAGCTTCGTCTTTCTGCCAGCTGTCCTTGGAATTTGATCTTCAGATTGATAGTATCAGAGCCGCAACTTAAATTCATATTTAGCATATTTGGGTAGAGCGGGAAAAACTAAGTATGAATTAGGTTCACTTGGGACATGTGAGACGCGAATGCGCGAAACACGAGGCTCGGCCGATTCGGACGAAATAGGGAGAAGACGCACAAATGCATTTTGGGACATTTGGGACAAAAATGCGCGAAGGACATGGTCCGGGTGAACCGGCCGAAAATGGAACAGTTTGCATTTTTTGATTTGGGACAAAGAGCTCTGAAGTACGCGACTCGGGAGTTTCGGCCGAAAATGGAACAGAAGGCCCGTTTGGACTTGGGACATTCGGGACAAAAAGTTCCGGAGTACGCGGTTCGAGTGTTTCGGCTGATCGGGGAACAGAATGCACTTTGGAACTTGGGACAGTTGGGACGAAATCGGGAGAATCGGCCGAAAATGGAACGGAGTGCACTTTAAAACTTGAGAAATTTGAGACCAAAAGTTCCGGAGTACGTGACTCGGCCGGTTCGGGTGAAATTGGAACAGAGCGCACTCTTGAAATTGGGACATTTGGGACAAGAAAGTGTGAAGTACGCGGTTCGGGCGGTTCGGTCGAAATTGGAACATCTCGCACAGTAACTTCGGGACACTTGGGACAAAAACTTCTGACGAGCCCGAAAATGGGACAAATTCGGAGGTTTCGGCCGATCGGGGAACAAAAATCACTTTCGTACTTGGGACAGGCGGGACAAAAATGTCCGACAGGCCCGAAATACATACAAAATGACTCGAAACACAGATTTTCTCAATTTTCACGACTTAGGCACTTTAGAGGAAAACACTCATAACTCAAAATTTTTAAATTTTACTTTCATTAGGGCAGGGAATTTTGAGTGGACAACAGCTGGCTCCTTCTGGGGATGACTTGGTATAAATTCAAGGAATGAGGTAAGGCAAGAACTTAGACAAACTCGGGAAAAGTAGACCAGTGCCTTATCCATTGGGCAACGGAGTCAAAAACAGACCAACACAGAGGGCAACACACAAAAACAACAGAAGGGAGACACACCAAAACAACAGAAGGAAAACACTGTACAGAATATACAAAGGGACTCCCTAGTCACCTAGGACTTGAAAAACTTCAAATACTGCCCACTATAAGGAAGTGGGAGGGGCAAACCATCCATGTAATCAAGATAGAAAGAGTTCTTACCAGCAAAGTGTCTGATCTTGAAAGGTCCGAGCCACAGGGAATCAAACTTTCCATGGCTGCCACGAGGTTCATGCCTTTTATCCCATAACAGCACGGTGTCTCCAACTTGGAACTCTCTGAACCTAGCTTTTTTGTCAAACAGGGCCTTTACCTTCTACTGGTGAACGAATATCCTATCAGCAACCTCCAATCTGTCTTCATTCAGTTTATGCAGGTACATAATCCTCTTATCCAGAGCATCGCTGAAACTAGTATCCTCAATGGCCTTCATTAGGTGCAAGGCTGGCAGTTCCACTGTCACTGGCAATTGAGCTTCTACTCCATATACCACTTGAAAAGGAGACATTCCAATAGCTCTCTTTGGTGTAATCCTTTCTGCCCAAAGAGCATCATAGAGCTTTTTGTGCCAGTTTCGTTGAGACTCATTGACCAACTTTCTTATGATAGTCACCAGGTTTTTGTTTGTGGATTCTGCTTGACCATTTCCCTGAGGGTAGTAATCTGAAGAATGAGCCAAAGAAATGCCATACCCATAGCAGAAGTCCATTATCTCAGCTGAAGAGAAATTCGAGGCATTATCTGTTACAATCTTATTAGGTACACCATACCTCACCAGGATGTTCTCTTTGATGAAATTGCATACCACTTCAGAAGTAGTGCTCTTGACTAGAATAGCTTCCACCCATTTGGTGAAGTAGTCAGTGGCAGTTAGCACATGAGTGTGACCAGCACTAGAAGCAGGATTAAGTGTACCAATGAATTCTAGACCCCACTGTTGAAATGGTTCCTCAATCACAACTGGCTTGAGAGGCAACGACACCAGTTTAGGTCTTCCCACAAAAGTCTGACAAGCCTCGCATTTATCCACCCACTTGGATGCATCTCTAAACAAGGAAGGCCAGTAGTAACCTCCACGGAGTATCTTGTGAGCAGTGACCGTTGATGAATAGTGCCCTCCACATGCCTGATCATGAAAAGCTGAGAGTAATTTTCTCTGTTGTTCCTTATCCACACACTTCAAAAATCTCCCATCTAAGCCACGCTTGAACAAGGCGTTTTCCCACAATACATATTGCGCTGACCTCAATTTAACAGTCCTCTTTCCTTTGGCAGTTAAATGAGGGGGGCATTCCCCATAGGTGAGAAAATGGGTGATGTCAGCATACCATTCATCAACCAAACTCAGGAACAGAACAGTAGGAAGGTCAACTTTCTTTTCCAACAATTCATGTTTAGCTCCTTCAGCAATGAGCTCACAAAGACCTTTTCCACGAACCAGCTTGGTCGGCTTAATGTCAATGTCATACTCTTGGACCTTAGCCACCCAGTTCCCTCTCTTGGATCCAAATTCTTGCTGTGTAAGAATTGATTTAACAGTTGTATCTGGAACCATCACCATAGAGTGAGAGTTGAGGATATAGAAACGGAACTGCTTAACAGCTTTGACTACTGCAAAAGCATGCTTCTCCATCATGGTGTATTTTAGCTCATGATTCTTCAGGATATAGCTCATGAAGGAAATTGGTAGCTCATGTTTATCGGAGTCTTCTTGGGTTAAGACAGCAGCCAGGGTATTATCTGTAGCATAGCAATAGATGATGAACTCTTTGCTGAAATCGGGACATGCCAAAACTGGAGTTTAAGCGATATCTTTCTTGATACCCTTAAAGGATTCCTTTCCTTCAGAAGACCAACCAAATGTTTGCTTCCCTTTCATCATCTGAGAAATATTCAAAGTTAATTCAGCAAAATCAGGGATGAATCTTCTTAAAAAATTGATCTTACCGAAGAAGGAATGCACACCCTTTTTACTGGTTGGGAGAGGAATTTGCTGGATGGCTTGAACTCATTCAGGATCAATCTTAATACCATCCTTGGAAACAATGTGCCCTAATAGTTTTCCCTCTGTAACACAGAAGACAGATTTTTTAGGGTTCAGAGAGATTCCGTGCTCTCTGCATCTCAGCAGAACTGTCTCCAGGTGATCAAAATGATCCGCTCTTGTCTTGGAAAACACTGTCAGGTCATCAAGGTAGATGACAATACACTTCCCTTTTAAGCTTCCAAAAGCCAGATCCATAGCCCTCTGGAAAGTGGCACCAGCATTAATAAGCCCAAAAGGCATTCTCTTGTAGGAAAAGGTACCCCAAGGAGTGGTGAAGGCTGTCTTGTGTTGATCTGCAGTATCAACCTCTACCTGATTGTATCCAGAGAATCCATCAAGCATAGATAACATTTTAGAGCCTGTTACTGCTTGCAATATTTGATCCATCATGGGCAAAGGATAATTATCTTTCAGAGAAGCCTGATTCAGGTTCCTGAAATCAACACAGATGCGGATCTCACCATTCTTTTTCCTGACAGGCACAATATTTTCAATCCATGTTGAATGGTGAATAGGAAAGATAATTTTAGCCTTCAACAACTTCTGAATCTCCTGAAAGATGGTGTCAGCTATTTTGGGGTTGTACTGCCTTTGTTTCTGCTTGAAAGGCTTAATTCCTGGTTTGAGAGGAATCGAGTGCTGCATATCTTTTGGCTTGAAGGCTTTCAGATCTTCATAAGAATATGCAAGAATGTCCTTATACCTTCTTAGGAGATCAATTGCTTTTCTCCTCTCATCTGCCGTACAACATTTTCCAATATTTACTAGTTTATGGTCATTAGAACTCCCAATATCAATCTTATCATACTCAGCTGATTGCTGAGGTCCGGTAGAAGCTTTAGATTTCACATACCTGTCAAGCTTATCAAATAGTTCCTCCAAACTCACCAACCCTTTAGGAATCTTGTTTCCTTTGAGATTGATGCATCCATCTTGATCTGTTTCTTGTCCTTGGGTGATGGCTTGGTCAGAGGACACACTCTCACGAGGCAGGTTGTCACTTCCCTCAAAATACAGTTGTTTGAAATTACCCTTGAGTTCCAGGAAGGAAAGCAAATGCTGGTAATCGTTGAAAACTTGCCAGTTATTGGTATTGTTAGGTACACTAGGCCGGTGGACCATTTCAATAGTGAACTTATCCTGAGAGAATTCAGGATGGGGAATCAGTAGTGACCCTGAGACAGCCAGTGAATCAGCCTTGCTATTCTTTTCTCTAGGTATTGATTCAATAGAGAAAGCATCAAGGAATTCAATGGAATCCCAAACCTGATTCCGGTAATGCTTCAGCCTCCCATTTTTTACCTGAAAGAGATTTCTGACATGCTTTACAATCAACTCTGCATCACCATGAGCCAGAAGGTTCTTCACACCTTGTTCTTTGGCCACTTGCAGTCCAAGAATGAGGGCCTCATACTCTGCTGTATTATTAGTGTTTTCAAACTGCAACTTAAATGAAAAAGGATGTAGGCATCCTTCAAGTGACACTAGTAGGACACCAGCTCCAGAACCAGCTGAGGAACAACTTCCATCAAATTCTAAAATCCAAACACCATTGGGATCTTGAGGTGATACTTTGGAGGGTTGGATTTCATCAGGGGACATAATCATGTAATTGCCATGACCTATATATTCATAGAGTATTTGTGCCTTAGGATCATCCGTTTTCTGCACAATATACTCAGATTGTTTCTCAGGTAACAGTTTCTTCATTTGTCCATTGACAGGTATGAGTGCATGCGACCAGTCCATCTGGATTTCCCCACCCACATCTTTGCAGAAGTTCCTACTTAGAAACATTCCATAAGAAGGAGGAATGTCTACTACTAGGATGGTAGCCAAGACTTTCTTTTCAGGCAAAGCAGCAAAGGCCACTTGTGCATCTTTAATCCTTCCAACCAAGGGCACTTCTTTGCTTTCCATGGAGTAATAGGATCCATAAGTGCGAGTGAGGGTCAGGCCTAAAGCATGAGCTACTTTAGCAGGCATTACATTATCTGAGGCTCCTGAGTCAATGACACAATTACTGAGCCTATGGCCAGCTATGAGAAGTGTTACATAAAATGGTTTAATTTTGTCGCCAGGCGAGGTGACAGCAGCTACCAGACTGGGCTGTGGCATAGAGGGAGGAGTAGGTAGAAGGCCTTTAGAAGTGGTCTTAGAGTTGGAATTAACAAAGTGGATCATTTTGGCAAAGGCTTTGGGATGGGTTTGATAGTACTCAGCTTCTGAGATTTGTACCTTGGTCTTTTTCAGGTGATCAACAATATCAAAGGATCCAGAAGTGGACGGGCCATCATCATTTGGAATTCTAGGCTTATCAACTTTAGGAGAAAAAGAAGAAGCAACTTTGGTAACTGGATTGATAGGACTCACCTTCTGTGTAGACGAAGTAGGGATAGGAGATCCTCTTCTTGCAATTACAGGGATAGTTTCCGACTGCTCCTTGGATTTCTTAGGTGGCTGGGTCACCTTCTCCCTCTGCTTTGTCTGTTCTCGAGTCATGATAGCAAAATATTCGCTGTTCATGTCTGCTACCACTTCATCATAATCATCAATGCCCTCAGTGGTAAAGAAATTCACTCGAGATCCCTCAAGTTCCTCTGCCTCATCATCAAATTCCTCCACAAACTCCTCGCAAGCTTCATCATCATCTGGCTCTTCAACTTCACAGGTTGCGTTCACAGGAACCTTAACAAGAGGTCCTTCAAGTGCTAGTCTTGTGTGAGGAGCAGGCAAATGATTTCTGGGCTGAAAATTTCTTCTTGGAAGATCTGCATACGGGGCATGCTGAGCTAACTATTTCTTTATAGCGACAAGATCATTTACGAGTTTCTGGACTAATGGATCAGTACTAGGTCCAGGGGTGGAAGAGGAAGAAGAAGCAGACTTAGATTTGGGAGGGACTCTTCTCAACTTCCCTGACATAATCAAGTCATCTTCGATACTAACAGCCAGTTCTTGATCCAGAGCTAGTGTTCCGAGATTATCCCTTCTTAGTGCATAACTAACTTTGGGCGATTGAGCATTTAGGAAGAAACACTTTTGAATTTGGTCGACAGGTCGGGTAGGTGTTGGAATTTTATTTACCAACTTGTTGAACAAGGCCACAAATTCCCTCATGGGCTCTTGTGAATCTTTCTTTATCTGAGAGACCTGGGCAAGCAAGGCATGCACATCTTCTGCCGGCTTGAAACGGTTCTCGAACTGAGTTCTCATTGTGTCCCAATCGGTTATAGCACTGGCCAGAAGTTGATAGAACCAGTCAGCAGCATTATCTTGTAACGTCTCAACAAACAGCCTTACGGAGACGTCTTCATATTCAACTCCCAGAACTCCACATGCAACAACGAAGGCTGCGATGTGTTCGTCAGGGTGCACTTTGCCATCGCCTTTGAATTTGGGGAAGTTCTTCCGGTTTCCTCTGGGTAACTCATGCAAAGGCTGAGCAAGGGCCAGAGGCCCGACATGATGACCCCATGGAAATGGCGCTGCCATTCTTGGAAAAACGGCTTAGAGAGGAACTGTAACACCGGCAAGGATCAAAGCTCGTAGATTGGGACTAGCAGGCTTTGAAGGAATACCACCCGTAGGAATTCTATCTTGAACAGGTGGAGTGCTTGTCGAACGGGTCCTTCTATTTCTTGTTGAATTTGAAGGGAAAGGAAAACCTTGTTGTTCTAAAAGCTGAAACTGAGAATCTTCGATACCAAGGGCCCTTCTCCCTCGAGTGAAATGCGGAGTCGCCAGATCAAAGGATGATCAAAAATTGCAGAACTGGAATGCGATTTTTCCCAGCGGAGTCACCAAAAACTGTTGGTTTTCAAATAGGACGTTTTAGAAGAGCAACAGTTAGGGGACAAGAAGTCCCTCCTCTTCGATGGGAGAGGTTCCCTTATTCATAAACAAACCTATTTACAAATGTACAGGACATGATTTTTTGGTTAAACTTGGATACCATGAAAGTGTTTTCTATGAAGGTCATCAATTACAAAAGGACTGAGGAAATGAGAGTATGGAAGAGAGCAGAAAGGAAAACATGCAAAATTATAGATATCAGAGTAATTCTTTATGTATGCGAAGTCATCGTGAATTGAAAACAAGATCATTCGTATAGAACAAGTAAGATGGAATTTAAAGACACAAAGTTCTGTAAATAACATCTGCCAGAACGCAAAGTTTCTTAACGTAACACAGATTCATTATCAAGGAAACAAAGTTCCTTCTTGGTTGTGCAAGATCACCGTGCTTGCAAAGTTTGAAGAGTATGCAATCGATGAGACTAACGAATTTGAGATAAATGATCTTCACAAAGAAAACAAATGGAAGCTTAGAACAGACAGAGATCAGATAGACAAAGAAAGGAAAGTCCTTCTATATTGATTTCTCTATAATCTATTTACACTTGCAGAAAATATGCCAAGTTCTTCCTCCCTTGGAATGGCGTGGAAAATACCACTATATAGCTTACAATTCAGTTACTCTTCGTAACCGTTTCTTTTAACTAGAGAATAGTTAAGGAATGCCAAACGCAATTTCTTAACTAATTACATGGAATACAAAAGGAATAGGAAGAAGAGAAAAGAATGAAGAAGGAGACAGGTGGACAGTCCTTGAGAAGGACCCACCATCTTTAGAAACCGCTTCTTGAATTTCTTTAACGTCTCAGCTATGTCTTTGCCACGAGGGACACACAAGAATTTTCATTTTGAAGATGACAATGGATATCTTTGAAAACTGATATAACCGTTGTCTTGAAAGCTTCGTCTTTCTGCCAGCTGTCCTTGGAATTTGATCTTCAGATTGATAGTATCAGAGCCGCAACTTAAATTCATATTTAGCATATTCGGGTAGAGTGGGAAAAACTAAGTATGAATTAGGTTCACTTGGGACATGTGAGACCGCGAATGCGTGAAACACGAGGCTCGGACGATTCGGACGAAACAGGGAGAAGACGCACAAATGCATTTTGGGACATTTGGGACGAAAATGCGCGAAGGACACGGTCGGGGCGAACTGGCCGAAAATGGAACAGTTTGCATTTTTTGATTTGGGACAAAGACCTCTGAAGTACCTGACTCGGGAGTTTCGGCCGAAAATGGAACAGAAGGCCCGTTTGGACTTGGGACATTCGGGACAAAAAGTTCCGAAGTACGCGGTTCGGGTGTTTCAGCTGATCGGGGAACAGAATGCACTTTGGAACTCGGGACAGTTGGGACGAAATCGGGCGAATCAGTCGAAAATGGAACGGAGTGCACTTTAAAACTTGAGAAATTTGAGACCAAAAGTTCCGGAGTACATGACTCGGCCGGTTCAGGAGAAATTGGAACAGAGCGCACTCTTGAAATTGGGACATTTGGGACAAGAAAGTGCGAAGTACGCGGTTCGGGCGGTTCGGCCGAAATTGGAACATCTCGCACAGTAACTTCGGGACACTTGGGACAAAAACTTCCGACGGGCCCGAACATGGGACAAATTCGGAGGTTTCGACCGATCGGGGAACAAAAAGCACTTTCGTACTTGGGACAGGCGAGACAAAAATGTCTGACAGGCCCAAAATACATACAAAATGACCCGAAACACAGATTTTCTCAATTTTCACGACTTAGGCACTTTAGAGGAAAACACTCATAACTCAAAATTTTGAAATTTTACTTTCATTAGGGCAGGGAATTTTGAGTGTGAAAACACTTATACAATGTCAATTTTAATCATACTCCCTTGCTAAGAAAAATGCTCACATTTAGAATCCAATCACCCTATCTCTCTAGATATTTTACAACTTTTTTATCTTGACACTCTACTCTATCATCAATTATGATAATTTTATCTAATCTAAGTAATGTAAAACCTCTATTCTTCACTACAAAAATTTCGGTTTATCCTTTCATCTATTTGGTTTGAAAACATAGGGAAGGGTTGGGATGTAAGGTATGATAGTAGATGACCTATACGGTCCCACCCCTTTATATTCTCTTACTCATATTTTAATTTCAAAATATTATTTTCATCATTTTATCTTCCTAGGGTCATCCTTATTAGAATATTTCACCTATGAAAGGATATATAAGCAAGTCAATGTCACTTTATAACTCACCTGACACTCTTACAAGTTCATATTGTAAATATCATCCAAAAAACACTCAAAGGTTTCCTAAATCTTCCCAAATAAGTTGCACATCATTTAGATTAGTCCCTATTACAAGTTTAAAGAACTCAACTAGGTCAAAGAGTCTAGTTCCCCCCATTTCCATGTATGCAAAGGTCATAGATCCATGTCTTAGCAAGAGAAGGATTATTCCAAGAATTGTTACAAGGGTTTTAAGAAACAAAGAGTTGGGTCATATAGTTGAGGCATGCCAATGTCTCACTACTACCATACTAGGTACATTCTATACTATGCAGTTAGTCTGTTATCTTGGTGTCAAAAGACATGAGGGTACCCCTTGGGGATGGTTAACTATTCACACTTACACAAACACCTAGGAGAACTACATGAATCTTAATATTGCAATAATGGCATGTAGTGCAACAATTGGATTAGTTAAAAAACTAGTAGTCTGACCACCAAGGGTAGTCTAACCTCAATTACACATACATGTTTTCTCATTTTGGTTCCCTAATGCTTTGATGAAGGGTTTCTATATGTTTTTAGGGTTTCTACTTTGTTGCAGATGATTACAAGTTATCTTAAAGTTTTGTGAATAAGAGTGATTTACAATAAATACCATTTCCATACAAGAAAAATACACAAGAAGTTTCAAATCTTTTCTATTAATGGGTCGAAGATGATACATTTATAGGTTGTGATTATACATATCCATCCTAGACCATATAGTAGGTGTATGGTCCTACCCATGCTGAGTTTGCAACTCCAAGAGTTTCATTAAACAATGAAAATTTATGATCAACACATTCCACTATCCTTCACATATAGATCTTCTTGTTCTACCCTGCATAACTAATTTTATCTCTCCTCTTGTGTATTTGAGAAAGTACATATCATTTATCAATATTTATATGTATGAATGAAATAATCTAATTGTGAATGATTAATGTGGGAATTTAATTATATCAAAATAGTCTACCTATTGCAAACCCTTAAATAATTTTTATTTTTTGTGCATGTCCACAACACTTACATAAATTAATTAGGGTGCAAACATTTGGTAAACTTGAATCAGGAATCGAATATATATTGTTCAAATACTAGTGGCTTCAAAATTTCATTGGTTCTCAATTTGCATATGTTTTCTCTCTATAACCTTTTAGCATAAAAATCAGCTTAACCAACAACCTTTTGAACATATTGAGATTTCGCACCTACTTATAATCATTATACCCTCATGGTCGCTTCTACAACTCTTGTTTTTGGGATTCATTCTATCTTGGATCATACTTCACATAAAGAACCTATGAATGAACACGTACTCATTGGTGAACATTATTTCAATGAAAATATTAATGAACATGACAATGTATATCCAAAAGAAAGTGGCCATGGTATCAAATTTTCATGAAAAATATCATTATATTTAACATCTCATTCATATTCTTCTAGATGATAAATATGCTCATGATAATGAATATAATGAGGGGTATATTTTTGGATTTAATCCTCCCTCATAATCTAGTACACGCACATCAATAATCCCTAAACCGATATTTATGAATTCATTGGAAGCATATAATCCTCCACTTCATAGTGTGTTTATGAATATTCCTACATATCCTCTATATAATCACAGTGCTTCACATGCTTCCTCTTCTAACACACATGATATGGAATCCCTTGTTCATACTTTACAAGATAAAAAAACTATAATTGTAACAAGGAACATATGCTTCTTCTCATACTGTGGATTTTACTCGAATACTTCATAACCCACTTGTACCTAAAGTGTCCTCTTACCCTTTTCCCATTGGTTTTGTTTCTCCTAAGCTTCCTATATATGATGGAAGGGTGATTTTGAAGAGAACCCCCAAACATTTCATGTTAATTTCTTATATTTTTCTTCTAATGATACATTGTTTATTAATATCTTCCCTCGAAGCCTTGAATATTTTTCATCGCAATGGTTTTATGATCTAATCATGCATTCTATTTGACCTTCACTCATTTGTAAAATCAATTACTTACACAATTTACCATCAATATTCAAGATAAGGTATCTTATGCTCAAATGTCTAAAATGTGACAAGTTTCCAAAAAAAAACATTAGTGATTATGTAGTATTCTATAAGACCATGCCTACTAAGATGAAAAATATATTAGTTAATAGATGAATTACAAGATATTTTTTTACAACAAATTATGTCTTGTTCCTTTACAAGAATCAGTCATATTTCTTACAAGTTTCAAATATTTCTTAATCATCTATGTCATGCACTGGAAATGGGCGTGAAGCTAAATCTCATACGTATGAATAAACTCAAGTATGTTGCTAGCACTCCTCCTAATACCTCTAATGTCATAAGTTTACAAGATTAAGATCCAACTTTAATAACAAGGATACCAATGATATGAATATTTTTTCAAGGTTGATTATAAATACACCGTCAATGATATTGTCTGAACCTACTTAAGCTCCAACTTACAACCTTCACATGATGATAGTTTTCTCGCTTACCACAGTGCCCCACTCATTGTATTGAAACAATTGCTTGAGTGTAATCTCATGTCTTTCCCTCTACCAATTCAAGGTTGATTTGAACAAGTGTGAAAGTAAGAATTTTCAATTCTAATGCTTATTGTGATTATCATAAAAGTATCGGTTGCACTAACTGACCAATAATTATCAATCTTCGTCACATCATTCAAGATATTATTGATTCAAATGGTAGAATTGAATGGGATGAGCCTACTGAATATAAACTAAGCCAACCAAAAATAATGCAAAAATTGAAAATCTTTAATTGACCCACTTCCTAATAATGACACCAAAAATCTATCCTTCAGAAGTGCACAACACTTATCATGTGATCACTACCTCCACCATAAAATTATGAATAATATGTTTAATGCATATGATTGGAACGTATCACTCACACACTATCTCCTACAACTCTATTATTACTTTTGATGACTTTGATATAGATTAGAATGGGTCATTTCAAATACTCTATCCACCCATGTCTCACTGATAAAATCAAGTACACAATGTGGTTTTTTGATTAACTCCCATAACAAGGATATGTCTACTTTTCGCGCTATTTCAATGCCTGGAATTTATACACAAAATCTAGAATTTGATAGTTAATCCTCACTACGAGTGCACCACTCTACCTATAATACTACCTCTTACATATCTCTACACCTTTGATTTCATTCTTGGTTGGCCTACTCTTAGATCTATGTGTATTATGTTTAGGTCTCCCTTGGCTACATGATCTTAGGGCAAATATTCTATCATTCATTCACCAATGTGTTAACTTTTATTCATAATCGGTAGTCTATCACAATTATAGGTGTTCCCTTTGAGGCCCTTTCATCATGTGTAGTTTTACCTAATCATATGTTCTATAGTTCTTATTCCTACCCTGAGTGTATCTACATATAGGTCTTTGATTTCACACAATGTCCCTAATAACTCTAACACTCCTGGGTTCTTTCCAAATTGCTCATGATTCTACATACCATCTCAATCATTTTAATCCTCCTAGGTCTACTGATAGATATGTTTTGTACACATTGCCTCTCGTGACTCTATATGCTCTAGGTCTCATAATAGGCCTTCGGTTTCACACACTATTTGTCGTAGTTTTCACTCACATAACATCTCATGTTGGTCCTCTGGTGCACATGCTCCCTCCACAAATTTACATCGGTCTTCTAATGTAAGTAACGTGTTTTGGCCTACTCGTTCCTCTAATCCTACTCGCACATGTCTTCTATTCCACATATTACTCACACATACACTTATGTCTCCCATGCCTTATTTGTCAAACATTACTACTATTGTACCTCTTGAATATGAGTCACAATTGAGGCCCAATCATCTATCTCTTGTGAAAATTACTCCACCTCTTAATAGTAAGTTCTCACGAGATAACTATTAAGACCACTCCTCTTTCTTACACATAGCTAAAAAACTCAAAAATACAAAAACATTTTAACATAGTTTTGAAATACAAAAACATTTATATATTTGGAAAAATAGAAAATCAGGACATGTACACTTAGCTTGAGTTGTTTCCAGCTTTACATTGCAACACATGTTTTTTTTCATCATGACTTTGAAATATAACATATCTCTTTATTATTTACACACATGCATTCAAGTCATGGAGATCAAGCTTGATGCAGGACATAAAAACATAATACACGATGACAAGTGTTGGTCGGCCCTTTACCTAGGCTTCCTATTATCATTCTGAGGGGCATCTATTATACACTACACATAGGTGTTATTGTTTGATTATATTTCGTTTCTACTTTCCTCAATACGCTTGATTACATATATTCTAGTTGACATGTCATCTTTTGAGCTAATAAGACTAACACACGTGTCTTGTGTGGTGTTGACACCTTTTTGCTTCACATGTCTCTTTCTATATTAGTTATATCATTTCATTATGTTATGAAACTACTTATTTTTCATTCATGCTTGTTATGTGTCAATTGTTACTTACTTATTTCACTGATTATGGCCTAAGGGTGTTCCTTGACTGTCTCATAACACCATGGGTGTCCTGTGTTTGTGTCTCTATGCATATCTTGCGTGCTCTCTTCTTTTGGCACTACAAAACTTGATTATCTTGTGACATCGTGGGTGTCCCATGTTTGTAGCTCTATAATCAACTTCATATTACATTGTTTGTTAACCATCGACTATGACTCCATTGATTGTTGCACTCATTTTCTTATACATGCCTTATTACTACTAAGTTTATTATATCTACTTTTTATATTCATTGTTATTATTGCTCTCGTTGTGCGCCATGGTTGCCACCATGTACACTAAACATTCCTTTTTACAGGTATAGGTTATTCAAGATGGCTACATATTTAGCATCCCACACTCTCCTCCAACTTATCATACATCTAGTTGCATGTTTTTTTGCACATAACCTGTTATTTTGAGCCATCGGTGCACAACATATTTTTCCACGCATGTAATCTCAAAAGAGGGGACATTAATCTGCATCCTTTATATGTGATTACATCGACAACAAACACATGTAGAATTATGGGGTATTGCATACTTACATATAAGACAAGGCATAAGTACCTCTGAAAAAACACATTCAAACACATAAATCCAAAAAAAAGCAGCCACAAGTTCAAAATTATATAAACCTTGGTCAAGACTATATAGGACGTTCCTGACCCTTTTACAAAATTATGCCCAAGGGCAATTACATCAAATTGTCTTAGTATTTTTCATATTTTCATCCCTAGATGCAATTTTTTTGGCATAGTTTCATATTTACTTCACCCAATTCAAGATAAGGTACAAGGGACATGAAATAATTTTTATCACAACACTCAGTTTCTACTGACAGTTACAGGACTATTTGAATCATGGGTCTCCTTTCTTCATCTCCTCTTTAGTACATTATCAAGGGGGCTATGTTCAGTTTCCATTTAGTTGTGCGATGTGATACCCCAAATTAAAACACCGAATTCCTAACGTGCGATACATGAAAAATTATAAAATAATTTTTTAGGAAGGGTTTTAGAAAGGATCACATGAGAACCAGGTTTCAAGCTTCTACGTTATTAAATGTAGACTAGTGTGTGTCATAGTGTGACACCACTAATTTTTCTTCAACTTATCGTGGTTGATTCGCACTGTGTGTTCAAGCAATGTGAACGTCGATTCCTAAATTGGTACGTACCAATAACCTTGCCGGAGAGCTTCAATTTTGTGAGTCCCATCCATTTTAAAATAAAGGTTACTCTGTCTTCAAGGGAAGGATGATGAATCACTATCCTGCGAACAAAATGGTTTCATTGCGAAAACAATGGATGACCAAGGATATGGTGATCAAACTACTCCTTCGATTCTCCATTATTCTTCTTAAACATTGTAGGTTTGTGTTTCCCTCATTTTGTCTAGAGATGAAGTTGTTACCAACACTTTCTTTTACTAAATTACACTTATCTTGATACAAGATGTTCATAACCCTTACAATGGGAATTTCAAACTCAATAGGAAGAACAAGAATCAATGCCATAAGCTTACTAAAATGGGGACTTATCCATGTTGCTGACTTTCACATTTCCCTAAATGCACTCAATGTGAAATGATCATCACTATAAGTCCCACTTATGTATATCAAAGCTGCATCTTATGCTAAATATTGACATTAGTTTAGGCAATTAAAATTGATCTTCCATATCCATTTTACTATGGCTTGTAAGTTAAGCTAATAATCCTAACAAGTGCTTAACTAGAAAGGGTAAGATAAGTGGGGGCTACCATCATTAATAAATTGAGCTTCATTGGATCTTAACTATTTCTAATCCACCCCTAGATCTCTGGGGTTGTCAATGATGCCCTAATTTATGAACTTATGCCACTTGATAAAATGGACTTTCTCTTTCAAGGGCCTAGCTCTCATTTTCTCACTTGGTCTTGTAATCTTTGCAGGTACAATATACTTATCATGGCATGGAGGCCAAGCTTGTGGATCTCTAATGTCTATTCCCCACTTTTCAAAGTTTGGACCAAGTGGAAGAATAGGAGCATAATGGAGCTGATGAAGTCTTAAGGTTACCATGTGTTTGACAAATATCTACATATCTTACAATAATTATAACAATCTCTAAAAAGAGTGGGCTAGTGATAACCTGCATCCAAGATCCTTCTTGTTGTAAGTTTTAGAGAAGTGTCTCCACATGTACCATTGTGGAATTCTTCTATAGCTCACACACGTCCAACACCCTCTTGTACTATCCATCAGGTCCTATTCGAAATAATACTCACATGCAGAATAGACATATGGATTTACTGGCTTGATGTTAATATTCCTCTTAGTCTTTGCATTTTCACCATCAGGAAACTTGAAATCATTCAATAATTCTCAAATATATATGTATTCACTAGGGATTGTGTCAAGGGATAACAATGGTAGCATCTGGGAAATCATCATCATCACAAGATGAACCTAAACCATCATAGGCTCCAGAGAGTGCATAAAACATTGACATGACTTCTTTCCTGGCCTATCTATAATATCAAATTCAAATTCTTGTAAAAAATTATCCATCTTGCTATCCTCTCTGATGGGTTAGGCTTATTTAAATATATTTTAGATGATGATCTGTTACAACTATAAATTTCTACCATAGCAAGTAATTTCTAGAACTTCTTTACACCAAAAATGATAGCTAGAGCCTCTTTTTCAGTTACAGCTATAATTTACCTCAGCATTATGCCTCATTTGTCTGCTCCCAAAGTAAACTGGGGATGATCATTCCCATTTTCATCCTTTTGGCTCAGAGTACTTCCTAGTGCTGCATCTGAGGCATCAGTATACTTGAATGAATGGATTGCTCCACACCAAAGATTCTTTAAAATAGGTGAAGAAAGGGCTTCCTTCAGTTGTTCAAAAGCTTCATGCACCTTATTTCCTAGTTCATAAGTAACATCCTTCTTCAAGAACTGGGTTAGTGGCTATGCAATCTTTGAGAAATTCTTGATGAACCTTTCTATAGTAACCCACATGGCCTAAAAATGATCTCAACTTACTTCTATTCATAGGAAATGGTAACTCTTTGATTTTTGAAACTTTATCAGGATCAGTACCAATACCATCTCTGGATACAACATGCCCTAACAAAACGCCTTTAGAACATCCAAAGACACATTTTGTAGGGTTTAGTGAGGCTTGTGCTTCATCTAACCTTTGAAATGATGTCTCCATATGGTGCAGGTGGTCCATCTTGCTCCCATAGATGTCAAAAATAATCCAGAAATACTTTGATGAAGTTCCCAATGTAGGGTTCAAACACCCTATTCATCAAACGTTGGAACGTTGTTGGAGCATTACACAACCCAAAAGGCATAACTCTATAAGCAAACATTCCCCAAGGAGTGGTGAATGTGGTCTTTAGCTGATCTTTCTCTGCTATACGAACTTGGTTGTATCTGCCTATATCCATCAGCAAAACTATAGCACTCCTGGCCAGCTACTTCGTCCAAGATTTTATCTGAGAATGGAAGAGGGTAATGATCCTTCTTTGTTGCCTTGTTGAGCTTCATATAATCAACACAAATGCGTAGCTTCCCATTCTTTTTTATTGAGATCACAATGGGAGAAACCCATTCTGAATTCTCCACAGCAAATATGAATCCTGCATCAAGCAACTTATCTATTTCTTCTTTTATAGTCTTGGAAAAATTAGGATTCATTCTATATGGCATTTACTTTATGGGCTTAGCACCATCTACTAGCTTAATAGAATGTTCTACCCAACTTACTTGATGGAGTTCCTTGTAATCAAAAGTGAATAGGTGTATGTACCTTTGAAAGAGCTGGAGGTAGGATTCCTTCTCACTCTCCATCACAGCATCACCAATCTTTATTTGTTGGAGACGATCATCAATTTCTTCTTCAGATAATTTTATGGGTTCATGAGTCAGTGTGACTGGAAGGATATCCATGACCGAAACATCAACCTCACTTTCTTCATCTTATGTGTCCACTTCACTGGTACTAGAGTAATCAGAGGATGTCCAATCATTAGTTTCATCACTTGAATCCACAGGTTCTACCTTATGATGCCGAGGGATCACGTTTATCTTCACCCTCTCTCTACCACGTCCAAGTGTCATGAAGCCTTCATTCCAGTAGTTTCTTACATGAACTCTCCTTAGCCATGGCCTTCCCAACAACATTGGGTACGCAACAGTACCATTTTTCATCACCTGAAAGTCTACCACACATACAACACCCATAACAGATATTGCCACATTTGAAACAACACCTTCTGGTTTAGTTTTTCCCTTATTTAATGACCTTAACATAAGTGTTGAGGGGCGATCAATTTTTAAACCCAACATATTCATTACAGACTCGGTCATTACATTAACTGCAGCACCTCCATCAACTAAGACATCATGAATTGAAATACCATTACATAATACCTCAGCTTGTGGAGCCTAGGGATCCGCCTCTGCCTCCAAAACAGGTACCTCAACCTCCTTCCTTCATCGAGCATTGAGTCCACTTCGCAGCTCCCGCCTCTTCTCAGAAGACATAGCCAGAAGTTGACCATATGTAATATTTGCAGGCCTTTTGGACAGATCTTCTAAGATGGAGTATGGTCCTTGTCCCTGTGAAATCAGAAAATCCTGCACACCCAACTTTCTTCTCCTATGTTTCTTACTAGTTTCTCCTTTCATCTTCTTAGGATCATTTCCATCTTGGTTATCTTTTCTTTCTTTCTTTTTGTTACAAACACATCTACTTCATTATTTATGCTCCTATCTATTACATCAAAAGAATTCACAGGTGCTTTTTCCTTTATCATTATCTCTTGTACCAGATGTAGAATCTCTATCTGGACAATTATACTTATAATGACCCTTTTTATGACAACCATAACATACAACTTCAGTTATATTTCTTTTTGGACCTCTATCTCCTCCCTGAGAACTAAATTCCTTTCCTTGAAGAAGATTAATAGTTAACTGACCCATCTTCTTGAGCAGATCTTCATACTCAGTAGATGTACTAGGGAGAAATATTTGTGCTCACCGAGAGTGGTTGTGGATTCTAGACCAAAGGTGTTGGTGTAGGCTCTACCTTAGCAACAATTTCTTTGGGCTCCTCTTCCATGCTTTCTTCTTACCTTCTTGCAATCTCCTTTGCTTGTTCAATGGTAGTTGGGCGGTCATACTTCACTCGTTGTTTGATCTCTGGCTTCATCCCAAGAATGAAGTGCTTACAGAGGAGATTATCCACGCCATTCATCAACCCATCCGCTAATCCTTCCTTCCGGATCTGGGCATCGAGCTTCCTCCTTAGCTCTAGAACACGAGCATGATAATCCCTTATCTTCTCCTTCTCTCCTTGGGATAGCTTTGTGATATCGATCATGAGATCTGCATATTTCTGTTGTTCACCAAATTCTTCAAGAAAACTTTTAGTTAATAAATCCCATGAGTTTTTCACATTATCACCTAGTGTTTCAAACCACCTAAGGGCTGAACCATCCAAAAAGGTAGGAAAAAATTCATTCCATTGTTCCCTTCTTATAAGGCCATTACAAATACAAGATCGTTTAAACTCTTGAATGAAAGAGGAAGTATCTTCATTAGATTGGGCTGAAAAAATAAGAATCTTCCCCATTTTTAAAAGTAACCACAGTGAAATACCAACCCACAAGTACAATCAACAAGACTTATGTGCACAAATAATTGGAATCACTATAATAGAAAATAGAAATGACCACGGTAAACTATGGTAAAACTTGACTTACTGTGGTAAAAACTGACTTTACTGTGGTAAACACTATTCACAGTAAAAAGTGAAGTTACTGCGGTAAATACTATTCATGGTAAAAAGTGACTTTACTGTGGTAAATACTATTCACGGTAAAAAGTGACTTTACCATGGTAACTACTATGCACAGTAAAAATAAGGTTACCCTCCAAATGATTTCTGACTAAGTGGGAATATCTCTCCAGAAAATCCACCAACGAGGAATGGTCCCGGTAACGGAACCAAAATGTCAGCACCAATCTCGGCACTATGATAATTCTTCACCAGGAACTCCTCGTGCTATGATTATTTACTAATGCACAACTTTTAGTTTGGTGGATGTAATCTGGAAACACAACAACAAACATAACACAAGAATACCATAGACTATGATAAGAAGGAATGATGATAAATCTGAAAATATCAGGAGTAAATTATAATATTAACATGAAATTGTTACAATCTCACCCATGAGGTACTTCAAGTGTTACTGACTTCACTTGCCTTCCACCAATACTATGGGAGAAACTTCACAATTACACCTCTCTAATGGCTTCTTTAACACACTTTCAAAATGATGGCTTCCTTTACACACTTACCCATACAATATTTCTCACTACTTCCTTCTATGTTGATATGAGCGGGTGTGGCCACTTTATTTATAGAACTTACAGGCTTATCCATCTTATCTCTAAGATAGGATAAGAAATCCACTTTGACGAATCATATTCCATACCTTAACTCTCTATCTGTACATGTAAGCTTATCTTTTAAGATAAGATAAACCTTATCATTTCACATGGGTTCCCACATTTTTAGACTTTTTACAAATAAAATACACAAAATATTTATGACCTCACTCCTTATCCTTATTACCAATATAATATTTCTAATTCCTAATCATGTAGACCCTACTTCTCTACTTACCCCAACTTTGACATTTTAACATTACCAGACCACTTACGACAAATATTTACGTTTTACCACAACATTCCTATTGTACTTTTGACTATTACCGTACTATACATTATTGGCGGCGTCGTACTGGCAACGCCATTATCTTCTATCAGACACTACTACTAATTATACTTAACAACATCCTATTCCTAATACATATATTAATGAAATAGAAATTACAGAGGAAAATTTTAGTGTCGATAGTATACACCTATTATGTTGATTCGTGCACTTAAATTTTTTATCACAAGTTCTTAAAAATGAGGGGGCATTCATTGGGGTATTTATACATCTACATATATATTCCAAAATACATGAACAAATGTTTACAATGTTCAAATTCTCAAAAAGGTAACAAATACTAAAATGTGGAATAATTTAACAAAGGTAAAAAACTATATGGTGCATTTAGGATCGTGGTATGGTCTTGACCATGATGGATGTTCTTGGACCATGGAAAAATCTCTACATTTTTCAATTTCTTCATATTATATCATCTATTTACAAATTTTTCATACAATTTTAGATACATTTGACATGGTACAAATCATGATATAAGGGGCATGAGTAATTTATTCCTTCTTAATTATACCATTCAGATTCAATTACATGGGTGGGGTATGGGGGAATGGGATCCATTCTCTCCTATGATTTTTCACAATCTACATTATCAATTCTAGTGATATTACACCTTACTGGGGCATGGAAATCTTCATTTATTACAGGGTTTGAGTTTATTCAAGTCAGAACAAAATTGGACCTAGATCCATTTGTAGCAATGTAGTTTATGGGTTTAGTGGAAAACATCAAAATAATTAAGTTACTCATAGAATAGTCTTTCCTCTTCTCTCACCAAATTCCAAAACAAGGAATTGTTGTTGCAAATCAGCAGCGCCCCTGGATGCAAATCAAGGTTCTAAGTTGATGTTTAGGGCATCCAGTGTGATTGCACAACATTGAAACCTCTCTCCAAGTGTGGGACTTGCAAGATGAGAGAGGAATCTCCAGATTAAAGGTTGGTTCCTCAAACTCCTCTGATTAGATCTATTATTTACACAACTGCAGAGGTTTAGATCCTAATTTTATCCTAATTTGCAAGGAGACAGGGATAAGAAATGAAAAAATTAAAACTAAACTGATAAGGGTGATACACCAAAGGAGTGGTGAGCACTTCTTGCTCATGTAAATTGACACAAATCAGAAATTGTAACATAAAACATCATGCACATGTTGATAAGCTGTAATCAAGGGATTGAAAATGAATCAAACAACACATACAAAGGACTGAAAGCATTCACAGAGCCTGCATTGTGATTTTCATCATCAAAATCCTTGTATTCCAACACCAAAGAGGTAGAAAAACTTGTTACAATCCCTGGAAGGTCTGATACTTGCCAAAATCACTTGTTGAAAGTGAAAACAGAAGCTTGCTATGCAAAAATGTGTTCCACCTTTGAAAAATGAGCCAAATCTGGCTTTTATAGTGCATGGGTCGAGCCCAGGAGAGAGAAAACATGAAAAAACATGGGAGCCATTCCCCATTGACCAAAAATGCATTAAAAATAGCATGGAGGTACTTACAAAACCCATGCCCTGACATTTTGACCATGTTGGAGAAGAATGCGACCCATTTTGCATTTAAAATTGGTTGTTGAAACGTCAGTTCTGTCCATGGGTGCGTACCAGAAGTGTTTTTTTTATTTTCTCCCTCTAAAATAAACCAAAATTCAAAATTGACCACGGAATATTGTAGAGAATTTCACCATATTTCCATTGATATAAAGAACGTGAAAATCTGAGCTCTGGATCGAAAGTTATGGCCATTTGAAGATTTAGGGCGCAAAAACAAGCCAAAATCGGATCAGCGGGGCAAAAACGTTTGAATTTTTACCCGTTTGGTCTTTGGAACATTTTTCAAATTTTCCCCATGCTCCGCTACTCCAGGTGCCACATGGCATGTTCTGATTGAGCGCGGGCCCTTCCTGACCATTTTTTTCCTTCAGGTCACATGGTGTTTTTTTTGCCCTTGGACACATGGCAGCTCCTGATTGGCTGTGGGCCTTGCAAGGGAAAATTTCCCACAAAAACTCTGCCGAGCCATAACTTGAAAAATATATGGAGTTAGGAGGAAAACTTTACCTTTCTAGAAAGTTGATAAAGATCTCTATCCAATGGTGTCATTTCCAGAAGGTTTTGAGTGCCTAAAAAGTAAAAATTTGTGACTGAGGCACAATAGAAGGAAAGAATGAAAGGGAGTTAGCCACAAAATGAGCAAAGGGCACATTTGGATAACAGGAATGTGTAAAATAACCCAAGTTATTCATAGTCTAAATCCTTCCTCTCTATAAATCCTTAAAAAGGGGGGTAAACATGGATCCTTTTCCTCACTATCTCTAGTGTTGGGATCTACCCAACACTCTATTATGTCCTAAAAAACAACATTAAGGATTGATCACCTATAATCCTTTGACATCTCTGTAAAAAATCCAAGTCTCCAATACACAAAATGAATGAGATATCCTCTCTCTGGAAAACAAACATGTGTATTCCTTCTGTGTTTTACATCTCTTTACTTACTTTTATGAAAAGTTAAAAGTACATACATTATATATTTATTGAGTTAAAGTTTAGGTTCTATCATATAAATTTACTACACTCTATGTTGTAGGTTTCATCATGATTCATGCCAACTCAAATACATTAGAGAACCATTTTTGAGTGAAGACAAAGTTTTTGTGCACAATTAGGGTAAATTTTTCCATGTAAGTATGTAATTTTAAATTACACACTTAAATGGGGGAAATGTATATATTAAATTTTGGTAACTTTATCTTGTGTAATGTCAATTTTTATTATGTTCCCTTGCTAAGACAAATTCCTCACATTCAAAATCTAATCACACCTATCTCTATCTATTTTGCAACTTGCTTATCTCTACACTCTATTATGTCATCTATTCAAATAATATTATTTGATCAAAGTGGTGTAAAAATATATGTTCTTTACACAAAAAAGTATATTTATCATTTCATCTCTCTAGTTTAAAAACATATGGAAGGGTTAGCGATGTGAGTTCAAATCTTGACCAATGTGCATGGTACGACACCTTCACATTCTGTAACTGTTATTTCAATTTCAAATATTATTTGGGTCATTTCATCTTCTTGGGGTTAACCTTAGTAAAATAATTTTCCTACTAAAGGATATATAAGCAATTCAATTTCACTTTATACCTCATCTAGCATTCTTACAATATTATATCACAAATATCATTCCAGAATCAATTAAAGGGTTCCTAAATCTACCTAAATTAGTTACACATCATTCAAGGTAGTTCCTAATATAGGTTTGAGGCATTTAACCAAGTCAAAGAGTCTAAGTTACTCAATTTCCAATTAGGAAAAGGTCATATACCCATGTATTATAAATAGAAAACATCATTACAAGAATTTATCAAGGGGTTTAATTGACAAAGGGTTAGGTCACATAACTATGGAAAACCATATCTCACTACTACTACACTAGGTACATTCTATACTACATAGTTATCCCACTATATTAATATCAAGTATACATGAGGGAACTCCTAGGGGGTTAGTTAACTATTCACACTTGTAAAAAAACCTAGGAGAACTATATAAGGCTTGATACCATAATCATGGCATGTAGTGTAAAACTTGGATTAGTTCAGAAAATAGGAGTTTGACCACCAAGGGTAGTTTAACCCTCAACCACACAAGCATCTAAGTTTCATATCTAAACTGTTAAAGAAGTCTAAGATCATAAATTTCTAAGTTAAGGACTATATAGATCCATACTGGACCATACAATATTTATATGGAATTTCCCATGTTGAGTTCTCAACTCCATAACTTTCATCAAAGAAATAGTTGTTTCTAATTAACATGTTCCACTATCTTACACATCCAGATCCTGCCTATTCTTTCCATGTATATATAATTTTATCTCACCTCTTATGTATTTTAGAAAATACTTATTTTTTATTAGTTGTTAAATGTATGAATGCAATATTCTTATTATGAATTATTAATGTTGGAATTTAATTAGATTAGAATAGTCTACATGTTACAAACCCTTACATCCTTCTTATTTGTTATACATGTCCATGAAACTTACAAAAATTAATTAGGGTGTACACATAGGTGTAAGTGGTTATGAATTAATCATGTAGAGTTCATGAAATTAGATGAGGTAAAACTACCTTATTGTAATTATTAAATTTGAGCTTGTAAAATCTGAATAAGGTTCTTAAGATCCATCATATTTGAAGAGGGGTGAGAAACCCCATGGGTGTATATATAATATTTAGGAATAGTATTAGACTTAGGGATAGACATTATAAAACTACGAGGGGTGGTAGTAGTTTCCCTTGAGGATATTGGAACCACAAAGGTAACAATATTAGATGTATCCATAGTGGAAGATGTGGGGTGAAGTACCCAATAAAGAGATATATAATTACATTATTGACCATGAGAAGTCTTAGAGGTGATGAGGACCTTGATAATGTGATTTAAGAAAAATTTTAAGACCCCCCCACAAAAACATATAAATATTTCTTAACGGATGTGTGAAAATGACTTTCAAAATCATGGCAAATCAGAAGGAAACATATTTCACATGGATGGAAAACCATTTGACAATACTTTTGATCCATATAAATTTTGAGCTAATAGCTTGTTGAATGTTATAATCAAGTAGCATGTTGTATGCTACTAGTTGACAACACCATACATGTTATTAGTCGACGGTGATAGTGTTGACTGGTAGCATGTCGTATGTTATCGATCGGTAACATGTTGTATGCTATCGGTCAATAATGGATAAATGCTGCCAACCAAAAATAAATAGGGTTATTCAGTAGCATGGTGTATGCTACCAACTAGTAGCATTAAAGAAGCTATTTGGTTGGCGACATAAACGTGCAATACTTAGTGCTATTAATCGACGATGCATACATGATACTGGCTGAAAGTAGTATGTGAATCGCTACTGTACTATCTATATGCATAACAAATAAATGTGCACCACATGTCCTCTTCCTCTATAAATAGACCAACTACATTATTTTTGTCACTTTTACCAATCTCTTTTGCCCACAAACTCATAAGAAAACTAGAACCTCTTTTCCCCACCTCCACTAACCATATACCATCTACAACCATCTATAAAATAAATTCCACTAAAAATATGAGTTGACCTAGGAAGGCCAAAACATGTGAAACCGTTCATACACAAATTCACATACAGGAACCTGGTGTTTCCTCAACACCTAAAGATATTGGAATATTTGAATTCTTTTTCTCAGTGGATCAAAGACAATAGTTTTAGTTCCCTTGTCAACATTCTATAATTTTTAATAGACTTCAAATTACTAAACTACCTAGTGTCCAATTATGAGATTGTTGAGGTTACTTTTCACATACAACTCACCTCACACACAATTTCATTTATAACATTCTTTCAATATATTCACCATTTGATTTGAGTTGATATTCCTTGTTCTTTATTGATAGCCCTTACCACACTTTCAACACATAGATCTCTCTTCCCCATATAATTTTTCCTCATATGAATGATGTAACTAAATTTCCTTGACAATTTTTTTCCTCCTTTTCTCACATATGTTTCTAAACCTATCTATTTTGATGATTCTAGACTGTCTTTTTTTTACATAGGAAAAGAAAGCATTAAATGTTTTTACGAGCTCTTCTTCTAACTTCCACCCTAAGGAGTTTTTAAGGACATGAAAATAGGTCTAATACATCCAAAACCACCACCTAGACCCCCTAACATACACTTAATCAAGCCAAAACTCCTCATTAACAAGTTTAAAAATTTAAATATACATTTGGGTGGGAAAATTAATATCTTAACTAAATTCAAATCTAGATAAATTCTATGACCTAAAAATACTTCCCAAGATCATGGCCACATGCTTATAATGGTCCAAGCAAAAAATTTCCTATCTTAACTCACTCATATTGATGTTCCTGCATCAGTGGCCTAGAAGCATACTTAACTTATAGTTTTAGGGTTTACAAATGTATCACACCTCCTATATTGACTAATAAATGATAACCCATTGATTCTTGTAGTAGAAATTTATGAGAAAAATTAGATAATAAAAGGATAATTTGGTGTGTGGTGTTGTATCAACTCTAGTCATAAACCCCTACTAAACCAATCTAGGTTTTGAATCACATCCTCTCAAATGTGGGATAAAACTCTATGTGGTTTTAGTGTATGTGCAAATGTGTATACAAATATAAGTGAAACCTTATCTTAATATTATGTCTCTCGAAACAAGATAACATGTGTTATTGATAGAATACAAGTACCTAATTTTAGTGATATAGTGTGATGTGTTTATATATGCTTGATTGATCCCCTTTGACTCTTGGAAATTTTTGAAACGCTTTTTATTGGCTTGACCTTTCTATGACTTGGCTTTATGACATTTGTAGGATTGTAGATAGGGAAGCTAGACTCTTGAACATGGGTTGAGTTCTTTAAACTTGAGTAGTGGTTTTTCTTGGTGATGAGTTGTTTTAGGATATTTATGAGAGCATTGAGTGCTTTAGGAATGTATTTTTTAATAGGTGCTCTTAAGAATGCCATGTGAGTTAATGGGTGTATTATAATTTCTTATATATTATTTAGTAGGTTATATTTCACATTAAGGTCAACCTATATGATAATAAGTAACTCATAAAAATATAACAAATTAGGAAAATGTCCATTAGAGAGAGAGAATAAGATTGAATGGGTCAACTCATACCATAGTATGACGTGGTCCTAGTCCATATAATTTTGAAGAGGTAATTCATGATGGTTGAGAAATATTCTGGGTAAGATACCTGGTAATGATACACTAATTTGGATAAATACAACTGAGTATATGAATAAATGAATAATATTTACAAGTAATAGTGTAAAGACAAAGCCAAAAAATTATTTTCAATGTATAAGTTATTAAATTTAGGTGTTTAAAGATTGCAATATAAAAGGGAACCGGTCAAGGCGTTAAAAAGGGTAATTAAGAAAATATTATACATTGAGACCTACCTTGATAAGATGAGAGACCAGTTAAAAAAAGGAAGCTATAAAAATATATATATATACATACTCTAAAAATCTCATGAGAGATGTAAAAAATGGATTGGGAATTTTTCAATGAGCAAAGGGTTAAAAATAAATCTCATTCCCAAAGACCCCATCATTCCCTAAATCTATGGTTTTCCCAAAATACATAAACCTATCATCCCTCAACATATGAATTAGCAATTTATTTGTCAAATAAATTGAAACTATTTGGTTATAACACCTTTTCACTAAAGGTTTGAATTATTTTGTGGAAAACATGGTAAATATTTTGATATTATGTTCATCTTCAAAAAACTTATTGTTAGATAAGGCCATGCAAGTTTTTAGAGAGGCAATAGATGTTGGAATAACAAAATTAGTAAAATTATACCTTAGATTTACCTTTTTTTTCATGGTGAATTTTATGAATAAAATAGGTATAGTATGGGGTTTCCTTTCTCTTGATTGTTGCTAATGTTTTCATGGAGATATTTGAGAAGAATGTTATTTAATCTTTCATTCTTAATCCTAGCATACAAAGTGTTATCATTTTGTAGATGCCACTATGTGAGATGATAATGGTAAAAACATACTAATTAACTTCTTCCTTCACCTTACCTCCATATCTAAACATATTGAGTTCAAAATTGAGGTTGAAGAAAACCACTATCACTCATTATTTAATAATGTTCACATCACCTAAAGAGTATATGGTTTTCTCTCTTAAAAAATATATAAAACCAAGAGAGACATGTATATGTTTATATATGAGGAAACTTACATCATCACCCTCCTTAGAAATATAAATTTGTGAAAACATTGTCCATCAAAGACCTGATAATCTCAATATAGAACACCTGAGGAACAAAGAGATGCATCAACATAAGGCATTAATGAAGAATGGGTACTAAGATTAGAAATTTATAAAAATATTTAATACATTCAAATTATTTCAAATCCTCCCTAAGAAAAACACTATCATAGAAGGTTAAAAAAGTGTACATTACATATGTTCAAGGTAACACAAAAAACAAATGAGGATACTAAGAAAAAATGGCATAAAAACTTATTTTAAACCCATAAAGACAAACAAAAATAGCTTCAAAATAGAAAAAAACCCTTGATAAGCTAAACTCCAAAAAGGACTATATGAAATCATTTTCTCATTCATTGTACCCTCCATAGGAATTAGGAAAATCATTTAAAATTAGGTCCAAGGATAATTATCGGGACATACAAAGTGGTAGTAGCAATAGATAAACATTAGAAAAATACAAGCATAAAATAATCACACTACCCCCATTGATGATGCTTTAAGGATCATGAAAATTTACAAATATTAGTGAATTTATTGAGATATAAAAATCTTTCACAATATAAATAAGGATGATGGTTACAAATTAAGTCATACATAAAAGCATTTAATCTACAAACATCCTCTAGTTTTGGTTCTTTATTATGGTTAGGTCCTTGAACGTGACCCCATTCATGTTGGTTATCCCTAATGGTTATTCTCTTTTTCCCTTATGCCCTATACATTCTACAAATCATACAAGATTTCATATTAGGATACATCTCATAGTAATTGCTTATTCTAAATAAAAGACTTTTTTGTTTAACCAAAATTTTATTTTATCTTTTTTACCAGTACAAAACACATCATCAAGGACTTAAATCATATAAATCTTTAAAAAGTAGAATATGTACCTCAACTCTTCTATTTTCTAGATGATATCCACACATCACCTTCTCGGAGCTAGTTCTTTCATTTATAAACCTAGAAATTCTAACTGAATTGGTTAAGTAATTAATGGAAAGAGGGTAACATGGAGAAATCGCCAAGATGAAAATATAAGGTTACAAGAAAGTGTTTACAACTCAGTCAGATTATGTGAAATCTAAATTAGTGTAATGATTACACTAAAGAATGTAGAGGTTATCTGCAAGAGGTTATTCTAATTAATTAACTTCCAACATAAATTACCAATATCAAAACAACACATTAATACTTACAATTGATGTATTAAAGAGGATATAAACTTGAAAACATAAGAGGATAAGTACACTTAATTGATTACATATGGTTCTAGGAAGTTCTGGGTTTGAAAATTGATGGAACAGAGAGATCTGGGACTAATGATGCTTCATTCATAGAGTTGTGATTGAAAAATGACTTGGTGTAAAACTGTATAATTCTATCATATTTGTATAGTATAGTTTTCCCCTTCTATACAGTATTAAAGCTACTTGGATTTTATCTCTGCAAATTCCTAATATGGTTTCCTATATAGAACTATTTATCGATATAAACCCTAATTTTTGATCATATAGTGAAGCTCTCTAAATATACTCAATAAGGTATCAAACCCTAAGCATGGGTGGGAGACTTTGCAAAACAAACGTTAGTTGGGTTATGGTCACCCTCATGCATAATTGACGATTAGAATACTTTGTGTGTTCAATGAAAGATTTTGCAAAGAGCTATGGATATGGGGCAAGACCCCAAAGCTTTATGCAAAAGACACTCAATGGACCATATGATAAGAAATGAGCAAGGAAGCCTATTTTCATGTATTAAAACTTTAAATAAGCAAGAAATCTAACAAATAACTGTGTGCATGTGTTGTTTTAAACTAATGCTAGTATAAGTAAAGACTAACACCTAAATAGCCTTAATTAGCAAAAATCAAACAACATACTAAGCACCATCAAGATAAGAACTAAACAATGTTCGATGTAAACATTCATCATATACAAAAACTTTGAAACTAACAATGTTTAAGCATCTAAATCCTCTAGTCTCTAACAACAAATAAATGAATGGGCCTAAGTAGGCTCCATGGCAATAAAAAATGGTTGTCTTTAGTATTCCAAGAACCTAGGAATGAGGGCTTGTCAAATTTGGGCTACAAGACCTTTTTGAAACCTCCCATATGACCTAAGCACTTAGGAAAGAGGCTTAACTCTCCAAGATGTCGAACTCTCAAGAAAACAAAGGAAATCTTTTAGTCTATTTTGCTATATGCCTTGCATTTGTCTTCTCAAGAAGTTTAGGTGTAGGTATAAAGGTAGAAGGAGGGCTCCTTATAAAGCCCAATGGATAAAGGAAACACTTCATCCCTTTCCATGTGGGATAAGGGTAAAATATGATTAGGAATGGATAAGGTTGCTTTATAAAATGTAACCTTACTTTAGAAGGATTTAATTTATGCTTAGCAAGTCATGGGAGTTGGGGGGTGTTTTAATTAATCAAAGGTGATTAACTAATAGGTAGATGTAAGCTTATAGAAGCTAATTAGAGGAATATTAGTATGATTTAGGCTATTAGAAGGGGATTAAATCAATTAAATATTGATTTATTGATTAAATAGAAGGGAAATCTAATTAATTAGTCTAGATGGAAGGGGTGATTAATTAACGGAAGGTTGTTAATTAGGATGTTAGTTGGATAGGTGACTTAATTAATTAGCCTATCGTAATTAATTAACGATAGTAAGAGATAATATGAGCGTTATTGACAATATGTCGTCAATTTGCGAGGGAGGAGATAATTAGCGCAATTTAAGTATTTAAATTGCTCGGGTGTAATTATGGGTGTCTACATTTGCCCCTCTTTTGGTGGCATAAGTGATGCCACTTCAAAGATAGTAGATGGAAGAAAATTTTGAGGGGATAGAAGAAAAATTAGTAAGAGGGAGAGATGCCCCCTCGAGTGTTGATGGGGTGATGAAGGAAGACGATCAATGATAAAAAAAAAAAGGTGAGAGATAGAAGAATGGGAAGAGGGCGGATGCCCTAGTAAGATGGAAGATTAGGGGTGAGATTAAAGTGATGTAGAAGAAATATGGAGGAGGGGAGAGAAAATCTTAGCCTCTAGCTGTTGTGTATTAGAACAATTTTGATGTCATCGTATTGCCATAAGAGCTACGTCATCGGTCCTTATGATAAATAAAAGCATACGACAAAGGTAAAATGACATGAAAAGCCATACTACGAAAAATTTTCCATTGCTGAAAATACCAACTCCATGCAACATAAAAAATGCAATGCAATACGAGAAGGAAACAAGCTCATTTAATAGGGAAAAGAAGTATGAACGCACATATCTAACCCAACAACGGTTAATGACAGTTGTACAAATGTTTTGTTATCAAGTTGAAGAGATCCACATGTTCATGATTAATGAAAAGGGTTAAGAATGATGCCTCAAGCAAGGATATATGCAAGGGGAAATGAAAATGGACATTGGGTCCCGGTAAAAAGTGTTGTGCGTAACGAAACAACACTAGGCAACAAACGTGCCCTAGAGTACAGACGAAGCAAGCAGCTAGCTTTTTGAATGGTTGTGAGTCGGGTGATCCGTGAATCATATTAATCAGAAAAGATGTGAAACAAACCAATAGGATATGGAGAGAATACCATGCGCAAGACACAAGTTTTAGCCGTAAGAAGCAAGTTACCATTTTGGTAGGCTTTTTACTTTTTAGGATTTTGTGAAAAATTTTGCCCTGTTTTCCAAAATTCTATTTTCTATTTTCCGAAATACAGTGGATAGTAGAATAAAATAGAAGAAATAGAATGAAGGGCCTAGGCATAATAGAAAATTCCCTAAGTGGAAGAAAGAAGAAACAAATGACAAATAATGTCTTTCTTTAGTGGAAAAATTAATAAAATAATTTTTTTTGAAAAATAATTATTTACAAGAGTGTGGATAAGAAAAAAAATCACCTAGGAGCAATAAAATTGCCCTAGGGGGAAGAAAGGGGTATTGATCAACAAAAAATTCCACAATATGATGAAAAATAAGAGATAAATAATTATTCCACAGTGAACAGAGGAGAAAACGGTGGTTAAAACGAGCCTCTAGGCCCTCCCGGTGGTGAAAAACATCTTGTTATAGCCCACCTAGGGGGGAGGGGGGTAAATCACTGCGACCAATTCATTTGTTACCAACCACTATTGAGTTTTTACTGTGAGGCTCTGACGGCGATGAGGAAGATGGTGATTACACAGGATCGATTGAGGTGAATAAACGCAATCCAAGGGTATCAGTGGCATGCCGACGACGGCCCCTTCATGAGTATCCAAACCTCTCTCATCAAATTTTGTCATTAATGCCTAAAATTAGTAATTAGGGAGAGGAGGTCGCATCAGCGCACATGTGCATAGGCGTAGGTGTCAATTCGGGGGCACAGGCATCCAAAAACTCACACGCGCAAGTGAATGAAGAAACTTCACACACCCACGTGCATGTGCACACACTACACATGTGCACACACATGCACATACCAAAAAGGGGGTGCACACACAAAAAGGAGGGCACACACACTTGAGGGGGCATGTGCAAGCGCAAGCATAAAAATGATTGTGCAAGCGCTAAATTTGTGGTGCACACACCCAAAAGGGTACGCAGGTGCCTGAATGATGGCGCAAACACCAGAAGATAATTTTTATGTGTGCCCATGTACCAAAAGGGAGGTGCACACGCCTGAAAGGGCACACAGGAATCCTAGGTCAGAGGAGGATAGACATAAAAAATGCCAAAAAGATGGCACTTAGAAGAAAATTTTAGGATTTTTGGGTTAACCCTAAAATGATAGATAGACTTTTTAGAAGAAATGTTAGTAACTGACGAGTGGATTGAAATTCTGAAGAGATGACTACCAGTGTTGCAGACGTGAGAGTTCCACTACCAAATTGTTGAACTAGAGGGGAGCATGTGTTGGCGAGACTGATGAGCCATATCTATACTTCTCGAGGTGGTGGGGCTAGGCCCTGTGTCTCAGATGCCATTTATCACCCTGGACCATGGTTTACTGACTGCGCTAGCTGAGTGATGGCATAGCGAGAGCCAGTGTTTTAGATTACCTACTGGGGAGATGACCATAACCCTAGAGGACGTATGGCATATTCTCTACATGCCGATCATCGCCACCTTGATTGAGTACAACTCCGATGTAGATCAAATCAGAGTATCCTGCAGTGACCTATTCAACATAGATGACATATCGCATGATGGTATGACCATTGCTTTGCATGAGTACATTTCTGACCTGACACTGCATCAGGGGCCCCTTTACATCATGTCACTTATCAGTGGGTTTTTTTCTCACTGATAAGATGGGGACATCATTCTCGAGAGGATTATTACCATTAGTTTATGGTATTTTCAGTGGGGAGTGATATTACTGGGGGCAGTGCATACTAGCCCACTTATACTGGGATTTACACTTGGTTACTTACCAAAATCAGAAGACCGTGGGGCCAGCTTCCTTGTTACAGATTTGGTCATGGGACCACATTGTGATTGGACGCCCCATGGGTGCTTTGCATGTTCGAGATCTAGAGGAGCCATCTTACATGGCATGGGTATCAGTAGGTGGCGATGTATGAGGCCACCTAGGAAGCCTATATAGATACAGGTGAGAGTTTGATGAGCTGCCAGAGATAGACATCATATGGAGACCTTATAGACATATCCAGTGGCTAGAGGATGTCATAGAGCTTAGTGTGTGCTCAGTAGAGCACTTAATCCTTGGCAGTCGTAGCTATATCATAGAGTTGTATAGAGTTGACAAGTGCTAGCGACAGCTTGGCATAGTATAGGGGGTTCTGCATCCTGATATATGGTATGCCTGAAAAGACTCAGAGAGGCATACTATGGGGCCTTGCATACTAGTGGCCCAAGCCAGGGCGACTTTTTCACAGGTGGTCCCATAGGCATGGGACCCAGCAAGACAGGTCAGGGACCTAGGTACCTCAGTAGATTATTTGACTTGGTATGCCACTATCTTACCTCGATGTCTCACAATCCCGGAGGAGGCCTGGGCAGTAGGCGCTTGACCACCCATAGAGATTTGGCATGGTTCAGAGTAGAGAGAGAAAGAGTAACTGGTCCTGATCCAGGGGATCCATTTGATGGATTACCTCATAATGATAAGGGTGCCCCACAGACACAAGGACCAAGGCCACAAGGCATATGATAGGTACCAACACAGATTCCCAAAGCCAAGGTCCTAGAGTTGGGCCAGTTGTCTAGGGCACCACAGGGACCGGCTTTAGTGGCACAGCTAGTGGCACCGATAGCCACATTACAGCAGCAATTACAACAGGCCCTAGCTGAGAGAGACACGGCTAGAGGAAAGAGAGATGAGGCCCGAGGTTGGTGTGTGACAGCGATAGCCGAGCGAGATCAGGCTCAGACCCAGATTGTGACGTTATTAATGGAGGGTATAGTGGTGACTACCAGGACTCATAGAGATTTGGCGACAGAAAAGGGTAGAGCCTCATATTACAGGTCTTTATACTTTGAGGTAGTTCCTCTTAAGCAACGAGCACCGTCTTATAGTCAGTAGTCCAACAGAGGGACTAGATCAGAGAGGCCTCAGGTCTCAGTGGAGCAGCCACAACCAAAGAGAGCCGGTGATGCTCATGTCATGCGACCTCCACAGGAATGGCCAGCTACTCCTTTAGAGGGCTCGAGTCAGCCCTGATGTTTTGTACTTCTACATACACCTCTTGATGAAGGTTATTCTTCCTTGATACCTGTACCATTCTTGTGTATGCCTCAGATGAAGGATTTTATTTTGTTATAGATGTATCACTTTTGTATGCCTCAGATGAAGGGATTTTTGATATAGAGTAGTTTTTGATACATGCCTCTGATGAAGGCTTTTCTATGTAGTGATTTGATGTAGCACTTTATTATACACCTCAGATGAAGGCACTTTTAATGTACTACTGTGATGTATATCCATTTTTGATATAGATATACAACACATGTATGATTTGGACATTTTTGACAGGACATATGTGTATATGAGATAGACATTTGTTTATTATTTCTCATGGATAGATAGTTGTGTTTACTATGCATCATGATTTCATTTAACATGTATATGTATCATCATCTTGTTGATGTATCACATGTTTTTTTTATTTCTAGATCATGTGATCTTGTAGAATATATATCAAACGTGTTTTGTTTTATGTGATGTGTCATACTTAGTGGACGGGATGATATGATGATAAGGGTGCGAGGGGATAGATTTTAATATTTTCGATCCCTCTTAATCCCCTTTGATGATACGATATGTGACAATTAGCTTAGCATTCATGTATGATATATACTTAGCTTTTTCTTGATATATGATGTATAGATGATGTTAGATGTGATGATACTGATGGTAATATGATGATGTGATAACAAAACACTGCACATGCAATAAACATAATCAAATGCTAATAAAGAACACAATGAACTAACATAATAACACACCATGATTCACTAGCATGCAAACACATACCTCAATATGCACAAGGAAGAATAAATCTAATCTCAGCAAGAAAATATGAATTCTAAAAAAGTATGCCCAAGTAACAAACAACACAAAATCATAAACATGAAGCAACTATACAAGCAACAAGCAAAGCAAGAAACAAGACAATGCAAGTAAATGTAAGTAAATGTTTTTTTCAAGATGTGTTTTCATACAACTTTCTATTGTGTTTTATTTATGGGAAATAATTTTCTATTGTGTTTTGTGTTTTTTGGATATTTTCTATTGTTTTTGTGTTTTCTTAGAAACAATTTTCTATTGTTTTTGCGTTGTTTGAGAAACAATTTTCTATCGTTTTTTACGTTGTTTTCTAATAGTTTTCCAGAGTTATGCATAGGTAACCAAGAAAGCGTGGATGCCCCTAGCGTTAGAAGGAGAATATACAAGGGAAAATGCCACACACGTATGAACAAGAAGGTGAAGTCATTGAATTGCCCCCAGTGTAAGATGGGGAATAGTGAAAGACCATGCCCCTTACAGAGGAATAAAAGAAGACAAAGCTAGATCAAGGCTTGACAAGATTGGGCACACAGGGAACCTCGAAGGAAGAATTAGGGCTAGGCCAAGTAAAATTACCCTCCTGATGCAAGATGATTGTGAACAACGAATCCTCCCAAGGTGTCAAAAAATGGTTTTCACTCAAGGACCTATCCAAAGTGCCACAATTGTGTGGTTTTCACTTGTGGATGACCTATTTTCTCTTTTTATTTTTCTCTCTTCTTATTTTTTTTTATTTTTTTGCATTTTTGATCATTTTAACATGTTTTTTTTATTTTTTATACTTTTATGATTTTGCACCGTGTTTAAGCATAGAACCACTTAAGATGCATGGCGTTCATGGGATCACGGAGCTCATCACCATTGGGGTCAGCAAGTTTGTATGCCCCTGTGCCGTATTTGGCCACAATAACATAAGGTCCTAACCAATGTGGTTTGAACTTTCCTTTATTTTCTCATTCCGCTCTTGTGTTGAACAGATTCTCCTTCACGACTAAATCACTAACCTCAAACTGGCAAGGTATGATTCTCTTGTTGTAGTTTCTAGATAATCTATTCTGATACACTTGAGGTAATTAAGAGTTTGGATGCACTTCTCATCTAGGACCTCTAATTCAGCCAATCTTGCTACCCGGTAATCCTCATCTTTATCCAGATAGTCCCTAAGAGAGATTCTTAGGGAAGGAAGTTCAATTTCTAATGGGATGATAGATTCTGTCCTAAAGACTAAAGAATATGGAATCACACCCTTAGGAGTGTGAATGGAGGTTCTATAAGGCCAAAGAGCTGGGTGGATTTGCAAGTGCCAATTACGACCTATTTTACTAACCATCTTCTCCATTATCCTCACCAAAGTCATGTTTGTGGCTTCATCCTATCCATTACCTTGGGGGTAATATGGTGTTGACCATTTTAACTTGATTAGGAACTGCTAACAAATACCTTTCACCATTTTGTTCTTGAATGAATTCCCATTATCCGTAACAATGGCCGCAGGAATGCCATACCAAAAAATAATATGATTCATGATAAATTTGGAAATCTGAGCTCCTGTTACATAGCTTAAGGGGACAGCTTCCACCCACTTTGTAAAGTATTCAGTAGCTGTGATGATGTGGGTATGACCATTCAAGGAAGTAGGGGTAAGCTTCCCTATCAATTCAAGTCCCCATTTAGAAAATGGACACGGGGTAGTGATAGGTTGCAATGGTTGCAATGGAGCATGGATGAAGTTTCCATACTTCTGGAAAAGTACACACTTCCTGACATAATTGCAACAATTAGTTTCCATGGTAGGCCAATAGTAGCCTACTCTCAATAATTTCTTGGCCAAAACCATTCCATTTGTATGAGCTCCACACACCCCTTCATGTACTTCCTTGATCGCTTGGATCAACTTTGTTATATCAAGACAACGTAACAGATTCCCATTGTAGCCACGACAATAAAGTGTACCTCCTAAAAGGGTGTAACGGGATGTTTGGTGAATCAGGATTTGTTTCTCAGAATAGGAGATATCAAGAGGGAATGTGTTGTCCTTTAGATAGGTAAAGATGGGATCGTACCGTGGGGAATTGGGACCAAAAACATCACAAGCTAAACAAGATTCTGGCATGTCAAATGCAAGTTGGTGTAAGTTTTCTACAAAGAACAGCATGTCATTATTCCATGGTGGAATACAAAGCATAGAGCCCACTATAACCATAGCATTTTCCAATCTGTTCTTCACTCGTGGAATTTTTTCAAATTTAATGCACACAAAGTACTCCTTTAGAGTGTCTACTAACTTTTTGTAAGGTATGAGCTTGTCATCCTTAACCTTGTATTCATCATTAACTTGCTTAATAATTAACTAAGAATCACCCACAACCTTGACATGATGAATGTTCCACTTGATAACGAGCTTCATCCCTGTGATAAATGCCTCGTATTCTGTAATATTGTTTGTGTAAAAAAAACCCAGGTGAAAATCCTGTGGTACAGGGTCACCAAAAGGAGTAATGAGGACTACCCCCACACCCGAACCATGAAAAGTAAAGGACCTGTCAAAATTTATTTTCCACACGACAGGTTCTTCAATGTATAGCAATGAGGCATCTGGAAGCTCCAGATTCAAAGGTTCAGTGCCTTGTAAAGGCACTTCTACTAGCTGGTCAGCGAGTACTTGTCCTTTAACTGACTTCTGATGTACAAATTCTATGTCAAACTCACTTAGTAGAATGATCCAATTAGTCATTCTACCTATGAGAGTTGGTTTAGATAACAAGTACTTGAGTGGGTCAACTTTGGATATCAGCTTGGTTTTGGTATTCAATAGATAATGATAAAGTTTTTGAAAAGTAAAAAACAATAGCCAAGTAATCTTTCTCAATTTGGGGATAGTTGAGCTCATAAGCAATGAGAGTGTGACTAAGATAATACACCACTTTTTCTTTGTGACCCAGGTCATATTGGGAGAGCAGTGCACCAATAGCAAATTGCGTAGCAAAGATATAAAGAAAAAGTGGCTCCCCAGGAGTTGGAGGCATAAGGACAAGCGGATTGGCCAAGTATTGTTTCAGCAAAGTGAAGGTCTATTGTTGCTCTGGTCCCCAGATGAAGGTGACATCATTTTTAATCAAGTGGGTGAATGAGTGGCACTTATCTACAAGCTGGAAGATGAAGCGGTGAATATCCTGGATTTTCCTCTTTAAGTTACACAGTTGCTTAATTTTCTTAGGTGGAGACATTTCAGTAATAGCAGACACTTTAGCAAGGTCTACCTCAATTCCTCTTCTTGATACAATGAAGCCTAACAATTTTCTTGATAGCATGTTGAATACGTATTTCTTTGGGTTCAGTCAAACCTTGTATGATCATAGGTGCTCAAAGATACGCCACAAAATGATAGGGTGATCTTCTCTTGTCTTAGACTTTCCGAGGATGTCATGCACATAGTCCTCCCTAATATCATGAAAAATTACCATCATTGCTCGCTGATAAGTAGCTCCTGCATTTTAAAGGCCAAATGGTATTGCTTGGTAGCAGAAGGTACCCTAAGGAGTCATGAAAGCCATTTTGTGTTGATCTTCATCAGCAATCTTGATTTTTTTGTATCCTGAAAAACTGTCCATGACAGATAGCTTCTCGTATCCTGCTGTTGAATCCACAATCATATCAATGTTTGGCAACGGAAAATCATCCTTAGGGAAAGAATTATTAATGTCCCTAAAATCCATGCAAATTTTGATGCTAACGGGATTTTTATGGACAGGGACGATGTTATATATCCATTCAGAATAATCAATAGGCCGGATGAATCCTACTGTAAGCAATATTTCTAATTCCTCTTTAACTAGTAAGGCTACCCTTTGGTGCATCTTTCTGAGCTTCTATTTAATAGGCTTAGCATCTACATGCACAACCAGGTTGTGCATGCGATCAAAGTTAGATCTAATCCTAGCATGTCTTTGTAATACCATGTGAACATGTCTATGAACTCTCGTAGTAGCATAGTGAATGTCTTTTTTTCTCTAACCGAGAGTGATGCTCCCACTTTTACCATCTTTGGGTCCTCTTCGGTACCAATATTCACATCAATGATTTCCTCGACTAGTAACTTTGACAAGTCTTACATACACGTAGGATTGGGAGGAAGGTTGAGATCTTCATCCAAAGATGTCTCCATGATATTTTCATCCTTGGTGAGGTCACTTTCATTGTCCTTTGATTTTTGAACCTGTTTGTCAGCTAGTGCCTCAAAAAGGTTTTCACTATGCGACTTGGACTTTGATTTTTTCCGAGGCTTTACGTTGGAACTTTTGCCCTCACTTTTTCTTAATTTTTTCTGACCACGAAGCTCAGCCTCCTCGCTGAAGTACGTGCAAGTATCCAAATCAATATAGAAGCCCTTTTTGTGGTCTCCAATGGGAATTGTATCCCGAATGGCCATGAACTCTATGATAGCTTTGTCATTCTCAAATAAATCTAGCGATATGTGACGTTGTTGGTCCCATTCAACAAGGGAAGGGTAAACAAGGTCAAGGGTTGGTTCCGTAGGGGTTATGGTTAGGATAGTGTTGTTCATGAATAGGTTCGTGGAGGCAAGGTCCTCATATTGGATACAATGGGAAATTGTATCATTGTCTAGATAGTTAGAGATATCCTCACATTCAGAACAAGTAGCATCTTGATCATTGGGGTGTGCTCCATAAGGGCAAATCCCAATGTCGTATCTTTCTATTTTAAAATGTGGAATAGGCACTGGTTCTCTCTATCCTTGTTCGTTTCTTCCACATCCTAGGCCCTTGTAGCCCATGGAGTACATCATTTTTCTATATTTCTCATATTCGGGGGTTTGATAATAGGTTGGCTAAGTATCGTCTGGGACCCAAGTTGTAGGTGGATCTAACAATTTTTCTTCAGCCAACAATCCTCCAGGTAAGAATGACCCAATGGTGTGTTCATTTCTAGGTCTTCTGAAGTGATAGTTGGGTCGACCTCTAATCTTGGGTGATAATGAGAGGTGTGAAACCAAGAGGGCTTGCTGCACATTATATTCTCCGCAGCCATATTCAAGGATTTTCATCTCCCATGAATCAAAAGGAGAGGTTTATGTAGATGCACCATGGGTGCAAGAACTAAGAGAGTCTGAATCTATCTAGGATTCCATAGCCTTAGATTGGAGAGGGACAACTATATCGGTGGAGGGACATGCATATGTGCCCATATGTGCAAAGCTATTGAGAACTCTACAGTGAGCGAAGGGTTCTGAATCTCCTTGTATTGTAATGGTGTGTCCCTCATGCTTCAATTTAATGCATTGATGAAATGTCGATGGCACGTCCTACATGGCATGAATCCATGGTTGACCTAGAAGCATATTAAACAGAAGTTCCAAGTCCAAAACATGAAATTTTGTTTGATAGCAAGTGGGACCCACCTCCATGGGCAACATGATTATGCCTGCTGATTCCCTTTCCGCATTGTTATAAGTGGTGATAGTGATGATATTTGACTCAAGATCTGCCTCAGTATGTCTAAGTTATTTAACCAAATTTAGTGTGCAGATGTTCAACCCTGATCTGTTGTCCATAAGCACTCGTTTAATCTTCCTGCGGGTGACAACTACCTCAATATACAAAGGAATATTATGTGTTGGATTGTCGGTAGGGACCTCCCTATGATTGAAGGTAATGTGTTCATTTGGTACGATGTTTGCTACTTGTTGGGCCAAAAATATGTTGGATGGACAGATCTATGGATAGACAGGCCAACAGTGTGCAAGGCATAGCCCCTCTTTGAGACAGCAAAGCGAAACTGGTTTATTGCTATTCTACCAGCAGGAATCTGTGTAATTCTCACAACATTCCGCTTTCGGGGGCTTGGGATCTTATCGCAGTTGGGGTATTTCCAACTATGAGAAGAAAGGAAAGAAGGGAAAGACAAAGGTAAGATAAATCTGAAGGGAGAAAAGAAATGAATTCCAAGGCAGAAAGGTCAGAAGGTCTATGTTTTGGGATTGGTAATAAATGGAGCCAAACCTACTTGCATAAATGAACAAAGCAATATTGATGAACAAATGACAAAAGAAATAGAGATAGATCTAACAGAATAAAAGCATAGATTTGACATAAGAAAGATCATATGCCCATGACACACATATTCAACACAAAGTCTTAATATTTGTATTATGTTTTTCTTCCATTACAAAAGTACAAAGCCTTTTCTTCTCACTTCTATTTTTTTATCTAAAAAGTGTCCACCACCTGAATACAACAAGTATCCAAGTATATATATAAGAAGGAGAAGAGAGAAGGTAAAAATAAACCAACAACTAACTACAAACATATTTACAAAATATCTAAAAGTCAACTGTTGACTTTGGGCAACTTGGTGGATGACAACATCCCATGATGCAACATAGATGATGTCATCGTTTGTGCCAACATACTTTTAGATATTTACAAAAAGAAAGCCAAGAGGAAGAAGGCTATTCATCGCCATCTCACGGCTGGAAGGGATTATCTTGCTTCTGCTTAGGAGAGACGATGTGGAATTGAGCCTAGTATTCCATGAATTTACTGATCATCGGTTATAGTTGATCATGGGTAGGACCCTTGGTATGATCGCCGACGACCTCAAAAGTCTCCCGTTCATCTCTAAGTTTATCGGGGAGCTTGAAATATTCATTACCTGCCTCCATCAGGTACCCTACAAAATCACGGCAGGCCAAAAGGTTATTGATGGATTCAGTGTCGAAAGTGACTTCTGGCCCTAGCCCTTGCGAGATGATCTCCTTGAAGATCCAGATGATTTTTAAGGAGCGAGCAAGCCCGGAGACATTCTTAGGAGAATTTTCTCCATTTGATGCATCGCATCCAAGGATTCCTCCTTGACCTTGTCTATCTTCTCCAGGATAAATTCCATCTGATCGACCTGGTAGTCCAAAGTAGTAAGGATTTTGCTGGGTACCCTGGGGTGATCAAAAACGCCGAATATTACTATATCATCAACTAAGCAGTCGAGCATCTTCTGGAATGTCTCATGTTGCAACCTAGCATGGTCCATCTCTTTAGAGATAGGTCCTGCAATCACCTAGAGTTCCTTGTTCACCCGACCAATGTTCTGATATAATTCAGTGAACTTGACAATTACTTCCTCGCTATCTTTGAGGATCTAGTCTCTCTAGGTGGATACTGCCATGCCTTGTTCACCAATCTTGGCGCATTTGTTTATCTTATCCTGACTAAGGACCTCAGGAGTTTTGGTGGCAGTTGTAGGAGGTGCACTACCCATTTTCTACAGGGTGTGGAGAAGATGCCTTTTCTACTCTTTTAGTAGCCTCTTCTCTTCCTTTGCTTCTTGAAGCTTCTTGCAAAGGGCATCCACTGCAGATAGGGCCTCTCCTTGAAGGCTCTCAGATGACGTTCCCATTGTGACCTGTGTCACTATATAATCTATAGAGGACAAATCCTTTTTATCCTTTGTAGTATCGGGATACACAATCTCCATCACTCTTTCTCTCGATGCACTCTAAGAGAAGCGAGTTATAGGCTTTTGCTTCTTAGCCCCTTTTCTTGGGATAACAGAAAATTCCATTGGTGCAATGGGGACTTTCCTTTTATGCTGACTCAGGTGCTGGGAGATCCATGTTGGACTTAAGGGAGTGGGACCAGAGGTGGAAGAGGGATCAGCTGCAGTGGATGAGGGGAAATGGGTTGAGACACTTGGTGGCGGCATTGAGAGGGAGGCCAAAAAAGTGCTCATGGGAGGAAGGGACACTATAGGGGAGGTAGTCGTGGGAGTGGAAGGGAGCTGAGAGATGAGAGAAGAAATGGTGGGGGACAACTCCGCGAGAGAAGAGAAAATGGAGGAAGAGGAAGGGGGAACGGTAGAAGATGGGGGAGAGGATACGACCAAAGGAATGGTCACTTGAGTCACATGAGGAGGGGGAGAAGGGACAGTGGGAACCTCCATGGTTATAGTAGTGGCAACATCCTGAGTGGATGTGCCCATTGGAACACTCTCTGCCGCTTCTTTCTCCGTGGATACTAGAGTTACAACTTGTTCTTGTTCGGCGGAAGGAGGGCTCTCGTGAGTTTCTTCTTGAGTGGAGCTTGATTCTCCCTCTTTATCCTTGCCTTTTCCCTTTGGCAAATGCTTTCACCTAGCAAGTGCATTGCCCAAAGGGGACGTGGTGAAATCTACTCCAAGGTAGATAAGGCCATTCATTCTGCACCAATGCTCTGTTCGCCGTAGTGTCTCCTTAACCCTTACTAAGGTGCCTTTGTCTTGTCAATTTCGGCAAATGGCTAGTTGTCCCCATCCGTGTCTAGATATACCTGATCAACTTCTTGATCAGTTGTTTGTTAACCTTTTGGAACAATGGCCACACCATATTGAATAATCTCTGTCAGGGCTAGGCGGGAGTGATCCTTTTTCCTGAGTTCGACCTCATGATACAGGTCGATGTAGATGTCCTTGATCTGTGGAACATGGATCGGATCGAGTTTTTCCTTTGGGAGGTAATTTCTTGGATCATAGGTGGGCCTTGCCGGGAAATTGTGTTTCAGGTTAAGCAGCTCCAGTTCTGTAAACATTTCCAGGTCTTTGGTGTGAGAAGTATAGGTATACCTGCCCACTGTGAGGGGAAAAGGAGTTATGCCCTTCTTCCTTTTCAGGCACTTCTCATGATATGTTATGAGCTATTTGGATAGCTCCAATAGGATCAGCTTAGGGCCAGCATACCTTGGCAATTTGGTGGGCTCCCCCAAGAAGTTAGCTGCTCTGAGATAGGTGAAGGTGGGGAATTGGGTAAATAATGCCCCCCACTTCTTAGTTGTTGTGACTATGCTCTTGGTCATCCAACCATGAGTCATATTTGGCCTCAAAAGGTAGATGATGTCGTAGAAGAAAGCATCATTGATCTTGGTAAACTGTGAGATGTTGTTCTCCAGCTTCAACTCGGGGTAGTATTCATATATTTTCACCTGATGCCAAACCCCGCATCAGCTCATTGCTGGATAATCCCTCTCTGAGGCTGCAGTGTAGACTACGTAGGAGTTCATATAGAACCTCCCCATTGTGGTGAGTTGTTGGAGTTGCTTAGAGATGGTGCTGCTTATGATCTCTACCCACTCAAAGCGTTGATCAGGCACATTCTTATTCATGGTTTCCAGGAACTTGAGCATCCATTTGTGAAAGTAATGGGCATCAGAAAGCCCAAATACTCTGACTTAGGAAGGTGATGGTGTCACTCAGTTCCTTAGAGAAGTTGCTACGGTGAATAACCTGCGGCCACCTGAGTTATCACCTTCTTATTCTTCAAATATACTTCATTCCTCAACTGCATGTATTTGTCTTCGTTATCCTCCCACACCTTGATGCAGTCCTCTTGGCTTACAGCCACAAAATGTCGGTGGTGGGGAATACCTAGCATGATTTCGAAGTGCTGGGGCTATGAGGTTGATTATAACCTCGCCCTTTTCATTCTCGACACATCTTGTGTCTTTGTTATTATAGCGAGCCACCACCATCATAAACTCGTTATTTACTGCACTAACGGGGATTCCCCCAGCAAAATGCAGACCACTGCCCACCAGTTTGTCCATCCAAGGATTTCCTGTGACCCTCCTGGTCCTGGCCCAAAAATCATCCATGTCGATGTGGCCAAGTTCGGAATCTCTGAAGTCTAGGTCACATTCTGCCTGGGACTCGGGCATTCTGACCCCTTTGATATTTGTATTTCATCTCTTCCTCTGTAATCTTAGCCTTAACCTTTGACTTGGTTGGCCTTTTGCTTGATGTAGACATATGTGGATCTGAGTTTAGTTGTTGATCTGTAAGAAGAAGAAGCGAAGTCCAACGCAGAAGAGCCATGTTAGCTGTCAGATCTTCCATTAAAGCTTTACAGAATGAGGAGTTAGCAATTTAAAAGCCTCTGGGGCGCAAGGCACAGGAAATTTGCAGGCTACAGGGTCAGAAAAGTATGGTGCACTAAAGCGGAGTGTTGCAAGGAAGAAATCGGTGCTAAAGGGCTCAGGGGTGCACGAATTTTGCATATAACATCATTGTTGTTGTAGACAGGGGTGCGCCTGCACCATTATATGAGGTTTTTTATACTAGGACGCAAATAAGTTGGTGTTGCATGGAAGTAGGATGCGCCAATGGCGCAGGTATGTAACATGGAATTTTGGTGTGCCAAGGGACGCAGGATAAATGTGTGTAGCACTAACTTTATGTGTGCAAAGGGGTCCTTTGGCGCGACACAGGAAAAAATTACATAACAAGCTTTATTGTTGCAAGAAAGATTGCGCAAGCACCTGAGAGGTTTTTCCTGGTTTTGTATGGCGCAAAAAAGGTGCGTGATTCAATCAGGGTCAGTGCGCCATTGGCGCGACTGTGTTTTTTGTAACAGGAATGGAGTTTGCGCCAAAGGAAAATCGTGGGTGGAAAAGATGACTTTTTTAGGTTTCTTGCCTCTTGAGTTTGTGATTTTTCAGGTTTTACCGACATGATCTGACAGCGAGGGGTACATAGCAAAGAGGTCTGGATTCATTTTTTAGATAGAGCCCTCTTGGCCAGTAGCTCTCGAAAGAGGGTGAAATCGACCTGGGAGGGAATATTTGCATAAACGGGTAGGAGGGGTTCATGGTTTCCTCAGATTCATTTCATCATACTTCACAAACGACCAACAAAAACAAAAACACAAGAGAAGCAAGGACCACTTACCCGAAATATATAGAATGAGAGAAATGAAGTCTTGGGGTCCATGAACACGACACGAGGATGCCAGGTGCGCTGTACATTAGGTGCAAAGGAATAAAGTTTTCACGTGTTTTTGAATTATGAAAATGACAGGGCAGATGTGCCTATATATAGCCAAAAGTGTAATAAATGCGCCAACCACTTTTTAAAGGGGTGCAATAAAACATATGTCGACATGGAAAAATTTGCGCCCAGTGGCATGGATATGTTTTTGTCAACATGAAATTATCTGCGCCTTAAGCACAAATTTAGGATTGTCGACATTGGATTTTGAGCACCTTGGCACTAACCAAAATATGGCGCAACAATTTTTGTTGTTGACAGGAAGACACATGTGCCTTGGCGCAAGACCTTTGAAAGTTCGCACCGTCACGGGGAGGCGCAACAATTGTTGTGTCAACACTTCAAAGGGTGCACCAAAGTGAAATAAAGGGGGCACAAATTTACCCCTGTATTTCCTCATAGATGACAAAAGATGCGCCCAGCTCAAAAGGGACCAAAATTACTAAGTTTGAGAAACAAAATGTTCCGGAAAGGAATTTTACACCATTCCAAACTTCTTGAGGGACCTCGACGAGGAAGCAGAATTTTTTTTTTGGTAAGGTTACCTACAAAATTTCCCTTGTCAATTTGGAACAGGATAATACTATTGCAGCTTGAAGATGTGTACGATCAATCTCCAATGGCACTCCCGACCCCCTGAAGAGTTTGGTAAAGAATGTCTTTGTGTACATTGGATATCTTCAGAAGATCTAAGATCAAAATCTTAGTAGACATCTTCTCAAGTTGCTCTAAGAGATTTTATTTACCCATTTGTGGGGTTGATGAAAGAAGGTTCTGGAATCACGAGGCAGGCACACCTTGTTACCACAACGCAATCCTTTCCTTTGATTTGGATGGTGTTAACATGGTCAGTAGGAGAGTGAATACATCCAATAAGTGAATCATAATGATTGTTGTTTTTTTTGGTGTATAAGTAATTCCCTTCTTTATAACCTTGGGATGACTCTCCCATGATTCGGCTTTGACTTTTCTGATTTATCATGGTTAGGGAATGGCTCTTTATAAATCCCCATTTTCTCGTTGGGTGTCTGAGTTTTTCCTGGGTCGTCCACCTCTATCTCCCCATTGTCGATGAGGTCTTAAATATAATGACGAATACACATACATTTGTCTATCTTATGTCCCTTGACATGATGCATTTCGCAATATTCATGGCTTCTTGTACCATGAAGGTTTGGGAGCATTGTCATCAAACAGTTGAAAATCGTAGGATATTTCATCATGTGAGCCGCATCCAATTGTTTTAGTATAACTAACAAAGGTTCATTAAGAGAGGTGAACGTTCTTTTTTTTGGTGGTGGTTGAATTGGTCCTTTGGTTAGTTTAAAAGGTTGACTGGTTTGGACCGTTTGTACACGTTTGGAATCAGTGATCCCATCTCCCACCACATTTTTTTTGTTAAAAACCTTTGATGCTTCTCCAAGTGGATTTAACATTTTGATTATCTTTAGATTAGGATTTGAGAGTTCCTTTTGCAATGAGAGATTTCTCTATCTAAACCCCTTTTTCGATGACCTCCTCAAAAGTGTGAACATAATGCATTTGGAGGTGGTAAGCTATATCCAGATTGTAGGTTGGGTACAAAAATACTAACCAGCTATTTTTAGGGAAAGCGCAAGGAAAGCGACTAGCTATCCCTCTCTGCCTTTGGAGGAAGCTGGAAAAAGTCTCACTAGGGCGTTGTTTAGCACCACATAAATCTGCCATGGTGACATCACTGTCTATGTTATACGAGAAGTGATGCACGAACCTTTCTGCCAATTCTGTTCAAGTGAAAATTGATCCCCGAGGCAAACGTGTAAACCACTCCAATGCTTGACCTCCTAGAGTCTTGGGAAAAAGTCTTATGAGATAATTATCACTATAGGACACCTCTTGACATGCCATATAGAAATCTTTGACATGATCCCATGGATCTCCCTTTCTTTTATATTTGTCAAATTTTGGCATATTGAATTTCTTAGGAAAGGGTTAAAGGGTCATAGTCTTGTCAAAATGATAGGGAAATAATTCTTCATATTGATACTTTCTAACACTCCCTATATTGCTCTCTTGAGGATTTGCAAGTGTTACTTTCATAGACTATACTTGTTTTCTTGTGCGAGTAATTGTTCTCTAGTGGGAGAAACAGGGATATATACTCGGTGATACCTCGTATCATCTTCTTCTTGAGTTTTCTCTATGGAATTCATTGATCTTAACCTTAGGCCTTGAATTTTGAACATTTTTTCTTTCTTCCTTATGTACATGAGAGGTTAGCTAAAGCTAATTTTCAGCTTAGGCTACTAACCTGTTGTTGAATTGTGGTTTCTTCTTCTAAAGGTTCCTCCTCTTCCTTGTTTTGCGGAGGTTCTTTACCATTCTCATGTCCCGTCATGTTTTTACATGGCACGTTGATAAAGGGTATTCTATGTCCCACCACTTTATCATTTCTTGCATTGGAGGTAGAAGCATGTCCATGTATCAAAATACCCTCCATATTGATAAGGGGTCGTTCTTCCTCATTAGAGTTATTCACATGTGGGATTGTTTCACTTTCAGTGGGCATTTTGGCCCCTAATTCCATGACCTGTGCTAGCACTCTATCCTTATTTCTGAAAATAAACTTGTCTAATAAAGTGGGGTCAAAGTCAAATTCTGACGTGTGGGGATTCCAATTCATTACCACTATGATCGACCATATCTTCTATCTCTTTTTCCACAGAAAACAAAGGCCCTAGATCATGTCCAATGAAAGGGTTTGACCACTGTCTATTGGAGGCTTCCTAATCTTTGTTTGTTCTTTCCTCCTATGTTTATTTCTTGAGTCCTAATTGTGTTTTGGGAGCCATGATTTGTGACAGTTTCACTAAGGTAAATTGTAAATGTGTTCAAAACTCTGTGACCACACCTAAGTGAAATGCAAGATAAATTGTCAAGAATATGAATGAATAACAATGTGAGAATACCAATGTGATAGAGTGATAAATCACGGTGACACAAATGTTTGGTATCAAAAGCCTATTCAAATGAAGTACCTTTCTAGAATACGTCTCAAAAATAGTTTAGTGTCGCAATATAATTAACAAGATGTTCTCACTTATGAAACCTCAAGTTCAAGCGAATGAACAAGACGTAAGTAAACACAAAAATTCAATGTGACCTCCTAATAAGATATACTAGAAGTGAGCTCAAATTCGATTAATACCTATATCCCAAAAAGTGCCAATTACAATTTGTGAGTGACACAACAATATCACCAAGATATGTTAACCAAACTTTGTGAGAAAGTAAGGTATTGATATCAAGATGCTATTGATACAACACGCACAAATGGTAACACGTAGCACTCTTTAAAATCGAGGTAATAATAGAATCGAACTAAAAGCTCAAAGTATAGCTAGGAATAGTTAAAATGTGTGTAGCACAAGCTTACAATATAGATATTTAGGTCAAGCTTACAAGAAACAAGATGTAAATATCAAAATTGTAGTGATACAATACAAACAAGGTAACCCTTCTAAGGAAGTTCAAAGATGAACCACGCCTAACTACAATGATGATCTTAACGTGGGTATCAAGATCACAATGGCAACCAATGATATGAATATGTCTCCATGCACTTTAGACATTTAACTTACCTAGCCGGAAACATGGATGGGCGTAAGCAGACAAAAAATTGGCAGAAATAATTGATTGGTAACACAGAGGTAGTCACCTTTCTCTTGATCAACAAAGTGTCTAAAGAATGTGAAGGAATCAAATCAAAAATGGGGACAAAAAATGATGGCTTCACTTGGCAGAGTTTCGCCTCACGTTAAGGCAAGTGAAAAACTAAGCAAAAGTAATGTGTCACACGTTTCGCGGTAAAAAGATGGTTCACAACTCAACATTGTTTTAGAATGGTCAAAGTGGGATCCTAGCCAAACTATATTTTCCTAGGTGGTTCTCTCATCCTAGGTGTTACAAAATTATCCAAGAGCGGGATGATTTACCCAAATAGTCCCGACTATCTTAGGAGTATCTCGACTTTTCCCCTTTCAAGCATAGTGGGCAGTAAAATGCATCCATCATGTACTTAAAAGGGTTGCATAGGGATAACTTGTAACGCTATCTCACAAAGGAATGACTACTCAGGTAGGTAGTGTGGAGCACTTCCCATTTCGTACACAAGGTTCCCTCTTACGTGGACTACTTTGGGGTTCCTGAAACCACCCCCATTGTTGTAGTTTAAGGCGTTATGCCAAAGGGGTTATGTTCCAGTTGAGCGGAGAGGGACGTACCCTTTTCTGAAACTTGTAATACAGTGTTTTGAATATTTTGTTCTTTTTATCTTGTTTAATTAGGTGTGGTTTGCTCGAACATATTTTGGCAACCTATATAACAATTGTATTAGTAGTTTTTGACTTCATTTCAATTCCTCCTTTATTTGACAAGCGAGGTGTTTTGGTCCTATATGATGATTTTTAGTATTTTTCCATCAAAAAAGTAAACACCATTTCTAATTCTCTAAATATGCATCCAAGGACGCAAGAGAAGAGCATACGTGATGTTTCAAAAATCTAAAAAGATATCAAATGGAAAACACTTTAATTCAAACACACCAAGTTAACCAATTTCAATTCAAATATTCCTAACAACCTCAAAGCATCAAAAAGGACCTAAGAATTGTTTCTGATTCCCAAGATCTTGCCCCAAGGGACACGAGGGAAGAGCATACATGATCTTATTCTGATAAGTAAACATGCACAGGATTTATCTAATCAAGTAAAAGCATGTAAAAACATCCTATATAGAACTATTTATCGATATAAACCCTAATTTTTTATCAAGTAGTGAAGCTCCCTAAATATCCTAAATGAGGTATCAAACCCTAACCATGGGTGGGATACTTTGCAAAACAAACGTTAGTTGGGTTATGGTCACCCCCATGCATAATTGACGGTTAGAATACTTTGTGTGTTCAATGAAAGATTTTGCAAAGAGCTATGGATATGGGGCAAGACCCCAAAGCTTTATGCAAAAGACCCTCAATGGGCCATATGATAAGAAATGAGCAAGGAATCCTATTTGCATGTATTAAAACTTTAAATAAGCAAGAAATCTAACAAATAACTGTGTGCATGTGTTGTTTTAAACTAATGCTAATATAAGTAAAGACTAACACCTAAATAGCCTTAATTAGCATAAATTAAACAACATACTAAGCACCATCAAGATAAGAATTAAACAATGTTAGATGTAAACATTCATCATATACAAAAAATTTGAAACTAACAATGTTTAAGCATCTAAATCCTCTGTTCTTTAATAACAAATAAATGAATAGGCCTAAGTAGGCTCCATGGCAATAAAAAATGGTTGTCTTTAGTATTCCAAGAACCTAGGAATGAGGGCTTATCAAAGTTGGGCTACAAGACCCTTTTGACACCTTCCATATGACCTAAGCACTTAGGAAAGAGGCTTAACTCTCCAAGATGATGAACTCTCAAAAAAACAAAGGAAATCTTTTAGTCTATTTTTCTATATGCTTTGCATTTGTCTTCTCGAGAAGTTTAGGTGTAGGTATAAAGGTAGAAGGAGGGCTCCTTATATAGCCCAATGGATAAAGGAAACACTTCATCCCTTTGTATATGGGATAAAGGTAAAACATGATTAGGAATGGATAAGGTTGCTTTATAAAAGGTAACCTTATTTTAGAAGGGTTTAATTTATGCTTAGCAAGTCATGGGAGTTGGGGGGTGTTTTAATTAATCAAAGGTGATTAACTAATAGGTAGATGTAAGCTTATAGAAGCTAATTAGAGGAATATTAGTACGATTTAAGCTATTAGAAGGGGAATAAGTCAATTAAATATTGATTTATTGATTAAATGGAAGGGAAAGATAATTAATTAATATTAATTAATTAGTCTAGATGGATGGGGTGATTAATTAACGGAAGGTCATTAATTAGGATGTTAGCTGGATAGGTGACTTAATTAATTAGTGTATTGTAATTAATTAATGATAGTAAGAGAGAATATGAGTGTTATTGACAATATGTCATCAATTTATGAGTAAGGAGATAATTAGTGCAATTTAAGTATTTAAATTGCTCTGGCGTGATTATGGGTGTCTAAGCAATCAGTTTTTTTATTTACTCCATGAGGGTGAATGAATCTCACTAAATGGCTACATGGCCAAGTTTTAGCTATTTCATTACTAACCTATCATGGGTGGAAGATGAAGCTATTTTAATGGTGGATGACCCAAGATCAAATGCCTTTTAGCTTGGCTAATGCAAATGAGCTCTTAAGCTTTCTTCGGCTTGTTTTGGCTTTATCTTATGTAAAGTTGTGTCTTTGAATGGGTAGGCTTAGCCTTATATTTATAGTTTTCCAAATGGAAGAGTTTGGAATTTTGGGTGCATGTGGAACTAAAGTCTAAAAATAACTTTAGGATTATATTAGGATAAACATGCTTTAGGCTTAGTTAAGCTTGGTTTAGGCTTGTTAACTAGGGTTTAGGCTAGTTAAACTTTGATTAGCAAGTGATTAGAGACTCTTTGAGAGTTGGGAGGGGTCTGGATAGCCAATTGTGACTAATAGAAGCCTACAAAGCTAATAGAAGTGGTCTAGAGAGAACTATGGAGGTTCTGAATGGTCGAAAGGAGGAATGTTTAGCTAATAAGAGAGATATTAGACAAATAAGTTGATTATAGGAGGAATATGAGCTATAAAGTGTTGTGAATGGACATCCGAGAATGGAGTGAAGTAGGGAGAATTTAACGAAGTTTCGTCAATCGGCTGAATGGGAGGAAATGCTAAGTGTAAGCATATTTTAGGTGTCTACATTTTGCCCTCTTTAAGGTGGCGTAAGTGATGTCACTTCAAAGAAAGTAGAAAAACATAAACAAGTAGAAAATTTTGAAGGGATAGAAGAAAAATGAGTAGAATTGAGGATGCCCCCCTCGATTGTCAATGGGGTGATAGAAGAACTCGATTGACGATAAAAAATATGACAGAAAGAGAACATAAGAAAGAATAGTGTGGAGAAGAAGAAATGGGATAGAAGAAAAATGAGAATGAGGAAGGGGGATTGAGCCAACATCCATCCAGTTCCTTTTAAACAACTTTATTTTTCATCATATTGCTAATGATCTTCATCATCGGTCCTTATAAAAAAGAATGAATAAAAGTGTAGTATGACATTGAAATCCATATACGAACAAATTTCCATTGCTAAAAACACCAACTCCATGCAACATACAAAATGCAATGCAATACGAGAAAGTAAAAGATGCCTAACTCCATGCAACATACAAAATGTAATGCAATACAAGAAATTAAAAGATGCCTAACTCCATGCAACATACAAAATGAAATACAATACGAGAAAGTAAAAGATGCCTAACTTCATCCAACATACATAATGCAATGCAATACGAGAAAGTAAAACAATCCAAACCTAACAAAGAAACAAGATGTGATGTTTTTGTTATCGAGCTTCAGTTCCAACCTGTGTGAATTAACGACAAGGGTTATAATGGTGCCCCAAGCAAGGATACATGCAAGGGGAATAATGGAGGACACTTCGGTCCTATGAAAAAACAATGTGCACTACGAAACAATTCCAAGCAACTCATTGTGCCCCAGAGTACAGACGAAGTAAGTAGTTTAACTTTTGTTGATGGGGGTAGATCAAGATGATCCGCAAGTCACACACTTGAACAAGTGAGAACCAAAGAGTGATGTTTTGTAGGATGATTTTAAATTTTTAGAATATTTATAAAACATATTTGAATGTATATTGTGATTTTTCTAACGTATTCGAATGTTTTTGTGATTTTTCTAAGTTTTTCTGAAACTATGTACAGGAAGATGAGGAAGCAAGGATGACCCTAGAGATATATGGGATGTACAAGAGCATAAGGCCACGTGCATACAAGAAATGTGAAGATGCAAAAAGGCCCCAGCGATTAGGTGGCAGTATTCAAAGGAAAACTCTTCACAGGTATAAGTGAGACTCAAGGCCATTATGGATAGGTTCAACATGATGATGAACGTAAACCAATGAAGTGTTGGGAAGAAGCAAGGATGCCCCCAGCGTAAGTTGGCCTAAAATCACATGATAGAAAGGAAAGGGAAGATTATTTTCATGAAAGGGGAAAAAGGTGTCTGAAAACATCGAAAAAAATTAATCTTATACACATTGATGTTCTGAATGAAGTAGAAGAACGATGTGAATGATATGAATGTGTCTTAGAAGCCTCGTGATGAAGAAGTGATTAGCCAAAGGCACAAATTGTGAGACAAGATATGGACTAAAGAAAGAGTTTGAACAAGGTCCAAAAATGACACTTGGTAACATACTAATCCTACTTACTCATAGAGATCCAGCGTGTGCACATGGAATTAATCACCTCTTGAAGGGAATATTTAATAGACATTAAGTGAATACACCCTAGCCAATGTGTAGGAATGATTTATTTTGATAGGTGATAGGTGATTTGTGAATGAAAGGTGAAAGTATAGCCATACATTGCTCTACTGCCAGTTAGGCATCCATAGCCCCGACAGAGATGTATTTGATTCTAATCACAACATTTCTCTACTACCAGACAGGCATCCATAGCCCTGATAGAGATTATTAGAAATACCCTAAGAGAGAGTAATATATAAATTTGCTTTTGCTTTGTAGCTTTTAGCTTCTGATTTTTTTGATTGATTTTGATTCTTTTACTTTCTACAAACTTATTTCAGCTCCCTTATTTGACAAGGGGTTAAGAACCATAATGGCTTGATGGAAGGAAATGGAAGTGAATGTGATGACATCATTAGATAGTGTAAAAAATTATGTCCAAAAGTTCTTCACAACAAGTTTATTACATGTTGAATGTGATAGGATCTCTAAGAGGTCAGTCGTTCGTTAATTTACCAAGGTGATAAAAGACCAAGATCAAACAAATACCATAGAGATAAATGTCACAAAATGTGTGCAAAAATGCTAACCACAATATCATTGAAGGGATGAAAATGGAAGAAATACTTACAGAATAACAAGATGGAAGAGAAGAAAGAAACATCCATGTGTATGCAATACCTGATTGCAATGTTTGATCTTTGTACCTTTGATTTTTCTTTTGTTTTCTCATTTTTTTATATTTTTGAATTTTTTTTATTTTTATATTTTTTATAGTTTTTGGAAAGTTGGGACCAACAAAGTCACTCTGTGTGATAAGATCCAACAACAATTTTTGCGACTTCCTTCATAAGGGATACTAGGTGTGTTTGTTTATCAAGCATAATGTTTTCTCTTATCTCAATGATTGAGGTGATCTCGTAGTCAACAAATAGCTGTGATTTATAATGAAACATGTACTTTGTATGTGGGAGATTGAGTTCCCTATCCAGAGGTTTCTGCACTTTACGCCATACTTGATGGTTGTGTTGGTGTTCGTTCTTGAATCGCACTTGATTAAGAATTTTGATATTTTTTGAGTTATTGGGGGCTTTCAAGCTCTTTTTGATTTGATCTTGATAATGAACCTGTTTTGGTTTCTTATAAGCTGACGTGTGACTTTTTTGGCCTCGAGAAGGAGAAGAAGGAGAACATTGACATTTAGAACTGATGTGAGAAATGACTGCGGGCTTGCCACAACCATTAATAGAAGAAATATATGATGGATGAAAAGGATACGGTCCAAGAATTGAAGAGGATGGGCAACGAGGAGGCGAGCCACTAATAGAAGATGATGAAGGTCTACTAGAATATGGCCCTAAGATGGAATAAGTTGGGCTACGCGGACATGGCCCAAGAATAGAAGAATATGATGAAATGTTGCTAGGGTGTGGCCCAAGTATAGATGAGGAGGGACTAATCGGAGGTATCCCATAGATAGAATAGGATGAAGGGCTACTATGATGTGGCCCAAGAATAGAAAGTAATGGGCTACCAAGAGGTAACCCACAAGTAGAAAATGGAGGGCTACTAAAATGTGGCCGCAGAATAGAAGAAGCTGATGGGTTACTTAGCAGTGACCCAAGAAAATATTTTGATTGAGAAATGATGATGATTAAGGAATGATTGGGTAACGAGAAGATAGGCCATGGCTCAATGTCAGACCCCGACATCTCATCATGATCAAAAGAAGGTGAAGATGGAATAGAAGAAGAATCAAATTCCATGAACCTAGGATTTTCCTCTATGTTCTATCGAAAAGGATCAACTTCTTTTCCCCAATATGCGAGCATATCAAGTTCTAGATAGAATCCTTGTTTGCAATCCTCTAAAGGGATATCATCATGTACTATGATTGTTTCTTAATTCTGAGAGAAATCAATCAGTAGAGGTTGTTTTTCTTCGGCCATAGAAGGTTGAATAGAAGAAACAAGTCCGATAAGTGGGGATGAATGATTAAAAAAAGAATATGACTCAAGAGAGGAAGTAGGATTGGTGGTAAGCATCTCATGAATAGATGATTTAGATCTTGACCTATGTCATTTTTCTAGAAGACGACGTAATGTAGATTAGAAATTAGGATCACATAGCCATTCGTTAAGTTGCAATGTAGGATTCGAATTAGATGATTGACTATTGGGAATCCAAGTTATGGAACTCTTCGTGGGAGGAAGAGGTCGTTGAGATGAATAATGAAGGAGGTCCTACGAAGAAAGCGAGGACTGTGACTCAAGAACCGAATTAGATGTTTGATCGATGGAACTTGGAGTCACACGAGTCTTCAAAGGAGGAAGACATCATTGAGGTGATTGGGATTGAAGGTCCTACAAAGGAAGGGAGGACCGTGATTCAAGATTTGATCAGGGGTATCCGAACAATAGTTGGGATCTGATTCTTCAAAAGAAGGGTAGGAATCCGAATGGTAGTTTGGATCTAAATCAGAAGAAGAAGAAGAGTGGGGAAGCCTGAATAATAATTTAGATTAGAAGAATCCAAACCATACCACCAACTATGAGCTGAAGGTGGGGAACAGGGTACCCGATTGGGCTCTCTAGCACGAAGAAACCAAATGAGGTTTAGTTGTAATGGGAATCTTTTGATTTGAATTGCTAAACCTAGGTTCCGTATTGTTGTAAATGTGAAAAACCATGTGAGTCTATCATTTCTGCTGTCATTTTAAGCACAAAATTTCTAGACCTAGATAGTGGGATGAAACTTCTTCAAAGGGAAGGAAGTGACATGTCACTTCGAGTAGCATAATGGAAACCAACTAGACATTTTGTAAGTATGGAGATGCGTGCATGATTTTTCGAAGAAGTTCTAAGGAAAATAGACATTGTGATGACATAATCTCAATGAGATCAAATGGGATTGTCCTAGAAAATAATTTTTTCCAATCAACAAGGAAATACACCCTATGTAAATGGACATGCAAAATGATAGTTTGATGCCAAGATGATCAACACAATGTCAATATTTATGTCAAGTTTGAAATTAAAAAGGTTGTAAATATTAATAAAGGGTAGATGTGAATCCCAATCAAAGGATATAACGACACCGTTCAACAACCAACAAGGCCAAAATGTTAAAGGGAAAGGTTTACAAATGTAAGCCACATAACCACACTAATTGGACACATTAATCAAGCTTTATGAAGAAGCAAGATATTAGTGTCAAAGTGGTATCAAAACGATGCAAACAAAGTAAGTGACACATTTAAAAATTTGGGACAATGTTTGAAATAAAAACAAGTCAAGGTATATTGAGGATGTGTTAAAATGTGTGCATCATAATGCCACAATGCAGATACTTAGATCACGTTTACGAAAAACACAACATAAGTATCTTAATTGTGTCAATACAATTCAAACAAGGTAACACGTCAAAGGGAGATCAAATGATGAATCAATCTGAACTATGATGATGATCTTGAAATCAAGATCAAGTGATCATTAAAGATATGAGGACACATCCACACACTTTAGACGTTTAACAACTCAGCCGCCAACATGGATGGGTTTTAAACGGACAAAAAAGTGATGAACACTATCTATGACAACACTCCTAAAAGATGCCTTCTCTTGTCCTAAATGGGCAGCAAGAATGCAAAGGTGTAGATCAAAAGATGAAAAATAAACTAAATGCCACTTGGGTAGAGCTTCACCTCATTCGAAGGCAAGAAAGAAGCTAAGCTAAGTGAAAACGTCGTCTAATTTCCTTGATGAAAGGCACTTAGATCCAACTTAAGTGGATTCTTTTCCTTGTTCAAAAAACAAGGTTTTGAATCCAAACAAGTTATCACTTCTTGATGGCCAAGATGCGATAAAGGACTAGCAAAGTGGGCCTCAAGACAAAATGGCCTCCTTAATAAGTACTCTCAACTAGTTGTTACAAAGTTGTCCTAATCGAGTGTGATTTACCCAAAAAGTCGCAATGACTAATTTGGGAGTATCTCGGCTTTACTTTACCCCCTTCAAGCATAATGGGCAATAAATACGTCCATGTTTACTCTCACTAGGGTCACCATACGGACAACCGATAACTCTAACTCACAAGGCGTACTAGTCAAGTGGGTAAGCGAGGCGCTGCCTATTTCATCTACGAGGTTACACAACAGTGGACTACTTTAGGGTTCCTAGAACCACCCCCATTGTTTTAGCTTAAGGCATTATGCCAAAGCGGTTATGTTCCAGTTGAGCGGAGAGGGACATACCCTTTTCTGAAACCTATAATACAATGTTCTGAATATGGTGTGTTTTTTTATCTTGCTTAACTCAATGTGGTTTTAAGTAGCACACTGTTTGGAAACCTGTAAGAACATGTGTATTAGAAGTTTTTTGCTTGTTTTGACGCCCTTCTTTGACATGTGATTTTGGTCCTACATACCAAGGTTAGTAATTTTCCAAAATGACATATAAATGACATAAGATGTTGTTTTTTATTTCCGAGATTGTCCTAAGATGCAAGGAAAGAGCATACGCAACAAGGTATCTCACTCAAATTTGTAATAAATGGAAAACCCCTGAGTACAATGTGAAAATGACTTCCTTTTAACCAACTTTGAAAGCTAAATAAACTATTTTACAAATATGAAGAAAGTAGTGAGCATTTCTGATTCCCAAGATCACCTAGAAAGGCGCGAGGGAAGATAGCATACGCGATTAAAAATAAAGATGCAAATGTTTTTTATTAAGTTAGCCTAAAAATAATTAGTGTAAAGGAAACCTCTAAACCACTGTTAGAATCCTGCAAGAGTTAGAAAACCAAGAAAATCAAAAAATTCTAGAAATCCATTTTTTTCACTTTTTTAACAGTTTTTAGTAATTTACATTTTTTGGAGGTCTCCATAGCACTTTGGGATTTTTGTGATAGAATTTGGTATACCTAAGGTATCTAAATTTTAGAAGTTCCCTCACAAATTACGCTTCGTTATCTTTCAAGCACCTGTTTAAACTCTGAAAACAAGTTAACGAGTCAAAAGATATGGTCAAAACAAGGAGCACTAAAAATAAAATGGATAAATCTGGACTACTCAGAGACACCTAGGTGCCTAGAATGACACATACGCACCCTATCCAATGGACATGCACCCAAGTAGATAGGTGTGCGAGAAAGAAAAAATTGCAAAGTCAACAGAGTGAAACATGACACCTGTGCGCCCAGAGTGACGCATACGCGCCCCAGCCAATGGATACACGCCCAAGCATAAATTTTTTTTTTTCAAATTTTCACATAGAAAATCCATTTACGTGTACACAACTAGAGAGGAAGATACGTGGCCCAGATGACAGAGAAACATGTGCATCCTTGTAGAGGAAAAATTTACAAATGATGAGGACTACCAGACAGGTACATGCCTATTCTGACGGGGATGTTATGGTTTTAACATGTACGCACCCCTTGTTAACACCTACATGCACCCTGTGAAAAACCTACAAAACTCATGGATTTTCAAATTTTCAAGAGCAAACAGGTTAGTTATTAGTCAAAGTGTCCTATTTCTATATCAAACCCACAAAATACATGCAAATGAAGATCATTTATCTAGGGTTAGAAACAAAAATGACGAAATAAAAAGTGATTTGACCCAAAAAATTGAAAATGAACTGTGAAGAACTCAAAAGACCTCCATTAATGGAGGATGGACATAAGTGTCCCACCGGGCGTGCCAAATGTGTTCAACGAAAGATTTTGCAAAGAGCTATGGATATGGGGCAAGACCCCAAAGCTTTAAGCAAAAGACCCTCAATGGACTATATGATAATAAATGAGCAAGGAATCCTATTTGCATGTATTAAAACTTGAAATAAGCAAGAAATCTAACAAATAACATTAACCTCTATTCTTGAAAGCTTAATAAAATATGCTTACTAAAGACTTAAGCAGTCAGTTTTGTTGTTTACTCTATGAGGGTGAATGAATCTCACTAAATGGCTACATGTCCAAGTTTAGCTATTTCATTACTAACCTATCATGGGTGGAAGATGAAGCTATTTTAATGGTGGATGACCCAAGATCAAATGTCTTTTAGCTTGGCTAATGCAAATGAGCTCTTAAGCTTTCTTAGGCTTGTTTTAGCTTTAGCTTATGTAAAGTTGTGTCTTTGAATGTGTATGCTTAGCCTTATATTTATAGTTTTCCAAATGGAAGAGTTTGGAATTTTGGGTGCATGTGGTACTAGAGTCTAAAAAGCACTTTAGGATTAGATTAGGATAGACATGCTTTAGGCTTAGTTAAGCGTGGTTTAGGCTAGTTAACTAGGGTTTAGGCTAGTTAAACTTTGATTAGCAAGTGATTAGAGACTCTTCGAGAGTTGGGAGGGGTCTGGATAACCAATTGTGATTGATAGATAGCCTACGAATTCAATAGAAGTGGTCTAGAGAGAACTACAGAGGTTCTGAATGGTCGAAAGCAGGAATGTTTAGCTAATAAGAGATATATTAGACAAATAAGTTGATTATAGGAGGAATACGACTAATAAGGTGTTGTGAATGGACATCCGAGAATGGAGTGAAGTAGGGGGAATTAACAAAGTGGCGTCAATCGACTGAATGGGAAGAAATGCTAAGTGTAATCATATTTTAGGTGTCTACACTTTGAAGAGGCCTCAAACCACATGTTGTTCTCTACCAAACATGTGTTATCTAAATAGATGTAAATATATTTGGTAACACTCTTTGATAATGCTTGAGTTGAGTTTGTATCTTGCTAAAATAATTGGAGATGGGATGTTTGAGTTCTTGTAGATGAGATGGGTTAACTCCTTAAACTAGTAAGATGCTTCAAAACTATAGTGATTGTTGGCCTAATGACTTTAGATGTGCTTCTTCAAGATTTATGGATCATGTGGTGCTTTTTACAAGTGTAGGAAGTAATGGTATTAATTTAGTGCCACAATATTTCTAGGTTAGTAAATAAGGTAGTGTTTACTTGATTATATAGGGTTTCATAGGTGATTTATCGAAGAAAAGATGACTTGAAGGGATTAAAAGACCCAAAAAATAAGACAAAATTAAAAACAACATTGGATAACATATCAGTACAAGACCGTATAAGCCAACCAAGACTAGATATAACATACTAACCAAATTGTGTGTCCTTTCCCATGGATGGAAAACATGCAATCTAAATTTTTACACTTTTCAAGTAATGCTTGTATTTGGATTTTATGAATTTTAATATCATAATTTGATGACATGTTAGTGTGTAAGGATAAACAAGCTAGACAAGAGACCTCTAAATGTACTAAGAGGGAATGGAAAGGTTTGTGTGTATCTTAGCAAGAGTGCATTGTCAAAACCAATAATGTCAAATAGTAAATTTCCAATTTTCAGTGTCTATGTTTGTGCCCTTTTAAGTATGAAAGGAAAATTATGTGATAAAAGGGAAACATACACGAGCATGTAAACACACTTTGTATTCACTCAGAGTTTGTTTTACAAGGTCCTGTTGCGTTAGTGTTGTCACGCTCCATGATGAAACTTGCAAAAAAAAGTGTAGTCAACGTTCATAGTAAAGAATTGAACTTTAACTCAAATGTAAAATGTAATACATAAGATTTACTTTTGCACAAAGTGAAATAGAAAGATATGTAAAACATGGAAGGAATACACATGTTTACTTTGTAGAGGGAGATCTTTCCTTTCTTTGTTTGTACTTGAAGATTTAAATTTTTGAGCTTGTTAAAGGATTGGGAGTGATCATCCCCAATTGTGTCAAGCAAAACATAGAGTATTAGGTGTATACAACCAAACACGAAGAGAGAAGAAGAAGAATAAAATTTTGGAACACCCCGTTAAAGAACAAGATTAAGTATCAAAGTCATTAAACAACTATAATATCTTCCCCTTTAGATGCAAGAATAAATGAAGGACTACATATGAAGAACTTAGCTACTTTGATACCTTCCATAACCCCATGGACCACACCATTGCAGATAGATCTAGGCTTGATTCTGTAGATAAGGACACACAATATAAAATAGAATGAGTTCTCCTATGTGCTATACAATTGAATAAAAACTATAATGTATTGAAATGTAGATGAAAGAAAAAGGCTCATGCCCCTAAGATTCTAAAAACTATAATAGAAACTAAATGTCATGGTGAAGGACTTGAGTAGTTTATGCTCCTGTAACTGATCGAAACTAAGTGAAGTAGACCTGAAATTGTGTCAAAAACCTATAGTTGTAGTTAAAATTCCAAGAATACTGAGAAATTTTGTGTAACTTCCCTAGGTAAAACTGTGTGAAAGGGAGAAGACCATACCATAAGGTCCTTACCAAACTACACATTTTTGAACTTATGTTTGTTTGGATTTGTATGCTTGATTGTGTTTCTGAGTACATGTGCCTTGTTTATACCTATATGTTACCCCATAATTCTACCTATGTATGTTGTAGTTGTAGAATATAACTAGATGAATGCCCCCTTTTTGAGGCATGTATGAAGAACCATGTCAAGCACATGGCTCAAAAGAAATAGATGTGTGACCATGCACCAAATGTCTGAGGTACTATAGAATATTGTAGGATGTTGAAGAGGTGGCCACCTTGAAGAGCATGTGTTTATCCTACAAAATTGACAAGGGCAATTTGCAGGTAACTATACCAAAAATTCTGTTTTGACCCCTAGGGAAGTTTGACAACGTTCAAAATAGCCCAAAACTCCCTTTCAAAAAAATCAAGTTGTTTCAGGACTTAGGACTTAGCCATTTTTAGCTAATCCTTCGGCACAGAAATTTTCATGTCAACATGACCAAAATCGTTGCCCTTTTACACTCGGCGCAACTTTACACGTGTCGACATCCAAAATTTTGTTGCGCCCCTTAAAACATCCTTTGTGCACTAAAAATGTTATGTCGACACCAAGAAACTTGCGCTAAGCATTTTTATAAGTGTGAACTTTTCTCATGTCGACACTACCAAAATCACGCCAAAAGTAGTTGGTGAGGTCATAAATGCCAATTTTTCTATAAATAGAAACCTGCCACATGTCATTTTCATGAATTGAAAATTATGAAAGGTATTTTCTCTGTGCGTGTCAGCCATCCCTGTCAGCCCTCGCGTGTCGTTTTTGAGCTTGTGGACCCTGCATCTTTCTTCATCTTTTATAAATCTGGGTGAGTGGCTCCTCTCCCATTTGTGGTTTTCATTTTGTTTATGTTAATCTATTAGGGCTTATATCAAATAATTAAAATCTAAAGAACACATTCAAAATCCCCAACCCAGCTAAAGACCCTCTTTTCCTCTCCCTCTAGATCTACAAATCTAGAAGGGCTCTGCCACTGAAGTAAACCAAAAACCATTTATACCTGCTTGTTGCCTTGCCAACAAATGTCTCTTTCTTGCCATCAAATCCAAATCCAAATCAAGAAATCAAGAAATTGATCAAACTAGTTAACTGTTATCCTTTGGTATAATTTTCAAAGATGTTACACACTCAGAAAGTGCACCAAGAAAATATGGAGCACTATTTTTTCCCTGTAACCTCTTCCAAAGTTGTGCTTTGGTGCACTTTACTATCATGCAACATAACCTTTTTTCGCACCTAGCCAAAAAATACACTTAGCATATTTTTGTGAGGTGCAAGCTGCAACTTCCACAACATTGCCATGACATGTTGTATGCTACAGATCCGTGCCCTGTGCTTTACCCTTTGGCACTGAAATTTTTCATGTAACACCTCTCAAAATTGTGCCTTTTCAAACTTGGCACAACTTTTCCCATGTCAAACTTGGCGCAACTTTTCCCATGTTAACACTTTCCCAAATGCGCCAAAGCATAAAAATCCCCTGTAGCCTGATGTGAACTTGCGCCTTGCGCCCCGAGGCTTAAATTTGTTCGTTCTTCCTTCTGCAAGCTAAACTTAACTATTTTCTCACACATTCTGAAGGTGTTCTGTTATTCTTCAAACTTTCATTATGAATAACATGACAATTGACATGGCTCTTCTATGTTGGACCTTCTTGATACTTCTTGCAGAACAACAACATCCATTCTTGAACTCACATATGTCTTCGTCAAGCAAGAAACTAACTAAAGCTAAAGCTAACAGTTAGAGAAAGAAATGAAGTACAAGTACCAAAGAGTTAGAATGCCTTACTCATATGCCGAGTGTGACCTTGACATCTGAGACTCTGAGCTGGGTCATATTGACATGGATGATTTATGGGTAAGGACCACCAAGGAAAACAATGGCCCGTGGATGAATAAGTTAATAGGCAGTGGATTGCACTTTGTAGTTGGGCTTCCAGTGAGTGTCGTAAATAATGAGTTTATCATGTTGGTTGCCCGATGTTATAACAAAGACACTAGATGTGTCGAAAACAAAGAACACCAGACAATCATAAACCTCATAGCTTGTCACTTTGAGATGATCCTGGGCATTCCTCATCACAGGCAATATGTGGAAATAAGTATTGAAGACTGAAAGAAGGCATGGGATGATAATGAAGATCAGTGCATGCAGATGATGAATGAACTCTATCTGAAGAACAAGAAGCTCGGTGACCAGATGGCCACAAACCATCCACCGTAGTGATTTTAATGAATAATTGAGTGATACAATCACGTTCTTAAACAAAGTATTTGGGCTCCCTGATGCCCATTATTTCCACAAGTGGATGCTGAGATACCTAGAGAATATGAGCAAGAACGCACCTGATCAACGCTTCGGCTAGGGTGAAATCATAAGTGACACCATCTCACAGCAGCTTCAACAAGTTCTAACAACTAGGAAGTTCTACATGAATTCCTACATTGTATACGTTGCTGCATCAGAAAGGGATTTCGCAGGGTTAACTCGAAATGGGATATGGCCCCAAGTCAAGATATACGATTTCTACCCAGAGCTAAGGCTCGAAGCCAGCATCTCCCAGTTCTCCAAAATAAATGATGCCTTCTTCTATGAGGTATTCTATTTGTTGAGACCAAACATGAGACACAGTCAAACCAACCCGAGTGTGATTGCTGCTACAAAGAAATGGGGAGCATTGTTTCACACAATTCCCCACATTCACATACCTCAGAGCTATAAATTTTGAGGGAGAACTAACAAATGCTACCAAGGTTTGCAGGGCTGAAGCTGGTCCTCCTGTAATTTTCAAGGCAGTTAATCACTTATCATGAAAAGTGTATGAAGAGAAAGAAAGGAGGAACTCCATTCCCCCTTACAGTTGGCCGATACACCTTCCCTACACTTGCTAAAGCACGGGAGATGTATGCTGAGCTAGAGCTGCTGAATTTAAAGCACAACTTCCCAGCAAGGCTGACCTTTGACTATCGGAGTTCCCTCCCGAAGGAAAAAATTGATCCCATCCATGTTCCTAAGATCGAGGACATTTGGATAGACCTAACCCATGAGATAGACATTAGGTAGAAGGATCACTCCTGGTTGGCTCTGGAGGAGATCATCCACTATGGCGTCACCATTGTCCCAAAGAAATTCAAAGAGACTGATCAAGAAATTGATCAGGTTTACATTGACACAGATGGGGACAACTGGCCATTCACAGAGATTGATAGAGCTAAAGTGCCAAAGACCATTCAAGAAAGGGTTAAACCCACATTGCAGTGCACCAAACATTGGTGCAATTAGAATGGCCTTACATACCTCAGAGTTGACTTCACTACTTCTCCTTCAGGCAGTGCACCTCTAAGGCCGGACCGTGTGCCAAAAGGAAAAGGAAAATAACAAGGTGGGAGAGCCAAGCAGACAAGAAGAAACTCCTAAAGGCCTTCCTCCTACTTCTAAGAAGTAAGTAGTCAACCTGGTGTCTCCAGGTAATGAAGAAATAACAGATGTTTCAATTGATACATCCACCTGGGGATGTTATCAAAACTGCAACTACTGAGGTACCCAATCGTTCCTTCTTCTGCTCCTCCTTCCCCTCCTAGTCATTCAAGCATCTATTCCTATGGATGTGTCTTCTCCTCTCCCTTCCTCCCTTCCATCTCCCACCTCTTCCATCTTCTCCTCTCTCGCGGATCTGTCACCCAATATTTTCTCAATCCTAATGAAGATCCCTTCTGTTTCCACATCCTTCTCTTCTCCATTGGTAACTCTAGGCCCCATAAGCATTGGTGCATTGGACTCCCTGTCAATGCCACCACCAAGTGTTTCAACACACTTCCCTGAGGCCTCTACAGTTGCTCCCCCTCTCACTTCTCATTTCTTCTTCTTCCTCCACTCCCACTCCCATAAGTCCTGGTTGGATTTCTGACCATCTGAGCTCAGCATAAGAGGAAAGTTCCCATTGCAGCCATGGATTTCTCTGTTATTTTGAAGAAGGGAACCAAGAAGCAGAAAGTGATAACTCACTTTTCTAAAGGTACTTTAGGAGAAAGAGTCATGGAGATATCTTTCCTGGATCCCACCAAGAGAAAAGAAGATCTGTCTCCCACAGACTTCATGGTGACTCAAGTCACAATGGGGGGACCTCGTCTGAAAGCCTGCAAGGGGAAGCCTTGTCTGCTGTAGATGCTCTCTGTAAGAAGCTCCAAGAGGAAAAAGAGGAGAAAATGATACTCAAATAACAAAACAAACATCTCCTACAAGCATTACAGAAAATGGGCAATGCTCCTCCTGTGACTGCCACTGAACCCATTCAAGTTCCCAGTCAGGAGAAAATAAATGAATATGTTAAGATTGGTGAACAAGGCATAGCAGTATCATCCTAGATCAAGTGGATCCTCATAGATGGTGAAGAAGTGCTTGGGAAGTTTACATTGCTCTATCAGGATATAACCCAAGCAAATAAGGAGCTACAAGTAGTAGCAAGTTCCTTATCCAAAGAGTTGGATAACGCCAGGTTGCAGCAAGAAACGTTCCAAGCAATGGTTAACTACTCAGCTGACAACCTATTGAAAGTTCGGCGTTATCAATCATCCGCATGCACATAATAAGGCTCTCACTGCATTAGATTATCGGGTTGATCAGATGGAATATATCCTGGAGAGAATCAATAAAGTTCAAAGATGAAGCCCTGGAAGCACGATACAACATGGAGCAGATAGTTACAAAAATGGCTTCAGGGATGCTCAGTGAATCGTATAACTTGAGGGAAGCAGATGATACATTCTAGCGTTTCAAGGCTATCGTCACTCAAGGTTTGGCACCAGAGGTCACTTTCGACTAAGATTCAATCAATAACCTCTTGGCTTGTCGTGATTTCATTGGCTTTTTAATCGATGCATGTGAAAATTTCACCGAAGTTACCTGACAAGCTCAAGAATGAGAAAGAAACCTGTAAAGTCATTCGCAGACCATTTTAATGGTCCCAACCATGATCAACTTCAAGCAATGATCAACAAGTTTGTAGAATATTGAGCATAGTGTCACATCGACTCTCCTAATCAAAAGCAAGACACCAAGTTTGAGCAGAGGGATGATGAAGGAGTAATTTCTCCTTTCTAAAATGCAGTTGATCATTTTTTGTAAAATATTTAAAAAACATGTTGGCATACACGATGACCTCATCCATGTTGCACCATGGGATGTTGCCATCCAAAAACTTTCCCAAGTCAACTGTTGACTTTTAGATATTTTCTAGATCTTTTGTAAATATCTTGTAAGATATTTTTGTAAGTAGTGGGTTTGATTTTGTCTTCTTTCCTCCTCTCCTTCTATAAATACTAGAATACTTGTTGTATTCTATGGGTGAACATTTTTTGTATGAAAAGAGAAGTGAAGAGAGAAAGACTTTGTGTTTTCTTGCAACAGAAGAAATATTAATACACATATTAAGACTTTGTGCTTAATGTGTGTGTTATTTGCATTAGATATTTTCTTAAGTTAGATCTATGTTTTTATTCTGTTAGATTCATTCCTTTTATTGTCATATGTTCATCAGTATTGCTTTAATTGTTTATGAAAGTAAGTTTGGCTTTGTTTACTACTGGACCCAAAGCATAAACCTTCTGACCTTTCCGTCTTGGAATTCATTTCTTTTCTTCCTTCAGATCTATCCTCCTCCGTTCCTTCCTTCCTACCTTTCTGTTCATTGTTGGAACTACCTCTACTGGGATGAGATCCCAAATGCCCTTGAAGTTAGAATAGTGTAGATTTGCACAGATTCCTACTTGTTAGATTAGCAATAAACCAGTTTCGCTTTGCTATCTCAAAGAGGGGCTATGCCCTGCACACTGTTAGCCTATTTCCCCACAACCTGCCTAAGCGACATTTTTTCCGACCAACAACATGTACATGCAAAAAGAAAGGTTTTTCACATGTTGGAAACTATAACATGTAACAAAAACAAAATAGATAGAAACAATAGAAATAATAACAACACTAGTACTAATGTATGTATTACAAGACAATTAGAGAAATATAAATTCATATCCAAGATGTATGCAAATAATGTCACCCAAAAGGCATAAAGTTGCAAACAGGGGACAACAATGGTGTCATAAGACAATCAAGGCCCATAAGCCTACAAGCAAGAGAAAGCTAGAGAGAAAAAGGTGGGCATAGAGCCACAAACATGGGACATCCGTGGTGTCACAAGAAAATCAAGGTATGTAGGCCAAACACAATGAAATAAGCAAGTAGTAACACACACACACACACACACACACACACACACCAAGCAAGTATGTATAACAAAATAAGAGTGTCAAATCATGATGAAATAAAAAAAAATAACATTTGAAGCAAGAGGTATCAATGTTTCACAAGAAACGTGTTGGAACTATAATATAATAATAAAACCTAGATGTATTGTAACATAGATGCCCCCAAATGTATAGGAAGTATGGGTAAAGGGCCAACCAACACCTGCCATTGTGTACCACTCTATGTGTCCTGGATCAAGCTTAATATACCATGTGAATACATGTGTGTAAATATGTCACACCTCACACAACATGAGTTCCAATTTTTTTAAAAAAAATTGAGAACGAAATTCCAGTTGATAAAGGGAAATAATAATGGTATAATGTTTTTGTTATTAAAATTGTAAGTATAATAAACTTAAGGGCAGTTTAGGAAGACAAGGTCACTAAAAAGGTGAAGTGGCACCACATCACATTCATGAATAGTCATGCTAGAATAAAAGTTATCGCGTCATGGGGACCATGTCACAAACATGGCTCTGGTGGAAGAGTCAACGTAACACCACTTTCATGGTTGGGTATAGGTTTATGATGAATGTTAATAATAACATCGATGATAGTTATATCGTGATGGTGATAAATGTTGGAAAACCCCATTAGAGATTCACAATCGTGCTCGAGATGATATAACAAGGTTTAATTGAATATCCACTAATTAATTAAATTTTGACCTATTTTAAAAATTATTCTGAAGGAAATTAAATAATATGTTTACTAAAATCCATGGATAAAATCACGATCGTGGTTCTCAAGGAGGTGGGTAAATTAATCCATTTAATTAATAAATTACTATTACGCAATCTAAGTTTCTTCCCCAAAATTTATATTTATATTTAAATTCCCCTAATAAAGATCAACTAAAGGGCTTAAGTCATTTTCACATTAAAATACATAGTAATACAATTATTTTTAAAAAACATTTATTCACCTAACTAAAATCTAATTAAATCAGGGCCCTTGATTTGATCTATTCTCCACCGTAATATTTGTTAGCCCTAAAAGCACAAAAGTGAGGATATATTTTTACCTTAGCCTTATTATTTCATTTCTTCTCTCATTTTCATTCGGGTGTTTTTCTCTATTTTGTTTCTCAGGAACAATGGAGCCAAAAGAGGAGCCAGGGAAAGAATGAAGGATGGTTTTTACACCTCTATCAATTGATTGCAGATTTAATTCTTTTCTACGTGTACACAGATTAACTTCTTTCCACAAGGGTTTCATTTCTAATTATTTTTTATCTCTTCAGGTTGATCCAATGGATATGTGGATTTCCTTGGCCATTTTTATATATGTATATGTATATGTATCTATGTGTGTGTGTGTGTGTGTGTGTGTGTGTGTGTATAGTTTTCTAAATGCTCAAATTGTGAGCTTAAAATAAAACGTTACTTGTAGGTTTAAGCGTATGTATATATATACACATATATATGTATATGTATATTCATGTTCGTTTGAAAATAGGGCAGGCCTCATTTGTTATGGCCCCAAAGGGGCGACAACAGGTAAAAACCCCAAGATGTATGGCCTTTTTCCATGGCGTGGAGGGTTTAGTGGTGCACCCTAGGCATGGCAGGTTAAAGGGAAGGCTGGCCACAACTCGGCCATGGCCAATGTGACATGGGTTAGTGTGGGGGACAGGTGGGATAGTGGTCACACCATAATTTTTTTTGTTTATAAAAAAACACTTCATCCCCTTACAATGAATAAATCATTCTATTTTTTAAATGGATTTTCCCTTTCCTTAGGTAATCATAAACTTAAATTTTATTATTTATAATTTGATATATATATATATATATATATATATATATGTGTGTGTGTGTATACATACATATATATATGTATGTATACATATGTATACATACATATATATATATGTATGTATACATATGTATACATACATATATATATGTATGTATACATATGTATACATACATATATATATGTATACATATGTATACATACATATATATATGTATGTATACATATGTATACATACATACATATATATATATGTATGTATACATATGTATATATGTATATATATAGATGTATACATATATATACATACATATATATATGTATGTATACATATGTATACATACATATATATATAGTATGTAGTACATGTATACATATGTAACATACATATATATATGTATGTATACATATGTATACATCATATATATATGTAGGTATACATAGTATTACAACATACATATATTATTAATATATATATATATAGATATATATATATATTATATATATATATATATATCTCTATATATTATGTATGTTATGTATGTCTATTATGTATATACAAGACATATATATATACATTTATATGATAGTGTGTGGTGTGTGTGTGTGTATATCTATATATATAGATATATATATATATAAAGTATATATAATATATATATATATATCTATATATATGATATTGTATATATATATATTATATACTAGGTATATATATAGATAGATATTGTAAAGTAATAAGTCATATATATATATTACATATTATAGATATTTATAATATATACATTAAACATATATATAGATATATAGATATATAATTCATATATATATATATATCTTATATATATATATTATATATATATCTATATATATATATATAATAGATACTTATCTATATGTCCCTATCTCCTCTATCTCTATTCTCGATATATATATGTACATATATATATACATATATACATATATATATACATATATATATGTATATATATATATATATATATATATATATATCTCATCCATAGTTAATCAGTGTTAAAATCAATAGTTATATTTATATCAATAAAAGTTGTATTTAAACAAAAAATGATTATTTCATAGATAGAAGAGAAAATAATTTGTTGGTTTTTTTATTAGAGACATAATGGAAAGTCATATTTTCAACCAGGATATAATGTAATACATAAGTAAATTCTACCATTGAATTACAAATATGGAAATACTATAACTTTTACATTTAACATCAACCCCCTTTCATTCAAGCCAACAACAAACAATAGAACCTGAATTGTTATCATTTTCTTTCCATTTGCACAAGGCAACAATAGGTGAATATGGAATTCCTAAACCCAACAAAATCATTAACTTAGAATCCCATTATGGGTAAAATAAGGTGCACAATTTCCAGATTTCAACCAAAATAGTGAAGGGTAAATTTCATTTCATAACATTCAACATTATTTTAATTCCTAAGTTGAATTACCTATTTCTAAATAAGGATATTAAAAGGAGAAAATAAAAGAAATATTTTTAACTAGCAACTTTAAGTAATCTTTTACATTTTGCAACAACATTTCGACCCATGGATTTAACTCTTCAAAACACATGTCGTAACAACCACTACATGTTATAATGTTCTTTACATAATTAAAATAATAAATTTAAAATGCAATAATTATAATCTCTCCTCACAAGAGGAGACAACATGCCCAAATTTCCAATGAAAAGTAAATCCATCCACGAAACAAAAATCTACAACTTTTAAAGACCCTTCTTCAAGCTCCACGTCATCCAAAAGTAGCTCCAAAATCCATGAAAAACCAGCCTATTTTCCTCCCAACCTATGGGCATCATTACATGCCTTAAGCTGGACCAAAATGACATGTTATACTCCCTCCAAACCCATGGTAACAAGGGAGGGGCATGCCTCAAACCAACAATTTCAAAGTCTCACCAAAAGCACACCCAAGGAAACAACATTTTAGCATTACACCCAAAACAATACAAACAAATCCAAATGAAAACTAGAGAAGCACCAAAATTCTCATTGAGGGAAGAGGGGATAAGATATCCCATGTAATTTCTAAATTTAGAACAAAATCAAACATAGTAAGCCACAATCTCCTTATCTCTCCATGATATATCAAAATCCTATCTTTATCTCTCCATAAATTCTCCCCTTATCCCTCCATGCCCTTCAAACCAAATGAAGGGGTAAGTCGGATTTCCCTCAATCTTGTCCATCAAGCATGAGGGTGAGTAAAAAGGGGATTCTTCCCTCTTCCCAAACATACCCAAAATCCATTCCATGTAAGGTTGGGTGGGAAAAATAAAGACAAGAAATTTGAACAACCAATTTTAATCCACACAACATAAATTTAACCATTTCAAAAAAGAAAAAAAATTGAGGTAAGAACCTACCTCAAAATTAAGCAAGTGTTCCAATCCAAGCTTCCAAAATCCATGTCCTTCTCCTTGCAAGCTCTCAAAAGAAAACCCAAAGTAAGAAAAATGAAGCAAGTGACCTCAGTCCCTTCTACGAGAGGGGATGATATAGAAAAATAGCAACACAAAGGACCAAATGGGAGGGTGGAAAGTGTCACCCTCCACCTGTACTTCAACCAATCCAAAATCACCAAAATTACACCCCAAAAACCCAAATTAAAAGATAAGAAAAGAAAATATCCATGCAATCATGAAGGATCCCCACATCCAAACACCATTCACATACTCAATAAAATTTCATAAAAGATGAGAGATAAAAAGGTAAAAATGGCCAAATGGGCTCAATTTTCCTTGGAAATATCCCACCCACCCCTAGGTATAGGGCATAGGGGATATTTCCAAGGAAAATTTAGTCCATAACTTTCCTTATATACCTCCTAAATTTCACCTTTTTCCTAGATCCGAGCTTGGGGAGAAGATAAAATTTAGGAGAGGTAGTTGGGCTCACCTAATCTATGATTAGGTATCTCAAATCCCTTATTAGGAAGAACAAAGCAAGATATAAACCAAATTTTCATAAAACCAACGGGTTAAAGTTAAACACAAGATCAAAGATAATAGAAAAGGGGGATTAAAATTATTAATTACAATACCATAGTAAGAGGGTGTTAGAAAAACCAAATAGGTAAGAAGGTAATGATAATATAACATCACAAGGGGGGGTTCAATAATCCACAACAAGACCAAGGTCAAGTAAAGTGACCCAAAGAAAAAATAGACTAGGAAGTAAAATTTAGCCCTTAGAGCCCATTGTGCTGGTTCGAGACATCCCCTGCCTAAGTCCCATGTTTCTCACTTAGTAAAACATTTCATCTACACATTCAAGTTAAACCTTATACCTACCCAATAATGGATAACAAATATGACAACAATATAAGCAATATCTCAATGATAATCCACATATGATAAACAACTAGATAGTGAATAATCAAACGATGATCAATCATTAGTGTAACAAGAGGGGGACATGATAATCCATCTACAAAAAATATATATACGATCATGTGAGATCTCAAAATCAAGTCATAACATCACATCGATACCATAAGATAATTAAGCATATTAGCATCATATACCCCTGTAAATCCTTATCATGAAATGATTTAACATTCAATATCAACATATAATCATCCATGTAATGTAATAACATCATCATAATGACAAATATATGATATTAAATGTCTCAATCAAAATAATCCAATGCTACAATGAGTCCACATGGTCGAAAATGGGGATCAAAATAGGTGGGCACTATATCCTCTTCCCCTAGGAATTTAATTCCTTCGGGAAGTCCCTAAAATAGGTAAGGATATTGGTCCCTCAGTGATGTCACATCCTCCCAAGTAATCATAGTATCGTCATAACTATCCCACTGGACTCTAACTTGGTCCAATTTGCACCCCCAAAGGGCTAGTCTCCTGTGCTCTAGAATGCACATGGGCTCCAAAGTCCATTATCCTTCATCCTCCACCTGCAAGGCCAACTAATCCAAAACATAAGCTCTATCAGGTACATATTTCCGCAAAACTGAGACATGAAACATGTCGTGTGTATGGGCTTGGCATGGTGGAAGAGCTAAGCAATAGGCAACTAGACCAATAACCTCTAAAATCTCGAAAGGTCCTGCAAAACAAGGAGATAGCTTAGATCCCTTTCCATAACATATTGGACTCTTATGTGGAAGCACCCTGAGAAATACCTTGTCACCTATAAGGAAGTGACGGTCAAACCTCTTCGTATCAATATATGCCTTCTGGTGTACACGAGCCTACTCTAAATGTTGTAAGATGAGAACAACCTGTTGCTCCAAACCATGAAGACACATGGGACCCAAAACAATCCTATTATCCAATCTATCCCAGCTCAACGGTGTCTTGTAAGGTCTTCCATATAAATCCTAATAAGGCACCATGCCGATGGAGCTGTGAAGATTGTTATTATAAGAAAATTCAACCAGATAGAGATAATTCTCCCAATTTTTATGTTGATCCATCACATACATCTAGAGCATGTCATCTAATACCTGGTTTACCCTCTTTGTCTGCCCATTTGTCAGAGGGTGGTATTTTGAACTGAAATTAATCTAAGTCTCCAAAGCTGACTAAAATGAAGTCCAAAACTCAGAAGTATAAATTGACCCACAATCACAGATTATCATCTTAGGAAAATAATGAGGCCTCACTACATAATCCATAAATAATCATGCAATGGTAACTGCATTATAAGAGACATTCATTAGAGAGAATCATGAAACTTTTCTCAACCTATCCACTGTTACCATGATGGCACCATGGTGAAACAATGAAGTGGGAATACCAACAATAAAATCCATGGACATCACATTACTAGATTAAAATGGGGGGAAAATGTAGAACCCTAAAATTGGACCGATGGAGTTTTGGCAATTATCATTAGCATTTATCTCTACCCATTTCCTATAGTATAATTAAATGAATAATTCCTACATGTATATCACTCAATTTAGAACTATGAGGCTAGTAGGTCACACTTTTTATTCATCCTTGACCAATCAAAATCCTAAATTTTTAACATAAAACATATTTCCAGACATTTTATCACCATCTCCAATTGATAGAAATGAGATTGCACCTTTTCAAAAAAAAAATCCTAGGAGGGATAACATCAATCAACATAATTTCTATTAATGCTAACATTTTTCCCCCACTCACTTTTTTAAATCTATAAGTCATCTTAATTATCCTAGTGTCAATTAAATAGGAAAATATTTCATAATAGTCACCAATAAAACAAAAATCATCCCTCCCATTCAAAGGGCCTATTCTATCACATCTTTGGGCTACCTAAGAGATCAAAACAAAGCACCAAATTACAAAATAAATCTCTCAAGCATATCAACCAAAAATAAGTCTAGATACATACCATATATATACTATAGGCGATTTCTAAAATTTATATCCTACACAAAAGATCATTTCCAAGTGTCAAAGGCTGTTTTATGATCTTACCAATACATTTTTTATCGTACATTCACATATATTCAGTAAGAGGGAGAACTATGTGAGGTTTTATCCCTCTTCATAGTAATAGTACATATTGGAACACTTATCATATTGTGGGGGTGGGGTGAGGTCAATGAATCCCAATTAGACTAACCCCTTTTTGGGTCTTAAAGGAGAGAGTTAGGGTTTTCACAAAGAAGGAGCCCAAATATTCTACAAAATCATGATCACTAAAATATAAGTACAATATTAGGAACCTAGACTATAGAAGATCACATTACTGGAGCCAAAATTCATATATGACCTACACATGATGAAATCATCCACATAGGACAAATCCACCTAAGAAATTTGTCCCACATGAAAAAATTTTCCTTTCTCCTAGTTTCAACTCCCAAAATTTATAGGATAACTCAATGACACTCTTCACAACCAAATTTCACATTTTAAAATCTTTGTCACTTTCTCTCATCTAGATTTAGGTTAATGTTTTCAGAACCCTAACATACATTTTCTTTAATCTAAATTTCTATAGTTTGTATACTAAAAATAATTGTAATAAATGATATTAGGATCTATGATTTATGTATTTTTTGTTCTAATTCATATTTACATGTTATTAATTAATCATAATTAGGAAAACCCTGCTTTTTATATTACAAGTGTGTAGTTTCCCTAGGGCTTAATCCAACATTGCTGACATGTCGAATTTAATAGATTATTAGACATAGCTTTTAATTCAATATTATTTTGGCAAATCTTCGCTAATTTTATTATGGCTAATTAAATATGTATGTACAATGTAGAATTTACACAAAGTACGTGTATTGTTTCACAAATACTTGAACATATTGAAAAAAATATCATACCATTTTTTAAATTAAACATTCAGGTCCCTTCTAGCATAATTTTCAATAATGATTCACATGAATGTAATCCATGCATTTTTCAATACGATTGGCATAAATAACCATTCATGTAATCATTCCTTTATCTTAAACACATTTTTATATTCATCTACTTCCCTTATATGAGTCTAATGAAATCTTCTCTTCAAGTCTATCTTTATGAATTATTACATTCCTCATAAGAAATCCATTAAGTCATCCATATATGGTGATAGAAACCTATACTTATAGTTATTTGTTTGTGGCTCATGAATCAATACACATGCACAATTATCATCTTGTCTTAGGTGCTAATAATATGGGTATAACACATGCACTTAGTATTTCTCAAGAATTAATTCCTTAATTGACAATTATTGCACTTGTATTTGCAATTATTCATTTTCTCAAGGTGTCATCATGTGTGGTTACTTGTTTGGAAAACTCTATCTAGGTATCATACATGGTAACCCATTTGGAAATTATATGAAATTATTTATGTGAACTATCTCAAAATGTCACTCATTTCACGTCTAAGATGCTACTTTTCTATTATTCCACCTTTTTCTTATGCAAACTAGGAATTATTGCTTAACACATTTTCTCCTCTTGCACAATTTTCATGAATTGTTTTCCTATCACAATTAACATGTGAACTCAAAAAAAATTGACACATCTTCTTCCTTGTTCTTTAATGCAGACAAGTTAAACTTCTCCCCATTCTTCTCCAATCAATAAGTGTTATTCAATTCCAGTGTGCACATCCTTGTAGTAAAATTATCAAGGAATTCCTAATAACAAATTAAAAACATCCACTTGCATGACATCACATAACACTTCATCTTGGTAGGTGTGCATCTAAAATTTCATGAGGATTTGTTTATTTAACAAGATTTAATGAACCTTTTTTAGTTGTGACACTCTATAATGATTTGCATGCACCATTTTTTGAGACCTAACTTCTCTACCATCCTACAAGAAACCAAGTAATCATGCTACCACTATCCACATTTACTTTACAACACTCATAATTAGACTTGAAAATCATCTTAAAGAGGCTCTTCATCTGATTGTTTCATCATCTTTTTGTGTTGGCTTCAACAAAATCCTCTTCATCATGAGAGCCTTTCTTTTCTTCATGTCCTTTGAATTCTCTACAAATCCTACCAAATATTTATCTCCACAAAATATATGTGTACGTACCTCTATCATTTTGCTTCCTTCATTATATGTCCGAGGACACTCATTGTAGACACTCATTTTGTTAATTCATGTCTTGCAAAAACAAATATTGTACAACGCCTTTGTATTAATCCACGCTTGTCTAATTTGGTCAATCATGTTATCCCTAGCTATATCCCATTTGTTCTTGCTTGCACACACAACTCATTTGTTAAACAATGGTCATATTAGTCCATAGAATCAAGCTAAACCCTCACACAATACAATCCTAGTTTTCAAAGCACTTGCACATGCTTCCCAAACCAAAGCACCCAAAATGGGCCACAACATCCATATGTTATGGCTCTTCCCATCTTTTTTGGTCCTTTTCCCTCCAACGACACTTTTCTTAATTCAAATTCCTTTCCGGACACTCTTAGTTAGACTTATCTGATCTTTCTAGATACAGAATGCATATATACGATAGTTATTCATTCATTATTAAAGAGTAGGCCATGTGCTCTTGACACCCAAAGATCCTAATGAGCAGACACTAAGAGAAATCACAAGAAAATCCGTTCCAAGATGCCCTTGAGATTCATATACTCTGGATACTCATCCTAGGGAAGTCATTCACTCAGATCTGAAAATGCAAGGAACATATCATCGTTCCAAGTCAAGATAGGGAAAAGGTGTAATTACAATCTCATTGTTGCAAGATCATGATTATCTATTTGGTTACATACTTTCTAGCTATCACATGATAAACAAGAATGACGTGAGGTGTGAGCCATGTTTGGATTAGTGGTGATTTCAGGGTTTTCAAATAGGACTTTTTAGAAGAACAACAGTCAGGGGACAAGAAGTCCCTCCTCTTTAATGGGAGAGGTTCCCTTATTCTGAAACAAACTTATTTACAAAAGTACAGAACATTATTTTATGGTCGAACTTGGATATTACGAAAGTGTTCTTTTACAAGGATTATCAGTTACACAAGGGCTGAAGAAAGGGGAATTAGAAGACGGGCAGAATAGCAACATTCGGAATTATAGATGGCAGAATAATTCTTCGTGTATGCGAAGCTTCAAAGGATTTAAGACAAGATCATTTGCGTTGGTTGAATGAGATTAAATTTAAGGACACAAAGTTCCATAAATAACCTTCTTCAGATTTGTTAATCAAGGACACAAAGTTCCTTCTTGGTTGTACAAGATCACTGTATTTGCAAAACTGAACAGTATGCAATCAGAGAGACTAAACGAGTTAGGAACAAAATGATCTTCACAATATTAAAGGAGAACACAGAGACAACAAGAATCAGATAGACAAAGAACGGAAAGCCCTTTTGTATTGATTTCTTTAAGATCTATTTACACTTTCAGCAAATATCCAAGTTCTTCCTCCTCCGTAAAATGGCGTGGAAAGGCCATTATATAGATTACAAATCCGTTACTCCTCGTAACCGTTTCTTTTAACTAAAGAATAGTTAAGGACCGCCAATTGCAATGCCTTAACTAATTACAAGGAATACGAAAAGAAAGGGAAGAAGAGAAAAGAAAGGAGAAGGAGACAGGTGTCCAGTTCTGAGAAGGACCCACTGTCTTCAGAAACCGCCGCTTGAGTTTTCCTCCACGTCTCAGCCACGTCTTTGCCACGAGGGACACACCAGACGTTTCATCTTGAAGATGTCAATGGATATCCTTGAAAACTGATGTAACCGACGTCTTGAAAGTTTCGTCCTTCGTAACTGCTTCTTGAAATTTGATCTTCGGATTGATAGCATCAGAGCCGCAACTTAAATTCATTTTTTGAAAAACAACATATTCGGGTCGAGTGGGAAAAACTAAGTGTGAATGACACTTGGTACGCTTGGGACAGGTGAGACGCGAATGCGCGAAACACGCGGCTCGGCCGGTTCGGGCGAAATAGGGAGAAGACGCACAAATGTATTTGGGACAAATGGGACGAAAATGTGCGAGGTACGCGATTCGGGTGTTTCGGCCGAAATTGGAACAGCGGGCCCGTTTGGACTTGGGACATTCGGGACAAAAAGTTCCGAAGTACGCGACTCGACCGGCTCGGCCGAAATAGGGAAAGCTCACACTTTTTTAAATGGGGTAGTTGGGACAAAATTGCGCGAAGGACGCGGTCCGGGCGAACTGGCCGAAAATGGAACAGAGAGCAATTTGGAACTCGGGACAGTTGGGACAAAATCAGGCGAATCGGCCGAAAATGGAACAACAGGTCCGTTCTAACTTGGGACATTCGGGACGAAAAGTTCCGGAGTACGCGGTTCGGCCGGTTCGGGTGAAAATGGAACGACTCGCACTTTTTACTTGGGACATTCGGGACAGGAAAGTGCGAAGTACGCGGGAAGGATGATTCGGCCGAAATGGAACAGTTTGCATTTTTGGCTTTGGGGCACTTGGGACAAAAACTTCCGACAGGCCCGAAAATGGGACAAATTCGGAGGTTTCGGCCGATCGGAGAACAGAAGACACTTTCGTACTTGGGACAGATGGGACAAAAAGTTCCGACAGGCCCGAAAATCACACAAAACGACCCAGAACACAGATTTTTTCGATTTCACGACTTAGGCACCTCAGAGAAAAACACTTAAGACTCAAAATTTTGAAATTTTACTCTTATCAGAGCGGGGAATTTTGAGTGGACAACAGCTGGCTCCTTCTGGGGATGACTTGGTATAAATTCATGGAATGAGACAAGGCAAGAACTTAGATAACTCGGTGAAGCAGACCAGTGCCTTATCCATTGGGCAAAGGAGTCAAAAACAAACCAATATAGAGGGCAACACACACAACCGAAGGGAAACACACCAAAAGCAGGAAAAGCAAAAACACTGTACAGAATATACAAAGGGACTCCCTAGTCACCTAGGACTTGAACGACTTCAAATACTGCCCACTATAAGGAAGTGGGAGGGGAGAACCATCCATGTAATCAAGATAGAAAGAGTCCTTACCAGCAAAGTGTCTTATCTTGAAAGGTCCAAGCCACAGAGAATCAAATTTTCCATGGCTGCCACGAGGTTCATGTCTTTTGTCCCATAACAGCACGGTATCACCAACTTGGAACTCTCTGGACCTAGCTTTCTTATCGAACAGAACCTTCACCTTCTGCTGGTGAGCAGATATTCTGTCAGCAACCTCCAATCTATCCTCGTTCAGTTTGTGCAGGTACATGATTCTTTTGTCCAGAGCATCACTGAAACTAGTGTCTTCAATGGCCTTCATCAGGTGCAAGGCTGGCAGTTCCACTGTCACTGGCAATTGGGCCTCTACTCCATACACTACTTGAAAGGGGGACATTCCAATGGCTCTTTTAGGTGTGATCCTGTCTGCCCAAAGAGCATCATAAAGCTTCTTATGCCAGTTTCGCTGAGACTCATTGACCAACTTCCTTATGATAGTCACCAGATTTTTGTTGGTGGATTCTGCTTGTCCATTTCCCTGGGGATAATAATCTGAAGAATGAGCCAGAGAGATGCCATACCCGTAGCAGAAATCCATGATCTCAGTTGAGGAGAAGTTCGAAGCATTATCTGTTACAATCTTGTTAGGTACACCATACCTTACCAAGATGTTCTCCTTGATGAAGTTGCATACTACTTCAGAAGTAGTGCTCTTGACTGGGATAGCTTCCACCCATTTGGTGAAGTAGTCAGTGGCAGTTAGCACATGAGTGTGCCCAGCACTAGAGGTAGGGTTGAGTGTACCAATGAAGTCTAGACCCCACTGTTGAAATGGTTCCTCGATCACAACTGGCTTGAGAGGCAAAGCGGCCAGTTTGGGTCTTCCCACAAAAGTCTGACAGGCCTCGCATTTATCCACCCACTTGGATGCATCTCTGAACAAGGAAGGCCAGTAATACCCTCCCCGGAGTATCTTGTGAGCTGTGACTGTTGACGAATAGTGCCCTCCACACGCCTGATCATGGAAAGCTGAGAGCAACTTTCTCTGTTGTTCCTTATCAACACATTTCAGAAATCTCCCATCTAAGCCACGCTTGAACAAAGCATTTTCCCACAGTACATATTGCGCTGATCTCAATTTAACAGTCCTCTTTTCCTTGGCAGTTAAATGAGAGGGGCATTCCCCATAGGTGAGAAAATGGGTGATGTCGGCATACCATTCATCGACTGAACTAAGGAATAGAATAGTAGGAATGTCAGCTTTCTCCTCCAGCAACTCATGTTTGGCTCCTTCAGCGATGAGCTCACAAAGACCTTTGCCACGAACCAGCTTGGTCGGTTTGATATCAATGTCATACTCCTGGACTTTAGCCACCTAGTTTCCTCTCTTAGACCCAAATTCTTGCTGTGTAAGGATTGACTTAACAGTCGTATATGGAACCAGCACCATGGAGTGAGAATTGAGGATATAAAAGTGAAACTGCTTAACAGCCTTGACTACTGCAAAAGCATGCTTCTCCATCATGGTGTACTTTAGCTCATGATCCTTCAGGATATAGCTCATGAAGGCAATTGGTAGCTCATGTCCATCAGAATCTTCTTGGGTTAAGACAGCAGCCAGGGTATTGTCTGTAGCGTAGCAATAGATGATGAAATCTTTGCTGAAGTCAGGGTAGGCCAAAACTGGAGTTTTAGCAATGGCTTTCTTGATACCCTCAAAGGATTCCTTTCCTTCAGAAGACCATCCAAATTTTTACTTCCCTTTCATCATCTGAGAAATATTCAACGTTAATTCAGCAAAATAAGGGATAAATCTTCTTAAGAAATTGATCTTACCGAAGAAGGAATGCACGCCTTTTTTACTAGTAGGGAGAGGAATTTGCTGGATGGCCTGAACTCGTTCAGGATCAATCTTGATGCCGTCCTTTGAGACAATGTGCCCTAATAGCTTTCCTTCTGTAACACAGAAGACAGATTTTTTAGGATTTAAAGAAATCCCATGCTCTCGGCATCTCTGCAGAACTGTTTCCAGGTGGTCTAAGTGATCTGCTCTTGTCTTTGAAAACACTGTCAGGTCATCAAGGTATATGACTATACATTTCCCTTTCAAGCTTCCAAAAGCCAAATCCATAGCTCTCTGGAAAGTGGCACCAGCATTAATCAGCCCAAAAGGCATTCTCTTGTAGGCAAAGGTACCCCAAGGAGTGGTGAAGGCTGTCTTGTGTTGATCTGCAGTATCAACCTCTACCTGATTGTATCCCAAGAATCCATCAAGCATAGATAACATCTCGGATCCTGTTATTGCTTGCAAAATCTGATCCATCATAGGCAGAGGGTAGTTATCTTTCAGAGAAGCCTGATTCAGGTTTCTGAAATCAACACAGATGCGGATCTCACCATTCTTCTTCCTAACAGGCACAATGTTTGCAATCCATGTTGAATGGTGAATGGGAAAGATGATTTTAGCCTTCAACAATTTCTGGATCTCCTGAAAGATGGTGTCGGCTATTTTTGGATTATACTACCTTTGTTTCTGCTTGAAAGGCTTGATTCCTGGTTTGAGAGGGATAGAGTGTTGCATTTCCTTTGGCTTGAAGGCTTTTAGATCTTCATAAGAATATGCAAGAACATCCTTATACTTCCTTAGAAGATCAATTGCTCTTCTCCTCTCATCTGATGTGCAACATTTCCCAATATTCACCAGCTTTGGGTCATCAGAACTCCCAATATCAATTTTATCATACTCAGCTGATTGCTGAGGTCCAGTAGAAGCTTTAGATCTCACGTATCTGTCATGTTTATCAAACAACTCCTCCAAACTCACCAAACCTTTGGGAATCTTGTTTCCTTTGAGCTTAATGCACCCTTCCTGATCAGTTTCTTCTCCTTGGGTGACAGCTTGGTCAGAAGACACACTCTCACGAGGCAGGTTGTCACTTCCCTCAAAATACAGTTGCTCGAAATTCCCCTTGAGTTCCAGGAAGGAAAGCAGATGCTGGTCATCGTTGAAAACTTGCCAGTTATTAGTATTGTCAGGAACACTAGGCCGGTGGACCATTTCAATAGTGAACTTGTCCTGAGAGAATTCAGGATGGGGAATCAATAATGACCCTGAGACAGCCAGTGAATCAGCCTTGCTGTTCTTTTCTCTGGGTATTGCTTCAATAGAGAAAGCATCAAGGAATTCAATTGAATCCCAAACCTAATTCCGATAATGCTTCAGCCTTCCATTCTTTACCTGAAAAAGGCTTCTGACTTGCTTCACAATCAGCTCTGCATCACCACGAGCCAGAAGATTTTTTACACCTTGTTCTTTGGCTACTTACAGTCCAAGAAGGAGAGCCTCATACTCTGCCGTGTTGTTGGTGTTCTCGAACTGCAACTTAAATGAAAAAGGGTGCAGGCAGCCTTCAGGTGATACTAGCAAGACGCCAGCTCCAGAACCAGCCGAGGAACAACTTCCATCAAATTCTAAAGTCCAGACGCCGTTAGGATCTTTTGGTGATACTTTGGAGGGTTGGATTTCATCAGGGGATAAAATCATGTAATTACCATGGCCCCTGTCCTCATAGAGTATTTGTGCCTTAGGATCATCAGTCTTCTGCACAATATACTCGGACTGCTTCTCAGGTAGTAACTTCTTCATTTGTCCATGGACAGGTATGAGTGCGTGTGACCAATCCATTTGAATCTCTCCACCCACATCTTTACAGAAGTTCCTACTTGGCAACATTCCATAGGAAGGAGGAATGTCTGCTACTAGGATGGTAGCCAAGACCTTCTTCTCAGGTAAAGCAGCAAAAGCCACTTGTGCATCTTTAATCCTTCCAACCAAAGGTACTTCCTTACTTTCCATGGAGTAGCAAGATCCATAAGTGCGAGTAAGGGTCAAGCCTAAAGCATGAGCTACCTTAGCAGGCATCACATTATCTGAGGCTCTGGAATCTATGACACAGTTACTGAGCCTATGGCCAGCTATAAGGAGTGTTACATAAAAAGGCTTGATTTTGTCTCCAGGTGAGGTGACAGCAGCTACCAGGCTAGGTTGTGGTGCAGAAGGAGGTGTGGGCAAAAGGCCTTTAGAGGTGGTCTTGGAATGGGAATTTACAAATTGGATCATCTTGGCAAAAGCTTTAGGGTGGGTTTGGTAGTATTCAGCTTCTGAAATTTGAACTTTAGTCCTTTTAAGATGATCAACAATATCAAAGGATCCAGAGGTGGATGGGCCATCATCATTTGAAAATCTAGGCTTATCAACTTTGGGAGAAAAAGAAGAAGAAGAAGCAACTTTGGGAGTAGGATTGACAGTACTTACCTTTGGTGCAGATGAGGTAGGAATAGGAGATCCTCTTCTGGCAATTACAGGGATAGTTGCCGGCTGCTCCTTAGATTTCTTTAGGGGCTGTGTCACCTTCTCCTTCTGCCTTGTCTGTTCTCGAGTCATGACAGAAAATGATTCACTGTTCATGTATGCTACCACTTCATCATAGTCATCTCCATCATCAATGCCTTCAGTGGTAAAGAAATTGACTCGAGATCCTTCGAGTTCTTCTGCCTCATCATCGAATTCCTCTAGGAACTCCTCACAAGCTTCATTATCATCTTCTGGCTCTTCAACCTCACAAGTTGCATTCACCGGAACTTTGACAGGAGGTCCTTCAAGTGCCAGTCTTGTGTGGGGAGCTGGCAAACGGTTTCTGGGTTGAAAATTTCTTCTCGGAACGTCTGCATATGGTGCATGCTGGGCTAATTGTTTCTTTATAGCCACTAGATCATTTGCAAGTTTCTGTACTAATGGATCAGTATTGGGTCCAAAGGTGGAAGAGGAAGAAGCAGTAGATTTAGATTTAGGAGGATCTCTTCTCAACTTCCCTGACATGATCAGGTCATCCTCGACACTAACAGCCAGTTCTTGATCTAGAATTAATGTTCCAAGATTAGCCCTTCTTAGAGCATAACTGACTTTAGGCGTTTGGGCATTCAAAAAGAAACATTTCTGAATTTGATCAACCGGTCGAGTATTTACAGGAATTTTGTTGATCAATCTGTTGAACCGAGCCACAAATTCTCTCATAGGTTCTGATGGATCTTTCTTTATCTGAGAAATCTGGGCAAGCAGGGCATGCACATCTTCTGCCGGCTTGAAACGGCTTTCAAATTGAGTTCTCATTGTATTCCAGTCGGTGATGGCACCAGCCGGAAGGTGATAGAACCAGTCAGCAGCATTATCCTGTAACGTCTCAACGAACAGTCTTACTGAGACGTCTTCATGTTCAACCCCCAAGACTCCACAGGCAACTATGAATGCTGCAATATGTTCATCAGGGTGAATTTTTCCATCTCCTTTAAATTTTGGGAAGTTCTTTCGGTTACCTCTAGGTAACTCATGCAAAGGCTGCGCAAGAGCCACGGGCCTGACACGTTGACCCCATGGTAATTGTGCCATTCTCGGAAATACGGCTTGGAGGGGAACTGTAACATCGGCAAGGATCAAAGCTCGTAGATTAGGACTAGCAGGCTCTGAAGGAATACCACCCACAGGACTTCTATCTTGGACAGGTGGAGTGCTCGTCGAACGAGTTCTTCTATGGGAAGGGAAAGGAAAACCCTGTTGCTCCAAAAGCTGAAACTGAGAATCTTCGATACCAAGGGCCCTTCTCCCTCTAGTGAAACGTGGAGTCGCCAGATCAAAGGATGATCGAAAAATTGCAGTATTGGAATGTGATTTTCCCCAGTGTAGCTGGAATGCAAATTTCCTCCCCAGTGGAGTCGCCAAAAACTGTTGGTTTTCAAATAGGACTTTTTAGAAGAACAACAGTCAGGGGACAAGAAGTCCCTCCTCTTTAATGGGAGAGGTTCCCTTATTCTGAAACAAACTTATTTACAAAAGTACAGAACATTATTTTATGGTCGAACTTGGATATTACGAAAGTGTTCTTTTATAAGGATTATCAGTTACACAAGGGCTGAAGAAAGGGAATTAGAAGACGGGCAGAATAGCAACATTCGGAATTATAGATGGCAGAATAATTCTTCGTGTATGCGAAGCTTCAAAGGATTTAAGACAAGATCATTTGCGTTGGTTGAATGAGATTAAATTTAAGGACACAAAGTTCCATAAATAACCTTCTTCAGATTTGTTAATCAAGGACACAAAGTTCCTTCTTGGTTGTACAAGATCACTGTATTTGCAAAACTGAACAGTATGCAATCAGAGAGACTAAACGAGTTAGGAACAAAATGATCTTCACAATATTAAAGGAGAACACAGAGACAACAAGAATCAGATAGACAAAGAACGGAAAGCCCTTTTGTATTGATTTCTTTAAGATCTATTTCCACTTTCAGCAACTATCCAAGTTCTTCCTCCTCTGTAAAATGGCGTGGAAAGGCCATTATATAGATTACAAGTCAGTTACTCTTCGTAACCTTTTCTTTTAACTAGAGAATAGTTAAGTACCGCCAAATGCAATGCCTTAACTAATTACAAGGAATACGAAAAGAAAGGGAAGAAGAGAAAAGAAAGGAGAAGGAGACAGGTGTCCAGTTCTGAGAAGGACCCACTGTCTTTAGAAACCGCCGCTTGAGTTTTCCTCCACGTCTCAGCCACATCTTTGCCACGAGGGACACACCAGACGTTTCATCTTGAAGATGTCAAAACTGATGTAACCGATGTCTTGAAAGTTTCGTCCTTCGTAACTGCTTCTTGAAATTTGATCTTCGAATTGATAGCATCAGAGCCGCAACTTAAATTCATTTTTTGAAAAACAGCATATTCGGGTCGAGCGGGAAAAACTAAGTGTGAATGACACTTGGTACGCTTGGGACAGGTGAGATGTGAATGCGCAAAACACGCGGCTCAGCCGGTTCGGGCGAAACAGGGAGAAGACGCACAAATGTATTTGGGACAAATGGGACGAAAATGTGTGAGGTACGCGATTCGGGTGTTTCGGCCAAAATTGGAACAGCGGGCCCGTTTGGACTTGGGACATTCGGGACAAAAAGTTCCGAAGTACGCGACTCGACCGGCTCGGCCGAAATAGGGAAAGCTTGCACTTTTTAAAATGGGGCAGTTGGGACAAAATTGCGCGAAGGATGCGGTCCGGGTGAACCGGCTGAAAATGGAACAGAGAGCAATTTGGAACTCGGGACAGTTGGGACAAAATTGGGTGAATCGGCCGAAAATGGAACAACAGGTCTGTTCTAACTTGGGACATTTGGGACAAAAAGTTTCGGAGTACGCGGTTCAGCTGGTTCGGGTGAAAATGGAACGACTCGCACTTTTTACTTGGGACATTCGGGACAGGAAAGTGTGAAGTACGCGGGAAGGATGATTCGGCCAAAATGGAATAGTTTGCATTTTTGGCTTTGGGGCACTTGGGACAAAAACTTCCGACAGGCCCGAAAATGGGACAAATTCAGAGGTTTCGGCCGATCAGAGAACAGAAGACACTTTTGTACTTGGGACAGATGGGACAAAAAGTTCTGACAGGCCCGAAAATCACACAAAACGACCCAGAACACATATTTTTTCGATTTCACGACTTAGGCACCTCAGAGAAAAACACTTAAGACTCAAAATTTTGAAATTTTACTCTTATCAGAGCGGGGAATTTTGAGTGGACAACACATAGTAATTCACACTTATGCACATGCTCTGCAACATCCTCAACACTTTTTTTAATATGGA